>JAWHQI010000245.1:0-1428426 GCA_033032865.1 Dactylorhiza incarnata | reverse complement strand
TGTATCATAGCATTACATTTTATGATGAGTTGAACAGATAACAGCATGAGCAGTTTAACACAGAATATATATTCAGAAATGTACTCATTCTAAATTCAACATACCTAAGTCAATTTTAAGAGAATTAAACTTGGCCTCATCTAGTGGCTTAGTGAAGATATCAGCTACTTGATTGTCTGTAGAGACATATTCAAGTTTGATATCTTCACACTCTACATGCTCTCTAATAAAATAATACCTAATTTCTATGTGCTTGGTCCTGCTGTGGGAAACAGGATTTTTAGCAATAGAAATTGCACTGGATGAGTCACACAGTAGGAGTGATTGTCTTACCTTGATGTTGTAATCTTCCAACTGATGTTGAATCCACAGAATTTGAGCACAACAGCTACCTGCTGCAATGTACTCTGACTCAGCTGTGGACATTGCCACACTGGTTTGCTTTTTGCTGCTCCATGAGACCAACCTCCTCCCTAGGAATTGACAGGTGTCACTTGTGCTTTTCCTGTCCTCTTTGCATCCTGCAAAATCTGCATCTGAGTATCCTATCAGTTCAAAATCATTGTTCCTAGGGTACCAAAGGCCAAGATTCAGGCTTCCCTTGAGGTATCTCAAGATCCTCTTCACAGAGGTGTAGTGAGATTCCTTAGGACAGACATAATACCTAGCACAAACACATGTAGAATACATAATGTCTGGCCTACTAGCAGTCAAGTACAACAATGAGCCAATGATACATCTGTATATGGATTCATCAAAGGCCTTCCCCTTTTCATCCTTGTCTAATGATACATTAGATGCCATGGGTGTTCTCATGGTGGAGGCAGACTCCATCCCAAATTTCTTGATGAGCTCCTTAGTGTACTTAGTCTGGGAGATGAAATTTCCATCATCAGACTGTTTCACATGGAGCCCAAGGAAATATTTGAGTTCACCCATACTGCTCATCTCAAACTCCCCCTGCATTAGATTAGCAAATCTCTTGCAGAGGTTGTCATCAGTAGACCCAAAAATTATGTCATCAACATAAATTTGGACTAAGAGCCACTTGCCCCTTGTTTCCCTAAGAAACAATGTGCTATCAATCTTTCCCCTCATGAACTTGTTCTTGAGGAGAAAGCTGGACAAAGTCTCATACCAAGCTCTTGGAGCTTGCTTGAGACCATAAAGAGCTTTTCTAAGAAAATATACATGATATTTAAGAGTAGGATGAACAAAACCTGATGGTTGCTCTACATATACTTCCTCTTTTAGATTTCCATTCAGGAAAGTTGATTTTACATCCATCTGGTAGACTTTGAAGCCCTTGTGAGCAGCATATGCTATGAATAGTCTTATGACCTCCAACCTTGCAACTGGGGCAAAGGTTTGGTCAAACTATTCCTTCCTCTTGACTATATCCTTTTGCAACCAGCCTTGCTTTGTTTTTGATGATTGTCCCATTCTCATCTAACTTATTTCTGAATATCCATTTGGTGCCAATGATGTTGTGTTCTTCTGGTCTTGGCACCAACTTCCATACTTTGCATCTTTTGAATTGCAAAAGCTCTTCCTGCATAGCCTGAATCCAGAATGGATCCAAGTTGGCCTCTTCACACCTTTTAGGCTGTACCTGTGACAGAAAACTGAGGAACAAGGTCTCATTGTGAGCCCAACTCCTAGTTGTCACACCTTGCTGAACATTCCCTATAATATGCTCTATGGGATGATCCCTTAGATGTCTGGTAGCTGCAGTCATTCTGTTCTCAACTTGCTGTGCTGTTTCTGCAGGTTCAACAACTTCTTCATCAAGGTTTGACTTCTTCCTCTTCAGGGATGGCAGCATCAGAAATAGTTTTGCTGCAGCTGAGAGTGTCTTGTATAGACATCCTTTCCAATTCCTGTTCATTTCCTGTCAAAACAGAAGATCTAGACCAGCCTTTATAAATTATGCTGGTCTCATCAAAAACAACATGCATAGACTTCTCTACAACAAGAGTTTTCTTGTTGAATACTCTATAAGCTCTACTATGTGAGCTATAGCCAACAAGAACACCTACATTGCATTTCTCTGCAAACTTTGTTAATTGATATTTTCCATTATTTAGAATGTAGCATTTGGAGCCAAAGATTCTAAAATATGAAATTGTAGGTTGTTTGCCTTTCAGAATTTCATAGGGGGTTTTCCCATGAACCTTATTGATAGAACCTCTATTGAGAACATGACAAGCTGTATTGACTGCCCCAGCCCAGAAATATTCTGGGAGTGAGGAGTCACTAAGCAGTGTTCTCCCAGCTTCTATCAAGGTCCTATTTCTCCTCTCAGCCACACCATTTTGTTGTGGAGTCCTTGGGGAGGAGAACTCTTGGGTGATACCAAATTCTTGACAAAATCTTGTCATTGCATCAGATTGAAATTCTGTGCCATGGTCAGTCCTAGTCCTGACCACAGCACATTGTAGATCATTCTGAATTGCCCTGACATGAGTGATAAAGATATTTAAAGTATCAGATTTCTTCTTAAGGAAGAATACCCATGCATATTTTGAGTGATCATCAACAATCACCAGAGTATACAACTTCCCACCTAGGCTCTGAATTGGCAAAGGACCAAACAAGTCCATATGCAAGAGATAAAGACATCTTTCAGTGTCTTTGGAGCCAATACTTTTAAAGGTGGCCCTTGTTTGCTTACCCATTTGGCATGCTGATGCGATGATTCGGCAAGTGCACCGGTCGCGCAAGTAATAATAATGGGGAAAATCCCCGAGTGTCGGTCTCTTGAGGAACACAGTAAGGTGGAGTTAGGTTTCGAGGAAGGACTTGAGATTGAAGTCCTTAAATCGGATGGAATGCGGGGGAGTTGGGTTGGCTTTTGGAAAATAAAATAAAAGCTATCAACTACTCCTATGCAATGCCGCTATGCAATGCTTCGCTTGGCGGGATGGAGACTAGGCAGGCCTTGAGCGAGCTGCGTCGAAAGGGCGGATGGACGAGTAGGCAAGCGGAATCAAACTGTGCAGGCCTTGAGCGCACTGCTTCGTTAGGCGGGATGGGATACGGGCCACGATGCCACGCTTCGGTAGGTGGATGGACGAGTAGGCTAGCGGAGTGAGGGTCGCAAGCACCTCTTCGACAAGCACGGCACTAGCAATTGCTAGTGCGGCACACGAACGTGACGGCGGAATGGAAATGGACGGCGGCGCACCTCAAGCAACTCAAATAGATAAATTACACAATCACATAGACATGAAATATATATGTAAATATAACTAATTCAAGTGCCACTTCATCATAATAATGAGATCTAAAACATATACACATCAATAAGAGAAGAATAAGGCAAGAAATCGACCGAATCCGAAGTCTCGTTGTAGATTCACGGTTGGAATCGCCGGGTTGTCAATCCGCGTCCAAGCTCGGTCCGCAACTACGTCTGGGGTAGAGAGAGCTGTCACGACTCTCCAATGGACCCGTCTTCTTCGTGTCACGATCCGGCAGAGGTTGCAAACTTCCTCTTGCTCGATGGAGATGGCGGCTAGATCTCTCTTTGAAGCTCTTGGATGAAGGAGGAGGCCGAGAGGAAACTCCGGCTCAAGATTGGCGTGAAGAACAAGCCCGGAGCACCTCCAGATGGTGGGCGGCGTTGGAGGGGCGAAGTCGGACGAAACTGGAGCAGAAACGGCGGAATACAGCGAGCGATCTGACCTAAATCGCGAGCAGCGGAATTTATAGGCGCTGGAATTAAACAGTGCGCACGGTCAGTGGCGCACGACCAGTGGTCATGCGCACTAGAATTCGGTGATCGTGCGCTCTGCCTGGACGGAACCTGCAAGGCAGAAATTATGAAATAACTTGTTCGCACGACCAGTGGCGCACGACCGGTGGTCGTGCGCACTATCGTAGGTGGTCGTGCGCACTGGTTGAAACAGAACTCATGAAATTGATGATAAGCGCGCACGAACAGTGGCGCACGACCGGTGGTCGTGCGCACTAGCGTAGATGGTCGTGCGCACTGCACCAAACAGAACTCATAAAAAGGGTTAAGTGCACACGATCAGTGGCGCACGACCAGTGGTCGTGCGCAATAGAACCGGTGATCATGCGCAGTGTTCCTATGCAGAATTGCACCGGGAACACCTGCACGACTCATATTCCAGCGTATACCACTAATCTAGCCACTGAAAGTGGGACTTAACAGCGCAAGAAAACTAATAACAAAGATAGATACGAAATTACACCAGAATGGGCCTAGAAGTGCACCTAGCATAGACTGGTCAATATGAACTATAACAGGGCTAAAGTGCGGTGAAATGACTAAATAAATGGCCCAGATGAGTCCATAAAAGTGTATATGATCAGGACTCATCACACCCCCAGACTTACCTGTTTGCGCGTCCCGAGCAAACAAATTCTAAGCGAACGGGGAAAGAAAAGTAGATGGCTTAAAACTACAATACAGAGTACCATGCGAAGTCGCATGCTCACGTGCATACGAAGAATAGTAGAGAAGATTTCTGATTATATAAACAGTCTATATATTTCTAAAAGAGTAAAAGCATATTACAATTACTCAAAATGGTGAACAACGGTGAATCATTCGGTCATGCATACGGAGAAAGTAAACTAAGCGCTGAGACGAGCATTGCTCAAGATCGGGATGCAGGAAAAACTCCACTGAAATCCATCAGTGTTGGTGACCATAAGCTTGCCCGGTCACATTCTCTCCACGGCACTGGTTTGACTCAAATGCGTGAATCAATATGACTTTAGGTTTTAAATGGGGCTTGGGTTTAGGTGAGGTATACAATGATAAAGACGATGGTTCAAATACTAAACCCAAATGAGCAAATGCATAACATTATCCAAGTGGCCACAAAACACGCGGATGCACCACACCCCCAGACTTAGACTTAGACGCATGGGTGTGTGCACCGCCTACTCCCAAATATAAATCTCAAACAGATTTTTTTTCAATTAAACTTTTCATTCTTCTTTTTCTTTTCAAATCTTTTTCTTCTTTTCTTTTTCTTTCTTTAACAATTTCAGCAAATTTTCAAAGATGCACAACCACATTTTCACAATGTACTACCACAATCAACACCACCAATTTGAAATATAAACAAAATGCTTGCTTTTTGGGTGTGCGACTAGGATTGGAGTTTAGGCTTTGGTGAACAATAGTGGGGCTGAACCAAAAGAATGGGGTAGGCACAACTGGGCTAGCGAGGAAATGATGATAGGAATGGCACAAAGGCTCAACCGGGCCAAGATGATGGCCTATATCACATTCACGCAATTGACTAACCGTATACCCATGCTTCAAGAATCGCTTGGGGCAAGTTCCAGCCACCGAGAAAGATTCTCCTTTCTCCCGACTCAAGCAATACGAATCTAGCGATCGTTTACACACATCCCTATGCTACCGTTTGATTCCACCGGATTCACCATTTGAGTAGAGTAAACAACATTTACACTAATAGAAAAAAATATAAAACCATAAGTATAAAGAGAAGTCTAATCTACACAAATTTCTATGCAACCGAGCACTCGACTAGGAGCACTACTAGAGTCAACATTTTACTCTGCTACATAGTCCTAAGCCATCACCTAGACTTTCCCAAATAAGCAGAAGAATTAAATTCGCGACAGAGCAAGCAAACAGATGAGTATGCGCTCAAGTGGGTGATGTGGTGTGCAATGAAAATGAACAACAATTTAAATGAAATCTTCTAGCATGCAGTGCAATAGTGCACGTGAGCGGGTAAACAAAACTACTCTCCCCCAGACTTAAACTAAACAATCCGCATAATATATGACATGAAAATCAGCAAATGCTAGGGGAAGAGAGTACCCAATGCTCAGCAAGTGAGCATACCAGAAGATTGGCATGTAAGCTAAAACGAGCTGCAGCATCCGCCATCCAGAATAAGTACCTGCAGAGGTCAGCTCCGCAAAAACAAAGACAAAAGAAAACTGAAAAGAAAGTACTACTAACTAAACATGATTAGAAGAAAAAAAATGCAGAAAAGAAAGATAACTACTAGGGTTATTGTCATCCCAGCACGACTTATTCTAAATTAAAACGGTTCTAGCTAATGGGCCTATGAAAAAGAAAATGCACAGGTAACTGCTCCATTATCCGTTTCGGTAGCTGGTACCGATACGGAGATAAGGCAGTCACCCCTCTACCTAAATAATAATACCTGCTCCTCACAGGTAGAGGGAAAAGAAAATAAGAAGAGGAGGAGGCCTGGTCCTCACTCATCTCACCAAAACTATCCTTGCCCAGCAAGGTATCGCCCACAGCAGGTCCGCAGGAGGAGAAGGCAACGAGTGGAGCTTCCTCTACGGAGGGGGGATCAACCTCCTCACATGAGAGGATGCTCTCATCATTGACTTGAGCATTATGCTCCAAGTCCTCCTGATGTACCTGTGAAGACTCAACCTGCACAGGCTCAGATGAAGAAGGGGGGTCAGGAAATAAAAGAGAAGAATGACATAAATAATCAAAAATCGGGGGAGTGGTCCCGGTCTCACTCCCATTAGGTTGGGGAAGTAAAATAATGTTTGCATTGTCATTAATGCTACAAGATTCGGCGGGATCAACGGTGGCCAAGCTTAGGATTTGGACTTCCTCCACCGGTGCTGAGGAAAACTCCTCTTCACCTAGAAGGTTGTCCTCCTCCATAGGAGTAGGCACAATACTAAGATCAACCGCCTCCTCTTGCGACACATCATCAACAATGTCGTCAGGGACGAGTGTAGTATGCACAACAGGGAGAGGAATAGTGCTCAGATAAAAGTCGAGCACCGATTCCTCACAAAGAATCGAATCCACTAGAGGTGGTGGATGCACTGGGAGAATGGGCTCAGCAATGTCGGTGCCCAGATCAGCCACACATCCGGTGACCGTATCCATGCCATACCCTTCAAGATGTGAAGGTGACAAAGACACATAACCGGATGTTGAAGGTGTGCCGCCAGAGTTAAGAGTTGGGACGATCCGGATGTCCGGCTCGTCATCCTCGTCCAATTGGCGAAAATACTCGGCACAGTCCTTCAAGACATGATCAGTGCTCTGACAAAACCGGCACTGCCTAGCAGGCTTCTTTGGCACAGCGGGTGCTGAAGCCGAAAAGAAGTATGACGGTAAAGGCTCAGCAGAGTAGCCATAAGACTTACGCGCACCATATGGAGTACCAGACGAATTCGGTGCTCCATATGCTGGGCTATAAGAATTATGCCTACTATTCTCCGTAGGGCATTCATCACTAGAGTGGGAAGTAGCTCCACACCAACGGCAACGGAAATTAAGATGTGCCCACATAGTGCGAAGATAAAACGATTCAAAAAGAAGAACACTATTGTGCGAAATACTACACCTAACAAAAATTTACTAAAGCAACCTACTATAAAACAAGAAAATGGAATAAAGAGAACAGAAATAAAATAAAAGATGCGATAAACAAATGGAAGGGCTTCTCTCTCAGATTCTCCCTCTCCACAAAACTCACACGACTGTGTTCGCCGGCAACGGCACCAAAAACTTGATGCGATGATTCGGCAAGTGCACCGGTCGCGCAAGTAATAATAATGGGGAAAATCCCCGAATGTCGGTCTCTTGAGGAACACAGTAAGGTGGAGTTAGGTTTCGAGGAAGGACTTGAGATTGAAGTCCTTAAATCGGATGGAATGCGGGGGAGTTGGGTTGGCTTTTGGAAAATAAAATAAAAGCTATCAACTACTCCTATGCAATGCCGCTATGCAATGCTTCGCTTGGCGGGATGGAGACTAGGCAGGCCTTGAGCGCGCTGCGTCGAAAGGGCGGATGGACGAGTAGGCAAGCGGAATCGAACTGTGCAGGCCTTGAGCGCACTGCTTCGTTAGGCGGGATGGGATACGGGCCGCGATGCCACCATTCGGTAGGCGGATGGACGAGTAGGCTAGCGGAGTGAGGGTCGCAAGCACCTCTTCGACAAGCACGCCACTAGCAATTGCTAGTGCGGCACACGAACGTGACGGCGGAATGGAAATGGACGGCGGCGCACCTCAAGCAACTCAAATAGATAAATTACACAATCACATAGAAATGAAATATATATGTAAATATAACTAATTCAAGTGCCACTTCATCATAATAATGAGATCTAAAACATATACACATCAATAAGAGAAGAATAAGGCAAGAAATCGACCGAATCCGAAGTCTCGTTGTAGATTCACGGTTGGAATCGCCGGGTTGTCAATCCGCGTCCAAGCTCGGTCCGCAACTACGTCCGGGGTAGAGAGAGCTGTCACGACTCTCCAATGGACCCGTCTTCTTCGTGTCACGATCCGGCAGAGGTTGCAAACTTCCTCTTGCTCGATGGAGATGGCGGCTAGATCTCTCTTTGAAGCTCTTGGATAAAGGAGGAGGCCGAGAGGAAACTCCGGCTCAAGATTGGCGTGAAGAACAAGCCCGGAGCACCTCCAGATGGTGGGCGGCGGTGTAGGGGCGAAGTCGGACGAAACTGGAGCAGAAACGGCGGAATACAGCGAGCGATCTGACCTAAATCGCGAGCAGCGGAATTTATAGGCGCTGGAATTAAACAGTGCGCACGGTCAGTGGCGCACGACCAGTGGTCGTGCGCACTAGAATTCGGTGATCGTGCGCTCTGCCTGGACGGAACCTGCAAGGACAGAAATTATGAAATAACATGTTCGCACGACCAGTGGCGCACGACCGGTGGTCGTGCGCACTATCGTAGGTGGTCGTGCGCACTGGTTGAAACAGAACTCATGTAATTGATGATAAGCGCGCACGAACAGTGGCGCACGACCGGTGGTCGTGCGCACTAGCGTAGATGGTCGTGCGCACTGCACCAAACAGAACTCATAAAAAGGGTTAAGTGCACACGATCAGTGGCGCACGACCAGTGGTCGTGCGCAATAGAACCGGTGATCGTGCGCAGTGTTCCTGTGCAGAATTGCACCGGGAACACCTGCACGACTCCTATTCCAGCGTATACCACTAATCTAGCCACTGAAAGTGGGACTTAACAGCGCAAGAAAACTAATAACAAAGATAGATACGAAATTACACCAGAATGGGCCTAGAAGTGCACCTAGCATAGACTGATCAATATGAACTATAACAGGGCTAAAGTGCGGTGAAATTACTCCAGCTCTTGCTTTTCTTGGCTAGAAAGGATTTTTCTCCCTTCCTCTCCTTCTTGTGATGAGGCTTCTTTTCACTTCTTTCTTTCCTTTTGACTGGGCAGTCATCAATGACATGCCCAGGCTTGCTGCAACAATATCAAACAATGTTAGTTGAAGCATGTTTACTAGTTTTGGAATCATACCTGTCCCCTTTGGGGTGCTGCCTTTCAGATCTGAAGTGATCCTTCTTGGAGTGTGATGAGGAGGAGGGCTTTCTCTTCCATTGATTCCTCCTCATCATCTTCTTAAACTGCCTAGAGAAGGCAGCAAACTCTTCATCAGAAGAATAGCAGTCTAGAGAGTAGCTCTCAGACATCTCAGATTCAGCATTCCTTCTTGGAGGTGACTACAACCTGCTCTTGCTCTTCTTTGAGCTATCAGCTTTGAGAGCAATAGTTCTCTCCTTTGTGTGAGCCTTGGAAGAAGTATCCTCCTCCTTTCTTGTAGTCGTTGCATCTCATATGAGAGCAGTTTTCCAAACAGTGTATGGGTAGGGGTTTCTCCAAGCCTTTCCCCTTCCCTGATTGCACAAATTTTTGTGTCCCAATCCCTAGTTAGAGATCTAAGGATCTTGTCATTTAGCTCATAATCTGTGAACACCCTCCATAGGTTCTTAGTTCATTTACTATTCTAAAGAACCTTTCATAGCACATGGAGATGTTCTCCTGGCTCTGCTGTCTGAAGGATTCATATTCCTGATTGAGGAGTGACTTTCTATCATCCCTCACTTCAGCTGTTCCTTCCATATATACAACCAATGTGTCCCACGTTTCCTTGGCAGTTGTGCAGTGTACTAAGTTCTGAAATGTAGTGTCATCAATTGCATTAACAATTATGTTCTGGGCCCTTTTGTCCATTGTGTACAGTGCAATTTCATCATTGGTCAGCTCAGAAAATACCTTGAGTACTTTTCTAGTAGTGTCAACAGTGGAGGCTTTCTCAAAGGTATAAGGACCATTCTTGACTGTTACATAGATCCTTGGGTCTGAGGCTTCCATGAACAGCCTGATAAGTAATAAAATATATGTATTTTTAGTATAATTATTAGTATAGTTTTAATTAATATTGTAAATTTTCTATGTAAATTAATGAATAAATTGCTTGTTTTATTATTTTCCTTACTGATAAGTAGTATTTTTATAACTTTTTAATAGAAAATTTTGCAAATATTTAATTTGTATTTTCTTTTTTTATGTCATTTCTAGGTCATAAGTGTTTATTTTGAAATTCTGTTTCTAATTTAGCTTAATTTCAATTTTTGCAGAATTTTGGGACAAATTGGAGAAATTGACAAGTACACGCCCTCAGTCACGCCCGTGACCAAGGGCGTGTAGCCTAAAGATCAGTCCAGACTCGATGTCGCGCTAATTGAGCTAGTCCACAGCGAGTCGCGCCCTCGGTCACGCCCGTGACCCAGTGTCACGCCCGTGACTAGGGGCGTGTAATTTTAGAATCTTCCAGCTGGCTGCCGTCGAGACGTGGAGATGCTGTCAAGAAGTCAACCTAAGTCACGCCCGTGACCCACATGACACGGTCGTGACTTGCCCGCGTGATCTCTGCTTCGCCGCCGCGCCGAATTCCAGCCCACGCTGCATTTAATGAAGCCGTCCAAAGTCATGCCCGTGACCAAAATTACACGGGCGTGTAATGTCCACTTTTCGCCGCGCCGTCCAGAAAGCCCACGCCGCTATCGGATCCGATGTGAATAGTGCAGTCACGCCCTAGGTCACGCCCGTGACCGAGGGCGTGTAACTTGAAATTTTCGCCTATAAATTCAAAGGCTCTCCTTGAGTCCAGGGTTCAGAATTTTGGAGTGGGGGAGGTGCTGCTAGAGCTGATAGTGAGTCTTTCATGTTAATGTTCATGTTCTTCCTTAAGCTTTCATGTTCTCTTTTTCATGTAATGTACTAGTTTTTATTTCTTGCTTGTACTAGTTAATTAAAGCTTGTAACTTTACTTTCCTAGCTTTGTAATTTCTCTTTAAGCTTGTAATCGTTTTGGTTTTCAATAAAATTAAGTTTCCTCTTTCATGTTCTCTTTCTCTCCTTAGTATTTTCTCTTTTATGAATGTTAATTTCCTTTCCCTTCATGCAATGTTTAATCTTCTCATTTAGCTTGCAATTAGTTTCTCTTTTTAGCTAAGTAATCAAAACCTCCAATTTTCGTCGATAAGATAATGGTGATTTTCCTCGAAGTAGAAGTAATCAACGCGCCCCGTAGAATACGACCTTGATATTCCTAAATATCCTATACTATAGACGATAAGGTACAATTGCCTTAATCGAATATTGTTTTGGAGAAAAATCTTTAACCTTCGCTAAATTTCAAAACCGAAAAATCTATATCAAGTTTTTGGCGCCGTTGCCGGGGACTTTGCGTGGATATTTTGAAAAGATGATAGCTATTAATTTTATCATGCTTCTTTTTATTTTATTTTGCTTTTTCTAAATTTCAAAAAGAATTTTTTTCTCTTTTTCTTCTTACTTTCTTCTCTTTTTAGTGTATGACCCAAGGTAGCACTTCGATTCTTCCTTTTGATCCGGAGATCGAGCGAACCCTTTTGAGGCACCGCCGTTCTCGTGATCAGGGAAATCAAGTAGAATCCGAAGAGTCGATCGGGGACACTAACACAGCGAATATGGATCATAATCTTAATGAGCCAAATCCTGATGAGGACGCGCAACGGACCATGTCCTATTATGCGCGACCAAATTTGGAAGGCACACAATCGAGTATTGTTCGCCCCACGGTGGCGAACAATAATTTTGAGATCAAGTCCAGCATCATACAAATGGTGCAACAATCGGTGTCCTTTGATGGTCAACCGGACGAGGATCCAAATTCACATATTTCTTACTTTCTTGAAATTTGTGACACTTTTAAGATCAATGGCGTCACCGATGACGCCATTCGACTACGTCTTTTTCCTTTTTCTTTGCGGTCTAAGGCCAAGCAATGTCTGGGCTCTCTACCTAGGGGATCCATCACTACATGGGCCGAAATAGCGGAAAAATTTCTAAATAAATATTTCCCGCCTTCAAAGACCGCTAAATTGCGCACGGATATTGCGTCGTTCATGCAAATCGACTCGGAGACTCTCTATGACACAAGGGAGCGCTTCAAGGAGTTTTTGCGGTGATGCCCTCACCACGCACTTGCCACTTGGCAACAAGTGCAAATATTTTATAATGGCTTAAATCTCCAAACGAGGCAAATGATTGATGCGGCCGCCGGGGGGACATTAAATAACAAAACCCCGGTCGCCGCTCAAGAGCTTTTCGAAGAGATGGCCACAAATGCGTACCAATGGAACATGCCCCGAGCACGGACTAATAAGTCGGCCGGAATTTTTGAAATAGACGCTAACGCAAATTTGGCTTTACAAGTTGAGCGCTTAACAAAGCAAGTGGCGGAGATGTCTGCTTCCTCCGTCACTCCTCCTTGGGCTAATAACGTTTTAATTGAAGAACATGTTGACTACATGGGAAATCTGCCTCGGCCTTCCTATAACCCCAACACCGTTCCGTACAACAACACATACAATGCGGGTTATAGGAATCATCCGAATTTCTAATGGAGCAACCAAGGAAATGCTCAGCGACCTATGAATTTAAATCAACCTCCCCCTAATCAACTTCTTCACTTAACTCCGCCTCAAAATTTGATTTCTCAAAATTTTAATCCACCTGGTTTTCCACCGCAACAGCAAAAACTCTCTCCGCTTGAAGAGGTTTTTGCAAAATATGTTGCTACAAATGAAATGAACATCCGGAACCTTACCGGATCGATCAAAAATTTAGAGAATCAAGTGGGCCAACTCGCAAAGATGATTTCTGAGCGTCAGCAAGGAGCACTACCGGGGAATACCGAGCAAAATCCAAAGGAGAGCGCGCATGCGATTACACTCCGAAGCGGGAAGGAGGTGGTTCAAAAATAGGACGAACCCAAGGTAATTTCCTCTCTTCCTCCTACTTTTAATTCATCTTCGAATTTGTCCGCTACGATAGCTCCGCTCACTTCTATTTTAAATCCGCGCGCTCCTACTTCTAATATTCCGTATCCATCTAAATTTAAAAATGAAAGCGCCGAAAAAAATTATAAAATTTTTTTAGATGTTTTAAAACAAATCCATATTATGTACCTTTCTGCGAGGCTATCTCACAAATGCCTAAATATGCGAAATATCTTAAGGAGTTGCTCTCCAATAAGAAAAAGTTAGAAGATATTTCGCATATTTCTTTAAACGCGGAATGCTCCGCGGTTGTACTCAACAAATTTCCTAAAAAAGCAAATGACCCGGGACAGTTTTCCATCCCATGTCTATTTGGCAATTCGTTAGTAAAACACGCCTTAGCGGATCTTGGAGCAAGCATCAACCTTATGCCGTTTTCTTTGTTCAAAAAGCTAGGTCTAGGAAATCCAAGGCCCACTCGAATGAGTATCCAATTAGCGGATCGTTCTTTAAAATATCTGATAGGAATAGTGGAGGACGTGCTCGTCAAGGTTGACAAATTCATCTTCCCGGTGGATTTTGTCATTCTTGACATTGAAGAGGATGCCGAAGTACCCCTCATACTCGGTCGCCCCTTCCTTGCCACCTCCCGCGCTATGTAAGTAATGGAAAGCTCCTCCTACGGGTTGGAGACGATGAAGTTACCTTCGGAATAAATTCCTCGATGCGAAACACGCTAGAAAATGACGATTCGTGTTTTAACTTGGAAGAGTGTTGTGAGTTCGATTCATCCCTCAAGTTAGTTTCATCGGCGAGTAGTGATTCCGAGCCCGTAGAGCTCTTTTATGATGAAGAAGAAGTTTCTCACCCCACACCACCCGAACCATTACTTTTAGAAAAATTAAAAATCAAGACTTCTTATGAAGAACCACCCGAATTAGAGTTGAAACAACTCCCCCTCACCTTAAATACTTGTTTTTGGAAAAAGAGTCTAAGCTACCCATCATCATTTCATCCGATCTTAGCAACTCAGAAATTTCTGAGTTGACTATAGTCTTAAGAAAGCACCGCCACGCAATTGCGTGGCAATTATCGGACATTAAGGGTATAAACCCATCTTTCAGCACTCATAAAATCTTTCTTGAAGAAAATTCCCGCAACTCAGTCCAGACTCAACGACGACTAAACCCGAATATGAAAGAAGTCGTTAAGGCCGAAGTTATAAAACTTCTGGACGCGGGAATCATCTACCCGATATCAGATAGTACTTGGGTTAGCCCAGTACAAGTCGTGCCAAAGAAAGGTGGTGTCACGGTAGTTGCGAACGAAAATAATGAATTGATCCCAACCCGTACTGTTACGGGTTGGCGGATGTGCATCGACTATCGAAAACTAAATGATGCCACCCGTAAGGATCACTTCCCTCAATCATTTATCGACCAAATTTTAGAGCGCCTTTCGGGTCACTCCTACTACTATTTTCTCGATGGTTTGTCGGGATACTTCCAAATCCCGATTTCGCCCGACGACCAAGAGAAAACCACTTTCACTTGTCCCTTTGGCACCTTCGCTTATCGAAGGATTCCATTCGGCCTTTGTAACGCGCCAGCTACATTCCAAAGATGTATGCTGACAATATTTGACGAGTTAGTAGAGGAGGTGATTGAAGTATTTATGGACGACTTCTCCATATATGGAAGTTCATTTGAAAACTGTTTAAAAAATCTCGAGCACGTGTTGCAGCGGAAACGAATTTAGCGCTTAATTGGGAAAAATGCCATTTTATGGTCAAGGAAGGACTAGTCCTTGGCCATAAAATTTCGGGCAAGGGGATCGAGGTCGATAGGGCCAAGATCGAAGTAATTGAAAATCCCCCCCCCCCCTCCAACAAACGTAAAAGCTATTGGGAGTTTCCTAGGCCACGCGAGGTTCTATCGGCGCTTTATACAAAATTTTTCCAAAATCACAAAGTCGTTAACCCATCTTCTCGAGAAAGAAACATCTTTTCTTTTTAACGATGAATGCCATTTAGCCTTTCAACTTATCAAAGAGAAACTTATAAACTCCCCGATTCTAGTTGCCCCAGATTGGTCGCTCCCTTTTGAAATGATGTGCGACGCGAGTGATATTGCGGTTGGTGCCATTTTAGGCCAACGGGTGAGTATGTATTTTCACCTGATCTATTATGCGAGCAAAACACTCACGTCGGCACAAGCAAACTACACCACGACTGAGAAGGAACTTCTAGCAATCATTTTCGCCTTCGATAAATTTAGGTCGTATATCACTCTCTCAAAAGTTATCGTCTTCACAGATCACTCCGCGCTTAGGTATCTCTTGAGTAAATCGGACGCCAAGCCTCGTCTTTTGCGATGCATAGAGATCCGGGATAAGAGAGGAGCCGAAAACTTGGCGGCCGATCACCTTTCTCGATTAGAAAATCCCTCCGCGGAAGCATTAATAGAGGCCGACATTAACGATAAATTTCCCGAAGAGCGCCTCCTAGCTCTCAAAAATATTAATTCATCTTCTACCCCCTGGTTTGCGGATTTGGCTAACTATTTAGTAGCCCGGGTCCTGCCAAAGGAATTCTCGAGTCAGCAAAAGAAGAAATTCTTTTCTGATTTAAAGAATTACTTTTGGGAGGACCCCTTTTTATTCCGTGTATGCGCAGACCAGGTTGTGAGAAGATGTGTTTCAAGTGAGGAAGGCCTTAAAATTTTACATCATTGTCATGAGGGACCCACCGGTGGTCATTATCATTCGAACCAAACCACGAGGAAGGCGCTGGAGGCGGGCTTTTATTGGCCCACTCTCTTCAAAGATGCTCACACCCTTGTGAGTACTTGCGACAGCTGCCAGCGGTCGGGGAACATCTCTCGCCGGGATGAGATGCCCCAAAACATTTTCTTAGAATGTGAAATTTTCGACCTTTGGGGTATCGATTTTGTTGGTCCTCTCTCTCCCTCTTTTTCAAATAAATATATTCTAGTGGCGGTCGACTACCTATCGAGGTGGGCGGAAGCGCAAGCTCTCTCCACCAATGATGCGTGAGTCGTCGTTAATTTCTTAAAAAAATTATTTTCTCGATTTGGCACGCCGCGCACTATTGTGAGTGATCGGGGCACCCATTTTTGCAATAGTCAATTTACAAAAATTTAAGCAAAATATGGTGTCACGCACAAATTATCCACCACATATCATCCACAAACGAGCGGCCAAGTCGAAGTTGTTAATCGAGAGTTAAAATGGATTTTAGAAAAAACAGTTTCTATTAATCGGAAGGATTGGGCAATAAAGCTCGATGATGCGCTACGGGCATATCGAACGGCGTACAAGACCACTATCGGTTGTACACCGTATCGAATGGTTTATGACAAGGCTTGCCACCTTCCGGTCGAATTAAAACACCGCGCATTTTGGGCGCTTAAATTTTTAAACCTCGATTCCACTCTAGCGGGAGAACAAAGAAAATTCCAAATGAACGAATTAGATGAGTGGCGAGCGAATGCGTATGAGAGCAATAAATTATATAAGGAGCGAACAAAGTTTTATCACGATAAGCATATAAAATTTCCAAAAACTTTTTCGCTGGGCGATCTCGTCCTCCTTTATAATTCCCGCCTTCGCCTTTTTCCGGAAAAACTAAAATCCCGATAGTCTGGACCCTTTATTGTTAAAGAGGTTTGGTCCTATGGGACAATTTTAATTTCCCACCCGGAAGAAGGTACCTTCAAAGTTAATGGGCACCGCCTTAAATTATATCTTCCGGGAGAGTTAACTAATGAAAAGAGTGATTCGATTGTATTTCAACCTATAATATGATCGGCAAGTGGGTCAAGCTACGCGACCTTAAACAAAGCGCTTTTGGGAGGCACCCCAAAGTTATCTTTTTATTGTTTTCTCTTGTTCTTTAACATTTTTTGTAGGTAATCGCCGCTTCCCCGCGCAAACTTCAAAAAATCAGGGAAGCCCTTTCTCTTTCTTCCTTCTCTTTTATCATGCATTTCCTTTTTGTTTTGTCTTGCATTTTATTTTCTTTTACTTCATACTTAGTTTTAAACATTGGGGACAATGTTTAACTTTAAGTATGGGGGTGTAAATAGTTCTTTGTAAATAGTTGTTAAATTAGAAATTTTTCAAAAAAAAAAAAAAATATATTTTCTTATGTTTTCTTCTATTTTAGCACTTGTAAAACCCAAAAACTCAAAAAATTTTAGAAAATAGAAAAATTTAAATCTTGGAAAGGGACGTTTGGGACCTCACCCCATCTCACCTCCTAGTACCGTGAGAACCCTTCACGGGGTATACCTCGGGAAGTCCAAGAATTAACAAAAAAATTGTTAGCTTTTTAGTATATGTTTTTGTTTATTTCTTATAAAAAAAAGATAATATCAAAATTCAAAAAAAAAAAATTATATGAAAAAACTTAAAATACAAAAAATTTAAATCTTATTCCTCTCCTATTTGTTGTTTTTGTAATTTCTTAGAAATCTAGTTGAGAATGTTTATAAGCATGCTTATGTTTTTAATTGGCTAAAATTTTGCTTATCATAGTTTGTTAATTTTAAATTTGAGGTAATCTTGATTTAAGAATTATCTTATGATTTAAATTGATTAGAGAATTTATTTAGCATGACTTCTCTTTTTATTTTTAAATGGCTTCATTTTGTAGTGAATTTCCTAAACTTCTTTAAATTTCAATTATATTTTCTTCTAACTTTTTAGATCTTAGGAAATTTAAGTTTACTAGAATTTGCTCTCAAAATAATTTAAGGCTAGCTAGATTTATTTTCTCTACCCTACCCCTTTGATGGCAAAAAAAGTATTTTAAAAGATCATATGTCATGGGAATAAGAGGATAAAATTCATTATTCCCTAAACATATGCACCCAAAATCATTTAAAAGATTATATGGCATGGAGTAAGAGGATAAAATTCATTACTCCTAAACACATACATTTTGGGTTTTTATTAGAAGAGAAAAAAAAAGAAAAAAAAAAGAAATTTCATGATGAGGATAAATTCCATTTCCTCCATTCAAAAATATCTCTTCTTATGCTAAATTTTATGAAATCCCCCTTAGCCAATTATCATTGTTCTAGTTTTAGTTGAAAATTATGGAGAGAGCAATATTTAGTAATTTACTTTTCCTTAAGTTTCTTTTAAGGTAGAGTTCTTATAATTTTAATTTAATTTAGTTTTATAATTTCTACAATTTTGTCAAACTAATTAATTTTCTTGAGAAGTTCTTGTCTAAACATTTTTCCCTCTTTTCAAATCATCATCATAATTTAGGACTTAACTCCCCCTTGAATTTACTATTAATTTAACTTTTTGTTAAATGAAATTTTAGTTTTAAATTAAAAATTTTTAAGGATATCTTTTAAATTATGTCTCACACTTTTGCTCTGGAATAGCAAAATCTCAAGTATGAGGGTATTTGATAAGTAATATTTTTAAACCTTTTTAATAGAAAATTTTGTAAATATTTAATTTGTATTTTCCTTTTTTATGTCATTTCTAGGTCATAAGTGTTTATTTTGAAATTCTGTTTCTAATTTAGCTTAATTTCAATTTTTGTAGAATTTTGGGACAAATTGGAGAAATTGACAAGTACACGCCCTCAGTCACGCCCGTGACCAAGGGCGTGTAGCCTAAAGATTAGTCCAGACTCGATGTCGTGCTAATTAAGCTACTCCACATCGAGTCGCGCCCTCGGTCACGCCCGTGACCCAGTGTCATGCCCGTGACTAGGGGCGTGTAATTTTAGAATCTTCTAGCTGGCTACCGTCGAGACGTGGAGATGCTGTCGAGAAGTCAACCTAAGTCACGCCCGTGACCCACATGACACGGCCATGACTTGACCGCGTGATCTCTGCTTCGCCGCCGCGCCGAATTCCAGCCCACGTTGCATTTAATGAAGTCGTCCAAAGTCACGCCCGTGACCAAAATTACACCAGCGTGTAATGTCCACTTTTCGCCGCGCCGTCCAGAAAGCCCACGCCGCTGTCGGATCCAATGTGAATAGTGCAGTCACGCCCTAGGTCACGCCCGTGACCGAGGGCGTGTAACTTGAAATTTTTGCCTATAAATTCAGAGGCTCTCCTTGAGTCCAGGGTTCAGAATTTTGGAGTGGGGGAGGTGCTGCTAGAGCTGATAGTGCGTCTTTCATGTTCATGTTCATGTTCTTCCTTAAGCTTTCATGTTCTCTTTTTCATGTAATGTACTAGTTTTTATTTCTGCTTGCACTAGTTAATTAAAGCTTGTAACTTTAGTTTCCTAGCTTTGTAATTTCTCTTTAAGCTTGTAATCGTTTTGGTTTTCAATAAAATTAAGTTTCCTCTTTCATGTTCTCTTTCTCTCCTTAGTATTTTCTCTTTTATGAATGTTAATTTTCCTTTCCCTTCATGCAATGTTTAATCTTCTCATTTAGCTTGCAATTAGTTTCTCTTTTTAGCTAAGTAATCAAAACCTCAAATTTTCGTCGATAAGATAATGGTAATTTTCCTCGAAGTAGAAGTAATCAACGCGCCCCATGGAATACGACCTTGATATTCCTAAATATCCTATACTATAGACGATAAGGTACACTTGCCTTAATCGAATATAGTTTTGGAGAAAAATCTTTAACCTTCGCTAAATTTCAAAACCGAAAAATATATATCACTTACTAACTTAGTTTTATTTTTGTTTTTGCAGATTTTGGCAATTTTTGTCAAGTCACGCCTTGAGTCACGCCCGTGACAATATGTCACGCCCGTGACCCAAGGGCATGTAATCTGCGTTCGACGAAAGACAAGCTCCGTTCGACGAAAGTCGAGCTGCATTCGACGAAAGCGCTCTGCCCATGCGTTCGACGAAAGCTCTCCAAGCTGCGTTCGACGAAAGCGCTCTGCCCTGCATTCGACGAAAGCTCTACAAGCTGTGTTTGACGAAAGCTCTCTGAGCTGCGTTCGACGAAAGATTTCCAAACTGTGTTCGTCGAACTCCCTCTGCCCCAGCGTTCGACGAACGACATCCAGCGTTCGACGAATCCCTCTCAGCGTCCAACGTTCGACGAATGGCGATCTGCGTTCGACGAACTCTCTTTGTCCAGGCGTTCAAAGAATCCAGCGCACACGTCAGCCGTCACGCCCCAGTTAAAGCAGATATGTGCCGCCCACTGTCATGCCCGTGTGTAGTCATGTTTGACGGCAAGACCTTCTAGAAGACGGCGGATGCGACTCCTAAAGCACGCGCAAATGTCAGGCCCTAAGTCACGGCCGTGACATCCAAGTCACGCCCGTGACCTAGTGTTGGATCGGTAGGCGCCCTTAGAGGGGGGGGGGGGTGAATAAGGGTTTTCAAAACTTATAATATATTTTGAATAACTTTGAAAAAGCTTTGATTATTAAACTAGAGAAGATCAAGACAAATCAAGTGAAGTAAAAACAAAGACATGATTTTATTAACTTGAGAAGCATGATTACAAAACTTGATCTCTTATCGAAGATAGAAATCAAAGCTAATAGAAAGACTCTTTTTGTTTTCTATACCGACTCGTATCCCCACGAACCAGTTGGCTTTAGCCGATCCTTCCCCGGATACAGCCTCAAGCCGCTCTAGCCAACCCTTCCCCGGATATGGCCTCGAGCACCCCCTAGACCTACTCCAGAGACCTAGTCGCCAACACGAGGCGAATTTCAGCCCTAAGTCCTACCCAGACCTAGTCGCCAACACGAGGCGAATTCACTAACCGTTTACAAGAAGAATATGAAATGAAAAGACAATAATATAAAAACTCCCTCTATGTAGATCTCTTGGAGAAGTAGACGAAGATGCAGAGTATGATCGTAGTCGATGCGGTCTTTCGTCACGATGATGATGTGTGTTGAAATCTTCTCCACGGATCTCTTTTAGTCTTTATGGATTTGTGGGAGTATCTCTCTGAACCTTCCTCTCTATGTTGTGGCACGAAGCTCTGGAATTCTAAATCTCAAGAGGCTTAGGAAGGCGGAGCCAAAAGGTCCTTTTTATAGACTTAGCGCTAGCGCTACCACCGGCGCTATCCCATATTAAGTAATATTTTGCGCGCGAGAATCTTTAATCCGGGGAAACAATTTCGCCATTCCTCTTGTGCTCCGCGCTACCGCTAGTGCTAGTAGATACCGCCTGCGCTAGCTGCTACCGCCTGCGTTAGCTACTATCTCCTGGCGCTAGCACCTTCTAAAATTGTTTCAGAGATTTTCTTAAGTCTGCGCTAGCGCGAGCGCCGGTGCTAGCGGGCATGTTGGAATTTTGGCTTCAAATTTTGGCGCAACTTTCTTATGTTATCCTTGAGTCATGTGGACTTGTTTTCCTGCACACTTAAACACACAAGATCAAATACACATAGGATTTGTTATTCTCAAACCTAGGAGATGCGGAAGACCATGTTCCAACAAACTCCCCCTTTTGATAATAAAAAATCCATTAATGATAAATCAAAGCATTAATATATAAGCATGATGAAGCCTACTTATGTGTGTGTGAGAGTGATGACTTAGGATAATTAACATTTTAGGTATTTAAAATGCTCCCCCTAAATACATGCTCCCCCTAAGTGAATGCTCTCCTAATATGTAAGCTATCATTTTAATTTTGCATTATATTTTGATAGCAGATTAATATTTATCATGTTAGTTCTCCCCCTTTTGTTATTAGCAAAAGCGGGTAAGGAGACACCACTAAAAAGTTGATAAGAAGATAAAAACATGATCGAGCTTGTAGAGAAGGAAATGATAAGGAGTTTTAGAATACTTTTCATTTAAATAGATCAGAGTTTGAGTATCTCAACATTTTCATAAATCAGAGTTTGTAGCATAAACAAAATGCAATGATTTCCAAGTAACTAAACTACCCAGACAATATGTCTACACCCTAGCCCCGTACTAAGTGACGGATGGGCATGAGGAGCTGCATACATGCCGTAGGTTGGGGTGTTAGTCCCATATGCAAACACTAGACACAACTCAACCTAGCACTCTTTCCCCCCAGTGCCTCGCAAGGCCCCACTGGAACCCTCCCCGGTTATGGATAAGACATGATTAGAGATAAAGGTTATCTAATGTCTACAACCTTATGCCCCTGCTATGGTGAGAAATGAAGTCATGGATAATAATTATTGGAAACATATAAGCGTTTTAACTCTAATGACATAGCCTATGGATTTATATTTTTATTTGAATTTATGAAAACACTCACATAGATATTTTGGAGTTTATTAATAAATCAGAGTTTTTAATATAACAATATTTTCATAAAAATAGATCAGAGTTTTATAGCAAAACAATTCAACCAATATAAAGTTTACCAAGCAAGTCTACCACTTGTTGCAAGAAAGGAATTTGAAGATTCAAGTGATGATGCACACAAAATGAAAGACTTTAAATAAGCATGAAAGCGCAAGGTAAAAAAATTATATGGTTATGATGCGGAAGACTTATAGAAATACAAGAAACATCTTATTGTAATCAATGATGATCCATAAAAATATATATGAGTTAAATTTCAAAAAGAAGATGTTTTTGTAAATCATTTTTCAATTAAAATCTCTAAGTTTGATAATAAAGTAACCAAGCATGAAATAATGTTATCAAAAAGAGATTACTACAATGTTACTTTAATTCACAATTTCAAAACATACCAAACATTGTAGAAAGCATGCTAGGTTATCTAGTGCATTTCATAAGTAAAGAGTAGTATATAATTTGCATTAGGATCCAATACTCATGAGAAGAAGTGTTATGGAAGATAATGATGTGCACATAAGTGTATTTTGAATAGAGTAAACAAATGTTTTAATCAAAAATACAAGAGATATGTAATGTGAAGAGCTCAATAAAACACAAATAATTTTACTTCCACACACTTCAATGCACAACCAAAAATGTACAACTACTAAGGTGCTTTGCACACACAATGCTCATTAAGACTTATCAGGGTGCAAAGTAGTGTTTGAGGGATCACATAATTTTATTCTTCAATATTGATTTTTTATTGTGATCTGATGTAATTAAGAATAAGTGGTTTTTATTTTGAAAGAAAGTTATGGTTTGCACAAGATACTTTACTATTCTTTCCAAGGTGCTCAACCTCACAACGCTTATTAAGACTTATCAGGAGGTTCAAGTTGTGCTTGGTGGAGTTATCTTTGTCACTTTATTTTATGATTTTTGTTTTGTACAAAGTTCTCCGAATACACTTGTTTTTGCAAACCAATAAAAATTATGAAAAAGATAACCACTTTTCTTAATTTTTTTAAAAGTGCAAATAAAGGATTGTAGGAAAGATACTTGTGCAATTTTAATTCATTGCACTAATACAAAACATACACAAGAATTCTTATATTAAACACAAATGTAGACAATGCCAAAAATGGGTGAGTGAATAAAGATCATTATCAAACATAAAACATTTACTCATACTTAGAGGCATGCTACGCATAGTTCTACACAACTTTCAATATAATTGATGCACATGGTAATAGATATATCAAAGCATGAAGAAAACAATGTTCAAAGTAGTTTGAAAAGATTAATTGCAACATTATAGAAGTTCTAAATAATAGATTAATTCATGCTTGATTTTCAATGAAGTCCATACAATATTTTTGATATTTTTGAAGAATAATTTTTATTTCAAGTTTGAACTCATAAAATTGATCTTGGACTTCCTGAGGACTACCTTGTGAAAGGTTCGCCCGGTACTAGGTGATATGATGGGATGATAGCCCAAATCACCCTTTCGCAAGATACAAGTAAAAAGTTAAGTTCAAAAATAACAATTTTTGAAATATTTTTTTTGTTTTATATTTTTGTATTTGATTTTTGCTTTTAGAAATAGAATTCTAAACAAATGACAAAAAAACACAAAGACAAAACATATAATTTTTTTGTAATTTGGCTTTTGTATTTTTGTATTTGATTTTTCAAAAATGTAATAAAAGCAAAAATGCAGAAATGAATAGTACACATAGATTAATATATTTTTAGGGATTTTTCAAAATTTTAAAAATGCAGAAAAACACATAGGTGCACTAGCGTCGGCGTTAGCGCTAGCGCGGGAAACAATACCCGATTTTTGATGATTTTGAAATTTTTAATTGTTGATCTTGATTAAGTGTCATAATAGTAGTTTCATGCTGAAATTTCAGATTTTTAGGAAATGTCTAGATAGTGCAAATTTCATGAAACCTTAGCAGTTTTGTATATGACTTTACCAACTAAACTTACGCATGATTTTAGTGATTAACCATAATGTTCATGCACAAGAATATCTTGAATAAGCCCTAGATGAGAATACCCAGCCTGTATGTCTTGGTAAACATATAAAGCCTAACATAGACATAAATATTCTTTAGTCGACAATGTTAGTATGATAAGTTTGAGATTAATGTTATACCAAGGTTCGTTGATACAATGTTGCATGTATGTAACAACAGAGATTCAAGTTTTAGATATAGAATAAAGTGATGATTCTAATTTATTTATTCATATGGATATAGAGTTGATTCTATGGTCTATGCAAAACATAATAAATTCATATAGTAATCATGATCACAGACTATATGTTTTGAAGGAGTAAAATCTTTTGTAGTTATATTTGATGTTTGACTTAGAAGTTCATATGATTTTGCATGACTATTATATATGATCATTAATTCATAGTGATTAAGAACTCGTAATTAATTATTCATGATAATGTACATGAGGAATTTTTAAAGAAAATTCATATTCAACCTTTTCAAATTATTAGATAGAAACGTTGTAAGGTGAATAGTGAATATGAGAAAATATGTTTATTTTGAAGAGTTTTGTAAATTTTCTCTTTGGTTTTTGAATATTAAACAAATACATATATTTTTGTTGATTTGTGAGAATTTTAAAATTATAGAAAATCAAAGACTTGGGCTAGCGCCGGCGTTAGGTCTTAGCGCCTGCGTTAGCTTACAGAGAGTGCTTATTTTGATCGTAAAGCCTAGATTTTCTTCGATTTTGCTTCTGATTTTTCTTAATTATGTTTTTGCAATGTAAGATTTGTCTAATGAAGTGATGAGACGAGAAGAAATCGCAAAAAGTTGCGGAAGTTAAAATTAGTACATGAGTTTCATCTTCATTAGAGTTTCATATGTATTAAACCTTAATTATTGAGTTTTACACAACATATGCATTAGTGAAATGATCATATATAAGTGAAATAATATTCATGCAATTTTTCAATTCCGATTTAAACATGATTATGATTAAACATACTTGGGGTAATTGAAAATGACGCAAATATATTAATTACCTAAGCAAAACTTGCGCATTTAATAAATTTAGCCTAATACCCCTAAGATACACCTTTTAAATCCATTTTAGTCTTAATAATATCATATAACAAATTTAGTTTTTCAAATTTTATAAGACTTTTAGGAAATGGATTTTGAAGAAAAGGATAAGTAGATCACTTGAGAGATGATATGACTTTTTTATTTAACTTTATTCAATTTGATTTGTTTATGAATTTTGGTTTAATATGAGAAAGTCATATCACAAGTTATATAAAGTGATCATATCATGATGGTTCAAAAAATAAAAAGCAAAAACAAAAAGGAAATTAAGCATATCATTAAGTAAAGAATTGATATTTTATTTTGAGTTGATTTCTACTTCATGCAAATGATTGGAAACTAATGAATAGGAGATTTAGGTATCAAAAGAGGACTGGGTGTGACGGTTCCTTTGGGTACCCAAATACATCGTGTTTGCTTTTGGGGAGATGGAAATGAATGAGCCCTTTTGAGTGGAGTTTGTGTTTCATCTTTAACTTTGGGTCTCCATTCAAATCTTAGTTTAGCATTATTTTTAGTTTTCAAATTTCCATAATCATTTACTTGACCATTTGGATCAAAAAGGTTTTTGAATTTATAAATTGAAGGAAATTTGTTTGCATTTAATTTTAGGTTGGGAGAAACATGATTTTGTAAATTATGGTGATTTTGATTTTGATTTACAAATCCTTTATGTTCATTACTCTCATTTTTAAACTTAGGTAAGATGTTCATATTCATATTCAACTTGCTTTTATATATAGTTTGATATTGTGAATTTGTATTTACAATTTTCATAAGCAAGTTGATTTTTGATTTTAATTCATCATTTTTAATTTTAAAATTATGTCTAGCTTTATTATAAGCGATTGTGCTATTTTTAAGAGTGGAAACAAATGAATCTATATGATCTTGATATTTATTTCTATATTCATCAAATGTTTCATCCATCTCTTTAATTTCAATTTTATATTCTTTACACTTAGCACAATCATTTATCAAAGATGAATTTTCTAAATATAATTTTTCATTTTGTTCTTTTATAAAAATAATTTCTTTTTCAAGTTCCTTAAATTTTTCTTTAATATTATTGTAATCAAGACAAGATTTTGTATTTTCAATTGAAGTGACATGAGTAAAGCTAGATAAATCAGATTTTGATACTACTTTAACTTTTGCTTTTAAATTTTTATTTTCTAACCGCAATTTGCAATTTGCATTTTTTAATTTCTTAAGTTTGCGCTTTGTAATTTGTAGCAATTGTAAAGTAGAAATGGAAGTACAAAAGATGGGATTGGATTTCCTTACATTGCTTTCGGGAGAGGCATGATTTGAACATATGATTTCTTTTAAATCTTTTTGGCACTCCTCTTCCGAAGACAGTACTTCTACTTTTCCATTTGATGTGCACTTCATGGATCCGTCATGTGTGGAGCTTTCTTGAATACCTGTGCAGGCTTGTATATTCTCTGGTTATTGTAATTGTTCCATACCTGCAGAAGGAGAATCATAAGTTATTTCAAGAAAATTCCACATCTCGTATGCAGTAGGAAAAGTATAAATGAGTTTGGAAATATCATAATCTAACGCACAAAATAGACTATTCATAGATTTTTCATTTAAAACCATTTCGTTCTTATTTAATACGCTAGGTGGTTTTTTGATAGTAATATTCCAAACTTTTTCATCTAACTGTTTAAGAAAGTTTTCCATTACTATTTTCCATCCTTTATAATTTCTTCCTTCAAATAACGGTGGTTTAAGAGATTTTTCTTCTTCATAAAAATTTACCCCACTAGTAGAAGCGAGATCATGAGACGCCATTATTCCCGGTTGTTAAGCCGATTTGGAATAACCTAGCTCTGATACCAATTGTTGGATCGCTAGGCGCCCTTAGAGGGGGGGGGGGGTGAATAAGGGTTTTCAAAACTTATAATATATTTTGAATAACTTTGAAAAAGCTTTGATTATTAAACTAGAGAAGATCAAGATAAATCAAGTGAAGTAAAAACAAAGACATGATTTTATTAACTTGAGAAGCATGATTACAAAACTTGATCTCTTATCGAAGCTAGAAATCAAAGCTAATAGAAAGACTCTTTTTGTTTTCTATACCGACTCGTATCCCCACGAACCGGTTGGCTTTAGCCGATCCTTCCCCGGATACAGCCTCAAGCCGCTCTAGCCAACCCTTCCCCGGATATGGCCTCGAGCACCCCCTAGACCTACTCCCGAGACCTAGTCGCCAACACGAGGCAAATTTCAGCCCTAAGTCCTACCCAGACCTAGTCGCCAACACGAGGCGAATTCACTAACCGTTTACAAGAAGAATATGAAATGAAAAGACAATAATATAAAAACTCCCTCTATGTAGATCTCTTGGAGAAGTAGACGAAGACGCAGAGTATGATCGTAGTCGATGCGGTCTTTCGTCACGATGATGATGCGTGTTGAAATCTTCTCCACGGATCTCCTTTAGTCTTTATGGATTTGTGGGAGTATCTCTCTGAACCTTCCTCTCTATGCTGTGGCACGAAGCTCTGGAATTATGGATCTCAAGAGGCTTAGGAAGGCGGAGCCAAATGGTCCTTTTTATAGACTTAGCGCTAGCGCCTACGCTAGCGCTACCGCCGGCGCTATCCCATATTAAATAATATTTTGCGCGCGAGAATCTTTAATCAGGGGAAACAATTTCGCCATTCCTCTTGTGCTCCGCGCTATCGCTAGCGCTTGTAGATACCACCTGCGCTAGCTGCTACCGCTTGCGTTAGCTGCTATCGCCTGGCGCTAGCACCTTCTAAAATTGTTTCCGAGATTTTCTCAAGTCCGCGCTAGCGCTAGCGCCGGTGCTAGCGGGCACGTTGGAATTTTGGCTTCAAATTTTCGCGCAACTTTCTTATGTTATCCTTGAGTAATGTGGACTTGTTTTCCTGCACACTTAAACACACAAGATCAAATACACATAGGATTTATTATTCTCAAACCTAGGAGATGCAGAAGACCATGTTCCAGCACCTAGGGCGTGTAAAAATGAAAATTTTCCTACAAATAGAGGGGCTCGGCTGAAGCATTTCCCATCCAAATTTTGAGTGTTATAATGTTCTTTTGAGTTCTTTTGAGTGCTTGTGAGTTTTCTTTATGCAATTAAATTTATGTTCGTTTGTAATTTTTGCCTTTTAGAAATAAAATGTTGTTTTCTCATTTGGATCATCTTCCTTTTTATTTATGTCAGTGTGTGTGTGTATGAGAATAGTTTTATTGCTTTCATAACTTAGTTTATTGCTTTCATAGAAATAGTTTTTCGCTTTCTTTAACGCTTTATTTATCGCTTTCATTTAAACACTTTCTTTTGATTCAGTCTTTTTATTACAAGTAGAGTGCGTGCGTTTATGAGATAGTGTTTTTCTTTTTTGTAACTTAGCTTTATTTCTGTCTTTATATAACTGTTATATACCACCCCCATCTTGAATAAGAGGCTAATTTCCTTTAGCACTTATTTAAGTCAGTTGGGACGAATATTATTTCTGCACCTTTATAAGTCTTTTCATTTCTATACCACCCCCATCTTGAATAAGAGGCTAATTTCCTTTAGCGCTTGTTTAAGACGGTTGAGACGGATACTATTACTGCTTTTATATAAGTCTTTTTATTTTCCCTGTTTCTTCGCTTATATCCGCTAAAATTATTAAACATGTATTTTCCTATTAATGTCGTCTCCATTCCGATGAGTGGCTAATTTCCTTTAGCGCACGATGTCGAAGAGCATTGGGACACAAAAATAGTTTTTCTAAAAATAAAACATCTCTTTCTAAAATAATTAACGCTTAAGGTTTACCCGAGAATAACGTTGAGTGAAGCCACATAATCGATGTGTGGTTTTCATTTCCGTCTCCGTACACTAGTTAGCCGAGAGGCTCGTGCGTACGGACTGATCGCTCACGGGTAAAGAGAAGTGCGCTCTACCCTCGAGAGAGGATGTGGTAAGTCTCCCGAATTGGAAGTAAAAACCCAATAGCGGGGTTCACAACATAAGTCGAGTATTAAGAAGATTCGATGGTCGAAAATTCATAATCTCAGGTGGGTGTACCCCCTCGAGAGAGGAGCGTTCATAATTATGGAACCTCCATGGCCAAACCATTTTAATATTTTGAAAAGTCATCACTTTTACTTCTAAAAAAGACTATTTTCGTCTCAAGGTAATTCGACATTGGGCGTTATTATTATCATCGTTTAGAACTCTAGTTATACGCTTATTATCATTTTTTTTAAAACCCACACTAAAAACTTATTCCGATAAAATAATAGTTTGTTCCTCAAAGTAGCTTAATCAACACGATCCGCAGAAATATACGACCTCGGTATTTCTTAAAACAAAATATCTTGTATTACTCACGATAATGTATACTTGTCTTTATTATATGATTAGTTCGGGTTAAAATTTAAACAAAAACTGTTCAAACCAAATTAGTGCAAAACTCTCCTTTTCTATTTTAAAAATCAATAGAATTCGGCGTTGTAGCCGAGACTTAATCGTCAATATTTCGAAAGCAGAAAAAGATCGTTACTTCTATCTTCTGATAGGATAACGGTTAATTTTTCAAAGTAGGAGTACTTGCGAGACTCTTCGAAAATACCCGTCGAAATCTAATCTCATCAAATAAAGGTTAACCAAATCAATTAAAAAGAAATAATCCGAGTTTTTAATCATCAAGTTTTTGGCGCCGTTGCCGGAGAATGTTAGTGTTGTTATTTGAAACAAAGAATTACTATTACTTTTATTATATATATTAAAAATATATAAAAATATATATATATCTACAAAAATAAAAAAAATAAAAAATAAAAAATAAAAAAATAAAATTATTACAAAAAGCCAAAAAAAATATATCATTTTTATTATTAGTATATGACCCGAGGAAACTCCTCGGACGATTTGAATATCCCTTTTGACCCCGAAATCGAGCGCACTCTTCACGAGCGCCTCCGACTTCGTGATCAAAACTTACTCGAATTTCCCGAAGAGTCTGTCAGAGATACGTACACTGAACCTATGGCCGATCAAATTCCAGATGTGGCCCCGCCACGGACCATGACATATTATGCCAGGCCAAATCTGGAAGATACCGGATCGAGTATAACGCGCCAAACAGTGGCTAATGATAATTTTGAAATAAAATCTAGCATCATTCAAATGGTACAACAGTCAGTCCAATTTGACGGTTTGCCAGATGAGGATCCGAACTTACATCTTTCTAACTTTTTAGAAATATGCGATACGTTTAAAATTAATGGCGTTACTGACGACGCCATTCGTTTACGCTTATTTCCATTTTCGCTGCGGACGAAGGCAAAAACGTGGTTAACTTCTCTTCCCAGAGGATCCATAACCACGTGGGCCTAATTGAAGGAACACTTTTTAACTAAATATTTCCCCCCGTCAAAAACCGCTAAGCTATGTACGGATATCGCCTCTTTCATTCAATACGATTCTGAGTCTCTCTATGAGACTTGGGAGCATTTTAAAGAGTTCATGCGTAGATGTCCTCATCATGCGCTGTCGTCCTGGCTACAGGTCCAGACATTTTATAATGGCCTAAATTTTTCCACGCGACAGATGATCAATGCAGCCGCCGGGGGAACGTTAAACAACAAAACCTCGGCAGCTGCTCAAGCTCTGTTCGAGGAAATGGCCATGAACGCCTATCAATGGAATGCGCCTAGATCTCGCCCTGCCAAACCGGCCGGGATTTATGAAGTGGATGCCACTGCTCACCTAGTCTCGCAAGTGGAGCGGCTAAGTAAGCAAGTGGCGGAGATGACTGCTTCCTCCTCCACTCCTGCTTGGCTTAATAATAATAATAATAATACTAATAATAATAATACTTTTGTCGAAGAAACTGTAGATTACCTAGGCAACCCAGTTGGCCCCCTTTCAACCCTAATAACAATCCGTATAGTAATAATTATAATCCGGGTTGGAGGAACCACCCAAATTTTTCCTGGAGCAATCCTAATAATGCTCAGAGGCCCCCAATTGTAAATCCGCAAGGATTTCCAAATGGATTTCAGCCTCCATCTCCAAAACCTTCTTCGCTCGAAGATATTTTTGCTAAATGCGTTGCGTCCTCCGAGTCAAATATCCAGAATATTACCGGATCGATTAAGAACTTGGAAAATCAGGTGGGACAGCTGGCAAAGATGGTCTCCGAGCGGCCATATGGAGCTCTGCCAGGGAACACGAAGCCAAAACCCCGAGAAACTGCCAACGCCATAAATCTTCGCAGTGGCAAGGAGGTAACCTCCCCAAAACGGGTCGAGCCTAAGGTACATGTTTCGACACCGACCCCTACACCCTCTCCTTCGACAGATAAATCACCGAGTCTTCCGATCGTGCCGAACGTTTCTTGCTCGCCTCTTCATTATCCTTCATAATTAAATAAAGAGCAGAAGGACGAGCAATATCAAAAATTCTTACAACTTTTTAAACAAATTTTAATAAACGTTCCCTTCTGCGAGGCACTCTCCCAAATGCCGAAATATGCGAAATATCTTAAAGGGTTGCTTTCTGACAAAAAGAAACTCGACGATGTTTCACGCGTTTCCCTTAACGCGGACTGCTCGGCTGTTTTCCTTAACAAATTGCCGCCAAAATTAAACGACCCGGGATGATTTTCCATCCTGTGCCTCTTCGACAATATGTTATTGAAGTATGCTCTAGCAGACTTGGGCGCCAGCATCAATTTGATGCCTTTTTCTCTTTTTCAACAACTCGACCCGTTGAAATCTAATCTCATCAAATAAAGGTTAACCAAATCAATTAAAAAAGAAATAATCCGAGTTTTTAATCATCACAGCCTCACCCTTTGCTTCCATATGCCAAAGTTTTCTTTGGAGCATATGGGCAACTTCATTGACCCCAACTCCTTCTTCATTCCACTGGAGGCCATTTAGTTTTGAATCAGCAATACCTATTTAGGAACTGGTCAGACTGTTAAGTCCTTCTTGACCAACCTCCCTCTGATACCACTTGAAAGAATATATGTATGCTAACTAATTCACCTAGGGGGGGTGTATAGATCTTTTGAGTTTTACTTGATTATTATGGCCTGTTAAAATATTCTGATCAGAGAATCAAGCAACACAGAAAGTACAAAAGTATGTATAGAGGTTCCTCAAAATAGGGTGTCTTGAGTAGTCCTCTTTCCCCCTTCACCTTTCTAACAATGTGTTAGACAAGGCCAACTCCTCCAAACTCGTCTCAAAGAGCTTACGACACAAGTTCCTCAGAACTTCTCAGATCAAGGATGGTCCTACCTCAGGACAAGAGTCCCTACAACTCAGAGCTATCACTAGCTCTTACCTCAGGCACAGCTGCCCTACAAACTCAGAGGAAAACTCCTCCTACAGCTAAGACCACCTACTGGTCATACCTGAGGCAACAAGCCTTACAACTCAGAGCTATCACCAGCTCCTACAATCTCAGGCAAACCAGCCCTACAAGCTCAGGCAAACAAGCCCTACAAACTCAGGCAAAACCCTTACAGAAAAAAATGGTTTAGAAATATTCTGCAGCAGAAATACTCTCATGTAGATCCTGCACAGTCTGTGCTTTCTTGTAACTGAAGATGTTGATAACAGCTACCACTTGATCTTCCTCTTCAATAGAAGGGTGGAAGATCACCTTGCCCCTTCTAGTGGAGGAGCTATCTTCTTCTCTCAGTTTCTTCTTCTCTTTCAGTGAGCAGGAAGAAAGACGAGAGCAGCAGCCGTCAATGGCGAATCGAGATTTTGCACGCAACTGGACGGGGGGTGGAAAATGACCTAACACTTTATTTTATACTTCTTTTATCTTCAACGACTCTAATTTGATCTCCCAAGAAGTATGGGAGAGATCAGTGGTCCCCTGTAGCTTTTCTGCAACTTGCCCTAGCCGCAGGTCCCGCCGCCCTACTTATCTGTAGAGAAGGTCTGCCCTCGACGAACGCACTACACTCTGCATTCGACGAACCCGCTGTATCCTGCGTTCGATGATCTTGCCAAACTCTGCGTTCGACGAACTTGCCAAACTCTGCGTTCAACGATCGGCCTTGTCTCTGTGTTTGATGAACGACACTCTGCGTTCGACAATCGACACTCTAACGCTCGACTAACACGCGATTATTAGCTGTTTCTTCTATCTCATCTCAGCGGTCAACGAACTGTGTTCTTCGTTCGACGAATGGCTCTCTGCGTTCGACGAACACGCAATTATTAGCTGTTTCTTCTATTTCATCTCAGCGGTCGACGAACTGTGTTCTTCGTTCGAAGAATGTCTCTCTGCGTTCGACGAACACGCCCTTTGTGCCTTCTCAGCGGCTCCTTCTCTGGTCTCATCTCAGCGGTCGACGAACTGAGTCCTGAGTTCGACAAACGACACTCTGCGTTCGACGAACACGCTGATTCTTAGTGTTTGATGAACTTATCAGCTGAGACACCTTCTTTTCAGCGGATCCGCTGAGATGGCTCCTCGTCTCAGCAGTTCAGCTGAGACATTTCTTCATCAACTTAGGAGAAGATTTCTCCTAACCTTAGGTCTTGATTAACCCTTTCTCTTGAGTCACCTAAGCCTGTTTAACTTACAAAAACAAAGCTTTATCAAATATAATATGTACTTAGTATTGGAAGTGATGCCTCTTCAAATCAAGGGAACATTGAGGGCAATATTCCCAACAGAAGTCACAGGTCAACTTCGTAATGGCGGATCGGAAAGATGATCTCGCCCTCCAGGAAGGTGTTTAGTCGCTCACATTGACGAGGAAGCCAGGCCGAGTATCCTTTGGGCAGGAAATTCTCCTTGAAGTCATCGAGATCCTTCTGCGCCGAGATTGACTTCTTGAATGTCACCGCGGAGAAGTTCCTCGCATGACCAGTCCACCGAGCAGTTGCTTCGTCAGTCATCGCAAGAAGAAAAAGTCGAGAAGAGAGAGCGAGTATCAAATGACGAGAAAGAAGGAAACTGAGGATACTCGCAAGAAGAAAGAGAAAATCACTGATAGCGTAATAAATACATACGCAACCCCTATTTATAGACGGAGGCAAGGGAGGGTGAGAGGACCCAGAGCAACCAACTCGACCAAAAGACTGGTCTGTTGGTGAAGGCGCAACTTAATCTTTATATCAACGGAAAGGCGCTACGGGTCAAGTGAAGAGACGCTGGACCCAACAACCCCCCCCCCCCCCCCCCCCCCCCCCCCGCGTCCAGCACGAGCCGCAAGCTCAGAGGTGCTCCACATGGCCCGCAGGCTCAGAGGTGGCTTGACACATGGCTCCGGGTGCCTGACCCACCGGGACCCACACAGTTAGAGAGAATTTCAGGAATTATCAGCGCCCCCCCTCCCCCCCCCCCCCCCCCCCGCCTCGAACCCGCAACCTCCTCTGATACCAATTGAGAGGACCCAGCGCAACCAACTCGACCAAAAGACCGGTCTGTTGGTGAAGGCGCAACTTAATCTTTATATCAACGGAAAGGCGCTACGGGTCAAGTGAAGAGATGCTGGACCTAACAGAGGGGGTATTAGCTAACCCGCTGCGACTAGAAAGAAGGTTATGGCGAGCATCCTGAAAAGTCACTGTGGCAGCATTGCGCGTCAAGAATTGTTGACCTATCCAATGTTGCATAGTCTCCTAAGGCGATCACTCAATGAAAAAAATATTACAAATAGAATGGAAATGTTTTGTTTACATAGTCTCCTAAGGCGATCACTCAATGAAAAAAAGACAAAAAAATTACTGAGGCCCTTGAGGGTGCACGTGCTTATCCAACGACTGAGGATGTCGCCCGACCTATCCGATGTTGCGCGCACTTGAAGTGCTCAGAGGCCACCGACATTTCATTCTTGCCCTTGCGGAGATGGTCCTCGATCCTCGCCAGCCTCCCCACCGATCCCATGCTCGCTCGCATGCCGACCAACTCCTCATGATGGAGCTGCTGGCGATGTTCTATCATCGCCATGCGCCGCTCCAGCTCATTGATCAAGTATAACAGAGACTCAGGGCCGACCAATCGTGCCTCAAATTATTCAAGCTTCGCTACTCGCACATCCATCTCGGAGATGCAGCGATGAGGCTCGCAGATGGCCAGCTAATCGAATTTATCCTCCAGCTTCATGTAGGGACGAGCGTTCTTCTCCTGATACTCATAGGGCGGGATCCCGATGGCGTCGATCAACGCCCCCAGAGAAGAAGTGTGAGCTGCTAATAGAGAAGATGATCGTATTATCAGCGAGAAGTCCTAAACAAAAAGAGATAATGGCTACGAAGAAGCGACAAATTACTAGTACGAGGAGTTTCAATCCTCTCCTCCTGATGAGGGCTGCGAGATCGACCATAGCGAGGAGACCAACCCCGACGAGGAGAGGTGCTGCGATGGGTGGAATCTCACCGACCCGACGAGGAGCCCCTAGGATGATCCCTGCCCGCTAGAGCTGGGCGCAATGGCGACATGCCAGGTCTCCTGGGGATGTCATCGACATAGCCTCTATCGCAACCATCTTATGGCTGCCCTCCCCCTCTAGGAGTAAAGAAGGTCAAGGAGCTCCCCATCCTCCTGCGCCGTGATAATCCCACGAGAGGGATCAGAGGGGTAAATACTGACGACAACGGAGGCGGCGACGAAAGGCTGTCCGCGGGCAACTACGACATGCTCGCAGGAGTGGGTTGCAAAGTGTCTAGAGGTGGTGGAAGTGGGTTGCTCGCCGGAATGCCCCCTTTATCGCCCGCAGAAGGCATAGAAGCCTTGCTCGTCCCAGACTACGAGTTCTTCTCTGGAGGAGCTCACTTATCGCTTGCAGAGGGAACTTGCTTCCCTGCCGAGGTCTCCCAAAAGTTGTAGTTGATCTGCACAGACTGACCAACTCACGATCCCGACTAGGATTCCAACACGATTATCAGAGTAGATCACAAAGGAGGAACAACCAGATGCTCGCTAGGAGCTCCAGTAGTCGGCAAGTGTGCGAATAGAGAAAAGTCAATCCTCGCAAAGAAAAAATCAGAATGACAACAATATAGTAAGCGAGTATGAAGTCCCGACCTTGCGAGGAGGTGAGATCTGGATGCAACTGGGTTTGGGACCCTAAAAGATCCACCGTAGGGGGAACCTGTGACGTAGAAGGTAGAGAAGGCTCAGGAGCTGGTTTCTCAACATTGCCACCAAGACCCAGCTCGTTGAGTATTCTATGGGTGCTCACATGAGTATCCTATTGACCGAAGGAGGGATCCCTCCGCTGGAGCAGGTTGCGGCTTCTTCTTCTTCTTCTTCACGGGCATACTCACCCGAAATTCTTCCTCGGCAGTGAGCGACATCTCATTTGAGTTCAGACAGACAATGCAATAAAAGAGCCCTCTTATAAATATATAGAGTCCTGGAGCCAGCCAGGTTGATGCCGAGTAGGTCTGATGCTCGCCAGGAACAGCTCTCCTAATAAGGGTTGATGTTTTTTCTGAGCTCCTTCGTTGCTTACAAAGAGCGGGGATTGTGTATAACCCATTTTCTTCGAGGGTAGGACCCGATTCAAGCCACGTAGGCACATGCCAAATCAAAGGTTAAAGAAGAATCTAGGAGTCAACGATTAAAGACAACTCAACCAACAAGAACAGTAGAAGGCCTAGGCGAGTATGGGAGAGCAGCCCCTCATACTCGCCAGGTGAGCGACTATAGACGATGCTCGCCGAAGCCAGGCAAGATCCCCTCAATGTCGCATAATCGTCTGGTTGTGATGGGCTATAAATAAGACCCCCTCCCCATTGGTTTTCCAATAAATAGGACCATAGGGGTACAAGAAACTGCACCTTTGGTTGAGCTTTCAGAACCCCATTTTTGAATACTTGGACCTGTCATCCTTGGCCATCATTCTTGATACTTGCCAAGTTGACGCCTTCCTCGTACCCTGTTCGTCCATTTTTGGTTGTGTGGGGGAAGCCTTTTCTGAGCTTCTAGGTACGTGGTGGGACCTCCCTGTCGTAGCACCTGGGGTCCTATTGTTGCTCTTTTAGCCTCTTCATCGTTGCCCGTTAAGCCATCGAGTCGGATCACTGCACATGTAACCTTTAGCTGCATTGATCAGAATATTTGGAGTCGGGAATTTCCTAGTTTCAACAACATCCTCCCATTCATGAACGAAGATCTCCAAAGAACATATTCAAGAATGATAATCTGAAGATGATCATGTGGTTAATAAACGAAAGTCCTACGCATCGAGGTGATGTTAAAATCTCTACTTGAATTCTCTTTTATTCTTGATTTTGAGGTGACGTTAAAATTGACTGGGGAGGTCGTCGGAATCTAGGGAGGAATCCATGAGAAATCGTCCGGGGAGGGCATCTAAATCGGGGAGATCTAGTGGGCTCGAAGATTTTCGGAAGGGAGAGAGTCGGCTCGAAGACCTTCAGGGAGAAGGGAGAGAGCCAACCAGTTCTCAGGGGGAGGGTCAGTATAGAAAATAAAAGAGTTTTCTAATCTTCGCTTACGATCTCTGGCGTCATGGAGATCTAATTTTGTACTTATAATCATTTGTTAAATGTTCAATGAAATCATGTTTATGTTGGTGATTTACAATTCCTTCCTGTATGTGAAGTGTGTGTCTTGCCTGTGCTGAAACAATCTTCGACAGAGCATGAATACGCTTTCTGTTGATACCGCCGACAGTAGTACTACCGCCCCACAGTAGTTCCAGAAAGCGCATTCTGTCTGATAATTGTTTTAAATCTCTAGTATTCCGTTAAAACCTTATTCACCCCCTCTAAGGTTGGACACCAGATTTAACAAGTGGTATTAGAGGGAGGTTACTTAAAAAAGGATTAAAACCATGAAGTAAAATGACCAACCATAATCTCGCATCTACTAGTGGGAAGGAAACTCTATACACTGAAAATTCTCTAGCACCACCTTTGTTTACAGGTGTGATCTATACTGAGTGGAAAACTTTAATGAAACGATTCCTTATTTCTCTCGATATAGAGGTTTGGAACATAACTATTGTAAAGTCGCCAAGTGAACAAACTAGAGATGAGTGTCATTTAAATGCCAAATCTATGAATAACTTATTTTGTGTACTTGATAAGAATATATTTAAGCTTATATATACTCTCCTCACTGCATATGACATTTGATATTTTTTTGCAGAAAACTTATAGCCCCTCCTCTGAAGACAGAGAGCTCGACTAATTCCTCATAGATCCGAGAGAAGACACAAATGATGACATTTACTTGGAAAAAGAACTCTCAGAGAACGAAAAAAAAGTTAACACCGCCATTACGCTCGGATGGAGACACAGAAAACATATTATGCACAGAAGATGTCAAATAAACTTCATGTTCAAATCCTGCCTCATCTGAGAACACTGTAAGCAAAAATTCTTCCCTTGCAACAACTTCAATCTTTACAGTGCATATGCTAAATGTTGCTAAAAGTAAAATTAAGTGTTGGGAAGAACACCCGCTTGATTTATCTTACAAATTCTATAAAAGTGATTTCATCCTCTAAGATTTATTACCCATGTTGTATAGTAAGGGTAATATGGTCTTTAAATGTCCTAGGATGACATATTCACCTTAGTGTGTCAAAGTCTAATTTAAAGGAGATCAAAAACCAATTGAGTTAAATCTGCGTCGAAAAGAAGTAAACGCAGCTTTGATTGAAAGTCGAAATAACTTCAAATAGAAGTAAAGATAACTCAGACTGGCTGTCGACGCTTCATTGGAAGTCGACACAATATCGAATAGTATTCGACACATAAGTCAGAGTCTGAAGTCTACATTTTTATCTTGATGGATATGTCAATAAGGAATCGATGCAATGTCGATAACAGTGTTCAATTCAAAGCTGAGGATGATTTCAAAGCTGTTTCTAGTAGAATTCGAAGGTGCGTCGATATAAAGTCAGAAGTTATTCGACGCAATGTTGAATACAGTCAAAGATTTGGAAAAATTCTGGAATAGATTTTGATGCTTATTCAGAAGGTATATATGGAAGATATTTGAATTATAATGGGCCGCACATGCACAGGAAGAGAAAGAATAATTCCAGAGATTCAAAAGTGATGAAATTGGAAGTTATATAAAAGGTTATTGACGGGGGGGGGGGGGGGGGGGGGGGGGGTGTCAACATAAATAGAAAGAGAGCAATAATTCTTCTTGGACATTCCAACTGGAGAAGGATTAGAAAAGGAAAGTGATGAATAATAAATATACGCATTTTTCTATATAATTTTTAGTATAATTTTAATTAGATTTCTAAATAATATATGTAAATTAATGAATAAAATGTTTGTTTTTGTTATTTTTGTTTTTAACTTAGTTTTATTTTCATTTTGTAAAGTTTCTGTAATTTTGTTAAGTCACGCCCTAGGTCACGCCCGTGTCCAAGGGCGTGTTCACTAATCCCTAACATTTTCTTCTCTCTGTTCTTTTTCCACCTCAAACATCAAGTCACGCCCTCGGTCACGCCCGTGACCGAGGCCGTGTACTTGGTCACGCCCGTGTTGGATATCCATCCCAGATTCCAGCCACTTGAAGCATTTCATCCAAGAAGTCAAAGTCACGGTCGTGACATTTCAGATACGCCCGTGACCCTCAATTCCTTCCAGAAGAACAAAGGACACGCCAGGTGTCACTCCCAGTTCAAGCTCCAGCCAGCCGACCTAGGTCACGCCCGTGACCTAGGCCGTGTACGAGGTCACGCCCGTGTACTTCCAAGTCGCCGGTCAAGCCTTCCAGATGCCTGCCTGGATCCAGCTGTTCTGGCTATTCGCACCCCAAGCCGTGTCACGCCCTCAGACACGCCCGTGTCCGAGGGCGTGTAATTCCAAAATTTTTCCTATAAATAGCCAGATTCAGCTGAGTCTAAGGGTTCAAAATTTTGAGACTTGTTCTTGACATTTTGATCCAATCTTGCTGCTTTCCTAGTTTTTGTGTTTAGGTAATTTTTTGCACTCTTTCTCTCTCATGTTTTGTAACCCTTTTTATGATGAAAATGAAATAAAATTTGCTTGTTTTTTGTAACTCTCTCTTTGTTCTTGTGAAAGTGTGTGTGTGTTCTCTTTTTGTTTTTTTTCTTTTAATTTAGATTTTGTTATTTCAATTAGTTTTGTCCATTTTAATTTGGGTGTGTGTGTGTATGAGTGTAATTTTCTTGTTTTTAGTTTTGTTGTAATTTTTAGATGATTTCATATTAGTGTGTGTGAGTGTAGGAGGTTAATTAGTTTTTTTTGTTTTGTTTTGTTTTCATTTGTTCTTTTTACTTTCTTTTTGCTTTTTTGTAAGTGTGTGTGTGTATGAGAGTAAAATGTTGTTATTTTTATTTTCATTTTGTTATTAGTGTGTGTGAGTGTATGATAATAGATTTTCTTTTCTTTTTAACTTAGTTTCATTATTGTTGTGTGTGTGAGTGTATGAGTTTAGATTTGTTTTATTTTAATTAGATTTCATTAACGTAGAGTGGGTGTGTGTATGAGTATAAAGTTTGCGCCTTTTTTGTAATCGAATAGTTTCCATTTCCGTCACGCATTTATTTCCCGCCTATCCGTTTGGATAGGACTTGCTCACGCATTTATTTCCCGCCTATCCGTTTGGATAGGACTTGCTCACGCATTTATTTCCCGCCTATCCGTTTGGATAGGACTTGCTCACGCATTTATTTCCCCTCTACCCATTTGGGTAGGGATCGCATTTCTTCAATTTTTGCAATTTACAGCTTTCATTTTAATCCCGTAGAGTGCGTGAGTTTTCAATTAGTGCGTCTTTTATTTTTTTATATATTTGCTTTTTGCTTAATTCCGCTACCCGCTCAATCGCTTATTATCGCCGTAGTTATCATTATCGTTTTATAAAACCCTAAAAAAAATTCTAAGCAAAACTACTTTTTAAATTAACGTTTTCGTTCTTTTCTTTTCATCGCTTTTCTTGGTTTTTGCTAAACGCACACCAAGCCCGCGATAGTTATCATTTTCGTCACTAGCTTTTCTATAAAATCATAAAAATCAATTTCAAACTCTTTTCGATAAAATAATAGCGCGTTCCTAAGAAGTAGAAATAATCGATACGACCTTGGAAAAATACGACATATATATTTCAAAAGAAATATCCTATACTACTATCGATAAGGTCCACTTGCCTTTATTGATTTTAGTCCAGATAATTACATAAACCCAAAAGCTTTCTCTCTAAAGCACTTTTTAAAACTCTCTTTTAAAAGAAACACTAAAAAATTTGTTGCAACACCTCTTTGGTTGTTGCAACTAGCTCAAGGTAAAAGAAGTTTTAAAACGCTCTTAAAGAATTGTTGCAACTACTCAAAAAATTGTTGCAACAATATTTTCAAAAAGCTTTCAATTTTAATTTCAACATAAAGCCCTTTTTCAATCTTTTCATTTAGCCTTCAAAGGACGCGGCCGAGGAGTAATCCTCGATATTTCGAAAGAGAAAGAGTCCGTTACTTCTATCCTTCGATAGGATAACGGGTAATTCCTCAAAGTAGAATTACTCGCGGGACTCTTCAAAAACGTCCGCCCAAGGTTGAATCGAAAAGAAAGAAAGAGCTTTCTTCTCTTTCTTCTCTCTTTCAAAGAGAGAGCAATCACAAACTAAAAAAAACGTATCAAGTTTTTGGCGCCGTTGCCGGGGACTTGTGTCGTTATTTTGAAATAGGAAACGTTATTAATTTTATCTTATATTTCATCTCTTTTTCTATCTAAAAAACCAAAAACTAAAAAAATATACTATCTAAGTAAAGAAAAATAAAAAATATATATATACATATTTTTTTCAATTTTCCTTTTTTACATATATTTTCGAATATAGCTACATATATTTTCATATAAAAGCCCCACAAAAAAATCAAACCCAAAAAATATATATATTTATATATTTTACTTAAGTAAAGAAAAATCCAAAAAATATATTATTCTCTTTTACTTATTTTTCCTTTCTTTTTCATGTTTGTAAAAATATTTCTAAAACAAAAACATCAAAAAAAATCTATAAAAGAAAAAAAAAACTCTTCAAAAAAAATTAATTAAAGAATAGTGTATGACCCGAGGAGAATCTTCGGATAATCCGACTATACCTTTTGATCCTGAAATCGAGCGCACGCTTCACGAGCGCCGCCGATCTCATAATCAAAATCTACAAATAGATCCCGAAGAATCCGTCGGCGATATACGTATAGGCGTGATGGGCGATCCTAATCTAAATGCGGCCCCACAGCGGACCATGGCCTATTATGCTAGGCCAAATTTAGAGGATACATGATCGAGCGTTACCCGCCCCGCGGTAGCTAATAATAATTTCGAAATCAAATCCAGTATAATTCAAATGGTACAACAGTCGATTCAGTTCGACGGTTTGCCAGATGAGGACCCAAACCAACACCTTAATAATTTTTTAGAAATTTGCGACACCTTCAAGATTAATGGCGTCAGCGATGACGCCATTCGCTTGCGCTTATTTCCCTTTTCCCTACGGAGAAAGGCGAAATCGTGGTTGACTTCTCTTCCGAGAGGGTCCATAACCACGTGGGCCCAAACGGAGCAGGGTTTTGCGCCTCCTCCTCCAAAACCTTCTCCGCTCGAGGAGATTTTTGCAAAATACATGGCTTCCAACGACGCAAATATCCGGAATATAACCGGATCGCTAAAAAATTTAGAAATGCAGGTTGGCCAGCTTGCAAAAATGGTCTCCGAGCGGCCACTTGGAGCACTACCTGGGAACTCGGAGCAGAACCCGCGTGAAAATGCCCACGCCATTACCTTACGCAGCGGCAAGGAGGTCGACTCCCCATTGCGGGTTGAGCATCAGGTAACTGTTTTGCCTCTGACCCTTGCACCCTCGTCTTTTATTTTAGTAGATACGGAAAAAAATATTAGCGCCGGGCGTCTCGAGCCCGAAATTCCGTACCCCGCAAAATTTAATAAAGAGAAGGAGGACGAACATTACAAAAAGTTTTTACAAATATTTAAACAAATTCAAATTAACGTCCCCTTCTGCGAGGCACTCTCTCAGATGCCGAAATACGCGAAATACCTTAAGGAGCTCCTTTCTAATAAAAAGAAGCTCGAGGGTATTTCGCGTGTCTCCTTAAATGCGGAATGCTCGGCGGTCCTACTTAATAAATTGCCGCCAAAACTAAACGACCCGGGAAGGTTTTCCATCCCGTGCCTATTCGGCAATTTATTAATAAAGTACGCCCTAGCGGACCTGGGAGCGAGCATCAATTTGATGCCCTTCTCCCTCTTTAAAAAACTAGATTTGGGTGTTCCCACCCCAACAAAAATGTGCATCCAACTCGCGAATCGCTCGATAAAATATCCTATCGGGGTAGTGGAGAACGTTCTGGTCAAGGTTGACAAGTTTATCTTTCCGGTAGACTTCGTCATCCTCGACATCGAGGAGGACGCCGAGGTACCAATTATCCTCGGTCGCCCTTTCCTCGCGACCTCCCGAGCATTAATTGATGTGAGTAAGGGACGCCTCCTCCTTCGGGTAGGGGACGACGAAGTTACCCTTCTTATTAACCCCTCGATGCGAAACTCTTTATCGAACGATGATTCCTGCTTTCACTTAGAATCCGCGTTCGAGGATGAGTGTTCTTCGCTTGCAGAATTACTCGCTTTAACTTTAGACGATCCGGATTTGGCGGACCTCGCCCCTTTGGACAAGCTACCGCCAGATTCGCCTTTCGAATCTTTTAATTCTAAAAGTTTAAAAATAACAACTTCTTACGAAGAACCCCCGGTCTTGGAGCTTAAGCCACTCCCCGACCATTTAAAATACGCTTTTCTCGCCGCGGACTTAAAACTCCCGGTTATTATTTCGTCTTCTTTATCTGATTCGGAAACCTCCGAATTAGTTAAAGTTTTGTCCACGCATCGCCATGCAATTGCATGGCAGATTTCCGATATTAGGGGGATAAATCCCTCTTTTTGCACGCACAAAATCTTCTTAGAAGATAATTCCCGCAAAACCATCCAGCCTCAGCGGCGACTAAACCCAAATATGCGGGAGGTCGTTAAGGCTGAAGTAATAAAATTAATGGATGCGGGGATTATCTACCCTATATCCGACAGCACGTGGGTTAGTCCCATTCATGTCGTGCCTAAAAAGGGCGGTATAACGGTAGTGGCAAATCAATATAACGAATTAATTCCAACTCGTACTGTTACGGGTTGGAGGGTGTGCATCGATTACCGAAAATTAAATGATGCCACCCGTAAAGACCACTTTCCGTTACCGTTTATCGATCAAATTTTGGAGCGACTATCGGGTCATCCTTATTATTGTTTTCTCGATGGTCTATCGGGATTTTTACAAATTCCTATCTCCCCCGAAGACCAGGAGAAAACAACCTTTACGTGCCCCTTCGGTGCCTTCGCGTACCGAAGGATGCCATTCGGCCTCTGCAACGCGCCAGCTACATTTCAACGATGTATGATGGCGATCTTTGGAGAGCTCGTAGAGGATATTATGGAAGTCTTTATGGATGACTTCTCGGTTTTTGGAAGCTCCTTCCAAAACTGCCTCCAAAATTTAGATCAAGTCCTCCAACGATGCGAAGACACGAACCTGGTTTTAAACTGGGAAAAGTGTAATTTTATGGTTCGAGAAGGCTTAGTTCTCGGGCACAAAATTTCTGAAAGAGGGATGGAGGTCGACAAGGCCAAGGTCGAAATAATTGAAAAACTCCCCGCGCCCTCAAATATAAAATCAATTCGTAGTTTTCTTGGCCACGCAGGTTTCTATAGGCGGTTTATTCAAAACTTTTCCAAAATAACAAAACCGCTAACCCACCTCCTGGAGAAGGAATCTCCATTTATTTTTGATAACGCGTGCGTAGAGGCATTCAATGCCATAAAAAATAAACTTATCCATTCTCCCATTCTGGTGGCGCCCAATTGGACCCTTCCGTTTGAGATTATGTGCGACGCGAGTGATATAGCGGTAGGGGCCGTATTAGGCCAACGCGTTAATAAATATTTTCATCCTATCTACTACGCGTCCCGCACACGGCCGCACAGGCTAATTACATGACAACGGAAAAAGAACTCCTTGCCATCGTCTTCGCCATAGATAAGTTTAGGCCCTACGTCACGCTTTCAAAAATTATAGTATTTACCGACCACTCTGCCCTAAAATATTTATTAGAAAAAATGGACGCTAAGCCCCGCCTTCTTCGATGGATCCTCCTATTACAAGAATTTGATTTAGAGATCCGCGATAAGAAGGGGGCCGAAAATTTAGCGGCCGACCACCTTTCTCGTTTAGAACACCCAATCGCGGAAGCGCTCTTCGAACCGGAAATCGATGATCGATTTCCCGAGGAGCGTCTTTTAGCTTTAAATAATTTAAAAACTTCTCCCTCGCCTTGGTTCGCAGACTACGCCAACTATTTAGTTGCGCGGGTGCTCCCGAAAGACTTTTCAAAACAGCAAAAGAAGAAATTCTTTTCTGATTTGAAAAATTACTTTTGGGAGGACCCTTTCTTATTTCGCGTCTGCGCGGACCAAGTCGTGCGGAGATGCGTTTCGAGCGAGGAGGGTGCGCAAATTTTGTGGCACTGCCACGAAGGGCCGGCCGGGGGGCATTATCAAGCCAACCGGACCGCGCAGAAGGCGCTGGAGGCGGGCTTTTATTGGCCCGCTCTCTTCAAAGACGCTCACACTTTTGTGAGCGCATGCGATAGCTGTCAATGGTCGGGTAACATCTCTCGTCGCGACGAGATGCCCCAAAATTTTTATTTAGAATGCGAGATTTTCGATTTATGGGGGATAGATTTCGTAGGCCCCCTACCTCCTTCATATAATAATCGCTACATTTTAGTGGCGGTCGACTACGTATCTAGGTGGGCGGAAGCGCAAGCTCTCCCCACCAACGATGCGAGAGTCGTCGTTAACTTTCTTAAAAAATTATTTTCTCGCTTCGGTACGCCCCGTGCGATAGTTAGTGATAGGGGTACGCACTTTTGCAACGCCCAGTTTGCAAAAACATTAACCAAATATGGCGTTACGCATAAGCTCGCCACCGCCTATCACCCCCAAACGAGCGGCCAAGTGGAGGTAGTAAATCGAGAAAACAAATGCATATTAGAAAAAAAACCGTTTCAACTAATAGGAAGGATTGGGCACTTAAATTAGACGACGCGCTGTGGGCATATCGTACGGCATACAAGACCGCAATCGGTTGTACGCCTTATCGATTAGTCTACAGCAAGGCGTGCCATTTGCCCGTAGAATTAGAGCACCGCGCTTTTTGGGAATTAAAAATCTTAAATCTCGATCATAATTTAACCGCCGAAAACCAGAAATTCCAATTAAACGAACTCGATGAATGGCGTGCGAACGCTTACGAGAGTAATAAATTTTATAAGGAACGCTCTAAATTTTACCACGACCGAAAAATTAAATTTCCAAAATCATTTGCGCCTTCGTCTTTTTCCGGGGAAACTAAAATCCCGTTGGTCCGGCCCCTTTCAAGTGAAAGAGGTTTGGCCATACGGGACCATCCTTATCACCCACCCGGAAAAAGGCGACTTAAAAGTTAACGGTTACCGACTAAAACTCTACCACGCGGGGGATCAACTGGGAGGAAAGTTAAATTCCATACCCCTCCCCCACCTCTAAAAAGATCGTACCCCGCCAACGCGTCAAGCTACGAGACGGTAAACAAAGCGCTCGTGGGAGGCACCCCCATATTTATCCAATTACGCTCTTTTATTGTTCTTATTTAATTTCAAAAATAAAACCAAAAAAAAAAAAAAAAACTTAAACAAAAATAATAATAATAAATAATAATAATAAATAAAAAATAAAAAAACAAAATGAAAAAAAAAATAATAATAAAATTAATAATTATGCATATTTTAAATTATCATTCTTTTTCAAAAAAGAAACATAAAACAAAATAAAATAATGCAAAAACTTTAAAACAAAAATCAAAAAGAATTTTGGGAATTTTAAGATAAGACAATAGGAAGTTTCTCAAAGTAGGATTACTCGACAGACCCGAGAGGGGATTTTTGTCGATATTTCGAAACGAGAAAACCCCGTTGCTTTTACCTTTTTATTTCTCTTCTTTCTTCCTTGGTTTTTATCTTAAAGCCTTTTCTTTATTTTACCTTATTTTATATTTCTTAAAATTTAGATATATTTTAAAACATGCATATTTTAAAATTAAAACCAAAACAACAAAAAAATACATATAATATAAATAATAACATAAAAAGATGATAAAAATTTATTTTTATCATACCAAAAAATATATGTTTTTTTTACTTCTTTTATACGTATTGTATTCGTGTTTTGTACATTTCGAAAAACTAAAACAAACCCAAAAAAAAAACAATTTTGTATATATTCGTGGAGTTTTTTTTTTGTAACTATCCTTGTATATATTTTTTTTCTATTTTGTAATTAAAATTTTCATCCTTTTTTTGTAAATATTTTCGTTCCTCACACTTACCTTCAACATTGAGGACAATGTTGGTTTTAAGTATGGGGGCGTATTTTTCCTCCTTTTGTAATTATTTTTGCCCCTCCCATATTAGAAAAAATCCAAAAAAATCTTTAATTAACTTAAAAAAAAATTAAAAAACACACAAAAGCAAAAAATGCGATCAATGTTTTATGTTCATGTCTTTATTTGTATATAAATAAACCTTATTTTTAAAATCAAAATCCAAAAAAAATGAAAAAAAAAATACTTAAAAATTTGTTATAACAAAATTCATTTTGTCATAACACCCAAAATTTTTTATTTTCTCTTTTCTTTTCTTTCCTTTTTATTAATGTACATATTTTTAACAAAATTAAAAAATCAAAAAATATATGTTGAAAAAAAAAAAATTTTAGAAAAACTTATCAAATATATTTTGTATATAACTTTTCTTAATTTTCTTCTTCCTCTTTTTAGTATTTATATATGTATTTTGTTATGAAAAATCAAAAAAAAAATATATCATATCTTAAAAAACTTCAAAAAAAAATGATGAAAAACTTATCAAAAATCCAAAAATAAAATAAAACCCCTACTTAGCTTTTTGTTATTTCCAAGGCTAGGTTAGTTTTATCTTTAAGCGTTTTTCATTATTTATGATTTGCTAAAACAATTTTATTTATTTCATAGTTTGAAAAATTTAATCGAGGAATTTTCAGTAGTAAAGAAAATCTTGCGATCTTAATTTAATTTGTGAACAGAATTTTTAGCACTACCTCGGGTTTACCCTAAATAGATTCCTTTTTGTATTATATTGGCAAACCATCTTTAAATTCAATTATTCTAACTCTAAACTTGTGAAACTTTAGGAATGTTTTTAATCTACTAAACTTGCTCTCAAAAATCTTTTTTTATTAATCTAGAATTTCTCTTGAAACCCCCCTTATAAACACCCCTTAGCTTGGCATAAAAATAATAAAAGTAGGAGTTTTAAAAGAAATCATGTGTCAATGGGAATAAAGAGATTCCGTAAACACAGGCACCCAATATTGTTAAAAGAAATCCCGTGTCAATGGGAATAAAAAATTTAATAATTCCGTAAACACGAGCATTGGGTTAAGTTTAGAAATGATTTCAATTCTCCCGCGTAAACCAACGCTGGGAATCAAAGCAAAGGCCACCAAAAAGGTGGGGTGAGAGGATAAAATCCGTCACCCCTAAATCCAAGCACTCTTTTTTTTGCCAAGGCTACCTTTTTTCCCCTACCCCTTAGCCAATAAAATTGTACCTAGATTTTAATTTAAAAAAGTTTGAGAGAGCATAATTAGTAGGCTTTATTTATTCTTAAAAACTTTCTTAAAAAAGGTTAAAGTTTTATATAATTCTATTCTAATTAAAAGGTACCAAAGACTGCAATAATCGACGCTATTTAGCTAACTTTAGAAGTCTCGCTAAAAATTTTTCGCTCTTTTTAAATTACTTTCATAGTTTTGGACTTACCTCTTTAAATACCCTAAATTTATTTCGATCTTACTTTTGATTTAATAAAAACTTTAGTAAATTAGAAATTTTATTAAACGTCTTATAGGTATCCCTTACTTTTGCTCTGGAATAGCAAAAGCTTAAGTATGGGGGTGTTTGATGAATAGTAAATATACGCATTTTTCTATATAATTTTTAGTATAATTTTAATTAGATTTCTAAATAATATATGTAAATTAATGAATAAAATGTTTGTTTTTGTTATTTTTGTTTTTAACTTAGTTTTATTTTCATTTTGTAAAGTTTCTGTAATTTTGTTAAGTCACGCCCTAGGTCACGCCCGTGTCCAAGGGCGTGTTCACTAATCCCTAACATTTTCTTCTCTCTGTTCTTTTTCCACCTCAAACATCAAGTCACGCCCTCGGTCACGCCCGTGACCGAGGCCGTGTACTTGGTCACGCCCGTGTTGGATATCTATCCTAGATTCCAGCCACTTGAAGCATTTCATCCAAGAAGTCAAAGTCACGGCCGTGACATTTCAGACACGCCCGTGACCCTCAATTCCTTCCAGAAGAACAAAGGACACGCCAGGTGTCACGCCCAGTTCAAGCTCCAGCCAGCCGACCTAGGTCACGCCCGTGACCTAGGCCATGTACGATGGTCACGCCCGTGTACTTCCAAGTCGTCGGTCAAGCCTTCCAGATGCCTGCCTGGATCCAGCTGTTCTGGCTATTCGCACCCCAAGCCGTGTCACGCCCTCAGACACGCCCGTGTCCGAGGGCGTGTAATTCCAAAATTTTTCTTATAAATAGCCAGATTCAGCTGAGTCTAAGGGTTCAAAATTTTGAGACTTGTTCTTGACATTTTGATCCAATCTTGCTGCTTTCCTAGTTTTTGTGTTTAGGTAATTTTTTGCACTCTTTCTCTCTCATGTTTTGTAACCCTTTTTATGATGAAAATGAAATAAAATTTGCTTGTTTTTTGTAACTCTCTCTTTGTTCTTGTGAAAGTGTGTGTGTGTTCTCTTTTTGTTTTTTTTTTCTCTTAATTTAGATTTTGTTATTTCAATTAGTTTTGTCCATTTTAATTTGTGTGTGTGTGTATGAGTGTAATTTTCTTGTTTTTAGTTTTGTTGTAACTTTTAGATGATTTCATATTAGTGTGTGTGAGTGTAGGAGGTTAATTAGTTTTTTTGTTTTGTTTTGTTTTCATTTGTTCTTTTTACTTTCTTTTTGCTTTTTTGTAAGTGTGTGGGTGTGTATGAGAGTAAAATGTTATTATTTTTATTTTCATTTTGTTATTAGTGTGTGTGAGTGTATGAGAATAGATTTTCTTTTCTTTTTAACTTAGTTTCATTATTGTTGTGTGTGTGAGTGTATGAGTTTAGATTTGTTTTATTTTAATTAGATTTCATTAACGTAGAGTGGGTGTGTGTATGAGTATAAAGTTTGAGCCTTTTTTGTAATCGAATAGTTTCCATTTCCGTCACGCATTTATTTCCCGCCTATCCGTTTGGATAGGACTTGCTCACGCATTTATTTCCCGCCTATCCGTTTGGATAGGACTTGCTCACGCATTTATTTCCCTCCTATCTGTTTGGATAGGACTTGCTCACGCATTTATTTCCCCTCTACCCATTTGGGTAGGGATCGCATTTCTTCAATTTCTGCAATTTACAGCTTTCATTTTAATCCCGTAGAGTGCGTGAGTTTTCAATTAGTGCGTCTTTTATTTTTTTTTATATTTGCTTTTTGCTTAATTCCGCTACCCACTCAATCGCTTATTATCGCCGTAGTTATCATTATCGTTTTATAAAACCCTAAAAAAAATTCTAAGCAAAACTACTTTTTAAATTAACGTTTTCGTTCTTTTTCTTTTCATCGCTTTTCTTGGTTTTTGCTAAACGCACACCAAGCCCACGATAGTTATCATTTTCGTCACTAGCTTTTCTATAAAATCAAAAAAATCAATTTCAAACTCTTTTCGATAAAATAATAGCGCGTTCCTAAGAAGTAGAAATAATCGATACGACCTTGGAAAAATACGACCTTGATATTTCAAAAGAAATATCCTATACTACTATCGATAAGGTCCACTTGCCTTTATTGATTTTAGTCCGGATAATTACATAAACCCAAAAGCTTTCTCTCTAAAGCACTTTTTAAAACTCTCTTTTAAAAGAAACACTAAAAAATTTGTTGCAACACCTCTTTGGTTGTTGCAACTAGCTCAAGGTAAAAGAAGTTTTAAAACGCTCTTAAAGAATTGTTGCAACTACTCAAAAAATTGTTGCAACAATATTTTCAAAAAGCTTTCAATTTTAATTTCAACATAAAGCCCTTTTTCAATCTTTTCATTTAGCCTTCAAAGGACGCGGCCGAGGAGTAATCCTCGATATTTCGAAAGAGAAAGAGTCAGTTACTTCTATCCTTCGATAGGATAACGGGTAATTCCTCAAAGTAGAATTACTCGCGGGACTCTTCAAAAACGTCCGCCCAAGGTTGAATCGAAAAGAAAGAAAGAGCTTTCTTCTCTTTCTTCTCTCTTTCAAAGAGAGAGCAATCACAAACTAAAAAAACGTATCAGAAAGTCATTCATCTCCAATTCAATTGAATCGACAGAAGAATGTACATACATAATTCAAAAAGAGAACAATAACAATTCTTCTCCACCTCCCTCTCTTATAGCCCATGCTACAGATCTCTGTACAACATTTCATCTTCTACAAGTTGCAGAAAGCTTCTTCTTCCTCCATCTCTAAAGGAAGCTAACCAAGTATACAGAGATCAAGACTGGATCAGTGCATATAATCCTTGCATCTTCTTCTAAGAAAGGATTCATCCTCTGATAAAGGATCCAGAACACTTAGTGCCTAGAACCCTTAGTGACTGCTGAAAGAGGATTCAAATCAGAAGATTACTTTTCATCATCATCATCATCATTATCTTCTTTTGATTACTCTATTTCCTATTTTTGTAAATTGAGTAAAGAGTCTTAAGAATCCCTCTTCAAAGGATTCAACTTGATTCGAGATCTCCTTATCAAAAGATCTGATTTGGTTATAAGAGTCTCCTAGTCAAAAGACTCAGTCCTTCGTTCTAAGAGTCTCCTTATCAAAAGACTCAGTCCTTGGTTCTAAGAGTCTCCTTATCAAAAGACTCATGCATTGTGATAGTGAATTCCTACCAAGTGGGTAGAAGAGTGGATATACCCAGATTTTGGGGAACCACTATAGCTCTTGTGTCTTCTGTGTTGTGAAATTTTCTGTGTTTCTCTTAATTATTTTCATTATTTTGTGATTATTTTTCTTCTGGTTGGAATCCTAGATGCCTAGTAATTAGGATTGATTTTCTGTGCACTAATTAGTGAAAAGTTTTTAAATCTCTATTCACCCCCTCTAGAGAATACTCAGAGGAGTCACTGTGCACTTTCAATTGGTATCAGAGGGAGGTTGATCAGAAAAAGGTTATGATAGTTTATTTAGGATGTAGTCTTAGTCACCTAGATGGGGGTGAATAAGTTTCTTTTTCTTTGGGCTATAAACTAGCTATTTTCTGATGTTATGTTAGTTATTATCAAGCATCCAGAAAACACACAATGATTTATAGAGGTTCCTTAAGACAGCGTGTCTTGAGTAGTCCTCTTCCCCCCTTCACCTTTCTAACAATGAGTTAGATAAGGCCAACACCTCCAAACTCAGCTCCAAGAGCCTACAACACATATCCCTCTGGATCTCTAAGGTCTTCACAAACCCTACCTCAGGCTCACGACCTCAGGCTCAACAGCCCTACCTCAGGCTCAACAGCCCTACCTCAGATCACACACTGATCCTACACTCAAGCTGACCTCTCAGCTCTACTTCTCAGGCTAGACAACCCTACTTCCTATGGCAAATATGCCCTACAACTCAGAACTGCTAAGTTCCTACAGTAATAACAATGTATGATTACAAAAGAAGATAGAATAAACTTAATCTTTTGTTGTAGAACAACTACTGTGGCAGTCTTGAATCTGGGATAAGTCCAATGGCCTCAACTTTGATTCGTATGATCCTTTTCTTCAGAGAATGAGTGAGGATCAACTTGCTCTATCTTGAGTTGATCAAGAGGAGCAATCTATTCTCTCCTTGCAGCTTCAGGTAAACAGGAAGTGAAAGCTTTTTTGTCTGCCGTCAATGGAACAGTAATCTTGTTCTTATTTTGTGTGCTGGAGAGTTGGAGAGCTTTTACAAAGTTCTAATGATTCTTTTTATACTTCCCTTGTCTTTCAACGACTATCAGATGTCCTCCTAACACAACATGGGAGTGATTGGAACATCCTTTCCTGCTTTACAGGTGTTGCACCAAAAGTAAAGCCTGTCTGCTTATTTGAATTTGTCTCAGCGGTTGGGCTGAGATAGCCTCCTGTCTCTGCGACTGCATGTGTCCCATCTCAGCGGATCCACTGCGACAGACAGTTGTCTCAGCAGATTTTCCTTATCCACAGCTCAGCTGGCCCAGTCTCCTTCTCAGCGGCTCTTGGCCTTGTCTCAGCGGTTTAGCTGAGACTGAGAGCTTGTCTCAGCGGTTTTGACAGCAAACCTACTGAACTTACTTCACACCTTGGTATGACCTAACCCTGCATAGTCATTAGATGAAATGGGGTTTATCAAATACAATTTGTACTTAGCATTGAGTGTGAAGCCTCTTCAAATCAAGGGAACATTGAGGGTCATATTCCCAACAATCTCCCCCTGTTTGAAGAAGGCAGAACACCCTCAATGCTAAGGTACATAACACATAAATTCTTGACATGTAGCTTCACTACAAAGAGTTCATCATGTCATGCTCATTGCATCCGAAATTTTATAACAGATAATGTTTATGAAAGTCATATTACTACAGAGTTTAATCAATCCAACAGTATGATTTGATAAACATAACAATGCAACACAGATAAATTTAACCAATAATAACAAGGTAAAATTTAGCTAAAGCTCAGATTAGCTTAATACATAAGGTGATTACTTGAACAATCCATTCATTAGCAATTCAGATAGGGTAATGAATCATAATTCAATTTGCATTCACATATTCATAAAACATTTCAGACAAATTATAGTTCAATTTTCATCCAACCATTCATAAGACATTTATACATTCATTTAGAGTTTTCTTTTCTTAGAAGAAGAGCACTTAGGAATGTCAACAACTGCTTCTTTTCCTTTAGCTGAGGCCAGTTGGTCTACTGCAACATCCATGTCTTCAGCAACCACTTCTTCTTGAACTGGAAGCTCCTTATCTACAATAGCTACAACCATGTTTTCAGTGAGATTTGTGGTTGTGTCTTTTTCAGCATTTGCAGCTTCAATCTCAACTATTTTCCTTTTGTTCTCTTGGCCTTGGAAATATAGATATGGCTTTGGGATGTATCTAGAAGACATTCTTCTTGGGTTATCTTTTCTTACCAGATTAGCTTTGAATACTTTTTCTCTTTTTGATTTTCTTTCTAAATATTTTATCCACTCTTCAGATGGATATAGCCTGTCAATATCTTTACCAATCTGACCATGGCTTATCCAGAAATTCAATATTATTTCCTTGGAGTCATCACTTTAATACTCATAGTTAGGATCTCTATTCTGCACATCCCTTTGCCTGGCCATGTATTCTTCAGTCAGCAGTACATGTTCTCTTTCTCTTCTCCTTTTCAATCTCTCATTCTGGGCAATTGCTTCTTGATGTGGGAAATCCCAAGCTTCTACCCTATTTACATCTAAGAGAGGAAGATTCAGGGCAATCCTTGTACCTTGTAGAACCTTAAGGGTTAGGTCAGAATTTATGATTGCATTTGTATCCTCCCCCTTTCTGGCTTCTTCAAACACATGTTGATGGAGGTCTTGCTTAGCTGATGTTTTAGTGCCAGATAGGGTTTGAAAAACATTTTTAAAATTAGCTTGAAGCACTTCTTTAAGTTTGACTACCTCAGAATTCAGTTAGGTAGCAGTGACTGTGTCAACAATGGATTGAAAGACAGTTGTAATATCTGCTTTCAGCTCTTCCTTGTTCCTGTCAGCTTCTTCATTCAACTTCATAGCAGTAGAGTATACATATTCTTGGATGTGATTGGCTGACTTTTCTATCACTTCATCTGTCTTACTGACATAATGTTTGATATATGTGATGTTCTGTTCAGACAACTGGAGTTGTTTGTCCATAAAACTGAGAATAGTATTCTGAGATATTACAGTCTTCTCTGCTAGGTCAAACCACTTGGTCATTTGCTTGTTCAACATTCCAGTGTTTTCCTTAGTTTTTGTGACCTCGGCCATTACTTATGTCTTCACATTCATGATGGACTGATCAATATATGCTTTAACTGTGCTAACTGACTGGTCAACATAAGTCTTCATGGAAGTGAGATGATTCTGTAGCATCATGTTAATTGCATTGAGAATATTCTCATTTCATGAAGTGGAGGTGAAAGCTTGTTGATCAGGGATGATTGGGGTTGGGGGCCTTGGTGGACTTGGAGGAGGGACTATGTGAAGTACAATCTGCACTGCAAGTTCAGGCATTACTACAGCTGGAGCATCCACCTTCTCAGCAAAGGCTGTTATATCATCAATATGGCCTAGATGGACTCCATCATTGTCCAAATCATTTATTTCATCATCAGCATTATCTGGATCCTCCCCCTCAGTGAGAGCATCTTGGTCAGATGAGTCTAGAAAGGCTGGGATAGTTATTTGGAGTTAGAGTTTGTGATTTAATAAATCTAAAGATGAGTTTGTAAGACTTACCAAGAACACCATCTTTATCTGCAGATGTCTCTTGCTGCTTCTCCCCCTCAGATGGGGCATCAGATGGGACTAGTTGGGGTAAGTCCCAGAGAGCTGGGGAGTCATCAATGTTATTTGTTATTCTTCTTTCAAGATCTAGTATTATTGTATCAAGCTTACTTTGTAAGTCCTTAGGAGAAGGAACTTTGTCCTTGTCAGATTTGTCTCCTTCACTTCCATCTTGATCATTGATACCATCCATGGGGGATGGCTCTTCTTGATGATCCCCCTCAGATGGAGCATTCAGCTGGCCTTGGGGAGCTGTGGTCCACATAATTTAAGTGTCATTGGTGACTAACTTAGTTGGTTGGCTATGGTAAAATAATTTTAAGAGTAATGTGGAGTTTAAGGACTAATTACCAAGGGTACTGTCTAAGTCCAAGTCCTGTGGATGGACATTGTCAGGAGGCAAGTCATCCTTATCAGGAATTCTATGTGATCCAAGATCAGCACCAACATCTTCATTTTTATCTGAGTGGTCCGGCTCAGAACTTGATAGAACCATTCTTGGCTTCTTCACAGCTTTGGATTTGTTTTTGCCTGTGTCTTTGGACTCAGTGGGCTGGCTCATTGGGAGCACCATGGTAAACCTTTCTAATGTCTTGATATCCATTCTCTTGAGATAGTGGAGGTTTGCTCCTTTGGATTTGCTAAGCTTGTCAGGGTAGGTTTGGAGTTGGTACAAAGAGAGAATTCTTCCCATGTTGGGTGCCTGCAGGCATTCCTTGATTCTTTGAAAGATGACCTCTCCCCAAGCATGAGGTCAAACATGTACTGTGAGATTGTGTCATGAGACCCTGGTTTGCAAAGAATGGCTTTTCCCACAATATCTGATAAAAGTTTTCCCCTTAAGTTGAAGAATTTCCTCTTCAATGATCCAGTTTTGGCATCATTGTACCCAGTCCATTTCAGAGCCTTTTTTATGTCTTTCTCAGAGATGTCTTCCTCCTCACTTGGGCTGCAGGATGGAAGATGTAAGACTTTTTGTAGCTTTGCAAAGGTTATCTTGATTCTATCTTCTCCAATCTTTGGCTTGAGGGATGACTTGGAAGTGGATAACTTAGCATTGCCAAACCATTCCAGAACTTCAGTTCTGAGAATGACACAGGGTTCAGATAGAAGAAATTCTAGGCCTTGGTCTTCTAGGAGCTGAATAACTCCCTTAATTTCTTCTGGAGCATGGGCAAACCCATTCCTGACTATTTCATATCCTTCAAGAAGATCCTGAGAGCTTTTGGGAGCCATTGTTGCTGTAGACGAAGGCGCTGGGATGGAAGAGGTTCGTCTCGTAGGCTAGTAAAGAAAAGTCATGTACCTCTTACTGATTAAAGATTCTTTATTTATATGGCTTAAGTCAATGTTAAGATTAACCCTAATCATTAGATTTAATTGCTCTTATAGTTGTAAGTAGAGTTGGATCAATTTGGGGTTGCATTTAGACAAAGTCTTATGAAACCATCCCGTCTCAGCGAAACTACTGAGACATCAACCTAAACGCTGAGACAGGGCACTGTCAGCCGCTAAGACAGTTGTAGTAGTCTCAGTGGTTCGGCTGAGACTCTTCTTAGCTGTCTCAGCAGCTCAGCTGAAACAGACTTGTCTGTTTTAGCTGATCTCATTACCTAATCATTAAACATAGTGAGGTCTAAATGTGTTGTGACCTAATCATGTTACTAGGCGTTGATGTGATAAAATGTTGAATCCTAGCTTAACATGTAACATCACATAAAAGAGTTGGAAATAATTATTTAATGTTTAACATTCCTAGTTCAATCTTGAAGGAATTAAACTTTGATTCATCCAATGGCTTGGTAAAGATATCAACAACCTGATTGTCAGTGGGGACAAATTTAAGGCAAATGTCTTTACATTCAACATGTTCTCTTATAAAATGATATCTTATCTCTATGCGCTTAGTCCTGCTATGAGAGACAGGATTCTTAGCAATAGAGATAGCACTAGATGAGTCACAATAGAGAGGAGATTCACTTACCTTGAGGTTGTAGTCCTCTAACTGATGTTGAATCCACAATAGTTGTGCACAACAACTTCCTGCAGCAATGTATTCAGACTCAGCAGTGGATATTGTCACACTTGTCTGCTTTTTGCTGCTCAAAGATATCAACTTTCTTCCAAGGAATTGACAAGTGACACTTGTGGTTTTCCTGTCTTTTTTGCAGCCTGCAAAATCTACATCTGAAAATCCAGTTAATTCAAAATCATTGTTCTTAGGGTACCAAAGACCAAGATGTAGGCTGCCTTTAAGGTATCTCAGAATCCTCTTTGCAGCTGAGTAGTGAGATTCCTTAGGGCAAGCCTGGTTCCTAGCACACACACATGTAGCATACATAATATCTGGTCTACTAGCAGTTAAATATAATAGGGATCTAATGATGTACCTATACATGGATTCATCAAAGGCCTTGCTCTTCTCATCCTTGTCCAGGGAAATGTTGGACCCCATGGGAGTTTTCATGGTGGAAGTCGATTCCATCCCAAACTTCTTGATAAGCTTCCTAGTGTACTTGGTCTGAGAAATGAATATACCTTCATCAGAATGTTTTACTTGGAGGCCTAAAAAGTACTTAAGCTCTCCCATACTGCTAATCTCAAACTCCCCTTGCATTAGGTTGCCAAACCTTTTGCAGAGGTTGTCATCAGTAGACCCAAATATTATGTCATCAACATATATTTGGACTAGGAGACACTTGCCCCTTGTTTCCCTAAGAAAAAATGTGTTATCTATCTTTCCCCTCAAGAACTTGTTCTTGATGAGAAAGCAAGACAATGTCTCATATCAAGCCCTAGGAGCTTTCTTTAGACCATAAAGAGCATTCCTAAGTAAATATACATGATTAGAGAGGGTTGGATGCACAAAACCTGGTGGTTGTTCAGCATATACCTCTTCCTTCAAGTCACCATTGAGGAAGGCTGATTTGACATCCATTTGATACACTTTGAACCCCTTGAGGGCAGCATAGGCAATGAATGGTCTAATTTCTTCTAACCTTGCAACATGGGCAAAGGTTTGATAAAATTCTATTCCCTCTTCTTGTCTATATCCCTTGGCTGCCAATCTAGCCTTGTTTTTGATGATTACTCCATTTTCATCCAATTTGTTCCTGTAAATCCATTTGGTACCAATTATATTGTGTCCTTGAGGTTTTGGCACCAACTTCCATACCTTGCATCTTTTGAATTGTAGAAGTTCTTCTTGCATTGCTTGAATCCAAAAGGTGTCTTGGTTGGCTTCTTCAAACTTCTTGGGCTGCATTTGTGATAAGAAGCTCAAGAATAGGGCCCATTATGAGCCCTGCTTCTGGTCAGTACACCTTGGTTCTGGTCTCCAATAATTTGTTCTCTTGGATGATCCCTTAGGTGTCTTACAACTGCAGACAATCTGTCCTCAGCTTGCTATAATACTTATGCTGGTTCAACTGTGTCTTCAGCACCTTGGACCTCTTCCTGTTCAGGAATTGCTGCATGTCACAACCCGCATTTTCTCTGAATTTTAGGAATATCAGAGTAAGAGAAAATACACGTCATGATGCCACGTCATACAGGAGACAACTGTAGACGCTCTGGCGGGAACCTATTACTTATTCAATCAAAACAGGATTACATGATAAGTCATCATTTGAAATTATTTATTAGGGGTTTTGAGGTAAGAACTGTGTCTCTCAGTTCGTGGATCAACTAGTCCACCGAGAAAGTATATATAATTGCAACAGAAAGTACTTGATTTAGTTTTCTTAAGGTCCTAAATGTATGCAATGACGGAGATTAAGGTAAATGATATGCACATAACTAGGCATATTGTAAGAGTAGAAAATACCTTTAGGCGACTTTAAAGTTAAGGGTTTCAGTTAGAAAGAGTGCAATGAGGATGAAGAAAAGCCATTTTATAACAATAGTGCACCTAACATAAATCATTCCCAGAGAGTAAGATACACAAGATCTAAAAGTAGTGGCATTAATCTGGCAAATAAACTATAAAGTGTAAAAAGGGCACAATGGGCGTCAACAACATGACACTAACCCATGGGCACCCACTAGTATGTCTGATCACAAGAAGAAACTAAAGACAACTACCTCGCAGCAGCGGGGTGAACAACTACTAAAACTCTGAACTTCGGGCTACACCACTAGCCGCTACGACTCTGAACCTGAGGCATTCAATAAAACAAAGAACGCCTCAGCAAGGAATTACAAGTGGCAGAAAACTAACAGAAAAGTAAGCAAGGCATAAGGGGTACCAACCCAAGCCAGATTTACCGAAAGAGAAGCTCTAAACAAAGAACTAACAAGCACCGAGTGCACTAAATACCAAAAGAGGAACAAGCAAGTTCATTTATCTTGTTAATTTTATTTAAGGAGACTGATCAACTCAATTAAATGGGAGCGGTTACCTACCTCCGCCACCCAAAGCCCAAAAACCGGGTGGGGGTGCCTCTAGACCCAACCACCCAAACACGACTACCGTGCAAGGCTATAATATTTCCCCCACTGTCCCCCAAACACAACTACTGTGTAAGGCTAAAGACAACGGTTCTTATTAATTAAATTTCAATTAAACACGGGACGCTGCCCGAAAGGATAAACACTAGGATGCCCTAAGAGATAGGGTCACAACAAAGTAAACATTCTTCCTATACTAAACATAAGAGAACTCATAAGTTGTTTTAACCACAACGAGTACGAGGTTTCGAAGAGGAGAAGTAAACTGAGGCATTACTCAAGCACTAAGAACATAAAAGGCTTATCTCGAGGGGGTTAAGGGTTACGAACAACCATGAGATCGAGGCTAGGATCATAAAGTTTCTCGAGGAACAAGGCGGGATAAGATAACTTCTCAAGAACTCAAAGGGGTCAGGAGAGGATGATTCCCCGAGAGGTTTAAAGCATCTCGCGAGAAACCTGAAAAAAAATCAAGACACTGGACTTCTCGAGAGCAATAACACCTCTCGAGAAATTAGGATCGGAACACTGGACTTCTCGAGAGCAATATCACCTCTCGAGAGATTAAGGATCAGGACACTGGACTTCTCGAGAGCAATAGCACCTCTCGAGAAAAATTAATGATCGGGACAGAGGATTCCTCGAGAAATTAAGGCATTTCTCGAGAACTGGGCTGAAAACCTCTCGCGCTGTTCCTTCACGAGAACTAGACTTGACTCTTCTAGAAAAAAAACTGGTCTGTCTCGAGAGCAAGAAGGGGGGGGGCAGCTGGGCACTCTTCGAGAAACCTGAGGAGGCCTTCTTGAGAAGCTGCAGAGAATCGTATGAGGAAAAAATGACATTTAGGGAGATCTTCAAGGGAGACCAGGAGTTAACTTAGCCGAGTAACTCCAAGATCAAGAGTTGAGATAAAGCGATACGAACTCAAGCAAGAAACAACACTCCAACAACAAAGAGAAGGAGAAAGAAATTGCCACTTGCCTTAAACCTTGCAAACTCGAAGATCTCCGCTCCGGAAGCTATGGATCGGCTAGGAAAACACACGAGCACAGAATCCTGAAACTTTTCGGACCAAAAGGAGGGGTTAGGTCACTACCTTAACTTCAAAAATTCCACAAAACGGGAAAAGCTTACCACCAAGACGAAAATCTCGCCGAGAGCTCTCCAAATCTACCCTCCAAACGTGATTCCGACCACAACAGCCCTAGGAATCGTCGACCGAATGCTCCACGAAGCTCCGCTCTCGCCCTTTCGCTCGACGGCTGATTTGATCGAGGGAGGAAGAAGAAGAAGAGGGGAGGGATCAATAGGTTTTATACTAAAACCTAATTTAATATTTAAATAATTAAATACTACCCCATTTTACTTAAACTACGAGGGAAACTAGATCACCTCGGATTTCTATGAAAATCACACCTAAACTGAGAATCGGCGCTACGAATCCCACGACAGAGTCAGAATTCTATTCCGACGAGCCAAACTCGGGATAAAACTTCCCGAGGCTAAGATCTCAATAATTACACAAAATCTTCTCTACAATTCAAAACGACGCGAAACTCGCACGCTCGATCTAAATTACATACTCTAACTACGCTAAGGTTCAAAACTAAACCTAACGAGCTGACGTAATGCCCTTACACCAAAATTATGCCACAGTGGTCACGTAAATAATTAACGAAAATCAGGGGCGTTACACTGCATTTGTATATTCCTTGCTACTGCTGGGTATGTCTTGCACAGACATCTTTTCCATGTCCTTCTCATTTCCTGTCAAAATAGAAGAGCTAGACCAGCCCTTATAGATTAGGCTGGTCTCATCAAATACTACATGCATAGACTCCTCTACAACATGAGTTTTCTTATTATACACTCTATAAGCTCTACTATGTGAGCTATAGCCAACAAGAACTCCCACATTGCATTTCTCTGCAAACTTTGTTAATTGAGATTTTCCATTATTTAAGATGTAACATTTTGAACCAAAGATTCTAAAGCATGAAATTGTAGGTTGTTTGCCTTTCAGAATCTCATAGGGAGTAATTCCATGAACCTTATTGATGGAAGCCATATTAAGAACATAACATGCATTATTGACTGCCTCAGCCCAGAATTATTCTGGGAGTGAGGAGTCACTAAGTAATGTTCTTCCAGCTTCTATCAAGGTTCTATTCCTCCTCCCAGACACACCATTTTGTTGTGGAGTCCTTGGGGAGGAGAACTCTTGGGTGATACCATATTCTTGACAAAACCTTATCATGGCTTCAGATTGAAATTCTGTACCATGGTCAGTCCTAGTCCTGACCACATCACATTGCAAGTCATTCTGAATAGCCTTGATATGATTTATAAAGACATTCAATGTATCTGATTTCTTCTTAAGGAAGAATACCCATGTATATTTTGAGTGATCATCAACAATCACTAAAGTATACAACTTCCCTCCTAGGCTCTGAATTGGCAAAGGACCAAACAAGTCCATGTGCAACAGATATAGACATCTTTCAGTTTCTTTGGAGCCAATACTTTTAAAGGTGGTCCTTGTTTGCTTGCCCATTTGGCAAGCATGACAGGGATCACTTTTAATACATTTTAAATTTGGACTATTTCTAACAAGGTTTTTAGAGAATAGTTTATACATTGTCTTGTAGTTAATATGAGCAAGTCGCTTATGCCATTGAACACAAAGAGACTCATTTTCATTAGCTATAAGGCACACAGATGAAAGAGAATTACTGCATATAAAATCTAAGCAATAAACATTCCCACTCCTAGTGCCTGAGAGAATGGTCTCTAAGTCATTAGACTTTTTGATCAAGCACTTATCATTATGGAATTCAATGACATAGCCTAAGTCACATAGTTGACTTATGCTTACTAGGTTGTATTGCAACCCTTGTGATTGTAACTATGCCATTGGAGATCATACCATATCCTTTCGTGATTCCCCTTTCAGATCCACCAACGATAACTTCAGGTCCATTCTTCACAGCTTTGTAGTCCTGTAGAAGATTTCTGGTTCCTATCATGTGCCTTGAGTACCCACTGTCCAAGTACCATATTTGGTTGAGGCTGTTACTTGAACTAACCTACAAGGAGTTTAGTTATCCTTAGGAGCCCAAATAATTTTGGGTCCTAGGTCCTTGTTAGCATGATGAAATGACCTCACACCAGCTGTACTCTTTGCAGGAAGACTTTTCTTTGCACTTGGCACATTGGGATTGTACCAACAATCTATGGCAAAGTGTCCCACTTTCATGAATATTGTATCTCCTCTTCTGAATATTTCTTGAGGGGAGAACAACACTGTGCTTATGTTCAGGAGGGGGGACAACAACATTTTTCAAGTTCCTTTCAGCAATGATCTGGCTGAATGTTAACCTCTGAACAGTCTTGGTGCTCTTTGTATTAATGGCATCAACTTGCTTTGGCTTGGGGGCCAGGCAAGTTTGGTTGGCATCAGACACTGACCAATAGGACTTGTCTACAGGTTTGACATCAACCATGTTCTTCGCTGGACAGAATTTGGAAGAGCTAGCTTTCATGCTCTTGAATGATGGGGTAGAGGAACCAAATACAAATGGTCCAGGATGGGCTATTTGAATTTCTCCATGGGGAGCATTCATGACACTCATTCCCATGCCCTTTCTTCCACTATGGGAAGGAGTGTTTTCCTTCCTATAGGAGCTTCCATTCTTCCAATTACTTTCATGATCATACATTTTGGAAGGAAGCAACACCTTATGAAAGGTGGTATGAGTCTTAGCCTTGTCCTTTCTCTTTTCTCCACTCCCTTCTCCAACTTCCATTTTATTGAACCCTAGTCCCCTCCTAGTGGTTTGAGAGGAAAAGGTATCAATAATAGGAAGCATAGATTTGGGCTTGGAGAATTGAGCCACTAGGCTCTTTTCTTTCACAAGCTTCTCCTCAAGGTCCTTGATGACCTTGCTCCTTTGGGATATGGTGCTCAAGTGCAAAATGGTCATTCCCTTTAGATGGATTATTTGTCTACTCATCTAATCCACTAAGGAGGGTGACTCAGTGCATTCTTGCTTATCCATCTTAAGGGAGGCAATTTCTAGGGCTTGCCTCTTGACAAGCTTCTTGTTCTTTTTCAGAGCATCCAAGAGAGCACCATACTTGTCAATCAATTGATTGAAATCTTCCTCAGATTCTGAATCACTTCCACCAATTGATGAAGGTGCTTCAGGTTCTGGGCTTGTCTAATAATCAGAGGAGGAGATAGAATGAACCAATACCTGTTCATTGTCAGAAATGTTCTGACTGTCTTCCTCATCAGTGATGGCCATAAGGCCTAGCTGAACATTGTCCTCTTCATCCTCCTCTATATCACTATCTGAATGTGAGAGAGGGGCCCTGATTCCAATTCTGATAGCAAGACAGTCATCATCTTCATCTGCTGCAAACATCACAATGAAGGCTTCTTCTTCAACATTTGAATATGAAGATGATGATTCAGATTCACTTCAGCTCTTTCCTTTCTTGGCTAGGAAGGATTTTTCCCCCTTCCTATCCTTATGGTGGTGATGTTTCATATCACCCTTTTCCTTCCTTTTGACTGGACAGTCAGCTATGACATGTCCAAGATTGCTGCAGCAATAGCAAATGATGTTATTTGAAACATGTTTACTAGATTTAGAATCATACCTGTCACCCTTTGGGTGCTGCCTTTCAGATTTGTTGTGGTCTTTCTTGGAGTGTGAGGAGGAGGAGGGCTTGTTCTTCCACTGCTTCCTCCTCATCATCTTTTTGAACTGCCTTGAGAAGGCAGCAAACTCTTCATCAGAGGAAGAGCTGTCTGAAGTGATGTTCTCAAACTTATTTGATTCAACACTCCTTCTTGGAGGAGACACCATCCTGGCCTTGCTCTTCTTGGAGCTGTCAGCCTTGAGAGCCACAGATCTCTCCCTTGCATGAGCCCTTGTTGAAGTGTCCTCTTCCTTTCTTGCAGATAACTGCATCTCATAAGAGAGCAGCTTCCCAAACAGTGTATGGGGTAGGAGTCTCACCAAGCTTGTCCACTTTCCTGATGGCACAAATTTTTGTGTCCCAGTCTCTAGTTAGAGATCTAAGGAACTTATCATTAAGCTCATAGTCACTGAACACTCTTTCATAGGTTCTTAGTTCATTGACTATCCTAAAGAAACTTTCATAGCAAATGGAAATGCTCTCCCAGCTCAGCTGCCTGAAGGCTTCATATTCTTGATTGAGGAGTGACTTTCTATCATCCCTCATCTCAGTTGTTCCTTCCATGTATACCACTAGTGTATCCCACATTTCCTTGGCAGTTGTGCAGTGTACCAAGTTCTAAAATGTAGAGTCATCAATTGCATTAACAATTATGTTTTGTGCTCTTTTATCCATAATGAACAGTGCAAGTTCATCGTTGGTCAAGTCATTGAAGGCCTTGGCCACCCACCTGGTTGGAACTATGGTGGAGGCAGTTTGAAAAGTGAAGGGCCCTTGTTTTACTGTGATGTAAATCCTTGGGTCAGATGCTTCCATAAACAATCTAACCCTTTGCTTCCATATGCCAAAGTTTTCTTTGTTGCATATAGGCAACTTCATGGATCCCATTTCCTTCTGCAATCCAGTGGAGGCCATTGGATTGAGATAAGACTATTCCTTTATAGGATCTAGTCAGACAGTTATGTCCTTCTTGACCAACCTCCCTCTGATACCACTTGATAGTTTGTTTAGGATGTAATCTTAGTCACCTAGAGGGGGGGGGGGGGGGTGAATAAGTTTCTTTTCCTTTAGGCTATAAACTAGTTGTTTTCTGATGTTATGTTAGTTATTATCAAGCATCCAGAAAACACACAAAGATTTATAGAGGTTCCTCAAGACAGGGTGTCTTGAGTAGTCCTCTTTCCCCCTTCACCTTTCTAACAATGAGTTAGATAAGGCCAACACCTCCAAACTCAGCTCCAACAGCCTACAACACAGATCCCTCAGGATCTATCAGGTCTTCACAAACCCTACCTCAGGCTCACAAACCCTACCTCAGGCTCAACAGCCCTACCTCATATCACACACTGATACTACACTCAAGCTGACCTCTCAACTCTACTTCTCAGGCTAGACAGCCCTAGTTCCTCAGGCAAAGATGCCCTACAACTCAGAACTGTTAAGTTCCTACAGTAATAACAATATATGATTACAAAAGAAGATAGAATAAACTTAATTTTCTGTTGCAGAATAACTGCTGTGGCAGTCTTGAATCTGGGATGAATCCAATGGCCTCAACTTTGATTCTTCTGATCCTTTTCTTCAGAGAATAAGTGAGGATCAACTTGCTCTATCTTGTGTTGATCAAGAGGAGTAATCTATTCTCTCCTTGCAGCTTCAAGTAAACAGGAATTGAAAGCTTTTTTGGCTGTCGTCAATGGAACAGTAATCTTATTCTTCTTTTGTATGTTGGAGAGTTGGAGAGCTTTTACAAAGACCTAATGATTCTTTTTACACTGCCCTTGTATTTCAACGGCTATCAGATGTCCTCCTAACACAACATGGGAGTGATTGCAATATCCTTTCCTACTTTACAGGTGTTGTGCTAAGAGTAAAGCCCATCTGCTTATTTGAATCTATGCCAGCGGTTGGGTTGAGACAACCTCCTATCTCAGCGACTGCATGTGTCCCGTCTCAGAGGATCCACTGAGACAGACAGTTGTCTCAGCGGATTTTCCTTATCCGCAGCTCAGCTGGCCCAGTCTCCTTCTCAGCGGCTCCTGGCCTTGTCTCAGCGGTTCAGCTGAGACTGAGAGCTTGTCTTAGCAGTTTTGGCAGCAAACCTACTGAACTTACTTCACACCTTGGTATGACCTAACCCTGCATAGTCATTAGATGAAATGGGGTTTATCAAATACAACCTTTACTTAGCATTGAGTGTGAAGCCTCTTCAAATCAAGGGAACATTGAGAGTCATATTCCCAACAGGTTACCACCTTGATCAAAAGATCCCTTCACTCATATTTTTACCTTTCAAAAGAATTTTAAGAAAATGAGTTCTAAGGACTATGCATCCATTAGACCACCAGTGTGTAATCTAAATAAGTTTACACTCTGGAAGGCCAGAATAAAATTATAAATGAACTCTATTGATGAGGTCATTGTACAACCCCGATATTCGCCTAGAAGATGGGCCAACAGAAAAACAACGGAGCGAGCCAGAGGCCAGCCGAGTGCTCGCAAGAGGGCGAGCGATCCAGAGGCTCGCCGAGTGCTCGCAAGAGGTCGAGCGAGCCAGAGGCTCGCCAAATGCTCGCAAGGAGGCGAGCGAGTCAAGAACTCGCCAAACACTCGTGAGTCACTGGAACCGGCCATATTACCCTGTCACCCTTGGTGGTCTGCCTTTAGCCTCTCCAAACAGCAGAGTTTGGCTGTTAGCAGACCCATTCGGGGTGCGGATAGTAAAATCAAGAGGCGGAATCCTCCTATTTGCAGGCCAGATAAGAAAATCTATAAATAAGACCTCAAGGGCACCTTTGGAGAGGATCTCACTTCAGCTTCCCTCTCCTTAGGCTTTCTTTGGTTAGCATTTCCAGAGCTCTCCAAGGTGCCCAAGTCTCAGCTTTGGCTTGGGAGGGGAAGCGCTCAACGATCTTCCAGGTTAGTGGAGGGACCTCCTCGCTGTGACTAAGGTCCTAGTCAAATTCTTAATCTTCCGTCCACCCTCCTCGAGGGATCAGTAAGGACTAGCCGCCCCTCATTTCGGTGAGGGCCCCGAACTCCACAGAGACCGAGAAATCGGTTTCAACATTTTGGTGCGGTGAGCGTGGATCGTGGCTGGTTCAAGAAAGTTCCAGAGAAGGGTTATGGCGGGAGATGAAGAGCAGGGCGAGGAGTTCGGCGAGACCCCTCGGGAAGCGATGGCTAGGATGTTCGCGGATTTCAGAAAGGAGGTGCTCGACACCTTGTGGTTCACGGTCACGGCTCTGCGAAGTGAGTTTGCGACCACTCCCCCAACAGCAGTCGGCGAGAGGGCACCAGGAGGAAGGGCTGGAAAAGAAGTTGTCGTCGGCTTAGGCCAGAGCCAGGAAGGACGGGTGCTGTTCGCCAGTCCGGCGAGCTCCGTGCCGGCGAGCTCAGCGCTGGCGAGCTCCATTCCAGCGAGCGCGTCACTGGCGAGTGCGCGCCAAGAGGAAGCGGCGACTGTCGGGGTGGTTCAGGCGAGCACCGCCCTCGCGAGCACAGTCCCGGCGAGCTCAAGTTTGGCGAGTGAGCTTGGGGGACGAGTGGAGCCGGGAAGAGTGGCAGGAGGGGGAAGCCCCTTTTGCGAGCTGGTGCTTTCCGCACCCGTCCCGGGGGAATTTGGAGAATGGGACCGGGTGTACTACAACGGTAGAGATGACCCTGTCCAGCACCTGCAGAGTTTCGAAGACTCGGTCTCCATCAGGCCGATGTCAGATGCTTTCAAGTGTCGGCTCTTCGCCGTCACCCTCAAGGAGAAGGCCAGGGACTGGTTCCATCATCTCCCCACAGGATCAATCTACTCGTTCGAGGATTTGCGCCGAAGTTATTTGTTGAGGTTCTCGACCTCAAAAAAGAGGAAGAAGGACGCTGATTCCCTCTTCGCAATAAAGCAGGGACCCAGGGAGTCGCTGGCTCAGTATGCCGATCGATTCCAGGAGGAAGTACAGCTCACCCAGGAGATGCCTGGGTTTGCACTCCAACTCGCCTTCACGGTCGGGTTGAGAGAGAGTTTCTTTAAGATGGCGTTGAAGAGAAAAGCCCCCGTCTCCTTTGAAGAGCTGATGGAGAGGGTGTCGGAGGAAGTCGCAAGTGAGGAAGCCAATCCGGAGCTCACCAGGAGGCTAGCAAAGCTCAGTGAGCCGGAGGTGAGGCAGCAGGAGGTCAGGAGAAGGGAAGAACCCCGGGCCCCGGAGGGAGAATGGAGGCCGCAAGGGGGAGGAGTGTAAGGGCAGGGAAGAGGTTACGGCCCAGGAAGGGGTAACCATGTCGGAGGTCAATGGAGGCCCCCCCAGTTAGGGTGGAGGCAAGGTCCGATGCAGATGCCTCCCCCTCCCCAGCAGGCCATGGCGATTGGACGAGGAGGAGGAAGAGGAAGGGGAAGGGGAGGAGAGGCGGAAACGGCGGCCGCTAGGAGAAGAAGGAATAAGGTGGCAGAGGCCGAGGCGAGGGAAGTGGCAGTGTCATATTGCATCTTCCATGATGTGGAAGGCCACTCAACGGACACCTGTCCGGAGTTCCTAGAAGTGAAGAGGGGCAGAGCGCCCGCGCCACCACAGCAGCCGCCATTAAGGATCGTGGAGGTTGAACCTCGAGAGGGGGAGGAGGAAAGGTGTGAGGATAGAGCCGATTTGGGAAGTAGAGGAGGGATCGGGGTGATCCACGGGGGGGTAGGGGTGGAGGCGACCCGCAAGGCTAGCCTCCATACCATTTACCGCCGAAGCGTGGCTTCGACATCCACCGCCCCACCCCCGGCCGAAAAAATTGTTTTCACTCAGAAAGACATGCCAGGCTACGAGGACCCGTTCTGCGACGCGCTAGTCATCCAGACGGCGATCGAGAACTTCACCGTCTCCCGGGTCCTGGTGGACAACGGAAGTTCGGTCAATGTCGTCTTCAAAAAGGCGTTTGACAAGATGGAGGTAGAGCCTAGGAGGGTGTTGGCCTCAGATGGCCCTTTGTTCGGATTCTCAGGGGAGAGGAAGGAAGTAGAAGGGGGAGTGGGGCTTCATGTGACCCTGGGTGGGCAGTCCCGAAACTGTCATTTTGTCATTGTGGACGCCCCAAGCAGTTACAGCGCCATCTTCGGACGGCCACTCATCAGCGCGTTCCGCTGTGTCCCTTCCACCTTTCATCAGTGCCTCAAGTTCAACGACGGAGGGGTTCAGGTGCGGATAAGGGGTGATCCCAAGGTGGCGATACAGTGCTACGTAACGGCTGTCAACACCATCTCCTGGATGGGAGAAGCTGAGGAGTGGGATAGGATGATGGGGAAGGCTGCCGAAGCCAGAAGTATGGAGGTAGCCGAGGAGAAGATGGAGGGAGATGAAGTCCATGCCCAGGAAGGGGTAGCTGAGGTACCCCGGGCGGAAGGAAAGGAAGAAGAAGAGAAGGCCCTGGAGGGATGGACGGAAGAGCTGATGGTGGTAGAGAAGGAAGTCGAGGAGGAGACCCAGGCTCCCACTTGTGCCGAAGAGGAGAGGGCTTGGGGAGAGCAGTCCCGGTTGGAGGCTGTGGACGAGGTCGTGGAGCTCGAGGTCACCACCCGGCTGGGGGTGGTGGAAAAAGTCCGGGTCAGCGGAGAACTCAGCCCAGGAGATCAAGCGGAGATTCTGGCTTGCGTACAAAAGAACGTGGACTTCTTCGCTTGGAGTGCCGCGGAAATGCCCGGGATCGACGCGGATGTGCCGTGCCATCTCCTCAACCTCGACCTCGGCGCCCGCCCCATCCGTCAGAAGAGGAGGGCCGTCGCGGACAAGCTAGAAGGGCCCATCCGCGAGGAGGTGGGCAAACTCCTGCAGGCCGGGTTTGTATCGGAGATCCAGTATCCAGGCTGGGTCTCCAACGTCGTTATGGTAAAGAAGGGAGGAGGTAAGTGGCGTATGTGTATCGACTTTTCGCTTCTTAATAAATCATGCCCGAAAGATTGCTACCCCCTGCCCAGAATCGACGCGCTGGTTGACTCAGCCGTTGGTTTTTCTGTAATGTCTTTCTTAGATGCTTTTTCAGGTTACCATCAAATCCGCATGCATCCCCCGAACATCAAGGATGTTTCCTTCATCACGGAGGAGGGATGTTATTGCTATAAGATGATGCCCTTCGGGCTCAAGAACGCAGGGGCTACGTACCAAAGGATGATGGATAGGGTCTTCCGTGAGCAGAAAGGAAGAAATTTAGAAGTCTATGTCGACGACCTCATGGTTAAGAGCCGAGACCTTGAGACTCACCTCCGAGACCTCGAAGAGACATTTGGGACCCTGCAGCGGTACAAGATGAAGCTCAATCCCTTGAAGTGTGTCTTCGGGGCGAGCCGAGGGAAGTTCCTGGGCCATTTGCTCACCCCCGCAGGAGTGGAGCCCAACCCAGACAAAGTTAAAGCGGTGATGGAGTTGGAGTCGCCGAGAAATACGAAGGAAGTTCAGAGCCTTACGGGGAAATTGGCTGGGCTCAGCAGATTCCTCTCCAAGGTGGGGGAAAAGTGTGCACCTTTTTTCAAAGTACTGCGGGGAAACAAGAAGTTTGAATGGACCCCGGAGTGCGAGAAGGCCTTCCAGGCTCTGAAAGAACAGCTCACCCAAACCCCTCTGCTCCAGGGACCGAGGCCAGGAGAAGACCTATCCCTGTACCTGGGGGTAGGGTCCGAAGCAGTAAGCTCCGTGTTAATCCGGGAGGAAGGGAAGAAACAGTTCCCTATCTACTACGTTAGTCGAGTGCTAAAGAAGGCAGAGCTCCGGTACCCGATTTTGGAAAAGTTGGCCTTCGCATTGGTGGTGTCAGCCCGGAGGCTCCGGCCTTACTTTCAAGCCCATTCAATTAAAGTAGTGACGGACCACCCGCTCCGCAAAATCATGGAAGGGGTGGAGCACTCAGGAAGGTTGACAAAGTGGTCCGTGGAGTTAAGCGAATTCAATATCACGTTCGTACCCAGGACATCCATCAGGGCTCAAACGGTGGCAGACTTCATGGCCGAGTATGCGGCCGAAGTGGGGGAGCACGAGCCACCTCCCCCAGAAGCATGGAAGATGTTGGTGGATGGAGCGTCGGGAAAATACTCCTATGGAGGGGGAATAGTCCTGGTGAGTCCTCAGGGGACTCGGATTGAGCAAGCCTTAAACATCCATTTCCCAATCACCAACAACCAGGCTGAGTACGAAGCAGTGATAGCGGGCCTTCGGCTGGCCCGAGAACTGGGTGTGCAGGACGTGGAGGTCTCCACGGACTCCATGTTGGTAGCATGCCAGATCAAAGGAGAGTTTGAAGCAAAGGACCCAACCCTCCTACTATACCTGGAAAAGGTTAAGGGGGTCATCGGGCAGTTCCGCACCTTCTCCATCAAGCACGTGCCGAGGGAAGAGAGAACCCAGGCGGACCTCCTAGCCAAGTTCGGTCCTCGAGCGGGGGGGACGACTTCGGAACTCTTCCGGCCCTCCATCGAGGAAGGAGAATTGATGGAGGTGGATCAACAAGCCTCGTGGAGGGATCCTTTCATCACCTTCCTATCCTCCGGGCAGTTCCCTGGAGAGGATGTGGACAAGAGACGCTTCAGGTATAAGTCCGCCTATTACTCTTTGCATGCAGGGGGGCTATATAGAAAGACCCTCTCGGGACTCCTGGCCCGTTGTGTCTCCGAGGAGGAGGTCCCGAGAGTGCTGGAAGAAATCCACTCTGGGGAGTGCGGCAGTCACTCCGGGAGTCGAACCCTGGAAGGGAGGGTGTTGACGCAAGGCTACTTCTGGCCCACTCTCAGCAAGGATGCGGCAGAGTTCGCAAGAAAGTGTCCGAAGTGCCAGCTCTATGCTCCGCTCCAACTCCTCCCAGCTCAAAGGCTCCAGACCATCACGACCCCCTGGCCCTTCGCCATATGGGGGCTGGACCTGGTCGGCCCATTTCCCCAAGCCAGCGGCCAGAGGAAGTTCCTGCTGGTCATGATCGACTACTTCTCCAAGTGGGTAGAGGTGAAAGCACTTGCTAAGGTAACCTCTCAGGTTGTAACGAATTTTGTGTGGGGAGAAATAATTTGCAGCCATGGACTCCCTCTAGCTATAGTGACGGACAATGGGCCGCAGTTTGCGAGTGAGGAGTTTGTCGGCTTCTGCACTCAGCTCGACATTGACCTCAGGTTCGCTTCGGTCCACCACCCGAGGAGCAATGGGCAGGTGGAGGCGGCGAACAAGATAATCGTCAACCTGCTAAAAAAGAAAGTGGAAAACCTTCGAGGAAGTTGGGTGGAACAGCTACCCTCCGTCCTCTGGGCCATGAGGACTACTCCGAATACCTCCACCGGGGAGACTCCATTCAAGCTCTCTCACGGGTCCGAGGCCGTTCTCCCCATAGAGTTTGAGGTGAAGACCCCCCGGGTGATCGCCGCGAGCGAGGGGGATGAAGAGTGGCTGGAAGGTAACAATGCAGAGCAGAGGCTGTCCTTGGACCTGGTGGAAGAACTCCGAGACTTGGCTACCATCAGGCAGGAAGAGGTCAAGCGGCGGATGGCTCGATATTTTGACAGACATATCCGGATAAAACACTTTCAGAAAGGAGATCTAGTCCTGAAGAAAGTCGACGCGGCCGGCAGAGGGGCCACGGTGGGAAAGCTTAACCCCAACTGGGAAGGTCCATATATTGTAAGCAGGTTGCTCAAGTCGGGAGGGTATCATCTCCAGGATGTGGAAGGAGTACCCCTCGACCGAGCCCGAAGTGGGGATGATTTGAAAAGGTTTTACCTTTAAGTGCTTTACTATGTTGTTTAATGAATGTCTTACTCCTTTTTTTATAATGCTTATAACTATTGCCGTGCCGACATGACTAAGTCTGGATATAATGGTGCTGGAATACCCCAGATCGATTCCGCTCCCGGGCTCTCACTAGACGGGGGGTTCAGGTTGATCTCTGGAGAGGCTGACAAAGTAACAAGGATTGGTGCTGGAATGCCCCAGATCGATTCCGCTCCCGGGCTCTCACTAGACGGGGGGTTCAGGTTGATCTCTGGAGAGGCTGGCAAAGTAACAAGGATTGGTGCTGGAATGCCCCAGATCGATTCCGCTCCCGGGCTCTCACTAGACGGGGGGTTCAGGTTGATCTCTGGAGAGGCTGGCAGACTAACAAGGGTTGGTGCTGGAATGCCCCAGATCGATTCCGCTCCCGGGCTCTCACTAGACGGGGGGTTCCGGTTGATCTCTGGAGAGGCTGGCAGAGTAACAAGGGTTGGTGCTGGAATGCCCCAGATCGATTCCGCTCCCGGGCTCTCACTAGACGGGGGGTTCAGGTTGATCTCTAGAGAGGCTGGCAGAGTAACAAGGGTTGGTGCTGGAATGCCCCAGATCGATTCCGCTACCGGGCTCTCACTAGACGGGGGGTTCAGGTTGATCTCTCGAGAGGCTGGCAGAGTAACAAGGGTTGGTGCTAGAATGCCCCAGATCGATTCCGCTCCAGATCTCTCACTAGATGGGGGGTTCAGGTTGATCTCTGGAGAGGCTGGCAGAGTAACAAGGGTTGGTGCTGGAATGCCCCAGATCGATTCCGCTCCCGGGCTCTCACTAGACGGGGGGTTCAGGTTGATCTCTGGAGAGGCTGGCAAAGTAACAAGGGTTGGTGCTGGAATGCCCCAGATCGATTCCACTCTCGGGCTCTCACTAGACGGGGGGTTCAGGTTGATCTCTGGAAAAGCCGGCAAAGTCGTGCGTAGGTTGAGCAGGTAAGATAAGATACTCAGGCCAGGGGATTCTGGCTCGCAAGCGACCCCAAGACCTAGGCAGGGCGAGAACAGAGGACCACTCGCGCACGAGGATCATTCACGACAGGGTAATAAAGTCGATGGCTCATAAGGTCACTCGCAAAAGGTAGCGAAGCGAATAAAGAAAATGACCAGGGAGGAGTCTGTTTTCGCGACGAACCACGGATACCGGAGGAAACCCGCCAGTGGCGAGTGCGAGTGGGGTAGGCGAGAGCGACCCAGGTATAATACAATGAGAAAAGGCCGCCGACAAAATAAAAGCGAGTGCGAGCGGAGCGGGGTAACAATGGACCCACTCATAATTTTCCCTATGGAGCGGGCCAGAGGTGCGAAGCGGGCCTGGCTTCACCTCGACGACGAAATTAGGCGGGCCTATCGAGCGAAATCCCTAAGCAAGGGAAAGTTCAGAGATGAAGTAGTTGTTAAGATATTGAGACGCGAGCACATAGAAGCATAAGCATAGAAAAATAAAATCATGCGAGCATGAACAAAATGCGAGTGCACGTAAGGAATAAAAAAGAAATGACATTCAAAAGATAGACAAAATATTTCTTCTTCATTGCTCAAAAGATGTTCACAATGAACGGCGAACTCGTTGGTCAAAACAAAAGATTTACATGTGGAAAAAATTAAAAGCATCAGGGTTGTCCGCCGAAGAACCCTTCAATCGCTCCCTCGACCCTCCGCCTCGGAGATGGGCGTGAACAAATCGGGAATGACTTGCTCTGCGGTGAACTCCATGGCATCGGGGATGATCATGCCCGCCCCCTTGAGAATGTCGAGGACAAGCTCCGCGATCTCCATCGACCTCTTGCGGTCGGCTTACTTCTCTTCCCGCGATTGACCGCGAGTCCCAGTTCGCGAAGGAGGAGGAGGTAGCACCGCCGAGGCCAGGTCGTGGATCTGGGCCTTGAGACAAGTGTTCTCCAACTCCAAGTCAGCGATCCGCGCGTGGAGCTGTCTGACGGACTCGGCGTCCTGCAAGAGGTGGGTTAGGGAAAGTAGAACGAAGCCAAACTGGGAGAGACGTCCGCCGAGCAATACTTACCAACCCGCCTTGAAGGCTGGCGAGGAGGCCCTCTGACAAGGCCTCTTTCCCCTTGAGTTCCGTGACTTCATCCGCGGACCTCTGAAGCTCGACTTTGAGCTCCTTGATCTCCCTGTCCGCCGTGAGGTACCGACGACCCACCATGTGTGTTAGCTCCGTCGCCCGGAACTGGGCTCGCATCGCCTCGTACACGATCCCTCTCGGCATGAAGGACTGAAAGAGGGAGGAGTCCTCGCGACCATAGAGACCAAAGGCGAGGCCGAACGCCTCACCCCCGGCCTTGCCGACCTCTACCCAGGAAGGGAGCAGAGAGGAGCAGGCGATCTTGTTCTGATCAGGGTCCCACGCGAGTATCGGTTCGCCTACCGCATCTACCAGCTTCATGTCGAGCCCGAAGTTGGTATGGCTCGACGGCTTAGGCCGAACGACAGCCTCCCCTGGCTCGCCCCCTCTTTGGCGAGCTCCTGATCCGCAGACGGAGAGGGGAGGTCGGGCTCAGACAGGTCCACAACCTCCTTCGCCTTAGCAGCGGAGGGAGTCTTTCTGGGTTTCTTCCCCGCCCCCTGCGAAGTAGGCCGGCGTTGGGGGGGGGGGGGGGGGGGGGAAGACGCTTCTTTTTCGATGAGGAGCTCGGAACATCGCGGCAGGCCTCGGCGGCCATGCGCGCGAGCGAGCCGGGAGAAAGAGTGGAGGGAGGCGCATGAGGCGGATTGAGGGGGAGATCGCGTTCTCCTACAAAGATAATGAGCGTTAGACGATCAAAAGAAAGAGGATCAAGAAAGTGGGCGAGTTCAAGAAAAACCTTCTCCCGGAAGGACGGGTGGCAGGAGGTCCACTCGCTCACGGAGGAAGGCGACCTCAAAGTTCTTTCCTTTGAGGAACTGATACAGTGCCGTGTCGCAACCACCTAGCGAGATCGGAGGGCGGTAGGCAGCCTCGTCTCGCTGGATAGGGGTGTATGAGATGTTACCGAAGGGACCCATCACCAGGATGAACTTTTGCGTCCAGTAATGAGTTTTGTTCACCGTCTCGCAAACGGTAACATGCTGGCTCGCAAAGTGAGCCGTTCCATCCCTGTTCGCGCGGAATGAGAAGATCTTGCGGAAGGAGAGCAGGCTGAACTCGATCCTCTCCGCCCTGAGGTAACTGGCGAACGCGACCACCACGGCGATCGCGTTCGGTGTCAGCTGGCATGGCAGGACGCCGAAGTACCTTAGCACCTGGAAAAGCCGATAAACATTCAGCGCTGTTCGCAAAGCAATTCAGGGAAGCCAAGGGTGAGAAATAGACGATACCTGGCGCACTTCCGGCCAGAGAGGGAGTAGAAACCCATTTTCTAAATGGGCAACATGAATCGCGAGCTCGTCCGGGTGCGGGTCGCTGAGGGAATCCCTATCGGTAGGGCAGCGAGCCGCGAAACCGGAGTGGATGAACTGGTCCACGGCGGCCCGATATTCCTCCTTTGTGAGATTGGCGCAGTAGAAAATGCCGTCGAGGAAGGCCTTGGCACACTTGGCTCGCCCCTCTGTTTCCGCCTCGCCAACCATGATGCGTAATCCGCCGAATCGTAAAGGTCGCAAGGATGAGCAAGATCTACGAGAGAAACAGAAAGAGAAAGAGCGCGAGGAGGAAACAGTAAATGCGGTGGTTGAAAGGAAAAACGGTCGGCTATTTATAGGAATAAGGAAGGCGGGAAGAAGCCGAAGCGTCGATATCTGCGGATAGTAGATTCGCGCGATACTCTCCCTCCTCCAGGGGCCCAATTCGCTCCCTGCGGGTCGACCGCCTGCAAAAAAGCTTCTCTCCAGTAGCGAGCTAAGACCAAAGGATGAATCACAAGCATGAAGCAAGGGAGGTACGCGCAGGCGAGTAAAAAATGTGTAATTCGCAAGAACAAGCCAAGCAAGATAAAAGAACAACATGAGAAATAGAAAAATAAAAGACTCACAAGCGAGTCGAAATATTGTTATTACAAACTCATAAATATTGTTCGCGGCCCCTCCTATTGAAGAGAAGGGGGAAAGAAAGACAATAGAAAAGCAACGAAGAGCCTCAATAACGCAACCACTTCCAGCGACCGCGACCCCGGACACCAGAGCGAGGGGGGACTCGCGGGTAATGATACTCGCGGAGTGACCTGTTCGCCTGGCCCGTCAGCCGCATGTAGTCATCGATGCGAGCAATATACACCCCGGGGGAGGTCGCGTCGCCCTGATCGGTCGGACGTATCTCAGCGAGAGCACGCGCGTTCGCGTCCTCCATCGCGGCGAACCTCTCTTCATTGGTGAGCCGGTCTAACCGATTCTGCTCGTGTAGATCCCTTAGTAGGGTGGTATGCTTCTGAAATATCTCCGTGACCCGCCTCTTCATTCGCTCCGGATCGCTGGGATCCCCCAAAAAGTCAGCGACCTGGCTCGGCGAAGGAGGTGGGGACATCTCCAGCGCTCCGGACTCTGACTCGGAGAGAGGGGTCATCGGGTTACCTGCAAAGTAAGAGTCAGCGGCAAAGAGAAGATCAACACTCAATGACAACAATCTAACCTAGTGGAGGAATTGGAATACTGGGCCGCTGGCGGGAGGTGCCCGGCTGACCCCGGAATGCCTCAATAAAGGCAGGGGTGAGGGCCTTACCCAGACCAGTGGCGAGCGCGGGTCTGGAGCCGAGTCCAGGCTCGGCAATCAACGTCCCTCCTGGGCTCCTCTGACCCAGGACGCCGAATCCGGGAGTGGAGATCTTTTGATTCGGCAATCCCTGCGAGCTCGCTGGAGGAGGAATTTGATCCTCTGGCACAGCGAGGAAAGACACTGCATGACAGGTAAACACGACTTAGCGAGTCAAGGAATGTAAGAGAAAACGGGGTAGTTCGCTCACCTCGTTGCGAAGGCGAGTCCTGTCTATCAACGACCCTCGTATCCGCGAGAAGAACGTCACCCCCACCCGTAGAAGAGAGACGGATCTCCGTGTTTGGCCTTCCCGATTCGCTCTCGTCCGGAGGATCGTTCTGCGAATATGATAAATAAAGATGAAAAGGGAGAGAACCAAATAAGCAGCTGGGCGATAATACCTGAGAGGCGTGCTCGTCATCCGGAGAATGCGGCGAAGAGGAAGGCCCACCCCCGCCAGTCGGGCGCCGAACGTCCTTTGCCGTCCTTAGGGAAGGGGGAGGCGGAGGGCATCGCGGAGAATTCCAGGAGGCGATGACAGCGGTCTTCCCCTTCTGGGCCACCTGCGAAGCCTTTAGGCGGGCCAGCATCTCTTCCTTCTTCGACATTGCGTCAGGGAGCGAGGGACCAAGTAAGAAAGGCCAGAAAAAAATGAAAAGTTCAAATGTCGGCCAAGGAGAGTGGTATTTATAGTGGTGGACATGGGACCCACCAAAAGATTCTCGCCACGTCACCAAGGGGCCGGCGAATATCAAGGGTTGGATGGTTCTTCGCGAGCCTAAAGAGCCTCGCGAAGAGCGGGGATTGTGTACAACCCCGATATTCGCCTAGAAGATGGGCCAACCAAAAAACAACGGAGCGAGCCAGAGGCCAGCCGAGTGCTCGCAAGAGGGCGAGCGAGCCAGAGGCTCGCCGAGTGCTCGCAAGAGGGCGAGCGAGCCAGAGGCTCGCCAAATGCTCGCAAGGAGGCGAGCGAGTCAAGAACTCGCCAAACACTCGTGAGTCGCTAGAACCGGCCATATTACCCTGTCACCCTTGGTGGTCTGCCTTTAGACTCTCCAAACAGCGGAGTTTGGCTGTTAGCAGACCCATTCGGGGTGCGGATAGTAAAATCAAGAGGCGGAATCCTGCTATTTGCAGGCCAGATAAGAAAATCTATAAATAGGACCTCAAGGGCACCTTTGGAGAGGATCTCACTTCAGCTTCCCTCTCCTTAGGCTTTCTTTGGTTAGCATTTCCAGAGCTCTCTAAGGTGCCCAAGTCTCAGCTTTGGCTTGGGAGGGGAAGCGCTCAACGATCTTCCGGGTTAGTGGAGGGACCTCCTCGTTGTGACTAAGGTCCTAGTCAAATTCTTAATCTTCCGTCCACCCTCCTCGAGGGATCAGTAAGGACTAGCCGCCCCTCATTTCGGTGAGGGCCCCGAACTCCACGGAGACCGAGAAATCGGTTTCAACAGTCATCTTTAATGCTTTATTGTCAGGTCCTCCAATGCCCTATAGAAAGGATGCTAGTGAGACTTCAACACAAGAACTAGTTCCCAGAGCTTAGTGGATTGAAGACGAGAAGAAAGTAAAAGCCTATGATGCTAAGGCTATGAATATCTTGGTATTAACTATGTCAGATGGCATAGTCTAGAAAGTGGTTGAATGTCAATCTGCAAAAGAAATCTGTGATTTACTATCCAGATTAGTTGAAGGAAGCTCTGATGAAAGAAAGGACATGAAGTCCCTTCTCATATCCCAATATGAGAACTTTTAGAGGAAATCTGAAGTGAATGTTGCTGAAATATATTAAAGGTTCAACATCATAATTAATGAGCTCAAAGGACTGGATAAGGAGATCTGATTAACTGCGATAAATGATAAGTTGCTCATGTGCTTCCCAAGCGCTTGGGACTCAAGGATCTGAGCCATCAGAGAGTCTAGATGCCACATGAAGATCCCCACAGATGCCCTACTTGGCAAGCTTAAGTTCTATGAGCTGCTGGTAAAAAGTAGAGCTGAGACAGAAGCAAAGGAGAAAGTCTCAATTCCTAAAGAAAAGACCATAGCATTAAAGGCAACTGAAGGAGAGCCTTCTACTTTAGAAGAAGAGATGTTTAATCTCTTGGCCAGATCATAAGGTTTATAAGGTGGATAAAATTGAATACTCCAAAAGACGGGACAGGAGCTCAGGCAAGCCAAGGTTTGATAAGACTCCTAAACAAGAGGTCATTTGCTTTGCTTGTAGAAAGCTAGGGCACATTGCCCCTGAATGTCCAAAAGAGCAGAAGGATAAAAGCAGTAATAAGGAGCACAAGAAGTAGTGCTTCAGGAAGAAGGACAAGAAGAAAGGAAGAGGTTTCATAGCTGAAACCTGGAGTGACTTAGAATCTGAGTCAAACTCATCTTTTGAAAGTGATGAAGCAATTACTGTTGAAGAAACCTACTTGATGGCTTTGGAGGATTCATCTGAGGAATATTAGGTATCTCTCTTTGATGATTTTAATTTTACTTCAGATGAATTTAAAAATTTCTTTAAAGAATTTTATCATGATCATCTAAAGCTCAAATAGAAATTAAAACACTTAGAAACGAATTAGAAGACCTTAAGGAAAATGATGTATATTCGGATAATTATGAATTAAAGAGTAATGTATATGAGAAAGAAAAAGAAATAAATTGATTGAATGCGGAAAATCAAACACTAAGGGAACAACTTATCAAGGCAAGAGCCTTTGAAGATTCTTTCAATGGGAGAAGTCAAAAGCTAAAGGATATGTCAGAGAATTTCTCTAAGAGATTCAAATATCTTGGTTTAGGAGAAAAGCCATCAACTAGTACTATAACTTCCAGCAAACCAACTTGGAAAAATCCAGTAGTATTTGTTAGACCTAGTGAAAATCAAGTAAATGAAATCAGTGAAATGTCTGAAGAACTAAATAACCATCTTGATAAAATTACTGTATTTAATATGGTGAATCTTAATAATAAGAAAAGAACTCTAGGCAAGAATCCTTTAGAAAAACCAATGAACAACAATAAAAAAATCTAAAAATTAAAGAAAGATCATTAGGCATTCTACTGATTTACTATACAGAGATAAATTTTATGCAAAATTCCAGTATTAAGATAACATGTCTTGGTTTGATAGACCTATTCTATGCCATCCAAAAGGGTATGATGAAAGACCCCTATACTCTTTTATATCACCCTACAATGGTAAATGCAAAGGGACCAAGGTAACCTAAGTACCCTCTAATGTTTGAATTTCATGTGCAGGAAAACTTAGGGTCCCTTTCTCAAAGATAATGTAGAAAAAAGGAAATTAACCCTTCAATGTGTAACTACAGATAATCAAAGGGATGATCTCTTCTCTAAGCCTTTTGATGGAGCTTTCAAATTCACACTTATTATCTAGTAAATTCTATTTTCAATAAAATCAATTGCTGGGAAAAACAACAAAAAATTCCTTGAAGAAAATTCAAATGTTAATTCAGAGCTGCGTCGAATAGAATTCGACGCCAGCTTCAAGAGATGTCTGGGATAGTTAATTTGCATAGCACTCTATGCAGCATCGACTTCATATCGATGCATGCGTCGACTTAATAGTTGTTGGATGAATTCGAAGTCACGTTAATTACCACTCGACGTAACATCGACATGTCGAACGCGCGTAGTATTTGTTTCTAGAAGCTACCTCGACTTATTTTGGCAAGCTGAATCTATTTACTACAAATAATGGGTGTGTTGGTTCTGAACAAAAGAATTCACCGGGGGAGGTGCCTCCCGAAGCTAATCGGTCACAAGTATGCTTATAAAGAGAATGCATATATGAGGATTATGAGTCAAGTATCATATCACCATTATCCGGTGGTATGCAGATCCAAAGGAGTGCATTACCTCCCAGAAAAAGAATTAATATAGGGATTTTCTCCAAGTGGACCCGACAAATTCTGAAGCCTAGTCAAATTCCACCATCTCCTCCCTCATCTCCAGTTGCTGAAGAACAGGACTCATTTATACTAGATACCCTGGCTGATGTACATCCAACACAAATACCTTCCCTACAACCAAAATCCATCACTTCTCCAGAACCTAATCTTACTACCATTTTTTTGGCTCCTCTAGAATAAGCTCATCCACAACCAACCCCTTTTATTGACATACCTTATACTTCCCATGCAATACCTATTTTTGATATTGATCATGCAAAATCTAAAGTAGTGGATCTGGCCACTGGGACATTCTCTGACTTGCTACATACATATTCAAGGAAGTTTCAAAGAAAATATTCTCAGATGTAAATTGAAATAAAAGAAACAAAGGAGTCAATACAAGCAATCAATGCATTGATATCTTCCTCTAACATAACAAGATATTTCTTAACCTCTCTTACCAGTAAGGTTCAAAAGGGGGAGACTATTCAAGAGAAGGAAGTGCCTTCCCCAGATATTTCAGTTTACAGTTGATGAACAATCTCTAAAGGAAGTTTTTACTACAATTGCTCATGAAGATGTTCTCATTGCTGAAGATGTTGCATCAATTCAGGGGAGCTTTAAAAAGATGCTGACAAATCTGCTGAGGAGGAGAAAGAGAAAGATGATAACATGACTGCCGAGGAGGAGGAGGAGCCTCTCAAATTTCCACAAAGAAATGTGCCAACACATTTCTTTTTAAGAAAAAGAAAAGCTTCTCCCAAACACAAAGATCAGTAACAATCAGGTGCGAAGAAAGTGTAAAACTAATCTTATAATTCTTTAGTGCATATATATGAGAAATAATTATGGTGGACAATCATTTGCCTATTGAGAAGTTTTTCATACCATCTCAGTTTATTTATCATATTTTAACATATGCTTGTATGTACATTCTTTTATTTTTCAATATGTTGAAATCATTTAAATGTCTGTAAAATTTATTAAGATAAATAGGGGGAAATTGTTGGGAAAACATCCCCTTGATTTATCTTTCAAATTCTATAAAAGTGATTTCATCCTCTAGGATTTATTACCTATGTTGTATAGTGAGGGTAATATAGTCTTTAGATGTCCTAGGATTCCATATTCACCTTAGTGTGTCAAAGTCTAAAGGAGATCAAAAACCAGGGTAGTTAAATCTGCGTCGAAAAGAAGTCTACACAACTTCGATTGAAAGTCAAAGTAACTTCGAATAGAAGTAAAGATAACTCAGACTGTTGTCGATGCTTCATTGGAAGTCGATGTACCATCGAATAGTACTCGACGTAGAAGTCAGAGTTTGAAGTCGATGTTCTTTATCTCAATGGATACGTCGATAAGGAATTGATGCAACGCCGATAACAGAGTTCAATTCAAAGCTGAGGAAGATTTTGAAGCTGCTTCTAGTAGAATTTGAAGGTGCGTCGATATAAAGTCAGAAGTTATTCGACGCAATGTCGAATATAGTAAAAGATTTGGAAACTTCCTAGAATAGATTCTAATGCGTATTTGATGGATAAAATTCGTGTTGTATAAAGTTAGAGTGTTATCCACGTATAATTCGATAAGGCAAGTGTACCTATCACTTTATAGTATAGGATTTAGAAAATCAAGTGTCGTATTTTTCCGGGCTTGTTGAGTACTTCTACTCACAAAGAAGAGTTATTATATTATCGATCAAAAGTCGGGTTTGTTTTGGAAAACGATTTGGAGAAATTCTACTTCGAAGAAAGATTATGATTAAAAGATTAGTACTTGATCTAGAGTCCCTTTGGAATAAAATAGAATTTTACAAAAGAATAATCCGCAAAGTCTTACTGAAATAACTTCGACCGTGGAGGTTCCCAAAACATGATAGCACCTCTCTCGAGGAATACTACAAACTAACCTTAGGTTGATCGATTAAGACCCCTTGGCCATTCGAAACCCCTAAGATTGATTTAAGCGGTGAACCCCACTATTGGATTTGACTCCAATCCGGAAAATTTATGTCGTCCTCTCTCGAGGAGTGCATGCAACTCCTTTTATCTTTGAGTGATCTCCTCATACGCACAGATCTCTCGATCAACTAGAATACGGATCTTAGATTGAATATCATATTCCAGACATATGAAATCAAAATGAATTATTTCAAAGATAAATCGAAGATAATCAAGACAAGAGCTTTCCAATTAGAAAAAATCAAAACATATTTTATTTTATTCCAAAGTTCATCATGACCAAGTGCTAGAGGAAATTTAGCTACTCATCATAATGATGGGAATGCAAATGATAAAGGAGAAAGACATGACTGATAAAAGAAAAGTACTTAAATTGAAATTGCTTGAACGAGAATTACAACTTGAAATGAAATTCAAAAGTAATAACTAGAAATGAGAAATACAATAAAACAGTGCAGAAATACAACAAATGGACTCCAAAATCTTCTCCTCAGCTTCCGAACATACCAGCAATTTATAGTTGGAAAAGTTGTCGAGACACGCCCCTAGGTCACGCCCGTGACCTAGGGCGTGTAAGGTGCAAAAATGCTGTCTTGAATGCCCGGGAACATTAGGAGGAGAACTGCCAAAATTCATAAATCGGTTGGTCACGCCCCTAGGCCACGCCCGTGAACTAGGGCGTGTGTCGACTTGATCTGCAAACGGCGGGAAACAGCCTGAGATGGAGTTAATTTGGCAGTTTCAGGATGGTCACGCCCCTTGGTCACGCCCGTGACCAAGGGCGTTTATATTTAATCTGACGTGGCAAGCATCTCAGCACAGGAGGCAGGAACGATCATGACATTGGTCATGCCTGCTTGTCACGCCCATGACTGGGGGCGTGTATTTTTAATCCAACGTGGCTATACGCTTTCAACACTGGCTGAAGGCACAACCCGTGATATTGGTCACTCCCCCTTGTCACGCCCGTGACTAGGGTCCGTGTACTTGAGAATTTTCCAAAATAACATCAAAAGTTCTCATGATTAAAACAACGACCCCCAAAATGATATCAGCAGCCCAGATTTGCCTGAAAATGAAAGATAAGTAAATTAGAGAGTTTATAATTAAAATTTAGACAAAACATGATTGATTATTAAATTAAAAACTAAATAAAAACAAGGATAAAATAGAGTTATCAGTATTTAGAAGGTATATATGGATGAAATTTAAGTATGCGGGTCATACATGTACAAGAAGAGAAAGAATAATTCCAGAGATTCAAAAGTGATGAAATTGGAAGTTATATAAAAGGTTATTGATGGAGGGCTGTCAACATAAATAGAAAGAGAGCAATAATTTTTCTTGGACATTACAACTTGAGAAGGATTAGAAAAGGGAAGTTATTCATCTCCAATTCAATTGAAACGATAGAAGAATTTACTTACAAAATTCAAAAAAGAGAACAACAACAATTCTCCTCCACCCCTCTTTCACAACCCACACGATTGATCTCTATACAACATTTCATCTTCTATAAACTGCAGAATGTACAACCCTATGGTCGTCGAAGGTGATGATGCTATATTTATAGTTATTTTCACCTAATATTTTATTTATAATTAATTTAATTTAATTTAGTTTTAGTTAATTTATCACTAATTTATCTTATTTTTGTATTTTCAGGTAATTTGGGCTGCCAATAGCAATTTCAAGCTCATATGACTAATCAGGAGAATATTTGGAGTATTTCTGCCGAAATCGCAAAGTACACGCCCTCGGTCACGGGCGTGACCTAGGGCGTGACATTTTGTCACGGCCGTGATCCAGCCCCGCGCATTCCAGTTGAAAGAAGTCAGCCGCCACGTCAGATTAAAATTACACGCCCTCTGTCACGGGCGTGACTGAGGGCGTGACCTTAAAGTCACGGGCGTGACTCGCCCGGATTGCATTCATTTCAGCCAGCAATCAACTTCCGCCGTTTCTAGCTTACACGCCCTCGGTCACGGGCGTGACCGAGGCCGTGACTTTTCTGCAACTGCCAGATTAACTCCAGATCGCGGCGTTTCCCGCCGTTTCCAGACCCGTTCAAGACACGCCCTTGGTCACGGGCGTGACCAAGGCCGTGACCCGCCGTGCAATTGATTTTTGGCGGTTCCTTTTCCCCAACGTCCCGGGCTTTCATGACAGTAGTTACGCAGCTTACACGCCCTTGGTCACGGGCGTGACCAAGGGCGTGACTCCCCGTTTTTTCATCTATAAAAGGCAGCAATCTCCAGAAGTCAGGGTGTGCAATTTTGGAGTTTAATTTCAGCTTTAGTTTACTGTTTTTTTTATGTTCTAGCTACTTTTTCCTAAAGTTGTAAGTTTTTATTATTGCTATTTTAATTCAAGTATTGTTGTTTTCTTAATCATGTCTTTTTCCTCTTCTACTTGTATTCCCATCACTATGATGAGTAGCTAAGTTTCCTTTAGCACTTGGTCATGATGAACTTTGGAATAAAATAAAATATGTTTTGAATCTTTCTAATTAGCAAACTCTCGTTTTGTTTATCTTCGATTTATCTTTGAATTATTTTGTTTTGATTTCATATGTCCGGAATATGACTTTCAATCTATGATTCGTTTGCTAGTGATCGAGAGATCCATGCGAACGAGGAGATCACTCAAAGATAAAAAGAGTTGTATGCATTCCTCGAGAGAGGGTGACACAAATCTTTCGGATTGGAGTCAAATTCAATAGTGGGGTTCACCGCTTAAAGCAAGCTTAGTGGGTTTCGACTGGCCGAGAGGTCTTAATCGATCAACCTAAGGTTAGGTGGTAGTTCTCTCGAGAGAGGCTCTACCATATTTTGGGAACCTCCACGGTCGAGGATATTTCAATAAGAGTTTGCGGTTTCATCTTTTATAAAATTATATTTTATTCCAAAGGGATTCAAGACCAGGTGCTAATCCTTTTAATCATAATCTTTCTTCGTAGTTAATTTTCTCCAAATTGTTTTTCCAAAACAAACCCAACTTTCGATCGATAAAATAATAGCTCTTCTTTGTGAGTAGAAGTACTCAACAAGCCCGGAAAAATACGACACTTGATTTTCTAAATCCTATACTATAAAGCGATAGGTACACTTGCCTTATCGAATTATACGTGGATAATATTTTAATTTTGCGCAGCGCGAATTTATCTCATCAAGTTTTTGGCGCCGTTGTCGGGGACTAATTGTTGATATTTTGAAAGCTTAGTTCTATTAATTTTATCATTTTTTTTCTCTTCTCTCTTTTCTACGTTTTTCTTTTTGGTGTATGCCCCGAAGGAATCCGTCCGATCTTCTTGAATTAGATCCGGAAATCGAGCAAACCATTCGGCGACGCTTAAGATTTCAAGGACCAAATTCTCAAGATCTGATTGAGGAATCCGTAGGTGACACTTCTCCTTCTTCTTCTTCTTCTTCTACTTCTTCCTCCTCTTCTACTTCTTCTAATATGGGTGATCCAAATCCGGATGAGGTCGCGCAACGGACTATGTCCTATTATGCCCGGCCTAATCTGGAGGATACCACTTCAAGTATTGTTCGACCTGCTATAGCGACCAATAATTTTGAATTAAAGCCGAGCATCATTCAAATGGTACAACAATATGTACAATTTGATGGGCTTCAAGATGAGGATCCCAACGCGCATATTTTTAGTTTTCTAGAAATATGCGATACTTTGAAAATTAACGGGGTATCCGATGACGCAATAAGGCTTCGGCTTTTTCCTTTCTCCTTGCGCAATAAAGCTAAGCAGTGGCTCAGTTCTCTTCCAAGAGGATCTATCACCACATGGGCCCAAATGACGGAACAATTTCTCACGAAATATTTTCCGCCCGCTAAATCAGCCCAATTGCGTAAGGATATCATTTCTTTCTCCCAAGTTGAATCGGAAACGCTTTATGATACTTGGGAGCGGTTTAAGGAATATTTGCGCCGATGCCCCCATCATGCAATCCCCGACTGGTTGCAAATTCAGACGTTCTATAACGGCCTAAATTCCCAAACGCGTCAAATGATTGACGCCGCCGCCGGTGGTACCTTGAATAACAAAACACCGGCAGACGCGCAAGAGCTTTTAGAGAGTATGGCCATGAATACGTATCAATGGAGTACACCTCGGTCGCGCTCAAATAAACCGGCCGGGCTGTATGAAATTGATTCATTTACTAATTTATCTCTACAGGTTGAGTTACTTAGCAAGAAACTAGAAGGGATGACTGCTCCCTCTTCTACACCTACCTGGGAGCCTAATCAAAATACGGCGGAGCATGTGGATTACATGGGTAATCCGAACCGGCCGCCCTTCAATCCGGGGAACAATCAATACGGCAACACATACCACCCAGGTTGGAGGAACCACCCCAATTTATCATGGGGTAATCAAGGTAACACGGGTAATGCTCCCCTTGCTTCTCCAAATTCATCTTTTCCACCGCAAGCCCCTAAACCGCCTTCTCTCGAGGAGGTGGTTAATAAATATATTTCTAAAAATGATGTGGATGTCCGCAATTTACAAGGGTCGTTGCGGAATTTGGAGAATCAAGTGGGGCAACTTTTAAAAATGGTCACCGATCAGCCGAAAAGAACACCGCCGACAACTTCAAATGTCTTGGCGGTGACCTTTGCGGATGATTCGGACACCGATCTTGAAGAGGAAATTTCACCTACCCCATCACCTCTTCCTCTTCCAGAATTTCAACCCCGTCTTCCTTACCCCGCTCGTTTGATCGAGCGGGCTAATAATATTAATTCTAATTTTAATATTCCATGCACTATAGGATCTACTCATTTTTCAAACGCTTTCGCCGATCTGGGCGCTAGTGTTAATATTATTCCCTATAGTTTATCCCAAAAATTACAGTTAGGAGAACCTACCCCCACCGACATCAAATTACAATTGGCTGATCGCTCCGTGAAGACACCCATAGGGGTGATTCATGATGTGCCAGTTGAGGTTGGCGAGTCTACTTTACCGGTAGACTTTGTTATCCTTGATATGGAAGAGGACGCCGGGATACCTCTAATCCTTGGTCGTCCATTCTTGGCCAATACACGAGCAATATTTGATGTTTGTGAGGGCACTCTTCTCCTCCGAATGGGGTATGAGAATATTTTAATTCATGCAACAAATTCACCCACCTTGCATCGCTCAAAGCCGTTATCATCATTTGATGATAAATTTAGAACGAGGTAAAGACCGGCACGCCACTATGGTCGAGCTCAACGACCGTAACCAAAGCGCTCTTGGGAGGCAACCCATGTTTTTATTTTATTTTATTCTTATTTTATTTTTCTTCCGTTTAAAAAATTCTAAGTATTTTTATTCTTGTTTAAAAAAAAAAAAAAAATTAAAACATATAAAAATGAAAAAAAAAACAAATAAAAAAATGTTATTATTCTATTTTGAGGTTTTTGTAGGTTTGGAGGAGATTTGCGTGATAACGGTCACTCGCAAATACGCTTGAAAACCCGCTCTCCAAGTCAGTACTTTCTTTTTAGTATTTCTCTTTTTATTTTATTACCTTGATTTTGTTTTTGTTTTGTTTTCTTTTCAAATCAAAAAATATATAAAAAAAATTACAAAAAAAAAAAAAAAAAAAATGTTTCTGAAAAAAAATGTCTCAGTCACGGCCTCAGAAACGACCGTGACCAGGGCGTGGCGCATTACGATTCGTTTTCCTGGCGAATCTCTCGACAAGTTGCACTCCAATCCGTCTTCCGTAAAAGTCACGGGCGTGACCAACCATGGTCACGGGCGTGACATCAACGGAAGGACATTTTGGCCTGAGCCGGCACTCACAGGCTAAGTTTGGGATGTCACGCCCGTGACAACTCGAGTCACGCCCGTGACATTTGAAGGTCACGGCCGTGACTCATCCAGCTGGCGCATCACCTCCACCGCACCAGGTCAAAGATTCTCTTTGACTGTCACGCCCGTGACAGTCAAGTCACGCCCATGGTCACGGGCGTGACCCTGAGCGCTGACACCTCGGGAACCGATTTTTGACCGGCGAGCATTGGATTCCCTGCCCTCTTTGATTTCGCCAGTTACACGCCCTCGGTCACGGGCGTGACCGAGGGCGTGACTTCAAAAAATTCGCTTTTTGACCGGTCAAGCCTGGGATTCCTCCCTCACGCCAGATATCACGTGGCGCCTCTTACACGCCCTCGGTCACGGGCGTGACCGAGGGCGTGACACCTAAATTTTCACCTATTTAAAGGCCACTTTCCCCTCTCTTTTCTCCACACCTTGTCCACCATCTCTCCCTTCTTTTCTCTCATCTTTGGCCGATTACTTCATTTCTTCCTTCCGAATGGCCGGCCGCCGCCGCAATCACGCCATTGGCGAGTCCTCCTCTTCACTCCCCGATGAAACTTTTGATGCGGAGGCTATGCTCAATTTTTCCCATCCCACTCATCAAGCCCGAAGTACCCGCCTCCGTGGGAAAGAATTTGGAGTTTTCCGCGTCATCGATTGGAACGTTCTCACCACCCTCGGGCAGGCGAACGCGGTGCGAGATCTACTCACTACTCCGGGGTAGGCTCCTTTCTTCTCCATTTCGGAGCCGGCGTACTACGAGCTGACGGTGGAGTTTTTCTCTTCGTTTGATTTCCACTGGGCCGGGGCCGACAACGTGCTTGAATTCCGAATGGGCGGGCTTTCGCAAACTCTTCCTTTGCGTCAGTTCAATGTTCTCATGGGCTTCTGCGACGAGGCCTTCACTCTTACGGAGGCCTACACCGCTCTCCCCCTTGATTTCCCTCGTGAGTATAACCTTCCCGGATTTTGGGCGGAAATCAGTAACGACCTCAATCCATATTCGCCTAAAAAATCCAAGGGTAGTCATCTCCTCTCCCCCGCCTTACGCTATCTCCACTACCTCCTCACTTTCACACTTTCCGCTCGCGGCGATAGCCATGGAGTGGTGACCCGCGCGGACCTGTTATATTTATATAGCATGCACGAACGAGTCCCCCTCAATCTTGGTTCGGCGCTAGCGATGTTTTTTCGGCATCAGGCCGAAAATCGGAGGCTTAGTGCGCTTCATGGCGGTTCGTTTATTACTTATTTGGCCAAGCGTTTGGAGCTCTGGGATGCACTTCCTCCCATGTCTCCACTCCATACGCCTGCGCCTATCACATTCCAAAACCTCCGAGCCCTTGGTTTGATGCGTCGGCATGGCCGCGAGTACGAGGCCGTTCCTGGCGAAGTGGGTGGCGACCCGATCGATCTTGATTTCGAAGCTGATTCGGGTGGCGTTGCTCCAGCTCCGCAGTTTCCACAGCCGCCACAGCAGCATTTTCCCCCTGCGCCCGACTCATCCACTTATTTCGATCAGCAGTTTGGGCGGATCCACACTCGTTTGGATCAGATTCAGACAGAGCAGCTGTCCATGCGCACTCATTTTGACACACGTTTTGATACCCTCGAGCAGCGCCATGCTTCTTCTATGGAGCATCTGCAGCGGGAATTTGCTGATCTGCGTGCTTATTATCAGCGGGAGGACGACGACGATGATGCTTAGAGTTTTTTTTTATTTTTGGTCGTCTGTATCTTTTATTTTCTGTCCCGCACCTTTATTTTTGTTTTATTTCTCTTTTATTCCTGTCAAAATATTCAAAATATAAAAAAAAGAGTTTTACTTCCTGTTTTTCTTCAGGATGGCTTGGGTATTGATTTGCTCTTCATCAGGGAAGTTTCCTCTCCTTTACTCGCACTTCTTTCTAAAACATTGGGGACACTGTTTTATTTTAAGTATGGGGGAGGGTATTTCACGTCGGTTTTATTGCAAAGCAACACCCAAAATTTTTATCAAAAAAAAAATTAAAAAAATCTACAAAAAAAAACTATATAGTTTTCTTAATATTTCTATATTTACTTGTTTGCAAAATTCTTAGTAGATTTACTTTTACATAGTGTTGTAGAAAATTTTATATACTTTATTAGATTTTGAATTTTGGAGTAAAATTGTTGACTCGTGCAGTGTTCTAGTTACGCGCACGCGTTAGTAGGATCTCATGTCGAATTAACTATTCAGCATAAAATTAGATTTATGATTTTCTAACTGCGTAGAATATTTTTGTTTTACTTTTAATTTGAAATCGGTAGAATCCAAAAATGCTTTAAGTGAGTATGTAGAAGTTTACTGGAGAAATAGTACCCAATTTGACCGGAAGGGTATTCTTTCTCGATGTCTAGAACTTGCCTCTAGCGACTCTCAAGATATTTGCATAAGTTAGATTCATGAGCATGAAAATGATTTAGGCCATCTCTTGATTCGTTTGAGCCTTTGCATTCCATGCCATAAAATCTTAACCGTTGCTAGCCATTTTGTGCTTTTTATCGTTTCTTTTGTAAGCCCCACTCATTTTCACCAAAGCCAAATAGTCTGCCTATGGTGCACGCTTGAAATTTAGAGCTTTATTTGTTGCTGGCTTGTGTTTCTTATTTGTGAAAATGGTGATTTTAATTTTGCTATCATTTTGCTGCAAAAGAAGAAAAAAAATGAAGAAAAAAAAAATAAGAAAAAAATATTGAGAAAAAATTTGCAGAGTGCATTTTTGACCCCTACCTTTATATTTCAAAATTATTTGGGGTGTAAAAATTATTTAGCATACAAGTTTTTGCAAAGCTCTTCTTTTTGTTTTAAGTGTGCCTTAACCCTTCACGTTTATCTTTTGATATCCGCACCTTGAACCTAAGCCACATTTCAACCTAATTAAGTCCTATTGATTCGTGCTTATGAGTTAAACTAGTGTCGTGGCGAGAGTGTGAAAGGGCAAGCCTATGGCCATCGTCATTGATGGATTTCTTTGGAGGCTATCCCGAACTTTGATTTTGTGTAATATTGATCTTAGTAAACACGCTACCCGCTCCTTAAATATCATTTTAGGATTTACCGGATTTTCAATTTAAAAGTAGTAACAATATGTTATAACGCATTTTTGAAAATTATAAGCAAATTTTTATGCTGAATAGGTTTTTCTACTAGAATTTCTACACGCTTAGGCGCAAGACTTCGCATTTTTACTCTTTAGGTTCAAAATTCTTTTCTTGTATTTAAATTTTTCTACTCCTATGGAAAGTTGTTTGCTCGGGACTAGCAAACGAATAAGTATGGGGGTATTTGATGATGATATATTTATAGTTATTTTCACCTAATATTTTATTTATAATTAATTTAATTTAATTTAGTTTTAGTTAATTTATCACTAATTTATCTTATTTTTGTATTTTCAGGTAATTTGGGCTGCCAATAGCAATTTCAAGCTCATATGACTAATCAGGAGAATATTTGGAGTATTTCTGCCGAAATCGCAAAGTACACGCCCTCGGTCACGGGCGTGACCTAGGGCGTGACATTTTGTCACGGCCGTGATCCAGCCCCGCGCATTCCAGTTGAAAGAAGTCAGCCGCCACGTCAGATTAAAATTACACGCCCTGTGTCACGGGCGTGACAGAGGGCGTGACCTTAAAGTCACGGGCGTGACTCGCCCGGATTGCATTCATTTCAGCCAGCAATCAACTCCCGCCATTTCTAGCTTACACGCCCTCGGTCACGGGCGTGACCGAGGCCGTGACTTTCCTGCAACCGCCAGATTAACTCCAGATCGCGGCGTTTCCCGCCGTTTCCAGACCCGTTCAAGACACGCCCTTGGTCACGGGCGTGCCAAGGCCGTGCCCGCCGTGCAATTGATTTTTGGCGGTTCCTTTTCCCCAACGTCCCGGGCTTTCATGAGAGTAGTTACGCAGCTTACACGCCCTTAGTCACGGGCGTGACCAAGGGCGTGACTCCCCGTTTTTTCATCTATAAAAGGCAGCAATCTCCATAAGTCGGGGTGTGCAATTTTGGAGCTTAATTTCAGCTTTAGTTTACTGTTTTTTTTATGTTCTAGCTACTTTTTCCTAAAGTTGTAAGTTTTTATTATTGCTATTTTAATTCAAGTATTGTTGTTTTCTTAATCATGTCTTTTTCCTCTTCTACTTGTATTCCCATCACTATGATGAGTAGCTAAGTTTCCTTTAGCACTTGGTCATGATGAACTTTGGAATAAAATAAAATATGTTTTGAATCTTTCTAATTAGCAAACTCTCGTTTTGTTTATCTTCGATTTATCTTTGAATTATTTTGTTTTGATTTCATATGTCCGGAATATGACTTTCAATCTATGATTCGTTTGCTAGTGATCGAGAGATCCATGCGAACGAGGAGATCACTCAAAGATAAAAAGAGTTGTATGCATTCCTCGAGAGAGGGTGACACAAATCTTTCGGATTGGAGTCAAATCCAATAGTGGGGTTCACCGCTTAAAGCAAGCTTAGTGGGTTTCGACTGGCCGAGGGGTCTTAATCGATCAACCTAAGGTTAGGTGGTAGTTCTCTCGAGAGAGGCTCTACCATATTTTTGGAACCTCCACGGTCGAGGATATTTCAATAAGAGTTTGCGGTTTCATCTTTTATAAAATTATATTTTATTCCAAAGGGATTCAAGACCAGGTGCTAATCCTTTTAATCATAATCTTTCTTCGTAGTTAATTTTCTCCAAATTGTTTTTCCAAAACAAACCCAACTTTCGATCGATAAAATAATAGCTCTTCTTTGTGAGTAGAAGTACTCAACAAGCCCGGAAAAATACGACACTTGATTTTCTAAATCCTATACTATAAAGCGATAGGTACACTTGCCTTATCGAATTATACGTGGATAATATTTTAATTTTGCGCAGCGCGAATTTATCTCATCAGAAGGGTAAAATGAGATTCTGATATGGGCGATGCGAGCGGGGGTTCGCTGCCTTGCAGCTAGTGGGTCGTGGGGGCGAGGCGAGCTGGGCTCGCTGCCTTGCGACAAGTGGGTTGCGAGGGCGAGGCGAGCGGGTGCTCTCCTAGGTAGGTCACAAGGGAAGAGGCGACCTGCCGGCTTTGTCAGCCCCCTGGTTTTTGGTGCAATATGTTATTCAAGCCCGTCTGCCAATAACCATCTCAAACTGAAAGTAAGTTTAGATCTTAGATTTACTCTAGAGGGAGTTTTAAAAAGTTTTTCACTTAATTTTTATAGCGGAATTAAAATAGTGATATATATATGTGTACTGAGTGAGTAATACAGAAAAATAAAGAAACACAGCACACAGCACAGCAAAATCACAACAGCACAGACGACACAAGAATTTTATAGTAGTTCCCCACTAAACCTGGGTACGTCTACTCTTCTACCACACTTGGTAGGATTCCACTATAGGTTGTTGATCAGGTGCCCTGCCACCAAGGGAGTTTTGATCAGGTGTCCACACACCAAGTGAGCTTTTGATCAGGTGCTCTAACCCAACTACAGGTTTTTGATCAAGTGCCCTGCCACCAATGGCTGTAACTTTTGAAGTGAGTTATAACCCTTTATACAGGTAAGAGAAAACAAAAATATATTGTTCTTTTTCAGAGAAGACTCTAGTGGATCCTTGATGATGTTGAAGAGCTCTCCCTGATTTGATTAGTGTTTGATGATCAGGCGAGGAAGCTTCTTCTCTAGATTGTAGTAACTCCTTTCTTCTTCTTCTGCAGTTGAGATCCTGAGCAAATGATCTAGCTTGAGTGTCTCAGGATGAAGATGATCTGCAGAGAAGAGTTAGCAAACAAGATAGATAATAATATGTTGTTCTATGTCTTTCTCTTCTTTGTGCTTTCTCTATCTGTGTGTAATCTGGAGAGCTTCTCTCTCTTATGTTCAATTCTTCTCCTTCATTCTCTCTTGAAAAAGGGAAAAGATAAAGTCTCTTTTTATCAACTGGACTCCTCGAGAAGATAAACTGCCATCTTTAATTTAAGCTGTTCTGCAACGACTATATCATTAATGGTCTGCAAGGGCTATATCATTAATTGTTCTGCAACGGCTATATCATTAATTGTTCTGCAATGGCTATATCATTAATGTGAGGCAGTGATAATTCATACAAATATATAAATAGAAACTATTCAAAATATTTCTTTATCAGATCTAGAATTTTAGTCGAGCTGAGAAATGAGAATTTATAAAGCTGATAATATTTCGTCGATCTCAGCTTGAAGTACGTCGGGATGAGCTCGATGTTTGTTGATCTGATCATTGATTAACTGCATAGAGAACTTTCGTTGAGCGCTGCTTGGATTTCGTCGAACGCAGCTTCATAGTTCTTTTTTCGAGCGCTACTTGGTTTTCGTTAAACGCAGCTTCAGAGAACTTTCGTCGAGTGCTACTTGGTTTTTGTCAAATGCAGCTTCCTTGATATTTCGTCGAGCGCTGCTAGCTTTTCGTCGATCGTAGTTAACTTATATTCTTTTCTCAGTCTACTTTCTTAATGAGATTTGATCTAGTTTATACAAGATATGTTATGATAGAAACTTAGACCATAAAGATGGATCCTAACTCAAATCAAAACTAGGGTTCCAACACAAATATCGGAGTTTGGATGTTGACAGACAATTTTGGGGTGCACTTAGCAAAACCGAAAAGGCAAATTTTCGTTATTGGCAGACCCAGTTGAGAAAACTATATATAGACCCTGAAGGGCACCTTTAGTGGGCATCCAATTCTAGGGATTCTTCCTCCTCTGGATAACTCTGAATAGTGTCCAAGGTTCTCCAATGTGCCCAGCTTCTGCTTTGGCTTGGGAGGGGAAGCGCTCTTAGATCTTCTGGGTGTGCGGTGGGACCACTGCGCTACAGCGAAGGGTCAATGCTTAGTTTTGAGTTTCCGGTCAAGTTCTTCTCGGGCCAATTAAGTGCAAACTGCTTCCTCTTCGGGGTGCGAACTCCTCGTTGGGCCAATTCTCGGTTCCAATATTTTTGGTGCGGTGAGCGTGGAGTGCGTCTTGTACAAGAAAGTCCCAAGGAAGTGACATTGCTGGAGAAGATGAGCGAGGTACCGGCTATGGCGGCTCGCCACCACCGGGCTCGCCATCAACGGTTGGGATGCTGGCAGATTTCAAGAGGGAAGTGATAGAGAAAATTAACCTAGCCTTCGCTGCGGCGTGAGGCAAATTCTTAACACCCGCGGCCCAGGTCGTCCCACCACTGGGGGTAGGCGAGAATTCCCTAGGACAGAGGCTCGGTAAGGATAAGGCTGATGAGGCGCCAGGGCGAGACTCGTCGGGCGATAGCTCTTCCCTATTGGAATTTCCAAGGTGATCTCAAAGCAATCAAGCAGTTAGTCTTACTACCAACACGATATGAGCCTATGGGGTCACACACAAGTGTGTTTGGAGAAGTTGGAGAAGGATGGTGTTGGCCTTACTCATATTGGATATGAGTGAAGGACCAATCCTATGACTCACTAGAGTTAGGTTGAATCGGCTAAGTGTTTCATAATATCGTCTTAATTGTCAAGATGATGTTTTGGTCTTCAAAACGATATCGTCGAGATTGTCTCGACGATATAGGTCTTCAAGATGATATCGTCGAGATTGTCTCGACGATATATAAGTCTTCAACACGATATGTGTCTACGTGACGATATAGGTCTTCAAGACGATATCATCAAGGTTGACTCGACGATATAGGTCTTCAAGACAATATATGTCATCAAGATGATATAACCGAGATCGTCTTAACGTTACATGTGATCACGAGGATACTTGTTGACTACTACAATACTAGTCTCGGGTCTGCGAATATCTTCTTTTGCACCTGTGTATAAATAGGATACGATTCTATGCCCTAAGTGCGCTCTCTCCTCTTGGGATATTATCAGAGCGACGGAAGTGTTCCATAAGCCGAAGGAAGCATTCCGCCGGCCACGATATACCGCAACCCGCCGCCGCCACCTTTTCCCTGTAAAGGATCTAGCAGTCTGTGGGAAACATTAGAGGGCTTTCCTTCTTCGACCTAGTTCTTGTTCGACAGGAAGCTAGGGTTCTCCTTCACTCGTGTGGACTTTCATAGAGGCGCAGATCCTTTTCTATGCTCGAAACTTGACGTTTGTTTTCGGGACTTCATCTTGGATCACCTTGATTGAGTATTTACTCAATCCCTTTCAGGTATATTGCAATGTGTTGCTCTTTTATTTCTTGATGCAAGAATTCGCAAGATCCTGTAACTGTTTTGGGTTGTTCTTGTTTTTATATTTTGCTGCGCGCATGTGATGTGCTATTTATAGGAAACCCAACAGTGGTATCAGAGGAAGGTTGCTGATCCCGTGCGTGTAAATCTAGAAATTTAGAAGTGTTCTGAATGCCTAGATTTTTTCCTGGAGCATCAATTTTGATGTATTTTTGCAAGGTTTAAGGTGGTGTGTTGTCAAAAATTGGTTGGGGCTTTGCCCCTTGGACCCCATTAGGGGCTCTGCCCCTAAGACCCTGGTAGGGGCGCGACCCCTTGGAACCCCTCCATGAACACATATGATTGTGTTGCGATTTCATTATTTCAGAAATTATTTCTCCTTTGCAGTCACCGTCCCTCTAAATAGTTTGTGAAACCAAATTTCTTGGATTTTGAATCTGACATTGAGAGATGAGCTTGTCTATTGCATAAGTGGAATTTGTTTTGCCCGTGTCTAATGCATGTAAATCTGGAGATTTAGAAGTGTTCTAAATGTTCAGATTTGGCCCCTTTTATCAAAGTGTTGATAATTTCCTTTTGTGCACCTCTGGGATGTATTTGGATTGTGAATGATGAATTTTCTTTTGTGCACAATGATTAAATGTTAATCGATTATCATAAGATCTCTTATCCAATATTAAGTATACAGATGCCTTCCGATGGATGACACTCATCCTGCCTCGATCGATGAAGTATGGGCTGGTCAAAGAAAGGTTCATTAATCTATCTTGGTAAGGGTGCGAGCGGATAATTGTGATATCCCACTGTCGACATCGGGTCCAACTTAACTAGGTGACCTCAAAGGTTGAGTACCTAGAGGCATAGGGTTGGCATGCACCATATGATGGAAGTGAATAAAGAGTTATTCACCAACCATACAAGAGTTGCATAATGATGCAATTGGCAAGTGTTGTCTACCTAAATAACTGCATTATAAGAGGAACGCCAAAGCGGTCTCGTTGTGTTGGTGAAATACGGATCTTGTCCACTAAGAGAGTAGCTTGCATAAACTCTCCGAATTGATATTAAGGGTAATCAATTTGAGTAAAATAGTGGGAGTATTTAATAAAAGTCCTTATTAAATAAAACGTATTTTGAAATATAATACTAAGATTTATTTTGCATGATTCTTGTAGAACTTCCATGGCAAGTGGATTACACTCCACCTTGTCCTTGAGAGATATCCTTGAGAAGAAGAAGCTCAACGGGACTAACTTCCAAGACTGGTATAGAAAACTGAGAATTATTCTCAGGCAAGAGCACAAGCTCTATATCTTGGAAGAGGATCCCCCCAAAGCGTCGACCGGGAAATCATCCCGAGCTGACAAAGATGCTTACAAGAAGTATCATGATGAATCCTTAGATGTTGAATGCCTCATGCTCGCTACCATGAACTCTGAGCTTCAGAAGCAATATGAGAATATGCGTGGTTTTGAGATTATCGAGCACCTGAAGAAAATGTTCCAAGGGCAGGCTCGACAAGAGAGGTTCGACATATCGAAGGCTTCATATCAGTGTAAAATGGGAGCTAGAGACCTAGTGGGAACTCATGTACTCAAGATGATTGGGTACATCAAGAACCTTCAGAGACTGGGGTTTCCTTTAAGCTAAGAGTTGGCTACAGATCTAATCCTGCAATCATTGCTGGACAGTTACGAGCAGTTTATCTTGAACTACAACATGAATAAGATAGATAAGACACTGCCAAAGCTCCTAGGCTTGTTAAGAACTGTCGAGAACAACATGAAGAAGACCAATCCTGCTAGCCCCATATTGATGGTGCATAAAGGCAAAGGCAAGGCCAAGGGATTCAGGAAGACCAAGGTGGGACCTAAGTCTTGCCTTGATCCCAAATCTTCTGCACTGAAAAGGAAGGGATTAGCTAAGGAAGGAAACTGCCACCACTGCGGCAAGGCAGGGCATTGGAGGAGGAACTGTCCCCTCTACAATGAGGATCTGAAGAAGTAGGGAAGTGTGACTACCACTTCAGGTATATTTGTTTAGAAATAAACATGTCCTCTCCTTCATCTTGGGTATTGGATACCAGATGTGGTTCTCATATTTGTACGAATGTGTAGGAATTGTCAAGGAGAAGACTGCTGGGTAAATGAGAGGTAGACCTGCGCGTTGGAGATGAAGCAAGAGTTATTGCCGTTGCCGTAGGAGTGTACCCTCTTTCCTTGCCCACCGGGCTTATTATAGAACTTGATAATTACTATTTTGTTCCTGCTATAACTAGAAACATCATTTCTATTTCATGTTTGGACATGAATGGCTTTTCTTTTATTATTAAGAACAATTGTTGTTCTATTAATAATAATGATGTTTGTTATGGCGTTGCTCAAATGTTTAATGACTTGTATGTTTTGAGCATAAATCATACAATCTATAACATAGAAAATACCAAACGACTAAAAACTAATGACTCTAACCCTACATATCTCTGGCATTGTCGTTTGAATCATTTGAGAGATGTGTAACACCCCAAAAATCGTAGTTTAGTGAGGTAGGCGGAGTGGTAGTGCTGCGCTCAGAGTAGGCTGAAATTTCACTATCCAAAGCAGTGCGCACGACCATTTCTCCTCTTTGCGCACGACCACTGGTCGTGAGCCAGTGATCGTGCGCTCTTGTCAAGGCAAAGAGAGCCGTTGGGATGCTCACTGTCCAAATCAGTGCGTACGACCATTTCTCCTCTTTGCGCACGACCGCTGGTCGTGCGCCAGTGATCGTGCGCCCTGTTTATTCTGCTCCGTAAAGAAGAGCGGAGAAGACGATCCGACCGATCAGAAATATTGGAAATCGATCCAACGGCTGAGAGGGTTTGCTGGAGGGTTTTAGCGATTTGGAGAGGGGTTATTCCCTCATAATTTCTAGGCCTTTCTCTCTCCTAAGCTTGAGAAAGAAGAAGGGCCAAGGAGGAAGAAGAAGGAGATTCCGCTATTGATGGAGCTTCGGAGCTCCGATTCACGAGATGTTTCTAGATCTGGAAAGTGCAGCCCGGTGCGGTTCTTTCCCTCCGATTGGAATCTCGGATCTATGGCGGGGAAGAGATCTCCAAGGGTAACGATTCATTCTCCTGGTCATAGGACGTGTTCTTTGTCCTCTCTTTCTCTTTCTATGCTTGCATGATGACTCCCTTTCACCAAATGGGTGAAGTATAGGATTTCCTCTAGTTCTTCGGAACTCCGGGTCGATTGTGTCCGTCCCCGGCATATTGCATTTAGAAATCCGGTAGTCGTGCGGATTTAGGCATTGTGTGTGAAGCTTATTCGTGGCCGTGAGCCCGAATCGGTGATGCTTGATTTGCGACGTTGCATTTAGGTTAGGCCTAGAATGCGTGCCGGAGAATGACTCTGTGAGATCATCTATAGTATTGCGGGACTTGAGATTAGGCGTGGTGTGAAGATCCTAACGAAAGCCCCTTGCTTGGAGAGTGGTGGAATGCAAACCTTCACCACGAAATTGAATTGAGTCGTTGTATACCTCCTTCGTTGGTTGTTCTAGTGAAGCCTAGGTCCACTTGGTTGGTTTAGGTGCGTAACTTATCGTGGTTGGGAACACCCGTCGGTGTTTCCTTGCGAACGGGCCGAGGTAAAGTTACACCCGCATCGTTGTTGTTAACGCGATGATTTGAGCAACGGGCACAAGCTTGTACCGAACCCGCACCATGCGTATCGGCGAGAGGGGAAACCTTGGGATGCCGTGTGATCATGGGATAGACCTGTTTGGGAGGGTTCCTCCAATAGGTAAATGCTCAAGCGTTACTAAGCTCTTTTGCTTAGCTGGTTACGTGTGGTCGTGATAACCCATGGTCATGGTTTTGGATTGATGTTATGATTAGCCTCATGTGTTGCTTAGGCGGTTGTGGGGAACCTTCGGGTGGACCCAACCAACATCATGTGCATTCCCAGGATCAACTCTATTTGTTGCTACACCTAGAAGATTGATTGTGCTTGAAACCTCACCTTGTGTAGTTTGCACCTTCCTTTTAGTACTACTTGCTGCTAGTACGACTTGTTTGCAGGAAAGAAGCTCCGCCACACCGAGAAAGGGGTGGGGTCGTTATAATTTGGTCAGCTGTGCTGACCGTTGCTTTGTTTGCCACCTCTTGGTGGATTCTTCTGATGCAGGTGCAGGTGAGCCTAGCGGGAAATAGCGGGTGTTGGCCCTTTTTGCTGCGTTGGCCCTCGAAGGCCAGCCTCTTTTCTGCTTTTCATGTATTGCCGCCTGTGTGCCGAAGTATGTTTAGGGAGTTTTGTACATTTTGGAATGTAAGGCCTTAAGGCCGTAACTCTACACTTTATTATTTCTTTCCTGTGATAGTGGACTATTCTAAGAGAAATGTTAAATCTTTACGCTTCCGCTTATGTTTAGTATACTCTGGTGTAGTTCTTTTCTATATATCTCCTTTTAACGCCTAGCTAGTGTGGTTAGTATAGCGTGGGGTCCCGGCCGGACCTACTTTTATATTATTTGTACTGGAAGGGTGTTACAATTTGGTATCGGACTTAGGGCGTCGATCCGCACTTTAGCGAATTCGGTGTGAATTCCTATTAAGGGGTGGTGTGCACGGGATGTGCATTCACCTAAAACGACAAAAACTAATAAGAATGTCCACTTAGGAATGGAAAAACATACTTTTTTGCGGAACCTGAGCGTTCCATGATTGTTGTTTGCTATGTTTTCGGTCACTAAATTGTGTATTGCACGATTATAGGTGACTAGAAATGTTGCGGGGCAGTCTCGACCCCGTAACATCGCTGAAAGTAGTGCGTCGGCTAAGGTGCCAGCGACCACTCCTCCTGCTGAGATGATCAGGTTAATCGCAGAAGCTGTCTTCGCGATGATCAATGCTCAACCGCAAAGGTTTGCACAACCTGCTACGCCTATTATAGATGCTGCCCCGGTGGTCGAACCTGTAGTGGAACCTGCGGTGGAACCGGGGATGGAGGCCCCTGTGCCAGTGGCTGCAGTGGAACCTGCGGTGGTGCCAAGGGTGGAGCGTCGTGTAGAGCGCATAGCTGTTACGCGAGCATGTGATCAACAACTGCAGCACTTTCTAAGCTTCCACCCTCCAACTTTCTCGGGGACCGGATCCCCAACGGAGGCGGAGGACTGGCTGTCAACGGTTAGAAAAACTCTAAAGGCGACAGCAACGAAAGAAGCTATGATGGTCACCCTAGCCACCTTTCTCCTTAACAGAGAAGTAGAGCTTTGGTGGGCTGAGCAGGAAGCGCTTAAGTTTGAAGGTAAGGATATTACCGATATCACTTTGGCGGAGTTCTCAAAGTCGTTTCTTCAGAGATATATTCCCTCTACCCAACGCATTGCGTTGCAGAACCAGTTCTTGAAGTTAACTCAAGGCGATAGCTCGGTGGATGAGTACTTGCACGAGTTCACTAGATTGGGCCGCTATGCGGGGTTTTTGGTGGAAGTTGAGGAAATGAAGACGAACAAGTTTTATGAAGGTCTTCGGGATGAGTTAAGGCTGCTCCTTGCAGGCCCAATGATGTTTGGCTTCCATATGATGGTGCAAAGCGCCAGATCTCTGGAGTTGGACATGAAGAGAGTACAAGCAAAGGGTGTGGCAAAGAAACCTGAATTTCATGCGCCGACCTCTCACTCCAAATCTGAGTTCAGGAGGAACAAAAGGAAGTTCAAGTCTGCGGAACCAACTCGCTCAATTGTGTCGGGAACTACGACTGCACGTGGTCCAATTACATGTTTCACTTGCGGAAAGGTGGGACACAAAGCAAACGTGTGTCGCAGTGGTCCCCCGAGGCCAGAGAACCGAGCGATGGACAATGCTCGTGCTGCGGGTGATGCGGAAAAGGGCAAAGCTGCGGAGTCTGCTGCTTCCCAGCACATTCTGACCCAGCCGAGAGTTTACTCGCTTGGCCAGTAAGAAGCCATACGACAAACTGATTTCGTCACAGGTATGAATTAAATGTTAGCTTTTACATAGCTATGTGTGATTGATACTGTTGTGCAACTTCATGTTTGATTTGTGTGCAATTAGGTTTCGTCCTAATTTTCAACTATCCGGCGAGAGCTCTATTTGATACGGGAGCATCGCACTCTTTTCTGTCTATGGGCTTCGTGGTGCGAATCGGAGTGTCGTCAACCTTAGCAAAAGATAGATTCGAGGTAGTGCTACCTAACGGGTCTCGCATGAGTGCGGATAGGAAGAGCCGTGTGAAGGTGCGGATCGGAAATCAGGATTTGGACTTGGAAGCGTCATTATTACCGTTAGCTGAATTTGATGTGATCTTCAGCATGGACTGGCTCTCGGAGCAGCGAGCATGCATAGATTGCAATTCAAAGGAGATCACTCTAGGAAAGAACACCGAAGATGAAACCACGTTCGCAGGTATGCGAGGAGAGAGCAAGACACTGATGTCTGCTCTCCAGGTGGTTAAGGCGGTGAGAAAGGGCACGGAATTGTTCTTCACACTGTTGGAGTCTTCGGATCAAAAGCCCAGGTTATGCGATGTACCAGTTGTAGCGGAGTACGCCGATGTGTTTCCTAACAAACTCCCTGGGGCTCCGCCTCAGCGAGAGATTGATTTCTGTATTGAGCTGGTGCCAGGTGCCAAACCTGTGGCCCGCTCACCGTACCGGATAACGCCAAAAGAATTGGCAGAGCTGAAGGTTCAATTGCAAGAGCTGCTAGAGCAAGGCTACGTACGTCCAAGTTCATCGCCTTGGAGTGCACCGGTCCTCTTTGTGAAAATGAAGGATGGGATCTTGCGTCTATGTATCGACTATCGAGAGCTGAATAAGTTGACCGAGAAGAACCGATACCCGATTCCAAGAATCGACGATTTATTCGACCAACTGGTTGGGTCGACGGTATACTCTAAGATAGACTTAAGGTCCGGCTATTACCAACTGCGTATAAGGGAATGTGACATTCCAAAGACAACGTTCAGTACCCGCTTTGGGCACTATGAGTTCACCGTTATGCCGTTCGGTCTATCTAATGCACCGTCGGTATTTATGGACTTAATGAATAGAACGTTCCGAGAGTATTTGGATCAATTTGTGATCGTCTTCATCAAAGACATTTTGGTATACTCTCAGTCGGAGGAGGAGCATGCAGAGCATCTGCACGCAGTTTTGAGCACCCTGAGGAGGAGTCAATTATATGACAAGTTCTCCAAGTGCGAGTTTTGGCTATCGTCAGTAGCATTCTGATGTGCAAATCCTACACACCACTATAGATGGTGGCTAGACTGCGGCACGACACGGCAGTGTACCGATCGTTCAAGTAATATAAAATGAGGAGTAAATCCCCGAGTATCGATCTCGGAAGGAACACAGTAAGGTGGAGTTGACTATTGAGGAGGACTTGAGATTGAAGTCCTTAAGTCGGATGGATGCGAAAGGCTAGGGTTGGTTTGATTTGCGGAAAACAAAATAAAACAACTAAATCACTACTCCTATGCAGGCCGCTATGTGCTGCTTCGCCGGGCGGATGGAAACTATGCAGGCCGCGATGCACTGCTTCGGTAGGCGGATGGGCGAGTAGGCAAGCGGATGAGGTGGTTCGCACTAGCGGAAATGAAGTGGATTACACGGGCCGTTAGCACCGCTTAGCTTGGCGAATGGAAGAGTAGGCTCACGTAGTGGAAGAGAAGTTAAGCGGAATGGAATGGAGGGTAATGGAGGATGGAAGATGAATGACAATAGCGCGCCTCATACACTTGAATAAATCAAAAGTAATTTCATAAACATGAAATAAAAGTTACATATATGGATTTATCAAGCTCTTCATCCAAAAAATAGAGAGTTTAGCATACAAACATCATTTCAAAAGAATAAAGAGTAAGAGATTCGACCGACTCCAAAGCCTTGCTGGGATTCACGGTTGGAATCGCTGGGTTGTCAATCCGCGTCCAAGCTCGGTCCTCAACTGCGGCCGGGGTAAAGGAGGGTTGTCACTTCCTCCCAATGGCCCATCTTCTTTGTGTCACGACCCGGCGATGTCCAAATGCTCTTTAAACCTTCCTTGATGATGAAAGTAAGATCCAATCTCTTCCTTGAAGTCCCTAGATGAATAGAGGAGGCTTAGAACGAAAAAACGCAAAAAACGGCGCTCAAAAAGACCTAGAAATGAAGAAGTTACGGCTGTTTTCGCGGAGCAGCTATTTATAGACAGGTGCAGGTTTTCAATGCGCACGATCAGTGGCGCACGACCAGTGGTCGTGCGCACTATGTCCAGTGGTCGTGCGTTAAGCCTGTCAGGCCACTTTTTAGGTGGGAATTAATGCACGATCACTAGCGCACGACCAGTGGTCGTGCGCACTATGTCCAGTGGTCGTGCACAGTGTTCCTGTGCAGTTTTTGCGCCCCGGAACACTCGCACAACCCCCGTATCAACATTAAAGATCGTCAGGCCACGTAAATGGGCATTCCACACATTCTCAAATATAGAAATTGAATTGCAACATAAAGCATGAGTAAGATAAACAAGAAAATACATCGAAACGGGCCTAAAAGTGCACTTAGCTTGGAATAACAGGTAGAGAACAAATATGAGTGATTATGGATCTAAAATGTAGTGCATTGACTCAAATACCGGCCCAGATGAGTCCATAAATGTGTATATAAATGGGACTCATCACATTCCTGGGTCATGTTGTTAGTGGGGATGGAATTGCGGTTGATCCGTCGAAAATAGAAGCGATCCGAGCATGGCCTGTGTTGAAAAACGTAGCGGAAGTCCGAAGTTTCTTAGGACTTGTCGGCTATTATAGGCGCTTTGTGGAGAACTTCTCGAGGGTCGCACTCCCTCTCACTAAACTGACTAGGAAAGATCACAAGTTCGACTGGTCGCCCGAGTGCGCTCGAGCTTTTGAAGAACTGAAGAGCCGTCTGACCACGGCGCCCATTATATGCTCGCCATGTGGTACGGAGGGCTACAAAATTTATAGTGACGCCTCGGGGAGTGGTTTGGGTTGCGTCCTAGTGCAGTTCGGAAAGGTAATTGCCTACGACTCCCGACAATTGAAGGTTCATGAAAGGAACTACCCGGTCCATGATTTGGAGCTAGCGGCCGTGGTTTTCGCCCTCAAGCTTTGGAGGCATTACTTGTATGGCGTGAAGATCGATATCTTTACTGACCACAAGAGCCTCAAGTACCTGCTGGATCAAAGGGAGTTGAATATGCGTCAGAGGAGGTGGATGGAATTCCTTGGGGACTACACCTTCGGCATCAAATATACTCCTAGTAAGGGAAATGTAGTTGCGGACGCGTTGAGTCGTCGGGCTCCTGCTCAAGCAAATTGGATTTTGATGCACTATGAGCGTCTAATCCGCGAGCTAGAAGTTATGGAGATCATTTGCGTCGATATAAGAGCGTCTCCTTCAGCATGCTTGAACTGGATGGAGGTTCAATACGACCTCGCCGACCGAGTTCGATAAGCATTGGAGCTGGATGAGAGCATGAAACGCTATAAAGCGGAGACCGTTGATGGGTCAAACGCTGATTTCTCTTTCGAAGATGGCCTTATGTGGAAGAATGGCAGATTGTGCGTCCCAAATGTTGGTACATTACGGGCGGAGTTGATGTACGAGGCTCATCATACCAAGTACTCGATCCACCCTGGGAGCACGAAAATGTACATGGATATGAATAAACTCTTCTGGTGGCCGGGTATGAAGAAAGACATTGCCCTCTACGTGGCCAAGAGTCATACTTGCGCGTTGGTGAAGGTGGAATGTCAACGTCCCGGTGGGTTTTTGAAGTCATTGCCGATTCCGGAATGGAAGTTCGATGATATTTCGATGGATTTCGTGCACAGATTGCCAAGATCACAACATGGAAACGATGCCATCTGGGTGATCGTGGACCGATTGATGAAGGTATCACACTTTATTCCGAATCGGAAGGATGATTTTGTGGAGAAGCTGGCAAAGTTGTACGTCGATAACATCGTACGGTTGCACGAGATTCCCCGTAGCATCGTCAGTGATCACGATGGGCGGTTCACATCAAATGATTGGAGGCGGATTCATCAATTATTGGGTACCAAGCTAAAGTTTAGCATGGCCTTCCACCCTCAAATGGATGGACAGACCGAAAGGACCAATAGGACGATGGAGGACATGCTGAGGATGTGCGCCCTAGACTTCGGAAAGAGATGGGAGGACCATCTCTATATGATTGAGTTTGCTTACAACAACAGCTACCAAGCAAGTATAAAGATGGCCCCTTTCGAGGCTCTTTATGGTAGGAAATGTCGCACACCGTTATCTTGGGCTGAAATGGGCGACACTAAGTTGTTGAAACGTAAGGATGTGGAGGAGGCAAATACATCGATTCGGGCTATTCGGGAGCGGTTGCTCATTGCCCAAGATCGGCAGGCAAAATACTACAATGCAAATCATCGGAATGTCGAGTTCGCCGTTGGCGACTGGGTTTATCTCAAGATCAAACTGTTCAAAGGAGTATCGAGGATCCGACGCTTGAAAAAGCTAAGTCCGAGGTACTTAGGACCGTTCGAGATCTTGGAGCGCATTGGTGAAGCTGCCTACCAGCTTGCTCTATCTTCGGAGCTGAGCGGGTTGCATGATGTATTCCACATCTCTATGTTGCGGAAGGCTGTAAAGGAGCCAAGTCTTGTTGCTGCGGTCAGCGAAGTATCAGTAGATGGTGGGCTAGCGACGAAAGTCAAACCCATTTGCATTGAAGACACTGAAGTGAAGCAGTTGCAGAACAAGTCCATTCGGATGGTGAAAGTCCGATGGAATAATTGCGGGCGAGAGGAACTCTCTTGGGAAAGGGAGTAGTCGATGCTTGCGGAGTACCCGAGCTATTTCTCTCAGGTATTTTTAACTGTATTTTCTGCTAATACTGTTTTCGAAATTTTGGGACGAAATTCTTTTAAGGGAGGTGGAGTTGTAACACCCCAGAAATCGTAGTTCAGCGAGGTAGGCGGAGTGGTAGTGATGCGCTCGGAGTAGGCTGAAATTTCACTGTCCAAAGCAGTGCGCACGACCATTTCTCCTCTTCGCGCACGACCACTGGTCGTGAGCCAGTGATCGTGCGCTCTTGTCAAGGCAAAGAGAGCCATCCGGATGATCACTGTCCAAAGCAGTGCGCACGACCATTTCTCCTCTTCGCGCACGACCGCTGGTCGTGCGCCAGTGATCGTGCGCCCTGTTTATTCGGCTCCGTAAAGAAGAGCAGAGAAGACGATCCGAACGATCAAAAATATTGGAAATCGATCCAACGGCTGAGAGGGTTTGCTGGAGGGTTTTAGGGCTTTGGAGAGGGGTTATTCCCTCATAATTTCTAGGCCTTTCTCTCTCCTAAGCTTCAGAAAGAAGAAGGGGCAAGGAGGAAGAAGAAGGAGATTCCGCCATTGACGAAGCTCCGGAGCTCCGATTCGCGAGACGTTTCCAGATCTGGAAAGTGCAGCCCGGTGTGGTTCTTTCCCTCCGATTGGAATCTCGGATCTATGGCGGGGAAGAGAGCTCCAAGGGTAACGATTCTTTCTCCCGGTCATAGGACGTGTTCTTTGTCCTCTCTTTCTCTTTCTATGCTTGCATGAGGACTCCCTTTCATCAAATGGGTGAAGTGTAGGATTTCCTCTAGTTCTTCGGAACTCCGGGTCGATTGTGTCCGTCCCCGGCATATTACATTTAGAAATCCGGTAGTCGTGCGGATTTAGGCATTGTGTGTGAAGCCTATTCGTGGCTGTGAGCCCGAATCGGTGATGCTTGATTTGCGACGTTGCATTTAGGTTAGGCCTAGAATGCGTGCCAGAGAATGACTCCATGAGATCATCTATAGTATTGCGGGACTTGAAATTAGGCGTCGTGTGAAGATCCTAACGAAAGCCCCTTGCTTGGAGAGTGGTGGAATGCAAACCTTCACCACGAAATTGAAGTGAGTCGTTGTATACCTCCTTCGTTGGTTGTTCTAGTGAAACCTAGGTCCACTTGGTTGGTTTAGGTGCGTAACTTATCGTGATTGGGAACACCCGTCGGTGTTTCTTTGCGAACGGGCACAAGCTTCACCCGCATCGTTGTTGTTAACGCGATGATTTGAGCAATGGGCACAAGCTTGTACCGAACCCGCACCATGCGTATCGGCGAGAGGGGGAAACATCGGGACGCCGTGTGATCATGGGATAGACCTGTTTGGGAGGGTTCCTCCAATAGGTAAATGCTCAAGCGTTACTAAGCTCTTTAGCTTAGTTGGTTACGTGTGGTCGTGAGAACCGACGGTCATGATTTTGGATTGATGTTATGATTAGCCTCATGCGTTGCTTAGGTAGTTGTGGGGAACCTTCGGGTGGACCCAACCAACATCATGTGCATTCCCAGGATCAACTCTATTTGTTGCTACACCTAGAAGATTGATTGTGCTTGAAACCTCACCTTGTGTAGTTTGCGCCTTCCTTTTAGTACTACTTGCTGCTAGTACGACTTGTTTGCAGGGAAGAAGCTCCCCACCCCGAGAATGGGGTGGGGTCATTATAATTTGGTCAGCTGTGCTGACCGTTGCTTTGTTTGCCACCTCTTGGTGGATTCTTCTGATGCAGGTGCAGGTGATCCTAGCGGGAAATAGCGGGCGGTGGCCCTTTTTGCTGCGTTGGCCCTCGAAGGCCAACCTCTTTTCTGCTTTCAATGTATTGCCGGCCTGCGTGCCGAAGTATGTTTAGGGAGTTTTGTATGTTTTGGAATGTAAGGCCTTAAGGCCGTAACTCTACACTTTATTGTTTCTTTCCTGTGATAGTGGACTATTCTAAAAGAAATGTTAAATCTTTATGCTTCCGCTTATGTTTAGTATACTCTGGTGTAGTTCTTTTCTGTATATCTCCTTTTAATGTCTAGCTAGTGTGGTTAGTATAGCGTGGGGTCCCGGCCGGACCTACTGTTATACTATTTGTACTGGCAGGGTGTTACAAGATGTGAGTCATGTTTATTAGGCAAAATGACAAAGGCCCTTTCACTAGGTGTAGTGAGAGGGTTGATGATCTCTTGGGTTTAATACATAGTGATGTATGCGGGCCCATGAGTTCTATGGATAGAGGTAGGTACTACTACTTCATTACATTTACTGATGATTTCATTAGATATAGATATATATATCTTATGAAGTGTAAGTCCAAAACCTTTGAAAAGTTCAGAGTTTAAGAATGAAGTAGAGAACCAACTGGGGAAATGGATTAAAGCACTCCAATTTGATCGAGGTGGCGAATACCTTAGTCATGAGTTTCGTGATCATCTGAAAGAGTGTGGTATTGTATCACAACTCACTCCACCTAGAACACCACAACATAATGGTGTTTTTGAGAAGAGGAATCGTACTTTGTTAGACATGGTGCGATCGATGATGAGTCATGCAGATCTGCCTGTTTCCTTTTGAGGATTTGCTCTAGAGACTGTTGCTTTCACTTTAAATCGTGCTCCAGCGAAAACGGTTCTGAAGACACCATATAAGATATGGACTGGGAAGCGTCCTAATATGTCTTTTATTAAAATTTGGGGTTGTGAGGCAAACGTATGACATCAAATGCCTGACAAGCTGGAACCTAAATCGGATAAGTGTTATCTAGTGGGGTATCCTAGGGAGACCAAATGGTACTTATTCTACCTGCCGTCTGTGTAACACCCCAGGTTTCGATGAGCGCGGAGGCTGGAATGCCTAAGGCTAGTACAGGTTTTTCTGTATCTGGGTGCTAGCACCGGCGTTAGGTGTTAACGCAGGCGTTAGCTGCAAAGCACCTATTGCGAGGGTGTTCGTCGAAGGGAGTTTCATCGAAGGGAGTTCGACGAAGGGAGTTTCATCAAAGAGAGTTCGACGAAGGGAGTTCGTCAAAGAGAGCTCAGAACCGTTGGGTCGTTGAGTTGGCTTCGTCGAAGGGGACTTTGTCGAGGAGCTAACGCAGGCGTTAGCGCTAACGCCGGAGTTTGTCGAAGGGAGTTCGACGAAGGGAGTTAGTCGAAGGGAGTTCGACGAAGAGCTAACGCCGGAGTTCGACGAAGGGAGTTCGTCGAAGGGAGTTCGACGAAGAGCTAACGCGGGCGCTAGCGCTAACGCCGACGTTAGCTGACGGAACCTGTTCCATAAGTAGCATTTCTTGGACGTCCGATCTGTTTGGATCTTGATCCTAAGGTCTAGATAAGTGCGTCATAAGGCTCTTTTTAGGGCAGAGAAGTTCTATTCTCTTCTCGTGAAGTCCTTTGTGCTTTTGGAGGCTGAGAAGAGAGGTAGGGTTTGGAGGAAGAAGAAAGCTATATCCGCCATTGTTGGAGCACCGGAGCTCCGTTCGCCGATCCGAGACCAGATCCGTGGAGAGGACTAGAAGGCACTTCTTTCTATCTGTGCCTTTCAACCGATCCATGGCGAGGAAGAGAACTCTTCGGGTAACGACATCTCTCCTCCCGATTTTAGGATGCGTGCATGGCATCTATGCTTTTACCTTCTCTTTTCTGAAATTTTATGGCACCAAATCTCTCAAATGAGAGGGATTTGGGTCGCCTTGGTTCAAGAAGAACCATCGGGTTGATTGAGTCCATCCCCGACATGATTTTGCACTAGAGATCTGCTCCGTTAGTGGATTAGGCATTTTGGGTGAAGCCGAAATCGTGACCGGAGGTCCGATTCGGTGATGTTGCTTTACGTGCATTTTAGGGATTTTGGTAGAAATCCGATGATGGCGAAAACGTCGTATGTGTTGCCCTTATGTTCGTGTGAGAATGAACGTTGGTTTGGAAAGGGTAAATGTTATGTGTATGTGAAGGCGTGGCTTTGTCTCTGTGGTCGGCTGGCTAGCCCGTGAATGCTTGGATTCATGTGGGGAGAGTGTCCCGGCAAGACAAGTCACCTTTTGGGCTAACTGACAAGAACAAGTATGTTGGTGCGCCCGTTGGCAAGATGAGCCATGTAAGGGGTGAGGTCCCAGTGGAGTTCTTAGCATTTGGCTTAGTGGTTATGGAGAGAACATGTATGTTGATGCGCCCGTTGGCAAGATGAGCCATGTAAGGGGTGAGGTCTCAGTGGAGTTCTTGGCCTTGGGCTTGTACGCCCGTGGGGCGAATGATAAGTACCCTTGGTTTCTTATGAAATGTTGATGTGTATTGTTATGTTAGAAGCATACATGCCATAGGGTGCCTTGGGTGAAACCTAGGTTTGCATACATGCTTCATTGCTAGATCCCCTTACTTTTATTGCTCAACATAGAAACATGGATGATGAATGTGACACCCATGCCTGTCGTGTTTATGTTAATACTGTTTATTACATTTGCATACGAAGTGCTGACTTCCAGGGTCAAGTAGTTCCCCGGGGTCCGCTAGGACGGCTGGGAGGAGGGGTGTTTTTACACCGTTGTTGGTCAGCCAAAGCTGACCCTCGTTATGCTATTCTTTGTGATTTGAATGCAGGGCAAGGATCGCAGGCTGGACTTAGCTCGCTGGCCAGAAAGGCCTAAGCTTCATGAAGTGCACTTTTCATGCTTTCTTGTTTGATTATGATGTCTTTACCTGTTCCTGCTTGCATGCCGAGGTAGCTTAGGATTGTGATGATCTGTTGGACATTTCTATGCCCTATTTGTTTTGACTTGAGTATGAGTTTTGTAAGATCTTAGGGCCGTAGTACTCTTATGTAAATGTGGACAACTTCGGTGGTTTATTTAATGTCTCCGTTGTGTTGGTTCTGAGTTTTGAGATGGTTAGATCTATATCACTTTTTAATACTAAAGCTGTGGCGATTATATGTTGTGGTGTCCCGACCGGACCTATATTATATAGTCATTGCAGGGGAGGTGTTACAATTTGGTATCAGAGGGAGGTTAGCGTTCTTGTTGAGGTTTACCGTGTTCGGATCGCGTTAAGAGGTTGTCCACATAGGAGTACCTTGCGGGACCATGAGTGTTTTTGCGTTCGAGTCTTGCGAATAGACTTTGATTCATTTTTCCTTGCTTATGCTAGGATGGTGGCGACGATGCGGGGACGTCGAGGCATCAAGAGGAGCCGTCGGCAAGCAGTGCAACGGCCCCAGCCCTGTGAATATGGGTGTGTCCCCGACAGACTTTTGTCGTATGCTAGCAGAGGAAATGGTGGAGGCTCAAGTTGCGGCAATGCCACAAATTGCGACGCCTATTGTGCAGGCTGTGACTCCTGTTACTCTGGTCACTGTGACACCGGAGGTGGGAGTAAGGCAGGTAGAGTCGTTAGCCAAGAGAGCGGCTGGGCAAGGAGATCGTCAGATGAAGTACAATCTGAGTTTCCATCCTCCGAAGTTCAAAGGAGTTGGCACTCTGACGGACTCCGAGGATTGGTTGGTGAGAAATCAGGAACTCCTAAAAGTGGCAGAGACCCCAGAGGACAAGCAGTCCCAATTTGCAGCGTTTATGTTAGAAGGCGACACCAAGCTGTGGTGGGTGAATCATAGCTGTCATCATTTCCCTGGACGTGCCCCGTCCATGGAAGAGTTTGGGAATGCCTTCCTGAAGCGCTATATCCCCTCTTCGATGAGGTTAGCCCTTCAGTGGTAGTTCTTGCACTTGGTGCAGTGCGAGAAGATGGTAGATGAGTACTTGTATGAGTTTACTCGGTTGGGTCGTTACGCGGGAATAACCATGGAAGATGATGAGGAGAGGGATAATCTCTTCTATCAGGGTCTGAGAGAGAATTTAAGGCAACCTCTGATAGCCTTAAAGAATGCGAGGTTCAATGAGTTAGTTGAAGCTGCTCGAACTTTGGAGAACGATATGGAGTGAACTCAGCGCCACAAGGGCTTGGCGGCAAAGCAGGGAGAAAGTAAGCCATCTCAGTCTCAAGGGAAGTCTGAGAAAAGTTGGTGGAATAAAAAGCCCCATCCTTTTAGGACTGGCGAGAGGAGCGGTGCGGCTTCTGGAGAGTTCTGTTCCAAGGGGCCAGTGACATGCTACAAGTGTGGTAAAGTGGGCCACATAGCTCGGGTCTGTTTCGAGAGTGGAGTTGAGCCAGAGCAGAGGCAGGAACAGTCGGTGCATTCCGGTCCTAGTGTTGGGGAGAAAGGGAAGGCTGCGGAGTCCAGTGCTTCCGGTTTCCCTCATGTGCAGCCTATAGAGTACAACCTTGGGTAGCAGGAAGCTATTCGTCAACCTGACGTGGTGACATGTATGAAAGTTCAGAGTTTCGTTTAATAGTTTTAACCTGATTGCTACCTTTCATATTCGTTATACACGTATTAGGCTTCGTGCTAGTGTCTGGATATCCCTCTAGAGTGTTGTTCGACATGGGAGCGTTACACTCTTTTCTCGCGGAATGCTTTACCCGGAGGATCGGTGTTGAGACTGTCGAGGCAGAGGCGGAGCTTACTGTGCGCATGCTGAATGGGTCTTTCATAACCATTGGAAGGAAATGACGCATTATGCTGAGGATTTGCGAGTGTGATTTCGAGTTGGTAGCAACAATTCTACCACTAGCCGAATTTGACATCATCCTGGGGATGGACTGGCTTGCAGAGCAATGAGCTAGTATGCTGGGGATCCACAAAGTTAACAATCAGAGAAGTGCCAGTGGTGGAGGAATTCGAGGATGTGTTCCCCGAGGAGCTTCCGGGAGCGCCTCCTCAGCGTGAAATCTACTTTTCAATTGAGCTGGTATTGGATGCGAGGTTGGTGTCACGTCCTCCATTTAGGATGGCACTGAAGTAACTGGCTGAGTTAAAGGTGCAGTTTCAAGAGTTGCTCGAGCAGGGGTACATTAGGCCCAGCTCCTAACCTTGGAGTGCGCCAGTGTTGTTCGTTAAGAAGAAGGATGGTAGTATGCGGCTGTGCATAGACTATCGCGAGTTGAATAAGTTGACCATCAAGAATAAGCACCGGATTCCGCGAATCGATGATTTGTTCAATCAGCTGGTGAGGTCGACGATGTACTCCAAGTTGGACTTAAAGTCAGGTTACTATCAGTTAAGGATTCGAGAAGAGGATATTCCCAAGACGGCGTTTGGGATGAGATATGGTCATTTTGAGTTCTCGGTGATGCCGTTCGGTTTGACGAACGCGCCATTAGTGTTCATGCATTTAATGAATCGAGTGTTTCGACAATACCTGGATTCGTTCGTGGTGGTGTTCATTGATGACATCTTAGTGTATTCGAAGTCGTAGGCGGAGCATGAGTCTCATCTGAGAAAAGTGTTGCATACATTGAGGGAGAACCAGCTTTATGCGAAGTTCTCAAAATGCGAGTTCTGGACCGGGAAAGTGGCATTCTTGGGCCACGTGATTAGTGGAGATGGGGTGGCGGTGGATCCTGCGAAGATTGAAGCCATTAGAGATTGGCCTGTACTGAGAACTGTGGCGGAAGTTTGGAGTTTCCTTGGATAAGCTGGTTATTACAGAAGGTTCGTTGAGAACATTTTGCGGATGGCTTTGTCCCTCACCACTCTTACCCGAAAGGACCAGAAGTTTGTGTGGACGCCGGAGTGTGCCGTGCGTTCGAGACCTTGAAGGAAAGATTGATGTCTTCTCCAATCCTAAGTCTTCCTAGTGGGACTGAGGGATTCCAAATTTTCAGCGACGCATTAGGGTTTGGTTTGGGTTGCGTGCTTGCGCAGCATGGCAACGTGATAGCTTATGGGTCGAGGCAGCTAAATCCTCATGAGAGAAATTACCCCGTCCATGACTTGGAGTTGTCGGCGGTGATTTTTGCGTTGAAGTTGTGGCGGCACTACGTGTATGGTGCAAAGGTTGAAATCTTCACGGACCACAAAAGCTTGAGATATCTTTTAGATCAGAAGGATCTTAATATGAGGCAGCATAGGTGGGTCGAGTTCCTTGGGAACTACAACGTAGCGATTCATTGTACGCCAGGCAAGGCCAATGTGGTGGCTGACGCCTTGAGTAGGAAGTACTCTGGGCAAGGAAATTGGATTGAAGCGCATGACGAGTGATGGGCAAAACTATGACTACAAACGATAACGACAAGTGTACCATATCGAATGTAGTATAGGTTATAAAAACCAAGGTCGTATTAGACTCGGGGCGGTTGAGTACTCTTACTTCAAGAAAATCTCTATTATTCTATCAATTAAAACTTTGGGTTGATTTTGCAAAAAGGAAATAAAAATAAGATTAAAAAAAGAGTAAAAAGGGTAGCACTCGATCCTTGAATCACCGCGGAATAAAGAATAAGAAGAAGAAATAAAATCGCAATCTCTTACTAAAATAACTTTGACCGTGGGGATTCCCGAAATATGAATGTACCTTGGGTCGAGGATATGCCCAACTAAGATTAGAAATATCTACTGAATTTTCATTCAATAATCGATAACCCAATACTTGCTTTATGAGAAGAATCTCACTATTGGATTTGACTCCAATCCGGGAGATTTATGTCATCCTCATTTGAGGGTTGCATGCAACTCTCTTTATCCTTGAATGATCGAATCGCCTTACGAGCTTGTTCGGCTAACTAAAGAACGAAAACAAGAACGAGAATTATATATCGAAAATATAATCTCATTTCATTAGAATCAAGGATAAATCTTAAGCGCTTTTAGGAAAGAGAAAGAGCAATTCTAAATTACTTCAAAACCAATATTATTCCTTGGATCATCTCGATCGAGTACCAATAGAGATTTTAGGTACTCATTGTGATTGAGGAATTAATGAAAATAAAAGAATACATGAAGAGGTGAGAGAGAAATGAGAGAATAAAATAACTATTTTATTAAATTGCTAAGAAAGTTACAAGCTAGGAATTGAAGATTACAAACTATTGAAATGAAAATACAATTGCAAAAAGAAAGAAGGAGCATAAGAACTACTAAAACATGAAATGAAAGACATGAAATGAAAGTTCTAATCCTAAAATTTCGTCCCCAAAACTTCTGCTGGAGCTGGCTTTATATAGCTGAAAAGTTGAGGTTACACGCCCTTGGTCATGCCCGCGACCAAGGGCGTGTAAGGGGCGTGATCGAAGCAGCAGCGGAGAGGGCGTCTTCTGGAGTTAATGTGAGCGTTTCAGCCATGTCACGCCCTAGGTCACGGGCCTGTGACATGGGGCGTGTAATCTTAAAATCTGGCTTCTGGCGGGAATTGTAAGATATCAAATCAAAAAGTTGGATTTCTGGAATCCAGCGCTATCGCCGGCGATAGCGGCTATCGCCCGGCGATAGCGTTCTGTTGAGAAGGTTCTGTCGAGAGGCTGTCGGGCGGCGGTAAGTCTAACGTCGGCGACACTGTGACACGTGTCATGCACTGATTAAAGCAGTGGCGTTGACTGGTCGGAGTCGGTTCTTTAGAGCTATCGCCAGGCAATAGCGCTACCGCCCGGCGACAGCTCCAAAATGTACTTTGCGGCCGAAATCGTGGGCATTGATGGCACTTGGACTTTTGGTGCTGGTTTTGGGTTGATTGGCTCGGGAGCTGGCATAGGGTGGCCGAAACTCACTTGGCTTCCTTATTCACTTAAGGGTTTGATTCATTTTTCTTGCTTATGCTAGGATGGTGGCGACGATGCGGAGACGTTGAGGCGTCAAGAGGAGCCGTCGGCAAGTAGTGCAATGGCCCCAGCCCCAGTGAATATGGGTGCGTCCCCAGCAGACTTTTGTCGTATACTAACAGAGGCAATGGTGGCGGCTCAAGCTGCGGCAATGCCACAGATTGCGACGCCTGTTGTGCAGGCTGCAACTCTTGTTACTCCGGTCACTGTGATGCCAGAGGAGGGAGTAAGGCAGGTAGAGCCGTTAGCCGAGAGAGCGGTTGGGCAAGGAGATCATCAGATGAAGTACTATCTGAGTTTCCATCCTCCGACGTTCAAAGGAGTTGGCACTCCGATGGGCGCCGAGGATTGGTTGGCGAGAATTCAGGAACTCCTGAAAGTGGCAGAGACCCCAGAGGACAAGCAGTCCCAGTTCGTAGAGTTTATGTTAGAAGGCGACGCCAAGCTGTGGTGGGTGAATCATAGCGGTCGTCATTTCCCTAGACGTGCCCTGTCCATGGAAGAGTTCGAGAATGCCTTCCTGAAGCTCTATATCCCTTCTTCGATGAGGTTATCCCTTCAGCGGCAGTTCTTGCACTTGGGGCAGCACGAGAAGATGGTAGATGAGTACTTGCATGAGTTTACTCGGTTGGGTCATTACGTGGGAACGACCATGGCAGACGATGAGGAGAGGGTAATCTCTTCTATCAGGGTCTGAGAGAGAATTTAAGGCAACCTCTGATAGCCTTAAAGAGTGCGGGGTTCAATGAGTTAGTTGAAGCTGCTCAAACTTTGGAGAACGATATGGAGCGAACCTAGCGGCGCAAGGGCGTGATGGCAAAGCAGGGAGAAAGTAAGACATCTTAGTCTCATGGGAAGTCTGAGAAAAGTTGGTGGAAGAAAAGCCCCATCCTTTTAGGACTGGCGAGAGGAGTGGTGCGGCTTCTAGAGAGTTCCGTTCCAAGGGGCCAGTGACATACTACAAGTGTGGCAAAGTGGGCCACATAGCTCGGGTCTGTTTCGAGAGTGGAGTTGAGCTAGAGGAGAGGTAGGAGCAGCCGGTGCGTTCCGATCCTAGTGTTGGGGAGGAAGGGAAGGCGGCAGAGTCCAGTGCTTCCCATTTCCCTCCTGTGTAGCCTAGAGCGTACAACCTCGGGCAGCAGGAAGCGATTCATCAACCTGACGTGGTGACAGAGAACGGAAGTTCAGAGTTTCGTTTAATAGTTTTAACCTGTTTACGACCTTTCATATTCGTCATACGCGTGTTAGGCTTCGTGCTAGTTTCTGGCTATCCCTCTAGAGTGTTATTGACACGGGAGCATCACACTCTTTTCCTGTAGAAAGATTTACCCGGAGGATTGGTGTTGAGACTGTCGAGGCAGAGGCGGAGCTTAGTGTGCGCATGCCGAATGAGTCTTTCATGACCACTGGAAGGAAAGTACGCATTGTGCTGAGGATTTGCGAGTGTGATTTCGAGTTGGTAGCAACAATTCTACCACTAGCCAAATTTGACATCATCCTGGGGATGGACTGGCTTGCAGAGCAACGAGCTAGTATTGACTGCCTGTTGAAGGTGGTGACCTTAAGGAGTGAAGGAAGAGCGGAGGTCAAGTTCGAGGGCCTATGCGGAGTGGCCTGCTCCCTGATTTCTGCCCTACAAATGGTGTGTGCGGCGAGTCAAGGAGTTGAGGTATTTGTCGCTTTGTTGGAGACTCACTCCACAAAGTTGGCGATCGGAGAGGTGCCAGTGGTGGAGGAATTCGAGGATGTGATCCCTGAGGAGCTTCTGGGAGCGCCTCCTCAGCGTGAAATCAACTTTCCAATTGAGTTGGTGTCGGATGCGAGGCCGGTGTCACGTCCTCCGTTTAGGATGGCACCGAAGGAACTGGTCGAGTTAAAGGTTCTATTGCAAGAGTTGCTCGAGCAGGGGTACATTCAGCCCAGCTCCTCACCTTGGAGTGCGCTGGTGTTGTTCGTTAAGAAGAAGGATGGTAGTATGTGGCTGTGCATAAACTATCACGAGTTGAGTAAGTTGACCATCAAGAATAAGTACCCGATTTCGCGAATCGATGATTTGTTCGATCAGCTGGTGGGGTCGACAGTGTACTCCAAGTTGGACTTGAAGTCGGGTTACTATCAGTTAAGGATCCGAGAAGAGGATATTCCTAAGACGGCGTTTGGGATGAGATATGGTCACTTTGAGTTCTCGGTGATGTCGTTCGGTTTGACGAATGCGCCATCAGTGTTCATGGATTCAATGAACCGAGTGTTTCGATAATACCTGGATTCGTTCGTGGTGGTGTTCATTGACGACATCTTAGTGTATTCGAAGTCGAAGGCGGAGCAGGAGTCTCTTCTGAGAATAGTGTTGCAGGCATTGAGGGAGAACCAGCTTTATGCGAAGTTCTCAAAGTGCGAGTTCTGGATCGGGAAAGTGGCATTCTTGGGCCATGTGATTAGTGGAGATGGGGTGGCGGTGGATCCTGCGAAGATTGAAGCCATTAGAGATTGGCCTGTACTGAGAACCGTGGCAGAAGTCCAGAGTTTCCTTGGACTAGCTGGTTATTACAGAAGGTTCGTTGAGAACTTTTTGCGGATGGATTTGCCCCTCACCACTCTTACCCGAAAGGACCAGAAGTTTGTGTGGACGCCGGAGTGTGCCCGTGCGTTCGAGACCTTGAAGGAAAGATTGATGTCTGCTCTAATTCTAAGTCTTCCTAGTGGGACTGAGGGATTCCAAATTTTCAGCGACGCGCCAGGGTGCGGTTTGGGTTGCGTGCTTGTGCAGCATGGCAACGTGATAGCTTATGGGTCGAGGCAGCTAAATCCTCATGACAGAAATTACCCCGTCCACCACATGGAGTTGGTGGCGGTAATTTTTGCGTTGAAGTTGTGGCGGCACTACGTGTATGGTGCGAATGTTGAAATCTTCACGGACCACAAAAGCTTGAGGTATCTTTTAGATCAGAAGGATCTTAATATGAGGCAGCGTAGGTGGGTCGAGTTCTTTGGGGACTATGACGTAGCGATTCAGTATACGCCAGACAAGACCAATGTGGTGGCTGACGCCTTGAGTAGGAAGTACTCTGGGCAAGGAAATTGGATTGAAGCGCATGACGAGTGTTTGGTGCGAGAGTTTGACTCTCTTGGCATTGTGTGTGTGGCTAAGGGTGAGTCTAGCGCAGCTCAGCTGAACTGGATCGAGATGCAGTGTGATCTAGTAGATCGAATTCAAGAGGCAACCAGTGCAGTCGAAGAGTGTCAGCTATTGGCATTGGAAGCTCAGCAAAGCGAAGGCAGTGCGTTGGAGATGGTCAGTGGACTTTTAAAGAGAAGTGGAAGGGTGTTTGTCCCTCATTTTGGCAAGCTCTGTGAGGAGTTGATGTTTGAGGCTCACTTCACGAAGTACTCAATTCATCCAGGAAGCACGAAGATGTACTTGGATTTGAAGAAATCCTTTTGGTGGCCTGGGATGAAGTGGGATGTAGCTTTGTATGTAAGCCAGTGTCAGACGTGCGCCTTAGTGAAGGCGGAATGCCAAAGGCCGGGTGGATTCTTGAAACCTCTTCCTATCCCCGAGTGGAAATTCGACGACATCTCCATGGATTTTGTGCATGGTTTACCTCGATCGCGGGATGGTAACAATGCGATTTGGGTGATTGTGGATCGCCTGACCAAGGTAGCCCACTTCATTCCAAATTGGAAGGACGATAGCATGGAGAAGCTTGTGGAGCTTTATATTCGAAATATTGTGCGGCTGCACGGAATTCCAAAGAGCATCATTAGTGATCGCGATGGACGATTCACGTCCAAGAACTGGAGGTTAGTGCAGCGAAGTTTGGGCACAAAATTGAAGTTTAGTACCGCGTTCCATCCGCAGACCGATGGCCAAACGGAGAGAATGAATTGTACGATGGAGGACATGTTGAGAATGTGTGCTCTCAATTTCGGTAAAAGTTGGGAAGACTATCTCTTCATGGTGGAGTTTGCCTACAACAATTGTATCCATACGAGTATCAAAATGGCGCCATACGAGGCTTTGTATGGAAGGCGGTGTTGAACGCCGATGTCTTGGATAGAGGCGGGAGACACCCAGTTGTTAGGAAAAGAAGTGGTGGCAGACGCTTGTGAGTTGGTGTGAACGATCCAGGAGCGCATGAAGGTTGCTCAGGATCGGCAGGCAAAGTATTTTAATGCACGCCATAGAAATGTGGAGTTTGCGGTGGGCGACATGGTCTACTTGAAGATCAAGCCGTTCAAAGGCGTTTCGCGAATTCGACGACTCAAGAAATTGAGTCCGAGATATTTGGGTCCGTTTAAGGTTATAGAGCGCATAGGCGAAGCGGCCTATCGGTTGGCATTGTCCGTAGAGCTAAGTGGATTACATGATGTATTTCATGTTTCGGTGCTGAGGAAAGCATTGGCGGAGCCGGAGGATGTGGTTGAGTTTTCGACAGTTCCTGTAACCGAAGATTTGAGGACGATAGTTTATCCGATTTGAATGGAGGATTCTGAACTCCGGCGGTTGCGGAACAAAGAGGTCAAGCTGGTGAAAGTGCGTTGGGATAATTGCAGACGAGACGAGTTCTCGTGGGAGCGAGAGCAAACAATGCGGGATAACTTTCTGAAACTGTTCGTTTCAGGTATGTGTGTTAGTTGTGCTTTGTTAACGTTTTAAATTTCGAGGATGAAATTCTTGTAAGGGGGTGGATTTGTAACACCCCAGGTTTCGATGAGCGCGGAGGCTGGAATGCCTAAGGCAAATACAGGTTTTTGTATCTGGGAGGTAGCACCGACGTGAGGTGTTAACGCAGGCGTTAGCTGCAAAGCACCTATTGCGAGAGTGTTCGTCGAAGGGAATTTCGTCGAAGGGAGTTCGACGAAGGGAGTTTCGTCGAAGGGAGTTCGACGAAGGGAGTTCGACGAAGGGAGTTCGACGAAGGGAGTTCGTCGAAGAGAGCTCGGAACCATCGGGTCGTTGAGTTGGCTTCGTCGAAGGGGACTTCGTCGAGGAGTTAACGCAGGCGTTAGCGCTAACACCGGAGTTCGTCGAAGGGAGTTCGACGAAGGGAGTTCGTCGAATGGAGTTCGACGAAGAGCTAACGCCAGAGTTCGACAAATGGAGTTCGTCGAAGGGAGTTCGACGAAGAGCTAATGCGGGCGCTAGCGCTAACGCCGACGTTAGCTGACAGAACCTGTTCCGTAAGTAGCATTTCCTGGACGTCCGATCTATTTGGATCTTGATCCTAAGGTCTAGATAAGTGCATCCTAAAGCGCTTTTTAGGGCAGAGAAGTTCTATTCTCTTCTCGTGAAGTCCTTTGTGCTTTTGGAGGCTGAGAAGAGAGGTAGGGTTTGGAGGAAGAAGAAGGCTAGATCCGCCATTGTTGGAGCACCGGAGCTCCGTTCTCCGATCCGAGACCAGATCCGTGGAGAGGACTAGAAGGCGCTTCTTTCTATCCGTGCCTTTCAACCGATCCATGGCGAGGAAGAGAACTCTTAGGGTAACGACATCTCTCCTCTCGATTTTAGGATGCGTGCATGGCATCTATGCTTTTACCTTCTCTTTTCTGAAATTTTATGGCACCAGATCTCTCAAATGAGAGGGGTTTGGGTCGCCTTGGTTTAAGAAGAACCATCGGGTTGATTGAGTCCATCCCCGACATGATTTTGCACTAGAGATCTGCTCCGTTAGTGGATTAGGCATTTTGGGTGAAGTCGAAATCATGACCGGAGGTCCGATTCAGTGAAGTTGCTTAACGTGCATTTTAGGGATTTTTCTAGAAATCCGATGACGGCAAAAACGTCGTATGTGTTGCCCTTATGTTCGCGTGAGAATGAACGTTGGTTTGGAAAGGGTAAATGTTATGTGTATGTGAAGGCGTGGCTTTGTCTTTGTGGTCGGCTGGCTAGCCCGTGAATGCTTGGATTCATGTGGGGAGAGTGTCCCTGCAAGACAAGTCCCCTTTTGGGCTAACTGACAAGAACAAGTATGCTGGTGCGCCCGTTGGAAAAATGAGCCATGTAAGGGGTGAGGTACCAGTGGAGTTCTTGGCTTTTGGCTTAGTGGTTGTGGCAAGAACAAGTATGTTGATGCGCCCGTTGGCAAGATGAGCCATGTAAGGGGTGAGATCTTAGTGAAGTTCTTGGCCTTGTGCTTGTACGCTCGTGGGGGGAATGATAAGTACCCTTAGTTTGTTATGAAATGATGTGTGTTGTTATGTTAGAAGCATACACGCCATAGGGTGACTTGGGTGAAACCCAGGTTTGCATACATGCTGCATTGCTAGATCCCCTTACTTTTATTGCTCAACATAGAAACATGGAAGATGAATGTGACACCCATGCATGTCGTGTTTATGTTAATACTGTTTATTACATTTGCATACGAAGTGCTGACTTGCAGGGTGAAGTAGTTCCTCGGGGTCCGCTAGGATGACCGGGAGGAGGGGTGTTGTTACACCATTGTTGGTCAGCCAAAGCTGACCCTCGTTATACCATTCTTTGTGATTTAGATGCAGGGCAAGGATCGCATGCTCGACCTAGCTCGCTGGACAAAAATGCCTAAGCTTCATGAAGTGCACTTTTCATGCTTTCTTGTTTGATTATGATGTCTTTACCTGTTCCTGCTTGCATGCCGAGGTAGCTTAAGATTGTGATGATCTATTGGACATTTCTATGCCCTGTTTGTTTTAACTCGAGTATGAGTTTTGTAAGGCCTTAGGGTCGTAGTACTCTTATGTAGATGTGGGTAACTTCTGTGGTTTATTTAATGTCTCTGCTGTGTTGGTTCTGAGTTTTGAGATGGTTAGATCTATATAACTTTTTAATACTAAAGCTGTGGCGATTATATACTGTGGGGTCCCAGACGAACCTATATTATATAGTCATTGCAGGGGAGGTGTTACAGTCTGAGGGCAAATGTTTGTCGCAAGGACTGACATCTTTTTGGAGAAAGAGTTCTTATCCAGAAAGACTACAAAGATAGATTTGAAGAAGTTCAAGAACCACAAACTGAAAATGAACCTGAGTTGGTACCTGAGCAAGGACTACAAGTAGTTATTTCTGGAGAGCCTGCTCAAGAAACACGTCCTACGTTGATCTGGTAGACCAAGATTTGATCCTGAGAGATATGGATTTCTCATGTCTTAGATAGGTAATGTGTTGTTAATGGATCATGATGATGAGCCTGCAACCTACCAAGTAGCTATGAATGGACCGGACTCCGAGAAGTGGCTTGACGCCATGAAATATGAAATGGACTCCATGTATGCAAACCAAGTTTGGACCTTGGTGGAACCACATGAAGGGGTACGACCCATAGGGTGCAAGTGGGTCTTCAAGAAGAAGACCGACATGGATGGAAATGTACATACATTCAAAGGCGATTAGTGGCTAAAGGTTTCAAGCAAATTCATGGCGTTGACTATAATGAAACCTTTTCCCCTGTTGCTATGGATAAGTCCATAAAAATTCTACTTGTTATTGCTGCGTATTATGACTACGAGATCTGACAAATGGATGTCAAAACAGCTTTCCTTAATGGAAACTTCCTTGAGGAAGTGTGTATGACACAACCCGAGGGTTTTGTATCTCCAAGTGAAGCCACTAAAATATGCAAGTTGAATAGATCCATTTATGGATTGAAACAAGCTTCTCAAAGTTGGAATCTGCATTTTGATGGGAAGATCAAAGAGTTTGGTTTCATCAAGAATGAGGATGAGCCTTGTGTTTACAAGAGGATTAGTGGGAGCATTGTTGTTTTCTTGATATTGTATGTGGATGACATACTACTGATTGGGATTGACATTCCGACCCTACAAGTTTTTAAGGACAACCTAGGAAATTGCTTTTCTATAAAAGACTTGGGCGAAGCAACTTATATACTTGGTATTAAGATCAATAGAGATAGATCTATAGATCGAAGAAGTTGCTGGGTTTGACCCAGAGTGCATACATTGAGAAGGTGCTGAAACGGTTCAGCATGCTTGAATCCAAGAAGGGATTCTTACCCATGTCTCATGGTGTGAGCCTCTCTAAGGACCAGTGTCCTAAGTCTTTGAAAGATAAGGACCGCATGAAGTTGATTCCATATGCTTCGGGAATTGGATCAATCATGTATGCAATGTTGTGTACTCAACCCGATGTCTTATATGCTTTAAGCATGACGAGGAGGTATCAGTCTGATCCTGGTGATGGTCACTGGATAGTTGTCAAGGATATCCTAAAGTACTTAAGAAGGACTAAGGATATGTTCTTGGTGTTTGGTGGAGAGGAAGAGCTCATTGTAAATGGTTACACGGATGCTAGCTTCCAGAATGATAGGGACGACTCAAAGTAACAATTAGGTTTTGTATTTTGCCTGAATGGAGGAGCTGTAAGCTAGAAGAGTTTCAAGCAAGAGACAGTTGCCGATTCTACGATAGAAGCCGAGTATATTGTTGCAGCAAATGCAGCAAAGGAGGCTGTATGGATTAGGAAATTCATCGGCGATCTAGATGTAGTTTCTAGCATTGTTGATCCCGTAGTTCTCTATTGTGACAACAATGGTGAAATTGCCCAAGCTAAGGAACCTAGATCTCATCAGCACTCCAAGCATATACTTCGGCGGTTCCATCTTATTTGAGAGATTGTCGATCGAGGAGATGCGAGCATATGCAGAGTACCGACTGAAAAGAATATTGCAGATCCACTGACAAAGCCCCTTGCACAGAGAAAGCATGATTGTCATACTAGATCAATGGGTATTAGATACCTGAATGATCGTCTCTAGTGGGATTCTTGTGGATTATATTTGTGTTAGTTGTTATTCATGTGATGAATAGAGTATTTTATATTTCATTTTACATTTATGGAAAATTATTTTACTATGTCAAATGTTTCTATTTGATAGATTAATTAGCATAATAAATGCCCTTAGAATGTTTGCTTCCATAGGAATTCAAGTAGGTGACTTGAATGTGAGGGCCTATGTTTATAAGAAGTTTCATTCTTAAATTGTCCCTAGTCGATATATCATCTTAGAAGCTAAGGGCAATGATGGTACATTAAGACTAGCATGTGCGTTGACTGATGACCGGTTCTCACAGGTCATGATATTATGATATCAAGTCATCACATGAGTACTTGTTAGTGAACAAGTTGTACTAGACATACCCACCTTGAGGCTACTTTGAGGATTGTTATATGAATGTGTCACAAGTAGATCTCAACTGGCAATGGCGTTTGTGGTTCTTTGACATGAAGTCACAACATTCTTCGAGTGAGGAAGAGCGTACTTTGATGCCATCAAAAGTCTTCCTTGAAGAAGGTTGATGATAATGGTGGATATTGGGTATGCTACGATTCATTTGGGTATTTGTGTGTGGACAGATATGTGGTTTGTCCTCCTATATTACATGAGTTACATCCATGGGCCCCTTGATAGAAAGAGACTGAGAAATGAATGACCATGCTTGATTGAGTTAATATATGATATTGAGCTAACTAATTTCAGACAGTCTATTCTAGATCAAGAAACTAGGATTGAACAATTATGAGGGTGACACGGTCCATGCCTCTAGTTCTATTCGGATGTAAGGGACAAAGGGACATGACAACACTAATACATTGGTCAAGACATGCTTATTGAGTTTTGAACTCTTATTGCTTGGGTAGCAATGATGTATTGCTAGATGTCGCTCATTATTTGTGAGACTTCTGTTGATACTTTGTGATCAAGTGGGAGATTATTGGAATTTCCAAGGTGATCTCAAAGCAATCAAGCAATTAGTCTTACTGCCAACGCGATATGAGCGTATGAGGTCACACACAAGAGTGTTTGGAGAGGTTGGAGGAAGGATTGTGTTGGCCTTACTCATATTGGATATGAGTGAAGGACCAATCCTCTGACTCACTGGAGTTAGGTTGAATCGGCTAAGTGTTGCATAATATCATCTTGATTGCCAAGATGATGTTTTGGTCTTCAAGACGATATCGTCGAGATTGTCTCGACGATATTGGTCTTCAAGACGATATCGTCGAGATCATCTCGACGATATATAAGTCTTCAACACGATATGTATCTATGTGATGATATAGGTCTTCAAGATGATATCGTCGAGGTTGACTCAATTATATAGGTCTTCAAGACGATATATTCCATCAAGACGATATCGTCGAGATCGTCTTGACGTTACATGTGATCGCGACGATACTTATTGCCTACTCCAATACTAGTCTCGGGTCTACAGATATCTTCTTTTGCACATAGGGTATAAATAGGATATGATTCTATGCCCTAAGTGTGCTCTCTCCTCTTGGGATTGTATTAGAGCGACGAAAGCATTCCGCAAGCCGAAGGAAGCATTCCAACCGGCGACGATATCCCGCAACCCACCGCCGTCGCCTTTCCCCTTTGATGGATCTAGTTGTCCATGGGAAACATTAGAGGGCTTTCCTCTCCGGCCTAGTTCTTGTTCGACAGGAAGCTAGGTTCTCCTTCACTCGTGTGGACTTCCATAGAGGCGCATATCCTTTTCTGTGCTTGGAACTCGACGTTTGTTCTCGGGACTTCATCTTGGAGCACCTTGATTGATTATTTACTCAATCCCTTTCAGGTATATTGCAATGTGTTGCTCTTTTATTTCTTGATCCATGAATTCGCAAGATCCTGTAACTGTTTCAGGTTATTTTTGTTTCTTTATTCTGCTGCGCGCATGTGATGTGCTATTTATAGAAAACCCAACATTCCCCAGCCCAGCGAGTTGTAACATCCCCAGAAAAACTAGACCCCTAAGATGCATTTTGTCCTGATAAGGTAATGGCATTGCCCTAAGAGGCCAAAATGGCCCTAGGAGTCAAGATGAATAGGTGAAAATCATCTTGGTGTGCAAATAACCAATTTTGGCCCCCAAGCATAGAGTTTGAGGTTTAAGCTTCATAATGACTATTTGACCCCACTATGACATCCCTAACCCCTTAGGGAGTCCTTTGGGTCAGTAAGGACTCATTGGGGTCAACCAAATTAGTCAAATTGACCAAAGTCAACCAAACTCTAGTTTGGTCAAACCTCCTTGATTAAGGGGTCAAATAGCTATCCAACTACCCATTTGAGCTCACCCAACTCTTCCTAACCTCTTAGGGAGCTCAAAGGGGTCACAATTAACCTACTGGGTCAAGGCAAACCTAAGGGTTAGGTCAAAATCACCATTTGACCCCTTAAGCTCAATTTGACCTAACTAGGTCAAATGACCTCAAATTGGCTTCACTAAGCCCAAATTCACCCTAATTGGTGTCTATGGACTTAATTACACTAAAGTGGGTCAACCACAATGGCTAGATTGACTTAGGGTCAACCCTAGCCCAATAAACCCTAAATGCCCAATTTAGGTCAATTGTGCTCAAAGCCCAATTCAACCGGGTTAGCCCAAATGCTTGGGCCCAAGAGCAAGCCCATAATGCCTAATATCAGATAGTTCTTAGAAATTGGAGGTTAGAGAAGTGATTAGGGCTAATTTGGGATGAGCCCCAAATCAAGAGAGACAAAAATGATGGATTTGGGGCATGAGTGCCAAATGACACTCAATTCCCCTTCCCGAGCCTCTCTCTGAACCCATGGAGTAATTCCCAATAGTTCCCAGGCCGGCCAGCTGCTAGGTGGAGCTCAATTTGGAAGTTATTGGGTGTCCGGGTGGTGGCTTTAATGATAGCTTTGGATAACGCCACCCCCAACCCCAATCGAGCTCATTACCACCTTCAGGATCTCCCAAGAAGTAGAACCCATCAGTCGATTAGAGATTTCGAGCTCAAGGGAGGTAGATCGGCTTGGAATCGAAGAAGAGCACGACAATGGCTTCCCGATGAGTTACACGATCCCAAGCACCCAATAAGGCATGTATTCCTTATCTCCTTCCTTTGTGCTTGTACAACCCCGATATTCGCCAGGCAAGGAGATGTGGTTTAAGAGAGCAGTGGGATGGAGGAGGTAATAAGGAAGAGAGGCCTTAGTGCCAGAAATCTTCCCTCTCGACGAGTGAGAAGGGTCGGCGAGATGAGCGCTCGCGAGCGCGTTCGACGAACTCTCCAGTGTTCGTCGAACTCCCCCGGCTTCGTCGACCACACCCCTATTTGACAGAATCATCAAAAGTCGGCGAAGTGACCCGCGTTCGGCGAAAGGCGTGTTGAGCTCGACGAAGTCCAGAGGCGGTCTCGCAGGAAGGCTCATGAGACCGGACCTCGGCAGATACCGCCAGAATTGGCCGGCGAGGTCCTCGCAGGGTGATCGCCCAGGAGAGGCACCACAAGCAGGACTCGCGAGAGGGCCCGCGAGGACTACATCAGTCAAGTTCTCGCAGTTCCTTTCCCATAAGTTGATAAGGCCAAATTACTCTTTTATCATTGGTGGCCTGCCTTTAGCCTCTCCAAACAGCGGAGTTTGGCTGTTAGCAGACCCATTTGGGTGCAGATAGTAAAATCAGATGGCAGGATCATGCTATTTGCAGGCCAGATCAGGAAACCTATATATAAGACCTCAAGGGCACCTTTGGAGAGAACTTCACTTCAGCTTCTCTCTCCTCAGGCTTTCTTTGGTTAGCATTCCCAGAGCTCTCCAAGGTGCCCGAGTCTCAGCTTTGGCTTGGGAGGGGAAGCGTTCAACGATCTTCCGGGTTAGTGGAGGGACCTCCTCGCTGCGACTAAGGTCTTAGTATTCTTTCTAGTCTTCAGTCTACCTTCTCCAAGGGACCAGTAAGGGCTAGCTGCCCCTCATCTCGGTGAGGGCCCCGAGCTCCACAAGAGGCCGAGAAATCGGTTTTAACATTTTGGTGCGGTGAGCGTGGAGCGTGGCTGGTTCAAGAAATTCCCAAGGAGAAGGTATGACAGGAGGCGAGGATCGAGGCGAGGAGTTCGGTGAGGCACTGCAGGTGGTGACCCCGAGGATGTTCGCGGATTTCAGGAGGGAGGTGCTTCGGACTCACGGTCGCGGCGTTGCAAAGTGAGTTCGCGACCCCAGCATCTCAAGCGACCCCTCCCCTAGCAGCGGTCGGCGAGAATGCCCTGGGTGGAAGGGCCGGAAAGGAAATCGCCAGAAGTTCAGTTCAAGACTTGGAGGGGCGAGTGCTGTTCGCCAGCCCGGCGAGTACTATGTCGGCGAGCTCTGTGCAAGCGAGCTCTGTGCCGGCGAGCGCGGCGCAGGGGAGCGCGCGCCCGGAGGATATAGCGACTGTGGGGGTGGTCCAGGTGAATACCGTTCTCGCGAGCGCAGTCCCCGCGAGCCCGAGTCTGGCGAGAGAGCTTGGGGTTCTGGTGGAGCAAGAAAGGGTAGCATAAGGGGGGAGTCCCTTCTGCGAGTTGGTACTTTCTGCACCTGTCCCGGCAGGGTTCGGAGAGTGGGATAGGGTGTACTACAACGGCAGGGATGACCCTGTCCAACATCTCCAGTCTTTTGAGGAATCGGTCTCCATCAAGCCGATGTCAGATGCTTTCAAGTGTCGACTCTTTGCCGTCACTCTTAAAGAAAAGGCCAGGGACTGGTTCCATCAACTCCCTACAGGGTCGATCTACGCCTTCGAGGATTTGCGCCGGAGTTTCTTGTTGCGATTCTCCACTTCAAAGAAGATGAAGAAGGACGTCGAGTCCCTCTTCAAAGTGAAGCAGGAGCCAAAGGAGTCGTTGGCTCGCTACGCGGATCGGTTCTAGGAAGAAGTGCTGCTCACTCAGGAGATGTCTGAATTTGCACTCCAGCTCGCTTTCACCGTCGGACTAAGGGAGAGCTTTTTCAAAATGGCTTTGAAGAGGAAAGCCCCCGTCTCCTACGAGGAGTTGATGGAGAGGGTGGCGGAAGAGATTGAGAGTGAGGAAGCCAACCCGGAGCTTACCAAGAGGCTAGCAAAGCCCAGCGAGCCGGAGGTCAGGAAGTAGGAAGTAAGGCGAAGGGAAGAGCCCAGGGCCCCGGAGAGGGAATGGAGGCAACGTGTCGAAGGAATGCAAGGTCAGGGAAGAGGTTACGGCCCGGGAAGGGGTAACTTCTATGGAGGTCAAGGAAGACCCCATCAGTTGGGATGGAGGCAGGGTCCGAGGCCATTGCCTCCCCTGCCTCAGCAAGCCATGGCGATCAGGTAGGGACGAGGAGGAAGAGGAAGAAGAGAAGAGGCTAGAGAGGAAGCAGGGGGAGGGAGAAGGAGGAGGAATAGGGTGGCGGAAGGTGAGGCAGGGGAGGTGACGTTGCCGTATTGCGACTTCCACGATGAGGAAGGTCACGTGACGGCCACCTGCCCAGAGTTCCTGGAAACAAAAAGGGGCCGAGTGCCCGCGTCGAGGCAACAGCAACAGGTGAGAATTGAGGAGGTCGATCCTCGAGGGGAGGAGGAAGAAAGGTGTAAAGACAGAGTTGATATGGGGAGTAGAGGAGGGATCGGGGTGATCCATGGGGGGGGGGGGGGGGGGGGGGGGGTAGGGGTGGAGGCAACCCGTAAGGATAGCCTCCATACCATCTATCGGCGGAGCGTGGCCTCAACATCCACTGCTCCACCCCCAGCGGAAAGAATTACTTTCTCCCAGAAGGACATGCCAAGTTATGAAGACCCGTTCTGCGATGCGCTGGTCATCCAGACCGCCATCGAGAACTTCACCGTCTCGCGGATTCTAGTCGATAATGGGAGCTCGGTCAACGTCGTCTTCAAGAAGGCATTGGACGAAATGAAGGTGGAGGCCAAGAGGGTGTTGGCCTCGGATGGCCCCCTATTCGACTTTTCGGGAGAAAGGAAGGAGGTAGAGGGTGGAGTGGGGCTACATGTGACCCTCGGAGGGCAGTCCCGGAACTGCCGCTTCGTGATAGTGGACGCCCCAAGCAGCTATAGCGCCATCTTCGGACGACCTCTCATCAGCGCGTTCAGGTGTGTCCCTTCCACCTTCCACCAGTGTCTCAAGTTCAACGCGGGTGGATTCCAGGTCCGGATCCGAGGAGACCCCAAGATGGCGAGACAGTGCTATGTGACGGCTGTAAACGTCGTCACCTGGATGGGAGAAGCGGAGGAGTTCGATAAAGTGATGGAGGAGGCGGCAGGAGACGGAGGAGAGAATGGAGTCGAGGAGAGGATGGAGGAAGAGGAAGTTCGTGCCCAGGAAGGGGTCGTTGAAGGACCCAGGGCGGAGAGAGGAGGAGAAGAGGAGAAAGAAGAGGGTACCCAGGAAGGAGGAGTGGAGGAGTTGATGATGGTAGGGAAGGAGGAGACGGAGGAAGGAGCCCAAGCGCTCTCTTGCGGCGGAGAGAAGGAAAGTGCTTGGGGGGAGCAATCCAGGCTGGAGGCCGTGGATGAGGTCGTGGAGCTTGAGGTCACCACTCGGCTTGGAGTGGTGGAGAAGGTACGAGTCAGCGGGGAGCTCAATTCGGAGGAGCGGGCTGAGATCCTAGCCTGCGTGCAGAAGAATGTGGATGTCTTCGCTTGGAGCACCGCGGAGATGCCCGGGATCGATCCGGATGTGGCTTGCCACCGCCTCAACCTCGACCCCGGCACCCGCCCCATCCGCCAAAAGAAGAGGGCCACGGCGGACAAGATAGAGGGACCAATCCGCGAGGAGGTGAAAAAGCTCATACAAGCAGGTTTTGTGTCGGAGATCCAGTACCCAGGCTGGGTCTCCAATGTGGTCATGGTAAAGAAGGGGGGAGGTAAGTGGCGCATGTGTATCGAATTTTCACTTCTTAATAAATCATGCCCGAAAGATTGCTACCCCCTGCCTAGAATCGACGCGCTGGTTGACTCAGCCGTTGGTTTCTCTGTAATGTCTTTCTTAGATGCTTTTTCAGGTTACCACCAAATTCGCATGCACCCCCCAGACATCAAAGATGTCTCCTTCATCACGGGGGATGGATGTTACTGTTATAAGATGATGCCCTTCGGGCTCAAGAATGGAGGTGCCACATATCAAAGGATGATGGATCGGGTATTTCGCGAACAAAGGGAAAAAAACTTGGAGGTCTATGTTGATGATCTCATGGTAAAGAGCCGGGACCTTGGGTCTCACCTCCGAGACCTTGAGGAGACGTTTGGGACCCTGCGGAAGTATAAGATGAAACTCAAGCCCTTGAAGTGTGTCTTCGGGGCTAGCCGAGGGAAGTTCCTAGGCCACTTGCTCACCCCGGCGGGGGTGAAACCTAACCCAGACAAGGTCAAGGCAATAATGGGGTTGGGGTCGCCAAGAAACCCGAAGGAGGTTCAGAGCCTCACAGGGAAGCTGGCTGGACTCAGCAGGTTCCTCTCCATGGCGGGAGAGAAGTGTGCGATCTTCTTTAAGGCGCTAAGGGGCAACAAAAAATCCGAATGGACCCCAGAGTGCGAGGAAGCTTTTCAGGCTTTGAAAGGGAAACTCGCCCAAGCCCCCCTACTTCAAGGGCCGAGACCGGGAGAAGACTTATACCTATACCTGGGAGTAGGACTTGAAGCGGTAAGTTCAGTATTGATCCGTGAGGAAGGAAGAAAGCAATTTCCCAATCTACTATGTCAGCCGAGTGCTGAAGAAGGCGGAGCTCCGATACCCAATCTTGGAAAAGTTGGCTTTCGCATTGGTGGTGACGGCTCGGAGGCTCCGGCCCTACTCTCAAGCACACTCCATCAGAGTAGTGACAGATCACCCGCTTCGCAAAATCATGGAAGGGGTGGAGCACTCGGGAAGATTGGCGAAGTGGTCCGTGGAGCTGAGCGAGTTCGATATTACGTTCGTGCCCAGGACATCAATCAAGGCCCAAGCGGTGGCAGACTTCATGATCGACTACACGACCGAGGTGGGGGAACATGAACCGCCTCCCCCAGTGGCATGGAGGATGTTAGTGGATGGTGCCTCAGGAAAACACTCCTATGGGGGGGGGGGATCATCCTAGTGAGTCCCCAAGGGACAAAGATCGAGCAAACCTTGAACATCCATTTTCCAATTACCAATAACCAAGCGGAGTACGAGGCAGTGATAGCGGGCCTGCGGTTAGCTCGAGAACTGGGAGTGAAAGATGTGGAGGTCTCGACGGACTCCATGGTGGTAGCATGCCAAGTCAAGGGAGAGTTTGAGGCAAAGGACCCGACCCTCCTGCGGTACTTGGAGAAGGTCAAGGGAGTCATCAGGCAATTCCACACTTTCTCCATCAAACACGTGCCAAGGGAAGAGAGCACCCCCGCGGACCTCCTAGCCAGGTTCGGTCCTCGAACAGGAGGGACGGTTTCAGAACTCATCCGACCCTCCATCGAGGAAGGAGAACTGATGGAGGTGGATCAGCGGGTCTCGTGGATGTATCCCTTCATCTCCTTCCTATCATCAGGGAAGTTCCCTGAAGGAGACATAGACAAACGGTGCTTCAGGTATAAGTCGGCTTATTACTCTTTGCATGCAGGAGGGCTGTACATGAAGACTCTCTCGGGACTCCTGGCCCGTTGTGTTTTGGAGGAGGAAGTTCCGTGAGTCCTAGAAGAAATTCACTCCGGGGAGTGTGGGAGTCACTCTGGGAGCCGAACTCTGGAAGGGAGGGTGTTGAGACAAGGCTACTTCTGGCCCACCCTCCGCAAGGATGCGGCGAAGTTTGCAAGGAAGTGTTCAAAGTGCCAGCTCTATGCTCCACTCCAACTCCTCCCAGCTCAGAGGCTCCGAACCATCACTGCTCCCCGGCCCATCGCCATATGGGGGTTGGACCTAGTTGGCCCTTTCCCTCAAGCTAGCGGCCAAAGAAGGTTCTTACTGGTCATGATCGATTATTTCTCCAAATGGGTAGAAGTGAAGGCGCTCGCCAAGGTAACATCCCAAGTTGTAAGGAATTTTGTATGGGGAGAAATAATTTGTAGGCACGGCCTCCCCCTGGCTATAGTGACGGACAATGGGCCGCAATTTGCTAGCGAAGAATTCGTTAGCTTCTGCACCCAGCTTGGCATCGACCTCAGGTTCGCATCGGTTCACCACCCAAGAAGCAACGGCCAGGTGGAAGCGGCAAACAAAGTAATCGTCAACTTACTGAAGAAGAAGGTGGAGAACCTACAAGGGAACTGGGTAGAGCAACTGCCATCCGTTCTCTGGGCCCTGAGGACTACCCCTAACACCGCCACCGGGGAGACCCCGTTCAAACTTTCTCATGGGTCCGATGCAGTCCTTCCCATTGAGTTCGAAGTAAAGACCCCCAGGGTGATTGCCGCAGGTGAAGGAGATGAAGAGTGGCTGGTGGCCAATGAGGAAGAACAAAGGCTATCCTTAGACCTGGTGGAGGAACTCCGGGACCAGGCCACCATCAGGCAGCAGGAAATTAAACAGCGAATGGCCCGATATTTTGACAAGCACATCCGAGTAAAACACTTTCAAAATGGGGACTTGGTCTTGAAGAAGGTCGACGCGGCCGGAAGAGGGGCCGCGGTAGGTAAGCTCAACCCCAATTGGGAGGGTCCATACATTGTAAGCGAGGTGCTCAAGTCAGGGGGGTACCACCTCCAAGATGTGGAAGGGATACCTCTCGGCCGAGCCCGAAGTGGAGACGATTTGAAACAATTTTATCCTTAAAAGCTTTATTGCAATATTAGTTGTGTATTTTACTTCTCCACTTGATAGTTATAACTGTTATGCGAGCACTGTCAAGGTGACAAATGTTGATGCTGGAATGCCCCAGATTGATCCGCTCCCGGGCTCTCACTAGACGGGGGGTTCAGGTTGATCTCTGGAGAGGTTGGCAAGGTGACAAGTTTTGGTGCTGGAATGCCCCAGATCGATTCCGCTCCCGGGCTCTCACTAGACGGGGGGTTCAGGTTGATCTCTGGAGAGGCTGGCAAGGTGACAAGTAGTGGTGCTGGAATGCCCCAGATCGATTCCGCCCCCGGGCTCTCACTAGATGGGGGGTTCAGGTTGATCTCTGGAGAGGCTGGCAAGGTGACAAGTTTTGATGCTGGAATGCCCCAGATCGATTCCGCTCACGGGCTCTCACTAGACGGGGGGTTCAGGTTGATCTCTGGAGAAGCTAGCAAGGTGACAAGTTTTGGTGTTGGAATGCCCCAGATCGATTCCGCCCCCAGGATCTCACTAGACGGGGGGTTCAGGTTGATCTCTGGAGAGGCTGGCAAGGTGACAAGTTTTTGTGCTGGAATGCCCCAGATCGATTCCGCTCCCGGGCTCTCACTAGACGGGGGGGTCAGGTTGATCTCTAGAGAGGCTGGCAAGGTGACAAGTTTTGGTGCTGGAATGCCCCCAGATCGATTCCGCTCCCGGGCTCTCACTAGATGGGGGGTTCAGGTTGATCTCTGGAGAGGTTGGCAAGGTGACAAGTTTTGGTGCTGGAATGCCCCAGATCGATTCCACTCCCGGGCTCTCACTAGACGGGGGGTTCAGGTTGATCTATGGAGAGGCTGGCAAGGTGACAAGTTTTGGTGCTGCAATGCCCCAGATCGATTCCGCTCCCGGGCTCTCACTAGAGGGGGGATTCAGGTTGATCTCTGGAGAGGCTGGCAAGGTGACAAGTAGTGGTGCTGGAATGCCCCTGATCGATTCCGCTCCCGGGCTCTCTCTAGACAGGGGGTTTCAGGTTGATCTCGGGAGAGGCTGGCAAGATAACAAATATCGCCGCTAGAATACATCAGGACCACTCCGCTCCCAGGCTCTCACTAGACGGGAAACCCTAAAGTTGATCACTGGGGAAGTTGGCAAAGAGAAGTTCTTCATAAGATCAGGATGATATGCCTCAGGTTGGCGAGTCTTCGGCACTGACCCGAGCCTTCTCGCTCGGCAAGAATTAAGGTTTCGCACGATAGTATGCTGGCGACAAGAACCGACCCAAGCACTCCGGTGTATCCGGTGCTCGGCAGAGAAGTCGCCGACACAGGGCCGAAGGCGAGCTCTCGCCGAGAAGGAAAGTACCCTGCGAAGCTTAGAAGCAGGTGCATACCTAAAAGGTGATAATCCTAAAGGAAGTGGCGAAAGGCCAGAGCAGCCAAAAATGTCCTATGCCTATCTATTCGATAACGTGATATGCGAGAACGAACACCGCAAGAACAACTTTCGCAAAGGCGAATATTGAGGTAAGCAAGAACGAGATATCAACACAAAAACGACATAGCGAAAAGGGCGAACACAATACAAGACTAAAAATATGCATCCATGCATTTGACAGTTAAATTACAGAAGGCGGCGATCTCGCCAGCCCAAAACAAAACAGAAAATAAAATAAAAAATCTATAAGCATCATGAGTCGCTCGCGAACTCTTCCTCGTCATCACTGCTCTTCACTGGTGGAAGCGGGATGAAGAGCTCTAGGACGATATCCTCTAGAACCATGTCAGCCGCGTCGGCAGCTAGGAAGCCGGTCGCCTTCATCGTCGAGAAGATGTAGCGAGCCGACTCGGTGGACTCCAAGCGAATGTCCTCGTCTCGCGCTCACCGCTCTTCCTTCAGAGGGCGGGGGGAAGGGTGAACGACGACACGGGTGAGATCGCAGTTTAGGGCTTTCAGCCCAGCCACCTCTCCCTCCAATTCCTGAATACGAGGGTCGGCACTTCCAGCGACCTCGGCATCCTGCAAGAAAAACAAGTTAGGGAAACGAAATGGCCGAAGGAAAGGAGGGTGACGAGGGGTCTAGGTAACTCACCACACTGCCCTCTGCGGCGAGCAGCTTCTCCTTCAGCTGCGTGTTCTCAACAAGGAGCCCCTGATAGGCCCTCGCGAGCTCCACGTTCTGAAGCTCCAGCTGTAAGCAGCGCCTCCCCGTCATATGGGCGAGCTCAGCAGAGCGCAACTGCGACATCGCGCTCTCGAAAGCGAAGGTTCTCGCAGTCTCATCTTTATAAGATCCCGCGTCCTCGCGCCCATAGAGGGCGAACGAGAGGTCGAAGGCATGACCACTAACGGTCTCCTTCTCCACCCAGGAGGGAAGGATGGTGGAGAAGTCCACCCGGTTTGTCTCCGATTTCCAGTTGACCAAGAGCTCGCCGGTCTCATCCCGATGCATCTGGCCGAGGCCGGAGTTGTAATGGTTGATGGGGATGGGCAGGACGGAGGTTCTGGGAGCCTCCTGGCAGGGCTCATTGTCCTCACCCCCCCCCCCCCCCCCCCCCCCCCCCCGCGGAGGGCTGGTGAGATTGAACTCATCGAAGGCGGCCTCGCGAGGCTCCTTTCCCTTCGAGGAGGTGAGCGAGACCCTGCTCTTCTTGCTTTTTTTCTTCGGCAGAGATTTCGGAGGAACGACATGACTACCGGAAGCCCCCGGTCTCTTGCGAGAGGAGAGCTCACCTGGAGTGACGGAGCGTCGGCAAGCCTCCGCCCCCATGGTCGCGAGAGCCAGGGTAGCGTCGGTTTTCCGATTGCTCGCGTAAGGGGGATGGATGGGAAGATCCCGCTCGCCTAGAAAAGGGTTGAAATTTCAATAAGTACGGGGTTACTGAGAAAGAAGTTAATAGTGATAGAGCGAGATCTTTAGCTTCCCCGACGAGCACTGGAAGCAGCTTGTCGAGATTGCGGCGAAGATGGACGACCTCAAAGTTCTTCTTGCAGAAGAACTGATAGAGGAGGGCGTCGTGTCCTCCGAGGACAGTGGGCCGGTAGGTGGTCTCGCCGTGTTGGACTGGCGAGATCGGGATGTTACCGAAATTCCCCTTGACGAGAAGGAACTTCTGGGCCCAGAAGTGGGCTTTGTTGACGGTCTCGTCAACCTTAGGACCAGAGCCCACGATGTAGGCAGTCCCGTCCCTGAAGGCGCAGAACGAGAACAGCTTCCGAAAGACCGGGAGGCTGAACTCGATGCGCTCCTCGCGAAGGTAGCAGGCGAAGGCTGTGATCACCGCCATGGAGTTAGGGGTGAGCTGGCCCGGAACCACGCCATAGTGCCTGAGCACCTGGCGAGCAGCGAGAAGATCAGGATTAGTTCACAATGAGCGGGACCCGATTTGCAGAGAATAAGAAGCGAGCGAGATCGATCATTACCTGACGAACTTCTGGCCACAGGCGGAGACGCAGGCCGACCGCGAAATGAGCGGTAGGTATGGCCAACTCGTCGACAAGCGGGGCGTTGATCACATCGTTCTCGCTAGGACGGCGTGCCTCGAACGGGGGAGTGACGTAGTCGGCAACTGCGCTAAAATATTCCTCGTCGGTCAGATTGTAGTGGTAGAAGGTGTGCTCCGCGAAAGCCTTCGCAATCTTTCGCCGACCCTCTGACTTATTGGCATCCCCGCCCATCTTCATAACCTGTGAGAAAAGAAGTAGAGCGAGAATGGGAAGGAGCGAGAGCTCTGAAGCGGAGGAGAATGAAGGTTCAGTAAATGCGGTGGTTGACTCAGTTATGACCGCCTATTTATAGCCAAAGCAAAAGGGAGGGAAGAAGTCCAAGCGCCGGTGGGCGCGGATAGCAGCAAAGACATCACATCAAGGCCGCGGGCGAGAAAGACCTGCGGAGTTAGTACGAGCAACATTTTCGCGAGATGTATTTATCGAGAACAGAGGGTCCTCGCGAACACAACATAACGTGAAAATGAAATAAACATATTAGCAGCGAGCGAGAACTAATAAAAAGCTAGCAATTATTATCAGGTAAGATAAAACTAGTATATGAGTCGAAGACCATTGCGAGATCGTCTAAAATAAAAGCGCTCATTAACAGGTAATAAAAGTTTGCGACAACGTAAGAGTTAGCGAGAGTTGTGGGGCAACCATTTCCACCTACCCCCACCTCGTGACCCGGAACGTGGCGGTACCCTAGAATTATAGTAATCCTCGACCGCGCGGCCCTCCCGATCAATGAGGAAGGCGTAATCCCTCATCCTCGCTATATGCGCCTCGGGCGTCGTGACATTTTCATCATGATCACGTTGTCTCGCGGCCCGGAGCCTCGCACATTCCTCCATCAAGACAGCGTGTCTATCCTCAGAGGCTTCCGTGTCCCGTCTCGCCTGCATGTTGAGGTCCATCAGCATCCGCCCGTGTTTCCTAAGCAACTCCGCGGCCCGTTGTTTCATCATCTCAGGATCTCGCGGATCCCCTAAGAAATCCTCCACCTGGTCAGGAAGGGGGGACATCTCGTCGTGGCCCAACTCAGAATAGGTAGGCGGATTTTTGGGATTCTCTGCGGGATATTATGAAGAGGTTAGATGGCGCGCTTAAGTTCGCGCAGGGCAAGGGGTGGTCAGAATGCTTACCCAGCGGGGGGCGAGAAGTCGAGGGACGGCCCTGGAACACGTTGTCGTAGTGAGGGTAGAGAGATTTACCCAAGCCGGGAGGGTAGGCTGCGTTGTTGGTCGGGAGGATCTTTGGCGGCACAGAGCCACCGGTCTCCTCGCTCGTCAGGAGTTGGAATCCGGGCTTATTTAATTTTGTCAGGAGGAGGCAGAGGCGGAGACGGAGGCCGCGATGCCTGGCGAGCCGGAGACTTCAGGGGCGAGACTGTAAGAAGTAAGCAACGAAGGTCAGATAGTTGACAAGGAACATTTTGGCATGCGAGATCAAGATCATACCGGTGACGTTTTTCCCAGCGAGATTAGTATCCGTCGGTGGGCTTTTGCGAGACCCATCAGCGGGTTCTCCAGCGTTCTCGTTCGGCAAAGCATCCTACGAGTAGGTATGAATCACAGGCAAATTTATTGACGTGAACTAGAGGGTAGTCCTTCTCGTGGGGGCGATCATCCGGGGAGGAGTCCAACAGCACGGAGTCATCTCCGATTCGACGAGCCGCCTTCGCCTTCTTAATTTTCGGCGACTGAGCAGGGGGCGGTCGATTCATCCAGGTGGGGACCCTGGTTGTGGAGGGTAGTCCACCGGCTCTCACCGCCCTCAGGCGAGCCTCGGCTTCTTCAGAAAGAGGCATCTCCAGGCAGCTACAGTATCAGGCAAAGAAAAAGGAAAAGAAGTGGCGGCGCACGCCACTGGAAACTCGGGACGATATTTATAGCCCACAGGGTGGGTCCCACCAAAGTTTCCTGACAGATCATCAAGGGGCTGGCGAATACCAGGGGTTGGATGTTTCTTCGCAAGGATAAATATCCTCGCGAAGAGAGGGGATTGTGTACAACCCCGATATTCGCCAGGCAAGGAGACGCGGTTTAAGAGAGCAGTGGAATGGAGGAGGTAATAAGGAAGAGAGGCCTTAGTGCCAGAAATCTTCCCTCTCGGCGAGATGAGTGCTCGCGGGCGCGTTCGATGAACTCTCCAGTGTTCGTCGAACTCCCCCGGCTTCGTCGACCACACCCCTGTTTGACAGAATCATCAGAAGTAGGCGAAGTGACCCGCGTTCAGCGAAAGGCGTGTTGAGCTCGACGAAGTCCAGAGGCGGTCTCGCAGGAAGGCTCATGAGACCGGACCTCGGCAGATTCCGCCAGAATTGGCCGGCGAGGTCCTCGCAGGGTGATCTCCCAGGAGAGGCACCACGAGCAGGACTCGCGAGAGGGCCCGCGAGGACTACAGTAGTCAAGTTCTCGCAGTTCCTTGCCCATAAATTGATAAGGCCAAATTACTCTTTTACCCTTGGTGGCCTGCCTTTAGCCTCTCCAAACAGTGGAGTTTGGCTGTTAGCAGACCCATTTGGGGTGCAGATAGTAAAATCAGAAGGCAGGATCCTGCTATTTGTAGGCCAGATCAGGAAACCTATAAATAAGACCTCAAGGGCACCTTTGGAGAGGACTTCACTTCAGCTTCTCTCTCCTCAGGTATTCTTTGGTTAGCATTCCCAGAGCTCTCCAAGGTGCCCGAGTCTCAGCTTTGGCTTGGGAGGGAAAGCGCTCAACGATCTTCCATGTTAGTGGAGGGACCTCCTCGCTGCGACTAAGGTCTTAGTCTTCTTTCTAGTCTTCAGTCTACCTTCTCCAAGGGACCAGTAAGGGCTAGCTGCCCCTCATCTCGGTGAGGGCCCCGAGCTCCACAAGAGGCCGAGAAATCGGTTTCAACAGTGCTAGATATCTTCTCGATCCTTTTGCAAATTCGTGGGTGATTGGTGGATTCACCATTTACGTTTTCTTGTTCCTAACCGCATAAATGAAAATGATGGGAGAGAAACTCCGACCACCTCCGGCCAAACGGACACCTCTGTTCGACAGCCCCAAGTCGGCTGAGGGTTTTGGCAGGAGGAATTGGCCGGAGACTGCCTTGAACGGCCAGAATTTGGAGTTGAAGTAGCTCCAGGACCGGATGATCCTGACCCTCGGATAGCAGGGGAAGATGATGTGTCATTGGATCGGGTTCTGGTGATAGTCGCAGGACAATTAATTTAATTCTTGGAATTATTTGTATTTAAATTTCCTAGATCTGTCTGAACTTAGAACTAAATATAGAAAAATAATGGCTTTGATTCAGGAAAAATTCCCTACATAAAAGTTGTAGATCTAGGTCTCAGCTAAAATTAGAAATTTGTTTCCTGTGAATTGAGTGACTGTAGCTCCCTCAACACCCATTATGGTGAGACTGGTCTTTGGGAAGAATAGAACTTTGAAGATGAATAACTTTCATATAGTAGATTGCATGAAGCTAAAATTTGGATCACATGTGTGTGTACCTTAGACCTACTGTGTGCCCAAAAATCAGAATTTTTGAGACACATTTTTCTAAAGTTTTAGTAATATTTAATAAACCATCTATGGTGTATAATTTGGGTTAAATTGACTCAAATACTGCCAAATTTTCTCTGGAAGATTGGTTGTTTGTATAATAGTGTTTGGTAAAAATCTTGGGTCATTTGGACCCTTGCAAGCGAATAAACCTAAGTTTCAAATGAACCTTAGTTGGAAAATTTTAAGGATGTGACAAGGAGGGTATTTTGTGAATTTTTACCATATCCTTGAGAGAATCAACCTAAAATTTCTAACATAGTTTTAATATACCTATTGTGGGACATGTGTGTCACAACCCTTTGTTTGAGAATAACAAATCCCATATTGTATTTGAACTTACTTGTCGTGTGTTTATAGTGTGCAGGGAACTATAGGTGCAATACTTCACAGGTAGACAACAACTTCAAATCAAATTCTGTGAAGGAGAGCTACCGCCAGCGCTAGGAATACCGCCTGGCGCTAGCTCATGTTTGTGCACACAATGTCACGCCGCGACGATTTCATAACCGCTTCTACACGAACGCTACCGCAAGCGCTAGGAGCTACTACAGGCGCTATCTCCAAGTTATATAATATGATGCCTTCTCTCTCGTTTTATGAAGATATCCCAGAGATATTACTTGTACCAAAAATTCAAGAGCTGTTACTCTGCCAAAAGTTCATCTCCCACTCAAAGACAAAGAAGATTTCTGGAGAAGGAAGCCGTCACGCTGCATCCAAAGAACGATCGTTTCAACCTTGCTTATGCTACATCGATCCTTCATCCTCATGTTCAGAAATCTCATAGAGGGAGTTCTTGTTATTTGCTTTATTTCATTATTGTGAATTTTAGTAGTAAAATCGCCTTGTGTTGGCGACTAGGTCCTTGCGCGGCTTAGGGGGTAATTCGCCGCGTGAGTTGGCGACTAGGTCTAGGAGATTAGATCTAGGGGGTGCTCGAGGCCATATCCGGGGAAGGATTGGCTAGAGCGGCTTGAGGCCATATCTTGGGAAGAATAGGCTAAAGCCAACCAGTTTGTGGGGATATAAGTCGGTATAGAAAAGAAAAAGATATTTACTTTTGTACGCCTCCGATTTCTAGCGATATTGAAATCAAATTTATGTAAACACTTTTTCATATAATACAATCATGTTTCTATTTGTTATTACTTGATTTCTTTCATTTGGTGTTAATTTTATTATTGCAAATTACTTTTTGGTAAATTGTTATTTTGCTCTCATTTATTCCTAAACAATTTAGTAATTTCCTTAAAATTATAAAAAGAATTTTTATTCTCTTATTCACCCCCTCTAAGGGCCCTTATCGATCCAACAAGTGGTATCAAAGCCAGGTTATTCCAAATTGGTTTACAAACCAGGAATAATGGCATCTTATGATCTCACTTTTTTCGAGGGACGGGGAATTAGTAGACCTCCACTATTTACTGGGTCAGATTATAATTATTGGAAAAATAGGATGCGGTATTTTCTTATGACCCAAGATATTGAGGTATGGAATATGGTAGAAGAGGATTACTCTCCTCCTACAATTGTAGTTGGAGAGATAACAATAGAAAAACCAAAAGATAAATGGGATGATAGGGATAAACTTAAATGCAAAAATAACGTCAAGGCCATGAATGCTTTACTTTGTGCGTTAGATAGAAACGAATTTAATAGAATTTCCGCATGTACTACTTCATATGAAATTTGGAACCATTTGGAAATTACTCATGAAGGTACATCGTAGGTTAAAGATTCAAAACTTTTCCAACTGGAGTCAAAATATGAAAAGTTTCGGATGGATGAAAGCGAAGATATTGATGCAATGTACACACGCTTCACCAAGATCGTCAATGCCTCCAAAGCACTCGGAAAGAACTTCTCCAACGATGACTTGGTCCAAAAGATTCTTCGTTCTCTTCCTCCAAAATTCAATCTGAAGGTGACGGCTATCTCAGAGTCGCACAATCTAAGAACACTTCAGGTTGAGAGCCTCTTTGGGAATCTCAAAACCTATAAGGTAGAACTCAAGATCCAATATGATGAATACAACAAGGAGCCAAAGAAGAAGGCGTTGCCACTAAAATCAAAGAAGGAGTGCCAGGAGGATGAGGATGAAGATGAAGAAAGCCTCTTGGTAAATAACTTCCGAAAGTTCATGAGAAATCCGAAAAGGAGAAACACCTTCCAGAAATATTTCCAAAAGTAAGGGAGATGGAAATGGTCATCTTCAAAGAAGGAGAAGGAGAGCGACGATGAGGAAGAAATACCTCCTACAGAATGTTATCACTGTAGGAATACCGGGCATATTCGGAGCCAGTGCCCAAAATTTTTGAAGGAGAAAAAGGAAAAGCAGCACAAAGGGAAGGAAAAGAGGAAGGTGTTAAAAGAAAAAACATGGGATGACTCCTCCTCCTCCGAAGAGTCAAGCGGGACTTCATCAAGCGAAGATGAGGAAGCAAACAGATGCCTCATGGGACATGGAAACTACGACGACGACGCCAGTGTTCTTAGCGACACTGAGGTAACTCCTCCCACTTATGATGACCTTTTTAATGAATTTCTTGAAACTTGCAAAGCTTTTTATAAAAATATGAAAGATAGTATTTTATTAAATCGGGAAAATGAATCTCTAATTAAAAAAATCAAAAGCTTTCCAAAAAATTAATTGTTTTAGAAAAGAGAAAGATTTTTTGCCAAGAGTGTGATCACTCCACTAAAATGGCAAAAGATATTGAAGAGTCACTTTCTAAAGCCGTCTCACATGCCAAAAGTCTTACAAAAGAGAAGGGGGAATTAGAAAGAAAATTAGAAGCCTCTCTTGTGAAAATAAAAAATAATAAAAAAAGGTTTTGAAAATAAGTGTGTCATGCTTGTGAAAGAAAATTCCTCACTTAAAGCACAAGTTCATGATCTCACAAAAACCATTAAAAAATTTGGAATAGTCCAAAAATAACTCGATATGATTTTAGGGAACCAGTGCTATGGTTCTGGAAAATTTGGGCTCGGATATCGAGGTGAGAGCTACCGCCTGATGCTAGCCACTAACGACGACGCTAGCTCCTCATACAAAAATTCAATGATTTCTTTTGCAAAACCTTTTTCTTCTGTAAATCTGATTCCTTCCAGCAAGAAAAAAATTCCAAAAAAGGGTTTCAACCCCCTTTATTACATGTGCAAACTGTTATAGGTTTGGTCACACGTCTAGTTCTTGCAGGAAATTAAAACAAACTACTTTAAAGCAAATCTGGGTACCTAAGGCTTATACTTATTCTATGGGTGGTACCACTTGGGTATCCAGATCTTTACTCTCATCTTCTTTATAGATGTGCAGGCAGGCTAAGGAAAATAAAGACGTGTGGTACTTGGATTCTGGATTCTCCAAGCACATGACGGGCTATAAAGCCATGTTCCTTAGCTTAGAAAAGAAGAAGGGAGGGATCGTGACGTTTGGCGATAATGGAAAAGGAAGGATCATGAGAATTGGTACAGTTGGTAACGAATCCCTTACGATATCTAATGTTCTTTATGTAAAAGGGATAAAACACAATCTAATTTCTATTAGCCAATTGTGTGATAAAAGATTAGATGTTTTATTTGAATCTTCCACTAATTTATGCAAAATATCCAATCCTACTACAAAAGATATTTTACTAACTGCACCTAGAATACATAATGCTTATATAGTTTCTTTTCATGATCTTTCTAAATCATCTATAAAATGTTTTATCACTAAAAATGATGAATTAGAACTTTGGGATAGACGACTAGGACATGCTGGCACAAAGCTTATTGTAAACTTGCCAAAAGTGATTTAATTAGAGGATTGCCTAGGTTAAATGGAACTTTACCTTCACTTTGTTCACCATGTCAAAAGGGTAAATTTACTAGATCCTCTTTCAAAAGTAAAAATTTCATTTCTACTACAAGACCCTTGCAATTAATTCATATGGATCTTTTTGGGCCCGTTAGCACCGCAAGTCTTGGTGGTAGATTATTTACATATGTTATAATAGATGATTTTTCAAGATATTGTTGGACGTTATTTCTCTCATCCAAATCCGATGCGTTTTGCGAATTTGCAAAATTATAAACTCGTATTCAAAATGAAAGTGATTTAAAAATTAAATGCATTCGCTCAGATCATGGAGGAGAATTTGAAAATGAAAAGTTTACTACTTTTTGTGATATGTTAGGCATTAAACATGAGTTCTCCGCACCACGTACACCACAACAAAATGATGTTGTAGAAAGAAAGAATAGGACACTTCAAGAACTAGCACGCACTATGTTATGTGAATATAAATTGCCGAAGTCCTTTTGGGCCGAAGCCGTAAATACATCATGCTATGTTATGAATAGAATCATGCTTCGCCCATCTCTTAATCACACACCATATGAACTTTATTTTCAAAAAAAGCCTAACGTATCCTACTTCAAAGTTTTTGGTTGTAAATATTTTAATTTGAATACTAAAGATAGCTTGAGAAAGTTTGATGAAAAATGCGATGAAGGAAATTTTCTTGGATACTCTTCAACAAGTAAAACTTATAGAATTTTTAATAAAAGAACTAGTAAAGTTGAAGAGCCAATTAATATAAAATTTGATGAGGTTGTTCCTTGTATAGAAAGACTATCCGCAGGCAACGAGGATGATCTCTTACAACCTTTGGAGCATGGTGATGAGGAACCTTCCAAAGAAGAGAAAGAGGAGGCCAAGGAAGATGATTATGTGCCTCCACGCGCCTTGCAATTCACAAAAGATCATCCACAGGAGCTAGTAATTGGTGAACCATCTGTTGGGCTAAGAACTCGATCTTCTCTTCATGAATCTTATTCAAATATATGTTTTGTTCCGAAATAGAACCAAAAAACATTTCTACCGTTTTAAATGATGATTTTTGGTTTTTGACAATGAATGAAGAGTTAGAACAATTTGAGCGACATAATGTTTGGAAATTAGTAGAAATACCATCTAATCACCCAGTTGTAGGTGTAAAATGGATTTTTAAATGGGTTTGTAAAAAAATAAAACTATTTCAAATGGATGTATAAAGTGCCTTTCTAAATGGGTTTGTAAAAGAAGAAGTTTATGTTTAAGAACCCCCCAGTTTTATTAGTGAAAAATTTCCCAATCATGTTTATAAACTAGAAAAAGCGCTTTATGGTTTAAAACAAGCGCCCCGTGCATGGTATGAAAGACTTACATTATTTTTATTAAAGCACGGTTATATTATGGGAAGTGCTGATAATACTCTCTTCATTAAGTACAATAATGATGATTTGAATATTTTGCAAATATATGTTGATGATATAATCTTTGGATCTACTAATGAAGAGTTGTGTAATAAAGTTATTTTATTGTTGAAAAATGAATTTGAAATGAGTCTAGTAGGAGAACTTTCTTGTTTTCTTGGTTTTCAAACATCACAAAGAAATGATGGTATTTTTATATGTCAAACTAAATATGTTTTTGATATGCTTAAACGCTTTGGATTTGAAAACCTTAAACAAGCTTCTGCACTAATGAGTGCATCACTAAAATTAGGAAAAGATGAATCGGGAATTTCTATTGATCAAACTTTATATAGAGGTATGATAGGATCTCTACTTTATCTAAGTGCAACTAGACTCGATATTATGTTTGTTGTATGCTTATGTGCTCGATTTCAAGCCAATCCAAAAGAATCTCATTTAAAAGTGGTAAAACGTATTTTTAGATATCTAATTGGGTCATCTAGATTAGGATTATGGTACCCGCATAATAATTCATTTACACTTCAGGGCTATTCCGATTCGGACTACGCCGGATGCTCACTTGATAGAAAAAGCACTAGCGGTACTTTTCTAGGAACTTCATTAGTTGCATGGTCTAGTAGGAAACAAAATTCGGTCGCACTCTCTACCATAGAGGCCGAATACATTGCACTAGGGAGTTGTTGTGCACAAGCACTATGGATGAGCCAAACTCTAGAGGACTTTGGTTTTCATCTAAAACATATTGAATTGAAATGTGACAACAAAAATGCCATTGATCTTACAAATAATCTGGTACGCCATTCTAGATCCAAACATATAGATGTACGTCATCATTTCATAAGGGATCATATTAAAAAGGAAAATATTAGAATAAGTTTCATTGGCACGGACTCTCAACTTGCTGATATATTCACTAAACCTCTTCCGGATGCAAGATTTCAAATGTTAAGGTTGGAATTAGGAGTCTTAGACATCTTAGGATAAGTTATATAAAAAATGCTAAAAGTTTTATGCAATTTGAGCAATCAAGACATCTCCAAAAATGACAAAATTTCTGCTTTAGACTACTCTAAGGACTCTTAATCAAGATCAAAAAGTGGAAATTTAAAATTCTCAAAAAATCACTTACTGTTTTCCGCGCTAGCACTAGCGCCGGTGCTAGCGCGGGTGCATGATTTTTCTATTTTTCAAAATTTCTAAGAATCTATAAAAATATGTTAGTTTATATGTACTGCTTTGTTTTTGTATTTCTGACATTTTGTTATTTTTGTTTTATTTATATTATGGAAAATCAACTACAAAAATTCAAAATTCAAAAAATACAAAAATATGTTTTTGTGGTTTTCTGTTTTTCTTTCATTATAAAAAATTTCAAAAAAAAACTGTTTGATCTTTATTGATAATATCAAGCATGTATGAATTCTATTATTTAGAATTATTTACAATGTTAAAACTCATTTCTCCAAATTACTATGAACATTGTTTTGTTTATCATGCTTTGATCTATCTAATTAAGTGCATCAATTATATTAAAAACCAAGCTTAGCACGCCTCTAAGTATGAGTAAATGTTTTGTGATTGATAATGATACCTTTCACTCACTTATTTTGGTAATCTACATGTATGTTTAAATCTAAAAATGCTTGCTTGTGTATTGTAATTGTGCAATGAATTACAACTTGCATAAATTTATTACCTACACAATATTTGAATTGCACTTAAGAAATTAAGAAAAATGGTTAAGTTTAAAAATTGGGTTGGGTTTGCAAAACAAGTGTATTCGGAGAATGTTGTCTCACAAATGTGAACAAAACAAAAAATAGACAAATACAACTCCACCAAGCACTACTTGAACCTCCTGATAAGTCTTCATAAGCATTATGAGGTTGAGCACCTTGGAAAGAATAGTAGTGTCTTGTGCAAACCTTAGGTTATTACACCACTTTTTTTCTAAACATATGTGCATTAAAGTGGGTGAAAGTTAATATACTTGTATTTTTATTGTGCACTTTACTCTACATGTCTTATATTTTGTGATTTAAATCAATTGTTAACATTGCTCAAAATACACTTATGTGCACTTCATTATCTTTCATAACATTTCTTCTCATGAGTATTGGATTCTAATGTTTTATCTATACTACTCTTTATATAATAAATGCACTAGATAACCTAGCATGATCTCTACAATGTTTTGGTATCTCTTGAACTTAAAATTAAGTAATATTGTAGTATATTCTTTTTACATATATTCATTTCATGCTTGGTAACTATATTTAAAACTATGAGATTTCAAAAAGGTTAAAACATCTTTACATTTTGAACTAAAACTCATATTTATACTTATGATTTTCTTGCTCACAAAAAGATGTTTCTTATAATCTTTCGCTTGCTTACAACTCTTATCTCTTTATTTGAAATCTTTTCAACACTATGCTTAAACTCTTTATCATTTTCTATGTTACAAAACCTCGATCATGATTTATCATTTATAAAAAATGCCTCCTTACTATCTTCTCCCCACCTTCTTTTGATAATACAAAAAAGGGGGAGATTAATTGAAGAAATCTAGAGGAGAAATCTAGACGATTTAGGGGATAATAAATAATTCATTTAATCTAACATTTAGGGGGAATATAAAACATAAATTACATTTATGTAGGGGGAGCATTAAGATAGGGGGAGTATGCACATTCTCATGCTTATCAAATACTATAGTTGCACCTTTATATCGCTTATCATATACTATAAACACCTTTGTTGATTTCTTGCTAAGAGGATTTGTTATTATCAAAAGAGGGAGATTGTTGAACATGTGTGTCACAACCCTTTGTTTGAGAATAACAAATCCCATATTTTATTTGAACTTGCTTGTCGTGTGTTTATAGTGTGCATGAACTATAGGTGCAGTACTTCACAGGTAGACAACAACTTCAAATCAAATTCTTTGAAGGAGAGCTACTGCTAGCGCTAGGAATACCGCCTGGTGCTAACGCTACCGTAGGCGCTAGCGCTACCACCTGGTGCTATCTCGAGTTCGTGCACACAATGCCACGCTGTGATGGTTTCGTAACCGCTTCTACACGAACGCTACCACAGGCGCTAGGAGCTACCGCAGGCGCTAGGAGCTACCGCAGGCTCTAGGAGCTACCGCATGCTCTATCTCCAACTTATATAATTTGATGCCTTCTCTCTCGTTTTATGAAGATATCCCAGAGAGATTACTTATGCCAAAAATTCAAGAGCAGTTACTCTGCCGAAAGTTTATCTCCCACTCAAAGCCAAAGAAGATTTCTGGAGAAGGAAGCCGTTACGCTGCATCCGAAGAATGATCATTTCAAACTTGCTTATGCTATATCGATCCTTCATCCTCATCTTCAGAAATCTCATAGAGGGAGTTCTTGTTATTTGCTTTATTTCATTATTGTGAATTTTAGTAGTAAACTTGCCTTGTGTTGGGGACTAGGTCCTTGCGTGGCTTAGGGGGTAATTCACCGTGGGAGTTGGCGACTAGGTCTAGGAGATTAGATCTAGGGGGTGCTCGAGGGCATATCCGTGAAGGATTGGCTAGAGCAGTTTGAGGCCATATCCAGGGAAGGATAGGCTAAAGACAACCGATTTGTGGGGATACAAGTCGGTATAGAAAAGGAAAAGATATTTACTTTTGTACGCCTCCGATTTCTAGCGATATTGAAATCAAATTTATGTAAATACTTTTTCATATAATACAATCATGTCTCTATTTGTGTTTACTAGATTTTTTTCATTTGGTGTTATTTTTTTATTGTAAATTACTTTTTGGTAAATTGTTATTTTGCTCTCATTTATTCCTAAACAGTTTAGTAATTTCCTTAAAATTATAAAAAGAATTTTTATTCCCATATTCACCCTCCCCCCCCCCCCCCCCCTCTAAGGGCGCTTATCGATCTAACACCTATGTGCACCATCTCCCCAAAAATGAGTGATATTGGGGAACATTTTCCCATGGTTTTTGTAGATATTTATTATAGCATGTATGTGTGACACACATATTTAGATCACACCAAATGAGCCCAAATTTTGATGGGTGATGAGGCAGGCCCCTATGAACCTCTGGTTGAAATTTGAGACCAAATGGGTTCATGCATTAGTGGGTATGTAAGAATGGGTAGCCACCAATAAGATTAAATATCTTAAGAAAGGGAGGTTTGGGACATCACCCTATCATACCTCCTAGTACCGCTGTGAGCCCTTCACCGGGTTGCCCTCGGGAAGTCCAAGGTTAACCATAAACTTCTAAGTTCAACTAAACAATGGACACGAGTAGTTTAAGTAGGAGAAATTGATAAGATAATCCTCGTCCCAAATTTGGAATGGATTGGTATAAGGAAGGATGGGTTAAGTCTTGTGAGTGGTAAACTCGGTATTATATAAGGGAGGACGGGTTAAGTCCTGTGAGCGGTAGGCTCGGTATTATATAAGGAGGGCCGAGTTAAGTCGTGGGAGGGATAGGCTGATATTGATAAGTTCATCTTTCTTGCTCCCCGTCTGCTTTAATTTCTAAAATTTCATATATCCCCCTGCAGGTAAATAAATTTTTGGACCCATTCTTGGGTAATTCTGAGTGGCAGTCTTGGAAGGAGAAGCAAATGACAATGATGAAATCAATTGCCTATTCCACCTCATCATCTTTGCCTGCATTTTCCTTGAAAGACTGGGTGCCTTTGTGCCATTCCTAATTATACACATTTCTAATTATACACATAGTTCACCATGACTCTCATTTATTCCTAAACAGTTTAGTAGAGAAGATTTCTAATTATACATATAGTAGATCCAGTCTAGGGTTTTTCGGACTCATCTGGGCTTGTTTTCACACACATGCACTTCACTTCTGCACATTATTGCTTATATTGCATTGATACCCCGGATTACACGAAGTGCTCCTTTCAGGCCCGTTTTGGTGTGCATTTGTGCTCCATGTTGTTGGGGGTAAGCACATGGTGCTCCCCAACCCTTTTTCTGTATTTGGATGTTGCAGGAGGTGTATTCCCAGCTATTTATTGTGCTTTGAAGGTGGGCAGATCTCCATTTTTTCCCAAATTCCATTTCTGCATGAATCACACGGCCGTGTGTTTTCTTGATGCACGATCGCTCCGACCATGCGTGCTTATTTGTTGGCAGAATGGTGTTCTGCCCTTGATCGTGCGATTTGTTCACGCACGGGCAGTTCGCCCGTGCGCGAAGGAAATGCACGATCTCTCCTTGTTGTTCTGGTTTCGAGCTTTTTGGATTTGCTCGTGCGTTTTTACGCACGGTCGGCTTTGACCGTGTGGGAGTAAAACGCACAGGCACGTCTGCTTCATCTTACTGGGCTTCCTATACATTTAATATCGGACGGTCCATGCACGGTCGTGCGTTCGACCGTGCGTGACCAATTTTTGACTATTTCTCTATAAAAGCTACAGACTTCTCCCTAGACTGGATCGATCATTTTTCCCGCGCCCAAGAGCTCTAGTTCCTCCCTTTTTTGCTGCTCCATCGCCACCCACCTTCGGGAGGAGCTCCGACCACCATCCTCTTGCAAATCTAAAGTTGGAGCATCCTCTAGGCCTCCTGCATCGTTCGTGCACTCCCAAGCTCCATTTCAAGAGATTTCTTGTTGCACACGTAAAGTTCTCTGGTGAGGTTAGGATCAAAGAAGATTGACGGAGAAGACGGACTAGAGGTGGTGAGAACTTCAGAGACCCCGGACCGCAGTTGGAGCCGGAGCTCGGATAAGGATTGACAACCTTAGATTTCGGTCGTGAACCTCCGATGAGTCTCCGCCCTTTGGTTGTAATCTCACCCCCTTCATATGTAGTAGTGTTTTCCTTTAGCATTTGTGTGTATGAATGATGATTGCTAAACCTTATTATTGCATTTAAGTATATTTCATGTATATGTAAAATTATCTTGTGGTTTATGCAAGTGAGGAGCGCCCCCATTCCATCTTAGATCCACCATCACTGTCCATTCCATTCTGTAAGCCTACTCTTTCACTATGCTAGCTTACTCTTCCATTCCGTGTGCCCACTCTACATCTGCCAAGCTAAATGACGCTAACGGCCCATGTAATCCATCCGCCTAGCCAAGAGGTGCTAATGGCCCTCAAACCTTTCCGCAGTTACACTCACCTCATCCGGTTTCCTACTCGTCCATCCGCGTAGTGAAGCAGTGCATAGTAGCTGATGAGTCCTGATCATATACACATTTATGGACTCATCCGGGCCGTTATTTAGTCATTTCTCCGCACTTTAGCCTTGTTTTAGTTTATATTTGATAATCCATGCTAGGTGCACATCTTGGCCCACTTTGGCGTGATTTTCGTGTTTTTTGTCTTTAGTAGTATTCTTGTGCTGTTAGGTGCCACTTTCAGTGGCTAGATCTGTGGTTATGCTGGAATAGGAGTCGTGCAAGTGTTCCCGGTGCAATTCTGCACAGGAACACTGCGCACGATCACCGGTTCTATTGCGCACGACCACTGGTCGTGCGCCACTGATCGTGTGCACTTAGCCCTTTTTCACGAGTTCTGTTTGGTGCAGTGCGCACGACCACCAACGCTAGTGCGCACGACCACCGGTCGTGCGCCACTGCTCGTGCGCACTTATCATTAAAATTCTGAGTTCTGTTTGCTGTATTGCGTACGACCATCAACGATAGTGCGCACGACCACCGGTCGTGCGCCACTGGTCGTGCGAACATTTTATTTTATAATTTCGTATCTTGCAGGTTCCTCCCAGGCAGTGCGCACGATCGCAGAATTCCAGTGCGCACGACCACTGGTCGTGCGCCAATGACCGTGCGCAGTATTCAATACAGCGCCTATTTAAACGCCTGTTGCGATTTTAGGGCGGATCGTTCATGCCGGGAGCGGGGTTCCTGTTCCGTACGCCGCCGATTTCCACCTTGGGACGCCTCCACTTCATCTCCTACGCAAAGGGAACCCTCCTCCATCCATTCTAAGACTTCCTCCATTGTCCGTGAGAGTTCTCCATCGTCCGCAAGCCTCCAAGCAAGCATTCTTTCATTCCGCTCGGTGAGAAGAAGAAGAAACCTAAAGTCGAAGACGACGGAGCACGTAGGGAGATCGTGACAGCTCTCTACGCCGGAAGCATTGTCCGTCCGAGTCCGGAGGTAGCCCGACAACCTACCATTCCGGCCGTGAACGGCCGCTAGTCTTCAACATCGGTTATTTCTTTCCTCTTTCCTTGTTGTACTCTTTGAACCGTGTAAAACTCGAATATTGAGATGTTATTTGTTTAAATGAATGTCTCTTTGTTATTCTTCATGGTTTGGTTGTGATTCACTTCGTTCTCATTCACTCACTCGCGCCCGCACGCAAGGTGTTTGACCCGCGTTAGCGAGAGCTAACGGCGGTTGTGAAGAGGTGTTTGCGACCCTCACCCTCTCGCACTTGAGTTCACTTCATCCGCCTCACGAAGCACGGCATCGCGGCCGTTGCATCCACCTCACTTTGCGAAGCGGTGTTTTCGACCCGCATTTCTTTTGTTATTGCTAAGATTAGGAAAACCAACCAAAAACCCCTCTTTGTGTTTGTTGAACGCTTGTGTAACAATCATCTCTGCGCGATTCGTTCACCCATCCTGCATTCCTCAAGAGACCGACATCCGGGGAATTTATTCTCCACAATTATTACTTGACAGCGACCGGTGCACTTGCCGACACGCATCAAGTTTTTGGCGCCGTTGCCGGGGAATGCAGGCGTGTTTCGTCTTATGTTGTGACTTTCGTTATACGAGCAGTTGTTTTTTATTTTCTTTGTTTTTCTTTTTGTTTTTGACAGTTCATGCAGAGGCAGGTCGCAGGTGAACTCGCACCTTTTGATCCAGAAATCGAACGAACTGCTCGCGCGCGAAGGCGCGCTGCGGCTGTACAAGCGGCCATGGGTGATCAGGTAGACCCAAATGATGTTGATCCGAGAATGCCCGGCGTGGGGGAACATCAGCCTGGGATTGAGCAGGAGGCAGCTAGGCCTCGACCCCGCACGATGAGGGACTACACCACTCCAACTGCTGGGAGTGTGTATCCAGGTTTTGGGCCCAATATTATGAATAATCAGTTTGAGATCAAGCCAGCGATCTTAAACATAATCCGGAACAACGCTCAGTTCTCGGGGTTGGCCAGTGAAGATCCGCATCTGCATCTGGCGGAGTTTTCTGATATTTGCGGAACCTTCCGCTACGCAGGGATTGCTGACGACACAGTCAAGCTCAGACTGTTTCCCTTTTCACTCCGCGACAAAGCAAAGGTGTGGCTCCACTCCATTCCGCCCGGGACTGCTGCAACTTGGGATGCCCTCGCATCCAAGTTCCTTGCTAAATTCCATCCCGTGGATAAGATTGTAAGCTTGCGGCGGGAGATCGCCACATTTCGCCAACTTGACCAAGAGACCCTTGCTGAAGCTTGGGAGCGCCTCAACGATCTCCTTCGCCGTTGCCCTGGCCACGAGCTCCAATCATGGAATGTGGTTGAATTGTTCTACTTCGCGATCGAGCCCAACTACAGGGCAATGATCGATGCTGCGGCGGGTGGTACCTTGATGAACCACACTCCTGAAGAAGCCCTTCGAATTCTGCGCGACACTGCCTCCCACAGTACATTCTGGACTGCAGGGAGAAATGCTCCAAGAAGCGGCCGAGGTCTTTTCATGGTCGACTCTCTCCCCTCACCCTCCGCGACTGCTGCTGTCATTACCTGCGAGGGATGTGGAGGCGGAGGCCACCACGCGTATGAGTGTTCGGGGAACAACGTGGCAGGTGACTTCGCACACTTGAACTTGAACGAATCTGTTAATTATGTAGGAAATCAGCCTAGGGGGGCGCCTTTCAATAATGCTTATAATCCGGGAGCGAGAAGTCACCCGAACTTCTCGTGGAATCCAAACACACCTGGCCAACGATGGGCACTGGGGCAGCATCAAAACGATGCTTACGCCTCCGGGAGCCAACCGAGGCCACCACACCCGGACTATAATCAAGCACCCCCTACTCAAAAAAAGAGTAATCTAGAAGAGATGATGGAGAAATTCATGCAAGTAGCTAATTCGAATATGGTAAGTCAAACTGCATCCATGCGAAACCTGGAGACGCAGTTGGGCCAATTGGCCCAAGTGCTAACCGAGCGATCGCAGGGGACCCTTCCCAGCAACACGGAGAAGAACCCAATTGATCAAGGGAAGAGTCTTGGGGATGTGGTAGAGGTTGAACCGAGTGAGCTGGTAATTTCTTGTGCCATCAATAAGGTTGAAACAAAAGCTTTATGCGATTCCGGTTCCTCCCGCAACGTCATTGCACTGCAAGATGTTGCGAAATTACAACTTGAGATGAACACGGAGGAAAGGAAATCGTTTATTCTCGCTAACGGCACTATTATCCAATCTGAGGGGGAAGTGAGAAATGTGGAAGTAATAGTTGAGGGGACGACTGTGGTCGCGAACTTTCAGGTGTTGGGCCCCAGGAAAATCAATCCATTCCTATCTTGGGCGTGCCGTTCTTGAAAGAGAGCGGCACCACCCTTGACTTCTCTACGGGGTGTGTTCTCCTACCTAACAAGGCGCTGCAGCCCACTCGCCTCGAAGCTACAGCTGACACATCCACTCCTCCCCCTCTCGTGATTTCTGATGAATTTCTAAGCTGTACAGGAGAGATACATGATCAAGAAACAAGTGAAGGAGGAAAGGGGGAGCTCCAATCAGATGAGGAAGAAGAGGTTGACTTCCGGAAAGAGTTCGACTCCGAGAAGGAGGAAGACTGCAGTTCGGGAATCGTTGACGTGAATGTAGTTAGGGTTGCTGATTACTTATCTTCTTATGGTGAATCATGTAATAAACTATCTAAGCGCTCCATCTCCTGGGCCGATCCGGTAGTCACCACGATGCCGGAAGTGACGCCACCTGATTCTAAGGAGGAAAAATCTGAGAACTCTCAACGGTGGCAGTCTCCGACTGTCACCAAACTTAAAAAGGAAAAACTTCTGCGCGACGCTCGTGCTGCCGCTCTCCGTGGCAAGGTGGCGGAGGTTAGGGGAGCATTGGGTAATACCAGTGCTGGCCCTAAAGCCTTCACCTCCCGCCTACGTGCTACGGGAGAAGCACACCATAAGAGCGTTTTTAGTTGATGTGTGTTTTATTTGCTGTGGTGAACTATTTTTTAGATTTCTTTTTAATTCCTGCACTTTATAAACACTGCTAATACAGGTATTTGGTCCAGCTTAAGGACGTTAAATGAAAGCGCTACTGGGAGACAACCCAGATTTCCTGTTTTCGTATTTCTTTTTATCTAACTTCTTTTAGTTCAGCTTTTGTATCTGCTTTTGTTGCTTTGAGTTTGTGCTTGCAGGGTTTTGTGTTCGATGGAGCGGATGCTGCGGACTAGTCTTGATCGTAAACGCCAATCGTCTGGTATGCTCATTTCTGAGCATTGGGTAACACTTCCTCCCCTCTTTTTGCTTCAATTTCTAGATATATCGCTTAGCTTAAGTCTGGGGGAGCGGTTGTTGTTATCCACTGTGCACGAGTGCACCGCATACTAGAAGGTTGATTCTTATTTATCTTATCATTATCGTTGTTTTCCATGTTTCACACACCATTTCACCCACTTGAGTGCGCGCTTATCTTTTTGTTGTTGTTCCGTTGTAAACTATCTTGGTTGGAGTATGAAATAGGTTGTTAACGTAGGAATTATTATTTGGAGTGCGATGTTGACTCATGTAGTGTTCTAGTCACTTCGCATGCTATGGTAGAATTTGTGTAGAACTAGATTTTCTTTATGCATCTAATTTATGTTTAGTATTTCTGCGTAAATTTAGATTTAATATACTCAAGTGGTGAATTTGTATGGAATTGACGATAACCCGGTGTTGTGCGTGTGCGATTGCTAGTCGTGTGTTGCTCGAGTCGGGAGGAAGGTTTATCTTTCTCGTGGGCTAAGAACTTGCCCCAAGCGACTCTCGAAGCATGGGTGAGAGCTACTCGTTGAGTCAAGCATGATGTAGGCCACCCTTTGGCTAGTTTGAGCTTTGTTATTCCATGTCCATTTCATTCACCGTTGCAAGCCCATTTTGTGCCTACCAATCCTTTGTTCAGCTCCTCTTCATCCACCAAAGCCTGAAGCCTATCCTACTCCCGCAACCAAAATGTTTTTAACTGCGCTCATAAGTCTCGACTTGTGTGGTGTGTGGAATCGTTGTGTTTTGATGGGAAAATAACGTCCATCTGCTGATTTTAAACCAACCGGGGGTTACTTAAAAGAAGTAAAATGTGTAAAAGAAAAAAAAAAGGAGTATTGTGAAAAAAAAAATCCTCCCGCGCTAAAAACAGAAAATCTGTTGGTATTTGTGAAGTAGGCCGTGTGCACACCTGGTTTTCATGATAAGTCTGGGGGTGTGTCACACGAGCATAGTTTGTTGGTCTTGTGTGGTGCAGCGTTCCGTTAGCTCACTTGGGTTGCGTAGCCACCGCGTTTAACTTTGAATATCATACCGTAACCTAAGCCCCGTTCTAATCCTATAAGTCCTACTGATTTGATTTGCGAGTTTGCTAGCGTCGTGGAGAGAGTGTGACCGGGCAAGCGTATGGTTCACGACGGTGATGGATTTCAGCGGAGTTATTCCTAAGCCCCGATCTTTTGCAACACCCGCCTCAGTGTCTCGTCACTTTCATACCGGGCATGATCGTCAAATTCTTCATAATTCACCAATTGAGTACATCTAAATCTTTAATTACGCTTTAATACTCTTGTAAATTATTTAGCCTATCTAGAATCTCCTTCTACTAAATTCTCTACTTGCATGCGTATGTTACTTCGCACCGTACTCCTTTGTGTAATTCTCTATGTTAATTATCGTTTTCACGCTCCGCCGGATTCGTTTGCTCGGGACGCGCAAACAGTTAAGTCTGGGGGTGTGATGAGTCCTGATCATATACACATTTATGGACTCATCCGGGCCGTTATTTAGTCATTTCTCCGCACTTTAGCCTTGTTTTAGTTTATATTTGATAATCCATGCTAGGTGCACATCTTGGCCCACTTTGGCGTGATTTTCGTGTTTTTTGTCTTTAGTAGTATTCTTGTGCTGTTAGGTGCCACTTTCAGTGGCTAGATCTGTGGTTATGCTGGAATAGGAGTCGTGCAAGTGTTCCCGGTGCAATTCTGCACAGGAACACTGCGCACGATCACCGGTTCTATTGCGCACGACCACTGGTCGTGCGCCACTGATCGTGTGCACTTAGCCCTTTTTCACGAGTTCTGTTTGGTGCAGTGCGCACGACCACCAACGCCAGTGCGCACGACCACCGGTCGTGCGCCACTGCTCGTGCGCACTTATCATTAAAATTCTGAGTTCTGTTTGCTGTATTGCGCACGACCATCAACGATAGTGCGCACGACCACCGGTCGTGCGCCACTGGTCGTGCGAACATTTTATTTTATAATTTCATATCTTGCAGGTTCCTCCCAGGCAGTGCGCACGATCGCAGAATTCCAGTGCGCACGACCACTGGTCGTGCGCCAATGACCGTGCGCAGTATTCAATCCAGCGCCTATTTAAACGCCTGTTGCGATTTTAGGGCGGATCGTTCATGCCGGGAGCGGGGTTGCTGTTCCGTACGCCGCCGATTTCCACCTTGGGACGCCTCCACTTCATCTCCTACGCAAAGGGAAGCCTCCTCCATCCATTCTAAGACTTCCTCCATTATCCGTGAGAGTTCTCCATCGTCCGCAAGCCTCCAAGCAAGCATTCTTTCATTCCGCTCGGTGAGAAGAAGAAGAAACCTAAAGTCGAAGACGACGGAGCACGTAGGGAGATCGTGACAGCTCTCTACGCCGGAAGCATTGTCCGTCCGAGTCCGGAGGTAGCCCGACAACCTACCATTCCGGCCGTGAACGGCCGCTAGTCTTCAACATCGGTTATTTCTTTCCTCTTTCCTTGTTGTACTCTTTGAACCGTGTAAAACTCGAATATTGAGATGTTATTTGTTTAAATGAATGTCTCTTTGTTATTCTTCATGGTTTGGTTGTGATTCACTCCGTTCTCATTCACTCACTCGCGCCCGCACGCAAGGTGTTTGACCCGCGTTAGCGAGAGCTAACGGCGGTTGTGAAGAGGTGTTTGCGACCCTCACCCTCTCGCACTTGAGTTCACTTCATCCGCCTCACGAAGCACGGCATCGCGGCCGTTGCATCCACCTCACTTTGCGAAGCGGTGTTTTCGACCCGCATTTCTTTTGTTATTGCTAAGATTAGGAAAACCAACCAAAAACCCCTCTTTGTGTTTGTTGAACGCTTGTGTAACAATCATCTCTGCGCGATTCGTTCACCCATCCTGCATTCCTCAAGAGACCGACATCCGGGGAATTTATTCTCCACAATTATTACTTGACAGCGACCGGTGCACTTGCCGACACGCATCAGTAGCCTGCATAGTTTCCATCCGCCCAACGAAGGAGTGCATAGCGGCCTGCATAGGAGTAGTTTAGTTTCTTCTCTTTTATTTCCTAAATCCAAATCCTCTCTTTCCCAATCCATCCGACCTAAAGGACTTCAATCTCAAGTCCTTCCTCGATAGATAACTCCACCTTACTGTGTTCCTTCGAGATCGATAACTTGGGGATCACTCCAATTTTATATTACTTGAACGATCGGTACACTGCCGTTTCATGCCACAGTCTTGCTACCGCCTATAGCGGCATGCGAGATTCGCGCATCAGAGGGTGGGAGGCCCAGAGTAACAACAACAATCGATGAGGATAGAAGAGGTGATCAAAGCGATGGAAAAGGAGGACATGCGCGTGGACAGAGCCAACTTGGGAAGTCGAGGAGGGATCAGAGTGATCCTTGGGGGTGTAGGGATCGAGGCAACCCAAAAGGTGACCATCCACACCATGTATCGTCAGAGCGTGGCTTTTACTTCTCAAACCCCGACCCTAGAGGAGAAGATTACCTTCTCTCAGAAGGATATGCCAGACCATGAGGATCCATTCTGCAATGCGCTGGTGATCCAGGCGGCCATTGAGAACTTCACAGTTTCCCGGATCCTCGCAGACGATGGTAGCTCGGTCAACTTCATCTTCAAGAAGGCATTTGATGAGATGAAGGTGGAGGCAAGGAGGGGTCTGGACTCAGATGGACCACTATTTGGGTTCTCAGGAGAGAGGAAGGAGGTGGAATGAGGAGTTGGGTTCCATGTGACTTGGGGGGGTAGTCCCGGAACTGCCAGTTCGTCATCGTCGATACTCTGAGAAGATATAATGCCATCTTTCGGCATCCCCTCATAAGCACATTCAGATGTGTTCCCTCTTCATTCCACCAATGCCTCAAGTACAATCTAGGAGGAGTCCAGGTCTGCGTGAGGGGGAATCCGAAGGTGGCAAGGAAATGATACATAATTGCGGTCAACACCATCACCTGGCAGGAAGAGGCGGAAGAGATGGGCAAGGAGATGGAGAGGTAGGAGGTGCTGGAGGGAGCCGTGGAAGAGCACGATGCGGAAGAGATGGAAGAGGAAAAGTGAGAAGAGGTTCGAGCTAAGGGAGGAGGGGCATATGAGTCGCGGGAAGCTCGGGAGGAGGAGGTGATGGATGGAGAAGAAGTCAAAGCACTCGCTCGTGGAGGAAGGATAGAAGGTGACTGGGGGGAGCAGTCTCGGCTGGAGGCCATGGAAGAGGTGGTGGAGTTGGAGGTCATTTCCTAGGCAGGGGTGATAGAGAAGTTGAAGATAAGTGGGGAGCTCAGCCCCAAGGACCAGGGAAGGATCCTAGCCTGTGTCCAGGAGAACGTGGACATCTTCGCCTAGAGAACGGTAGAGATGTCGGGGATTGATGCAGATATGGCTTGCCGCCGCCTCAACCTTGACCCCGACACTCACCCCATCTGGCAAAAGAAGAGGTCCATGGCCGATAAGCTAGTGGAGCCCATCCGGGAGAAGGTGGACAAGCTTCTCAGAGCCATGTTTGTATTAGAGATCCAGTATCCAAGATGGGTCTCCGATGTGGTAATGGTGAAAAAGGGCGATGGGCAATGGAGGGTGTGTGCAGACTTTTCATTATTAAATAAATCACGCCCTAAGGATTGCTACCCCTTGCCTCGAATCAACGTGCTGGTTGACTCATCCATCGGTTTTCTTTAATGAGTTTCCTAGATGCCGTTTTAGGTTATCATCAGATCCACATGCACCCCCCGACGTCAAGTATGTCTCCTTCATCACAGGAGATGGGTGATACTGCTATAAGATGATGCCCTTTGGGCTGAAGAATGCAGGAGCAACATACCAATGGATAATGGACAGGGTCTTCCGTGAGCAGAAGGGGAGAAACTTGGAGGTCTACAATGATCAAGAGCCCGGACCTTGAGTTCCACCTTTGGGACCTAGAGGAAACTTTTGGTACATTAAGAAAATTCAAGATGAGTTCGTGGAAGAGGTGGTGGAGCTGGAGGTCATTTCCCGGGCAGGGGTGATAGAGAAGGTGAAGATCAGTGGGAAGCTCAACCTCGAGGACCAGGAAAGGATCCTAGCCTGTGTCCAGGAGAACGTGGACATCTTCGCTTGGAGCATGGTAGAGATGTCGGGGATTGATGTAGATGTGGTTTGCCACCACCTCAACCTTGACCCCGGCACTCGCCCCATCCGGCAAAAGAAGAGGTCCATCGCCGACAAGCTAGTGGAGCCCATCCGGAAGAAGGTGGACAAGCTTCTCAAAGCCGTGTTGTATTAGAGATCCAGTATCCAAGATGGGTCTCCAATATGGTAATGGTTAAAAAGAGCGATGGGCGATGGAGGATATGTGTAGACTTTTCATTATTAAATAAATCATGCCCTAAGGATTGCTACCCCTTGCCTCGAATCGACGTGCTGGTTGACTCAGCCGTCGATTTTCTCTAATGAGTTTTCTAGATGCCGTTTTAGGTTATCATCAGATCCATATGTACCCCCCCCCCCCCCCCGACATTAAGTATGTCTCCTTCATCACAGGATATAGGTGCTACTGCTATAAGATGATGCCCTTTGGGCTGAAGAATGCAGGAGCAACATACCAGCGGATAATGGACAGGGTCTTCCGTGAGCAGAAGGGGAGAAACCTGGAGGTCTACGTAGATGACCTCATGACCAAGAGCCCGGACCTTGAGTTCCACCTTCGGGACCTGGAGGAAACTTTTGGCACCTTGAGAAAATTCAAGATGAGGCTCAACCCCCCAAAAATGCATTTTTGGGGCAAGCAGGGGAAAGTTCTTGGGTCACCTGCTCACCCCTGTCGGGGTAGAACCTAATCCTGACAAGGTAAAGGCAATTTTGGAGCTAGGATCGCCTGGGAACGCAAAAGAGGTCCAGCGCCTCACGGGGAAGTTGGTCGGGTTAAGCCTATTTCTCTCAAGGGCGGGGGAAAAATGCTCACCTTTCCTCAAGGTGCTACGAGGGAATCAAAAGTTTGAATGGACCCCCGAGTGCGAGGGGGCATTCCAGGAACTGAAGGAACAACTAACTCGGGCCCACTGCTCTAGGGACCATGGTAGGAAGAGAACCTGTCCCTACACCTAGGGGTAGGGGTCGAGGCGGTGAGTTCTATCTTGGTTTGGGAGGAGGGAAAGAGACAACTCTGTGTCTACTATGTTAGTAGAGTTCTAAGAAAGGCGGAACTCAAATATGTCATCCTAGAAAGGCTGGCCTTCGCCCTGGTGGTGTCGGCCCGGAAGCTCCGACCTTACTTCCAGGCACACTCCGTTAATATGGTGACTGATCATCCCCTTCACAATGTTATGGAGGGGGTGGAGCATTCGGGAAGGTTGGCCAAATGGTAGGGGAGTTGAGCGAGTTTGACTTCTCATTCATTCCCAGACTATCAATAAAGGCACAAGCGGTGGCATATTTCTTGGCAGATTACATGACCGAAGTGGAAGAAAACGAGCCATCCCGCCCGGTGGCATGGAAGATGTTGGTCGACAGTGTATTAGGAAAACATTCCTTGGGGGGGAGTGATGAGTCCAATATTTAGACTATTTTATGGACTCATCCGGGCTAGTTTCACTCATGTGTACTTCCTTTTCAAGCTATAATCGCTTGCATTTCACTTGTATTCACTTTCACGCTATGTGCACAGTTTAGGCCCATTTTGGTGTGCAATTGCGCTCCTTGTTGTTGGGGGTAAGCACATGGTTCTCCCCACCCCTTTTTCTATTTCTGGATTGAGCTGGAGGGGTATTCCCAGCTGTGTGATTCCAGTGTTGATTGTTGTGCAGGTGGATGGTTCATCCAATTTTGCCAAGATTTTTTGTCTGTATGAATCGCACGGTCGTGCGTTTCCTTGATGCACGTCGCTCCGACTGTGCACTCTCATCTGTGGTTCAAAATGATGTTCTGTCTCTGCTCGTGCGATTTGTTCACGCACTGGCAGTTTGCCCGTGCGTGAGTAAAATTGCACGGGCTCCTCTGGTGAGCTGAAATTCTGGCTTTCAGAATTTGCCCGTGCATTTTTACGCACGGTCGGCTTCGAATGTGCGTGATTAAAATGCACGGGCGCTCTTGGTCGTCTTCCTGGGCTGCCTTTTTAATTAATAACGCACGGTCCACGCACGGTCATGCGTTCGACCGTGCGTGACCATTTTTCTGATTGTTTACTATAAAAGCCGCATGATTCGCCTTTTTTCGGGGATCACAGACCGAGCCCGCCATTTCCACTACAGCTCCGCCATTTTCATCGCTCCACCACCGCCCACTATAGGAGAAACTTCGACCATCATTTTCTTGCAAATCCAACTCTAAAGCATCCTCTACGGACTCCTCCATCATCCTCGAGCTCAAAAGCTCCATTCCAAGATCATGCTGCATTCAAGGGTTCTCCGGCGAGAGCTAGCTTGAGCTATTTCACGAAGAAGATGGGTAACATGGAGGAATGTGACAACTCCTCTGAACCTCGGACGGTAACTGAAGACCGAGCTCGGACGAGGCGTGACAACCCTACGATTTCCGCCGTAAATCTTCAATGAGTCTTCGAGCTTGGGTTTACTCTTTCCCCTTTGTTTTGCTGCAGTTATTTCTTGTGGATGTATTTGTGTTAAGAATGATGATCATAAACCCTTTGTTAGTATTAATGTAATTTCATGTTAGTGAAATCTATTGTGGTTTATGTGAGTTGAGGAGCGCCCCATTCCACCATCCACTCCATCGCTACGTTGTGTGCCACACTAGCAATTGCTAGTTGTGTGCTTAGTGACGAGGTGCTTACGACCCTCACTCCGTCGATTACGAATCATCCATCCGCAAGCCTTCTCGTTCATTCGCAAGCCTACTCGTCCATCCACCAAGCGATGCGGTGATTGCGACCCTCATAGTTAATTTAGCTTTCTTTTATTATCTTCCAAAACAAATCAAAACCCTCTTTTAAAACCATAGAAATCTTTATAATTGATTTCCCTAATGAGAAAATCATACAACCCAACTTGCAGTCCTTTGAGAATGCTATTTGGGGAGTCTCTCCCAATTTTTATTACTTATATGACCGGTACACTTGCCGTAAGCGTGTCAAGTTTTTGGCGCCGTTGTCGGGGACTGCAACGCGGTGTGATTTTCCTCTTCCAGGAAATTATTATACAGATTAGTTGTTTATGATTTTTCTTGTTTGTTGTATAAGTTTATGCAGAGGCAAGGCCCTGGTGAGTTAGTAGCATTCGATCCAGAAATAGAGCTTACGCTGCGTGCGCGCCGCCGTGCTGCTGCTGCTATGGATGTTAATGTTAACACAAATGGAGTTAACCCTGGGGGAGAGAATGTGCCAGTTGTTGGTCAAGAGACTGATGAAAATGAGGTGGCCTGGCTAAAGCCCAGAACAATGCGAGACTGACCACTCCCACGCTTGGGAGTTTGTATCCCGGTTTTGTCCTAGCCATCACGAATAATCAATTCCAGATAAAGCCAACAATCCTAAATATAATCCGAAACATTGCCCAGTTTTCTGGATTGGCAAGTGAAGATCCCCATCTTCACTTAAATGAGTTTTTGGAAATATGCGGAACATTCTGGTATGTCGGCATAGCTGACGACACTGCGAAATTACGATTACTCCCGTTCTCCCTCCGTGTTAAAGCTAAGGCATGGCTTCACACTATTCCGCCGGGCACAGCGACCACATGGGAGTTGGTTTCATCCAAATTTCTGGCAAAGTTCCACCCAGTGGACAAAATTGTGAACATGGGGATAGAGATTGCAACCTTCCGTCAACATGATCAGGAGACCCTTGGGGAATCTTGAGAAAGATTTATGGAACTCCTCCGGAAGTGTCCTCATCATGAGTTGCAGCCCTGGAATCTAGTGGAATATTTCTACTATGCAATAGAGCCTAACTATAGGGTCATGATTGTTGCTGCTGTCGGTGGAACTCTATTGAATCACACCCTAATGAAACATTGCGGTCTTGCAGAACATCGCTACTCATAGCTCGTTTTGGACCGCAGGGCGGAACACCCCATAGAATGCAAGAGGACTATTTGAAGTAAACACTTCTGGTCCACCAGCGGAGGAAACACTGTCACCATATGAGAGCATAACATTGCTGAAGAGGCCTTCCCCTCTTCGGCTCCAGTGATGGCCATTTCATATCAAAGGTGCAGGAACCCCGGACATCACACCTATGAATGCCCCACAGGTGAAATCTCCTCTGATTTTTGTAATTTAAATGTGGAGGCCGGAAAATGTTAACTATATTAACAATCAAAACCGCACAACACCTTTTTCTAACACATATAATCCGAGTGTGAGAAATCACCCAAACTTCTTTTGGAGCCAAAACACTGCAGGCCAACGATGGCAACTGGGCCAGCATCAATTTGATGCTCAAGCGTCCGAAAGCCAACCGAGGCCGCCTCCACCCGGTTATAATCAAGGTACTGCAGTGCAAAGAAAAAGTGCTTTAGAATAAATGATGGAAAAGTTTGTTGACGTGGCCCAATCTAATATGGCCAATCAAACTGCCTCGATGAGGAACTTAGAAATGCAATTGGGCCAATTGACTCAAGTGCTTTCTGAGCGGACTCAAGGTGCTCTCCCCCAGCACGACGGAAAAGAATCCTCGTGAGCAGGGAAAGAGCCTAATCGAGTCGGATGGTTGCCATGAGGGCGACTTGATAGTGAAATATGAGATCAATAATGTTGAAACCACCGCTCTTTGCGACACTGGATCATCGCGCAATGTTCTTGCATTTCAAGACGCTGAAAAATTGAACCTAAAAATCAATGCTGATGATCGGACATCGCTTTTACTTGCTAATGGAATGGTGGTGGAAATGGAGGGAGAGATTAAGGATGTCAAGGTCACTGTAGATGGAACTTCAGTTATCACAAACTTTCAAGTTTTGGGCCCCATGGAAAACAATTCTATGCCTATTTTGGGTATCCCATTATTGAAGGAGAGTGGTTCCACCCTTCACATTGCTAAGGGGTGTGTCACCTTGTCACCCAAAGTGACACACCACACTCTTCCATCTACAATAACCAATGATATCAATTTTTTGCTTATCATTTCTGATGAATTTGTTAGTGAGTTAAATGCAGTTGTGGAGAAACAGAGAAATAAGACAAATGCTGAGTCAGAGGAGGAAGAAGAGGAGATAGTAAAGAAATACAAGATGGATGAAGAGAATGTTGAAAATGAAGGCAGCGAGGCCGCGAAGTTAGAAGTTACCGCGACTAGCATGACCGAAAACTCTTTAAACAATTTTTTTAAATTAGGAGTGAACTGTAAACAATTAAAACATGTTCGCTGAGCGGATCTGTCACCCATAGTGGGTGAAGAAGTGAAGCCCAGTCTCGGAGCAGCCAGGTGAAGCCCCTGGCTGCTCCGAGACTGCTAGACATTGATTCTGATAGAGCACATATTGCTCATTGGCGCTCTCCTACTGTGGAGAAATTGAAACAAAAAAAATTTATTGCGCGCTGCGCGCTTTGCCGCCCTCCGACACGAGAAAGAAGAGGCTAGGGGTAAGGGAGAGACATCTCCTTTGATCCCTAAATCTTTCACCTCCTGCCCTTCTCGTGTGGCTGGGGAGCACCACCACAAGTCGGCATATAGCTAATTCGTGACAGAGTCTCTGGGCTTGTGTTTCTGTTGTTTTAGTTTGTTCTATTCTATCTCTTTAGCTGTACTTGTGGGTTTTCACTTGGTGGATTGATAGAAAACGGCTAGAACTCTCTTTTTATAACGCTAATACAGGTATTTGGTCCACCTTAATGACGGTAAACAAAATGGCTTATGGGAGACGACCCAATTTTGCTGTTTTGTTTTTGTTTCTGCATATGTTGGAGATTCTATTTTTGTAGGAGTGGTGACTTTGGTGGCAGACATATAGAGCTGAATTTGAAGCTTAACACCAATCTTCTGGTATGCTCATTTCTGAGCATGGGGTAATTTCTTCTCCTTTCCCCTTTCATATCTTTTAGTATTACAGTTTGTTATGCTTTGATGTAAGTCTGGGGAAGAGCGGATTCTAGTCACCCATTATGCACGTTCATTCTATAGTGCATACTAGAAGTAAATTTTATTTCTCTGATTTTTAATATTTTTCATTTTCATCACACACCACAACACCCACTTGAGTGCGCACCTAGCTGTTAGAGCGCACCGAGTCTAACTCGTTTCTTGGGTGTGATTAGAAAAATCATTGTGTTGTCCTAGGATTGTGAGACGGAGTATAATGTTGACTCCTGTAGTGCTCTAGTCGAGTACTCGTGTCTCTCATAGAAATTCATGTAGAATAATTTTTTCTTTATTCTTATAGTTTTGTAATTTTTCTATGTGCGTACAAATTGTTTATTCTACTCAAAAGTGGTGAATCCGGTGTGAATCCAACGATAGCGTAGGAATGTGAGTAGACGTTCACTAGGCTTGTATTGTTCGAGTCGAAAGAAAGAATTATCTTTCTCGGTGTTAAGAACTTGCCCCAAGCGACTCTTGAAGCAATGATATAAGTTAGTTCAGTGCGTGAGCGTGATGTAGGCCTTCATTTTGGCCTGGTTGAGCTTTGTGTACCGATCCTATCATAATCCTCGCTAGCCCCTTTGTACTTACCCTATATCTTGATTCAGCTCAAATTTCATTTCACCAAAGCCAAAAGCTAATCCTAGTCGCACACCCAAACCCAAGCTTTATTGATCTATAAATTCAGTTTTTAGGGTGTTGATGAAATGATTTTTTTTGAAAAAAATGTTGATGTGCCTTTTTTCAAAAAAATTGCTGAAAATGGATGAAAATAAGAAAAAGAAGAAGAAAAATTGAAAGAAAAGCTTAATTGAAATATGTTTGAGATTTGTATTTTGGGGTAGGCAGTGCACACACTCATGCTGTCAAGTTCAAGTCTGGGTGTGTAGTGCACCCGCGCGTGTAGCAGCTGCTTGGTTAGCTTTGATTCATGAGCTCATTTGGGTTAGGTGCGTAAGCCTTCGAGTTTATCGTTGGATATCCTACCGCATCCCAAGCCCCGTATCTATCCTAAAGTCCTACTGACTCACGCAATGAACCGAACTAGTGTCGTGGAGAGAGTGTGACTGGGTGAGCTTATGGTCACCGACATTGATGGATTTCAATGGAGGTTGTTCCGAGCACCGATCTTGAGCAATGTTCGCCTCAGCGATCAGTTTTCTTTCTTCCTACGCATGACCAGACAATTCACCGAGATTCAACTTTTGAGTAGAAATAATATATAATTACGCTCATAGATTTTTACAAACTATTTTGTATAATTAAAAATTCCCTCTATTGCATTTCTATGCGCGTGAGTAGGCGACTTCACATAGTACTCCGCATTTGCAATTACTAAGTCAACTAACATTTTTCTCATCCGCCTGAGGGATAGTTTACTCGGGACGAGCAAATGGTTAAGTCTAGGGGTGGGATGATTCCAATATTTAGACTATTTTATGGACTCATCTGGGCTAGTTTTCACTCATGTGCACTTCATTTTCAAGCTATATTCGCTAGTATTTCACTTGTATTCACTTTCATGCTATGTGCACTGTTTAGGCCCATTTTGGTGTGCAATTGCGCTCCTTGTTGTTGGGGGTAAGCACATGGTGCTCCCCACCCCTTTTTCTATTTCTGGATTGAGCTAGAGGGGTATTCCCAGCTGTGTGATTCCCGTGTTGATTGTTGTGCAGGTGGGCGGTTCATCCAATTTTGCCCAGATTTCTTGCCTCCATGAATTGCACGATCGTACGTTTCCTTGACGCACGATCGCTCTGACCGTGCGCTCTCATCTGTGGTTCAAAATGATGTTCTGTCCCCGCTCATGCGATTTGTTCACGCACGGGAAGTTTGCCCGTGCGTGAGTAAAATCGCACGGGCTCCTCTGGTGAGCTGAAATTCTGGCTTTTGGAATTTGGCCATGCGTTTTTACGTACGGTCGGCTTCGACCGTGCGTGAGTAAAATGCATGGGCGCTCTTGGTCGTCTTCCTGGGTTGCCTTTTTAATTAATAACGTACGGTCCATGCACGGTCACGCGTTCGACCGTGCGTGACCATTTTTCTGATTGTTCACTATAAAAGCCGCAGGATTCGCCCTTTTTGGGGGATCACAAACTGAGCCCGCCATTTCCACTCCAGCTCCGCCATTTTCGTCGCTCCACCACCGCCCTTTATAGGAGAAGCTCTGACCATTGTTTTCTTGCAAATCCAACGCTAAAGCTTCCTCCTCGGCCTCCTCCATCATCCTCGTGCTCAAAAGCTCCATTACAAGATCATTTCTGCTGCATTCAAGCGTTCTACAGCGAGAGCTAGCTTGAGCTATTTCACAAAGAAGACGAGTAACGTGGAGAAAGGTGACATCTCCTCTGAACCCTAGACAGTAACTGAAGACCGAGCTCGGATGAGGCGTGACAACCCTATGATTCCTGCCGTGAATCTTCAGCGAGTCTTCGAGCTTGGGTTTACTCTTTCCCCTTTGTTTTGTTGCAGTTATTTCTTGTGGATGTATTTGTGTTAAGAATGATGATCATAAACCCTTTGTTAGTATTAATGTAATTTCATGTTTGTGAAATCTATTGTGGTTTATGTGAGTTGAGGAGCGCCCCATTCCACCATCCACTCCATCGCTACGTTGTGTTCTGAACTAGCAATTGCTAGTTGCGTGCTTAGTGACGAGGTGCTTACGACCCTCACTCTGTCGGTTACGAATCATCCATTCGCAAGCCTTCTCATTCATTCACAAGCCTACTCGTCCATCCACCTAGCGATGCGGTGATTGCGACCCGCATAGTTAATTTAGCTTTATTTTATTTTGTCTTCCAAAACAAATCAAAACCCCTTTTTAAAACCATAGAATTCTTTATAATTGATTTCCCTAACGAGAAAATCATACACCCCAATTTGCATTCCTTTGAGAACGATACTCGGGGAGTCTCTCTCAACTTCTATTACTTGTACGACCAGTACACTTACCGTAAGCATGTCAGGGAGTGATCCCGATAAGCTCCCAGGGAACGAGGATTGAGCACACAATCAACATACACTTCCCACTCACCAACAACCAGGCCGAGTACGAGGCCGTGATCGCAGGGCTCTGTTTGGCCAGGGAATTGGGGGTTCAGGACGTAGAGGTCTCAACAGACTCTATGTCGGTGGCTTGCCAAGTAAAGGGAGAGTTCGAGGCAAAGGAGCCGACTCTCCAGTGATATCTAGGGAAGGTCAAGGGGCTCATCGGACAGTTCTATACCTTCTCAATTCAGCATGTGTCGAGGGAGGAGAGCATCCCGACAGACCTCCTAGCCAAAGTTCGGTCCCAGGGCAGGAGGGACGGTGTCAGAATTTTTCCGACCATCTATCGAGGAAGGTGAGTTGATGGAGGTATACCAACGAGCATCATGGATGGACCCCTTCATCACCTTCTTGACCTCGGGGCAGTTCCCAGAAGGGGACGTGGACAAGCGGCGACTCATGTACAAGTCAATGTATTATTCTTTGCATGCAGGAGGATTGTACCGAAATACCCAGCTCCCTGGACTCCTAGCCCATTGTGTGTCAGTAGAGGAGGCCCTGAGGGTCCTGGAAAAGATCCACTAAAGAGAATATGACAGCCATTCTGGGAGCAGGACCCTGAAGGGAAGGGAACTGAGACAAGGCTACTTTTGGCCTACCCTCAGCAAGGATGCAGCTGAATTCGCAAAGAAGTGCTCAAAGTGCCTGGTATATTTTCCCCTCCAACTCCTACCAGCCTAGAGGATCCAGACCATCACAGCTCCGTGGCCATTCGTGATATGGGGCTGGACTTGGTGGGCCCTTTTCCCCAAGCTAGTGGCAAAGAAGATTCCTAGTGGTAATGATCGATTACTTCCCCAAATGGCTGGAGGTGAAGGTGTTGGCAAAGGTAACATCTCAAGTAGTAAGAAATTTTGTGGAGGGGCGGGGGAATCAACTGTCGACATGGTCTCCCATTAGCCACCGTCACAGACAATGGGACGCAGTTTGCCATCGATGAGTTCATCAGCTTCTGCGGCCAACTGGGCATAGATCTTTGCTTTGTGTCGGTCCACCACCCTAGGAACAATGGTCAGGTGGAGACGACAAACAAGATAATTATAAACCTGCTAAAAAAGAAAGTCGAGAACCTGAGATGTAACTGGGTAGAACAGCTCCCCTCAGTTTTGTGGGCCTTGAGAACCATGTTGAACACAGCCACATGGGATATCCCATTCAAGCTCTCCCACGGATCCGAGGTCGTGCTCCCGATCGAGTTCGAGATAAAGTCACCCCGGGTGGTCGCAGCAGGTGAAGGAAATGAGAAATGGCGAGTGGAGAATGAGGAAGAGAAAAGGCTATCGTTGGACCTGGTGGAAGAGCTCCGTGACTTGACAACCGTCCAACAAGAATAGGTCAAGGGATGAATGGCTTGATACTTTGACAAACACATTCGAGTGAAGCAGTTCGAGAAGTGGGATTTGGTCTTAAAGAAGGTTGATGCGGCTGGAAGGGGAGCCACAGTCGGGAAGCTTAATCCCAACTAGGAAGGTCCTTACATTATAGAGAAAGAGCTCAAGTCAGGGGGGTATCACCTCCGGGATGTGGAAGGGGTACCCCTCTGCTGAGCTTGGAGCGGAGACGATTTGAAACATTTCTACCCTTGAACTGTTGTTTTGTAACATATTGATATAATATAATAACTCACGACTCTTCTGTTATAGGTCTATATGATGTGCATGAATGCTGGATCGCCCCTGATGATTCTGTTGCAGGGCTCTCATTAGCCGGTGGGTTAGGTTGATCTCACGGAGAGGCTGGCAAGAGAAAGGTTAAGTTGGATTGCTCTGGATGTTTCTGCTGTTGGGCTCTCATTAGTCGGTGGGTCAGGTTGATCTCACGGAGAGGCTATAATGCCCCTGAATTTTTGAGAATTTATTTAATTAATAATTATGGCGTAATAATGATGTGAGAGCATTACGTTAGCGCGTAGCTAACGGTGCCTGCCCTAGTGAAGAGTTTTCAGAGAAATAGGAATTTAAATTAATTAATTTGATCGAATTCATCACATTTAGTTGTCATAAATCACGTAAAATTAACTTGTAGCTCGTAATCGGCTCGTCGAACTCTGATTTCAACTTTGCCGTTTGTTTCGGAAGACCGGTATTTGCCTTCGGTGCGATTTTCATGCAAAATTAGAGTTAGTCTTGTCCAAATCGTGAATTTAAGGTTAAAACTTTTACAAAATAATAATAAATAAAATCATCTGAAACTCTAGTATAAAAAGGGTCTGTAACACCCCAGAATTTTCGATTTATAGTTAAATCGTTAATTCAGTCGTAGCGAGGGCGTTACCGTCTTAGGTGCGTCGTCGTAGTTCATCTCGAGTGTTCGCGAGGTCGCGGTTGATACAAAAATCTTCATTTATCCTGGCATGAAATTTTTAATTAGCATATAAAATAGATTTTATAAGATTTCCTTATCAAATTCTGTATAAACTTATCTATAAATTCTTATAAATATATATATATATAACTTTTCATAAAATCTCTTTATGATTTATTTAGGAGAAGTCAGTGGAGTCCAGTTGGGAACCACTTTCATCATCTTAAATAGGATTTCTCTATTCTTTCGATGCAAAATCATCCTCCTGTCTTATTTCGCGAGTTCTAGTCGAGAGAAAGAAGTGGTTGGAGGTTAGTTTTTTTTCGTCGGAGGTTGTTTCCAGTGGTGGTGGTAGTCGGAGCTATCACCGGTGCGGGGAATTGGAAAGCTCTCATCGAGTTCTTCCTCGGTGAAGGAGTTTTAGCGGCTTTAGCTTTTGGTTAAGGCAAGAAATCTTGTTCTTCTCCTGTTCATCTTCTTCTTCTCTGTTTGTGACCAAGCTGGGTCATGTTTATTATTATTATTATTATTCAATTTATTGTTATTATTATTATTATCACTCTTAAAGTTTTATTTTTTTAGCCATTAATTCTTTTCCTGTTAAGAGGTTTTGGAGCAGTTGGGGTTTTCCTGGAGTATTTGGGGGTGGGTTTAGGTTCTAAATCGGAGGAGCTGGAGCGTTTAAGTCAAAATCGACGGGACATCCCGTCGATCGACGGGAACTCCCATCGATCGGCGAGATCGTCCAGTTGATTGTTGACAACAGCTGAGTAAGTTGCTTCCCTGAGCCTTTAAGTAAAAATCGACGGGACATCCCGTCGATCGATGCGACCTCCCGTCGATCGGCGAGACCGTCCCATCGATCATCAGCATCAGTTGAGTAAGGTGTTCCCCGAGTCTTTAAGTCGAAATCAACGGGGCATCCCGCCCGTCGATCGGCGAAAGCATCCGCCGATCTTTTTTACTTCTTTCCTTAGAGCAGTTTTTGCTCTAATGCTTGCTTTTGGTTGGTTTATTAAGCCTAGTGATGAGGTATTTACTCATTGTTGAGTCTTTCTGGTCATATAGTGGGAAAGATTTCCCTTCGATTCCTCGTGACTCTTCTTGTAATATTGCGAATCCTTTCAGTTACTGTACTGACTTTTCCAGCTTTTTGGAAGTGCTTCTTTGGTTATTCCAAGGTAAGAATTACCTTATGATTCTTTTATTTTGTCCTGGTTTGCCACCTTTAAAAAATGCCAAACCAAGTAAAGTTATAAATTGATATAATTTATAGAATGGAGAGTGAGTGGATATGGTAGGCCCCCACCACAGTGAATTGTAGACTGGAGAGTGGGTGGATATGGTAGGGCCCCACCACAGTGAATTATAGACTGGAGAGTGGGTGGATATGGTAGGCCCCCACCACAATGAATTGCAGACTGGAGAGTGGGTGGATATGATAGGCCTCCACCATAGTGGGTTTTAAACTGGAGAGTGGATGAGTATAATAGACCTCCACCACAGTTCTTTCTTTTAACTTATCATATTAGCAACTTGGTATGGTTTTGGCCTCTTCTTGGATACCCTTATTTCTCGGGTTACTTTTTAATCATGTCTAAACTTTGTTCGTTGACTTTACTACTTTCGTGCCTTACTCCTGATAGCACATTGCTCCTGTTATTTAATATTGTTCTTATTATTATTGTTACATGCTCCCTTTTGTGCTGAGGCATTCTTTTCTTTTGAGTGCCCCAGGTTCAGGTTCAGGTCAGTAGCTGCAGCAAGTGGTAGAGCTGTGTTGTCTAGTCCCCGATAAAGGATCTTGCCTTCCTTCTTGGTGAGGAGCAGTCTTGAATATTGCCTCCCTGTTGTTGCCTTGTGGGCTTTTGTTAGTTATAGGAGCCCGTAAGGTTGTTTTTTTGTTAATGTACTTGCAGGTTGCTACTACTTGTACTACTTTTGAGGTAGATAGATGTTGCTCTCTGGGAAAATGTGTACTTTACTACATTATGTGAAATATTTTATGTAAAACATTGCATAGAATAACTTTTCTTATTATGTACCACCTATTTTGAAATCGTACTAAGTATTATATATATAGTGAATCTAGACATGTGCTAGCCTTGAAGATCTGTTTGGTCTTCATGCTTGTGTAGGATAGATGAAATCTATATTTTCTGTCGCGTACGTATTTTTCCTAATTATGGACTAAGTATTCCACAGGACCGAGGGACACGGTCCTAACTTCAAAGAAGCCAAAGTTATCTTTGATTCAATAATATCTATATTTTGTATAAATGTTCGTAAAAAGTGATTGCCTGAGCGTCTGCAGTTGTCCTCTGCATGACGTGGCATCATGACACGTATTTTCCCCTTACTCTGATAAAACTTGAAATATTTTCGGGAAAATGCGGGTTGCGATAAGGTCGATGACTTAGGAAATTGGGTTTTGGCCGATCCCTTCTTCTTCCCATTTCCGTCGAACCGAAGCTGCGAGAGAGGAGAAAGTCGCGACTTCCTTGGTGCTTCAGTCGGCTGTTGTGTGTGATCTAGTGCACGAAATCCTTGTCTAAGCATAGATTCGGAAAGCTCTCACCGAGATCTTCGTGTGTGTGGTGAGTATTTTCAATTTCGTGGGTTTTTGGCATTGGAGTGTTTGGCCTTAAGACTTGTTTTTTGTTCTAACCTTTCAGAAATTGTTCGTAGGAGCTTTCTTCGGCCAGAGCCTTGTCGTAGAGTGCTCAGGAGGCCGGTGGTCGAGAGGTTTGAGCCAAGTGGTGGACTAATCCCCCTTGCCATGTCTTCCCCTCAATTTCCACCTATTCTATCCTTAATATTATTGTTCATAAAGTTTACTCTAAGAATTTTGGGTATCATAGCATAATTCGTCGATTAAAGGTAAGTAAATCTGTCGAATATATACGATAAATTCATCGAGTGATATCACAATTCGTCGAGTGATATCACAATTTGTCAAGTGATATCACAATTCGTCGAGTGATCAAGCTAAATTCGTCATAGAGTCAAAGGTAAATTTGTCGAGTGTATACGACGAATTCGTCGAGTGGATAGTGCATTTCGTCTAGTCATTTCGACGAATTCGTCGAGTGGATAGTGCAGTTCGTCGAGTCATTTCGACGAATTCGTCGAGTAGATAGTGCAGTTCGTCGAGTCATTTCGACGAATTCGTCGAGTGGATAGTGCAGTTTGTCGAGTCATTTCGACGAATTCGTCGAGTGAGCAGTGTTTTCGTCGAGTATGAGTTAGAAAAATCGTTGAGAGAGTTTATTGTAAGGGTTGTAATCGGAAGTGTTCTGGATTTTCCTGTGGTGCCAGATGGATCAAGATGGTTGTTGGGCTGTGCGCGTTGTGGTCTACTCCCGACACAGTAACATGGTTGTTGGGCTGTGCGCATTGTGGTCTACTTCCCAGCACAGTACCATGGTTGTTAGGCTGTGCGCGTTGTGGTCTACTCCTCGACACAGTATCATTTTTGTTGGGTTGTGCGCGTTGTGGTCCACTCCCCAGCACAGTACCTCGTTTGATGAGCTGATCAATCTCATTTATATTTGGTTAATAATCTCTAATAAGATATATATATATCTATACTATATTAAAAAGAGATATGGTGGTCTGCGAATAGCATGAGATAAAAAATCTTTCAAAAAATATTGACCGTCGGATATATGGCTTCAAAATACAGGAGTCGTCCGATCAAATGGAGCTGGAGTGCAAATAACCAATCTTGAATTTTCCAAAACCACCTCTCCCGAAATCCCCCCGATATCAGCCCGCCAACCTTCGCCTCTCCCCTCATTCTCCACTACACCAAAACCCTACTTCCTCGCAACATTCTCCTACCCAACCTCTCCAAGAAACTGCTCCGCCTCCTCGCACGGCAGCTCCACGACCCTCATCCCTGACGCCCTCTCGCTCCAACGGAAGCCCTCCTCTTCAATCAAGCAAGCGACAGATCCATGACTCTCATCCCAGACGCCCGCTCACTCCAACGGAAGCCCTCCTCTTCGATCAAGCAAGTATCTAAAAAGCGCCTCCTCCAACCACCACGAAACCCTACTTCTTCGCAACATTCCCCTCCCCGACCTCTCCAAAAAAATGGCTCCTCCTCACGCGGCAGTTCCACGACAGTCATCCGGACGACCTCTCGCTCCAACGGAACCCCTCCTCTTCGACCAAGCAAGTTTCTAAAGCGCGCCTCCTTCAACCACCATTCCTCACAAAACAGAGGTGAACGTTTCCGATCTGAAAATTCTTTCCCAGATCTCATTTTTAGTAGCATTTACGATGTTCTTTCTCAGATCTCTGATTCTCCTAAATTTACAAAATTCCATCCTTCAAGCTCATCTTCTTCACTGATATTTACAGATGTCTCATCTTCTTCGCTAATTACTACTATGATAACTCATTTAGGCTAAATTTATTTTCAAATGGTCAGAGCAGGGATTAGAATCGAGTGTAATGAAATTAACATGATGTTATATATCCTAAAATATTAACTAATGTTTGATTAAGAACTAGAAACCCCAAGGCAGTTCTTCTTTGGAGATCATCACGATGCTAATTTTCTATTTGTATTAAGATCCTCTCAATTTTAGAACTTTTCTATTTTCAAATTGTCACTCCCAGTTGCTACTGAATGATCCTCTTAACCTAATCTCTAATGCTATTTTTCTATTTTGCTATTTTTCGGAATGATCACGATGCTATGTTTATGATGTTTGATTAGGAGGGGTATTAAGATCCTCTGAATGATCTCTAATGTTTTGAGCATATCACTAATGATGGCGAGCACTCACTTAGATTTTACCACAAACATAAAAATGCTCTGTACAATCATTTCTTGAATTGTTTGTGTTTTTAGGAGGGGAGCAAGAACAAAAAAAATGTTAGAAGGAAAATTACGTAAAAATGGTTGAATATTTTCTTCATTTATTTTATGCAATTTATTGAACGATTAAATTTTCTTAATCATGGTCTGTTATATGAATCATATTGAATGTTGAATAAAGAGAATTTTATGTAATTTTGAACGAATTGAACACCAGATTTTTTTTTAAATGAATTAGACAGATCTCTAAAGTTTGATTAACATTAATGATCCGATTTAGTAAAATACATTTCTAAAACGAAGTTACTCCATTGCATCTCTTACATGACTTCTCCATTACTCTGCCTAGGAGCAGTATTCAATTCAGTTTCTTTGTGCATTATGCCTGTTCTGAAACAATTCTTGATGTGAGTTCCTTTTAATTACAATGTCTTCCATTTTTCAGCAAAGAACGGACATCAGTTCGAAGGCATAAGAGGAGCACAGTGATATGTAATTGATGCCTTCAATTATTGAGCAATGGGCTTGCTTTGGTGTGGTTTATTATGGGATCATGTTTATATATATAATTTACCAAAACTGTACTTTTAAAATATTAATATTAATAACTAGGGAGGGCAGTACTGCAGTTCAGTGAGCAGGGCGTATGTCGATGAGGTATTGGGGAGTGCCTTCACCTCTTACTTCAGTTCTTCTCTGCATAAATTTATACACGGTTTGGGAGATTATTGTCCCCTCACACGTCAGTTCTTCTCAGCATATTGCTTTAGATCTAAATCATGCCAGCTCTTTTTTAACCAATTTTTATTATATCATGCCAGCATATTGCTTAGATCTATATTCATACTTCTTCTCAGCAATTGATGTTTTATTAGCAATCCATGGTTGTACAGGAAAAAAAATGTTATAAGGTTTACACTATTGTCATTTTCTTAGGAGTTACTGAATAATCATAACAGGAGTTTCTGCTTCCTTTGTCTTTTTTCCCCAGATTTTTTTTTGACTTCTGCTTCCTTTGTTGAAATCACTCATGACTTCTTTTTCTAAGCTTTAGTTGTGTGCCATTCAGGTTAAGCTTCATGTTGGGTTTCATGTTGGATAATTAAAAGATTTGTATGAGTTCACACAACCTCTTAATGTTTTTTTCACTAACATTGAGCTTCAGTGTAGTCTTTTACTTGATTGCACAAGAAGTGTGTTTTTTAATTAATTTTAGGAGTTTCTTTATGAGATTCGATTTTATAAACTTAATTTCTGGATTGTGCATGAATCATTATAGTGGGTGAAGTGTTTGCTTTAACTTAGAAAATATGTTTTAAAGTTTAATTTATGGATTGTGCAGGAAATAAAGTTGAGTTTGCATTAGAGTTGGCTTTTTGCCGAGGAAGGTGAGCAAGGATGCTTGGGTAAAGTCCTGATATAGGAATGTTGAAACTAGGAGTGGAAGGGTTTAGTGTTTTTGGGCACAAAAGCAGGACTGCGGTCTCTCCAGGAGTAAGATTTTCTTCCCAACTGTATTTTCACACTACCTTTTCTACAGGTCGCCTAAGAGGCAGTGTTTCGCCACAAGAAGCATTGAGCATGGCGTGACATCTAATGATTATGAGTTTTAATCTTTATAGGATGAAGAAGGTGAAACATGGCATCTCCATTGTGAGCTACTCATGGGCCATGAAGGTATCTATGTTGGGCTGATTGGGTGGAGGAGCTGGACGACAACTTTAAAATGTTAACATGTACATTTAAAAAGTACTTGATACAGTCACTTGACCCTACCAGATATAGTTTGCGCATTCTTTTCTTGCTCAAAATAATGATTGGGTGTTGCTAAAGTGAATGTTTATTGTAATTTGTTAAATATAGCAGTACAAAACTATAGATTTAGAAGGTGTGAAGGGGGTGGATACATGCAGTACAAAACTATTCTTCTCTAAATTTAGGGCCTACCTACTACAGATTTAGGCAAAGAAGTATCTCATTTCATTTGCCAAATGTATAACTTTAAGCTCATTGTTTACTTGAAAAACATCATCAAGTTTTTTTCATACAGTACTAAAAAATAAAAGATCAACTCTTTCAACTTGGCTGACTCCAGATGTTAGCATAATCGATCTTGCCTGAACTCAGTTTCTGGTGATTTCATTCCATCGATCTTGCAACATGTGTATCTCTTCAACATTTCTTCATCAAGGTTTCTGACTATGATCTGCATTTATCTTAATTTTTTTCAGCATCTAGCTCGAGTTTCCGTCTCTAAATACTTCAGATTGCAGGTTTGGACTTACAATTTGCCCATAATCTAGAGTCAAGACCACTGCCCTCCGGCTGATGGTTGGCTCCCCCTTCACCCGAGCATCATCAATGGCATATTGTTTTTGTGAGTTAATGCATTAGTTGAAGCTTTTTTAATGAATTCATAGCATTAGTTGAAGCTTTTTTATAATTATGTTTTGTTGGTATTCAACTTTCTCATTTTTATAAGATCTTTTTAATTCCTAACAAGAGCTTAATACTCATCACTGCCTTACAATCTTTTACTCCATGTTTGTAGCAGATATTGTGTGTCACTATAATTATTTAAAAATTGATAGTGAATAATAGTTCTGTTTAGGAATAAGCAATATAATGATGCACGAAATATTCAAATCCCACACTATATCCTCAATACCGCTCTGTTTAATAGTTCAATTAAGTGTTATTTTTGGTGATTTAAGAATTTGATGAAAAGCATCAGAATTTTTAGATGTAGGTCGCCCCAATTAATGGTATATGCATCCATGCACCTGATTGAATTAACACCCCAATTGATTATATTTCAACTCGGCGATTCTATGTTGCAAGCAGAAATCGTGTCACTGCAATAATTTGGAAATTGAAAGAGTAATAGTTTTGTTTAAACATGGTATCCAACTTTTCCTTAGCGCCACCGTAACTTTTATTTTTAGAGCTTGCCTATTTTTTTAAAGAACGGCACCGCCCCCGACGTATGTTGCTATCCCCGACCAATGTCACCGCCCACGACGAATGTCGCCTCCCACGACGAATGCTGCCGCCCACGATGAATGTCACTACCCCCGACCAATGCCGCCGTCCACGACCAATGCTGCCGTCCACAACCAATGCTGCCTCCCATGACCAATGTTGCCTCCCAGACCATTGTAGCCGCCACGCACGGAGTCCCCCGTGCCAAATGTTGCCTCACCCACCCAACGTCAGCCCCCACGACAAATGTCGCCGCCCATGAACAGATGTCGCCCCCACGACCAATATCGCCCACGACCAATGTCTCCTCTCACGACCAATGGCGCCGCCCATGAGCAATGTCGCCTCTCCCACCGACTGTCGCCTCCCTCGCCGAATGTCGTCGCCCACGATAAATGTTGTCTCCCATGACAAATGTTTTCTCTCACGACAAATGTTGCCACCCATGACAAATGTTGAGGCCGACGATAAATGTTGACCCTCACGACAAATGTTGAGGCCCACGACAAATGTCCCTGCCCCCGCGACAAATGTTGCCCCCACGACAAATATCGCCCCCACGACAAATGTCGTCCCCCAGGACAAATCTCCCCCTCACGATAAATATTGTCCCCATGACAAATGTCGCATCTCACAACAAATGTCGCCCCCACGATAAATGTCGCCCCCACGACAAATGTTGCCCCCACGATAAATGTCGCCCCACGACAAATGTTGCCTTGGATATGGGCGGAGCCCCGTGCCTGTCACTCGTATATATATATACACACACACACACAACTCTTTCTGCTCTTGGTATTGATATTGCTTGGTTATAACTGCTTAGCTAGTGCTTTCTTCTCTGTTTCTGTTGATTTCTTCCGACTTTTGCTACTAGTTGTTTGTTGTTTCCCGCCTACTTGGAGGTTTGTCTGGCTCTATTTACCTTTTTTCCTGCCACTTACAACTTGTTTCTGTGGTATTCATTCATTGAATGCCTCAGGTTCGGAACAGTAGAGGGTTGGGCCGATAGAGCTTGTCTTCAGTGATGCGAGTTGTTGTAGTCTTTTATTTTCTTCCTCTTTGTTGTGAGGTAGCTACTTCTTGTTTTGCAGTTTAAACTTGTTTACTATGGGTTCGTGTCAGTTTGTTGACGCCCATAATGTTGCTCCTAGTGTTTGACTACTTGCTAGCTTTTTCTGCTGTTACTTACTGTTAGTTTATATACTTGCTCTATGAGAATAATTTATGTTAGGACGCATGTTAGGTACTTTAATTATAAAAAGCTGCATTCTAGCGTAGTTACACGACATTTCTTTTAACTGAAATTAACTCTATTTTAAGAGCGATAAAACTATCATTTTAATTATATTAAATTTAGAGGTCACATCTCCATGACATTTTTCGCTGAGTCTCCATACTCAAATATGATAATAAATGAAATAAATAAAATATTTTTCCGCTGCGTGTATGCTTTCACTAAAACCTAAAAATGCAAATAGTACAGTGTTTTAACACATAAATCATAAGTCCCTTCATAAAATTAAATAGGAGGATAGGGTTGCCTGAACATCTGTAGTCGTCCCCTGCACGATGTGGTATCACGATCACATATTTTCTCTTGCTCTGATAGTATTTTAATACTGAGAAAATGCGGGTTATGGCAGTACAACGCAGTTGGTGATGAGGACTGTTGAAGGTGCCTTATCAAGGGTGGTCGGGGGTTCGATTCCCGGCGCCAACAACCTACTGTTGCTGAGAAACAAGCTCAGTGATTTGGTTGGGGTGGCACAGACTGCAGTCCTATACGGCGCCTGGTGTACTCGATCGAGCTGGCCAGGGTCGTTATAGAGGCTGGCAAGGGAAAGGTTAAGCTGGATTACCCCGGATGATTCCGCAGCTGGGATCTTATTAGCCGGTGGGTCAGGTTGATCTCGCAGAGAGGCTAGCAAGGGAAAGGTTAAGCTTGATTGCCCCGGATGATTCCACTGTCGGGTTCTCATTAGTCGGTGGGTCAGGTTGGTCTCACGGAGAGGCAGGCAAGGGAAAGGTTAACCAGGAGTGCCCCAGATGATTCCGCTTCCGGGCTTTCATTAGCAAGTGGGTCAGGTTGATCTCACGGAGAGGCTAGCAAGGGAAAGGTTAAGTTGGATTGCCCCGGATGATTCCACTGCAGGGCTCTCATTAGCTGGTGGGTTAGGTTGATCTCACAGAGAGGATGGCAAGATAAAGGTTAAGCCGGATTGCCCCGGATGATTCCACTGTCGGGATCTCATTAGCTAGTGGGCCAGGTTGATTTCATGGAGAGGCTAGCAAGAGAAAGGTTAAGCTGGATTGCCCTGGATGATTCCGCTGCCGAGCTCTCATTAGCCGGTGGGTCAGGTTGATCTCACGGAGAGGCTAACAAGAGAAATGTTAAGCTTGATTGTCCCAGATGATTCCGTTGTCGGGCTCTCATTAGCCGGTAGGTCAGGTTGATCTAACAGAGAGGTTGGTAAGGGAAAGAGCAAGAAGTTAACCTCAGGAGGTCACACTACTAGGACCCCCTAGCCACTAGGGTTAGAGGGTCACTTAGAGTGGCGAGGTGACATTGGGTTTACCCCGCAGATGCTCTTAGGACAGTGGGACGCGAGGTCCCCAACAGGGCATGGTTCCGCTCGTGAGGCCTAGGCAACGCGGCCTGGTGAAGTATACGAATGGGCGAGCCCGGAGTCCACAGATCCAAACCCAGCCGAAATAATCAAGAGAAATGGGCCGAATCAAAGAACGCACGCAAGGTAGTATTTATGAAGCGCCTCTTGCGACATCTTAGGCTAGACGAGCCAGGGTTCGCGGAAGTGAATGAGGTCAAAAGGCGGGCACGAGTCTGGAGCATACACTTAGCTAGTGACGTGTGAAAGGTGCGCGAGTGCGCTACAACGAGACAGATATAAATGACAAAATAGAAAAAAGAGCTAAGTAAAAGTTTCATTTCATTTCATCAAAATACATTCGATTACAAGGGTCGTGGAGATCTTGCGCTAGCCAAAAATAAAAAATACAAGTATTAAAATATGCGAGCCCTATGCGTGGTCCTCGGATTGCTCGCTCTAGCCACCAGAGGAGGCGTCGTCAGACTCAGGGAGCGATAGGAATAGCTTCAGAAACACCTCCTTGACGGTCAGCCACGCTACCTCATCGGTCAAAAGAACTGCCTCCTACAGGGTATGAAAGATGTGCTTCGCTGCCGCGATCGCATTCTGCTGCATCATTTTGTGTAGCTCGCGCTCCGAGTATGATGCGGTCTTGCCACTGCGAAGAGGCAGAGGAAGAACGGCTCTGGTCAGCTCACCATTTTGGGCCTTCAACCCGAGGTTTTCTTTCTCCAAGTCAGAGGTGCGGGCGAGAAGCTAACTGGCGGCCTCGACATCCTGCGAGGGAAAATGCGAGTTAATCAAAAGAAAGAGCATCGATGAAGGGAGGCGAGTTCTTCAACAACTTACCATCCCGCCCCGAAGACTGGCAAGGAGGCCATCATAAATGTTCAGCTTCTCCTTGAGGCTCGCAATCTCATTCGTGACAGCCTTTAGCTCGTGTTTGAGCTCTTCAGAATGCCACTACAGCTGTAAGCAGCACCGACCCGTCATATGCGCGAGTTCCAGGGCGCGGAGTTGGGCTCACGAGCTCTCATGGGCGAGCGACCGGGTCGTCAAGTTGTCGAAATTCGCGGCGTCCTCCCGGCCATAGAGCCCGAAAGAGAAGTCAAAGGCCTGGCCAGCTCCAGCCAGTTGGGGAGGAGGGTTGACGTTGAGGCCCTGTTGGCCTCCGAATCCCAAAGCAGCAGGGGCTCGCCGACCTCATCTCGGTGCTTCGCGTTGAGGCTGAATTTTCGATGGCTCGCCTGCGCGGGCAAGCCTAATGTGCCGACGACCTCTACAACGCCCTCACCGGTCCTTTTACCCGCGGGAAGGCTCACCGAAGGGTTTGCCCCTGACAGGTCCCCAAGGGCCCATTTCCCCTTAGGGTCGAGGGTTTCTTTTTTTTGAGCGCTGGCTGCAAGGAAAGCGTCCCGTGGCTCGCAGGTTTGGGCCGCTTCTTGCCAGAGGGGCAGAAGTGCTGGGAGTGCCCCAAAAAGAGGTTGTGGCCACGTTGGCAAGCGCAAGGACATGGAGGATAGTCCCAACACTCACGTAGGGGGGGGGGGGGAGTGGAACGTCCGGCTCTCCTGCGAATGACCCATAATGATCAATGGTTAGCTAACGAAATAAGAAGACAGAATATGAAGGTGGAGGTGAACACGAGTTGTACCTGCCCTAGGTGGCACGAGGAGTAGCGAATCGATGTTTCTCCAAAGATATGCGACCTCGAAGTTATTCCCTGCGAAGAACTTGAAGAGCTTGGCATCGTGACCGCCGAGTGTAGGAGGGAGGTAGGTCATCTCGTCATGCTGGATAGGTGAGAAGGGGATGTTGCCAAAGGGCCCCTTGACAAAAATGAACTTCTGGAGCCAATGATGGATCTTGTTGACCGACTCGCTAACTTTGGGGTGCTGGGTCGCAAAGTAGGTTGTCTCGTCCTTGTACGACCTAAAAGAGAACAGCTTGCGACCACCAACGTATGACTAAACCTCTTTGTCCAAAGCTGTAATCTTTAGATCTCTGAGATTATTATAAAATTACTGAACAAGAATGGACGAGAATGGATCATCAGAAACTATGAGTGGTAGAATATTCACTTCAGTCAAATAGCTATAAATATGGGAATATCTATCAACATCAATCCCAATAGATATGACTACGCTCACTGTAGCACTCTCCATTGTCGGATGGTACTGAGCATGTGCGCAAGAGCACTTGGGGAATCTTTGAGCATGTGCGCGAGAGCACTTGGGGAATCTTCATCTGGGGTTGGAGCTGGAGAATGTCATTACCTGAAATAAGAGGAAAGACGCCATCAATCAATAATAATAAAAAGCAGAAAAGTGATTTAATTCGATACCGCCGAGCGGTAACATCGTTAACGTCGGGCGGTAACCGAACGAAACAACCATCTTCTTCCTATTCCGTGTCTCTCCTAAAAATCACTAAGTTCAGCGTGTCTAGGGTAGAAATCGGAAGCTTAGGGACACAATGTCAATTCTAACCAAGAAATCTCTACTATAGCCATAGATCTATGAAAAAAAGTGAAAACCCTAACTCAACCCACCATTGAATTCAAAATAACTCAAGATTTACCATGGATCATGCATAGAAATGAAAAACCATCCACTAAAATTAAAGAAAAATTGAAAAGTAATTAAAAAAGTGGGGAAAAAGAGCGGTTACTCTGTTCTAGCGAGCGGTGGAAGACGAAATCGGGTGAGAGAAAGTCTAGGGCAAAATGAGGAACCGGTCCGGGTCAGAAATACTTAAAGCGTGCTACCGCAGAGCGGTAACCTACCTCCGACGGTAGATAATTTCCATAAAACCCCTCATTTTATTTCGTCCATATATTTGCAGCTGCAAATGCATCATTATCGACATCTTCACAAAGCCCCTTCCGGACACACCTTTTTTTTACTTCAATTAGAATTGGGGATTTTGGATCTCATGAGCTAACTTTTAAAATCCGCAATTTTTTGTGTTTCTCTTTGATGTTTTCACTGCATTACATAAGTGTTACAACGAGAATACATAATCAAGAAAAATTGAAAGCGAAAAATCACAGAATCTGGGTCGTTTACGCGAAAGATGAAGTCTCTGTGAGACACCGCCAGACGTTATCATACCGCGGGCAGTAGCAAGTTTTCACAACAACCTTAACTAGTTCATTTGATTTGGCTATGTATTTTGTCTTTACAAATTTAAAAACATCAAAAACATGTTTTTGAATTCTTTTACACTCGCAGCATTAGTTAATTTTGTTTTTGGCTTTACTTTCATGTTCTGATTATTTTCTTTCATATTTGGTTTCAAAAATAAATAAAAATTTGAAAACTTATAAAAAAAATTATGCAAACATATTTTGGGGCATGCATGACTAGAACCTAAAACATAACGATTTCATACAATGTCTTCTTTAGTAAGGTTAATCATTGGTTAGATTCATGCCTTAGCATGAAATGCCCCAATCTATAGGTATTTGATACTGAGTGTTATTGGATGTGTATTGTATGTTTAATATGCCTTTAGGTATGTGTGAGGATTTAGGTAAAACAATGCCTGCTCACGATACACACTTCTTTAGAGAATGCACTCAAGTAGACATTTCTGTGCGTACCTGTTACGACTCGTGATATTGTGTAACATGCTAGGAATGACCTGATGAATCAATATCATGTAGTTCATTTATCTATATATAAAGCTTAGCACTATGGGCCGAAATAATATTTCTATGGTTTATTGTATACAAGTTAAAGTGTATCTATCTATGTGGGTAGATTTTGATAGATTCGGGGTCCTTGGAAAAATAATATATATATAATTGATAGCACGCAAAATCATAAAAATGATATATACTATCAATCAAGCTAGCAAGGATACCCCCCAAGCACTACTCACTCTCCTGATAAGTCTTCATAAGCATTGTGAGTTTGAGCACCTTGGTGAAACGAATCTCATCGATCTTGTGCAAAAATCGGAAAAATAAGTGCCCTTAACTCTAATCTTGGTATTGTGTTGATTGCAAACGTTACATGATTTATCACCTCATTCCTCTTGTGTTAGCATATAGATTACTTGAGTTATAGCTTGTACTAATGACTAATTTGACTTAATGCTATTTCCCTGTTGATGCCATACGTACACATGTCATTGCTTTATCTAACACTTTCACGTATAAGAATTGGACTAAAACTGCCTTACACGGCTATCGCACAAATGTATGGATCCACGATTGCTATTCATGACACATACGACGTTGCTTTGTATTAATCCTATAAAATCACATAACAATGTATGACATATCTTGTGTATTTTGATTCTTGTGTTGTGTCCAAGATTTATGATTCATTTTATATATATACCAAGTGATAAAAAGTGCTATCAATTTCATGCCATATTTTGATTTCCTCGTGCTTTGACCCATGTATTTAAATTTTTTGATTTACTTTGTTAACGCCTATTTTCATGCTTATCTTTATGTGTACATTTTGTTTTGCATGCTTATTCCGCCACATCTATCCATAATTGAAATATCTAGATCATGCCCACACCTTTTGATAATATCAAGGAGGGAGAATAGAATGTTCATGAGCTTATCATATTCTAGTCATTTAGGGAAGATCACATATAGGGGGAGATACTCTAAGTCTGAGCACATTGATTGGGGGAGCACACATGTAGGGGGGGGGGGGGGGGGGGGGGGGGGGTGGGGTCGTTCCACTAGAGCAAGTTCACACCACATGTTTTTCATGTTTATTTCTAAGTGTTATCTTGATATATAAACTTGTTCATCTTTCATTGTATGTCTCATATATACACTATACCAATAACTATCATGTTCGGTGTGATTTATTTCTCATGAATGGGATTTGCTATTATCAAAAGGGGGAGTTTGTTGGAACATGCGTTCTGCATCTCTCAGGTTTGATAATACAAATCCCAAGTTGTATTTAGTCATACATGCTTTGGGTATAGTGTGCAAGTTTACAAGTGTGAAGTCATGATGGATCTCAACGCTGTGAGTTATTGCCAGCGCTAGAGATAACGTCGCGCGCTAGCTTTGATTACACAAGACGACCAGACTTTCTCAAGTCTAAGGAAAATATCGGCTAGACCTCTTATCGGTGAGACAACCTACCACTGGCGCTAGTTCTAATGCGCCGCACTAACAATATTGACTTGAAGGCGCACATCGATTGGATGACTGAAGTATCGGCTGGAAAGAGCATATCGTTAAGATAGCTTACTGTTGGTGCTAGCTCTAACACGGCGAGCTAGCAATATCATCTAGACAGTTTGTGTCATTTAGACAACTGGAGATTCCGCTAGAAGAGGAGCATATCGTCCAGACGGCCTACTGATAGCGCTAAAGAGTTACCGCTGGCGATAGTAAAATCGTCTAGATAGTTTTGTCATCTGGATGACTGGATCGACGACTGGAAGAGCAGCATATCATCTAGATGACTAACGCCACGTGCTACCACTAGTGCGATGTGCTATCCTGGAGTCCACGTCAGCAATCCTAGTGATCAACGAGAGAAAGTGGCGGCTAACTAGAAGAGGAAATGTTACCAAACATGTTACTACCGCTCCGCAGTTGCTATTAACGTACACGACAACCCAGGTGTACAAGGAATGATCAGCCACCTTCCTTCTCTGCAGACGGCTAGCGACTCAAGATTCTTAAACAAGCATACCTACCGCTCACGCTAACGCTAATGGTCTGCGCTAACTAATGAAGACAAGGAAAGCTCTACAACATTCCTTTCGTGGAGCGAGATGTTGGAACAAGCTTTTCACATCTCTTGGTTTGAGAATAACAAATCCCATTGTATTTGATCATACTGGCCATGCGTTTATAGTGTACATGAACTTCAGCTTTCAAGCCTATATGAGTGAAAAAGAAAGACGACGATTATCTATCATTATGACACTTGTTGCTAACGCGACGCATTAACGCTACCATTGGCTTAATTGGAAATATCGTCGAGATGACAATATTGTCGAGAATAGAATATCGATGTGACTCATATATAGCAAGTTTTACCGCAACACGTTAACACTACCGCTAGCGATAGCTTCGACATATTTGGAAACAATGTCGAGATGACAATGTCGTCAAGAAAAGAATGTCGATGGGACTCTGATACAACATGCTCTACTGCAACACGTTAAGGCTAACGCCCGACGGTAATTCATGGATATCCCGCCATCATGCTACTCATTGAGGAGCAAAAAAAGGAAGGAGATCTGATTGCAAGGAAACATATTATGCTAACGCGACGCGTTAGTATTACCGCGACGTGGTAGGAGGGGCTGTCAAATTTGGAGCAAGAATGTTGCCAAAGTTGACTCAATCCACGTGTCAACCTATTTCCTAAAGAGGCCACCACTCAGCGGTAGCACTATTGTTGGTGCTAGGATCCGAGTCTATTTAAAGAGCTGTCCTCCTTTGTTTAGCAGTGCTGATTGACGATGCAAAAAAGCCACAACTCCTATACCTTCGTGAGAGCTTCCTCCTTGCAGCCAACATAACTCCATCAATGCTCGTGAACATCAAGAACTTGAAGAAGGATCGATCACACTTACATCATCTTCCAGTTCAACATATGAAGGAGTTTTTGATATTTTAGTTTCATTATTGTTTGTAACTCTTATCTTTTACTGGTAGAGAAATTCGCCCATGGTTGGCGACTAGGGCCTTGCGAGGACTAGGGAGAATTCAACGCGTGGGTGTGGAGACTAGTTTTAGGGCTAGATCTAGGGGTGGCTCGAGGCCTTATCTGGGAGAGATAGGCTAGATCCAACCGGTCCTTGGGAGAAGGGTCGGTATAGAAATCCAAAAAGGTTTTTACATTCGCCCTAATTCCAAACGTCATTGGGATTAAGTTTTGTAATCATGTTTAAAGCAATAATATTATCTTTTCTCTAGTATTGACATGTTAACTCTTTGGAATCTAAACAAAAAGGGAGCTCTCTGTCACTAACACCGAGCGATAACTTCTACCGTTGGCGGTAGCAACATAGACTTCATCTCTCTTGCATCGTGCATCACAGTTTCATAAAAGCTTACATCATTGTCTTGACTGAAATATTTTCATAAAATATATTCAACTCATAACATTAATTTCACTTAAGCTCGAAAAGTTTTAAAACCCTTATTCACCCCCTCTAAGAGCGCCTACAGATCCAACAAGTGGTATCAGAGCTAGGTTATTCCAAAATGGCTTCACAACCATGAATAATGACGCTTCTTGATCTTGCATCCACTAGAGGGAATATTTTTTATATAAATGAAAAATAATTATCACCACCTTTATTTATGAGTGAAAATTATAAAGGGTGGAAAATCTTAATGAAGAAATTTCTAAAATCTTTGGACATTGAAGTTTGGAATATTACTTCTAAAAAGCCCCTAAGTATTCTAAATAGAAACGAGATGGTTTTAAATGCTAAATCAATTAATAGTTTATTTTGTGCACTAGATCAAAATATTTTTAAACTCATTTATTTATTTCCTACCGCTTATGAAATTTGGAATTTTCTTGAAAATACTTATGATTCCCTTTCTCTAGGTATGGAGTGCACATCAAAGGGAATGGAAGAAGTCACCACATCAATGAGAAGGTAAGATGGAAACTCATCTATGGTAGAGGAATGCAAAGAAGATGTCAAAGGAACTTAATGTTCAAATCTTGCCTCATCCGAAAGCATTGTAAGTGAATCAAATTTATTTCTTGTTTATAATTCCATTGCTACATTGTGCTAGAAATTGCTAAATGTAAAATAAAGAACTTGAAAAATGTTAATTCAAAATTACGGTTAGAAAGTAAAAGATTAAAAGCTAAATCTAATGTAGAAACAAAAATTGATGTGCTTGATGATTCTCACTCTTGCTCTTTAGTTAAGTTCACCTCACCTTGTATTGATTGTAATGAATTTAAAGAAAAATACAAGGATTTTGAAAAGTGCTTTTTGCTGCAAAAGAGCGTAGTGAAAAATTGATTAATAAAATAGTGTTTTAACTCGTAAACTAGAATCATTAAAATTATTTGTACAAATATTGAAAGTGATAAAGAATATCTTATTTCTAGTTTATTAAAAAAAATCAAAACTTCAAAAGTTTAACTTCACATTATAAGAGTATGGCTAAGAAAACGAGTGGAATTGAACAACAACATATAATTAAGAATCAATCATCTAATGAATATTGCTACCAACTCTTTGAACATTCAAATCTTAAGAAAGCCAATCACTCTTTTAAATTTAATAAGAATCACTTTTCTAAAACTCATTATGATCAACTTATTTTGAAAAACAATTTTATACAAAATTATGAATGGAGGCCCAAAGTAAAAGATGAAATACTAACTCCACTTGAAAGGGCACATTCATCTTTGTCTCCCCATAAGCCAACACGCTTTTTTTGGTACTCAAAAGAACCGTCACACCCGGTCCTCTTTGGACACCTAAATCTCTTATTCATTAGGATCTAATTCTATATGTGAATTAGAACAAATCTAATTGAAAATTTTAAATAAAATTTCTACTTCACAATATGCTAAAATCATAAAAACCGAAAACAAATTTTTTTATTTGAGCCAACCCGTATCATGGTCATTTTTGCGATATGACTAACACACATTAAACGTAAATTCTTTAATGAATCAAATTGAATAAAATGTCATATCATTTTCAAGTGGCCTAGCTTGTTGTTTTTTGTTTCTATACTTATGAAATACATTGCCTAAAATGTTATTAAAAATGAGTACAAAGAAAATCTTATTTTGCATTATCATGACTAATTAAATCATTTTTTTAACTCATTACTCAAAAATGGATTTCATTGTTTCATTAAGGGGTCTTGGGCTAAAATAGTGAATGTGCAACTTATTGACTACTTCTCTAATTTCTTTGTTGCATATGATACCTCATATAATGAATAATCATACTCAAGAAAAATTGGAATTGAAAATCACAGAAAATATGTTTAATTCATGAAAAACCAATCTCTGTTGCTAACGCCCGGTGATAAGACTTACCGCCGACGATAACCTATTCTCTTGAGAATTCTGAGTTATTCTAAAATTGAAATATCTGAAAATGATTTTACTATGTTAAGTATCATTATTTTCTACTTATAGATATTTTGTATATGTTTTTGGCTAATTTTTAAAAATCAAAATAAAAATAAAATTTACAAAACAATTCAAAAAATCACCAAAACATATTCTTAAAAAATTTTCATTATAATAAATTAAAAAGGATAAATATGAACATCATATACACCACAATGATCTATTATGATTAAATTGATATCATATGCTTAACTTCACTGTAATCATATATTATTAGTCATCATTAACTAATCCTAAATTACATTTTTCTTTCGCATTTGGAATTATGAATTATATGATGGTTATTGGAATTATAGTTTCTTACTTTGTTTGGTGTATTGTGTGTGCGTGTGATGTGCTTCACTCTTGTTTGCATGTATCTCATTTTAATTAGACCTTGGAATCAACTTTATACCAATAAGAACAAATCAAATAGACGTATCACTTATGTAAGGTCTATAGATTGATATTCTATTTTTAAATACATGCAACATTTTCGCCGATTAATCTTATGGTATAACATTGCATACAAACACATTGTCCTAGCATCACCCCTTAGTACATACTCAATTAAGTATCCTTGTTAGGTATATCATTTACAATGGCATGCTAAAAGAAAAAAATTTGAAACTCATGATAGCTATGTCGTTTAAAATCGACTATAATTCTCAAAATCAATCAAACCCGTAGTTTATAAATCATTCTTAGACATAAACGGTTAGGATGTACATGATCATTTACCCATGATTACATGTCTCATAATAGCGGGGCGTAGGATTGTATGCATTAGAAGACCTAACCTCTAAGTCATGTCTTGTCCTTAACATGGGAGAGTTCCAGCGGGGCCTTGTGAAATATCGGGTGGGAGAGTGCTTGGTTGAGCATTTGCTTGTGTGTGCATAAGGATTAACACCCCAACCTACGACATGTGCGTAAAACACAAGATAGCACGTTTTAACAAATATGCATGATATGAGTAATCATAAAGTGTAACATAATGCTCATGCAATGGAAATGATATAAGTATGTCCTAAGATTAGAACTACCCTGACAGTCTGCACCCTAGCCTCATTATATATATATACACTACGAGTGCCCGACATGCGGCTCCGCCCCTATGGCCAAGCGTGACAGTACTCGACCGGCGATGGAGGGCTTCGCCCGCCCCCTATGGGCTACGCTCGTGCTCGATGCTCTCGGGCGGCCTTTGGCCGCATTGGGATGGACTTCAGCTGCATTGGGGTGGATTTTGCATGCCCACTACGGATGTAAATAATATTAGTACATATAAAAAAATTAATTTTAAGTTAATGTAAACAAAAAAGTTAATTTTAACTTTATTTCATTAATATTAATTAGTACATATAAAAACCGTGCCTACAATATTAATTGAAAGTATTCATGGCTTAATGAATGTGGTGCATGATTGTAAAGGTGGTCCGCAGATTGAGCCTCACCTTGTGCGCCTATTTCCTTTTTATTTTAATTTATTAAAATCTTGCTCAAATTTAGTCCCACATCATGGGATTAAGTTATCTATTCCTGTATAAATTAAAACAATGACATTCCATATTTGAAAAATAATGTATTATGGTTGGGCTACACAGATTGTGAGGCTTCATTAGGGTGGGCTATATGCTAATGTCGCGTAGCATATTATTGGTGTTACCTGATTCAAAATTTAACATAATTTTAGGTCACCCCCTAGTAGCTAGGTTTAGGTCGCCCCTAGTAGGTTTAGGAGACCTACGGAAAAGTGGAGAGAGAGGGAGAGGTTTGATCCGATGGCTGATGAAATATCATGCCATATTCGACGGCCGTAATCATTTCAATGGAGGAGAGGAGGTCGAATATGCCTCTATTCGCGCGTGGAGGCGGCCAAATTGTTGGATCGCCATTGTTATTCTTCCAAGCTCGGCCCTTGCTCCCGGGTGCGATTCTCCACCAAATCTCTCGCTGTAAAGTGCTCGCCCGACTGCTTTCCCTCTTCTGAAGCTAATGGCGAGTTCAAATGAAGCTGAGGAGGACTATTTCCAATGGTGCCATTAAAGGGGAATTCGGCCACCACTTTGGTTGCTCCTCCTAGCCACCACATGTCACAAACCTTGCTGGAATTTGGCTGGGATTAATGGGGGAGCCCAGAGATGATCTTTGGGAGGTCCAATTTGACATGTGGAGCTCTCCCCATACCAATTTCATTTTAATTTGTCCTTTCTCAAATTGGGGGAAAACCCAAAATTACCACCATGCATGTCACCCCCATTCAATTTTCAGGGGTAATTAGGGTAATATGTTATTGGGCTTCAGAATGGGCCTGGTTTGAGGGCCTTATCCCATTTAATTTGGGGATTTAGGTCAATTTGACCTAATTTCGTGGACTTGACTTGTAACATGTGTTGGAATCCTAGTGTTGCAATTTGACCTAGTTAGGTCAAAGGTCCTTATGGTGACCAAGTGTTCCTTCCTAGGTCTAAGGGTCCACTCAAGACCACCACTAAGCCCAAAAATCACCCGAAGGGGTCTAATAGGTTTGGGGATGTTACAAATCCCAATACATAAAGAAACAATTTATGGGTTTGATATATTTCTCTCTCTATATATATATATATTTGAGCCTTCATGATTTTTGAAAAACACAAGTACTTTAAAAAAATAACTTATCTTTGACATCTTAGTCTAAAAATCTAAAATACGTAATTTTTTGGTATCCTTCAAAACTCCTTGTGGTATTTGGTGTCCCCTATTTTAGAAAACATGAATCTAGAAACATTAGAACAAAAAATTATCGAAAACTATGTTTTCTAAGCAAACGAACACATCTCTACTACTAGCGCCGCTCATTTGTTACTAGTGCTGGCGTTAGCATAAAATCAAATTTTCTTTCTTTATGTACTTTTCTCTGGCATAGAAGATCATTATACTGTAGTCCTCTTAATATACTTCTATGTTTTCCAGAAAACTATTTATTTTAAAATATTAAAAAAATCAAATACAAAGTTACAAAACAATTTAAAAAAAATATATGCTTTTTCTATTTGTTTCTTTACATGTGTATTGTTTTGTATTTGTATAAAAATATAAAAAATTATAAAAATTGATTGTTATTCATTGAAATGTTTCAAGGATGATTAGGTTTATCTTTTCAAGAGAAAAATATAATGTTAAATTCAAGTCTCAAGTGTCTGTTTTGTGTCATGCCTTGAACATTATCTTGAAATGTTCAATGAAATTGATTATAAAAATCGTGTGTATGATTGCTTAGCATGCCTCTATGTCTGAGTAATATTTTATGTTTAATAATGATATACAAACACACACATTTTTGATAATCTGCATGTGGTTTTAATCTTACTCTTGTATGATTGTGTAGTGTAACAACTTAACATTATTGGATGTGTGATTAGTTTACCTACACCACAATAAAATCTCTTTCATGCACCCATATATGAAGAAGTGTGTTCAATCAAAAACTATATGTTTGCAAAAATAATTGAATTGAGAGACCTTTGCCACCAAACTAAAATTCTAATGAATAAATGACAAAGATAACTCCACCAAGTACTACTCACCCTCCTGATAAGTCTTAATGAGCATTGCGAGGTTGAGCACCTTGGAGAGAATTGTACATTGTCTTCTGCAAACACTTATATACACTACTTCTTGTATACCGGATCACAAATAAATCAAAGAAAACATAATATTTATGTGATCCCTCAAGCACTACTTTGTACCCTGATAAGTCTTAATGAGCATTGTGTGTACAGAGCACCTTGGTAGTTGTATTATTTTTTATGTGCATTGAAATCAACTATAGCTTTTTGGGTGAAAGTAATTCTAAAAATGCATTTTCGATAATATTGTGTTTATTCCATTATACATGTCATGTGTTTTGATTAAATCATTTGTATACTCTTATCAAAAACACTATTTCTACACATCTTTATCTCTTATAAGACTTTTACTCATTAGAATTGGAGTCTAATGTACATCTACATTTCTTCTATACAATCTTTAGTAGATGCACTAGATAGCATTGCATGATTTCTACAATGTATAAGTTTGTTTGGATTATAAATTTAGAACATTGTATCTTCCTATCTTGTATTGATAAAGTGAATTATACTAACATTCCTTGTGAACTTATTTTCCGATATGCCTTGTATGCTCAATCTTGATTATTTACTCTCTAAATAAGTGATATTATGTTTTGATAACAAGAAATATTTTATCTTGACCTTCAATTGATAAAACACTATTTTTCTACTAGAATAAAACTCTTACTCATTTACTATGCTTTAAACTCATATAAAGATGTTTCTTTACAAAATCTTTCAACATGTTTTCCACAAATTTTACTTGTAAGCTCGATCACGAATATTTTCTTACCCAACAAGTGGTCTTGTTTACTAAACTAATGTTACCTTACACTTATAAATCAAATTTCTTTTACTAACTCACCATGTGGTATCTCTAAGTGTTAAATCATTGTTATGCTCTTTCCCTTCTCTACAAACATATTGCACCTTAAACAATATATTTTCTCTCCACCCTCTTTTGATAATACCAAAAGGGGGAGAATATCTTTGAAAAAAAATCACACTAAAGGGGAGTAAAATACATAGGATGCTTTGATGTATGTGGAGCACTCATATAGGGGGGGCATCTATATAGGGGGGAGCATATTCATACTATCACGTTTATCCTTTACTATAAACACAAATCTTATATTTGAATGATTTATTTTTAAGAGGATTTGTTATTATCAAAAGGGGGAGTTTATTGGAACATGCTTTCCACATCTCTTAGTTTGAGAATAAAAAATCTCATTGTATTTGATCATACTTGCCATGTGTTTATAGTGTGCAGGAACTTAAGCTTTCAAGCCCATATGAGTACAAAAAAGAAAGACGGCGATTCTCTATCATTATGACACTCTGTTGCTAACGCGACGCGTTAATGCTACCGTTGGCGGTAGCGATGGCTTAATTGGAAATATCGTCGAGATGACGATATTGTCGAGAATGGAATATCGATGTGACTCATATATAGCAAGTTCTACCACCACACGTTAACGCTACTGTTGGAGATAATTTCGGCATATTTGGAAATAGCATCGAGAGGACAATATCGTCGAGAAAGAAATGTCGACGAGACTCTGATATAACAAGTTCTACCGCGGAGCGTTAAGGCTATCACTCTGTGGTAACTTATGGAAGTCCAATCATCATGTTGTTCATTGAGGAGCAAAAAAAGGAAGGTGATCTGATTGCAAGGAAACATATTGTGCTAATGCAGGGCGTCAGTATTACCGCAACGCGGTAGGAGGGGATGCCAAATTTAAAGCTAGAATGTTGTCAAAGTTGACTCAATCTGCATGCCAACCTATTGCCTATAGAGGCTACCACTCGACGGTAGCACTACCGCTGATGCTAGGATCTGAGTCTATTTAAAGAGCGGTCCTCCTCCATTTAGCGGTGCTGATTGATGATGCAACACAGCCACAACTACTATACCTTCGTGAGAGCCTCCTACCTACATCCAAGAGAACTCCATCAACACTCGTGAACACTAAGAACTTGAAGAAGGATCGATCACGCTTACACCATCTTCAAGTTCAACATATGAGGGAGTTTTTGATGTTTCAGTTTCATTATTGTTTGTAACTCTTATATTTTGTAAGTAGAGAAATTTGCCCGTGGTTTGCGACTAGGGCCTTACGTGGACTAGGGAGAATTCACCGCATGGGTATGGCGACTAGGTATAGGGTTAGATCAAGGGGCGGCTCGAGGCCTCATCTGGGAGAGATAGGATAGAGTCAACCGGTCCTTGGGAGAAGGGTCAGTATAGAAAACTAAAAAGGTTTTTACATTCGCCTCAATTCCAAGCGCCATTGGGATTAAGTTTTGTAATCATGTTTAAAGCAATAATATTATCTTTTTCTCTAGTATTAACTTGTTAACCCTGATCTTTAGAATCTAAACGAAAATGAAGCTCTCTATCACTAACATCGAGCAGTAACTTCTACCGCTGGTGGTAGCAACAGAGACTTCATCTCTCTTGCATCATGCAACACATTTTCATAAAAGCTTACATCATTGTCTTGACCGAAATATTTTCATAATATATACTCAACTCATAACAATAATTTTACTTAAGCTTGAATTTTTTTTAAAACCCTTATTCACCCCCTCTAAGGGCGCATACATATCCAACACTAGAAAACATGGCAAAGACGCGCACACAAAGCCTACCGTCGCTCGATAACTTACCGCTGGCAGCAGCTTGATGAATGAATTCATAAAAGGGCTTCTCTTTCTCTAAGATATATTATTGAGGAGAGCACAGAATGACTAAGGGTTTCCGAGCCACCTCTGCAACAAGGACCAACCAACTTGAGGAAGAGAAGAGAAAAGAGAACTTGTATCCTCCCATTCGTGAACGAAGATCTCCGAAGAACATATTCAAGAATGATAATATGAAGACGATCGTGCAGTCAACAAACGACAGACTCACGCACCGATCTCTCATCGTTCTACAGAGAATCATTCTTGAGGGAACATAAGTTTTCACTTTACTAATCTCTACTTATATTCTCTTTTATTATTGATTTTGAGGTGACATTAAAATCGATCGGGGTGGTCGTCAGAATCCGGGGAGGAATCCATGAGAAATCATTCGGGGAGGGCGTCTAGATCAGGGAGATCTAGTGGGCTCAAAGACCTTCCAGGTGGGAAGGGAGAGAGCCGACTTGAAGACCTTCGGGGAGAAGGGAGAGAGCCAACTGGTCCTCAGGGGGAGGGTCGGTATAAAAAACAAAAGAGTTTTCTAATCTTTGCTTATGATCTCCAACATCATGGAGATCTAATTTTATACTTGCAATCATTTGTTAAACGTTCAATGAATTCATGTTTATGTTTGTGATTTACAATTCCTTCTGTCTGTGAAGTGTGTGTCTTGCCTGTGCTGAAATGATCATCGGTAGAGTGTGAATAAACTTTCTTTTGATACCGCCGGTGGTAGCACTACAACCCCGCGTTAGTTCCAGAAAGCGCATTTTGCCTGATAAATTTTTTAAATCTCCAGTGTCCCGTTAAATCTTATTCACCCCCTCTAAGATTGGCCAACAAATCTAACATCGAGATCCTCCCGAGATTGCTTAGGCAAGGTCCTTAAGCAAGTCCATTCAGATCTCACCAATGAGCTCGCACTGCTAGGACCGAGCTCGCTAGAACATTCTTCGCGACCTCGATCATCTCGCCAAATTCATACTACATAACAGACCCAGTATTTTGCAGGGATGGATATACACATACCTCAAAACCCTCGATGAAGCTTGAATTATACATATTTAATGTTTATTATGCGCATATCAATGTTTATTTGATTTAAATTGATTAAAATAATTAAAATCAGTGTTTTATATGATATTATGAATTTAATATTTGTTTAAGTGTGTATGTACATGTTAAATTCATATTAAGATAAACCAGGACACTATTGGGGCTTAAAATGAATCAAATGATGAAGAGACGCATCCCAAATGACTTGGAAAGCATTCATTCGTGACCCAACATAGGTGGTAGTCTCAAGTGTCAAAAGATGTGATTTTTGGAGACACACAGTCTGATACACACGCTCGTGTGCCTAGGGTGTGTGTCGGTTATTTGACAAGAATCAACTCTATGCACGTCAAGAAGTGAAGCGACAAAATCTTTGGGGCACACGAACGCAACACATGCCCGTGTGCCTAGGGCTTGTGTGATGAAAGCTGCTCCCGATAGACCGTCTCTATAAATAGTAGATTTCAACCTGAAGAACTTACGCTTGATTTGGCCCTGAAGGTCCAGAAAACTTAGAGAGAAGTAAACACCATGGAGGAAAGAGGAGAAGAAGCAGATGACTTGGAGAGTGGAAGTCGTTCATGGATGGTTCCATATGTTTGTACTCTTCTTTCCTCCTCTCTAATTCATGTGTATTGTTGTTGTTTGTTTATGTAATCATGTCTCGCTATGTTGTTTTTATGTTGAACTTCACTTTGTTTTAATCAATTTATTACTTTTCTCTGGCCCACCATTCTCGCTATGATTTATATGTGTTCTTAATAGAGTTAAATGGTAGATTATGACTATCATTTTCTTATAAGTTACATATAACTCATGCCATATGATTTTGGGTATTGTTATTATGTTCAATCAACACATTGGATAAAAAAAGGTAGGTTGATTTCCTAAAGAAAATAGGAAAGGTTGCTCTTCCGTCTAGGACATTGCAAAACTAGTGACGAGGTTCACAAAGCAAAAATGTGATCTTTGGATTCCCTACCCATAATTCAAATTCTCAGGTAGGCCCATTCGAAATCATTGCTTCAGTGCCATCTCGAACCGAGAGATCGAAGTGGTGTGGACCCAACGGTCTATATATAGAGAGATAAGAGAAAAAACATGCTCAAATTAAAATAAAGAAATATTTATTACAACATAAAAATTAACTACTTTTCACAAAACAAATTTACTATATATTAAATCTCTATTTTTCTAACTTAGGAAATCAAATCAATACATCAAAACATCTTAATATTGGACAATCATATCCTTGATTAAGAAACTTATCTTATTATAAATTAGACATAACAATAGAAGGAGAGATGAAGTACGATACTTACAACGGCCCTGTAAAATACGACCTTGATATATCAAATCAACTACTACAAATGATAGGTTCGCTTGCCTTAAAATACACACTCTATCTTTATACTCTTTTGCATTGACTCTTTGCACATTTCTCTTTCATGCTTAGCAGCTTTGCACTCTACTTGCTTCTCATTCATGATCATTTTGATCAAAGTACATTGTTCATAACGGTAATCTATTATGATCTATCGATTTTATCATGATTATATTTTATGTTGTACTCTTATGTTTTACACGATTATATACATATGTCTTTCCCCCGCTACGTATTGTTTTCATGATTTCATTTTTGTGGCTTACGCTCTTTGCTTTCGCTATTTCATGAAATATTTTACCTCCACCCTCTTTTGATAATACCAAAAGGAGGAAAAGAACTATAAAACCACTAAATGTAGGGGCACATATTTAGGGAGAGCAAACACTTTGGAATAGTTTTATATTAGTGTACTTGCTCACATTCATGTTATCATTCTAAAACCCTATTTTTGCGACTACCATTTACTACAAACTTATATAAACAAAACTGTTATATAAATGATTGATTTCTTATTATTGGATTTGTTATTATCAAAAGTGAGATTTTGTTGGAACATGGGTTCCGCATCTCTTGGTTTGAGAATAACAAATCCTAATATGTATTTGATCTACTTTGCTTATGTTTATAGAGTACAGGTCTGTAGGTAAAATAGAGAGAAGTACATGGGAGACAAGGACTGAATTGGCCACTACCCGGTTGTGATAAGCACTATCGTTGGCGGTAACTATCATTCTATAATGACAGTCGACAAGGATCATTTCAAAAGGTCCTTGGAGGGAGCAAATATCTTAATATATAAAGTATTGTTGTGCCGCATTAACTCTATCATGCGGCGGTAATATTTAGGCAACTCCGACAATCACGCAATCATTAGGAGCCAAATGGAGCATGCAATCTCATTTTGGGCGTGGGAATTTATCAAACTACTGTGGGGTGATAGTGTTACTGTGATGCAATAATTATTGCTTAAGATGACAGCCCCGACCTCAAAATTAAAGAGTGAATGGAGCAGGATATTGAAGATTGGATGTTACCGCCGCGCTATAACTACTACTGCATGCGGTAGCTCCTTGGCCTGCACATGAACATCTCTATTTAAGCAGCCCAAAAATAAGTTTCTGTCGATGCATTTTCATGAAATTTTGTGGGGCTATTCTCCCTAGCCATCTAGAGGGATTGGTGGGGTCTTTCCCACTAATTCAAGAGATTTTTCATCTAGAGAGATCAATAGATATTCATGCAAGAAGATTGAAGGTAGCTACTAAATGATGATCAAATACGCCTTCTCTCAACATTAACTTGGAGTTTTCATGTTGCAATCAACTCGTATCTAGTGGAGACTTCCAAGGATCTAAAGGAAAACAAATAGGAAGTATCCCAATCCACAAAGATAAAATCTTTGCAAGAAAATGACATTAACATCAAGGGCTCTTTTAGAGGGGAGTTTTTCTCATTATTGTATTTCATTTTGTTTTTGGTAACTTTGTTCTTTTCTTTAAGCGTTGAGGAATTTTACTCTTGTGTTAGGTGACTAGGTCTTTGTTGGGCTTCTAGAGAGAATTATCCATTGTATTTGCGACTAGGTCTTTGTACGGCTTAGGGGGGAATTCGTCTCGTGTGTTAGGCAACTAGACTAAGGTTTAAGTCTAAGGGCGACTTGAGGCCAATCTAGGGAGAGATATGCTGAGGCCAACTGGTTCTAGGTGTGTGAGTCGGTATAAAAAATGATTTTCTATTCTTCGCCTTGATCTTTATCATCATGAAGATCATTTTTTATAATCATTTTTAAAAATAATAAAATCATGTCTCTCTTTTTGTTTTCAAGAATGTTTTTTGTTGAAGTTAAAATTCTATAAAATCATTCTAATCCTTATATTCCAATCTTTTTATCGTTGAAGAATAATGTTTCATTACTGAAGTTCATGTTATAATAAACCAAGTTTTCATTATTTGAAAAGAATTTTATAAAAGCAATCAAACCCTTATTTACCCCCTAAGGGAGTCTATCGATCCAACACCTATCATTGAGATCATGTGATTCTAGCATTTGATCATGGAGTATCCGGACTGTCTAGAATTTATGACTATATACTTTGCACTGTCTCAGTACCCACCTGAGGTCATTGTAAGTTGAGGGATGTCTAATCACCAAGAGGGGGGGGGGGGGGGGGGGGGGGGGGGGGGGGGGGGGGGGGGGGGGGTGAATAGGTGTTTGATTATTTATCAGATATTAAAAATCTAAGTAGATAAATCACAAAAAATTTAACACATCACAGATTGTAGAGGTGTTTATAGTGGTTCCTCGAGTTGGGCATGTCCACTTTCTCCCTTCACCTATCCAGTAGTGTGTTAGACTCGGCTAAATCCTCCAAATACTTAGATCTATCAGATCTTATAACTCAGAGTTCACGACTCCTGCAGCTCAGGAAAAACAACCTATTCCATACCTCAAATCCAATCCCTAGATCCTACAACTCACATTTAATATTGAATCCTACCTCAGGAACTATGCAAAGTCTCCTACCTCTGATCCTTAGCAAAGATCCTGCAACTCAGGTCTTAGAGACTCTACACTCAGATTTCCTCAGAAATCTTACAAAAGAATATGTAAAACAATATTGTACAAAGAAGCCATAGGCTCAAAAAATTTACCTTGTATAGCTTGAGTCTTCTTGAAGCCTATTGCGGAAATGATTTCTTCAGAAATCTTCTTGCAAGAGATGTTGAATCTTTGGATCAACAAGAAGATTGAATATTTCTTCAGAAGAATAGAATGATCAGTTTCAATGAACTTCTTATTTTTACTTAAGCTCTGAAAACAAAATGCACTTTGATGGCGGTGAGCTCTTCCTTCAGAAATAATTAAGGAAATGATTGTGAATCTTGAGATTAGGGTTTGCTGAAATCCATCTCTTCCTTTTTATAAGGTCCTTTGATAACAGTCTCTTCTTTGGTCGACTTTCATGTCAGATATCAGCTTTCCATAAAGCTCAGCTTTGATTGGACCAATCTGCGGTGACAATAAATGACGTGATGCCAAAATCACGCTTTAATTTGAATTCTAGCCTTTCCACAATTTGACTAGATGTCTAGTCTAATTTAGTTCTTCTGGTCGAATTTGAACTCTGTATAACTTTAGTTCAATTCTTCTGCATGAATCGTCTTGGTGACTTTGGTGGTCTTCAAGACAATATTTCAAAGTTCAATCTTCTGGTCGAATCGTCTACACAAATCGTCTTGATTTATCTTTATAGTCTTCAAGATGATATTTCAATGCTTTCCTTTTCTAATCGAGTCGTCTACATGAATCATCTTGATGATCCTTTGTGGTTCACAAGATAACATTTCACTGCTTCAGTCTTCTAGTTGAATCTTCTGCACGAATCGACTTGATATATCTTTGTGGTTCACAAGACGATATTTCATTGCTTCAGCCTTCTCGTCGAATCTTCTACATGAATCGACTTGATATCTCTTTATAGTCTTCAAGAAGATATTTCAGCTCTACTAGTTGAATCGTCTTGATACTTATGAAATGTCGTGTTGGTTCCTCGACGACATCTCACATGACCTCGACAATACATGTCTTAGGCAATTTTTTCCTTCAAACAAGTGCTTCCAGATATCTATTGTATACTTCCAAGACGATATGAAAGCAAATAAGCCTTATAAAAATGATATCATTTTGGAAAGTAAATTACCAAGGCGATATTTGGAGATATTTCTTCTTCTTCTTCTAGACAAGATGATATGAGTGTAGTTGTGAGTTTAGAAGACGATATCATCTTGGTGCTTAATGTCTTCAAGACCATATCAAGACCTTCACTCGTCGACATTTGGGCTCTCCAAGACGATATTTGACTTAGAGAATTTCTGATCTTCTCAAGTAAAATCATTTGCTTTAGTCCACTTGTTAGACCTTTATTCTTGATGATAATGAATTAGTGACAAGTCTAATATAGTCTAGATCATAGGCCGACATGGTGTTTTACACAATGAGAGATTACATTGACAAGATTAGGTCTGATGACACTAAGTCTAGCACGATGTTAGACTTGCACTATCTAGTAGCTGAAAGCAATATTCTAAAGCGAATTTGTCAAATACAAAGTGTATTTATCTTTGACTTGAGGACTTCTTCGAATCAGGAACATTGTAGGTAAAGTTCTCAATAGTCATCCCTGACTTCTTGATCACCGATGGTTATCTATGCTGTGACACACTTCTATGCATACCCAAAATGTCCATTCGAAATCATCTAGACTGGGATATGCATGTCGACGTTGTAGTTGGTCAAATTGGTAGAGATAAATTCAATAAACGTGTAGAATATCATTTCTATTGGTCGAAACTCAAAGAGATGTTGCTCGAGTCATCTGACATTGCTACATTTATCCGACGTCTAAAGGGTACAGAACACAAGTCTATATACACCACTTCCTGTAAGACCCCCTCCCCCTTACTAGAAGGGTTACTAGAGTCTTATGCCCAGAACTGCCGCCTTATGGATGGCATCAACTCACGGGTTAGTCTCTACTTCAAGACGCTGAACATGTCGGCTTGTACGACCATTCAACCTCTAGGACAATTGGAGAATAGAAGAATATACAAAATAGAGCAAGTCCACAACCACAAAATCTCATAAATGAAACAAAAGTCCAAGCAAGAGCACAAAAATAGAGTGAGGGCTTATGCTCGATACATATTCAAAATGAAAAGTAACTATACAATCACACTCTCTCACTACATCTCCAAGCAGAAGCTAAACAAATTTTATTCCTCAAGCACCTGTCTCCTAGTAGAAGTAATGCGCGACATCTGCTTCTCAGGTCCAGCCACCTCATTTGGCTGGTCGTGCTGATGCTCCAGCTCTTCGGGATCCTACGGTCACACCTGACTGTTAGTCATAAAGACTAAACCATTTTATCCTCGCCCCCCCCCCCCCCCCCCCCCCCCCCCCCCCCCCCCCCGCAACTCTTATGAACCGTGCGTGAGGAAGGAAGCAGAGGACAACAAGGAAGAATGACAACAAGCAGGTGATAAGGAAATCAACACAAGCAAGTGTATATATAAAAATTGTGGATCTACGCTAGCAGTATAAGCAGGTAAGCAGTAGTGAAGTAATAGTAAAACAGTAATGAAGCAGTAAAAGAAGTAAGTAAAGTAAAGCAGTGTGGCGTGGGTAAAGTAAACAAGTATAACTATACTACCATCACATGAGTACTTTAACTTATATGAATACACATACAAACTTATAAGTTAAGATTTCTAGCATGACAACTTATCATATAAAGAGCCCATACTAATTTATATGATAAGGGTCTACAATTGATGTCTTAATTTTTATGTAGGTTATGATATGCATGCTATAATATGATTCATATAAGTGCAACCCACCCACACGACTCTGTGATCGCAGACATTTCGTTCCTAATTTTTGGAGTAAGCTACACTCTCTGGTACCACCGTTGTGGCTACAGTAGCAGTGAAGCAGGTGCCTTCACTTCCTAAGCTAATATACACTACCAGGCCTAGACCCTTTGTACACCTTTGTACACGTCCTAATTGCACTCTAGAGTCTTGCGTACTCTTTGCTGGAATCCACTAGTCATTATGGTTGGGTGTGCATTTTCGGGGATTGGCCTACAGACCGCAGTATAAACAACCTACTAGCCCCTCAAACCCTCACATCCTCCGAAGTCAACATACATCAATCGGTGTGACGACTGACCTAGTACCGAAGACCTGCCACTAATTTGTTTCTATGTACATGAAAGTTATCACAACCCCATCCTCCAGCTCGCAGGACCAACCGGTCCCGATATACAACTTCCCGAGCCTCCAGCTCGCAGGACTGAATCGTCCTATACCTTTCCATCCCTTAACTCGAGACGAGGTTTGTCATATTTCTTGTTCACTTATTTAGGCTACTCTTGTCTAATTATTATTATACTTAGAAGTTTAGGGTGAATCCTGGACTTCCCGAGGTCTACCCGGTGAAGGGCTCGCAGCGGTACTAGGGAATACGATGGGTTGAAGCCTAAATCCCCCTTTCCAGGACAATTAATTTTATTGGTGGTTACCCCTTTCTAAGGATCCACTCTCCTCATTACTCTTATCACTTAGATGTTTTATGATACTTATAAGGGAGTGACGATCTATCGTCGATCCCTAAGACTAACATTTCCATTAACGTCCGTGTTATCTAACACTTGCCACCGTTTGGTGACTCGCCCTGTGATTTCAACCAGAATTTTACGGCTTATTAATTGTCACAACTTAATCAATATTGACCTCTAATTCATATAACAAATTCTACCATTCGGCAAACGTTCTCTTGAACGATGCTCCAACTCATAAGATCTCCGATATTTCATGTGTGGTGTAAATCTTATATAATTGTCAAAATATTCTCAAACCCACACTAATGATGTACCATGAACATTATAACATGCCGACTGAGTATCATGATTTTTCTAAGCTAATAAATGCCCCTTTCGTACCTTTACTTATAATGAGACATGATTCTGAATTATTTCCTAAACTATAGTATGAATGTTCTCCGAAAAATCCATAACTTCTAGGGGCCGATATAAATGATATATTACTAGTATATTCCAAGTTTTATTAAATTTCTAAGTGATCTTGCTGGTCTAGTCTCTATATCAATTTTCTACTATTTGCAGACCAAATTGAAGTTGAACTAGTTTGATCCCTATGATGCAACCTTCACTATATCATGTCCAATTGAGATACATTTCATACCATAGGTTCATAAGGAATAAATCAAGAAGTGTCCAGATTTTTGTTACATTTCAAATTGATTTGACCTTAAATAAAAATTCATTAATCATTTGACATATATCAATTTCCAAAGGAAGTACCATGTCAGTAATTTTAAACATTCCAATTTTTTTTCAGTGGTACTAGATGATAAAATAATATGATTCATAGAGTTTTACAATTTTTCCACAGAGTTTACAATTATAATTTTCTCATAAAATAAAAGGGGTAAATATGTAAGTTTATACAACAAGTACTAATTTAATTCATCCAAAAATTCTGAGAAAACTACCATAGTATTGTAATGACATAAAACCATCCTAGCCAGAATTTCAGAATTTTCTTGTGAATTTAAAACACAAATATTTCATAAATTCAAATGTGTGACAAATTGAATATTTAGAATTTTCCCATGTGTATGACTCTCAACAATTCTATTAAATTTTCCAGATTATGAGGTTGATATTATTTATCATCCAGGTAAGGCTAATGCGGTGGTCGATGCCTTGAGTAGAAAGACCACGCATGTCTTCGGCCTTTCTGTGCAGTCCCTAGTGGAGGAGGTTTTGTTGATGGACATATTCGTTGGAGGTAGTGCATTGCTGTCTTGTTTGGAAGCACAAGAGCCTTCTTGGATATTTCTCTAACCAGACTGCATCAGAAAGAAGATCCTGATTTGCAGCACCTCCAGGATAGAACTGAAAAAGGGGAATTACCAGATTTTTCAATTGATGATAATGATACCTTGAAGTATCGAGGTAGGTATTAATTGTATTCCCGTTGTTTGAAATATTTGAGCAAAGATTTATAGTGAAGCTCATGGATCAAGTGTATTCTATCACTCTGGTTCCACAAAGATGTATAGAGATTTAAAGCAGATTATTTGGTGGTCAGGTATGAAGAATGATATCACTAAGTATGTTTCTGAATGCTACACTTGTCAGTGTGTTAAGGCAGATCATAAGAGGCCCGGAGGTAAGTTGACCCCTTTGGATATTCCAAGCTGGAAGTGGGTGGGAGATTATTTCGATGGCCTTCATTACGGGATTGCCGAGATCTCCCGGAGGGCACGACGTTGTATGGGTCATTGTCAACAGATTGACAAAGTGTGCTCACTTTGTGCCTTATAAGATTGGTTATTCTATGGAGAAAACAATAGAGCTTTATTTAGATGAGGTCATTAGATTGCATGATGTGCCAGTAAGTATTATGTTAGATCGAGATTCTAGGTATATGTCTCGTTTCTGGCGGAGCTTGCAGGGAGCTTTGGACACTGACCTTAGATATTTTACTGCTTATCATCCGCAGAGAAATGGTCAGACGGAAAGAGTAAATTAAATTTAGGAAGATATGATTAGGTGCTATATTCTGGACCATGGTGGTGCCTGGGATAAGCATCTTGGACTTATGGAATTTGCTTACAACAACAGTTATCGGGAGAGCTTGCAGATGACCCCCTTTGAAGCTTTGTATGGGAGGCGTTGCCAAACTCACCTATTTTGGGTTGAAGTTGGTGAAAGACCATTGTTATGTCCATAAGATTTGGAAGAAATGAGTATTGCTGTGTAGCACATTCGCAAGAAGCTTCGCGTAGCTCAAGAATGTTATGAGAAGTATACAAATCGGAGAAGGGTTGATCTGGAGTTCGTAGTTGGGGACATGGTTTTCTTGAAAGTTTCTCTGATGTCAGGTGTAAAGAGATTTATGAAGAACCACAAGTTAGATCTCAGGTATGTGGGACCTTACCAAATTGTTGAGCGCATCAAAGTGTTAACTTATAGGCTGAGTTTGCCTGCTACTTTTTTGGTGTTCATGATGTGTTTCACGTGAGTTAGTTGTGAAAGTGTGTGCTTAGTGACGTTATGTTCTCGACTTGGTACCCCAGTTGCAGCCTAATCTTTCTTATGTGGAAGAGCCTGTTCGTATTTTGGAGTCGCAAGACAGAGTGTTGCGAAAGAAGACGATTCCTATGGTTAAAGTTCTTTGGCGAAATCAGGATGCCATAAGTGCGACTTGGGAACTAGAGTCTGCTTTGAAGGAATCTCATCTGCATCTTTTCTCTTAATTTTCTTCGGTAAGTTTTTCTATCCGATGAGATCTCAGTTTTGTTCGTTTGTCTCTTAAGTTCGGTTTGCGTTTCAAGTTTCGGGACGGAACTTCTCTTTAGGGGGGGTGACTGTAACGCTCCTGATTTTCCAATAATTTAATTAAATAATATTTTGGCGTGATAATGATGTAAGGGTGTTACGTTTGCGCGGAGTTTATCGGTGCGGTGTAATTCATGCGATTTTGCCTCCGTGTGGTCAATTTGGTCCTGTTTTAAAACTTACTGAAATTGAGATTTTAAACTTTAGAAAATTAAATTAATTAATTTTAAACAGTACCGTCAAGTTTCATTGCGATTCGAGCCATTTTCATAGCCCGGTGAATTTTAAAAGATCCTTCTTTTATTTATTTTCTCCTATAAAAGTGGCAATCTTAAAAAAATTAGGCTTCCACTTCTTCATCCCGTTTCCGCCTGACCAGAGAGCGAGAGAATGTAGAATTCGCGACATTCGTGAAGGTTCAGTCGTCCGCCACGAGAGTTCTAGTGGACGAAATCTCCATTTAAGCATAAATTTGGAAAGCTCTCACAAAGGTCTTCACGTGTGCGGTGAGTTTTTCTGATTTCGTGGATTTTTGGAGTTGAAGTGTGCGGCCCTAGTCCTCCTTTTCGTCCAAAAAGTTTCAGAAATTCTTCTTTGTGGTCTTCTATCGGCAGATCCTTGACGTGGTGTGCGTGGAGGCCGGTAATCAGAAGGTTTGAGGCAAGTAGTGGACTATTCCCCCTTGCCAAGTTTTCCCTTCAATTTAATCCCCCTTCCTTATTATTCATAGATAAATTTTACTCTGAAAATTTCGGTTAATATAGCAAAATTCGTCTAGTATTCTAGTGTAGTTCGTCGAGTGTTCATTAGAATTCGTCGAGTGTTCCTTAGAATTCGCCGAGTAGTTTCATGTCATTCGCCGAGTGTTAGAGGAGTTCGCCTAAAGCTTTCGTTAAATTCGTCGAGTCCTTTCGCTTAATTCGTCGAGTCCTTTCGCTTAATTCGTCGAGTCCTTTCGTTAAATTCGTCGAGCCCTTTCACTTAATTCATCGAGTCCTTTCGTTAAATTTGTCGAGTCCTTTCGAGTAATTCGTTGAGTGAGTTGTGTAATTTCGTCGAGTGTTCACACCGAGTTTTTGGTGGTCTCGACAAAATTGTTGTGAAGGTGGTTTTCTCTTGGATTTTTTTAGGGTTTTTCTGTGGTGCCAGAGTTGGTCAAGATATTTGTGAATCACTACACCCAGTTGGTTATTTTTGGACTGTTGGTTGAGGTGGACAAGTGCCCACCACCACAGTGCATGTTTTTCTTCCTTGGACGTGTAGGTTGTTTGTTGTGTGGGCGTATCCACCGCCACGGTGCTTTTGTTCCATGGATGTTTTGGTCTGAGGGTTTGTGTTGGAAAGATATCCACCGCCTCGGTACTGTCTTGTGGTCGGGTTAATGATTCACTACTTGAGCCAATTCGTCACTCTTCTACCTACTTGGATGTTGTTAGATGACCTCGACTGCACTTGGTGCAAGTCTTTCCCTACTTTGATGCTAATATTTCTTTGCTTTGATTACCATTGTTTCACAGCTATCTCTTATTGGGTTGGTAACCCTCTTGAAGCTTGTTAAGTTCTTTTTTTACTCTATGTTTGAGTTGCCCTTTCTTGTGCCTTTGTGCTAAGGCATTCCTTTCTTTTTGAATGCCTCAGGTTTGGACTAGTAGCAGTTGAGCTAACCGGGTTCGGTTCTTCCAGACCTTCGATAGCTGTTTCTCTTTGTTGAATTCTCTTCTGAATTTGCTAATGATATGGGTTCGTGTCAGTTTGTTGGCGCCCATAGTATGTTTTTTATGTGTTAGACTGTGATTTGCTATTTACGCTACTGTCGTTGCCTTGTTATTTATGCTCGTAAAAGTTTTCTTTTACTTATACTAAATTTAAAAGGCGCATACCATTAGAATGTTGGTTAAGTTATCATGCTCATGTGGGGCACCTTAAAAGTAAAATATGTATTTTTTTTGTTGCGTACATTTATACTTTCTTAGTGTGTACTAGATGATCCACTAAGCCGAGAGACACGGTGTTTAAAAAATTCAACTTTAATCATGTCTTAACATAAAATTACGTCTTTTATAAAGAAAAGCGTAAAGATAGAACCTCTTGAGCGTCTGTAGTTGTCCCCTACACGACGTGGCATCATGACATGTTTTTTTCTTACTCTAGTAATATTTTTATATATTGAGAAAATGCGGGTTGTGACAATGTCCCCTCCACTCCTATGGCTCATCACTCTGCCCTGTTGCGGGCCCCTGCTGCTCTCCCGAAAGTGTGATCCGTCGGCCGGTCTCTTCCCCCTGCTTTGCACCATCAGGTGGTCTGCCTTTAACTTCTTGGACATCTCGATGATCTGGGTATACGTGCCATGTGATATGAAAAGTAAAGTCTGCCTCAGCAGGTCCCTGAGACCCCGATAGAACCTCTTGACATACTTACTATCATCCAAATCATGTATCTCCGTGAATCTAGCCAGATGGGTAAACTCCCTCTGGTACTTAATCACTAACTGGGTCCCCTGACAGCGGTTTAAGAACCTCTCTTCCAACTCATCTCTATCCGTGGTAGATACAAAATGCTCCAAGAAAACATCGTTGAAATCATCCCATGAAATGTCAAAAAGCTCCCGATCTGCATATGTGGAGCCCAACAATGACTTTCACCATCTCTTGGCATGTGAATCCAAAGCAGACGTCGACAAGGAAACTGCCCTGCTGACTGGGCAGCTGATGCCTGCTAACATCTCTTGAATGGAATCAAGCCACTCCTCCGTCTTCATTGCATTCTCCATTCCACGGTACATTGGAGGAGACAAACTCTTGAAGGCACTTAGCCAGTTTGATCCGGGGTTCGGCTGTGAGGCCGGAACCTACTGAGCTCTAAAGGCATCCAGAATGGCCGTCAGAGTTTGCCCCAACTCTGTCTGCTGGAAAGGGGTAGCAGTCCGAGGGGGGAGGGACATCATCTTGTGGGTCAGCAAACTGCGGGGGCTACAAAAAAGTAAAGTTGTGTTAGGATTGACCTAACTCAATCCTTAAATGGACTATTTTTTGTGATTTTTACACAAGGGCACACCATTGCTTCCGTTGCTTAGTTTGTCTGCAAACTAATGCTCGAGTGGGGTAGCCTAGTGTTGTGGACTTCTTTCTCTTATAGTCATTTTTTCAAGTGATACCAGTTTGTAAGACCCACCCTCCCCCTTACTAGGAGGGTTACTCGAGTCTTATGCCCAGAAACCGTTGCCTTACGGGTGACACCAACTCACGTATTAGTCGCCACCGCAAGATGCCGATCCTGCAGGCTATTACGATCATTCAACCTCTAGGCCAATTTGAGAATAGAAGAATAAACAAAACAGAGCAAGCCCACAACCACAAAAGCTCATAAATGAAACAGTAGTCCAAACAAGATTACAAAAATAGATTGAGGGCCTATTCCTGATACATATCCAAAATGAAAAGTAACGATACAATCACACACTCTCACTACATCTCCAAGAGAAAGCTAAACAAATTCAAATCCTCAAGCACTTGTCTCCTAGTAGTAGTAATGCGCGACATCTTCTCCTCAGGTCCTGCCACCTCGTCTGGCTGGTCGTGCTGGCTCTCCAGCTCCTCGGGCTCCTACAGTCACAACCGACCGTTAGTCATAAGACTAAGCCATTTTGTCCCTGCCTCCCCCCGCAACTCCTAGGTACCGTGCAAGAGGAAGGAACCAGATGACAAAAAGGCTGAATGACAGCAAGCAGGTGACAAGAAAATCTACACTAGCAAGTGTATATATAAAAATTGTGGATCTACGCTAGCAGTATAAACAGGTAGGCAGTAGTGAAGCAATAGTAAAGCAGTAATGAAGCAGTAAAAGAAGTAAGTAAAGTAAAGCAGTGAGGCACAGGTAAAGTAAACAAGTATAACTATACTACCATCACATGAGTACCTTAACTTATATGAATGCTCATACAAACTTATAAGTTATGATTTCTAGAATTATACTTATCATATAAAAGAGCTCATACTAATTTATATGATAAAGGTCTACAATTGATGTCCTAATGTTTATGTAGGTTATGATATGCATGTCATGATATGATTCATATAAGTGCAACCCAACCACATGACTCTGTGATCACAACCTTTCGTTCCCAATTTTTGGAGTTAGCTACACTCTCTGGTACCACCGTTATGGCTACGGCAGCAGTGAAGCGGGTGCCTTCACTCCCTAGGCTAGTATATACACTACTAGGCCTAGACCCTTCATATGCCTATGTACACTTCCTAGGTGCACTCTAGAGTCTTGCGTACTCTTTGCTAGAATCCACCAGTCTTTATGGTCGGGTGTGCATTTTCGGGGATTGTCCTCCAGACCGCAGTATAAAGAACCTACTAGTCCCTCAAACCCTCACATCCGCCTAAGTCAATGTACTTCCATCGGTGTGACGACTGACCCAATACCAAAGTCTTGCCCCTAATTTATTTCTATGCACATGCAAGTTATCACAACCCCAGCCTCCAGCTCGCAGGACCAACTCATCCTGAAATACAACTTCCCAAGCCTCCGGCTCGCAGGACTGAACTGTCCTGTACCTTTCCATCCCTTAACTCGGGATGAGGTTTACCATATTTCTTGTTCACTTATTTAGGCTACTCTTGTCTAATTATTATTATGCTTAGAAGTTTAGGGTGAATCCTGGACTTCCCGAGGTCTACCCGATGAAGGTCTCGCAGCGGTACTAGGGAATACGATGGGCTGAAGCCCAAATCCCCCTTTCCAGGACAATTATTTTTATTTGTGGTTACCCCTTTCTAAGGATCCACTCTCCTCATTACTCTTATCACTTAGATGTTTTATGATACTTATAAGGGAGTGACGATCTATCGTCGGTCTCCAAGACTAACATTTCCCTTAACGTCCGTGTTATCTAACACTTGCCACCATTTGGTGACTTGCCCTGTGATTTCAACCAAAATTTTACGACTTATTAATTGTCACAACTTAATCATTATTGACCTCTAATTCATATTCCAAATTCTACCATTAGGCAAACGTTCTCTTGAACGATGCTCAACTCATAAGATCTCCGATATTTCGTGTGTGGTGTAAATCTTATATAATTGTCAAAATATTCTCAAACCCACACCAATGATGTACCATGAACATTATAACATGTCGACTGAGTATCATGATTTTTCTAAGGTAATAAATGCCCCTTTCATACCTTTACTTATAGTGTGACATGATTCTGAATTATTTCCTAAACTATAGTATGAATGTTCTCCGAAAATTCCATAACTTCTGGGGGCCGATATAAATGATATATTACATTATATTCCAAGTTTTATTAAATGTCTAAGTGATCTTGCTGGTCTAATCTCTATATCAATTTTCTACTATTTGCAGACCAAAATGAAGGTGAACTAGTTTTGATCCCTATGATGCAACCTTCACTATATCATGTCCAATTGATCTACATTTCATACCATAGGTTCATAAGGAATAAATCAAGAAGTCTCTAGAGTTTTGTTACATTTCAAATTGATTTGATCTCAAATAAAAATTCATTAATCATTTGACATATATCAATTTCCAAAGGAAGTAATTTTAAACATTCCCAAAAAAATTCAGTGGTACTAGATGATAAAATTATATGATTCATAGAGTTTTACAATTTTCCAGAGAGTTTACAATTATAATTTTCTCATAAAATAAAAGGGGTATGTAAGTTTATACAGCAAGTACTATTTTAATTCATCCAAAAATTCCGAGAAAGTTACCATAGTATTATAATGACACAACCATACTAGCCAAAATTTTAGAGAGAATTTAAAACACAAATATTTCATAAATTCAAATGTGTGACAAATTGAATATTTAGAATTTTCCCATGTGTAAGACTCTCAACAATTCTATTATATTTTCCAGAAATTTAAAACTGGAATTAAAATGTCTTTCCAGAGTTTCAAAATTTTGCAACTCATTTTCCTTATTAAAATTTCAAAAATTCAGAAATGTGACAACTCATAATTTCGATAATAATCTCGGAAAATTTCCACAAAAAATTTCAGAGGTTCAAAATGATATTCCAAGTGATTTCTCAGAGTTTCACAATTTTCCAAAAGATTTGAACCACAACCATTTCATTAATACATAAAGGAGATATATTTTAAATTAATCAATTAATTATGATTTTTATTCCCAAAAATCCTAATTTTCACTGATGTGATGTATTATGTCATAAAAATGATGTGGACAAAATACCAGAGGCTAAGATCAAGCTAGATGTGCCAAATACATAAAATCCCCTTTTTGGCTATGTGCACACCATAATACATACCATGCAAAGATATGCAAGTAGAATAACCCAACATCCTTTGGTCCAATTGTACTCAAATTTTAACCAGGGACAAATAATGACATAATAAGAATGCCAACAAAATTTGAGGTTATTTTGAGTTGTCCAACTCCTTAAATCTCATTAATTTGATAAATCAAATAATGAACCAAACCATAAAGAAATTTTCTCCTAAGAATCAGATTTTTGTGCACAAGATAGCACAAGGGGAGAGGAGAAGAAACAGACATGTGTGGGGGCTTGACGACGTGTGTTGTAGTGGTGCAATATGGTGGTGGTTGTCTCCGGTGAGCTCGCTCCAAATCCCGATCCGGCAGCTAAAGCTTGGCTCCAGGTCGCTGGCTCGACTCTCTGGAGTTCTCTGAAGCTAAAGGTGAGTTAAATTTGGCATGAGGGGGGCTCTAACCATGCCATCCAATAAGGAATGGTTCCGCCAAGCATTGTTTGCTCCTTCCTACTACCATTTGTCACCCTTCCAGCACCAATTTGGTTGGGAATTAACTGAGGAGTTCATTCAGGGGCTTGGGAAGAGGAGAGGGGGAACAAGTAGCCTCCAATCCACAAAATCCTCCTTGTCCCATATGCAATTTGAGGGAAATGTCCAAATTGTCCCCTTACATGCCATCTCTCTCCAAAGCCAGAGGGTATGGGGTGTGTGTAATTGGTCATGTGGGCTGCTGGTTGGGCTTTGGTTGAGTCCTTAACCTATTTAGAATTCACTTGGGCTTTTAATTTCTTACTTTAGGCCTAATGTTGACCATGGTTGACTTTGGGGTTGCCTTGGTTGAATTGGTGAGGTGGCTGCCCCCATGTGATGGTCATGTGTCCTATGACATTACCCTATGCTCATTGGGCCATGGTGATGCTCCAGGCTAATTTTACCAATATGTGTGATTTTGACAAAATTTGGGAAAGTTTGACTTTGTTCAATTTGGGCCAATTAATGACCACATGATTGGGGCTTTTGGGTTAATTGGGTCCCTTATGATGTTCTAAGATTAGGGGTGAGGCCAATTTCATGTTTTGGGGGTCAATTGCGCATATTGGTGAAGGATTGACTTATGTTGACCTAAGTTTGACTTTGGTCAAATTGGACCAATTGATGATCCCATGATGGGGATTTTGGGTCCATAGCACTCCTTTAAGGGTTTACCATCTAGTGGGAGGGTCAATTTGGCCATATGAGTATAAATTGAACCCTATTGAGTTGAATTGAACTATATTAACTTAAATTTGACTTTGGTCAATTTGGCCAAATTGGTTGACCAATTGATGGGGCTTTTGGTCAATTGAGTCTCCTTTAGGGTTAGGGACATATTGGTATGGTCAATTTATAAGTGTGAGTTCAATTTGAGCTAATTTGTCCTAAGTTGATCTGTATCCTATAGTGGACCGCATGCGAGTTCACTCAACTCAATGTATCCTAAGGTCACCACCTAACCCAAACTCACTTCACCCACCATATGTCCTACCCTAATTCAATTTAAGGGGTCTAGTAGTAAATGGAATGTTACACTTCCTATACCATGCCACCCTTGGGTGGACATTTGTATGGTCTTTGTGTTCAAATCACCTTGCACCCTATGCAAGCATGACTCTATCCTTGCATTGTTGATTGATTTTCCAAAATGGCTCACATCAAGGCATGCAGCAAGACTGCCAATGCATCTCATGATGCATTAATACTAATTTATGACATCTTTAGACTTCACGGTCTACGTGAGACCATTGAATTTGATTAAGATGTCTATTTCATGGGCTATTTCTGGAAAACCCTATGAAAGAAGATCGACACTACCCTACAATTCTCATCCACTTGCCACTCATAGATAGAGGGTTAGGCTGAAGTAGTAAATATAAGTTTAAGAAAACTCTTACAATGCCTTGCCGGTGATCACACCTCCTCTTGGGATTCAATATTATCTGTGCAAAGTTTGCATTTAATAGTTCGATAAATAGGACGGCAGGTTTAAGTCCATTCCTACTAGTCTTTCAGTATGAGCCTAAGAAACCCATAGATCATATTCATCAACCTATAGAGCCCTTCATTAGTGAGTCTGTTGAGTCCTTTGCTAGACACCTCCATAATTTGCATGAGTTTATCTGACAAAAAATTACTTGCAATAATGATATTTATAAATCTTATACTGACAGCCACATGATACTACAAAGCAAAGAAGGAGAACACGAGATGGTACGTATACATGTTGGGAGGTTCCCTATGGGAACTACTGAAAAGTTAAATGCTAAGAAAATGTGTCCCTGCACCATCCTCAAAATAATTGGAACAAATACTTACAAATTAGATATTCTGATGAGTATGGGGATTTCACCCATATTCAACATTGAGTATTGACATTATTCTTTGATCCACACGACTACATGTACCATTCGCCTCTTGCCACCTTAGCTATTAAGACTTTGTCTACTACTTAGCCATACTCCCAATACCAACTGACTACCGCACTGCACCTTGAGTCTTCATCACTTAATGATCATCTGACTTCTTTCGCCAAAGTATCACTTCCACCGACTCAGGTTTCACCATCCACAGACATCGGACCATTATATGTCATTACTGTCCAACTACAATTCCATCTTCTTCTATGGTAGTACCACGTAGACCGACACAGGTTTATCCGTCTGCAAGTACCGTACCATTCGACACCATTACTGATCCAGCCATAACTCTAGCTTCTTCTACAGCAGTACCGCTTTCTCTGGCACCAGACTCATCGTCCACTGGATCTAAACCATTTGAAAGCATCACTGAGATCATTACCCATGTGATTGTATCCGCGCCAAACAAAGTCAGATACTTGGTGTGTTTGCAGGGCCGCACTTTTATCGATGACACTTGGATTTCCGCAGCAGAGCTTAAGAGACTCGCCCCGTCTCTACAACAACATTACAACCATCTCCTTTCTTCATATATAAATGATTTTGGGGCAGGGGGATGGAGTTGATGGAAATCGGCCTCTCTACCCATTAAGGTCTATTCCCTCTAACCATAGACCCGTATTATCGGGACCGCTCATCCTGAGCGGAACGCCGATCGTAACATTTTTTTCTTTGCATTTTTAATTTATTGTGCAATTATGTTTGTTTTGAGGTAGACAATGAATGAAGAATCATGATTGTTCGTTGCCCCTAGTTTATATATAGAGGTAGAAGGCTCTAAAGAGGGGTATTGAAAGTTGAAGCCAAGAAGGCTAGCTTCTGATCAGTGGTGCTGAAGCCGGAAACCCTCTAGGTGCGATGCTTGGAGCTCCCCTCTCTCCTTATCCGCCAACCATACCCCCTCCTCTCCCCTCCAAACCGAGCCTTCTCATCACCCCCAAAAATCCACGTACATATCCCATCCTTCCTCCCACAACTGACAACCCCACCTCTCCTCCACCACCTCCACCTTTTAGCAACCCAAAGCAAACCCCCACTAACCACTGGCCAACCACCACCAAAATCCCCTTCCCCAACCCCACCAAAACAACCCCCTCTCTCCTACAAATTCTCCCTATTTCTAGTCTCAAAAAATCATCGAGAAACCTTCTCCAACCAACTTCGGCGAACCTTTACCACCACCCTTCAAGTTTCCATCATTTTAGTTTTCTGGCAAAAAAAACACCTTCGTCTACCACCAGCCACCTCTCCGGCGACCACTTCCAACCAACCATCACCCCCATTATGCCACAATCACCATAACCGCCTCCCTCACTACCCCACTACTTCCATAACTCCCCGACATCATATATTTGCTCTTAATCATCCATTCTCCCCACTAACCCCCACTACTCCACTCGCTCTTATGCAGATCCACATGGCTACCCTCCAACTGAATCCCTGCTCAATCCCTTACATCAGTCCCCTTCACCTTACCCCACCTCTTCTACGAACCGATCCCCACTCCCCTCCACCCATTCTCGGGAAAACCCCACAACCGCCCCCACTCCCTACCTCATACATAAGTTTTCCTTCCTTTGGGGAGCCACCTCTCACCCAGCCAAACCCCTCCTTCCAGCCAGCAACAGCCTGAACTCATATTGCTAGCCGACACATCAAGTGCCCTCTTCTCCCTGCTGCCATCCACTGTCCAACACCTCTTTGTGATCTACATACAACCGATAGCCCCCTATAGCCCCGAAAACTCCAGAAATAGTCCCGCTACCCATTGTCCACCAATCCAAAGGTTCGCCATGAGTCCGAATTTTAGTACTACTAGTTATCCTAGCTCCTGTTGGAACATGCTTTCTGCATCTCTTGGTTTGACAATAACAAATCCTATTGTGTTTGATCATACTTGCATTGTGTTTATAGTGTGCAGGATCTTCAACATTCAATCCCCAAAGGAGTGTGAAAAAGAAAGACGTCGAAGTGACATCAGGATGATTATCTGTTGTTACCGCGGTGCGGTAACACTACTGCTGGCGCTAGTGGTTCGACGAAATGAAAACCGTTGAGAAGGAAACCGCTGAGAACGAAACTACGTTTGACGAAATGTGAAGCTGTTCGACGAAATGAAACTGCGTTCGACGAAAAGAGAAGTGCTCTACCGCGGAGCGCTAGCACTACCGTTGGCGCTAGCGAATCAGAAACCGTTGAGAAGGAAACCATTGAGAACGGAACTGGCGTTCGACGAAATGAAAACTGCGTCCGACAAACTGGCGTTCGACGAAATTGCGTTCGACGAACTGCATGCTATACCGCGATGATCGACGAACTGCATGCTCTACCGCAGTGCTCGATGAAATGCATGCTTTACCGCGGAGCATTTGCACTACCGCTGGCGCTAGTGTTTGTTTGACAAAATGAAAGCAACGCTCGACGAAATGTGAGGCAGTTCGACAAAGATGCGTCCGACGAAAAGAGATGTGCTCTACCACGGAGCGTTAGCACTACCGCTGGCACTAGCATAAATGGGAACATTTGACGAGAAGGAAACAGTGGAGAAAAAGGAATGTCGACGGGATGCTATTTTGGCAAGTACTATCGCGGCGCGTTAAGGCTAACGCCCGGCGGTAGCTTTTAGAATCCTCCCATCTGCATGTGATTGAGGAGCAAATATGGAAGGAGATATTAGCTGAAGGAAGGTTATCTCGCTATCGCGGAGCATTAGCATTACCGAGGCACGCTAGTCGGAGCTCAAAGTTTTGGCGCTCAAAAGTTGCCTATTCTGCTACGATCCGTGTGCTGGGTCATTGCCTAATGTGGCTACCGCGGGGCGGTAGTACTAATGCAGGTGGTAGCAGCTGATTTTATTTAAAGACGCGCGCTTCCTCCATTGATGCTTGCTGATACAGAAGGAATTGAAGCCATATATTCAGAGCACTCGTGAGAGCCTTATCCAAGCAGCCCGAAAAACTCCATCAACATTCGTGAACGCAAAGAACTTGAAGACCAATCCGATCGAATCTACATCGATATCAAGTTCTACTTTAGAGGGAGTTTTTAGTTTGTGTTTTGTTTTATTTTCTAATTGTAACCTTTAAGTCTTTTGTTCGGTAGAGGAACTCGCCACACGGCGACTAGGGCCTTGCGGGGACTAGGGGGAATTCGCCACATGACGACTAGGTCTGGGAAGGACTTAGGAAGTAATTCGCCTCGTGTTGGCGACTACGTCCAGGGAGTAGATCTAGGGGGTGCTCGAGGCCTTTCTAGGGATAGGAAGGCTATAGCGGCTTGAGGCCGTATCTGGGGAGAGATCGGCTAAAGCCAACCGGTTCGTGGGGATACGAGTCTGTTTAGAAAACGAAAAGAATTTTTCATTGGTCACCACTTTCCAAGCGTCATTGGGAAAAGTTTTTGTAATCATAACTATTTCAATTTAATATTAATGAAAATATGTTTGTTTATTCATCTCTGATTCGTGCTCTCTGATTTTCATTGGTTTAACCTAAACGTATTTTCTCTGTCACTAACATCGAGCGATAACACTACCACTGGCGGTAGCAACAGAGAATAATTTTCTTTAATAATCATAAAAAGTTTAAAAACCCTTACTCACCCCCCTCTAAGGCCGCCTACAGATCCAACAAGTGGTATCCGAGCGAGGTTATTCCAAATCGGCTTAACAACCGGGAATAATGGCGTCTCTTGATCATGATCTCGCTTCTACTAGTGGGGAAAATTTTAATATAAATGAAAAAGTATTATCACCACCTTTATTTATGGGCAAAAATTATAAAGGGTGGAAAATATTAATGAAAAATTTTCTTAAGGCCTTAGATGAAAAAGTTTGGAATATTACTATTGAAAAGCCACCTAGCGTACTAAATAGAAACGAAATTGTTTTAAATGCAAAATCTATGAATAGTATATTTTGTGCGTTAGACCAAAATATTTTCAAACTTATTTATACTTTACCTACCGCTTATGAGATTTGGAATTTTCTTGAAAGAACTTATGATTCTCCTTCTGTAGGTATGGAACAAACACAAGAATTGGAGAACATACAAGCTTGCACAAATATTCAAGAAAGCTACTCAAATGATGGATCCATAGAATGCTCATCAAGCGGAAAGGATGATGGAAACTCTTGTTTGGAAGAGGAAGATGAAGAAGAAAAAGGAATAATATGTTCAAATCTTGCCTCATCCACAAGCATTGTAAGGAAATCAAAATCTCTTAATTTATGTAATTCTATTTCTACATTACAATTGCTTCAAACTACAAAGCACAAAATTAAGAAATTAAAAAATGCTAATAAACATTTACGCTTAGAAAATAAAAATTAAGGCAAAAATTAATGAAGAATCAAATTCTAATTTATCTAGTTCTACCCATGGCTCCTAAGTTGAAAACATTACATCTTGTGTAGTGTTGAAACCAGAGAACCGGTTTCGACGTTCGCAAGGGGGATGTAGCTAACCCTTACTTGACCTGAACGAGACCCTTGACCAGTCACTAAGAACTGAAGGACCTAACCCTTGGAAAACTTCTAAGTCCATAAACGAACCCCTTAAGCTGCAGCGAGGAGGTCCCACTGTAAGATCCCTCTCCCGCACCTGGAGAGCTTCCGGATCTTATGCCCAGAACCGCCGCCTTACGGTGACACTAACACCCGAGTTAGCTACCTCCGCAAGACGCCGATCCTGCCGGCAAGAACGATTGACAGGCCAACAAGAGTTAAGAAGGAAAATAAATAGAACCAAGTCCACAATCACACATTTATACAACAAAATATATATTGTCCATCAATGAGTACAAAAAATGAAAGAGTAAAAGGGGCTTAAGCCCGGTACATATCTAAGCGAAGTACAAAAATCTCTCACTCTACATCTGTGCGGAAGCTAAACAAACTCTCAACTATCGAACACATGTCTTGTAGTAGAAGTAATGCGTGGTTTAAGCTCCTCAGGTCCTGTCTCCTCCTCTAGCTGGGGCTCTATCACCTCGGGTACCTACGGTCACCACCGACCGTTAGTCATAAAGACTAAGCCGATTTTGTCCCCGCCTCCCCCCGCGACTCCTAGGCACCGTGCGGGAGGAAGAAGCGGAGGATAACAAAGTGGAGTAAACGAAAAGCAGGTGACAAATATTCTACGCTAATAAGAGTATGTTCATATAATTTCTATGCTAGCAGTATAAGCAAGTAAACAGTAATAAGTGCAGTAAGGTAATATCGCAGCAGTAAAAGAAGTAAGCATAGAGAAGCAGTGCGACACAAGTACAGTAATTTAAAAGTAACCATTGATTTATAGGAATGCCCATACAAACCTATAGACCAAGGGGTCGTTTAGCAGAGCCTATCGTATAAAAAGTCCCATACCAATTTATACGATAGGGGTAGGGGTTGAAATGCAATGTTCATGCTATGACATGCAAGGTATGTTGTTATGCTATATTCATACAAGTGCAACTCACTCACTACGACTCTATGCGCATAGACCTTTAGTATCCCCTTTTTGGAGCTAGCAAGACTCCCAGGATACTCCCGTAGTGGCAAACGCAAGCGGTGGGTTGGGCCTCGCCCACCTCTAGGTTGGTATTCACACTACCTAACCTAGACCTATCGTACGCCTCAACACAAAACCGTGGAGCATCTGCGTACTCTTGCTGCCTGGACCGCCAGACTTTCATGGCTAAGTGTAATTACCACACTTGCCGAGTCAACGTATTGACGTCGGTGTGAACGACCATCCAATACTGAAGACCCACCATCTTCGTGCACATGCAATATGTTCTACTATCTACCTCCGAGCCATAAGCTCCCCGGGCTAACCTGCCCGTCAATAATAACCTTCTGAGCCACCGGCTCACCGAACCAACCCGTCCGTACCAACATACCCTACTGAGTCACAAGCTCACCTGACTTGTCAATCCGCTCTTACAAATACAGAGCTTACTGCTCGTAGCACCAAACCGACTAAGCTCCCGTAACCACGGGGTGTGGGTGAGTGTGTTATTAAATTATTCTTGTATAACATCTTATCCCTACGGTTTACGGTTAATCTTGGACTCCCCGAGGATTACCCTGTAAGGGGCTCGCTACGGTACTAGGAACTACAATGGGATGACACCCCAAAGTTCCCTTTTTCAAGACACTTAGTATTATTGGTATCTACCCATAAGATTACCCTCTTATCATTCCACTTAAATTAAACCTCAACGCTTTATGACCCTCTAAGGGGAAGGATGATCTTTCGTCAATCCCGAGCACAGCCTTACCCATAGCTCATCAAGCACTCTCATCATCTAAACTCCTATTTAGACTACCCTTGTTTAGTTATTATTATACAAGGAAGTTTTGGGTGGATCCTGGACTTCCCGAGGGCTACCCGGTGAAGGGTTCGCAAGGTACTAGGGTATGTGATGGGATGATGCCCAACCCCTTTCCAGGACAATTAACATTCTTGGTGACTACCCTGACCTAACATTCCACCTTCTCATTACTCTTTATATCTTAAGTGTTTTCACGCCTTATGTTTCATCCCGCTCCTAAGCAATCGTTCTTTTGGATTCAACTCTAATAACTTTTAGTCCTCTAAGTGGTCTATACTCATCTCTTGTTATAATCAAATTCTCACCGATTTCATTGTGATTATATTGACCTATTCATCATAATGAGTTTTCACTATCCGCAGACCACGACATATAACTACTTAGATTCCTATGATGGAACCTTGGTCAAATTACTTCCAAATGACTTCTAATTTTTATCATAGGTTCATAGTGGATAAAATAAGGGATGATCAAAATCCAAGCATGTTTCATATAATTTTGACCTCTATAAAAATTCATTAATTACTAATCTGAATCTAAAATGTGAAGGAGGTATCATGCTAGTGAATTCAAACTTGTTAAATATCCTTCCAGAGATGAGATGTGACATGATAACAAGATTTCCAATATTTCATATTTTTCCAGCAATTAAATAACCATGATCCCTAATTTTCAATGAATGAATGGAAAAATAATTTTACACATCAAGTACAAGATTTTGACCTCCTAAAATTCTGGAAAAATTACAGTAGCTTCGTATGGACATAAAAACACTATTTCCAGAAGATCATAATTTTCAAAACATTTTAAACCCACAATTTCTATTTATCTTTAAAGGAGAGAAAACATGGCTCTACACTACAAGTACTGAAATTAGACTTCCTAAAATTTTGGACAAATTACAGTAGCTTCATATTGACATAAAAACACTATTTCCAGAAGATTATATTTTTCCAAACATTTTAAACCCACAATTTCTATTTATCTTTAAAGGGGTGCAAATAGGGATTTACACAACAACTACCATTAATATGTCTCTATAAATTCTGAGAAAATTATCCTAGTATAATAATCATCTAGAAACACCAAATCCAAAGTTTCATAATTTACCAGAGAGTATTTATCCATAATTGCTATTTATTACAAATGGTGTGCCAATAAGGGTTTACACTACAACTACCATTAATATGTCCCTATAAATTCTGAGAAAATTATCCTAGTACAATAATTATTTAGAAACACCAAATACAAAGTTTCATAATTTACCAGAGAGTATTTATCCATAATTTCTATTTATTACAAATGGTGTGTCAATAAGGGTTTACACTATAACTACCATTAATATGTCCCTATAAATTCTGAGAAACTTATCCTAGTACAATAATCATCTAGAAACACCAAATACAAAGTTTCATAATTTACCAGAGAGTTTCTATCCATAATTGCTATTTATTACAAATGGTGTGCCAATAAGGGTTTACACTACAACTACCATTAATATGACCCTATAAATTCTGAGAAAATTATCCTAGTACAATAATCATCTAGAAACACCAAATTCAAAGTTTCATAATTTACCAGAGAGTATTTATCCATAATTGCTATTTATTACAAATGGTGTGCCAATAAGGGTTTACACTACAAGTGCTATGTTAAGACTTCAATAAATTCTGGGAAAATTACTATAGCACAATATTGGTCTAAAACACCAGATCCTAAGTTTCATATTAATCCAAGGAGTATTTACCCTTATTTATCATTTATTACATTTGGTGTGCCAATAAGGGTTTACACTACAAGTGCTATGTTAAGACTTCAATAAATTCTGGGAAAATTACTATAGCACAATATTGGTCTAAAAATACCAGATCCTAAGTTTCATATTAATCCAAGGAGTATTTACCCTTATTTATCATTTATTACATTTGGTGTGTCAATAAGGGGTTATATAACAAGTACAATATAATGACCTAAAATTCATCTAAAAATTATGGTAAAATTTACAGAGCTATAGGATCACCAAGGGAACCTACTAGAATAATTTCATAATTCTCCAAGTGCATATGAGACCTAAATGTCATATTTGAAAAAATTTGACCTAACCAAATAAATCAAATTCAGAGAAATAAATGAGGTCCAAAAATTCCAACAAAATTCTTAAATGTGCTTTTCCAGTCAAAGATCCATTTCCCAGAGTTTTGGATTTATCTCTAAGTTTTTGATTCAAATTATTTCATTAATTTTAAAGTGTGACAATTTTCATTTAATTAAAAACTTTAGGAAAATAACTTCCAAAAATCATGAAACTTATGTCAATGATGTATATCCTCATGACATACACTAACCCCAAGGTTTCAGAGGCATGCAAGGTGATTTCCACCTTCAATTCCATCAAAAAGCTCAAAAGCCCAAATTGACTATTAGCACCCCAATTTTCCTCTTAAGACCCAAACTTCATTTTGAAGTTCAGAGAAATATACTCATGCACATGAGATGAAATTTTAACCAGTGATCAAGATATATATAAATAGCTTACTACCCAAATTTGGGGGTGTTTGGAGTTACACAACTCCATAAATACCAATTATTTACTATTGCTAATAACTGAAATATCTCAATGAATATACCTCCATAAATTCTCAAATTTTAACCCTAGGTGTATCATCATACCATGCATGCATGGTAGAAATTTCAAGGGGTTTGGTTAAGCCATTTAAAAGTTATAGCATTTTTAATTTCTGCCCTACACAAGGAGCAGTCCTAGGAAAATGAGTGCCCTGGTGTCCACAGTGCACCAAATCAGTTGATTCAAGTGGCAAATAAAAGTAGACACATAGGGATACAAATGTCATCTCTTTCCAAATATGGCATCTAAGGCCTTCAATTTTTGCATGCAAAACCCTGCATGTTTGAAGGCAGAATTGCCCTGGTCTGCCAATAGAGATCAAGGAGACGAAATCAACGGCTGTGATTTCGTCTCCTTCCTCTAGCCGATGGCCCAGAAGGAAAGGGGCCTGATCCCGGCCAACCACTACCCTCCCCGGCCATCTCCCGCCGCCACCACCTCCGTTGAGGGGTTGGTCGTCGATTGGCGGTGGAATGGTGGCCGGAGGTGGGGTTTTCCGGCGATCCCTGGAGGATGCCCAATCGGAGCTCGGGAGGGAAAAATCCCATGGCTGTCGGCTCAATTGAGCCCGACTGCCCTTGCTAAGACCCTAGATGACTAGCACAGAGGGAGAGGGGGAGAAATCGTGCCTGATTTCGTGCTTGGCGACGCGTGTTGTGGTGGTGCAGCATGGTGGCGGCAAGCTCCGGCGATCCTCCCCGATTCCTTGATTCTGCACGGTTTGCTTCACTCCAGGACACTAGCTCCACTCCTCTCAACGTTCTGAAGCTATTGGAAGGGTCTAAAATGGTTGATATGGGCTGTACATATGGTTTTGAGCTGGTGATTTTCAGCCTCCTCCTTGGATGCTCCTCCCAGCCACCAAGTGGCACCATTTCAGCCCAAATTCGGCTGAGGAGTTATGGAGGAGGTCATATTTGGTCTTGGGCAGAGGAGAGGAGGGCCATATGGCAAGCTCTCCTCAAAATCCTCTTTGTCCTTAATGGAGGAGGGGAAAAATTCCACTTTTGCCTCCATGCATGCCTTTGCATGTTGGAAATAGGGGGCAAGGCTGGTCATTGACTCTTGGGCCTCAGAATGGGCTTTGGGTGAGGGCCTGAATCCATTGGAATTTGGATTAATTCCAAATAAGCCCAATTTAGGCAAAATTGACCCTTTGTTGACTTTTGGGTTGACTTGGTCAATTGGGTGTGTTGACTGGTCCAATGTGATGGTTTTGGATCTATTGACACCACCCAAGGTTGGTTGAGTCATGGTGATGACCTAGGTGAGCTAATTTGACCAATAAGTGTGATTTTGACCAAAATTGGGGGAATGTTGACTTTGGTCAATTTGGCCAAATTGAAGACTCCATGATGGGGCTTTTGAGTCAATTAGGTCCCCCATGATGTTCTAAGACTAGGGGTGAAATCAATTTCATGCTTTGGGGTTCAATTGAACTTATTGGGGAGGATTTGACCTATGTTGACCCAAGTTTGACTTTGGTCAAATTGGGTCAATTGGTGACCCCATGATGGGGATTTTGGGTCTATTGCATTCCTTGGAGTGTTTATCATCTAATGGTGGAGTCAATTTGCAAGTGTGAGTTCATGTTGAGCTAGTTTGACCTAGGTTGACTTGAGCCTTATAGTAGACCACATGTGAGTTCACCTAACCTTATGTGTCCTAAGGCTGCAATCTAGCTCAAACTCACCACACTCACCACTTGTCTCACCCTAAATTGGAGTTAGGGGGTCTAGTAGGAAATGGGATGTTACACCCACCACATACCCGGAAGCTCTCAAGGAACTTCCCCTCCCAAGCCAATGCTGAGCCTGGGCACCTTGGAGGGCACTAAGGATCACCTCACCGTCCACCTTCTATGACAGGGGGAGGGGTAGTGCTTGCTCACACGCGAGGGAGGGGGGGGGGGGGGGGGTACCAACAAGCCTTCCCAAGGTGCCCATGGGGGTCTATTTATAGACTTCCCAAAAATTGGGATGCGGATAGCCAAAAATCTACTATCCGCAACCCAAAAACCAACCCGAACGACCGAAATAGGAGGGGGCGAGTGGAGCTTGAGACATTCACTCCCCCCCTTTTCGGGGGTTGAATGAGTGGACCGAGGTCCACCACCCTGACTGGGCGAGTGGACCTTGCGGTCCACTCAACCTACCGGGCGAGTGGACCCTTGGTCCACTCGCCCAGCTGCCTGGGCGAGTGGACCATATGTCCACTCGTCCATGGGCTTGGGGAGAGTGGACCCTAGGTCCACTCGCCCCCACCTTGGGCGACTGGACCCTAGGTCCACTCGCCCCCCCCCCCCCCCCCCCCCCCCCCCCCCCCCCCACCCACCCACTCGGGCGAGTGGACCAAGGGTCCACTCGCCCGGGGCCTTGGGCGAGTGGACCCAAGGTTCACTCGCCCAAGGAGATCGCCCCCCCGGGCCTTCTCTTTCTCGATCCTTAACGGTTTCCGATGGTTTTGTTTGATGCATCGTGGTCGCCTTCTCGGTCACGACCTCGTCCGTGTCGGGTCACACCGACTCAGAAAATATGAGGGCTGTAAACATGTAGAATATAATGAATTAAAAGAAAAACACAAGAAACTTGAAAAGGAGTTTATTTTTGTAAAAGGACAAAATGAAAGATTATGTTTAGAAACTTCATCTTTGAAAAATGATTGTGCTAAGTGTAAAGACTATAAAATTGAAATTAAAGAGATAGATGAAATATTTGATGAATATAGGAATAAATATCAAAATCATATTGATTCAATTGTTTCCACTCTTAAAAATAGCACAATCGCTTATAATAAAGCTAGACATAATTTAAAAATTAAAAACAATGAATTAAAAACTAAAATCAACTTGCTTAAGGAAATCATATAGAAAAATTCTCAAAACATACATTCTCAATATAATGCAAAATCCAAAAGCAAGTTGAATATGATTTCTCAAAAGTTGAATATGTCAAACAATGGAAATAAAAAAACTTCAAAAGATTGAAAATGAAATTCCAAAATACAATCATTATTATCATTTACAACATCAATCTTATCCCAACATAAAATTAAATGTTCACAAATTTCCTATGAAAAATACTTTCAATAATCATTACAATTATAATCTTAAAGATAAAGATAATCATAATGAAAATTTGATACATAAAAATAATATTAAACCAAGGTTTGAATGGAGACCCAAACTTAAGAATGACGCATTAATGTCAAAAGAAAGGGTCCATCCATCCTTGTCTCCCCAAAAGCAAACACGATATATTTGGGTACCCAAAGGAACCGCCACACCTGGTCCTCTTTGGATACCTAAATCTCTCATTCAATAGTATCATATCATTTGCATGAAGTAGAAATCAATTAAAAATGAAATATCAATTTTCTACTTCATGATATGCTTTATTTCCTTTTTGTTTTTGCTTTTATTTCTTTGAGTCGTCATGATAAGATCACTTTATATAACTTGTGATATGATTTTCACGTATTAAACCAAAATTCATAAATAAATCAAATTGAATAAAGTTGAATAAAAGTCATATCATTTTTCAAGTGATCTACGTATCCTCTTATGTTTATCCTTCTAAATCTATTTCCTAAAAGTCTTATAAAATTTGAAAAGAAAAAACTAAATTTGTCATATGATATTATTAAGACTAAATGAAATAAGTGTCAAAATGGATTTAAAAGATGTTTTTAGGGGTATTAGGCTAAATTTATAAAATGCGTAAGTTTTGCTTAGGTATTTAATTGTGTCATTTTTGATTACCCCTAGTATGTTAAATCATAATCATGTCAAACCGGAATTGAAAAATTGCATGAATATTATTTCACTTACTTATGATCATATCACTCATGCATATGTTGTGCAAAACTCAAGAATTAAGGTTTAATGAATATGGAGCTTTAATGAATATGAAACCCATGTACAAAAATTTTAACTTCCGCAACTTTTTGCGATTTCTTCTCGTCTCTTCACTTCATTAGACAGACCTTACATTGCACAAACATAATTAAGAAAAATCGAAAGCAAAATCGAAGAAAATCTTGGCTATATGATTAAAACAAGCACTCTCTGTGAGCTAACGCAGGCGCTAGGACCTAACGCTGGCGCTAGCTCAAGTATTCGATTTTCTGTAATTTTAAAATTCTGAAAAAAAATCACAAAAAATATATTATTTTATATGTATTACTCATTTTTGCATTTCTGCCTAAAATTGATTTTTGAAAAATTAAAATACAAAATTACAAAAACCAAATTACACAAATATTTTATTTTCTTCTATTCTTTGGTTATTTGTTTGATTTCTATTTCTATATGCAAAAATCAAATACAAAAATATAAAACAAAAACAAGTATAAAAAATTATTATTTTGAACTTAACTTTTCTATTTACATGTATCTTGCGAAAGGGATATTTGGGCTACATCACATCACATCACCTAGTACCGTGCGAATCTCTCACAAGGTAAACCTCGGGAAGTCCAAGATTAAATTATAAGAGTTCAAACTTTACATTAAAATTATTTCTCAAAAATATAAAAAAATATTGTATGGACTTTATTGTGAAAATCAAGCATGATTTCTTCTATCATTTAAGACTTTCTACAATGTTGTGATTCATATTTTCAAACTACTTTGAACATTGTCTTTATCATGCCTTGTACTTCTAAACTCATGTGCATAAATTATATTGTAAAAGTTGTGTAGAACCAAGCTTAGCATGCCTCTAAGTTTGAGTAAATATTTTATATTTGATAATGGTATTTATTCACTCACTTATTTTGGCAGGGTCTACATATGTTTTTAATCTAAGAATGCTTGTATATGTTTTGTAATAGTACAATGAATTAAAATTGCACAAGTATCTTACCTACACAACCTTTGTTTGCACTTTTAAAAGTTAAGAAAAGTGGTTATGTTTTCATAAATTATATTGGTTTACAAAACAAGTGTATTCGGAGAACTTTGTACAAAACAAAAATCATAAAATAAAGTGACAAAGATAACTCCACCAAGCACTACTTGAACCTCCTGATAAGTCTTAATAAGCGTTGTGAGGTTGAGCACCTTGGAAAGAATAGTAAAGTATCTTGTGCAAACCATATCTTTCTTTCAAAATAAAAACCACTTACTCTTAAGTACACCAGATCACTAGTCTCAACATTAAAATAAAATAAAATATGTGATCCCCCAAACACTAATTTGCACCCTGATAAGTCTTAATGAGCATTGTGTGTGCAAAGCACCTTGGTACTCTTACATTTTTTTTTCTATGCATTGAAGTGTGTGGAAGTAAAATTATTTGTGTTTTATTGTGCTCTTTACTTTACATATTTCTTGTATTTTTGATTAAAACATTTGTTTACTCTATTCAAAATATACTTATGTGCATATCATTATCTTTCATAACACTTCTTCTCATGAGTATTAGATCTTAATACTAATTCTATACTACTCTTTATTTATGAAATGCACTAGATAATCTAGTATGCTCTCTACAATGTTTGGTATGTCTTGAATTTGTGAATTACAATAACATTGTAGTAGTCTCTTATTGATATATTTCTTTCATGCTTGGTTACTTTATTGTCAAAAGATTTTACAATAACTTGATTTGCAAAAAACATCTTCCTTTTTGAATTTAACTCATATTTCTTCTTATGAATAATCATGATTACAAAAAAGATATTTTCTTGTATCTCTATAAGTCTTCCGCATCATCACCATATATTTTTACCTTGCGCTTTCATGCTTATATCAAGTCTTAAATATCAAAATTCCTTTTTCAACAAATGGTAGACTTGCTTGGTAAAATTTATATTGGTTATTCTAACACATATATCACTCTTATGCTAAAAACTATGATCTATTTCAATGAAAATTTGTATGCTAAAAACACTCCTCTAAACATGAAAATATTGTAATGCCAATAACTCTGAGTCATTAATGGATTCCAAAATAGCTATGTGAGTTGTTTGTTTTTAAAAAATTCAAATAAAAATATAAATCCATAGGCTATGTACTCATCATTAGATTTAAAACACTTAAATGTTTCCAATAATTATTATCCATGACTTCATATCTCACCATAGCGGGGGAGTAGGGTTGTAGACATTAGATAACCTAATCTCTAAGTCATGTCTTGTCCTTAACCGGGGAGGGTTCCAGTGGGGCCTTGCGAGGCACTGGGGGGAAAGAGTGCTAGGGTGAGTTTTGTCTAGTGTTTGCATATGAGACTAACACCCCAACCTACGGCATGTATGCAGCTCCTCATGCCCATCCGTCACTTAGTACGGGGCTAGGGTGTAGACATATTGTCTGGGTAGATTGGTCACTTGGAAATCATTACTTTTTTATGCTTAAAACTTTTATAAAGCAAAATCCTTTGTGTTCTTAAATTGCTACAACATCTATTTTTATATCAAAAACTCTTAATCATCTACTATGCTTCACCATTCTTATATAGATGTTCACTTCAAAAATATATTTTTTCATGCTTTCCACCTCTTTACTACTTGTATGCTCAATCATGAATACGTTTTTCCAACAAGTGGTTTCCTTATGACAAATTCTTCACATTCCTTTTTTCACTCCTATATATTGTATTTTTTCCTTAAGCGTTTAACTCTTTATCATGTTCATTCCCTCTCTACACATTTATTGCACACGTTCCTGTTTAACTTTCTCTCCACCCTCTTTTGATAATACGAAAATGAGGAGAATAAATTTGAAAGAAATTCACATGTTTGGGAAGTCAAGTTCATAAGAATTTTTGTTGTAGGGGGAGCATTCACTTAGGGGGAGCATTCATTTAGGGGGAGCATATGCACATGTCTTAAATTTCATGCTTATCCTTTTTAATGAACACAATTCCTATCTTTTGAACTATTTCTTTCTAAAGGGATTTGTTATTATCAAAAGGGGGAGTTTGTTGGAACATGCTTTCCGCATCTCTTGGTTTGACAATAACAAATCCTATTGCATTTGATCATACTTGCATTGTGTTTATAATGTGCAGGATCTTCAACATTCAATCCCCAAAGGAGTGTGAAAAAGAAAGACGTCGAAGTGACATTAGGATGATTATCTGTTGTTACCGCGGCGCGGTAACACTATCGCTGGCGCTAGCGGTTCGACGAAATGAAAACCGTTGAGAAGGAAACCGCTGAGAACGAAACTGCGTTCGACGAAATGTGAAGCCGTTCGACGAAATGAAACTGCGTTCGACGAAAAGAAAAGTGCTCTACCGCAGAGCGCTAGCACTACCGCTGGCGCTAGCGAATCAGAAACCATTGAGAAGGAAACCGTTGAGAAGGAAACCGCTGAGAACGGAACTGGCGTTCGACGAAATGGAAACTGCGTTCGACGAACTGGCGTTCAACGAAATTGCGTTCGACGAACTGCATGCTCTACCACGGCGATCGACGAACTGCATGCTCTACCGCGGCGCTCGACGAAATGCATGCTTTACCGTGGAGCGTTTGCACTACCGCTGGCGCTAGTGTTCGTTCGACGAAATGAAAGCAGCGCTCAACGAAATGTGAGGCAGTTCGACGACGATGCGTCCGACGAAAAGAGATGTGCTCTACCGCGGAGCGTTAGCACTACCGCTGTCGCTAGCATAAATGGAAACATTTGACGAGAAGGAAACAGTGGAGAAAAAGGAATGTCGACGGGACGCTATTTTGGCAAGTACTATCGCAGCGCGTTAAGGCTAACGCCCGGTGGTAGCTTTTGGAATCCTCCCGTCTGCATGTGATTGAGGAGCAAATATGGAAGGAGATATTGGCTGAAGGAAGGTTATCTCGCTATCGTGGAGCGTTAGCGTTACCACGTCGCGCTAATCGTAGCTCAAAGTTTTGGCGCTCAAAAGTTGCCTATTCTGCCACGATCTGTGTGCTGGGTCATTGCCTAATGTGGCTACCGCGGGGCGGTAGTACTAACGCAGGCGGTAGCGGCTGATTCTATTTAAATACGTGTGCTTCCTCCGTTGATGCTTGCTGATACAGAAGGAATTGAAGCCATATATTCAGAACACTCGTGAGAGCCTTCTCCAAGCAGCCCGAAGAACTCCGTCAACGTTCGTTAACGCAACGAACTTGAAGACCAATCTGATCGCATCTACATCGACATCAAGTTCTACTTTAGAGGGAGTTTTTAGTTTGTGTTTTGTTTTATTTTCTAATTTTAACCTTTAAGTCTTTTGTTCGGTAGAGGAACTCGCCACACTGAGACTAGGGGCTTGCGGGTACTAGGGGAATTCGCCACACGGCGACTAGGTCTGGGTAGGACTTATGGAGTAATTCGCCTCGTGTTGGCGACTAGGTCCAGGGAGTAGATCTAGGGGGTGCTCGAGACCTTTCTGGGGATAGGAAGGCTAGAGCGGCTTGAGGCCGTATCTGGGGAGAGATCGGCTAAAGCCAACCGGTTCGTGGGGATACGAGTCAGTATAGAAAACGAAAAGAATTTTTCATTGGTCGCCACTTTGCAAGCGTCATTGGGAAAAGTTTTTGTAAACATAACTTTTTTAATTTAATATTAATGAAAATATGTTTGTTTCTTTATCTCTGATTCGTGCTATCTGATTTTTATTGGTTTAACCTAAACGTGTTTTCTCTGTCACTAACGCCGAGCGGTAACACTACCGCTGGCGGTAGCAACAGAGAATAATTTTCTTTAATAATCATAAAAAGTTTAAAACTCTTATTCACCCCCCCCCCCCCTCCCCCCTCTAAGGACGCCTACAGATCCAACAGCTCCGACACAGATGTCTCTTTAAAACCTTTTAACGTTTTATTCCTGTTTAAGTCAATTTTGGTTTGACTGGGTTCGTTCTGGTCCAACTCATGGTCCTGGAACTACCTGGATGTAAATAGTACACCTGCTATTAGCTTCGGGTCAATTTTAGATACCCCTAAGATTTAATGTGTACCTAACTAAATATTGATCATTAAAAAGCATTTCTTTCCTGATGGTTGAGGTGGGCATTAAAAAAAAAGGTATTTAAATTTTTCCAACTAAATTTTTATACTATAATCCTTCTATACTCTCCATTTTGAAATTTTTCGTTCCATCACATTAATTAAAAAAAGTCTAATGTACGTTTATGTTTTGATGATATCAAGACTAAAAGAATACCTAGATTGGAGTCGTTGGACGTGTACGTTTAAAGCTTTATAGTATATAGAAAATTTGAAATTGAGATAATATTGTGTTAGCCCTCATCCTACAATGCTATTATATTTCATTTTTGCTTAAAAAGATTATATTTTTAATTTTTATTATTAACAAGTATTTAAATTTAATTTTATTATAAAAATATACACAATAATTTCACCAAATTTTCTATGAAGAATATTCAAGTTGGAGTATATTTGAAGGCCATTTTCCATCAAATATGTACACAAATTTGGCTATTCTTTGGCATTCGCACACCTATACCCATGTTCTCTTTTTCCCGAATGGACTTGCATGAACACAAGTAGGCGTAAAATCGAGCATAGGTGAGCGTAGGCACGACTAAATTTTACAAAATGCACCGAATAAGAAATAATAATGCAAAATATTCATAAAAAAATTTCATATATTTCTCTGAAAAAGTATTTTAAATAAAATCTAAGATAAAAAATTGGGCATAATGAAATCCAGAAAGTTAAAAACCCAGGAATTTCACGATGGCGTGATTCATCAATAACTAGAATCCTCTCTTTATGGACTATGAAATCTCCATCTTTGGCTCTGTTTGGGACAACTCTAGCAGATGAAAAATTTGCTTATCAAATAAAGCATTTAGAAAAGAGCTTTCAGAAAAATTCTGATGAGAGAGCGGCAGACTGTTTGGAGAGTCTTTTCAAAAATGCCGATCGAATAGAGCTTTTCATTTAAGCTTTTCGGCAGAACAAGTGTTTGAAAACTGTTTTTTACACAATAATATTCAAATATAATAATTGTTAAAACTCAGGCCCAGGCAAACGCGTGCGTCCGGACAAAAAATGATCGCCAGGGCAGTAAACGGACAACCGGGCGAAAAACGGACGGCCGAGCGAAAAACGGCAGCCAGGTCGAAAAAAGTCTCTCGGGCAAAAAACGGCCACATGGGCGAAAAACGGGCGCTCGTGCGAAAAAACATGCGCCCGGAGGAAAAATCGCCACCCGGTCGAAAAACTGCAGCCCGGGCGAAAAACGGCCTCCCGGGCAAAAAATGTGCGCCCGTGCGAAAAAATGCGCGCCCGGGCGAAATAACGCTGACTGAGCGTAAAACGTCCACCCGGACAAAAGACGGCCGCCCGGGCGAAAAACGCGCGTTCGGGCGAAAAAATGGCCTCACGGGCGAAAAATGCAAACCCGGGCGAATAAACAGCCACCCGAGCGAAAAACGAGCGACCGAGCGAAAAACACGCGACCGAGCGAAAAACACGCGACTGAGCAAATAAACGGCCGCCCGGGAGAAAAAAGCGCGCCCGGGCTAAAAATGGCCGCCCAGGCGAAAAACGGCCTCCCGGGCAAAAAATGGCTGCCCGGGCGAAAAAAACGGCCGACCGGGTGAAAAACGCGCACCCGAGCGAAAAATGAGCGCCCGGGCGAAAATAACGAGCACCCGGGCGAAAATAACGAGCGCCCGGGCGAAACGACCGCTCGGGCGAAAAATCAGTGCCCGACCGAAAACGAGTGTCCGACTGAAAATGCGCGCTCGGACGAAAATGCTGGAGTTGTATGTAGCGAGATGTAGTTAATAAAAGAGAAAAAAACTAAAAACAGTAAAAACGGTTTTTAGAAGGCTATGTTGGACTGGTTTCTCAAAGAGCCTCTTAAACTGCTTATTTGAAGAAGCTCTTTTCAAAAAGTTGTACATTCAAACAACTAAAAATAACTTTAGCTATTCGAATAGAACTCTTTGAATAGAAATAGCTGCCCCAAACAGAGCCTTAGACCGACTAATCTAATATTATCTTATTGCAATTAGGCCCAAGTTATTATTTGACTTCTAAATATATCCATTTACAAATGTGAATTCGTCACTAGAGAAATTATTCACCAGGCATTAATTTAAGGTAATTATTAAGTGCACGGTGATTTTGGCTATGCACATTTTTTTGTTAAAATCATTGCACTATGATAAGTGCACACATAATTGTTAGTGACACCACATTATTGTTAATAATAAACCAATAAGAATTGTTGCGGTCTGCTCGATGCTCCTAAAACTGGTCTAGAATGGACCTTCTTAGCCCGGGAGCGATCGAGCGCGCAATCAGTCACACAGAATTGAGACGGCTGACAAAAATCTTTTTTACCGTGGAAAACCCCAGAGAGGGGTAAAAAATCACGTGGTCGGTTCGGTGCCGACCTAACTTCACTATCGGTTGCTTTCTTATATGGCGTTTGTGAGAAATCGAGGGCGACAGACCGCTCCTCGTTACAATTTGTGGGAGGGAGAGATGGAAGCGTTCAGAGGGTGACAAGCCACTGCTCCCGAAGCTAAGTCTTCTTCTTTGCCGCAGTGGGGTGCGCCGCGCTTTGGGACTCGAACAACCTTTCACTTGTGCTTAAGAAGTCAAGGGGTGCGTTTTGAAATTTGGATCTCCCCGGAGTTTGATGGCGGTGTCTGAAGCGTGAAGCTTGCTGTTGAATTGGAGGTGACGATCGCTGAGCACTCCACGCTCGAAAAGAAGCTTGGAGGGAGACGTAGATCTCTGAGCGATCTTCGAAGTGCTTGAAGATTCTTCAAAAGCGTCTTCTAAGATGATGAAGATCTTCAAGAGAGCTCTCTTTCTCTCTCTTGCACTTAGGAGGAAAGGAGGGGGAAACAAAGATGAGAATGAAAGAGAGCTTGAGGTCCTATTTATAGGCCCCAGAGGTGGTTACAGTAGTTATGCGGTTATTCGTAGGCCGTAATCATCATAATTGTTATTTGCATACCGATTTTATATGGTTTAGGACGCGTATTATTTAGACATTTTTCTATCGATATATTTTCGAATAATCGCACTCACCCATGATGGGTGGTTACACATGTTGGGTATTGTGCCCACAATATTCCTAGATTTGAAGAAGGAACATAAGCATAGATAAGCAAAGTTGTTTTTGATATTATGTTTTAGTTCAAGATGTGACAGATATATCAAGACTACATTCCTAGTATCAAGACTATACAAGAAGTGAAAAATCACTAAGTAAAATATCGTCTTAAGCTTTAGCAGATATATCGTTGAGACAGAAGAATATCTTCGAGACAATCTCGACGATATCGTCTTGAAGAAGCTCTATCGTTGAGATGGCTAAGTAAAAATCTCGCAGACAGAGGTCTCAACGATATCGTCTTGAAGCAATCACATTGTCTTGAAGATTGACGTTTAGTTGTGTAGAAAGAAGTATCTCGACGATATCGTTTTGAAGAAGTTATGTGGCTTAGATAACTATGTTAAATCATGAAGAAAGAAGTGTGTCGAGGATATCGTCTTGAAGACTACATATCGTCTAGATGATCAAGACGATATCGGCTTGAAGGAAGTTTATCCTCTTGACAGATGCAGAACTGCATTTAATGCGCAAATCTTTCTTAGAAATTGATATACATGGAATATACATGCCGCCTATCTTGTGCACTAATAAAGGAATATTTAATGATATATTCTCTGAAGATATAGCCGTTGCACAACTATTAATGAAGAATTCTAAATACTTCCAAATTATGAAAGTTCCAAAAGGCAAAGCATTTATGATATTTAATTCTGCCGTTTCAGATTATATTCCATTACTGGTCATTTACTTATGAAGAAAATTAATAAGGGTCTTGATGCAAAAGTGCAGAGGAATTTTCGAATTCAGAATAAAATCTTGTACTTCTCTCTCTTACTCTTACACTTACACTAATCAAGAACAGAAAAGAGAAAAAGTGCTCAAGCAGAAAATCTTCATCACTTTGATGTGAAGATAAGAAAGAATCTTCTTCATGTACAAGAAGCTCATCTGATATTTCAGAAGAAGATTCTAAAGAAAGCCTTAGTGATTCCAAAGATTGTTAGGCTTACATCTGCAAGAAGGAGAAAACTACACAGTGACAAGCTTTATTATTGAAGCCTTCTCTTCTGCAATCAGAAAATAAAGTCATCCTTTTGTAGGGTTCTGTGTGAGCCCGAGTTTGGTAGGATCTTGGAAAAGATCTGAGTTGTTTGTAGGACTTGTGAAGTCTGAGTTTTTGTAAGGTTTTTGAAACCTAAGTGTAAGCTTTTCCGTGTGAAAGGCTGAGGTAGGATCCTTTGTGGGTCTGAGATTGTAAGATCTGATATATTGGATAGTGATCTGAGTTTTTGGAGAAGTTGCCTAGTCTAGCACACTGCTAGATAGGTGGGAGGGAAAGTGGACTACCTCTTGACACATTGTCTTGAAGGGATCCACTATAAATTCTGTTTGTTTTGTGTGTTGCTTTTGTGATGTGATAGTTAGATTTAAAGTACCAAATAATATTGAAAACACCTAAACACCCCCCCTTTAGGGGTATTATAGACAACCCAAATCTTTTAATTGGTATCAGAGACAGGTTAAGTTCAAAGGCTCAACAACTTAGAACAAGATCTCTCACTTATATTGGGTAGTCAATATACACCATGGCTGGTGAGGAGCACAAGGAAATGAGCTCAATGAAATTTCCCATCTGCACAAAAGAGAACTTTGCTATTTGGAAGCAATGAGTCAGATTGTACATGGAAGCCTCTGACCCTAGAGTCTACATGGATGTAGAAAAGGTACCCTATGTTCGCATGACTATTCCTGTGGACCCAACAATAGCTCATGTCCCCAAAACTTTACCTCTGCTCACCAAGGATGAAGTAACATTGGTTACTATTGATAAAAGACCCAAAAATATAATTGTCAATGCAATTGATGATTCCACATTTCAAAACTTAATCCATTGCAAAACTATAAAAGAAATGTGGGACTCCTTAGTTGTATACATGGAAGGAACAGAAGAAGTTAGTGATGACATGAAATCCCTTCATAATCAAGAGTATGAAGCCTTCAGGCAAAATAAGAAAGATAACATAGCTACCTACTATGAAAAGTTCTTCAGAATAGTGAATGAGCTAAGAACTTATGAAAGATAGTTCAATAACTATGAGCTCTGTTAGTTTATAAGGTTTGTAGTCTAAATCACCTAGGGGGTGAATAGGTTGCTTTTGTTTTTCCACTAAGTACCCTAGCTGATTTCTGAGTTAGTTTAAGCAAATCAACAAACACAGAAAGCACACAAGAATTTATAGTGGTTTCCCAAAGACAATGTGTCTTTGGGTAGTCCACTTTCCCCCTTCACCCTTCTAACAGTGTGTTAGACAGGGCCAACTCCTCCAAACTCGGCTCCAAGAGCTTACAATACAGATCCCTCAGGATCTCTTAGGTTTTTCCAAACCCTACCTCAGGCTAAACAGCCCTACCTCAGATCAGCCCCTAATCCTACAGCTCGGACCTCAGCAGGTCCTACAACTCTGGCTAAACAACCCTACAACTCAGGCTCAGCAGCCCTACCTCAGATCAGCTCCTGATCCTACAACTCAGACCTCAGCAGGTCCTACAACTCAGTCTAAATAGCCCTACATCTCAGGCTCAGCAGCCCTACCTCAGATCAGCTCCTGATCCTACAGCTCAAACCCCTTCCAGGTCCTACAACTCAGAGGAATCCTCCTCCTACAGCTCAGGCCTTCAACCCTACAACTCAAGCTCTTAAGCCCTACAACTCAGAACCCTCAGGTTCCTACAACTCAGACCAATGGTCTTACAAGCTCAGGCAAGTTGCCCTACAGATAAGTTTAATTGAACCTTACTACAACAGACAGCAGTTGAAGTCCCCTATAGTTCCTGCACACCTGGTGCTTCCTTGTAGCTGGAAATGTTGATATCAGCTACTATCTGATCTTCCTCTTTAGATGAAGGTTGGAAGATCTCTTTGCTCCTTCTTGCAAAGGAGCTAACTTTCTCTCTCTTCTTCTTCTTGCTTGTTCAGTGAACAGCAGGAGAGAAAACAAGAGCTTCTGCCGTCAATAGAATAGTGAATCTTTCGGCTTCTTTCAAATGTGCCCTAACTCTTCCTTTTATACATCTCTGATCTTCAACGGCTCTCATCCGTCCTTCTGAGAAGTATAAGAGAAACTGGTGGACCCCATACTGCTTTTCTACAACTTGCGCCACGGGCAGAACACGCAATCTGCATTCGACTCACACGCTGTACCGTGTTCGACGAACTTGCCAAACTCTGCGTTCGACGATCTTGCCAAACTCCGCGTTCGACGATCTTGCCAAACTCTGCGTTCGACGAACTTGCCAAACTCTGCGTTCGACGAACTTGCCAAACTCTGCGTTCGACGAACTTGCCAAACTCTGCGTTCGACGAACTTGCCAAACTCTGCGTTCGACGAACTTGCCAAACTCTGCGTTCGACGATCTTGCCAAACTCTGCGTTCGACGAACTTGCCAAACTCTGCGTTCGACGAACTTGCCAAACTCTGCGTTCAACGATCGGCACTCTGCGTTCGACGAACACGGCCTTTGTGCCTTCTCAGCGGCTCCTTCGCTGGTCTCGTCTCAGCGGTCGATGAACTGAGTTCTGCGTTCGACAAATGCCTCTCTGCGTTCGACGAACACGCCATTCTTTCCAATCGGCATGCTGCTCCTTTCCCGTCTCAGCGGATCTGCTGAGACAGCAATCTCGTCTCAGCGGATTCTTGGCTATCTGCAGCTCAGCTTGCTTATAAGCCTTCTCAGCGGCTCCTGTTCTGGTCTCAGCGGTTCCGCTGAGATAGTGGGCTTGTCTCAGCGGTTTTTACCCTTCATCTCAGCGGTTCTGCTGAGACATCTTCATCTCCTTGTAGATGAATTCTCCTCATCTAAGGGCATGTTTGGCCCTTCCTTTTGAGTCACCTGTGCCTGTATATCCTACACAAGTATAGTTTTATCAAATACAATATGTCCTTAGCATTGTGAGTGATGCCTCTTCAAATCAAGGTAATATTGAGGGCAATATTCCCAACAAGCTCAATGATAAGTTCCTGAGATCTCTGAACAAGAAGTGAGATATGAAACTGTGTGCAATCATAGAAGTTCGCAATCTAGGGAACATGGAGCCTCAAGTGTTGTATGAAAAACTTCTCTCATATGAGCTGCAGCTGAATACAAGGAAATCTGAGGAAGAGAATTCCAAGGCTCACAACAGAGAAAGGGCACTGGCCTTCAAAGCTGAGACTTCATGAAGGCACAAAGCAGTGGAGCCTGTGCGTGCCTCAGAAGATGAGATCATCAGCAACTCCATCTCTGAGCTCTCAGATGGAGAACTATCCCTGTTCACAAGGCATTTCAAGAAGCTGCTAAGAAATAGAAGAAGAGGGAACAAAATACATGAATCTTCACCCTCTAGATCAAGAAGGGAAGACAAATCTGGAACCAGACATAAGTCTGACAGGTATGATTCTAAACCTAACAAACAATTTTCCTCTAATATTACTTGTTACAGTTGCAAGAAGCCTGGACACATTATTGCTGAGTGTCCATACAAGAGAAAAGAGAAGAGTGAAGAAAGAAAGCACTCAAAGAGCAGGTGGTGGATAAAAGCTTTATGGGAAAGTAAGTAAAAACACTCAGTGACAGTGATACTGAATCATCATCCTCAGAATCAGACAACCATTTGACAGCCATGGTTTTATCAGATGAAGGAAGTTGTGATGAAACCCATCATGACCAGGTAATTCGTAAAGCTGTTCCAACCATTTCTGACACAGATTCAGATGCCTGCTCCTCTTTAACAGTAAGAGAAGTTGACTCTGAATACATTGAGAAATTTGGTGCCCTGCCTGAAGCACTTAAGAAAGCAAAAGCTCTCTGTAAGGCTCAATCAACTGAGATTACCTCCTTGAATAATAAAAGAGATGGGCTGCTTGAGAAAGTTAATGAACTAACTCAAGAAAAGATCAAATTATCAATGTCTACACTGAGCACTACCACATCAACTGAAGTTATCAAACATAAGAATAACAAAATCAAAGAGTTGGAGGATAAGCTCTTAGTGGAAAGTAAGATTGTGGCTAGCTACTCCAAGCCACAAACTGTTCTTCCCTTGATAAATAGCTTTTCCCAAACCAGCAAAAAGGGGTTAGGCTATACTCAAGGTGGAGCCAGTGAGAAATCTCCCCAAGGAAAGACAATCTTCAGAAAGTGATCATACCCACAAATTCCTATGATCACAATAACATTTATGGATGCAAAGAGATCTAGAAGACAGAGAGTGGTATTAAGCTCCCTTCCACTTGGCTGAGTAAAAGGCAGACTTTCCTTGGGAAGAGTGCACTATCTGCACCCCAAAAGAATCTTCCTGTGAGAGCCTCCATAAATTCTCATGTTGGGGGGAATTTTTCTGCTCCAAAGAAGGGAGGGTTAGCTATCAAGCAACAGCCTAACCCAGTCAGTCCCAACACAACAAGAAAATCTAGATATAATAGATTTGACTGTTGGCATTGTGGAAAGGTAGGGAATTTTTCTTTAGATTGTTGGTTCAATGCAACTGTTCAGAGTCAACCACACATGAGAATCAGAAAGCAAGCTATTAATTTTCCATATAGATCTTTTTCTAACAGTTACCTAGGACCCAAGAAAGTACGAGTTCCTAAGGAAGTGTAGTTATATTGCAGGTATGTCCAAAGACCACCAAGTCTCCTGTGTGGTTTTTGGACAGTAGTTGTTCCAGGCACATGACTGAAACTAGAAGCATCTTGAAGGAGTTTACACCTGTAGAAGATGGACCCAAAGTCAAATTTGGAGGATCTGACAGAGATGTAGTCAAAGGCTATGATAAGATCACTAATGGTAGTATCACTATCACAAGGGTATCCTATATTGAAGGGTTACAACATAACCTTATAAGTGTAAGTCAACTATGTGACTTGGGATATACTGTTGCTTTCCACAAGAATGACTGCCTAATCAAGGATTCTAAGAATGCTGAATCTATTCTAACAGGCACTAGGAGTGATAATATTTATTGCTTGAATTTTATTTGCATTAGAAAGACTGAAACTGTATGTCTTGTAGCAAATGATGGAGTGTCTGCTTATGTAAAGTGGCACAAGAGACTAGCCCACATCAACTACAAGTCTCTTAAGAAATTAATGTCAGAAAATTTGGTAAGAGATAGTCCTAAGTAGGATTGTCTTGAGATGAGTCCTTGTCATGCATGCCAAATGGGAAAACAAACAAGGACCTCATTCAAAAGCATACATGACAAACAATCCACTAGGTGCTTGTACCAACTGCACATGGACCTATTTGGCGCTATGGCAGTTCTCAGCTTAGGAGGTATGGATTATACTCTAGTTATTGTTGATGATCACTCTAGGTTTGCCTAGGTGTTCTTTTTAAAACACAAGTCTGATACCTTAGACACATTCAAGAATTTTATTTGACAAATTCAGAATGAAATAAAAAGCTCTGTGGTCAAAATTAGAAGTGATCATGAGACTGAATTTCAATCTAATTTAATGACCAAATTTTATGAAGAAGAAGGTATCTTACATGAATTTTCTTCTCCCAAAACTGCCCAACAGAATGGTGTGGCTGAGAGGAAAAATAGAACACTCATTGAAGTTAGTATGACCATGCTAAGTGACTCCTCACTTTCAGAATATCATTGAGCTGAGGCAGACAATACTGCATGTCGTGTACAAAATAGAGCACTCATCAATAAGAACCATAACATGACTCCTTATGGGCTGATTAAAGGTAAGAAGCCAGCACTAGCTTACTTCAGAATTTTTGAAAGTAAATGCTATGTGCTGAAAAATAAAAGGCATTATATTACCAAATTCTCTAAAAAGAGTTATGAAGGTACTTTTGTAGGATATAACAAACATAACAAAGCCTACAGAGTTTTCAACAAGAATGCTCTTATAATTGAAGAATCTATTCACATAGTTTTTGATGAGAGCATCATGCTACATAACCCTCTATCTAGTTCATGCAGTGCAGGAATTGAAGCTGGTCTAGATTCAATGAAAATCAAAGACATTAAGGAAAATGAACTATCTCCACAGAACTCTATTCCAGAAAAAGAAGAAGAGACTAATGGAGATCTAACCTCTCAGAATCCTAACATTGAAGCAGGAGTTGAAGAGATTATTGCTGAAGAAGAACCTCCAAGAGTGCTTCCCACAACAATAAGGCACTTAAGAGAACATCCAGCAGACCAGATTATTAGTGAGCTAAATCATAGAATTAGAACTAGAAGAAATGCTCTAAATGAAAGCTTGCACCTCAGCTTTCTATCACAACTAGAGCTAAAGAAGTTTGAGGAGGCCAACCAAGACCAATTTTGGGTTATGGCTATGCAAGAAGAGCTCAATCAATTTAAAAGATGCAAGATCTGGAAGCTTGTCCTAAGGTCACATGGGCACAATGTTATTGGGACAAAGTGGGTTCTTAGAAATAATATGGATGAAGCTGGAGTGATCATAAAGAATAAGGCTAGATTGGTAGCTCAAGGATACAGGTAAGAAGATGGAATTGATTTTGACCAAACATTTACTCTTGTAGATAGATTGGTAGCCATCAGACTCTTCCTAGCCTATGTTGCATTCAAGGCCTTCAAAGTCTACCAAATGGATGTCAAATCATCATTTTTGAATGGAGACTTGAAGGAGGAAGTTTATGTAGTACAACCACCAGGTTTCATCTCTCCTACCTATCCCGATTATGTTTATTTTCTAAATAAAGCCTTATATGGGTTGAAGCAGGCTCCAAGGGCCTGGTATAAGACACTCTCATATTTTCTCCTTAAAAATAAGTTTTCAAGAGGAAAGATAGATAAGACTTGATTTTTGAGAGAGTTGAAGGGTCGTATCCTTTTGGTCCAAATATATATTGATGACATTATATTTGGATCAACAGATGGGAATCTTTGCAAGAAATTTACCAAGCTCATGCAAAACAAATTTGAGATGAGCAGTATGTATTTCTTAGGTCTCCGAGTAAAACAATCTGAGGAAGGAATTTTTATTTCTCAGACCAAGTTCACCTTCCATATCATACAGAAATTTGGAATGGAGAACTTTACCCCCATGAGAACTCTAATGGGCTCAAATGTATCTCAAGACAAGGATGAGAAGGGGAAACTCTATAATGAGTCTATATATAGAAGCATAATTGGCTCTTTACTCTATCTTACTGCTACTAGGACAGACATCATGTTTGCTACATGTGTCTGTGCAAGGTATCAAGTGAACCCCAAATAATCTCACTACTCATCAGTCAAGAGAATATTGAGATATCTTAAGGGTACTCTCAATCTAGGACTCTGGTATCCTAAGTCAGATGACTTTGAGCTTTGTGGTTATTCTGATGCTGACTTTGCTGGGTGCAAGGAGGAAAAAACACTTCAGGAACTTGTCAGTTCTTGGTGAGAAGGCTTGTGTCCTGGAGTAGCAAAAAGTAAAATAACATTGTTATCTCCATAGCTGAATCAGAATATATTTCTGCTGGTAGTTGTTGTGCACAACTCCTTTGGATTCAATACCAATTTGAGGATTACAATCTACATATTAAGAGAACACCACTCTTCTGTGATTCCTCTAGTGCCATTTCCATAGCTAAAAATCTTGTGGCACATGGTAGAACAAAATATATTGAGATTAGATATCATTTCATCAGGGAGCATGTAGAAAAAGAAGACTTTTCCATGAGTATGTCAATACAGATAAGCAAATAGCTGAAATTTTTACTAAGCCCCTTGATAAGTCTAAGTTCAATCAATTCAAAATTCAATTGGGAATGCTAAGTTCTTAAAAAATGGGCATGTTGAATTCCACCTTTCATTTATAGTAGAGTTTAACTTGTAGTGTTGATGGGATGGATCTCTCACAAGGTCCACCCTAAAGAAAACTAATATTTTTAGTTTTGAAAGACGCCAACAACATATTAATTAAAGAATACAGAAGAATCATCTAGAAAATACTATAAAGCATAAAAATTGTCTTGATGAATCAAGATGATATTACATTCTCGACAAAAATGCAATTGTAGTCTCGACGATACTGGATAGATCTTCTGGATGACAAGTCGACATGATTGTCCACGTCATCACAATCGTTACGCCATGATTTCAGGAATTAAAAGGATACGAAAAGATCCTATATGGTACGTGCCCTTTTATCATCCCAATACATGCTATTATAAATAAGACTTCATGGAAACATAGAAAATCACATATGCAAACCCTAAAATTCCATCGCCATCATCTTCCTCTCTACACTCGTCAATGGCGCCAAAGCAGTCTGATGACAAAATAAATTCTAGAGGAGAACTACTTAAAGATGGCTTCCAAGGTGCAGATGCCGAATTAGATATCGTAATTACTCTGCTATATGCATCAGAACTAGAATATGTCCTCATTGAGCCTACCCGACTCAACCACACCGCACTTTCTGAATGTATGCAAATGCCCAAATCAGCAAGTATGGAAAGCTATTTTTACCACTATGACTGGAGAGTACATAAGAATAACTGCTATAGGCCTAACTAAAGCCCTTAAATTAACTATTCTAGATGAGTATGAAGAAGAAGAATCAGTAAGTATTGAGGACTTCTTAGAAGGATATAAATGGTGTGACCTTGATGGAAAACCTTATGGAAGCATTCAAAGAAATAAGATGAATGTGCAAGGTAAGCTCTTATCAGATATTATTGGGAAAGTACTATTGTGCAAAATTGGATCACATGATAGAATCTTAAGAGGTATGTTTGAGTTGATGGTCAGAGTCATTCTTGAAAAGAAGACTGACTGGGCAAAGTATTGTTTGACAAGATCAAAGAAAGCTTGAAGACCCCCAACTTTGGCAGAATCCTCTCACTATACTTAAAGCACTCCATTCCTCAACATCTGAATAAATCTGAAATAACACCTCTTCATTATCTTAAAAGAGTAGATATGAAGACTATCAACATATGAAAAAAGAAGTTTACCAAAAAGGAAGTATGTGAACCCTCTTCATAAAGAGTTGATGTCCCTCAAAGCTCTGCTCAACCTCCACAAATTGCTCCAAACTCTCCTTCTATTGAGGGGGAGAAATTAAGAGAAAATAATACAGTAATTAGAAGTGACCTAGTACCTCATGAGGAGGTGTATCAGGAGGAAATCTTGTGTATTGCCAAGGAGGCAGTAATGAATGTTGAGGAAGAGGTTCAGAAAAGTCCTATAAATGACTCAGAAGGTCATGAAGAAGGAGATATGTCAGATCAATCTCTGAAAGGATTTCTAAATGATGATATGCATCAAAGTACTTCTGAGGATGAAAATGAGCAACCCTCTGACCTGCTTGCACCAATGCAGGGGGAGACTTTGGCTCAGGTCATACTACAACCCTCACCTCCAATAATAGTCAATGAGCAACCTTCTCCCATCCTCACAACTCCCACAACCACATCTTTTGATTTCATGTCCAATATAGAGACCCTTCTTGACCAATAAATAATACACTTTGAAGCATATGTCAATAGTGCTGTCACAAGTTGTAAAGATGAGCTATCAACCAGGATAAATGGTTTGCAGGAGTACATACAGCATATAAATCATCAAAATGCAAATGTTTATCGCACTGCTGCAAATACTATTTCTAACACTGGTGAACAAATAGCCCCATATCAATGAAGCCACTTTGCTGATTGGCCAACAACTTAACATAGTGCTTGACAGAATGAATACCTTAAGGGATAATCAACAAGCAATCATTCACAATCAGGATTTGACCTTTAATGCTTTAGAAGATGCTATCAACACCATTCTTCAAAGAATCTTTTCTAGTGCCCAAGTCTCACAAGAATTGGTGGACAATGTTGGTGAGAATCTATGGCATCAACTTCAAGCATCCAAGGATCAACTCTCTTCTCCTCTCAATCAATATGTTAGAACCTCTTTAGGCACCATCATGGATGCAATTGACACTCTGAATGCCCTCCTATTTAAACAGCTAAAGAACACCAAAGCCTATCTCTCTAAAGAAATATTTGAAGAAGCCAAAAAGGGGGAGATTCTGTCTAGTTATCATGCCATACGACTATCTAATGAAGTCAGATTGTCCATGGGCATGGATACAATTGATTATGGAATTCCCTATCAACATCCTACTCTAGAAGGCAGTGTCATACCTGAAGAAACACCAAATGAGCAAGCAACAGAAGACCTTCTAGAGCAGCACCTACAACCTGAAACTTACCAAGGATATTTTGCTGAGGAGCCCTATAGTGGAAGTGGGCAAGTCAAAAAGGGAAAAAGACATCATGTGGAGAGTGAAGAGCAAGAAGTTAAGAGAAAGAGAATGGAGGAGCTTAAAAAGAATCCAAACTTCGAAGAATGGAACCACACTCAAGGGATATAATTTTAAATACCTGGGCATTATATCAGCAAGGCAAAAATAATAAAGGTTAATTTTATAGTTCTGAGGAGTAGAAAAAGTATGAAATAGCTGAAGTAGGAAGAAGGGACCATTGGAACAAAGTCAGAATGGGAGATCCTTCATTGCCAACTCATTCCCCTCTCAGATATCATCCCAAACCATGCAACTATTTTGAAAGACAAAGGCAAAAGCAAGCTGATGCTGAGACGTTCAAGAAGGCTGAAGCTGAGAAGAAAGGAATGGCTGGATCATCTTCAAAAGGAAAATCAATATGGAATTTAGGAAAACTATATGCATAATTCTATGAAATCATTCATGTCTAATTTATATATCATGTTTTGGGCAATTTTGATGATCATGATTCTCTGCCCTAACTCTATAAATTGATCTTTATTGAGTACATTTATTAGTAGAGCTAATCTATAATTGTAAGTTCTGGCTTCTTCAAATAGGGGGAGATTGTTCGGTATTGTGCCCACAATGTTCCTAGATTTGAAGAAGGAACACAAACATAGATAAACAAAGTTGTTTTTTGATATTATGTTTTAGTTCAGGATGTGACAGATATATCAAGAATACATTCCTATTATCAAGACGATACAAGAAGTGAAAAATCACTATGTAAAATATCATCTTAAGCTTTAGCAGATATATCATTGAGACATAAGTATATCAATTGAGACAGTCTCAACGACATCGTCTTGAAGAAGCTCTATCGTTGAGTTGCTAAGTAAAAATCGTGCAAACAGAGGTCTCGACAATATCGTCTTGAAGCAATCATATTGTCTTGAAGATTGACATTTATTCATGTAGAAAGAAGTATCTCGACGATATCATTTGAAGAAGTTATGTTGCTTAGATAACTATGTTAAGTCATGAAGAAAAAAGTATGTCGACGATATCGTCTTGAAGACTACATATCATCTAGATGATCAAGACGATATCGGCTTAAAGGAAGTTTATCGTCTTGACAGATGCAGAGCTGCATTTAATGTTGGAACATGGTCTTCCGCATCTTCTAGGTTTGAGAATAACAAATCCTATGTGTATTTGATCTTGTGTGTTCAAGTGTGCAGGTTTTCTAGGTCCACATGACTCAAGGAGTACACATGATGACTGCCCCCAAAATTGAGGCCAAAATTCGAAGAGGCTCACTAGCGCCGGCGGTAGCAACTAGCGCCGGGCGCTAGCGTTGATGAGCGCGTTTCCGGGAGCTGTTATGGAAGGCGCTAACGCCTGGCGGTAGCGGATAACGCCGGCGGTATCGGTGAACACAGAAGGAATGAAAGCCTCGTTGCCGCGGATTAGAGATCCTGCCGCGCAAGAAGTTTCTTAATCAGGGATAGCGCCGACGGTAGCTACTAGCGCTGGCGGTAGCATGGAGCACAAGAGGCATGGAGCAATAGGTTGCCGCGGATGGAAGATTCTGCCGCGCAAATTGTTTCTTAATCCGGGCTAGCGCCGGCGGTAGCGCTAGCGCTTGGGCTATAAAAGGACCCCCTCTCCTCTTGTTTTCATACACCAATTGCATACACCTCAGAGAGAGAGAGTACTAGAATTCCAGAGGCCTATCTTGGCCGAAAGTTGAGGTCCCGGCGAAGCTCTGCCAACTTCTGAAGGAGGATTCCATCACGTCGAAGCCAAACGAAGTCCGCTTCGACAAACGCTGATTCTACAGCGGATCTTCGCCTCCATATTCAGAAGTTCATCTTAAGGGAAGTTTTTATTATTTTATTTGTCTTTCTTTGTAAACGGTAGTGAAATCGCCTCGTGTTGGCGACTAGGTCTGGGGTAGGACTTAGGGCTGAAAATTGCCTCGTGTTGGCGACTAGATCTAGGTTAGTTCTAGGGGGTGCTTGTGGCCACATCCGGGGAAGGATTGGCTAGAGCGGCTTGAGGCCGAATCCGAGAAGGAGGAGGCTAGGGCCACCGGTTCGTGGGGAAGCGAGTCGGGATAGAAAACGAAAAGAGCTTTTATTATTCGCCTCCGATCTCTAGCGACATTGAGATCAAGTTTTGTAGTACTGATTTAATATCAATAAAGCTTGTCTCTCTTTTTGTTTTACTTGTCTTCTTATTGCAATATTCCAAAGTTTTCTAAATAAAATATAAAGTTTTTGAAAACCCTTATTCACCCCCCCCCCCTCTAAGGGCGCCGACCGATCCAACAATTGGTATCAAAGCGATTTTATTCCAATCGGCTTAACCACCGGGAATAATGGCGTCTCATGATCTCGCTTCTACTAGTGGGGGAGATTTTTGTGAAGAGGAAAAATCACTTGCACCACCTTTATTTGAAGGAACAAATTATAAAGAATGGAAAATTTTAATGGAAAAATTTATTAAAACTTTAGATATCGAAGTATGGAACTTAGCAATTATAAGACGTGCGGATGAATCAAATAAAAAGGAACTTCATTTAGATGCAAAAGCTAAACATTATCTATTTTTTGGTCTCTCAAATGAAGTTTTCAAATTTGTGTATTATTTTTCTAGTGCTTATAAAGTATGGAAATTTCTTGAAGAAATGTATGATCTTCCTCTCGCAGGTATGGAACAAACATAGCAGGAAAAGAACGAACAAGCATCCATTATCATTCAAGAAGGTCTCTCTCGGAGCGAAGCCATGGAGAATATTGAAATAGTAAAGGAGAACAATGCACCAAGAGAAAGGGAAGATGAAAATTCATCCATGATAAGGAACTCTATGCATACATTTTGCCTCCACCAAAAGCGATGTAAGAAAGTCAAAATCTTCTTCTTGTGTGATAACTTCCATTTCTAGTTTCAATATATTAAAAACAGCTAAACGTAAGATCAAAAAATTGAAAATTACTAATAAAAATTTACGTTTAGAAAATAAGAGACTAAAAGCTAATGTTAACTCAAATTCAAATTGTGTTGTGCCTACCCCATCTTGTCTTTTACTTAAAAATATAAAACCTTGCTTTGATTGTAATAATAGTAAGGAAAAATTCAAAGAACTTGAAAAAGAATTGATGTGTATAAAAGAACATAATGAAAAATTATGCTTAGAAAATTCATCGTTAAAGAGTGATTGTGCTAAGTGTAAGGACTACGAAATAGAAATTAAAGAGATGGACGAAACATTTGATGAATATAGGGATAAATATGAAGAACATATTGAATCAATTGTTACTACTCTTAAAAATAGCACAATCGCTTATAATAAAGCTAGACATAATTTAAAAACTAAGAATGATGAATTAAATGCCAAAATCCACTTGCTTAAGGAAATCATAAAGAAAAATTCACAAAACATATATCCACAATTTCAGAATATATCTAAAAGCAAGATGAATATAATTTCTCAAAAGGTTAAATCAAACAATGGAAATAAAAGATATCAACAAATTAAAAATGAACTTCCAAAGTACAATCATTATTATCATATACAACATCAAACTTCTCCAAACATAAAATTTCAAAAATTTCTTATAAAAAATGCTTTATATAATCATTGCAATTATAAAGATTATCACAATAGAAATTTGACTCATAATAATAATATTAAACCACAGTTTGAATGGAGGCCCAAAACCAAAGATGAAACACAAACACCACAAAAAAGGGCCCATTCATTTCAATCTCCCCAAATACGTTGTATTTGGGTACCCAAAGGAACCATCACACCCGGTCCTCTTTGGATACCTAAAGCTCTCTTTCATTAGGTACCACCAAATGCATGAAGTAGAATATTTTCAAGAGGAAAATAGACAATTTTTCTACTTCATGATATGCTTTAATGTCTTTCAATTTTCTTTGTTTTCTTATTTCTTTATTATCATACTATGGTCATCTTATATAGAAAGCATGATAAAAAATTTAATGAGCCTATAAAATTAATCAAAATTCAAAATCCTTTTTAAGATGACCTACTTATTATTCATATATTCATTATACATATATTTATCAACAAGTGAATTCAGAATCTTCTATGTGGTAGTAAAATAGTTAATCATAGGATTTCAAAATGGTATACCACATGAATTTTTTTTCTTCATAAATATCAAACTATAAATAAAACATTCTAGTCAAACATCCAAAAGATAACAAAATCAAGCATAATTCAAAAAACAACAACATCCAAGACATAAGGTTCAAATTCCTGAATTATTACATAACAAAAAAACTGTTCCTCTCACATCTACTCCTCCTCATCTATATCCTCCACACTTGGAGTTGGAGAGCATCTTCTACGAGTCCTTCGGATCGAGTGGCGGGGCGGATCCGTAACTGGGCTCTCCCACTCCCTCCGCTCTGGAGTAGATGGCTTCAAATTTAAAGCCTTCATCATGAACTTCATCATTTTCTTGATCCCTGAGACATCCTTCTCCATCCGTGTCATCCGATCGCACATCTCCTCTCGAAAAGACCCATATGGAGCATCTCGAGCCCCTCGAGATGACGCACCTCGCCGGAGTGGAGGTTGAGCTGATGTCGATGGCTCATCCGGGTTGATTAATGCTCGCAAATGTGAAGTACTATAAATAGGAGGGTAGCAATCTATCAAGTAGAAACCCAGCTCAATAGAAGGATACAACATCTGAATCACCCGCTGGATGATGACGCCCAGGGGCAAGTTGTTGTATCTCTGTCGGGTGGGTTGCCTCAACTTGTAGGAGTAGCGAATCAGGGAAAGTAGTAAGTCCGCCACGTCGAACTTCTCCTCCTCCAAAATAAAATAAGTGACATAACTGAGCTGGGCTGTGACCTTTGCTGTGTCACCCAACTTCAGCATAATTGTGTGGTGTAATACATCCTGAACAACTAGGGCATCCACGGTGAGTGTCGACACCGACGAGATCAGACTTCTGCATTCCTTATTATGTAGCACCATGTTCACCTGAGTCCAATCTCTGCCCACCCTGAAACTCTCCACAATCTCCAACCGATGTGAATGCTGGGATAATCCAAACACGCGCATCAGGTGCTCATGAGTAATAGTCACCTCCTGCCCTTGTACCAGTGACCGCACTCCTCCATCCAGCCTGGTCTGTGATGGGTCTTCCAAATGCGTATAGAACTCTCGCACTAACTCGGAAGAAAATCCGTCAGAAATAAATAAATTTAGCACCTCGGAGGCAGCAAATAACTGCATAATGTGAGAGTGTCGTGGCAAGTCAAACTCCACGATGTATGGAACGCCCACTACTGCTGCCTCTACTGCTAACTCTGTACTCTTCTTTCCTTTAGGGTCCATCTGCCACATTATAGAAACTTATTAAAAACAAGAATGACAAAATTTTCATCTAGTAAAAAAAATGTTTTCACACATACTCTAAAAATCAAAATCAAGGTAGATCTAAGAATTTAACATCAAAAATCACGTTAATCAAAATAAAAAACAATTACTAGATCCAAATCAAAATCCACTAGTTATCTTCATATTTTCAATAATTTCTAAACAACTACTAGATCCAAGAAATCCGAGAAACGCTTTCATGAAAAAATTAATTTAAGAATCTCCTTCAAAATTAAAATACATTCATATCCTAACATTAAAATCAAAAATTTCACATATTCAAAAACAAAAACCTCATCAAAACCACAAATCTTGGAGAAAACCTAACCGTGTAGATCTAATTTCTAAATCTACCTAAAATTTCATATTTCTTCATCTCTAACATCACGATGAAGCTTTAAAACAAAAATCATAAGCAACAGTGAAGAAATACCTCAGATCTGGGCGTAGAACAGAGTGTTCTTCGAGGTTTTTTCGGGAGCAAATGGCAGCAAATGGCGGATCTGAAAAGATTAGGGGGATTTAACAAAAGCCTCGATAGCGCCAGCGCTAGCTCTAGCGCAGGCGGTATCGGGCCCCTCTGATTTTTCAATAAATCAAAATTCCATTAAATACCTCTATTTATTCTCTACAACATGTACTAGTTGGTAAGGCAAGATTTCGTATATTTTGACTTGTATTGGGTGTCCTAGATTCTTCAAATTAAAACATGCCTACTAATGCAATTTTCTTTATTTTTAACCATCAAAAACATTTCCAAATATTCTGCAAATTCTGCATGAAACTACTAATGGGACACCTAATCAAGTTCAAGTATCAAAATTTTCAAAACCCTAAAAAATCACTTACTGTTTCCCGCGCTAGCACCGGCGCTAGCGTCGAGGTTCAAATTTCTGTGTTTTTTAAATTTCTAAAAATTCCTAAAAATATTTTGATCTATATGTACTATTTAGTTTTTGCACATCTGTTTTTCTTTTCTTTTTGAAAAATCAAATACAAAAATAGAAAAACAAATTACAAAAAAAAATATGTTTTTCATTTGTTTGCTTTTGTTGTTTCCTTTGTTTAAAGTTCATCTTTTTACAAAAATAAAAAAAAATTACAAAAGCAAAAATTACAAAAAATCTGCTTTTATTTGCTAAAACCAAATACAAAAATATAAAACTTTAAAACTATCAAAAAAAAACTCTACGATTTTTTCTTGTAAAATCAAGCATGATTTAATCTACTATTTCAAAATTCTACAATGTTACAATTTTTCTCTTCAAACTACTTTGGACATTGTCTTTCTTCATGCTTTGATATATCTCTTCAAATGTGCATCAATTATAGTTTAAAAGTTGTGTAGGATCAAGCTTAGCATGTCTCTAAGTATGAGAAATGCTTTATGGTTGATAATGATATTTATTCACTCACCTTTTTTTTGCATTGTCTTTATATGCATTTAATCTAAGAATGCTTGTGTATGTTTTGTATTAGTACAAATAAATTAAAATTGCACAAGTATCTTACCTACACTCCTTCTTTTGCACTCTTAAACATTAAGAAAAGTGGTTATATTTTTTCTCATAAAATCTATTGATTCGCAAAACAAGTGTATTCGGAGAACTTTGTACAAAACAAAATTATAAAATAAATGACAAAGACAACTCCACCAAGCACTACTTGAACCTCCTGATAAGTCTTAATGAGCATTGTGAGGTTGAGCACCTTGGAAAGAATAATAAAGTGTCTTGTTCAAATCAACTCTTTCATTCAAAAATAAGAAAAACCACTTTCTCTTAAGTACACCGGATCACAGGTCTCAAAATTCAAAATAAAATATGTGATCCCCCAAGCACTACTTTGCACCCTGATAAGTCTTGATGAGCATTGTGTGTGCAAAGCACCTTGGTTGTTGTACATTTTTTTGTGCATTAAAGTGTGTGGAAGTAATCTTCTTTGTGTTTTATTGTGCTTCTTACTTTACATATTACTTGTATTTTTTGATTAAAACATTTGTTTACTCTCCTCAAATTTACACTTATGAGCACATCATTATCTTCCATAACACTTCTTCTCATGAGTATTGGATCCTAATGCTAATTATATATTACTTTTTCTTTCTGAAATGCACTAGATAACCTAACATGTGTTCTACAATGTTTTTGTATGTTTTTGAACTTAAGAATTAAAGTAACATTGTGGTCATCTCTTTTTGATAAACAATATTTCATGCTTGGTTATTCTAAAATTTAAAACTGCACAATGACTTCCAAAAACATCATTTTGTGTGATCTTTACCTCATATTTTTTGGATTATCATTACTATTTGCTATAGGTCTTCCGCATCTTAACCATATAAGTGTTTTTTACCTTGCGCTTTCATGCTTATTTCATATCTTGTATTATTTGCATCATCACTTATTCTTAAAAATTCCTATCTTTCATTAAGTGAGATTTCCTTGGAAACACTTTTTATTGGTTACTTCAAACATAAAAATATTTTATGCTAAAAACTCTGAAATTTTGTAATAACTCTGATCTATTTCAATAAAATACAATTCTAAATCTCCTTATCATTTACCTAAAAAGCTCGATCATGCCTTATCTTTTATTTACACATTTTTAGTGCTTTGTCTCCCTACCCACTTTTGCTAATAACAAAGGGGGAGAACTAACATGATAAAATGCAAAAGGGGGAGAACTAACATGATAAATATATAATCCGCTATCAAAATGCAAACCCAACATGATTGATTAAGTTGATAGCATATATATTAGGGGAGCATTCACTTAGGGGGAGCATGTATTTAGGGGGAGCAAGTCTAACATGCTAGAATCAATTATTATCCTAAGTCATCACTCTCACACACACACAAGTATAGTTTCATCATGCTTATCTATTAATGCTTTGATTTATCATTAATGGATTTGTTATTATCAAAATGGGGAGTTTGTTGGAACATGGTCTTCCGCATCTCCTAGGTTTGAGAATAACAAATCCTATGTGTATTTGATCTTGTGTGTTCAAGTGTGTAGGTTTACTAGGTCCACATGACTCAAGGAGTACACATGATGACTGCCCCCAAAATTGAGGCCAAAATTTGAAGAGGCTCACTAGCGCCGGCGGTAGCAACTAGCGCTGGGCGCTAACGTTGATGAGCGCATTTCCGGGAGCTGTTATGGAAGGCGCTAACGCCTGGCGGTAGCGGATAACGCCGGCGGTATCGGTGAACACAGAAGGAATGAAAGCCTCGTTGCCGCGGATTAGAGATCCTGCCGCGCAAGAAGTTTCTTAATCAGGGATAGCGCCGACGGTAGCTACTAGTGTTGGCGGTAGCATGGAGCACAAGAGGCATGGAGCAATAGGTTGCCGCGGATGGAAGATTCTGCCGCGCAAATTGTTTCTTAATCTGGGCTAGCGCCGGCGGTAGCGCTAGCGCCGACGGTAGCGCTTGGGCTATAAAAGGACCCCCTCTCCTCTTGTTTTCGTACACCAATTGCATACACCTCAGGGAGAGAGTACTAGAATTCCAGAGGCCTATCTTTGCCGAAATTTGAGGTCCCGGCGAAGCTCTGCCAACTTCTGAAGGAGGATTCCATCACGCCGAAGCCAAACGAAGTCCGCTTCGACAAACGCTGATTCTACAGCGGATCTTCGCCTCCATATTCAGAAGTTCCTATTAAGGGAAGTTTTTATTATTTTATTTGTCTTTCTTTGTAAACGGTAGTGAAATCGCCTCGTGTTGGCGACTAGGTCTGGGGTAGGACTTAGGGCTGAAAATCGCCTTGTGTTGGCGACTAGATCTAGGTTAGGTCTAGGGGGTGCTTGTGGCCACATCCGGGGAAGGATTGGCTAGAGCGGCTTGAGGCCGAATCCGGGAAGGAGGAGGCTAGGGCCACCGGTTCGTGGGGAAGCGAGTCGGGATAGAAAACGAAAAGAGCTTTTATTATTCGCCTCCGATCTCTAGCGACATTGAGATCAAGTTTTGTAATACTGATTTAATATCAATAAAGCTTGTCTCTCCTTTTTTTTACTTGTCTTCTTATTGCAATATTCCAAAGTTTTTTAAATAAAATATACAGTTTTTGAAAACCCTTATTCACCCCCCCCCCTCTAAGGGCGCCGACCGATCCAACGTTTAATGCGCAGATTTTTCTTGGAAATTGATATACAGGGAATATACACGCCGCCTATCTTGTGCACTAATCAAGGAATATTTAATGATATATTGTTTGCAGATATAGCTGTTGCACAACCATTAATGAAGAATTCTAAATACTTCCAAATTATGCAAGTTCTAAATGGGCAAAGCATTTATGATATTTAATTCTACCGATTCAGATTATATTTCATTACTGGTCATTTACTTATAAAGAAAATTAATAAGGGTCTTGATGCAGAAGGGTAGAGGAATATAAATAGAGAAATTTTCGAATTTAGAATACTATCTTGTACATCTATCTCTTACTCTTACACTTACACTGATCAAGAACAAAAAAGAGAAAAAGTGCTCAAGCAGAAAATCTTCATCACTTTAATGTGAAGACAAGAAATAATCTTCTTCATGTATAAGAAGCTCATCTGATATTTTAGAAGAAGATTCTAAAGAAAACTTCAATGATTTCAAAGATTGCTAGGCTTACATCTACAAGAAGGAGAAGACTACATAGTGACAAGATTTATTCTTGAAGCCTTCTCTTCTGCAATCAGAAAAGAAATTCATCCTTTTGTAGGGTTCTGTGTGAGTTTGAGTTTGGTAGGATCTTGGAAAAGATCTGAGTTGTTTGTAGGACTTGTGAAGTCTGAGTTTTTGTAAGGTTTTTGAAACCTGAGTGTAAGCTTTTTTGTGTGAAGGGCTGAGGTAGGAACCTTTGTGGGTCTGAGATTGTAAGATCTGCTATATTGGATAGTGATCTGAGTTTTTCGAGAAGTTGCCTAGTCTAGCACATTGCTAGATAGGTGGGAGGGAAAGTGGACTACATATTGGTACATTGTCTTGAAGGGAACCACTATAAATTCTGTGTGTTTTCTGTGTTGCTTTTGTGTTGTGATAGTTTGATTTAAAGTATCAAATAATATTGAAAACACCTAATCACACCCTCTAGGTGTATTATAGACAACCCAAATCTTTCAACATGGGTGTTTACCCATTGATTGGAGGGTGGAGATTTCACGGGATGATCAGACGACGGTGGTTGAGAACCCGGCCGGTGGCGAGGGAATCGGTCGGCGGCGAGGCTATCGGTGGAGGAACCCGGCCGGCCGGCCAGCTGCGAGAGCTTTGCGGCAATGCGACTGCGCCCCGATGGCGCACGACCAAAGTCAGCCAGCTTGGTGCATGGCCACGTGGCTAGGCGGCCACGCGCCCATAACATGTGGCCAAGGGAGGCCAGATGGAGTCCGGCCGTGGGGTGTGGTGGCCGCACGTCGTGGGCATGTGGCCAAGGACTACCCGTTGGTCGGTCGAGCAGTGGCCAGCCGCGCGGCATCGCGTTCATAACTTGTTGGCGCGCGACTAATGCCGGGCATGCGGCTCCGCGCTCGCGCGCGGTGGGCGCGCGACCAAGGCTGGGCGGCCAGGAGGCCTCACGGGCGCACGCCCTGCTCGCGCAGCCAAGGCCTGTCATATGTGTGTGGCCAAGGCCGGTCATGCAGCCCCATGGCCATGCGTCGTGGGCGCAAGGCCAAGGGTTGATGGCTGGGTAGCCGACCATGGAGTTTTACAGCCGTGCGCCATGCGCGCGCGTCCAAGGGCGGTCGGTCGAGCGCCGGATGCGAGGGAGGTTGGATTGTGGATCGCGTGCGGTGATCGCTTGCGTGGTGTTTTTTCCCTTAACTGCCCACTAAGGTAGTGGAGGTCAGGAAATTCCAGCTATTCGCAGCCCGGAATTCCTGTATAATGAGGGCGACCCCATCATTTGCCCCCCCCCCCCCAAAGTCCGGTGCCGACGCGAGTGAAGTACATAGAATTTATGTGAAGAAATTATGTTGACCATGGCGGAGCTGGGCAGTGCAGTGCGAAAAGAGGTGCGCGCAGAAAATCGAAAAGAGGTACGTGTAACAGAGTGGTGTGAGGAAGGTTATACGTGCACGGGGAGCGCCTGCGCGCTGCGCGAGTGTAGGTGCGGGCGCGCGCAACACTCGTACGCGGTGTGCTCACTCACGGTGTGCGCCTATGTGCGCGCTTGGTTGCGCCAATGCGCGCACACGTGTAGTGCTCGGGCGCATGGTGCGCGTGCACGTAGCACGCGCGGAGAGCGCATGCGCACAGCACGCACGGGGAGCGCATGCGCGCACGTTGGCGTGCGCAGGGGTGGTCTTCTGTGTTGTTTAAGCGTGGTGGCGCATGCATTATGCTTGTGCGGGGAATGCCCTATTTGCGTGCTATGTGTGTGTGGGGCGGACGCCCATATGCGTTGGCTTGTACTAGTGTATGAATGTGTGCGTATACGTTTGTATTTAGGCCATTGATTTTGTGAATATTTACATGTTTCTTTTTTCCAAGCTACGAGGCGTTGTTCACAAAGTAGTCCGATGCGGTTGCGCTCTTCTCTTATTGTTGAGCTGGTTAGTATCTGGAGGAAGCGGTATGGGTTACCTGCCGAATTGGAGATAAAGATCCCACAGATTGAGGAACGTGCATAGAATCCTCCACAAGGTTGGATGACATTGTGCGAGTCATCGTTGAGATCCGGGTATTGCTTGCCCCCCTATGAGGAGGTGATTGAAATTTTGAAGCATTGCAGCGTGCCAGTATCCCAATTTACTCCTGTCGGTATGATGCGAATCCTGTGCCTGATTGCCTTTTTCAGGGAGCATGGATCAAGTTTCACCTTGGATCTTTTCAGGCAATGGTGCGACGTGCGCTCTGATGGAGGCGAGAGGATCTATGTTTATAACAATAAGCATTGGCTCGAGTTTGAGAACTGGGTGGACCGTCGCCTTGAGAACACCTTGTTTGGCTATGTTCGGAATTCTTGGGGCTTCCCGAAGCTTTGGAAGTCAATTCCCGACCGCTGTCGCCTCTTGAATGGCCATGAGCGAGAGTTTACCCCAGTACTGGGGTTTGTCGAGCCTTATGCGTTGGCGAATCCTCTGTTTTCCATCTCCGTGTTTGTTGAGGAGAAGTGTCTCCTACTGTGCGGTCTTTCCATCGACGTTGAGCGCTCTGCAGTAGTTCCATTGGATTGAGGCAGGAAGAGGAAGCAGGTTTTTAGGAATGGTAGTTTGGATTCGGTGCCTCGTCCTTCTTGTCGGCCGGAGGGGTGTGCTGACGAGGTGGCTCCCTGTAGCTCGAGGGTTGATGCTGTTCCTATCGACCTCGATGTGGAAGTACTTGGCTCCATTTCCCCTAGGCTCCCATTGCCCCTCAGGATCTCGAGGGTGCTTCTGCTCCGCCTCCGGTTAAGGCGAGTCGGATTTTTTCTTCACTTGAGGCCATGAATGCTGTGGTAAGGACTGCGACTTTGTCTTTGTCTGTCGTTTGTCTCGTGATGAACCTAACTTTTTTTTCCTTTTTGAAAGTGCACAGTTAGCCTCACTAGAATTCTCTAGAGGGGGGTGAATAGAGATTTAAAAATATTTTGTGCAAAGTTAATAAATATATATGTGTAATATTCACAGATTTAAGCTTCCCACACACCAACAAGAATTAAGCAAAAGAAATAGCAAAAAGAAAATCACAACACAACACAAAGAAATATAGTGGTTCCCCAAACTTTGGGTAGTCCACTCTTCTACCCCCTTGGTAGGAATTCACTATCTTGCACTGAGTCTTTTGATAAGGAGACTCTTAGAACTAGCCTGAGTCTTTTGATAAGGAGACTCTTAGAACCACTACAACTGAATTTTTTGAAGAGAAATTCTAAAAACTCTTTTACACAATTTGAAAATGAAATAAGAATAAAAAGAAGAAGTAGAAGAAAAACAATTAAAGCAAGAAAGAATCTTCTTCCTAGCAAGAAGATTAGAAGCACAAGTATAGTGAATTTGAAATCTCTCTTCTATAGTGAGAAGGAGATTGTAGGCCTTTTTCTCTTTCAGTGAGAGCTTTCGGAAATGACAGCAGTATGACATTAGAAGGAGGAGAAGAAGAAGGCTTTTTCTTTGCTGCAGCACTCTTTCACTTTTCTCAGCTTTCTCACTTTTCACTTGGGAGCTTTTCCTCGTTTTCAAATGGATGGAATGGATCACTTCTTTTTTTTTCTTTGCCGACCTCCTTGTGTATTTATAGCTCTGTTTATTCAAAATATTGCTATAGGAGAATAATCAATTAGCAGTAAGAGAAATAGTAAGTGTGAAAAGTTTCCATAATCATTATATCTGTAGAAGGAAAAAGATCATTCTATTTTCAAATAATGTCCATAATAATCTTAATCAAATTAGCCAAGAATCATTCAGAAGGAAAGATTGATTCAGAATGGCTAGAAAAGAATAATATAATTACATAAAATTCAGATCTACAGAAAGAAGGAAAGAGATCTGACGTGTTTTTGAATCTGTCACAGAAATCAACGTGCGTCGATTACTATTCGACGTAAGCGTCGATTTCAGCCTGGCTAGACGTCGAGAAGAAAATATGGAAAGAGCGTCGACAGAGGTGCGTCGACTTTACTGGGTGCGTCGACTAGAAATCAGAGTTACGTCGACTTTGGTTACGTCAAATTCTGTTTAGAAATACTTCGACTCATTTTGAGAAGAACGTCGACTGCACTTCGACGTTGCGTCGATTACTATTCGACGCATGTTTTACTTAAACCAATTTTCTTCTCTGATAACTCATTTTCTACTCATTTCAAGGGGTTAAGATAAATTAATTTCCCAACAATCTCCCTCTATTTGTCTTAACCCTGATCAGAGAGAATTTTTTACCTTTTGTCTAAGGAATTAAAGAAATTTGTCAATCATTCATCAGAAGAGAAATAGAAACAGAAATCATATAAACAAGCTATTTGTACAGATCAATTAGCACCTAAGCATTTAAAGAGTATATTAAAATTGTTCAAAATGTCACTCAGGAGGAGTAGGAGGAGTTTTTCTCTTCCTAGAGAATACTAAAGGAGTTTTTGTAGAGATTGTAGTAGGATGTTCATTCAGCTCCCCCTGAGTTAAGGCAGTCTACTCCCCCTTAGATGGAACTTCCTTTATGCCTTCTTTGGCTGCTCCTTCAGCTTCTTTCCCAGCTCCTGCTTCAGTTAAAACAACATCTGGCTCCCCCTGAGCTTCAACTTCTTTTTCTTTCTCACTTTCAGCCACACCTTCAACTTCAGCTTCCTTTTCAACTTCTTTCTCTACTCTACTTGCCTCCCCTTGAAAGAGAACTACTTGTTGTGCAGCTTCTCTTGCTATATTGAGTACATCTGTTATTTGTTCTGCAGTATGCAGCTCGGGTACTATTTCATTCCCAAGGGTTTTAAGCAGAGCAAGACTATCAGATTTTGAAGTAGGAGGGGACTTGTGTGAGTGAGATTTGTGACTGGATAATTGTTCTTCATCTAACTTCTCCCCCTTCTTGACCTTCTTAGCCAAGGAGGTTAAGAAAGACTTGGTTACCCTAGAGGAAGAGACAGAGGACTTCAAGCTTTGCATAGAGGCATTGACCCCATTTATTTGGGTTTGCATGTGCATGATGGAGGAGTGAAGTTGAGAGCAGTGTCCATCCAGCATTTCTTGAAATTTTTGGGCTGCTGACTGGATACACTGGGTGATGAGAGTTTCAGTGGATGGAGATGGTTCAAGGTGTGTTGGAGTAGGAGATAATGGTGAAGGTGGAGGTGATGAAGGTGGAGAGAGGACTGTATCATTATGATGAAGTGTGTTTGATGGAGGAGGTGGAGGAATAGAGGAGGGTTGAGCAGGTGTATGTGAAGATGTAGGTAAGTGGAGTTGTGATGGTAGTAGAGACTATTGGTGTGGATTATGTTGGTAGGGAAGAGATGTTTGTATGTTGAGGAGGAGGGGAAGATGAATGCACAGGAGAATTAGGAGGAGAGGGAGTCCTTTCAGGAATGGAGCCAGGCTTGGGGATTTGCCTGGTCCATTTTGAGAAGAGATCTATGGACATCCTTTTTCCAGGAGGAATGAGAATTCCTTTTGACCTACATAGGTCAGGGAAGGAGTGGAGGAGTACCTGACTCATGATCCTCATATAGGCATTTTCTTTGTGAGAATATTTGTAGCCTATCATTTTTAGTAAGCAGCTGGCCCAGTCAACCTTCTTTTTCAGCACAAGGGCCCCCATGATGTTCAGTTGCTGCTTGGGCACTGCATCATGGGCAGAGATCTTGCATAATAGAATTTTTCCTACTATGTCTGCCAATAGCCTATAATCATCAGAGAAATCTATTTTCTTCATGTGGATTGGTTTATCTTTGGAGAACTTCATGATGAGTAATAGATTTTTGATTTCCTCAGGGGTGAGTTCCACAAGTTCATCACCTGATGAGGGAATGATGATGGCAATTTATTTAGTTACTCTTAGAAAATAATTTACTTTCCCTTTCTGATTTGAACAAGGATAGTGTACCTGATGGAAGATCAAAAGTGTCCCTAAGGTATTCTGCAGAGATTGAGACAGGTGTCTCATAGAGTGTTCCTGTGATCTCTCCTTGTTCAGATATTTGAGCATGATTCATTAACTCAGTGAGTTCTGTCTCTAGGAGTCTGCATCTTGTGGAAATGAGTTTGTCTAGACCAGCTTCAGTGAAGATAGCTATGATGCTCTTATAGTTTTCGGCGGCCGCTTGGAAGGATTCAAGATCAATATCGAAACCAGAGTTGATCTTGGGAGCCATTTAGGTCAGTGCAATAGAGGAAGAGATGGATGGACTGAGAAATGAGAAGGATGAGAGATGCAAAGAGTGTGTAGATTTCTAACTGAAGAGTTTATTTAAGTCAGGTGAAACGTCGAGACGAGACACAACTCGAGGTTTATTCGGTACTACAGTAGATGTGACCGAAAATATTTTAGTATTGCCGCTCTTTTTCATGAAGTTGACGTTGCGTCGAGTGGAAGTCAATGTATGCGTCAGAAATGGTTTAGGGTTTCCTATCGACGATGCGTCGATTTAGAAATCGACGTGACTTTTATTTTGTCTTGAAAATTCTAAGTTTTTCTTGAGAGATTATTTCTTCCTAAGGTTTTCTAAGTCAGCCTTGGACTAATTGTATAGACAATTGGATTGATTGTGCCAATATTGTTTGGCAATGTGGCCAGTTTTATTACAGATATAACACCTGATTGTCTTTAGATTATGTGAATTTGAGTTTAGAGAGGGATAGAGATGTTTATTATGATAACAATTTTGATTGGGATAGAAATTTTGATTAGGATAAAAGTTTTGATAATGGTAGAGATTTTGATCAGGATGAATGGGTCCTGAATGAGGTTTAAGATAGAAAATTTTTGAAGGATAGATATGTCCTGTATTTAAGTTGTTCTGAGGTTTTATGCGTCGATATCTATTCGACGTATGTTGAGAGTTGCGTCGATATGTATTCGGCGCTTTCTCTAGATTGCGTTGATCTGGAATCGATGCATGGAAGTAGTTGCGTCGATTGTAAGTTGACGTAATGTTATTCATGCGTCGATTTGAGGTTGAAGCATCAAAGAGATTGTGTCGAGTAGAATTCGACGTACTGTCATTCATACGTCGATATGAAGTCGACGTAATTGTGTCTTCACAGATTTTATTCTTCCCTTTTTCTGGTTGGAGATTTATTTTTTTATGAATTGTTTCTTTTGGCCTAGTAGCCTTTTTAGGAGGAGTTTGAGAGTCTTCATCTGAATAGTATGATGTTTCATCAAAATGGTCTATCTCCTTGAAGGTGAAGTCTTCTTCTTTATTTTGTGAGTCTTCTTCTAAGTTTGTTGATTTTATGGGTTTAGTAAATTTAACAGGACTCATCCAAGCAGGTTTGGTAGATGGTATTGAACTGGTTGAAAGATCAGCCCCTAGCCCCAGATTCTTATGTCTGATTGTTTGTTTTTCAGTGATTTCTTTAAGTGTTTGGCTTCTGGCTTTTATAGATTCTTCAAAAGCTTTTTTCTGGGAAACCTTATTCTTAAGGAGTTGATTTTCTATTTTAGCACTTTGTATTTCCTTTTCTGTTTTATAGATTTCACACCTTAGTTCATAATTTTTTGAACATGTATCCTCTATTTTTCTCATATTGATTTGTTCTTTTAGATCCTTAATTTCTTGTTTAGCTTTTAGTTGATCTAAACAGAGTCCTTTAAAATCACTTTTGAAATCATCACATAGAAAATCTATTTCATCAAAAATGCTTACCTCATCCTTATCCTCAGATTCCTCTATGAGAATAAGGCTATCTTCTTTTTCATCTTCAGAAGAGATGCTTCCTTCTGAACCTATTTCACTCCATAATTCAGCAACACATTCTTTTTCTGAGCTTCCAAGAGCCATTAAGCATATGTCTTCTTGCTTAGACTCTTCACTGTCACTTTTAGATGAGGTGCTGTCTTCAGAGTCTGTTTCACTCCAAGCTTCTGCAATGAAGCCTCTTTCTTTCTTCTTCTCCTTCCTCTTGAGATCTTTCTTTTTCAGATCTTTCTTTTTCTCAGCATTTTCTGGACATTCTGGAGCAATATGTCCAGTTTTCCTGCAGGAGTAACAAATAATTTCTTTAGTAGGAGTCTTATCATACCTTGGTTTTGACTCTCTCCTTCTAGACCCATCTTTCCTGACCCATTTCTTGAATCTTCTGGCCAGGAGGTTGAATAATTCTTCTTCAGTAACATGGGTTTCCTCTTCTGTTGCTTTTAATGCAATGTTTCTATCTTTTGAGGAGATTGGAGTGTTTTCCCTTCTTTCCTTCTCTTCTCTGGTTTTCAGTAGTTGCTCATAGGATTTGAGTTTTCCTAGGAGGGCATCTGTTGAGATTTCCTTTTGTCCTCTAGTATCCCTTATTGCCCATATTCTTGAGTCCCATGAACTTGGGAGACTCATTAACAATTTGTCATTGATCTCTGTGAGAGAGATCTCTCTATCCAAGCCCCTTAATTGATTGATGATCAGACTGAATCTGTCATACATCTCAGATATGCTTTCTTCATGCTTCTTTTGAAAGTTCTCATATTGGGAGATCAATAGAGCCTTTCTATTTTTCCTTTCATCAACACTTCCTTATACTGTCTTTGTAAGAGCCTCACAGATTTCTTTGGTTGATTCACAGTCAACAACCTTTTGAAAGATTTCATCTGAGAGGGTTGAGACAAGAATGTTCACAGCTTTTGCATCACTTGTTACTGCCTTCTTCTCTTCAACTGTCCACTCAGCCCTTGGGACAAGTGTTTGAGTCACTTTACCACTTGAGTCCTTTCTATAGGGCTTAGGAGGACCTGTCAAAATAACATTAAACAAATCTTCATCAATAGAATTAATATATATCCTAATTCTTGTTTTCCAAAGTGCAAACTTTTCAAGGTTGCAAATTGGTGGTCTGGTGGAAGCATAATCTTTGATTTGTGCCATAATTTTTTTTAGAAATATATATATATATATATATATATATATGAGGTAGGATCTTTTTGATCAAGGAGTTATCCCTTTTTGATCAACCTCCCTCTGATACCAATTGAAAGTGCAAAGTTAGCCTCACTAGAATTCTCTAGAGGGGGGGGGGGGGGGGGGGTGAATAGAGATTTAAAAATATTTTGTGCAAAGTTAATAAATATATATATATATGTGTGTAATATTCACAGATTTAAGCTTCCCACACACCAACAAGAATTAAGCAAAAGAAATAGCAAAAAGAAAATCACAGCACAACACAAAGAAATATAGTGGTTCCCCAAACTTTGGGTAGTCCACTCTTCTACCCCATTGGTAGGAATTCACTATCTTGCACTGAGTCTTTTGATAAGGAGACTCTTAGAACCAGCCTGAGTCTTTTGATAAGGAGACTCTTAGAACCACTACAACTGAATTTTTTAAAGAGAGATTCTAAAAACTTTTTTACACAATTTGAAAATGAAATAAGAATAAGAAGAAGAAGTAAAAGAAAAACAATTAAAGCAAGAAAGAATCTTCTTCCTAGCAAGAAGATTAGAAGCACAAGTATAATGAATTTGAAATCTCTCTTCTATAGTGAGAATGAGATTGTAGGCCTTTTTCTCTTTCAGTGAGAGCTTTCGGAAAAGACAGCAGTATGACTTTAGAAGGAGGAGAAGAAGAAATCTTTTTCTTTGCTGCAGCACTCTTTCACTTTTCTCAGCTTTCTCACTTTTCACTTGGGAGCTTTTCCTCTTTTTCAAATGGATGGAGTGGATCACTTCTTTTTTTTTCTTTGCCGACCTCCTTTTGTATTTATAGCTCTGTTTATTCAAAATATTGCTATATGAGAATAATCAATTAGCAGTCAGAGAAACAGTAAGTGTGAAAAGTTTCCATAATCATTATATCTGTAGAAGGAAAAAGATCATTCTATTTTCAAATAATGTCCATAATAATCTTAATCAAATTAGCCAAGAATCATTCAGAAGGAAAGATTGATTCAGAACGGCTAGAAAAGAATAATCTAATTCCATAAAATTCAGATCTACAGAAAGAAGGAAAGAGATCTGGCGTGTTTTTGAATCTGTCACAGAAATCGACGTGCGTCGATTACTATTTGACGTAAGCGTCGATTTCAGCCTGGCTAGACGTCGAGAAGAAAATATGGAAAGAGCGTCGACAGAGGTGCGTCGACTTTACTGGGTGCGTCGACTAGAAATCAGAGTTACGTCGACTTTGGTTACGTCAAATTCTGTTTAGAATTACTTCGACTCATTTTGAGAAGAACGTCGACTGCACTTCGACGTTGCGTCGATTACTATTCGACGCATGTTTTACTTAAACCAATTTTCTGCTCCGATAACTCATTTTCTACTCATTTCTAGGGGTTAAGATAAATTAATTTCCCAACACTTTTTTTGCAGATTGGAGTTCAAACCAGCATTGCTCTAACGTGGAATGACTGCTCCGTGGGCCTAAAGGATAGTTATTTCGTGCTTCAGGAGGAACTTCGTGGAGTACAGTGCACTTTTTTGGACTTGAAGGGGCGACGAGATCATGATATACCTCACTTTTGGCATATTGAGGCAGGGCTGCAGGAGGAGCTGGAGCAGTCTCGTGCTGAGGTCCGGACGAAGAAGGCTCTCGTGTAGAGAATAGTCCGTCTGTTGGAAGATTCGCAGGCCACGATGGTTAGTCAAGATGCGGAGCTAGTGTCTTTAAAGGCCGAGGTGGAGCATCTTTCTTCGCTAGAACAGACTACTGAGTTGAAGGCCACTGGAGTCGCTGAGTACAAGGACTCCATTGATTATATGCGGGACTGTTCTCTGATCTCGGGGGAGGTTTGTGAGTAGGTCTGGAGCAAGGAAGTAGAGACCCAACTTGAATACAAGCGCGAGGTGGACTTTATGTGTTGGATGGCAAAGGCTCTCTGTCTAGTTGCACGAAAGCGGGGTTGCGACATGTCCGATTAGGTGTCGGAGACCTTTCCGAAGACGAGCGCTCTATTTTCGTTGTCGAGGAGTAGTTTTTCTTTGTATCTTGTAGGCTTTCCCCTTTGATTGTGTTCTTATATTTGAGTTGATACCTTTGTATTTTGGGAATGTTATAGTGCTCTTTGCTGATTGTTTGGCTGGTTGTAAATGACAGTGCTTGTGTAACGATTTAATGTTAGTGGGCTGATTGTGCTGTCTTTTGTATGACTTGGCTATTTTGCTTTTTGTATCTGGATGTCATCGTTGTGGGGATTGCTATCTGGATGTTGCCGCAACCTTTTATGTATGCATTGTGCCAAAGTGGCGCGAGATTGAGATCTCCGTGTTGTGGGTTGATTTTGATAGAGATGGTGAGGGGCGAATCTTTGAACCTTTGATTTGTGGAAAGAGGAAGTCACGAGGGCATGGACCCCGAGAGACGATGAAGGGCAAATGCTTCGAACCACTAGCGAGCGCGAGAGGGGCAGGCCCTAGTGACGCAGTGGCCTATTGTGGGAGCGAAGGGCAGACCTTCGAGTTGTGTTAATGAGGTCACGGGGGCGTGGCCCCATAGATACGATGAAGGGCAGACACTTCGAACAATTTGAGAACGCGGGGGGGGGGGGGGGGGGGGGGGGGGGGGGGGTCAGGCCCTGGCGACATGGTGACCTATTATGGGAGCGAAGGACAAACCTTCGAGCTGTGGAAATGAGGTCACAGGGGCGAGGCCCCGGAGAGGCAGTGAAGGGCAGACACCTTAAACCGTTTGCGAGCGCGAGATGGGCAGGCCCTGACGACGCGGTGACCCACTGTGGGAGCGAAGAGGGGACCTTTAAGCTACGACAATGAGGTCACGGGGGCGTGGCCCCGTATATACGGTGAAGGGCAGACACTTCAAACCGTTTGCGAGCGCGAGGGGGCGGGCCTTGGCGATGTAGTGGCCTACTGCGGGAGCGAAATGCAGACCTTCGAGCTGAGGCAATGAGGTCATAGGGGCATAGACCCGGAGATGCGGTGAAGGGCAAACTCTTCGAACCATTTGCGAGCGCGAGGGGGAAGGCCCTGACGACGTGATGATCTACTGCTGGAGAGAAGGGCAGACCTTCGAGCTGCGACAATGAGGTCACGTGGGCGTGGATCCGAAGAGGTGGTGAAGGGCAGATACTTCGAACCATTTGCGAGCGCGAGGGAGGAAGGCCCTGGCGATGCGGTGACTTACTGCGGGAGCGAAGGGCAGACCTTCGAACTGCGGAAATGAGTTCACAGGGGGTGTGGCTCTGGAGAGACGGTAAGGGCAGACGCTTCAATCCATTTGCGAGCGCGAGGGGGGGGGGGGGGGGGTAGGCCATGGTGACGCGGTGACCTACTGCAGGAGCAAAGGGAAAACCTTCGAGCTGCGGCAATAAGGAGTTCACTGTGCTGCGGGCTTCCCATGACCGAAGATGATTGTTCCCTAAGGTGTTTCTGAGATAATAGAGTTAGGAGCATATAAAACATATTGAAATCAAACATACAATAGTTCGTGTGCAAGTATAGGCTTGCGAATTTTTACAGTAGCGGTCGATTTGATACAAGTACAAGTGTAAGTAAGGGAGTTATTGATAAAACCAACGCAAGTTATGTGCGTTGCGCGGGAGTGTTTTCCCTTCCGCGGTTCTGAGCTTAAATGTTTCGGGCTTGACAATTGTTGTGACGACAAACGATCCATCCCATGTTGGTGAGATCTTGTCCTTTAGCGGGCCTTTGCCGGCTACTTCCACGCTACATAGAATGAGATCTCCAATGTTGATTGGTCTCGGCTTTACCTTTATATCATAGAGGCGGGTTACACGCCTCTGATTTGCTGCCACGCGTTGAGTTGTTGTTTCCCGTACTTTGGAGATCAAATCGAGGTTTTCTCAGAGCAGTTCGTCATTTTTTTCTGGGTCGAATGTTTGGAAGCAAGCACTTGGAACGCAGATGTCGACGGGGAGAACGGCCTCTGCTCTATAACACAGATTGTACGGTGTTTCTATGGTTGGGGTTCTTTCCGTAGTGCAGTATGCCCACAATATGTTTGTGACTGCGTCCACCCACTTCCCCTGCCTCTTGGAGGCAGGTTTATAGTCCTTTGAGAATAGTGCTGTTCTGAAAGTGCACAGTTAACCTCACTAGAATTCTCTAGAGAGGGTGAATAGAGATTTAAAAATATTTTGTGTAATTATATATATATGTAATAATTACAGATTTAAGCTTCCCACACACCAACAAGAATTAAGCAAGTAACGAAGGAAAATAACAAGAAGAAAATCACAGCACAACACAAAAAAATATAGTGGTTCCCCAAACTTTGGGTAGTCCACTCTTCTACACCCTTGGTAGGAATTCACTATCTTGCACTGAGTCTTTTGATAAGGAGACTCTTAGAACCAGCCTGAGTCTTTTGATAAGGAGACTCTTAGAACCAACCTAAGTCTTTTGATAAGGAGACTCTTAGAACCAGTCTAACTGAATTTTTTGAAAAGAGATTCTAAAAACTCTTTTACACAGTTTAAAAGTGAACTAAAGATAAGGAGAAGAAGTAATTTAAACAAGAAGGAATCTTCTTCCTAGCAAGAAGATTAGAAGCACAAGAATAGTGAATGTAATCTCTCTTCTATATTAAGAAGGAGATTGTAAACTTTTCTCTCTTTTGTGAGAGCTTTCAGGATTTGCAGCAGAATGGCCTCAGGAGGAGAAGATGAAGGCTTTTTCTTTGCTGCAACACACTATCTCTTTTCTCAGCTTTCTCACTCTTCATTTGGGAGCTCTTCCTCTTTTTCAAATGTATATGGTGGATCACTAGTGTTCATTCTCTGCCGACCTCCTCTTTATTTATAGCTCTGTTTCAAAAGATGTTGCTAAAGGAGAATAATCAATTAGCAATTAGAGAGAAAAAAAGTTTCCATAGGAATTAAATCTGTAGAAGGAAAGAATTCATTCTGATTTCAAATAATATCCATAATAATCTTAATCAAATAGCCAAGAATCAAATAGAAGGAAAAATTGATTCAGAACGGCTATAAAAGAATAATATCATTCCATAAGAATCAGATCTACAGTAAGAAGGAAAGAGATCTGGCGTGTTTTTGAATTTCTTATAGAAATCGACGTGCGTCGATTATTATTCGACGTGAACGTCGATTTCATCCTGGCTGAACGTCGAGAGGAGAATAAGGAAGGTGCGTCGACTAAGGTGCGTCGACTGAGGTGCGTCGACTTTATTAAATGCGTCGACTAGAAGTCAGAGGTACGTCGACAAAGATTACGTCGAATTCTTCTTAGAGTTACTTCGCCTCATTCTGAGAGAAACGTCGACTACATTTCGACGATGCGTCGATTACTATTCGACGCATATTTACTTAGATTAATTTTTCATTCTTAGAAATTATATTCTTCTCAATTCTAGGGGTTAAGATAAATCATTTCACCAACAATCTCCCCCTATTTGTCTTAACCCTATTTAGAGAGAAATTGTATCTGCTTTTAATAAACACAGCAAAGCATTTATATAGAGAAGAAATATGCTAAGTAATCAGAAGAAATCATATAAACAAACTTAAATAAATATAGATTGTATCAATATTATTCAACACATCATTCAGGAGGGGTAGGAGGAGTTTTTCTTTTCCTAGTGAATACTACTGTTTTTGGAGAGGTGCGTTGCTCCTTCTCAGTAACAGGTGTTTCACTCAGCTCCCCCAGAAATGGAACTTCCTTTTCAGTTTCTTTCTCAGCTTTAGCTTCAGGTATAACAGCATCTGGCTCCCCCTGAGCTTCAGCTTCCTCTTCAGCATCATTCTCTGTTCTACTTGCCTCCCCTTGCAATAAATCCACTTGTTGTGCAGCTTCTCTTATTATAATCAGTATATCTGATATCTGCTCTTCAGTATGTAGATCTGGTACTACTTCACTCCCAATGTTCTTGTCAGATTTTGAAGAATGAGGGGTTTTGTGAGAGGGAGTTTTGTGGCTGGAGAGCTGCTCTTGATCTAACTTCTCCCCCTTCTTGACCTTCTTAGCCAAGGAGGTTAAGAAAGACTTGGTCACCCTAGATGAAGAGATAGAGGATTTCAGATTTGCACAGAGGCATTGACCCCATCTATTTGGGTTTGCATGTGCATGATGGAGGAGTGAATTTGAGAGCAGTATCCATCCAGCATGTCCTGAAATTTTTGGGTTGCTGACTGGATACACTGGGTGATGAGGTTTTCAGTGGATGGAGATGGTTCATGTTGTGTTAGAGGAGGAGGAGACAATGGTGGAGGTGTATGTGTTGAAGGTGGAGAGGAGACTATATCATTTTGATGAGGAGGAGGTGGAGGAATAGAAGAGGGTTGAGCAGGTGATTGAGTTGGTATTTGTGAAGGTGTGGATGATGGTGGTACAGAAGAGATGTCTCTATGAGGAAGAGGAGGAGGTGAAGATGGATGAGCAGGAGAGTTGGGAGGAGATGGAGTTCTTTCAGGAATGGCACCAGGCTTGGGGATTTGCCTGGTCCATTTTGAGAAGAGAGCAATGGACATCCTTTTGCCAGGAGGGATGTGAATTCCTTTTGACCTGCATAGGTCAGGGAAGGAGTGGAAGAGGACTTGACTCATAATCCTCATATAGGCATTCTATTTGTGAGAATATTTGTAGCCTATCATTTTGAGTAAGCAGCTGCCCCAGTCTACTTTCTTCTTCAGCACAAGGGCCCCCATGAGATTCAGTTGCTGCCTGGGCACTGCATCATGGGCAGAGATCTTACATAGTAGTATCTTTCCTACTATGTCTGCCAATAGTCTGTATTCATCAGAGAAGTCTATTTTCTTTAGGTGGATTGGTCTATCTTTGGAGAACTTCATTGTGATTAATAAATTCTTGATTTCATCAGGGGTGAGTTCCACAGGTTCATCACCTGATAAGGGAATGGTAAAGGAGATTTATTTATTTACTCTTTTTAGAAAATAACTTGGTTTCTCTATTTGATTTGAACAAGGCTAATATTGGAATGTACCTGATGAAAGACCAAAGGTGTTCCTAATGTGTTCAGCAGAGATTGAGACAGGTGTCTCATATATTGTTCCAGTGATTTCTCCTTGTTCAGATATCAGAATATGAGCCATTAGCTCTGTGAGTTCTGTCTCCAGGAGTTTGCATCTTGTGGAGATGAGCTTATCTAGGCCAGCTTCAGTGAAGAGAGCTATGATGCTCTTATAATTTTCGGCGGCGGCCTGAAAGGATTCGAGGTCAATGTCGAAACCAGAGTTTATCTTGCGAGCCATTTTAGGTCAGTGAGAGAGAGGAAGAGATGGCTGGACTGAGAGGTAAGAAGGATGAAAGATGCAGAGTGCGAGAGGATTTCTAACTGAAGAGTCTATTTAATTCAGGTGAAACGCCAAAACGAGACACAATTCGAGGCTTATTCGGTATTACAGTAGATGTGATAGAAAAATATTTTAATATTACCGCTCTTTTTCATGAAGTCGACGTTACGTCGAGTGGAATTCGACGTAAGCGTTGATACAGTCTGAGTTAAGATGCTAGGGTTTCCTATCGACGTATGCGTCGATCGAAGTCGACGCATGCGTCGATTTTATTTATAATTATTGGTTATCGACGGTGCGTCGATTAATAAGTCTACGTGACTTTCATTTTGCCTGAAACTTCTTGGTTTCTCTTGAGAGATTATTTCTTCCTACTCCTAATGTTTTCTAAGTCAGCCTTGGACTAATTTTTATAAACAATTAGATTGATTGTGCCAACATTGTTTGGCAATGTGGCCAGTTTTATTGCAGATATAACATCTGACTATCTTTAGATTATGGAAATTTGAGTTTAGAGAGGGATAGTGGTGTTGATTAGGATAGAAATTTTGATTAGGATAGAGATTTTGGTTAGGATAGAAGTTTTGATCAGGATAGAAATTATGATTAGGATAGAAATTTTGGTTAGGATAGAAGTTTTGATTAGGATACCAATTATGATCAGGATGAATGGGTCCTGAATGGGGGTTAAGATGGAAAGTTTTTGGAGAATAAACATGTCCTGTAGTTATGTTGCTCTGAGTTTTTATGCGTCGATATCTATTCGACGTATGTTGATAGTTGCGTCGATTTATATTCGGCGCTTTCTCCAGATTGTGTTGATCTAAAATCGTCGCATGTAAGAAGTTGCGTCGATTGGAAGTCGACGTACTTTTATTCAAGCGTCGAGTTGAGGTCGAAGCATCTGGGAGATTGCGTCGAGTAGAATTCGACGCACTATCATTCATGCGTCGATATGAAGTCGACGCAATTGTGTTTTCACAAATTTTATTTTTCCTTTTTTCTGATTTTATTTCTTTATGAGTTGTTTCTTTTGGCTTAGTTGCCTTCTTAGAAGTAGTTTGAGAGTCTTCATCTGTATAGTATGATGTTTCATCAAAATGATTTATCTCATTGAGAGAGTCTTCTTCCTTATTTTGTGAGTCTTCTTCTTGGTTTATTGATATAGTGGGTTTAGTGAATTTAACAGGGCTCATCCAAGCAAGTTTGTTGGATGGAATTAGACTAGCTGAGGGATCAGCTCCTAGCCCAAGATTTTTATGTCTTCTTGTTTGTTTTTCTGTGATTTCTTTAAGTGTTTGACTTCTCATTTTTATTGATTCTTCAAAAGCTTTTTCTTGGGATACCTTATTCTTAAGGAGCTGGTTTTCTATTTTAGCCCTCTCTATTTCTTTTTCTCTGATGTTAACCCTTAACTCATAATTTTTAGAACAAGCATCCTCTATATTTCTCTGGTTTTTAATGACATTAATTTGTTCTTTTAGATTCTTAATTTCTTGTTTAGCTTTTAGTTGATCTAAACATAAGCCTTTAAAATCATTTTTGAAATCATCACACAGAAAATCTATGTCATCAAAAATGCTTACCTCATCCTTATCCTCAGATTCCTCTATAAGAATAAGGCTATTTTCTTTATCATATTCAGAAGAGATGCTTCCTTCTGATTCTGTCTCACTCCATGATTTAGCACCATGTTCTTCCTTTGAGCTTTCAAGAGCCATTAAGCATAGGTATTCTTGCTTAGACTCTTCATTGTCACTTTTGGATGAGGTGTTGTCCTCAGAATCTGTTTCACTCCATGCTTCTGCAATGAAGCCTCTTTCTTTCTTCTTCCCCTTTTTCTTGAGATCTTTCTTTTTCAGATCTTTCTTTTTCTCAGTATTTTCTGGACATTCTGGAGCAATATGTCCAGTTTTCCTGCAGGAATAACAGATGATTTCTTTAGTAGGAGTTTTATCATACCTTGGTTTTGATTCTCTCCTTCTAGACCCATCTGTCCTGACCCATTTCTTGAATCTTCTGGCCAGGAGGCTGAATAATTCTTCTTCAGTGGCAGGGGTCTCTTCTTATGTTGATTTCAAAGCAATGTTTCTATCATTTGAGGAGGTTGGAGTGCTTCCTCTTCTTTCCTTCCCTTCTCTGGTTTTCAGCAGTTGCTCATATGATTTGAGTTTTCCTAAGAGGGCATCTGTTGAGATTTCCTTTTGTCCTCTTGTATCTCTTATTGCCCATATTCTTGAGTCCCATGAACTTGGGAGACTCATTAACAGTTTGTCATTGATCTCTGTGAGAGAGAGATCTCTATCCAGGCTCCTTAATTGATTGATGATCAGACTGAATCTGTCATACATCTCAGATATGCTTTCTTCATGCTTATTTTGAAAGTTCTCATATTGGGAGATCAATAGAGCCTTTCTATCTTTCCTTTCATCAGCACTTCCTTCTACCATCTTGGTAAGAGCCTCCCAGATTTCTTTGGCTGATTCACAGTCAACAACCTTTTGAAAGATTTCATCTGAGAGGGTTGAGACAAGAATGCTCACAACTTTTGCATCACATGTTCCTGCCTTCTTCTCTTCAACTGTCCACTCAGCCCTTGGGAAAAGTATTTGAGTCACTTCACCACTTGAGTCTCTTCAATAAGGCTTGGGAGGACCTGTCAAAATAACATTAAATAATTCTTCATCAATAGAATTCATATAGATCCTAATTCTTGTTTTCCAAATTGCAAACTTTTCAAGATTGCACATTGGTGGTTTGGTGGAAGCATAATCTTTGATTTGTGCCATGTGAAAAATAATTTTTAGAAATATATATATATATATAAGAGGTGGGATCTTTTTGATCATGGATTTAACCTTTTTAGATCAACCTGGCTCTGATACCAATTGAAAGTGCACAGTTAACCTCACTAGAATTCTCTAGAGGGGGGGGGGGGGTGAATAGAGATTTAAAAATACTTTGTGTAATTATATATATATGTGTAATAATTACAGATTTAAGCTTCTCACACACCAACAAGAATTAAGCAAGTAAAGAAGGAAAATAACAAGAAGAAAATCACAGCACAACACAAAGAAATATAGTGGTTCCCCAAACTTTGGGTAGTCCACTCTTCTACCCCCTTGGTAGGAATTCACTATCTTGCACTGAGTCTTTTGATAAGGAGACTCTTAGAACCAGTCTGAGTCTTTTGATAAGGAGACTCTTAGAACCAGCCTGAGTCTTTTGATAAGGAGACTCTTAGAACCAGTCTAACTGAATTTTTTGAAGAGAGATTCTAAAAACTCTTTTACACAGTTTAAAAGTGAACTAAAGATAAGGAAAAGAAGTAGAAGAAGTAATTTAAACAAGAAGGAATCTTCTTCCTAGCAAGAAGATTAGAAGCACAAGAATAGTGAATGTAATCTCTCTTCTATAGTGAGAAGGAGATTGTAATCTTTTCTCTCTTTTGTGAGAGCTTTCAGGATTTGCATCAGAATGGCCTCAGGAGGAGAAGATGAAGGCTTTTTCTTTGCAGCAACACACTATCTCTTTTCTCAGCTTTCTCACTCTTCACTTGGGAGCTCTTCCTCTTTTTCAAATGTATATGGTGGATCACTGATGTTCATTCTATGCCGACCTCCTCTTTATTTATAGCTCTGTTTCAAAAGATGTTGCTAAAGGAGAATAATCAATCAGCAATTAGAGAGAAAACAAAGTTTCTATAGGAATTAAATCTGTAGAAGGAAAGAATTCATTCTGATTTCAAATAATATCCATAATAATCTTAATCAAATAGCCAAGAATCAAATAGAAGGAAAGATTGATTCAGAACGGCTATAAAAGAATAATATCATTCCATAAGAATCAGATCTACAGAAAGAAGGAAAGAGATCTGGCGTGTTTTTGAATTTCTTATAGAAATCGACGTGCGTCGATTATTATTCGACGTGAATGTCGATTTCATCCTGGCTAAACGTCGAGAGGAGAATAAGGAAGGTGCGTCGACTGAGGTGCGTCGACTTTATTAAATGCGTCGACTAGAAGTCAGAGGTACGTCGACAAAGATTACGTCGAATTCTTCTTAGAGTTACTTTGACTCATTCTGAGAGAAACGTCGACTACATTTCGACGATGCGTCGATTACTATTCGACGCAAATTTACTTAGATTAATTTTTCATTCTTAGAAATTATATTCTTCTCAATTCTAGGGGTTAAGATAAATCATTTCCCCAACAGGTTCGTTACTTCTATCTGCCCGTTTGCCCGTGGGTGTTCCACAGCGGTGTGATGGACACTGATCTTTAAGTCTTCGCACATCGTGGTAAAGGACTTTCCAGTAAATTGGGTACCAAAGCGGCAAACAATATTTTTCCAGACGAACGTCTTAACATTTTCTTCGGTTATTTTAGCAAGGAGTTCAGCTTCTATCCACTTAGTGAAGTAGTCGATGACCATGATGATGAATTTTCTTTGTCCCGACGCTACGAGGGGGGGGGGGGGGGGCAAGAGATCAATTCCCCATTGTGCGAATGGCCAAGGGATTCAGAGCGTGGTGAGCGCGAATGGTGGCTTATGGGGCGTATTAACGTGAAACTGATAGCTTTTGCACTTTTGGACGAATTCCCTCGCATCCTTTTTCATGGTTGGCCAATAGAATCCTTGAAGAAGAATTTTCTGTGCCAAGGCCTTTAAACCCAAATGCTTGACGCAGACTCCCCCATGTACTTCGCGCAAGGCGTACTCAACATCGATTTCTGGTAAGCACTTTAGATACGGCCCGGAGAAAGACCGCTTGTAGAGCTCTTCGTCAATGATGGCGAACGTTGCTGCTTGTATCCAAAGTCATCGTGTTTTCAGATGTTATTCAGGAAGTTGTCCGTTCTCGAGGTAGGCTCGCAGGGGAGCCATCCAGGGTGATTCTCCGTTGATGATTGCGACAACCTCCCACGGTCCATGGATGCTTGGGACCATGATATACTCGACTCTTCGCCTTCTGGACTAGTAGGTGATTGGTGATGTGGCATGTTTAGAGAGTGTGTCGGCTCTGGTATTTTGCTCTCGGGGAATGTGGAGAATTTGATGCGACGGTATTTTCTGCAGCAAGGACTTGACAAGAGCGAGATGTCGTGCCAGCTGATCATTTCTTGCCTCATAGTCTCCCTCAATTTTCGAGACAACCAACTGAGAATCGGTATAGATTGTCAGGGTCTCTACCTTGCAGTCGATAGTGAGCTGAAGGCCAACGATCAGGGCCTCATACTCTGCAACATTGTTGGTGGTTGGGAGCTTTATCTGGAGGCCTTACTCTAGAGTGATTTTTTCTGGACTTATCAGGAGTAGCCCTGCTCCGACGTGTTCTGCCCCAGAAGCGCCATCGACATACAGGGTCCAACGGGTGACAGATAAACCTTCTGAGGGACCTGGGTCTGGAGGGACAGTGTTCTCTACGATAAAGTCAGTGAGGACCTGGGACTTTATGTCTGGCCGAGGAAGGAATTGGATGTCGAATTCTCCAAGATCGACTGCCCACTTAACTAGCCTCCCAGATTACTCGGGCTTTTGAAGAATGGCCCGCAGTGGTAACTATGTCAACACTTTTATTGTATCGACTTGGAAGTTTGGTCAAAGCTTCCTTGCAGAGAAGACGAGGGCCAAGACCATTTTATCTGCTACTGGGTATCTGGTCTTGGTGTCCGTGAGGATTTTACTGAGATAATAGATTGGTCATTGAATTCGTCCTTTGTCCTTTACGAGCACCGAACTGAGAGTTGCGGGGTATATTGTCATATATATAAACACGACTTCTCCAGGAACGAGCTTTGACAAGAGAGGGGGTGTAGCCAAGTATTGCTTGAGATGTTGGAATGCTGCCTAACATTCATCCATTCACTGGAAGCCTGTGTTGCGGGCCCTCCGGAGGACCTTGAAGAAGGGAGGAATTTATCTCCTGCTCGTGCCAAGAAATGTGAGAGTGCAGCGATTCTGCTGTTCAAACGGTGCATTTCCTTGATAGAGCGTGGGGGCGCCATGTCTTCTAGTGCTTTTATCTTCTCGGGATTTACTTCAATTCCTCGATGAGTCGCTAAGAAGCCTAGGAACTTTCCTATCATAACGCTGAATGCACACTTGCTAGGGTTGAGCCGCATTTTGTAGTGGCGGAGAAGTTGGAAACATTTTTCTAGGTCCTTTAAGTGGTTGCGCTGTTGGATGCTCTTTACCAACATATCGTCGACATAAACCTCGATCGTTTTCCCGATAAGGTCCTTGAATATTTTGTTCGTCAACATTTGGTACATTGCTCTAGCTTTTTTATGGCCAAAGGGCATCACCTTGTAGTAGTAGACTCCTTTATCTGTCCTAAAGGCCGCGTGTTCTTCGTCAGTCGGGTTCATTCGAATCTGATTGTATCCGGAATAGGCATCCATGAAGCTGAGGAGTTCATACCCGACTGTAGCATCCACGAGCTGATCGATCCTCGGGAGCGGGAAGCTGTCTTTTGGGCATGCTTGGTTGAGATTGCTATAGTCGACGCACATACTCCATTTCCCCGAGGCTTTCTTTACCATGACTACGTTTGCTAACCACGTTGGGTATTCAGCTTCGCGGATGAACTTTGCTTCAAGAAGTTTGGCCACTTTCTCTCGATGGCCTACATTCATTCGGGGGCGGAATTTCTCTTCTTCTGGATGACTGGACGGCAAGAAGGATCGATACTTAAGGAGTGGAAAATTACTTCAGGGTCCACTCCTGGCATGTCCTCTGGACTCCAAGTAGAGCCATGCATTGCTCTACTTCTTCTGGGGATAGGAGAGATCCAACCTGCACCATTCGGGAAGGGTTTTGTGAAGAGAGGGTTGTATCCACTAGTCTTTCAATGGGGTCCCCTCGTTGCAGCGTGGCTTCGTCTCGCAGGTCGAAGTTGTCAATGCTGAGAGTGGCAGCCTATATCAGCCAAAATTGCTCCAGATGGTATGTTATGTCTTTCTCTTGACTGCCCCTGAGTGATACCTATCCCGCATGCAGTTGGGAATTTTAGAGCCAAGTGCGGAATGGACGGGATTGCTCCAAAGGTTGATTGGAGTGGCCTTCCAAATACGACATTGTACGCCGAGCTGAGACTATGACTAGAAATTGAACTTGATGCGTGGCTTGCCATGGGAGCTCGCCCAACGTGACCTAGAGAGAGATCAAACCTATGAACAGAACGGGGTGATTATTAATGCCGTAAATTGGTCCTCCCACGGGATTGAGATGCTCCTTGGTAAGTTTGATTCATTGAAGCCCGAAGAGAGATAAGATATTGGTCGAGCTACCGCTATACACCAAGATCCTTTTGACGAGGTAGCAGGGATTTCCAATCCTGGCACTTATTAATAGCGGGTCTTGGTGCGGAGTTTGCACTCCTTGCAGGTCTTCTTTCCTGAAAGTGATAGTTGTGTCTTGCCTGAACCTTTTATTATCGTGCTTTCCATTGGGATCCTCCACGTAGAGTATCCAGGTTGTAAGCCCGAGGGATTCAACAATGGTCCCTACTCTTCTTTCCATGGTCTCTAGTCACGAGTATCGCTGTGCACAAGATACTGTCTTCCAGATCCTTATAGCTTTGGGATCGCTTCCCACATACGACGCCAAACTGTTGTGGTCTGCTCGAGGCTCCTAAAATCGGTATAGAATGGACCGTCTTAGCTTGGGAGCAGTCGAGCATGCAATCAGTCACAGATAATTGAGACAACTGGCAAGAAATCTTTTTTACCGAGGAAAACTCCAAAAAGAGGTAAAAAACCAAGTGGTCGGTTTAGTGCCAACCAAACTTCAATATCAGTTACTTTCTTACAGGGATTTTGTGAGGAATCGAGGGAGACGGGCCGCTAATCATTACAATTTGTGGGAGAGAGAGATAGGGAAGCGTTCGGAGGCTGAGAGGCCACATCTCCCGAAGCTATGTCTTCTTCTTTCCCGCCGTGGGGTGCGCCGCGCTCTGGGACTCGAACAACCTTCCTCTTGTGCATAAGAAGTCGAGGGGTGCGTTCTGAACTTTTGGATCTCCTCAGAGTTTGATGGCGGTGTCTGAAGTGTAAAGCTTGTTGTTGACTTGGATTTGATGATCGCTGAGCATTCCACGCTCGAAAGGAAGCTAAGAGGGAGACAGAGATCTCTGAGTGATCTTCAAAGTGCTTGAAGATTCTTCAAGGGCATTTTTGAAGATGATGAAGATCTTCAAGGGAGCTCTCTCTCGCACTTAGGAGGAAAGGAGGGAGGAGAGAAAGATGAGAATGAAGGAGAGCCTGATGTCCTATTTATAGGCCCCAGAGGTGGTTACGGTAGTTATGCGGTTATTCGCAGACCGTAACCACCATAATTGTTATTTGTAGGCCAGTTTTATATGGTTTAGGATGCATGTTTGAAAGTGCACAATGTGCCTCTGAGAATTCTCTAGAGGGGGGGGGGGGGGGGGGGCGGAGGGGTGAATAGAGATTTAAATATTTTTACCATAACTATGCATATAATAAAAATACTAAGGTGTTATGCACTGAACAAAACCCATACAGAATAAATAAGTGCTATAAATATAAAGCAGAAAATAGCAAGTTATAAATGGGACAACACAGAAAATGCACAACACAGAAGACACAAGATTTTTATAGAGGTTCCCCAAAATATGGGTAGTCCTCTCTTATACCTCCATGGTAGGATTGCACAACCTGTGTCTGAGTCTTTTGATAAGGAGAATCTTAGAACCAAAGATATTTTGATAAGGAGATCTTGAACCACTCAGATCTTTTGATAAGGAGATCTTGAACCACTGAATCTTTTGGTATATGGATTCTTAAAACTCTATACAAGTGAAGTAAATAAGAAGAAGAAAGTGAGAAGGTGAAGGAGAGTATTCTGTCCTCAGAATTCTTCAGAAGCTTTGTTGATGCTTCTAGCTTTCTTTCACTGGATCTGATTTGATGAACCCTTGCTTATGATAGTGATTATTTGCAAGGGTTGTTTTGCTTGATCCTTTTTCTCTCAGCACTTGTTGTAGTTCTGCTGCTGTATGTTAATGAAGAAGAAGGAGCAGATTATATTCCTGTGCAGAGAGTGCTCTTCAGTAAATCTGTATTTTAGGGTTTGAGGAGGAAGAAGATGAAGAACCTAATCGACAGACAGAATGATGTAATGACTGTTCTTGTTTCTCTTCTCCTCTTTTTGCATACTTATTATGTATGATTGTATTTTCAAAAGCCTTTCTCCTTTTGGCTTGTCCTGAAAAGGAATTCACCTAATTTCTTATCTTCTTTTGTTCTCGACCCATCAATCCATTTTGAATAGCTTCCAAAAGTGACTTGTTGTGTCATGGAATGCTTCATTCTATTCTTGGCAACAAACGAGCCGTTGGAGATCTGTCTCTAGCCTGGTGGTCCTTCTAAGAAGATCCCAAAAGGATAGCTGGAAAAACTTCCTTTTTTTTACTGTATTCGAAGCTGCGTCGACTTCATCAATCTTCATGTCGACGCACCTCTGAGTTCTTATCGCGTGGCTTCGAATTTATTCTTAGCTTTGGATGAACTCAGATGTCGACGTTACGTCGATACCTTATCGACATATCCGTCGAGTTGAAGCATTGGACTTGATTTCTTAACTTCTATGTCGAATTGTAGTCGGCGTTGCGTCGACTTGTTAGATGGCTTCGACAAGCTCTATCTTCTGCGTCGAGTCCCTTTCGACGTTCCGTCGACTTGACTTATACTTCGACAGGCTGAATGATCTGCTTCGACCTCAACCCAGAGTTGCGTCGATATCAAGTCGAAGTTGCGTCGACTTGTATTCAATGCAAGTCTTAACTTAACTGAATTTAAGCTTGTCTTGACTTGGTCTTGACACTCTAAGTTGAGTGTGACATCCTAAGACATCTAATGACTAGATTACCTTTACTATACACTGTGGGTAATAAACCTAAGAAGTAAAATTACTTGTTAATTTGTTAAGTTAAATCAAAAGAGTTTTTTCCCAACAATCTCCCCGTATTTATCTTAACAAATTTTACAGTTTGTTTTAAAGTGATTTTACACAAACTTTTACATAAGACAATTTGATATGATAGAACAAAATCACATGCCATAAAAAGTAACTGATTGGTATAACTCAGTGTTTACCAGAATTAGTTTATCCCAGACATGATTCACTTTTTCTTCTTGAGAAAATTTGTCAAGGCCTCAAAGATTTTTCTGGACTTTCTCTCCACATATTTGAAATTTGTTGGGATTGCTTTCTCTAGATTCCTCTGGATTTTCTCATGCCCTTTGAAAAGTTTTTCCAGATCAACTTCTATTTCAGGATATACATTATTAAGCGTTGCTCCCATACTGATAACTTTGGCTGTCAGCAGATTAATTTCTTCTAGATCTATATCCTCAGCATCAAGATCTGGTACTATAAATGTTGACTGAGAAATACCTGCAACTGGAGCTGTTTTGAAGGTGATCTTTCTTTTCTTTGGACATGGAAGATCTTCTAAGTCTTGACTGACTCCAAGACCCTTTTTACCTTGTTGACCTTTCTCATCTTTGAATTTAGCTTGAGGATTCTTTGCAACATATTTGGAGAGATTGAACAGAGTGCTGGAAATTTTGAATGTCTCTTCTAATTGTTCTTTCTCTACAACCACTTAGCCCTTTTTCAGCCTTTCCATGAGCAATCTTCTCTTTTCCTAATGTTCCCTTTGAGCTGCTTCATAATCATCTTGATCTCTTCTTCTACACTCATCCAGGGCTTCATCCAGCTTTGGATCATTATATTCCTTCCAGTTATTTTCAGGCATCTCTACCTTCTCATAGGTTTTGTTATAGGATCTATCCTTTTTGTACATTTTTCTTTGCTCTTTTGTATACCTTTCCCAGATTGGTATATTTCTTCCATATTTTCCTCTGAAGTTTCTTCCTTGACCTCTCCCCTTGTGTGGAGGTCTTCCTCTGATGTCAGGTGCTTGGGCAGGTGGAATAGGTGTTGGAGGGAGCTGAGCTGGGTTTGAAGATGATGGTACAGATTCAGGTACCTGGTAAGCAGACTCAGGTTGTGGAATAAGTACAGAAGCCTGGTCAACCTGCTTGACTGGGGAAGGGGCTGTTGTAGACTCTTCAGAGTAAGTCCAAAACCCCCGTGTCTCAGGGATGGACATAGCATTTATCTCATGTTGTTGCTGCACACATTTCAAGTATCCAATATCATCAAAAAGAGATCCCTCTCCACCTATTTTGATCACTCCCCTTGTATTAAGGGCAGGATTCTTGGAGGAAAGGAAGATGTTGGGAGTGAACGAAGTTTGGAGGTGATGGCAGGTTCTCCTTCAGACACAGAGGATAGAGGGAGAGCTGCAGTGTACATTGAGTCTTGAGGGGGCTGCCTGATGATACATCTCCCCCTGCTTTATATCGCTGAAGAAGGATATAAAGACATCGACAGGCACATCTGACAATCTCATCTCTGCATCAAGAGCCTTTATTTCAAACGTAAGGTCTCGCAACCTTCTGTGTTGGGCACATAGCTTGCGATAACAATCGCTGGAGAAGTCATGATACAGAGTACTGAACTGAGATAACAATGTCTCGAGGGCAAGATTAACTGCTTCAATAACATCTCGTTGATTCGAAGGAGATGCCGTTGAAATCTTGCGGGTACCTGCAAGAAAACAGAAAGAAAGAAGTAGAGGGGAAAACGGAGGAGAGTGAAAGGGAGAGAAGTTGAAAAAGCACAATAGAGTCGAATGCCTGAGTTGCTATGAATAGATGAATCGTCGCAACTTAGGGGTATATTCGAAGTGACGTTGAAAAGAATTGAATTTAGCGCACCAAAATATGTCGATGTCGCTTCTACGCGCCCTTGGCAAAGTCGACATAACGTCGATAAGAATTCGACGTGGCTCCGAATATAGTTCAGCGACCATGATGTCGACGTTAGCGTCGATATATATTTGACGCTACGTCGAGTGCTATTCAACGGAACTATCCCAATCTGCTCTCGAAGCTAACGTCGAATAGAAGTCGATGGTGCGTTGATTCTTATTCGACGCAGCTCTGATTAAATAATTTTTATGAAAATTTTTGTTGTTTTTCCCAGCAATGCTTTTCTATGGAATATAGGTTTGAATACATAATATAGTGGGAGTGACCTAGAGAGCTCCATCAAGCATTCTCAGTGCATTGTTGAAGAACTTGTGCTTACTTTCATCAAGTGGCTTAGTGAAAATGTCAACCTTTGAATATTAGTGGAGATGTATTGAAGGTTAATCTTACCTTTCTCAACATTGTCCCTGAGAAAGTGGTGCCTTACCTCTATGTGCTTAATTCTACTGTGGAGAATAGAATTGAAAGCTATAGAAATAGCACTAGAGCTGTCACAGAATATTGTGGAATTGACAAGGGAAAAGTTGTAATCTAACAACTAATTTTGCATCCACAATATTTATGAGCAGCAGCTTCCTGCAGCTATGTACTCAGCTTCAGCTGTAGAGGTGGAGACTATGGTTTGCTTCTTGCTAAACCATGAGATCAGTTTAGCACCCAGGAACTGACATGTTCCTGAGGTGCTTTTTCTGTCCAGCCTGCATCCAGCATAGTCTGCATCTGAATAACCAACTTATTCAAATCCAGATTCAGTTGGATACCACAAGCCAAGTTTAGGTGTACCCTTTAGATATCTGAGTATTCTTTTTACAGAACTCATATGGGATTCCTTTGGGTCAAACTGAAACCTAGCACATATACATGTAGCAAACATTATATCAGTTTTGCAAGCTGTCAGGTAGAGAAGAGAACCAATGACTGCTCTATAAGTCTTCTGATCAAAGAACTTACCATTTTTATCTCTATCCAAAACAACATTAGTAGCCATGGGGGTTTTCATAACAGAGGCATTTTCCATCCCAAACCTCTTGATGAGTTCTCTGGTATACTTGGATTGAGATATGAAAATGTCATCTGCATTTTATCTTACTTGAAGACCAAGGAAATATGATAGTTCCCCCATGCTACTCATTTCAAATCTTGATTGCATTAGGTAAGCAAACCTTTTGCAGAGAGATTGATCTGTTGACCCAAATATAATGTCATCTACATATATTTGTACTAGCAATAGCTGATTCTTATGTGCTCTGGTGAAGAGTGTTTTATCCACTTTCCCTCTTTCAAAGGAGTGTTCCAGAAGGAAAGTGGATAAGGTCTCATACCAAGCTCTTGGAGCTTGCTTGAGACCATACAATGCTTTATCTAACCTATACACAAAAGAGGGAAAAGTTGGATTGACAAAACCTGGGGGCTGCTCCACATACACTTCTTCTTGATGAGTTCCATTTAGAAATACACTCTTCACATCCATCTGATAGACTTTGATCTTCATGTGAGTTGCATATGCCAGAAACATTCTGATGGCTTCCAACCTTGCTACTGGAGCAAATGTCTGGTTAAGTCAATCCCCTCCTCTTGCCTGTATTCTTGGGCCACAAGTCTGGCCTTATTCCTGATTATGGCTCCTGTTGAATCCATTTTATTTTTGAATACCCATTTGGTGCCAATGACTGGGTAATTCTTTGGTCTTTCAACCAATGTCCAAACCTTGTTCCTCTCAAACTGTGTTAGCTCTTCTTGCATAGCAGATATTCAGTGAGGATCAATGTCTGCTTCTTCAAACTTCTTGGGTTCATACTGAGAGAGGAAGCATTATAGCATTGTTTCACTTGTGAGCTGTTTCCTTGTCTTGACTCCAACTGTCAAGTCTCCTATAACTTGTGTTTAAGGATGATCCTTTAGGGTCATCCTAGATCTTGTTGAGTTATCTAGGGGATTCTCTTCTTCTTCCACTTACTCAGTGATAGTGGGAGCACCATCCTCATTCATTGGAATGATCTTTGTGGCTGGCAACTCAGGTGCTGTTATTTCCTCTTCATCTGCTGCAGAATCTTCATCTGAATCAGTGTCAATCTTCTGTTTTCCTTTGTCTTGACACACTGATGGATGGCCCATTATGCTTAGCTTTTCAACTTGTTCTGCCAGCTGATCTTCTTCCTGCAAAACAGTGATGGTGGAAGTTTCCTTCCTCTTATAAAACATTTTTGCTTCATCGAAAACTACATGCACAGGTTCCTCGATTTTGAGAGAGCTTTTATTATAACACCTATAGGCCTTGCTTGATGAGGAATATCCCAAGAATATCCCGTCATCAACCTTCTTGTCAAATTTGGCAAGATGACTTTTCCCATTGTTGAGGATAAAGCAAGTACACCCAAAAGTCCAAAAGTAAGTGACTATAGGTGCCTTTCCCTTCAATAACTCATAGAGAGTCTTCAACTTAGTCTTGTGGATGAGACTTCTATTCAGAACATAATTGGCAATATTTACTGCCTCAGCCGAAAAGGACTTTGGCAAGTTGGATTCAACCAATAATGTCCTTCCTGATTCAATTAGGGTTCTATTTTTTCCTTTCAGCCACCCCATTTTGTTGAGGGGTTCTAGGAGCTGAAAAGCTTTGTCTTATCACTTCATCCCCATAGAATCTACGCATTGACTGATTCTCAAACTCAGAGCCATAATCACTTCTGATCACAGTAACCTGAGTATTGAATTCAGATTGAATCTGTCTAATGAATCTTGAGAGGATCTTGAAGGTGTCTGACTTAGCTTTTAGAAAGAACACCCAGCTGAACCTAGAAAAGTCATCAGCAATGACTAATGTATAGGACTTACCTGCTAAGCTTTGAGTGGAGATGGGACCAAATAGGTCCATGTGCAACAGGAATAGGATTCTGGGGAAATCATTCTTACCAATTGGTTTGAATGATGCTTTAATCTGCTTTCCTAGTTGGCAGACTCTACAAGGATGGTCTTTATTGAACTTACCTGTTGGTAAGCCCCTTACTAGGTTAAGCTTGGAGAGTTTGGCAATGATTTTAAAGTTAATGTGACTAAGTCTCCTATGCCACAACTCACTGTTTTCTAACTGGAAGTTGAATAAGCAGATCTCTGACTTTGTATACTCAAAGTCTACAACATAGACCTTACCTTTCTTGAGACCAGTCAATACTATTTGGTCAGTTCTAGAGCTAACTATATGACACAAAGACTTAGTGAATACAACTTTGTATTCACCATCACACAGCTGGCTAATACTGATTAGATTATGTTGAAGTCCTTCAACATAAGCTACCTTAGAAAAAGAGACTTCCTCAATCCTGAGAAAACCATATCCTTTGGTTTGACCAGAGTGGGAATTCCCAAAAATTATATTAGGCCCTTCCGTGGCCTTGAAGTTCTCCAACAGTTCTTTTGCTCCAGTCATATGCATGGAGCATCCACTATCCAGATACCACTATTGGTTTGTGGTTGAATAGTCTCCCTTCTGCCCATGAGATCAATCATTAGTATAGACCCTCACATGCTGGGGTCTCTTTCTTCTATCATCATATGGAGTTATGAAAGAGTGAGAAGGTCTTTCAGTATACCCATTAAGGTGAAGAAGTGCTACATTATTATGCCAACAATGTTTGGCTATATGTCCAAGTTTAGAATAGCATAAACATCTAGGAATAAAGGTAGATGTTTGATAAATCTTTGCAGGAAATATGCTTCGAGAAGAAATCGACGCATCTTTAGAGTTGCATCGAATGTAATTTGACGTGTCTGCATAGTTCCGTCGATAATAATTCGATGCAGAGAATTGGTTGCGTCGAATATAATTTGACGTACCCTCATACTTGCTTCGAATTGATGTCGAAGCATATGCTGAACTGCGTCGAGTTGCATTCGACGCATATTTAAAATTGCGTCGAGTTCTATTCGACGCATGATTCTTTTTATTAAGATTTTTATTATTTTTATTTGATTTTTCTAAGGGGTGTTTGCCTAAAATCTCTAGTTGAGTACCAATATTTACCCTATTAAATATGGTGAGTTTATTAGGGTTATTATTATTATGATCTTCACATGATTGTAAAATATTATTAGGTCTAGACCTAAATAATGCCACAGGATTTTCCTAAGCAAGTTTGCTAGGGATTAGTGTGCTAGTGGATATTAGTGATTCTAGATCAAGATGATCAAATCTCTTGGAGAGATTTTGTGAGATATCTTTAAGCTTGTGACTCCTTCCATTGAGGGAGTCCTCAAAGGCTTTTGCCTTTATGAGTTCTTTATTTAGCTCAGAATTTTTATTATCTAATATATATATTTCTTTTTCTTTCTAATATAATTTGTCTCTCAGATCATAGTTAACTGAGTACAGGTTATCATTCCTAAGGTTTTCTAGTTCTGTTCTGATTATTTTAAGTTCATTTTGGTTGCTAATATAGTCTTGATAGAATTCTTTAAAGCATTCTTTAAAATCTCTCGAGGGAAAGTCAAAGTCATCAAAGATTGTTACCTCATTCTCAGCAGTGGAGTCTTCCAGAGCCATTAAGCATGCTTCTTCTGGTCCACACTCTTCATCATGATTAGATGAGGAGGAGCTTGATTCAGAGTCTGAATCACTCCAAGTTTCAGCAATGAAACCTTTCCCTCCTTTCTTGTCCTTCCTCTTGAAGGATTTCTTCTTGTGCTCCTTCCTCTGCTTGTTGCTCTGGTTCTTTTCTTCCTCAGGACATTCAGTGGCAAAGTGTCTTGGTTTTCTGCAAGAAAAACAGATAATCTCCTGTTCAGGAGTTTTGTCATACCTTGACTTGCTTGAACTCCTCTCTTTCCTTCTTGAGTCCTCTGTCCTGACGCACCTCTTGAATCTTTTAGCGAAGAGATTGAACATCTCTTCTTCAGTGGTGGAGGACTCTGCTTCAGCAGTCTTTAATGCTATAGTCCTTTCTTTAGGAGTTGATATTCTCTCATGGGCTTCTAACTTAGCCCTATTTTTCAGTAGCAGCTCATAGGATTTGAGCTTCCCCAGCAGAGCATCAGTTGATATCTCTATGAGGTATCTAGAATCTCTAATGGCCCAGATTCTAGAGTCCCATGTGCTTGGGAAGCACATGAGGAGCTTGTCATTAATTTCTGTCAGAGAAAATTTTTTATCAAGCACTCTTAGCTCATTTATGATGGGCTGAATTTGTCATACATTTCTGTTATGCTTTCATCAGCCTTTTTCTTGAAGTTTTCATATTGGGATATGAGAAGAGACTTCTTATCTTTTCTTTCATCAGAGCTGCCTTCAACTAATCTGGAGAGAGATTCCCATATTTCTTTAGCAGAGTTGCAATCAATAACTTTTTGAAATTTGTCATATGACATAGTTGAGACCAGGATGTTCATGGCCTTGGCATCACATGCCTTGACCTTCTTCTCAACATCAGTCCTTTCTGCCCTAGGGACTGTAGTTTGTGTAACTTTTACACTAACATCTTTCCTTATTGGGACTGGGGGACCTGTAACGATGACATTAAAAATTTCTTCACTAATAGAGTTCATATAGAGTTTTATTCTGGCCTTCCAGAGTGTAAACTTGTTCAGATTACACACTGGAGGTCTTGTTGATGCATAATCCTTAGAACTCATTTTATTTAAAAAATTTAATTAATTTTTAAAATAAATAAATAAGAGTAGGAGATCTTTTGATCAAGGTGTTAACCTTTTAATGATCAACCTCCCTCTGATACCAATTAAAAGTGCACAATGTGCCTATGAGAATTCTCTAGGGGGGTGAATAGAGATTTAAATATATTTACCCTAACTATGCATACAATAAAAATACTAAGGTATTATGCACTGAACAAAACCCACACAAAATAAATAAGTGCTGTAAATATAAAGCAGAAAAATAGCAAGTTATAAATGAGACAACATAGAAAATGCACAACACAGAAGACACAAGATTTTTATAGAGGTTCCCCAAAATGTGTGTAGTCCTCTCTTCTACCTCTCTGGTAGGATTGCACAACCTATGTCTGAGTCTTTTGATAAGGAGACTCTTATAACCAAAGATCTTTTGATAAGGAGATCTTGAACCACTCAGATCTTTTGATAAGGAGATCTTGAACCACTGAATCCTTTGGTAGAGGAATTCTCAAAACTCTGTACATGTTAAGTAAATAAGAAGAAGAAAGTGATAAGGAGAAGGAGAGAATTATGTTCTCAGAATTCTTCAAAAGCATTGTTGATGCTTCTAGCTTTCTTTCACTGGATCTGATTTGATGAACCCTTGCTTATGATAGTGATGATTAGCAAGGGTTGTTTTGCTTGATCCTATTTCTCTCAGCACTTGTTGTAGTTCTGCTGCTATATGTTAATGAAGAAGAAGCAACAAATTATATTCATGTGCAGAGAGTGCTCTTCAGTAAATCTGTCTTTTAGGATTTGAGGAGGAAGAAGATGAAGACCCTAATCAACAGACAGAATGATGTAATGACTATTCTTGTTTCTCTTCTCCTCTTTTTGCATACTTATTGTGTATGATTGTATTTTCAAAAGTCTTTCTCCTTTTGGCTTGTCCTGAAAAGGAATTCACCTAATTTCTTTTCTTCTTTTGTTCTCGACCCATCAATCCATTTTGAATAGCTTCCAAAAGTGACTTGTTGTGTCCTGGAATGCTTCATTCTATTCTTGGCAACAAACGAGCCATTGGAGAACTGTCTCTAGCTTAATGGTCCTTCTGAAAAGGTCCCAAAAGGACAGCTGGAAAAACTTCCTTTTTTCTGACTGTATTCGAGGCTGCGTCGACTTCATCAATCTTCATGTCGACGCACCTCTGAGTTCTTATCGACGTGGCTTTGAATTTCTTCTCTGCTTTGGATGAACTCAGATGTCGACGTTACGTCGATACCTTATTGACGTACTCGTCGAGTTGAAGCATTGGACTTGATCTTTTAACTTCTACGTCAAATTGTAGTCGACATTGCACCGACTTGTTAGATGGCTTCGATAAGCTCTATCTTCTGCGTCAAGTCCCTTTCGACGTTCTGTCGACTTGACTTATACTTCGACAGGCTGAATTATCTGCTTCGACATCAACTCAGAGTTGTGTCGATATCAAGTCGAAGTAGCGTCGACTTGTATTCGACACAATCTTAACTTAACTGAATTTAAGCTTGTCTTGACTTGGTCTTGACACTCTAAGTTGAGTGTGACATCCTAAGACATCTAACGACTAGATTACCCTTACTATATACTGTGGGCAATAAACCTAAGAAGTAAAATCACTTATAGTTAATTGTTAAGTTAAATCAAAAGGGGTTTTTCAAAACAATATTATTTAGGCATTTTTTATACGTAACCCGATATATTTTTGGATAATTGCACTCACCCATAATGGGTGGTTACCCGTTGATTGGAGGGTGGAGATTTCGCGGGATGATTGGGGGATGGCGGTTGAGTGCCTGGCCGGTGGCGTGGGAACCAGTCAGCGGCGAGGAAGGCGACCGACTGCGGAAACTGGCCGGCGAGGGGGGGCGGCTGGGAGGGTGGTCGAACGACCGCGAGAGGCTTGTGGCCGCGCCCCGATGGTGCGCGAACAAGGTCGGCCAGCCGGGTACCGCGCGACTAGACGATCGCGCACCCTTGGCGCATAGCCAAGGGTTGTCTTGCACTCATGTTGCGCGGCCAAGGACTGATGCGCGTCCATGGTGCAGGCAGGACGGGGTCCGACCGCGGGGCGTGGTGGTCGCGCACCGTGGGCATGCGACCAAGGCCAGCCGCGCGGTCTCGCGGTCGTGCACTGTTGGAGCCCGGGCAATGCAGGTCGGATGGATGATAGCGCGACATCATGGTCGCAAGCCGTCGGAGCGTAGACAAGGCCAGTCGGGTGGCCGGCCGTGCGGATCCGCGGCCGCGCGTGGTAGGCGCTCAGACAAGGCTGGTCGTTCAGCTCTGCGGTCGTGCTCGGTGGGCGCACGACCAAGGACGGGCGGACAGCCGAGCAGCCTCGCGACTGAGCGTCGTACGCACATGAACAAGGCCGGTCGTGCGGCCCTGTGGCCGCGTGCCATGACCGCGCGGCCAAGGGTTGGCCGACCACAGAGTCCTGCGGTCGCGCGCCGTGTGCGCGCATCCAAAGGCGGCCGGTCGGGCGTCGGCCAAGCGCCGACCGTGGGGGCTTGCGGTCGCTCGCCAGCGGCCGGTTTGTGGGCCTCTGGAGATTAGAGTGGCGGTTGGATCGTGGATCACGTGGGGTGATCGCGTGGGGTGATCGCGTGTGTTGATCGCGCGCGTGGAGGTTTTTGTTGAAATTATTAAAGTGAAGTGGAAGGTGGCCGGCGATCTGATATTGATGATCGCAGAGACCGCGCGGTCTCTGTGTTGGTGTTCTGCCGGTCTGGCTCTGGCGGCATGCTGTGTTTGGCCGGGTTTGTTCTAGTATGTTCCGGTCTCTTCCGGTCTGCTCTGCTTGGTTGATCTATCTTCTTTGTGGAAGACCAGGCGGTCTGTTCTTGAGTGACCGCTGTGACCGGGCGGCTTGTGCTGGGTGATCTGGCGACTTGTCTGAAGTCAGCCAGATGTTCTTGGTTTGTCCTTGGAGATCCAAGGGAGGAGTGTTCTGTGTTCGCGCGGCTTGTGCGCGGTCTGCTGCTGATTTGCGGACTTGGACAGGTGTTGTCCAAGTGGTGTGATCGCGCGGTCTGCTCTTTGAGACCGCTCGCGATCTGATGGGTGGTGACTGTATCTCTCCTGCGGCGGTGACGACATCCATCCTCTCACCTATAAATAGAGGTGCAGGGCCCGTCATTCATAACGAGAACTGTAAGAACTAGAGCCTGGGTTGTTTTGTGCGGTCTCAACTTTGAGGTCGGGCGGTCTCGAAAGCGAGTTAACTGTTTGTTGTGTTCGCAGGTTTGCGGTCAGCAGGTTGCGGTCTCCTTCCTTGGTGATTTCCCAGTAGCTTGAATAAACAGTTCGGCAGCGGCTTGTGATGAGTCCTGATCATATACACTTTTATGGACTCATCTGGGCCGTTTAGTTAGTCATTTCACTGCACTTTAGCCCTGTTTTAGTTCATATTTGTTAATCCATGCTAGGTGCACCTTTTGGCCCATTTTGGTGTGATTTCATGTATATTTTCATTAGTGGTTTTCATGCACTGTTAGGTGCCACTTTTAGTGGCTGGATTTGTGGTTGTGCGCTAGAACAGGAGTCGTGCAGGTGTTTCCGGTGCAATTCTGCACAGGAACACTGCGCACGATCACTTGTTCTAGTGCGCACGACCACTGGTCGTGCGCCACTGATCGTGTGCACTTAACGCCTTTTTTATGAGTTCTGTTTGGTGCAGTGCGCACGACCACCAATGCCAGTGCGCACGGCCACCGGTCGTGCGCCACTGCTCGTGCGCATTGACCATTAAATTTCTAAGTTCTGTTTCATCTATTGTGCACGACCACCGACGATAGTGCGCACGACCACCGGTCGTGCGCCACTGGTCGTGCGAACATGTTATTTTATAATTTCTGTCTTTGCAGGTTCCGTCCAGGCAGAGCGCACGATCACAGGATTCTAGTGCGCACGACCACTGGTCGTGCGCCACTGACCGTGCGCACTGTTTAATTCCAGCGCCTATAAATTCCCTGCTCGCGATTTTAGGTCATCACCCCGATTTCTTCCGCCGTTTTCCGCCCGATTCCGCCCAGTTTCGCCCCTCCACCGTCGCCCACCATATAGAGGTGCTCCGGGCTTGCTTTTCACGCCTATCTTGAGCCGGAGTTTCCTCTCGGCCTCCTCCTTCATCCAAGAGCTCCAAAGGAAGACCTAGCCGCTATCTTCATCGAGCAAGAGGAAGTTGGCAACCTCCACCGGATCGTGACACGAAGAAGACGGGTCCATTGGAGAGTCGTGACAGCTCTCTCTACCCCGGACGTAGTTGCGGACCGAGCTTGGACGCGGATTGACAACCCGGCGATTCCAACCGTGAATCTCCAACGAGCCTTCGGATTCGGTCGATTTCTTGCCTTGTTCTCTTCTTATTGATGTGTATGTAGCTAGATCTAACATTATGATGAAGCGTGCTTGATTATTAGCATTTTTACTTGATTATGTCTATGTGATTTGAGTATTCTTGCTTATTATTTTGAGGTGTGCCTTGTGGTGTGGTTTGTTGGTTGCGTTGTGCCGCCCTAACAATTGTTAGTGGTGTGCTTGTTGAAGAGGTGCTTGCGACCCTCGATCCGCTAGCCTTCTCGTCCATCCGCCTACCGAAGCGTGGCATCGCGGCCCATATTCCATCCCGCCTAACGAAGCAGCGCGCTCAAGGCCTGCATAGTTCAATCTGTTTGCCTACTCGTCCATCCGCCCTTGCGACGCAGCGCGCTCAAGGCCTGCCTAGTCTCCATCCCGCCAAGCGAAGCATTGCATAGCGGCATTGCATAGGAGTAGTTTATAGTATTTTCTTTTATTTTCCAAAAGCCCAATCACCCCGTTTCCGCATTCCATCCGACTCAAGGACTTCGATCTCAAGTCCTTCCTCGAACGTTAACTCCACCTTACTGTGTTCCTTGAGAGATTCGATACTCGGGGATTACTCCTCGTTTTATATTACTTGAACGATCGGTACACTGCCGTTTCGTGTCGCAGTCGAGCTACCGCCTATAGCGGTGTGTGAGATTTGCGCCATCAAGTTTTTGGCGCCGTTGCCGGGGAACACAGTCGTGTGAGTTTCCTGGAGAGGGAGAATCTGAGAGAGAAGCCCTTTTCATTTGTAAATTGCATCTTTTATTTTTTATTTCTGTCTTTTTATTCCTTTTTCCTGTTTTAATTAGGTTGCTTTAGTAATTTTTGTCAGGTGTAGTATTTTGCACAATAGCACTTTTATTTTGAATCGTATTATCTTCGCACTATGTGGGCACATCTCAATTTCCGTTGCCGTTGGTGTGGAGCTACCTCCCACTCTAGTGATGAATGCCCTACGGAGAATAGTAGGCATAATTCCTCTCGCCCAGCATATAGAGCATCGACTCCGTCTGATACTCCATATGGTGCGCGTAAGTCTTATGGCTACTCTGCTGAGCCATTACCGTCATACTTCTTTTCGGCTCCAGCTCCCGCTGTGCCAAAGAAGCCTGCTAGGCAGTGCCAGTTTTGTCGGAGCACAGATCACGCCCTGAAGGATTGTGCTGCTTTTCATCGCCAATTGGATGAGGATGACGAGCCGGATATTCGGATCGTCCCAACTCCTAGCTCTGGCGGCACACCTTCAACATCCGGCTATGTGTCTTTGTCACCTTCACATTTTGAAGGGTATGGCATGGACACGGTCACTGGATGTGTGCCTGATCTGGGCACCGATATTGCTGAGCCTATTCTCCCGGTGCATCCACCACCCCTAGTGGATTCGATTCTTTGTGAGGAATCGGTGCTCGACTTTTATCCGAGCACTATTCCTCTCCCTGTTGTGCATACTACACTCGTCTCAGACGACATTGTTGATGATGTGTCGCAGGAGGAGGCGGTTGATCTGAGTGTTGTGCCTATTCCTATGGAGGAGGACAACCTTCTAGGTGAAGAGGAATTTTCCTCAGCACCGGTGGAGGAAGTCCAAATCCTAAGCCTGGCCACCGTTGATCCCGCCGAATCTTGTAGCATTGATGACAATGCAAACATTATTTTACTTCCCCAACCTAATGGGAGTGAGACCGGGACCACTCCCCCGATTTTTGATTATTTATGTTCTTCATCTTGTTTACTTCTCGATCCCCCCTCTTCACCCGAGCCTGTGCAGGTTGAATCTTCACAGGTACTTCAGGAGGACTTGGAGCTTTTTGCTCAAGTCAATGATGAGAGTATCCTCTCATGTGAGGAGATTTATTCCCCCTCCGTTGAGGAAGCTCCACTCATTGCCTTCTCCTCCTGCGAACCTGCCGCAGACGATACCTTGCTGGGCAAGGATATTTTTGGTAAGATGAGTGAGGACCAGGCCTCCTCCTCTTCTTACTTTCTTTTCCCTCTACCTGTGATGGGCAGGTTTTATCTTTATGCAGGTAGAGGGGTGACTGTTCTATCACCGTATCGGTACCCGCTACCGACACGGATATTAGGCCAGTTACCTGTCCACTTCTCCTTTCATAGGCCTATAAGCTAGAATTGTACAAAACTTGAATAAGTCGTGCTGGGATGACAATAACCCCAGTAGTTATCTTACTTTTTCTGCATTTTTATTTCTTCTAATCATGTTTAGTTAGCTGTAGTTTATTTTAGTTTGTCTTTTTCTTTTGTTTTTGCGGAGCTGACCCCTGCAGGTACTTCTTCTGGATGGCGGATGCTGCAGCTTAGTCGTAGTTTAAACGCCAATCTTCCGGTGTGCTCATTTCTGAGCACTGGGTACTCTCTTTCCCTAGCTTTTTCTGATTATCATGTCATATATTCTGTGGATTGTTTAGTTTAAGTCTGGGGGAGAGCAGTTTTTGCACCCACTCACGTGCACTCATGCATAGCATGCCAGAAGTATTTTAGTTTCAGTTTTTTTTTATTTGTTCATTTTCATTGTACACCACAACACCCACTTGAGCGCGTACTCATCTGTTTGTTCGCTCTGCTGTGAATTTAATTCTTCCGCTTATTTGGGAAAATCTAGGTGATGGTTTAGAATTATGTAGCAGAGTAAAATGTTGACTCTAGTAGTGCTCCTAGTCGAGTGCTCGGTTGCATAGAAATTTGTGTAGATTAGACTTCTTTTTATGCTTATGGTTTTATATTTTTCTATTAGTGTAAATGTTGTTTACTCTACTCAAATGGTGAATCCGGTGTGAATCAAACGGTAGCATAGGGATGTGTGTAAACGATCGCTAGATTCGTATTGCTTGAGTCGGGAGAAAGGAGAATCTTTCTCGGTGGCTAGAACTTGCCCCAAGCGATTCTTGAAGCATGGGTATACGGTTAGTCAATTGCGTGAATGTGATATAGGCCATCATTTTGGCCCGGTTGAGCTTTTGTGCCTATCCCTACCGCTTTATCCTCGCTAGCCCAGTTGTGCCTACCCGTTCTTTGATTCAGCCCCACTTTCATTTCACCAAAGCCTAAATGCCAATCCTAATCGCACACCCAAATATGAGCTGTAGCTGTTTATTATTTTCATGAGTTGGTGGTGTTGATTGTGGTAGTATTTTGTGAAGATGTGGATGCGTCCTATTGGTTATTTGCTGAAAATGATAAGAAAAAGAAAAAAATTGAGAAAAAGAAAAGAAGTAAAAAGAAAGGAAAGAGAAGTAAAGTTTCATTGAAAATCTTTTTATATCGATTTATATTTGGGAGTAGGCGGTGCACGCACCCATGCTGTTAAGTCCAAGTCTGGGGGTGTTGTGTACCCGCGTGTTTGTGTGGCGAATGAGGATAGTTTCCTGCATTAGCTCATTTGGGTTTAGTGCTTGAGCCGTCGTTTTTATCTTTGTTTATCCTCACCTAAACCCAAGCCCCATTTAAAACCTAAAGTCCTATTGATTCACGTATTTGAGTCAAACCAGTGCCGTGGAGAGAATGTGACCGGGCAAGCTTATGGTCACCGACACTGATGGATTTCAGTGGAGTTTGTCCCGTACCCCGATCTTGAGCAATGCTCGTCTCAGCGCTTAGTTTACTTTCTCCGTATGCATGACCGACTGATTCACCGTTGTTCACCATTTTGAGTAGTTGTAATATGCTTTTACTCTTTTAGAAATTTATAAACTGTGTGTATAATCAGTAGTCTTTTCTACTAATTTTCTTATGCACATGAGCATGCGACTTCGCATGGTACTCTGCATTGTAATGTTAAGCCATCTACTTTTCTTTCCCTGTTCGCTTAGAATTCGTTTGCTCGGGACGCGCAAACAGTTAAGTCTGGGGGTGTGATGAGTCCTGATCATATACACTTTTATGGACTCATCTGGGCCGTTTAGTTAGTCATTTCACTGCACTTTAGCCCTGTTTTAGTTCATATTTGTTAATCCATGCTAGGTGCACCTTTTGGCCCATTTTGGTGTGATTTCATGTATATTTTCATTAGTGGTTTTCATGCACTGTTAGGTGCCACTTTTAGTGGCTGGATTTGTGGTTGTGCGCTAGAACAGGAGTCGTGCAGGTGTTTCCGGTGCAATTCTGCACAGGAACACTGCGCACGATCACTTGTTCTAGTGCGCACGACCACTGGTCGTGCGCCACTGATCGTGTGCACTTAACGCCTTTTTTATGAGTTCTGTTTGGTGCAGTGCGCACGACCACCAATGCCAGTGCGCACGGCCACCGGTCGTGCGCCACTGCTCGTGCGCATTGACCATTAAATTTCTAAGTTCTGTTTCATCTATTGCGCACGACCACCGACGATAGTGCGCACGACCACCGACGATAGTGCGCACGACCACCGGTCGTGCGCCACTGGTCGTGCGAACATGTTATTTTATAATTTCTGTCTTTGCAGGTTCCGTCCAGGCAGAGCGCACGATCACAGGATTCTAGTGCGCACGACCACTGGTCGTGCGCCACTGACCGTGCGCACTGTTTAATTCCAGCGCCTATAAATTCCCTGCTCGCGATTTTAGGTCATCACCCCGATTTCTTCCGCCGTTTTCCGCCCGATTCCGCCCAGTTTCGCCCCTCCACCGTCGCCCACCATATAGAGGTGCTCCGGGCTTGCTTTTCACGCCTATCTTGAGCCGGAGTTTCCTCTCGGCCTCCTCCTTCATCCAAGAGCTCCAAAGGAAGACCTAGCCGCTATCTCCATCGAGCAAGAGGAAGTTGGCAACCTCCACCGGATCGTGACACGAAGAAGACGGGTCCATTGGAGAGTCGTGACAGCTCTCTCTACCCCGGACGTAGTTGCGGACCGAGCTTGGACGCGGATTGACAACCCGGCGATTCCAACCGTGAATCTCCAACGAGCCTTCGGATTCGGTCGATTTCTTGCCTTGTTCTCTTCTTATTGATGTGTATGTAGCTAGATCTAACATTATGATGAAGCGTGCTTGATTATTAGCATTTTTACTTGATTATGTCTATGTGATTTGAGTATTCTTGCTTATTATTTTGAGGTGTGCCTTGTGGTGTGGTTTGTTGGTTGCGTTGTGCCGCCCTAACAATTGTTAGTGGTGTGCTTGTTGAAGAGGTGCTTGCGACCCTCATTCCGCTAGCCTACTCGCCCATCCGCCTACCGAAGCGTGGCATCGCGGCCCGTATTCCATTCGCCTATCGAAGCAGTGCGCTCAAGGCCTGCATAGTTTGACTCCGTTAGCCTACTCGTCCATCCGCCCTTTCGACGCAGCGCGCTCAAGGCCTGCCTAGTCTCCATCCCGCCAAGCGAAGCTTTGCATAGCGGCATTGCATAGGAGTAGTTGATAGCTTTTATTTTATTTTCCAAAAGCCAACCCAACTCCCCCGCATTCCATCCGATCTAAGGACTTCAATCTCAAGTCCTTCCTCGAAACCTAACTCCACCTTACTGTGTTCCTCAAGAGACCGACACTCGGGGATTTATTCCCAAAATTTATTACTTGAACGATCGGTACACTGCCGTTTCGTGTCGCAGTCAAGCTACCGCCTATAGCGGTGTGTGAGATTTGCGCCATCAGCTTGTCTGTGGACTGGTTTATGTTGTTCTTGTGCTGTTCGCAGCGAGCTCAGCGATCAGGCGACCTTCTGCGGTTAGACGATCTGAGTTGCGGTCTGGCGACAGCTTCTGTTCTTTGTTCAGTTCAATAAGCTCCAGTTCATGCGGTCTGAGGTGGCGGTCTTGCAGTACAGGTCATCTTGCCTGTTTTCTGTTCGTGCGGTCTCAGGTCAAGCCGGGCGGTCTCTGGAGTGCAGCGGTCTGTGCGGTCTCTACTTGTCAGGTCGCCAGATTTGTTTTTTTGGTGTATTTTGTTCTTCTCTTCTTCGTGATTCTTATAAATCATGTCTCGCCGTGTATGTCTCGATATGTAATGAAGTTTTGTGAATCAATAAAGTCTATTGTGTTGCTGTGTGGCATTGTGGTTGTTTGGCTATAACTCAGTTGATGCAACTCCTGCTTACTCCTAAACGATTCAAATCAGAAATTTTAACATGGTATCGGAGCTAGGTTCTTGGAGTGGATAAGCAGTGTTCAACTTGAGTTGTCATCGTCTTTGTGAAGAAGAGATCACATAGGTTGCCATGGAAGCTGGATACGCAAGAGGGCTTAGTATTGAACTGCTCACATCGACTAACTACAAGAAATGGAGGTCGTGTATGGAGAGTTACTTACTTGGTGAGGATCTATGGGAGATAGTTGGAGGAGAAGACACACAAGAAGTTTTTCTAGCAGGAGATAATATGGCAGAGGTGAGACTTTGGAAGAGGACTAATGCAAAGGCAGAGTTCACACTCAAGAGGGATATCTCACCAGAGCTATTCGATCACATCATTGGATGTAAATCTGCTGCTGAGATTTGGACGTCTTTGGACGGGCTGTTCAATAAGAGGAATGCAGCTCAGCTACAGTTCTTGAAAATGAGTTGGCGAAGGCCTCTCAAGGTGATTTTTCCATCTCTACCTTCTTTCTGAAGATGAAGAACCTCACAACAGAGATTTCTGCATTGGACCATGATGAGCCCATCTCGGAGGCAAAACTGAAGAGGCATATCATCCGCGGGTTTCGGAAGGAATATCTTGCTTTTGTGACATCAGTTCAGGGTTGGGCAAATCAGCCATCTCTGTTGGAGCTGGAAAACCTACTTGCATCGCAAGAAAGTTTGGCAAGACAGATGGCGGGGACTTCCATCTCTGGGGGAGATAGTGATGTGTTGTTCTCTAGGAAGAAGAAGAAGAAGTGGGAGAAGAAGAAGTCAGGTCATGATGGACCCTCTACTTCAGGTCAGCAGGATAGGGGTTATGCTTCTAAGTCTAATGGGAAGAAGAAGGGAGAGGGACCAAGGTGCTTCAGGTGCAATAAGACCGGCCACTTCAAGAAGGATTGTCGGGTTAATCTTCAGCCGGGACATGCATCAGAGAAGGAGAATCCAAAGTCTGATGAAGCTGGATGGGGAGGAGCCTTTGCGGACAATATGACGGCCATGCCCGTTAAGGCCTTGGCTGTCAATAACTTCGAAGAGGATTGGATCGTGGATTCAGGGTGTGGGCATCACCTCACCGGGGATGAATCAAAGTTCTCTTCTTTGGCGCCTTACTCAGGTAACGATGCAATCATTACGGCTGATAATTCTGTTCATGTAGTAGAACAAAGGTGTAGTCTCTCTAAGCAGTGATAAGGGTCCACTCACATTGAGGAGTGTTTATCACGTGCCTGGTATGAAGAAGAATCTCTTCTCTGTGACCATTGCGGTCGATGCCGGTTATCACGTTCTATTTGGCCCAATAGAAGTGAAGTTTCTTAAAACTCAACCGGAGATAAAGAGAGATGTTATTCATGTTGGAAAGCGGTTAAAGGACTTGTTCGTTTTATCGACAAGTACCTATGTTGACAAGATGAAGACCAACGATAGCGCGGCTATCTGGCATGAAAGGTTGGGGCATGTAGGCATGGACAAATTGAAGGCTATGACGGTAAAGGGCCTTGTCAAGGGCCTGCCTAGCTTGTCCTCCTATGGAGACGGTCATGTTTGTGCGGGATGTCAGTTTGGTAATTCTCATCGACTTCCATTTGATAAATCGCAAACAAGATGCAAAGCGTCGTTGGAGTGCATTCACGGTGATTTGATGGGACCGACTGCCACCCCTAGTCTTGGAGGCAATATATATATGTTGGTGTTGATCTATGATTACACCAGATATGTCTGGGTGTATTTTCTAAAAGAGAAGTCGGAAGCTTTTGCAAAGTTCGTGGAGTTCAAGGAGCTGGTGGAAGGTCGGTTAGGCTTGCGGGTGAAAAAATTGAGAACTGACAATGGTGGGGAGTTCACCTCTGGTGAGTTCTCAAGTTTTTGCAGGAAGCACGGCGTCCGGAAAGAGCTCACTTGTGCCCATACTCCACAGCAAAACGGCATTGCGGAGCGGAAGATCCGTCATCTGATGGAAACCTGCAAATGCTGGCTTCATGCCAAGAGTATCCCAAAGTCCTTTTGGGCGGAGGGAATGTCTTGTGCGGTATACGTCATCAACAGGATGCCTCTAAGTCCTATCAACATAAAGACCCCTCACGAACTAATGTTCAAGGAGAAGCCAAGTGTTGCACACCTTCGGGTGTTCAGGTCAACCTGTTATGTGCATATCCCTGATGCTCTTCGGACAAAGCTAGATGCGAAAGCAAGGAAGCTAGTCTTCGTTGGATATGATGAGCGGAAGAAGGGATGGAGATGCATGGATCCTGAGACACGGAGATCAGTGGTATCTCGGGATGTGGTGTTCGATGAGGTGACTTCCTACAAGGGGAGTTCAGGAGTTGAACTACTGGAGAGCAGGGTTGATGAAGAAGGGAAGGCTGCGGAAAATCTTCAAGTGGAGTTGCTTGTTTCACCAGGAGCTCCAGCTGTGTCAAGCTCAGAGATGGAGGCTTCAGGTTCTGGAAGCAGGGGGAGCGATGCTCCAAGTTCATCTGGAAGAGGAGCTAGCACAGAAGAAGCAGATGAGGAGGTGGTTAGTCAGGAGCAACCTCTCAGGAGGTCGAAGAGGACTATCAAGCCACCTGATCGATACACAGGAGGAAACATGGTGAGTTTTGTCTCATGTTTCTTTGCTGGTCCCTTGGATGAGAGGGAGCCGTCGAGCTTTGAGAAGGCCAAAGGCGTGAAGCAGTGGGACATTGTTATGCAGGAGGAGATGGATGCTCTCAAGAAGAATGACACTTGGTCTCTAGTGCCCAGGCCCAAGGGCATTACCCCTGTGACATGCAAGTGGGTCTATAAGCTCAAGAAGAAAGCTGACGACACGATCGAGCGTTACAAGGCTCGCCTTGTGGCTCGCGGGTTCTCACAGCAGTACGGAGAAGATTATGATGAGACGTTCAGTCCAGTGGCAAAGATGACCTCGGTTTGATTTGTTATTGCTTTGGCGGCATCCAGTGGATGGGAGATTTGGCAGCTCGATGTGAAGAATGCTTTCTTATACGGAGAGATTGACAAGGATATCTTCATGATCCAACCGCCAGGCTTCATCTCAGAGGATTGTACGGACTATGTTTGCAAACTGAAGAAAGCCCTGTATGGGTTGAAGCAAGCGCCTCGGGCGTGGTATGGAAAGATCGCGGAGTATCTTCTATTCTGCGGGTTCTTTGCTTCTGACTCTGATTCTAGCTTGTTCGTCAAGAAGGAGGGGGTGCTTCGGGTTATTATTCTGCTGTATGTGGATGACACGATTGTCACCGGGAACTCGAAGGAGGCAGTAGCGAGGCTGAGAGCCGAGCTTGCTATCGGGTTTGAGATGAAGGATCTGGGTGAGCTCCACCATTTCGTTGGACTCGAGGTTCAGAGGAGGGAGAGCGGAGTGTTCATTTCTAAGGCTGGATATGCGAAGCGGATCGTTCAACGATTCGGCATGGAGGAAGGGAAGAGCAACTCTATACCTCTGGAAGTCTGGAACAACATCATAAACTTCGGAAGGATGAGGGGAGAGTTCTATCTGATCCGTTGGTGTTCCGAGCTCTGGTTGGGAGCTTGATCTACTTGACCATCATGAGGCCAGATATTGATTATGCAGTTGGCAAAGTGAGTCGGTACATGGCGGAACCACGGAAGCCTCATCTTCTGGCGGCAAAAGGAATTTTGAAGTATGTGAAGTCGACCTCTGATTTGGGTCTCCTATATAGGAGAGGGTCAAGATTGGAGTTGCTTGGATACATGGATGTTGATTACGGGGGAGACATGGATGATCGGAGATCAACGGCTGGTTTTGTCTTTATGACAGGCCCCGTAGCTATTTCTTGGTGCAACAAAAAGCAGGACTCGGTGTCCGTATCTACCACAGAAGCAGAATACAAGGCTTCGGCCTTGGCAGCTCAGGAAGCCGTTTGGCTCAGGAGGTTGGTGGAGGACGTTCATGAGGAGGTTCAAGGTCCCACTATGCTACGCGGGGACAATGAGAGTGCTCTCAAGCTGGTTAACAATCCAGTCTGTCACGCGAGGACCAAGCACACTGAGATTGAGCACCATTTCATTCGTGAGAAGGTGTTGGTAGGATCTCTTATGGTCGAGCATGTTCGAAGTGCGGACAATGTTGCAAGCATCATCACAAAGCCGCTGGCGAAGGGACCGTTTACTCGGTTGCGGAGTTTACTTGAGCTAGTTTCCACTTCCCACTTCAAGGGGGAGTGTTGAAATTATTGAAGTGAAGTGGAAGGTGGCCGGCGGTCTGATATTGATGATCGCAGAGACCGCGCGGTCTCTGTGTTGGTGTTCTGCCGGTCTGGCTCTGGCGGCCTGCTGTGTTTGGCCGGGTTTGTTCTAGTATGTTCCGGTCTCTTTCGGTCTGCTCTGCTTGGTTGATCTATCTTCTTTGTGGAAGACCGGGCGGTCTGTTCTTGAGTTACCGCTGTGACCGGGCGGCTTATGCTGGGTGATCTGGCGACTTGTCTGAAGTCGGCCAGATGTTCTTGGTTTGTCCTTGGCGATCCAAGGGAGGAGTGTTCTGTGTCCGCGCGGCTTGTGCGCGGTCTGCTGCTGATTTGCGGTCTTGGACAGGTGTTGTCCAAGTGGTGTGATCGCGCGGTCTGCTCTTTGAGACCGCTCGCGATCTGATGGGTGGTGACTGTATCTCTCCTGCGGAGGTGACGACATCCGTCCTCTCGCCTATAAATAGAGGTGCAGGGCCCGTCATTCATAACGAGAACTGTAAGAACTAGAGCCTGGGTTGTTTTGTGCGGTCTCAACTTTGAGGTCGGGCGGTCTCGGGAGCGAGTTAACTATTTGTTGTGTTCGCAGGTTGCGATCTCCTTCCTTGGTGATTTCCCAGTGGCTTGAATAAACAGTTCGACAGCGGCTTGTCTGCGGAATGGTTTATGTTGTTCTTGTGTTGTTCGCAGCGAGCTCAGCGATCAGGCGACCTTCTGCGGTTAGGCGATCTGAGTTGCGGTCTGGTGACAGCTTCTGTTCTTTGTTCAGTTCAATAAGCTCCAGCTCATGCGGTCTGAGGTGGTGGTCTTGCAGTACAGGTCGTCTTGCCTGTTTTCTGTTCGTGCGGTCTCAGGTCAAGCCGGCGGTCTCTGGAGTGCAGCGGTCTGTTCGGTCTCTGCTTGTCAGGTCACCAGATTTGTTTTTTTGATGTATTTTGTTCTTCTCTTCTTCGTGATTCTTATGAATCATGTCTCGCCATGTATGTCTCGAAATGTAATGAAGTTTTGTGAATCAATAAAGTCTATTATATTGCTGTGTGACATTGTGGCTGTTTGGCTATAACTCAGTTGATGCAACTCCTGCTTACTCCTAAACGATTCAAATCAGAAATTTTAACAGTTTTTCACCTAACTCCCCACTAAGGTAGTGGGGGTAATGGAATTCCAGCTATCCGCATCCAGAAATTCCTGTATAATGAGGGTGACCTCATCAAGAATAACTTGATATATCAATGAACCACAACATGATTTCATCAAAAAAGAAGAGTAATAAGACACACACCATAGATTACATCAAAATTTTGAAAACTAACGACAATAACAGACATGAATTAACAACAACATGATTTCATCAAAATGAGAAAGCCAAAAAGTAAATAGGTATCAGTTTTTATTGTCAAAACTTTCCCCTCATTGATGCTTTTGATGTTCATATTCCTACAATATTAATAAGCCAAAATAATTACATCGAAGATGAAATATAGTAATGAAATGCATACCAATTAATGATTGCTTACCTTGATTGATAGTACTCCAAAATGATAACTATACTCCATATTCTCCCGTATGATTGTTCTGGTGTGCATATGCCTATAAAACATTAAATAAGATAATATATTCACACATATCCGAGACATAATATGATAATGAAAAAAATAATAAGGATTGCTAACCTTTATTACATATCCTCCAAACCAATAATCACACTGCCCAACTTGTTAGTTTGTGGAAGTGTAATCCTTGACATATATAGAGATGCACATATGTCGACATTATACTTGTGAAATCTACTTCATGACGAGAATATTGGCGGCATTGGACAATTTTCACTAAGGAATATTAGAAGAATAAAGTGATTTTCATTTATAAATCTAGTGGAAATTAATTTTGGCATTGGTGGTGGCACTGAATATAGTGGAAGAAATGTAAAACATTGATGACTTGAGAGCTCCACTACAACCACATTGTAGTAAGATGTGATTATATGACTCATATCCGATAATGACATCCACTTCTCAACCGGTGTGGGAGTCACTGTGCAATCAAGACTTTGAAACAATTGGGTTCGTCTAATGTGCATGCGCTTCCAAATGAACCTGCTCATGAATATGCTTCCCACATAATACAGTTACCTTCCACTCATCAACATTAGTAGTTTTTTGTCCTTTAATGGAAAAAGGACAACCACATATTTTGCTAGAAGATTTTCGTAGACATTTTCTTCTCGGTCCTTATTGCGTTGATTGGCTCGATAATGGCTTCCTCTATCATAACCAAGGAGCACATGAGATGTCAACCAACCTACTATCTTATCCGAACAACTTATTGTGACAACACATTCTAAAGCACGACCAACTTCTTGAACCCACTAAATTAAGGATTCGCTTGTCACAAAAACTTGATCAGTCACAAAATGACAACCCACTTCAACTTCAATTTTCTTATTAGATTCGACAACATAAACATTTTCAAACTTATAAATATCATCACTACTACAAATTACCATATCACTGTTTCCCTCCATATTGTAAAAATCCCTAAATTTACACTCATGTAAACAACATATCGATCAAACACCATTATTGAATTGACACATACAATCGCATAGCAAAAACACAACACAAATAAGTGATACTTTCGAAGGTGTCGTTTGTCAGAATGAATATGTAAGATCAAAGATATTGCTCCAAGATGTGTTCACATTCACTGTGATCAGACCTCAAGATCCATAAATAGCTAAAAAAGGAAGGGATGGGGCTACAAATCGGCAAGAAATAATCACAAAAGAAAACCAAATAACAAGGGAATGTGCTTACCTTGTTCTGAGAAGAGGACTGAATCTTGGTTGTGGACTGTGTTGAGGTAGAGGCGTGGCACTGTGTTGCTGGAGGGCTTCAAAGGGAAGACCTGGACAGTCTGAGCTGCTGGAGAGGCGTCGAAGGGAGTAGAAATGCCGACGAAGGGCAGTGAAGTCCGACGAAGACCTGTGAAGGCCGACGTAGGGCGGCGTCGCGCGGTGTCGCGCGGGATTTGGCGGAGAACGGTCGCGGCTAGGGTTTTTGAAACCCTAGCTATCAGGGGAGCGAGTTGGAGGGGCGGAATAGGTGAAGTGCGCTCAAATGCATGCACCTAGTGGTTTTATTGAAAGGAATGAAATTCAAAATTTTCATAGATTTGTAGTGCACATAGCCAAAAACATGGTGCGCATAACAATTTCCTAATTCAATCCTCCCATGCAATTTTAGTCGAGCCAAAACATACGTTCAGAGCTATTAATGCAATATTTTTTGGGGTGGTTGTGGGTCGAGGAACCGTCAGATTCAAATAAAGTGCAATAACTTCTCCTATGGGCAGTGAATAGTAGTTTGTGGGATGTTCTTAGGTGTTTAACCGGGGAAAATCCAGAGCAATGTGATTTTGTACTTTCGCAAGTTGAATTCACATTCATTAATTCTAAAAATCGCTCAATTAATAAATCTCCTTTCGAGATTGTTTATGAGTTCTTTATACCTCACCTACTTGACCACTCCCCTTACATTCCATTAATGTATCTCATTTGATGCGCAAACTAATATTAATTATTTAAATGGATTACATAAAATTATAAGTAATAAATTGTGAGCAATTTCTAAAAATTATAACCCGGTCAATCGTTATCGCCGAGATTTATATTTTTCGGAAGGAGATTGAGTGTTTGTCTATTTCAGGAAGCAGATATTTACTCCGAAGACATATCATAATATTGCAAAGGAAGTTTGGTCCATTTTAAATTCAGAAGTGCATCGAGCCACTAGTTCCAGGCCCAGTCCATCTGCTGCGGCCCCAGACATACAACCTGACTTAGCACCAGTGCCGACGCCCACTACTGAGGAGATAGATCATATTCATGATGCACGAGAGTTTCACACTCATTACAAGATGTACCAACATTACTTGGTCTCTTGCCAGAGATGAGACATTACTGATAGTTCTTGGATTAGCATCACCGACTTGCAGCGACAACGCCCCGATCTCTCTGTTGCCGAGTTCTCGTAGGGGTCGATTTCTGTCAACCCCAGAAAATTGATGAAATCGTCGCTGCATCTAAGGACGCGTGATATCATCATGCGATAAAGCGCAATTATGCTCCAAATCATCATTTTTCGTGAGATGGTGCTGCTGGCATGTCATTTCATGAATGACTTGCAGAAGAGAGATGCCTCAAATGAGCACTTACAAATTACACCAACTAATCAAAATAAAACAATAACAAGAATTTTAAAAAGTATTGCACTTGATGAACAATTAACGCCGCACCTAACATAATAACTCTATTCCCAACCTCATGCTTAAATCATCCCCACCCCTCTCCATCACAACAACATCACAAATCCATGGAATCCAAAAAGTTCTTCAAAGTATGCTGCATTGCAAGCACCATCATCCTCTCAGTCTTCATCATCATTGCCGTTATTTTATGCTTCACAATCTTCAAACCAAAGCAGCCGGAGATCGTGGCGAGACCGGTGGGCCTCACAAATATCAAGTTTACACTCGCCCCCAACATCACTTTAAGCCTATCGCTTCGCACCGATGTCGCGCTGAGGAACCCGAACTACGCCGGCTTCAAGTATAAGAACTCTACGACTTACGTGTACTATGGCGGGAATTTAGTCGGCGATGCAGCGATCGGAGAAGGAGTTGTCGCGGCACGATCGACCAAGCGGATTGGAACAGTGGTGACTATTCGTGCTGATGAGGTGATTGGAAGCGCCGAGTTCTTAGCAGATGTTATTATGGGATCTTTGAACATGACGGCGAAGTCGAACATGGAGGGGAATGTCATCCTGCTAGGGGTTTTTAAGCTGCACGCTAAAACAATTACAACATGTGATGTCTCAGTTTTCATTTGGAAGGGGAACAACACCTCCGCCTGCAACTCAAAGGTTAAACTTTGATTATCATTTAGGCTCTGTTTGAGGAAAAAAAATTGGTACGTTGAGCGTGTACGCGTTTAAATAGCATAAACTTTTCGGTGGGTCCCATTTCATTTCCCTCGCGTACCTAGGGTTTCGATAAAAAGCTCTCCCACGGAGAAACTCTCCCTCCCCTGGCGAAACACCCTCTCCCGGCAAACTCCCGTTAACTTTTCAGTGTCTTCTCCATCCCCACCAAAGCAACACAGCTTAAAATGCAACCCTCATCCGGGATTTTTTTCGATACTATGGACAGTGTAAGTCTCTTAACATCAAGTTTAAGAGTATGCATTCTCTCAGCATGTGATTTTTTTTCCTTTGGATGAAGAAGTGCCTTGTGTATTTCCAATGGGGATTGCTCATTTCCAACCGGAAATTTAATTCGGCATTTTTGTGCCTTTATAGTGTAACACATGGAAATACATTATTCTCATAAACAAAAAGCAATCATTGTTTTTCCAATAGTTCTCATGAACAGTAAGCAACATATGCTCAGCGCCCGTTGGAACGAGCGTGGAAGAAGGCCACCACTCCTAGCCATCTGTTTAGGCGACTGTGTTCCATGTTTCCGACAAAAAAACAGTAGCGTGGAACACTGTTTTGGCGCCTTTTATGGGCTGCAGACACAGATCATGATAGCAACCCAAAAAAAAGGAAAAACAAAAAACTGCAGGACAGGTGTAGAACGCATTCTGGAAGATAACCGTGTTTTTGGTGATAAAAATAGTTCAATGTCAATTTATCTTAAGTATAAAAATTCTATACAAATTTTTGTCCTCAGAATCTAAATGATTATACTGTTCAATAATAAAGATTGCATATTGATTTATGGCCTGGGGGTTGGTTAGTAAAGATGGAGCTACTACTGCGACAAAAAAAAAATGAATTTCCGAGATCAAAATTGTTTGCCTAGCTCAACCTTCCTCACTAGCCGAATTGTATTGTGCAGGATCGAGTCTAGTATCCCGGCAACCTGAAACACACAGATACTGAAATCAGTTTGATTCATTTATGAAAGAAAGTAGCATGCATGCGTCCGTGAACTAATTGATGAAGTGAGTTTTGTACCGTGAAAATTCCGCCGGTAATAGCACAGAGATTGGTGACGAAATGAGAGAATGATTTCGGAATTTCGGTTACAAAGACCTGAAATCAGCAGATTAACTTTTTAATATATACACAATACATAGGGAGCATGATCCAGCAACGAAAATATTTCTTGCAGGAGGCGACCATATTCTGATTGTTCAATAGGATTTCTGATGTGCAGTATCCTGATGCTCTGGTACCTTCAACCCCTCATGTCTCCTCCAGAGCAAAAAATAATTTTATTATATTTTATAATACACACACAACTATATATATATATATATATATATTAATACTAAAAAGAAGTTCTTTCAGTCTATAGAGTTAATCTTGGCCATCTAATATCACCCATTCATTAAATCATGACCCTTAAATGTACTTTAATTTGAATCCCTTATTTCTCACCAACCAGGTTAACCCCACCAACCAGGTTAACCCCCTCATGTCGTTGAGAACTGTTGAAGTTATTAGAATTATCTTATTATTAAGGTCTTTAGTTTAGTTCCACATAGTGTATGTGAGTTAATGTGTCTATGTAAGTCCTGTATATTGCCCTTATGAGGAAGAATAAATTAAAAAGTTCTTTCAGTCTATAGAGTTAATCTTGGCCATCTAATATCACCCATTCATTAAATCATGACCCTTAAATGTACTTTAATTTGAATCCCTTATTTCTCACCAACCAGGTTAACCCCACCAACCAGGTTAACCCCCTCATGTCGTTGAGAACTGTTGAAGTTATTAGAATTATCTTATTATTAAGGTCTTTAGTTTAGTTCCACATAGTGTATGTGAGTTAATGTGTCTATGTAAGTCCTGTATATTGCCCTTATGAGGAAGAATACATTACACATTCTATCCCTGGTCTTTTACTTAAAAATAAATAGATAAAATTTTATAGAAAAGTAAGATGTTTGTTAAATGTATGTTCTACAGCATGAATACAGGTTTGAAACTATTTTCTAACAATACACGGCATAAATGTAATAAGAACTGGTGGGAGTGCCCGGTCTCACTCCCTTGCTTACTGTGCGACAATATAAGTACACCTGGCTGTCGCCTAGTACCCATTTTTTACCTGCCGCCACCGAGCAATGACAAAAGGTATTGCCAACGCAAGCTACGCATGGGAGCACCGTGCGCTCTTGCTAGTATACATGCTAAAGCAAACAACACTCAAGCCATTAGTATACATGCTAAAGCGGATTCCAAAAATTCATATACTCACTTGCATGGGGGAGGGCTCGAAGTGGAATTTGGCTACAGGAATGTCCAAACTGTGCACCAAACTACTGTGTGCCGTGTACTCGTACTCTTCGAACAGCTTTAGTTCTCTAGAAGACTTTCTTGTAAGAATCTCGGTCTTCACCAGTTGGACGTAGTGCTCGATCTTAAGAAAGAGAAATAATTTTGCTGCTAAAACTAAAGATAAAATGAAATATTTCCAATAAAGCAAAGAAGAAATCATCGAATACTCACAGTGACATTCGCCTTGTTGTCGTCATGACTAACTACGTAAGTTTGACCGGCCAACCGGTCGTGGCTTTCACCCAGATGTGGTGTCAGACGCTTCATTTCAGAATGCATCTTTGGAGAGAGCTTCTTTCCGAATGAAAAGTGGGAAATGACATGCGAGACATTCATCAGAGATGCATCGAAAGAGTGCGCACTAGAACGAGCTGAGATTATCAGATTGCCGGGGACCTATGCAGTTAAGAATAAACACAATATTTGAGTGGATAACAAATAAAGATAACAAATAACAACAAGATATCCTAACAAGTAACCCTAAAATTATAGGATGAGAAGGGAAAGAGGTTGTCCCCACTGGCTTCCAAAAGACATTGGAGATTTTGCTCCATAGAGTTCCGCATGTTATATTTAAAACTTATTCCAATTGACATGATATGACCAAAAAAGAAGACCTTATGAAGTAAGAAAACTCTGGAACATATTCTTTGTAAAGATAACGAAAATGAAATCGAAGTGACCAATTCTTCATCAGCACAATAAATTCAATAAATGCCAAGAGCTACAACACGACTTCAATAACTCCTAGCATGGAAGCCAAGTGTGTAAAGGTAACTAGTAGACAACAAAATTATACATCATTTTTTAAAAATTAGTTATATATATACTATATAATAAGAAAAGTCATTTGATGTAATATACATTTAGCACTATCAAAAATACCCTATAAAAACTAATATATTAGATTTTTATGTGAAATTGAAGCTTCCTTTTTTCCTCTTAGTTTTTTTTTTATCTTTTAAACATATTTTAGTGGGAGACGAAGAGGAGATAGAAATAAAGCAAACAAAAATAAAATAACATAAAATAAACTAAAATAAACAGAAATAAGTCAAAATAAGATATAAAATATATATAAAATGAGGATAAACAAAGTAAGAAAAATATATACTAAAATAAAGTAAAATAAATTAGAAAAATATAAAGAGGGAGAGAAAAATAAAGTAATTTAAAAAAAAAATACGAAGGGGAGAAAAATAAAGCAATATATATACGTATAATAAGATAATAAGCAATATATATACATATAAAGAAATTGTGTCTGAAAGTGCTCTCGCTGCAAGGATGACGAGCGGGCGATTAGTGATAAGCTTAGGGTATAATGTGGAACTTTGGTAAATCTCTCCTCCCTCTTTCTCATATTGTTTCTAGCACAAATGACACTACATAAGGAAAGACAATGGTCAAGTGACAGCAATAGAGAACCTTTTAATTTTGTTGAAACCAAAATTACAGCACGACTATGAATATCACTAGGAAAAAAGAACTCTTTCTTGTACTATTTTAGCAAGTTAGCTCTGTCGTGAACAACAAAACCGCCCTCTATTTATTGATGGAACGACTGTCACAAACCAAGCAAATATAATATAATACCTTGTAGTTTTTGTTATGAATTCACAAATTTACAAATTTCAAAATTTGACAAGATTATTTGGTGAACTTTTTTGGCATCAGATTTGAAGTCCAGATAAGAATTGTGAATTCAAAGATTCTCAGTTGATTGGGTTAAACTTGTATTTTGCAGGAGTCCTACTTCGTTGGGATGCCTTAGTCCTCAGCGTCGCAGATGACTTGTTCAAATAAGTTTGGTTGCTTTGTTTATCAATGGGTTCAATGATTGCATCATCAATCCATTTTTTAGGTTCAGAACGTTCTTTTATAATGACTAGAAGTAGTCAGCAATTTGTTGATTGGCTGTAATCATGAATTGTCTGCTGGAACATATTTCGACATTCTTTTGGTTTGATAATAACAAATTCTGATAAATCTCTAATCTATATTTGCAAGTGTTTCATAGTGTGCATGTACAACTATAAATGTTGACACAAATAATGGATGATAAGGAACGAATCGGGCTAAAAGAAAATGGATGAGTTCAAAAATGAACATTACCGTCGGTGATTGCTGGCACCGCCAGAGGTAGCACTCAACGTACATCGACTTGTTGTCGACGATCAGTTGTTGACTTGGAAAATTCTGGGCTGCCTGGAGAACTTTCAAGAAAAGTGCTATTGCATGTGGTAGCTTAGTTGAGCGACCTAGAGCAGCCCCTGGATGGATTCAAGCCAACTTGGACGGACACCTAAATTTTCAATATCGCCCCACGATAGCTACTCGTGCCGGCGCTAATAATACTAAGTTTTCGCGAAGCAGAAAATTGGACACTATTGCCGGCAGTAGTACCTAACGCTCGACGGCAGCGCTAAGCTTTCATAAAGAAACTCCGCAACGCAGAGGAGGAAGCGAGCATGGGGTATTCAAAATTTACTACCGCCATGTGGTAGTAGCAAACGCCCAGCGGTAGCTTCATCTTAATATGGAAACCTCCGCAATGCAGAAGAACAAATCGAGCGCGGGATGTTCGAATTTCAACGCTACCGCCCGACGATAGTAGCTACCGCGGGCAGTAGCTCCTAGAGAAATTAAATATCAATTTAAACGCGCGGGATTTTATTCCAATGATTGATGTTTTTGAGGAGTGTTCTCCCTAACCGATCGAGATCCATGAAGAACTCTCATCCTCTCATTCCAAAGGATTTAAAGGAAGAATCAAAGTTCAAAGATCATTCAAGAGAAGGATACGTGAAGAACAATGCATATTCTAGAGCGAGCCTTCACCTTCTTCCTTTGACATCGGATTTAAGGGAGTTTTCTACAACACTTATTTTTCATATATCTACTATATTTTCACTTTTCGTTTTGCGTTTGATCGATAATCTTTGTAATCGGTGGAAATCTCCTAGTTTGTGACGACTAGATCGTCGTAGGTCTAGGGTGCCGAATTCTGCTCAAGTGTGTCGATTAGGTCTTATGTTAGATCTAGGGAGGTCTCCGAAGAGGAGAGACTTTGATGGGGAATCGGAACCGTTCATTTTATGTGGAACGACGATCGTTAGTAGTTTTTGTTCTTGTCATTTTTTATTTCGAGTTATAATTTTATGTATTCTGAGTCGGGACGTTCGACCAATCATAGTCGTCCGTTGCCCCCTAGGAATCTATAAATAAAGGGTGAACGCTCTCATTTTAGGCATTGAAGGATTGAAACATAGAAGTCATCCTTTGGTCATCTCGGTGCCAAAGCCGAACCCCGGGTGTGAAGCTCGGGTCTACCTCCTCCCTCCCATCTCCCATTGGTCGGCCCTCCCCCCTTGCCATACCTCCTTGGCCGGCCACTCCATTTCCCCTCCTCCATAGCAGCAACCCCAACAATCCTCCTCCACTCCACCTTGAAGCATCCGGCTATCAGCCTTCTCACCTCCTCCCCTTCACTATTGGAAGCAGCCAACAAGACTTCCTCCCAGCAACTGCCAAAAGTCCACCCATACATCTCCCTCATCATGTGTATTAACCGGCCACTTCACCCCCTTCAAAATCCACCCAACATCCCCCCCAACAGCCATAATATTCCCTTCCCATCCACTGCTTCCCTCCAGTTTGTTTCCAGCATCACTATCAGCAGGCCAAGGGGTCTCATTCCCTATCCAAGAGGCCGGAATCCACCTTCCCATCTCTCCTCTTGTCGTGGAACCAGCATCCTCTCCAACCCCCTCCAAAAACAGCCCCAATACTCCCATTAAAACAACTTTGGCGATCACCGGAGTTCGTCTCCGGCCACCTTCGGTGGTTCTCCCATACCACCCTTACTTATTTTCATCATTTGGAGTTTTTCGGCAATCGCCGGAAAACTTCTCCAGCAACCACCACCACCACTAGCAACCACCTCCGGACACCACCATCCACTCTCCACCTCCACCACCACTCATAACTACCATAACCACCCATGAACCCCACAACTTCAACTCTCCTAAATTAAAGGAAGCATTCCTAAATTTAGGCTTAACTCCTCCCCACTTCCCCCACAATAGCTGCCATCCCTCCCCTTAATTCCCAACCAGCCTTCACGTGGAACAGCTTCCCTGTAGTATTGGCCAACAAAACCCCCTCCTCCCTGTAGTATTGGCCGAACAGCTCCCCCCCCTACCATCTCTTAGTTAAACCTCCCAGCCCACTAAATTCCCAACCCAACCTCTGTTATTCCCTCTCATTAATTTCCCCTTCCGTGGATCCACCCCCACATTCTTTCCCTTACCTGCAAAGGCTGTTTTACTTTCTACCTCCCACTCAGCAGCCCAAAACCTTCCCGGAATTGCTGTCCCGGTGCTGTCCAGCCATCCTGCAGCCACCCACAACACCTGCCTCACAACCCACTCCCCCTCATACAGCCACCCCACCCTCCAGAATCGCGGTCCAGTCCTACGGAACAACAAATTTCAGTTGTCGGTTGCTGAAAGCCACCTCCATGTACCTATCCAATTGCTGTCCCTGTTCTTGGGCAGTCCCAAACCATTTCTGAATTCTGAAAATCTGCCCCGGCAGCCCTCCGAGAGCACCTCCAGCCCTCCCCTCTTTATAGTCGTGGTATCCAAGGTTTGTGTGTTGATTTCTTTACCGTTGGATCGTGTGTTTATTCTCTACTTGAGAGATAGTGGCTTATAGACTTTGTTTTCAATTGTTTTGGTTTGTGTAATCTCTCATTTAAATAGATATTTGGTTTCACGCACTCTCGCGCTTGTACTATCTCTCTTGTTTCTTGCTTGTATGTTTTAATTATTGTGGTTTATCATTCATAATTGATTCATAAAGAGTTATTGCAAGTTTTAAAGTCGTCGGATCTCATATTAGTTTGCATGTAGTGATCACCCACATTATCCCCGTCTTGTAGGATCGTCCTGCGTCAGATTGGTATCAGAGCCCCAGGTTCGGGCTTAGCTTAAAATACGCGGGACTAGAACCTATATGTTTCACCATGTCATATCATAGTACTTATGAGTGCGAAGCCTGATTCTAGTGTTTTGGATGATCTGCCCAGAGAGTTACGGGTACTGTTGGAAGAGTATAGGGACGTGTACCCGAAGGAGTTACCGTCGTCATTACCCCCGCTTAGGGATATTCAGCATGCGATAGATCTGATCCCAGGCTCCTCTTTGCCCAACCAACCCCATTACCAACTCCATCCTGCCGCCCACAAGGAGTTACAGACCCAGATTGAGGACCTGTTGAAGAAGGGGTTCATTAGGACTAGTATGAGTCCATGTGCGGTGCCAGCCTTGCTTGCCCCCAAGAAGGATGGTACATGGCGGATGTGTGTTGATAGCCGTGCTATCAACAAGATTACCATCAAGTATAGGTTCCCTATTCCACGATTAGATGACCTCTTAGATGTCTTATCTGGCGCCACCATCTTTTCGAAGTTAGACTTACGGAGTGGCTATCACCAGATTAGGATCCGTGAGGGAGACGAATGGAAGACTGCATTTAAGTCTAAGGATGGATTGTACGAGTGGCTTGTGAGCCCTTTGGGCTATCCAATGCCCCCAGTACCTTTTCCCGGATGATGACCCACGTCTTTCAGCCGTTCATGGGAAAGTTTGTGGTAGTCTCTACTTTGACGACATATTGATTTATAGCACCACCACTGCCGAGCACATCTCCCACATGAGAGTGATTCTTTCCACCCTGCGGAAGGAAATATTATTTCTTAATCTTAAGAAATGCACTTTCTATGTCTCTGAAGTGGAGTTCTTAGGCTACATAGTCGGATCGGAGGGCATTAGAGTTGACCCTAGCAAGGTCCAAGTCATTAAGGACTGGCCCGAGACGACCACTTTACGAGAGGTGCGTAGTTTCCACGGGTAAGCTACATTTTACTGCCGTTTTATACGGGACTTCCGTAGCATCACGGCCCTCATTACTGATTGCATGAAGAAGGGCGAGTTCACCTGGACGAAGTCCGCCACCCATGCTTTTCAATGCATTAAGAAGCTTATGACTGAGGCACCTGTCTTACGTCTACCTGACTTCGCCAAAGTCTTTGAGCTTACTTATAACGCTTCTGGTGCGGGAATATGAGGTGTTTTGAGTCAGGAAGGGCACCCTGTGAGTTACTTTAGTGAGAAGTTATCTGACGCTTGATGAGTCCCATTTATATATACATTTTTGGACTCATTTGGGCTGGTACTCTAGTCTTTGCACCACATTTTAGGCACATTTTCATTCATATGTACTATTCCATGCTAGGTGCACTATTAAGCTCATTTCGGTATGCAATTGCATTCCTTGTTGTTGGGGGTAAGCACATGGTGCTCCCCTTCCCTTTTTCTATGTTTTTCTGATGCTGGACGTGTATTCCTATTCCCAGCCATTGTATCTTGTATGCAGGTGACCGGATCGTCCCATTTTCCCCAGAATTCATGTTTGTGCATATCGCACGGTCGTGCGTTTCCTTGACGCACGGTCGGTTGCGGTCGTGCGTTTGTGTCCGGGCTGAAAATGGAGCGTCGGAGTTTACTCGTGCGTTTGAACGCACGGGCGGATTCGCCCGCGCGTTAGTAAAACGCACGGTCGACCTGTGTATTCTTGATTTCTGAGCGTCGGATTTTACCCGTGCGTTTGAACGCACGGGCGGTGTTGATCGTTCGTGAGCAAAACGCACGGGCGGCGCAGCGTCTTCCCCAAGTCACGTTTTACCATTTAATAACGCACGGTCTGCGCACGGTCGTGCGTTCGACCGTGCGTGACCATTTTCTGACAGAATTTCTATTTGAGCCGCAGGATTTGCCCCATTCTAGATCGATCGGTTTTTCCCGCTCCCAGAGCTCCAGTTCCGCGCCCTTTTCGCCGTCCATCGCCGCCCACCTTCAGGAGGTGCTCCGGGCTTGTTCTTCACGCCAATCTTGAGCCGGAGCTTCCTCTCGGCCTCCTCCTTCATCCTAGCGCTTCAAAGGAAGATCTAGCCGCCATCGCCATCAAGCAAGAGGAAGTTTGCAACCTCTACCGGATCGTGAGACGAAGAAAACGGGCTCATTGGAGAGTCGTGACAGCTCTCTCTACCCCGGACGTAGTTGCGGGCCGACCTTGGACGCGGATTGACAACCCGGCGATTCTAACCATGAATCTACAACGAGCCTTCGGATTCGGTCGATTTCTTGCCTTGTTCTTCTCTTATTGATGTGTGTTTGTAGTTAGATCTAAATATTATGATGAAGTAGCACATAAACTTGTTTGTATTTCTATATTTCATGTCTATGTGAAATGCTTTTGTGGTTTATGTGATTTGAGGAGCGCCCCATTCCATCCTCCATCCCGCCTTCACGTTCGTGTGCCGCACTAGCAATTGCTAGTGGCGTGCTTGTCGACGAGGTGCTTGCGACCCTCATCCGTATGCCTACTCTTCCATCCGCCTAGCGAAGCGTGGCATAGCGGCCCGTGTAATCCATTCGCCTAACGAAGCAGCGCGCTCAAGGCCTGCACAGTTCGATTCCGCTTGCCTACTCGTCCATCCGCCCTTGTGAAGCAGCGCGCTCAAGGCCTGCCTAGTCTCCATCCCGCAAAGCGAAGCATTGCATAGCGGCATTGCATAGGAGTAGTTATAGTTGTTTTTCTTTATTTTCCACAAACCAAATCACTCACTTTCGCACCCATCCGACTAAAGGAATTCAATCTCAAGTCCTTCCTTAAAAGTAAACACCACCTTACTGTGTTCCTTCGAGATTCGATACTCGGGGATTACTCCTCGTTTTATACTACTTGAACGATCGGTACACTGCCGTTTCGTGCCGCAGTCTAGCTACCGCCTATAGCGGTGTGCGAGATTTGCGCCATCAGCGCTAAGTTAAATTATTCAAACTACGACAGGGAGTAGTATGCGGTTGTTAGATGTTTGCACCATTGGAGGCACTATCTCCTCTCCAAGGAGTTTGTGATCCTCTCCGATCACGAAGCATTGCGGTTCATAAATGTCCAACATAAAATTAGCCCGCGTCACGCTAAGTGGGTAGCTTTCCTACAAGGGTACACGTTTAATCTTAAGCACCTTAAGGGAGCTGACAACCGAGTCGCGGACGCTCTTAGTCGCCTTACCCTTTTGCTTTCCACTATGGAGGTTAATCTTGTAGGATTCGAGCGCGTTAAGGATGAGTACGCTGCCTGCCCAGATTTTCAGGATTCATATTTATCTGCCCAGGATAGTTCCCCCACGACTATATCTGCATTTGTTATTAAGGATGACTATCTATTTAGGCATGAGAAGTTGTGTATCCCGCAGTCATCTTTACGACTCCATATCATCTGGGAGCTGCATAGCGGAGGATTGAGTGGCCATTTCGGTAGGGATAAGACCGTTGCGCTAGTTGAGGAAAAGTTTTATTGGCCAAAACTTAAGGCGATGGTGGGAAGGGTAGTGAGTAGTTGTCGTACATGCCAGGTATCCAAGGGCACCAAAACCAACGTAGGATTATATACACCCTTGCCTATCCCTTCCACACCATGGGAAGACGTGAGTATGGACTTTGTCTTAAGCCTACCCACCATTTTACGTCGTCACGATTCAATTTTTGTAGTTGTGGATATGTTTTCAAAAATGGCATATTTTATTCCGTGCACTAGGACCAACGATGCATCTCACATTGCAAAATTATATTTTAAAGAAGTCGTTAGTTACCGGGGAGTTCCGAAGACAATAGTCTCGGATAGAGATGTCAAGTATACGAGCTATTTCTGGAAAACACTTTGGATTTTAATGGGTACCAAATTATTGTTTTCCGCCGCCTATCACCCACAAACCGATGGGCAGACGGAAGTGGTTAATCGGAGCTTGGGGAATCTTCTTAGATGTCTAGTGAGCGATCACAAAGGCACGTGGGCTTTACTTCTTCCCCATGCCCAATTGTCCTACAATAATTCAAAAAATAGGTCCACGAGTATGTCTCCAAACGAGATTGTTCACGGGTACAAAGCCCCTGTGCCGCTTGACTTAGTTCCGTTGCCCCCAACGTACAAAGCAAGTCAGTTTGCACAATCCTTCGCCCAACACATTCATGACCTACATGCACGTATATGGGCTACCTTGACTGCTCAATACGAGTCCTATCAATCGCACGCTAATCTACATAGGAGAGTGTCACACTTTAAAGTTGGCGATCTGGTTTTAGTCCGGTTAGTTCCCGAACGACTGTCATCTGACACCGTTAAAAAGTTAGCACCAAAGCGCGCTGGCCCTTTTTGGATTATAAAGAAGCTAGGTGACAATGCTTTCGTTTTGGATTTGCCTGCTGATTGGGGTATCTCCCCCATTTTTAATATTTCAGATTTGACTCCGTTTGTTTCGCCTCCACAAGAGTTGAATTCTTTGTCGTCTTCTCCCTCCACTAAAATTTCTAATGGGTTGGGGAGTGGTAGTTCAGATGATCTCTCTCTTTCGGTCCCCACAGGTATATCATCGGATGGTGAGTTGCATTCTTTTATTCCTACTGCTGACATGTTTCCCAGGTTTCCCAAGACATTTCTCACTCCAGATACGATACTTGCTGCTGAGCCACTTGCTACTGCTGATGGTGATACCTACAGCTTCCTCATCCGTTGGCATGACCGCCCCCCGTCGGACGACTCATGGGTACTCGAGACGGAGCTTCGACGCTTGGATGCCGCTCTGCTCCACCGCTATCTCTCGGACCACGCATCGGAGATACGTGATTTTGAGCGGGGGAGGATTGATGTCGCGGCCCCTCCTCCACTACTTGATGATGATCCGGTTGCCGAGGCACAACGATATAAAGATTTTAGGTGCTAAGCCCACTTGAAGAAGAATCTTCTTAATTATTATGCTCTTTTATTTTATATTTGTGAATATAAAATTATTCCATGTATGGGTAATAATTTTATATTCATATACGCATTTGAACTATTTATTTCCTGCAATTTTAATATCTGGTGTGTATTTAACCGCCCGGATGGTTGAGATTACATCTCCATCTTGGACGGTTGTGTGTTGTTTGTAACTCCTATATAAGGAGGCTTTGATGAGGATTAATTAGAAAGAATTTAACCTAAAAAAAATCTCTCCCCTTGAGAATTTCGGCCAAGGAGGTTTCCCCCTTGCCGCCGCCCCCTTTGGTGTGAAGCCATCCTTTGCTCCCTCCATCCCTCTTCGGTGCGACTCCGGCGTGGATTCCTTCGGTGCGACTCCAAGGAAGAAGGTTGCAGCCCCATTCGGTATGACGCCGGTGGATCCATGGAGAGAGTGATTCTCCCACTTATCTTGTGTGTTTATTGGATCCGGGTTGGGTAACTTCTCTCCCTCATCTTGTGATTTCTTGCTTTAGATTTGTGGAGGTTGAGCATCCGTTTTATCCACGATTTTAAATACTCCGCTTGCAATTTCTGAGATTGATTTTGTTGTTATCGAACCTCTTTTATTCCGGATCGGGTATGTCCAATTTGCTTGAGCGGATCTTGGCCTATAGCCTTGGTTTTGCTCTCCAAAAGGATTGGCAACCTTTGTGTTAATTTGGGGAATAATCCGACTCTCTTCCAATCGTTATTTTAGAGTCGATCATTCCTCCCTTGTGGTGTATGTGCTGCGTTAGATGCGAAACGTATTGCGAAGATAGATGCTTGTGTAGGTGCGGTAGATCTAGGTGTGAAAGGCGTCGTGAGTTTTCTTGCTCGTGTCAATCTCATAATCACGGAAACCCCTACATCAGTCTGTTGCCCCTAGGAATCTATAAATAAAGGGTGAGAGCTCTCATTTTAGGCATTGAAGGATTGGAGAATAGAAGCCATCTTTTGATCATCTCGGTGCCGAAGCCAAATCCCGGGTGTGAAGCTCGGGTCTACCTCCTCCCTCCCATCTCCCATTGGCCGGCCCTCCCACCTTGCTATACCTCCTTGGCCGGCCACTCCATTTCCCCTCCTCCTCCATAGCAGCAACCCCAACAATCCTCCTCCACTCCACCTAGAAGCATCTGGCCATCAACCTTCTCACCTCCTCCCCTTCACCATTGGAAGCAACCAACAAGACTTCCTCCCAACAACTGCCAAAAAACCACCCATACATCTCCCTCATCAAGTTACCGGCCATTTCACCCCCTTCAAAGCCCACCCCAACATCCCCTCCCGCAGCCATAATATTCCCCTCCCACCCACTGCTCCCCTCCATTTTGTTTCCAGCATCACTATCAGCCGGCCAAGGGGTCTCATTCCTTATCCAAGAGGCCGGAAACCACCTTCCCATCTCTCCTCCTGTCGTGGAACCACCATCCCCTCCAACTCCCTCCAAAAATAGCCCCAATACTCCCATTAAAACAACTCTGGCGATCACCGGAGTTCGTCTCCGATCACCGGAGTTCATCTCCGACCACCTCTGGTGGTTCTCCTATACCACCCTTATTTCCATCATTTGGAGTTTTCCGGCGATCGCCAGAAAACTTCTCCGGCGACCACCACCACCACTAGCAACCGCCTCCGGAAACAACTAGCCACTCTCCACCTCCACCACCACTCATAACTACCATAACCACCTTCATAACCACCAATGAACTCCACTACTTCCACTCTCCTAAATTAAAGGAAGTATTTCCTAAATTTAGGCTTAACTCCTCCCCACTTCCCCCATAATAGTTGCCAGCCCTCCCCTTAATTCCTAACCACCCTTCACGTGGAACCATTTCATTTCCCTTGCCCTCTCTCAAAACAAAACCCCATCCTCCCTGTAGTATTGGCCGAACAGCTTCACCCCCCCCCCCCCCCCCCACTATCCTCTCTTAATTAAACCTCCCCATCCCACTAAATTCGCAACCCAACCTCTGTTACTCCCTCTCATTAATTTCCCCTTCCGTGGATCCCCTACCTGCAAAGGCTGTTTTTACTTTCTTCCTCCCACTCAGCAGCCCAAAACCTCCCCGAAATTGCTGTCCCGGTGCTGTTCAGACATCCTGCAGCCACCCACAACCCTTGCCGCACCACCACTCCCCCTCATACAGCCACCCCACCCTCTAGAATCGCTGTCCAGTTCTCCGGAACAGCAAATTTCAGTTGTCTGTTGCTGAAAGCCACCTCCATGCACCTATCCAATTGCTGTCCCTGTTCTTGGGCAGTCCCAAACCATTTCTGAATGTTGCAAATCCGCCCCGGCAGCCCTCCGAGAGCACCTCCCGCCCTACCCTCTTTATAGTCGTGGTATCTAAGGTTTGTGTGTTGATTTCTTTATTGTTGGATCGTGTGTTTGTTCTCTACTTGAAAGATAGTGGCTTATAGACTTTGTTTTCAATTGTTTTGGTTTGTGTAATCTCTCATTTAAATAGCTATTTGATTTCGCGCACTCTCGCACTTGTAATATCTCTCTTGTTTCCTTGCTTGTATGCTTTAATTATTGTAGTTTATCATTCATAATTGATTCATAAAGAAAGTTATTGCAAGTTTCAAAGTCGACGGCTCTCATATTAGTTGCATGTAGTGATCACCCACATTATCCCCGTCTTATAGGATCGTCCTACGTCAGACTTGAGGCTAATTCTTGGGTAGATTTGTGGAGCGAGTCGGTATATAAAACACAAGATTGTATTTTATCACATATTGATCTTTCCGTCAAAAGATCAAAACTTTTGCATGTCTTAATATTTAATCATTGAATGACAAAATTTGTCTTTTACTCTTTATGATGATTTAATCTTTTGATATCTTGATTCCCCCTGTGCATCATTTTAAATCATCTAAATTTTAATTTGATCAAGAAAAACAAAATTTTATAATAATCTTCATTAACCCCCCCCCCCCCCCCCCCCCCCCCCTCTCTAAAGAAGTCACACGATCCAACAAGTGGTATCAGAGCTAAGATTTCTTTTAGTAGGCGACACAACTGTTCACCTGGAATACAACAATCGTGAAATCAATCCACGAGAATTTCTTCAGGATGAGCGAATATCCCGGACAAGGCCGCACGAGTATCAATATGGGTCATCAACCATTATAGCACGTGCGAAAGCTCCTGACAAAATGCGTAAACTTCAATTTCCAACTACAGCTTGCGCGAACTCATTCTCAATGTAACGACTATCCACCATATGTATCTCTCCCCCTATACGTTTTTCCCGTACTCGGGCAGTCTTTTCTTTCCGAGCCTACCTGCTTAGGAAGCTCCCTAATAGTATAAAAAAGGGTGAACTATCGTGAGAGGTATCCGAAACGATCATCGAGTTGTCCGCAAGTTCTGGCGAGCTTAATTTCCTGGCTTTCATAGTACCCGTGAATTCCTCTTTACTACAGTTGTTTTGAACGTAACTCTTGTAACCTCCAATTCAATTAATAAAATAACACAAAACTAAAGGTTCACAGTGTGTGAAACCTGGTCTCGCCGTCCGCGACACCTCTTCTTTCCTAGACATTTACAACCCAAAGTAATCTTCCACCCACAATACTTAATTCGTCATATCTCTCCTTGGGTGTGGAGTTGAGGCACTTTCATCCCCAACAACCTTGAGAAAAATAGCCAATCATGATTTCGCATCAAATAAGGGTCATGGTATTACGCATCCACCACTTTTCACAGTCGCTGATTATACATATTGAAGTACTAGGATGAGATTTTTTCTAATAATCTTATATATGGATGTTTGGTATATGGTAGAAACTCGCTACAGTCCATCTAATGCTGTCAAGAATAAGGTCATACAAAACCTAAGGATAAATGAGACGACTTTGATAAACACTGATGTTCTAATAATGCTAAAGCTATGAATTCATTATTTTGCGCATTAAATAGAACTAAATTTAATAGAACATGTACCTAAGAAAATGCATATGGTATTTGGCGTTTATTAGAATTAAATCATGAAAGTACTTTGCATGTTTGACGTTGCATCAAGGGTTTTGGTAAACGTGTGATTGCGGCCTCAGTGTTGTTGTGATGCCAATTTTCCGTGAGATTAGCGGATATCGAGATTAGGACAAGGAGAGCAAGGGAGAATCCTAGTAATTGAATATGACATCGAGATAGCGTATGCTAAAAATTAGGTCGTCGATTATATCGCGATCTTGAGAGCTTAGCGTGATGTCTCCGTAGGGACCGCTATTTGGGAATTCATGCTTTATGCTTTTTAAAATTTAAATGAGAATGTAACGGTGAGGGGGAATTTATGAGTAATGTCGTTGTATAGGCTAGGAGACTTTACTCACAATGCCACCGTATTCCGTATGTGCAATTGGAGAAAGGTCCAGAGGCCAGGAGACTTCATGGGTATGTGTCGCCAAGAAGGCCAGGAGACTTTGCACATGATGCTGCCGCACATAAATTGATTAATAGCGTAAATGTGTAATTCTTGGGTACTGTCGTCGTAAGGGCCAGGAGACTTTACTAATGCCTACACGTTTTCTTGAAGAGAACGATAGAGAGGTGGTGGTCGTGGGACTGTATTAGGATATACTGCCATCATACTCTTGTCTTGAAATGTGATGTGAAAGTGTTATGATGATCTGTTAGATTCACACACATGATAGGGTGTCGTGGGCAACACCCGCTTGCATACACGTTGCATTGTTAGGCCTCTTTTCTTTGATGCTCAACATAGAGACATGATTGATTCTTGTGACATGTAGATTAGAGTTTGATATGTCTGTTTATATGTTTATTTTCATGTGCATACGAAGTACTGACTTGCATGGTGATGTAATTCCACGGGGTCCGCTAGAACAGTCGGGAGAAGGGGTGTTGTTACATAGTTGTGTTCAACCTATATCTAACACTCGTGTACCTTTTTTATCGATTTGGTTGCAGGGCAAGGATCCAATGTTGGAGCGCGCTAGCCGGATATAAAAGCCAAGAATCATGAAGTGTTCCCTCTTCCCTCTTCCTTTCCTATTGTTTTTCCTTGGCATAATTTGTCGGCCTGTGAGCCGAGGTAGCATAGGAGTTTAGATAAATTTTGAGGTATTGGATATGTTGGATGCTATGATTGTAATGCGATAAGGCCGATTAATCTTTTGATTACTTATAGATGTGGACACTCTTTGGAGATTACTGTTTTAGCTTTAGCAGTTGTATAAACTTTGTTGTGTAGTACTATTATTGTTATATCATCATATAATGCTAAAATTTGTGATGGTTATATGTTGTGGGGCGTGTCCGGCCTCATACTATATGATTGTTGCGGTGGAGGTGTTACAAAAATCACGTCTTAAAGTTGAGTATTCTAAAAGTCACTGACTTGCTCTTTTGTGGCTAATTCTTTCTACAAAGATTTGTTTCGGGCATCCAAGAAATTCCTTTGGCTCCATTCTTTGGTCCCTGTCACCTTTGGTTATGATTTTAAGCATCTTCATCCTTGAATGTCAAGTTTTTCAATTTATTAGACAAAGGTTACGAGTTGTCATTTGCTCCACTCTTTGGTTGTGCCACCTTTGGTTATGATTTCAAGCATCATCGGCCATGAATGTTGAGTTTTTCAATTTTCTAGACAAGGGTTCCGAGCTGGTGACTTGCTCCACTCTTTGGCTGTGTAACCTTAGCCATGATTCCTAGCACCTAGAATCAATTAATCTCCATGAAATTCATGAATACTATTTCTCCAAAATATAATTTATATTAATACATCTAATTTTATTGATATGTAGTTACTCCCGTAATAATAAGAATTTTCAATGTTTGCAGAGTTTAGTGCAAGTTAGATAGCATACTCAAGTAATGTGGTATCCCATGGGCTATGATAGAATACCTAAAGACATGCATATGACAGCATACCTAAAAACATTGAAAAGACACCTTATCCCATAACCTTAGTTATGATAGCATACCTAAAGACAGATGCGTATCAATACACCCATCCTGAAAAGCGATCTTGTCTCCAAGGTCGAGCCGGGAAGGGTTCCATGGGTGCATCGGTGAGACTCGGGAGGCTCCACTGGTGGGCGGATCAGGTGAAACATCAGAAGCATTGAGCCATCATGGTGGGCTGGATGCTGCAGATCTGTGATACAGGTGACCGAAATGGGCTGAATACTGCGATTGCGACCATTGGAAATGATAGCATACCTAAAGACATGCATATGATTGGATCGGATCGAGGATCGTAAGATCCTACTACATTCATAAAGTAAGACTTAAAATATGAAATTGATTTTGGTATCATCCAATTATACAAAAAATCAATACAAAAAACTATAAACTTAATCATTTTCATATGTTGTTGAATGTGAAAATTTGACCAAACACTCGAAGAAAATGGAAATTAATCATTTGAGTTTAATTCTTATTGTTAAGAATTTTGATTCGGATGTCCTTGAAAGATTACTTGTCAATAAACTAAAACTTGTCAACCTTGAGGCCTTAACTTGTCAAGCTTAATGAAATTTTATTCCTTGACTTCTGGGATAGCCAGCCATTTACTGACGGCCAATGATGGCACTGAATTGAGTATTCTGTTTGAGTTAACAGATGAGGAGAAGCATGTAGTTGCAAGTTGCAACAGCATACTCTTGCACTCCAAGGTGTTTGTGTCCTAGAACTCTAGAAGGTGACCTTTCTAGGGCTACTTTCAAGAATGATTCTGCTTTTGAAAAAGATGCGAGGCTTCAGAAGAAAAAATTACTGAAGCAGGTGTTTATTACTGTCAGCCCAAAACTTTGCTTGGCAATACAGGACAACATTAATCGACTTACAAGTTACAAGATTGGCCAAAATAGAGAAGATGATAGCATCATACAGGGAACTGCTGACTTACTCGTTGACCGACTGATGGATAGATGGCGAACTTATGTAAGCCGTCGGCGAGGTCAGAGGTCTTCCGCAGAGGCGCAGATGTTCCAACTTCCAAGTTCCGGCCTGCACCAAGCGCTGACCGCCTCTACAGTCTACACACCGCTAGAAGGAGCATTCGGCAGAGAGAGGAGGGTGCAGGATCGGGATTAGAAGGGAATAGCCGAATAGGGTTTCGTAACTTTGGGTCCATCGATTTTAAACCGCCGAAACTATTATAGCGGGGTCGGTAGAATCGCGCAGAGATCGCGATTCTACCGATCCTACGGGTTGGATCGCGATCCCACGTGAACAGGGGCCAAATTCGATCCTACATACGACCCAGATCGAATTTCAGGATCCGGATCGTAGGATCGTACAATCCCATGATCCGGATCGCGATCCGGATAACCTTGGAGTTGGGAAGGGTCCCATGGGCGCATCGATGAGACTTGAGCGGCTCCATTGGAGGGTGGATAAGGTTAAACATCAGAAGCATAAAGCCATCGTGGTGGGCTAGATGCTGCAGATCTGTGATATAGGTGACCGAAATGGGAGTATAACTCAACATAGAACTACCCGAGAGGTGAAGCAATGTCATGCCCACAAAAGATCTTATCCTCAAGGTTGAGCGAGGTGCACGCCAGTTGGGACAGGGCCTCGGTCGGAGCCGGATGCTATGAAGATTGATGGTGGAAACCAATCCAAATCCTGAAAGAGGGTCGTGGGGCCGGACATTAGGTTGATGAGGAGTAGGTAGTGATGATTTGGAATAAAACCTAATGGGAAGTTTGGTCGAAGTGGGAGAGTGACAAGATGTGAGAGTAGGGTAACAGTGGGCCCAAGAGATGTTGGAAAAGAGAAGTTGGGAGATAAGAGAGTTGACAGGTGGGCAGGGGTCTCCAAGAAACGGCATGGAGCAGAAAAATCTTGTGGCACCGTATGAAAAGCCGACGAACCACCATGTGGAGTTGTTGTCGCGGATTTGTCGAAAGGCGAGCGGATTGGAGGCAGTCAGTGCAAATCGGAAGATGGAGGGGTATTAGGAAAGTGCGTGTTGCGGACGACAGTGGAAGAATGAAGGGGTGTTGGGAAGGAGTAAGCAACAATGTTTCCAATGGTCGAAGACCCACTGAGGAGTGGCGGTGGTATGGAGGGAGGAGGAGGCTCGTCCGAAAGCATAGAGGCGGGCATGGGTTGTAAGGGGCGTGTGGAAGAAGCCGACGACGAAGCGCAAGCGCCATGGCAAGGAGGTTATCCATGGGAGCGTCAATTCGATCGCATCGAGCATGCACTGAGTCCAGAAAGAGGGTCATGGCTGAAAGGGAGTGTGGGGGCCGACGGAATGCGGCAAGAGGCTCTGGAGGGCAGTCGGAATATTGCAGGAGGCGCAGGAGGGCCGACAGAATGCGGAAGGGGTGCAGGAGGGTCGTTGGGAAGCAAAGGGAAGTGCGGACGCTCGACTGGATGCTGACGGAGACGCCGAAGGACGCTGGAGGCTATCGAGAGGCTACAAGAGTCTCTGGAGGGGCAGACGGACACAACAAAAGGCGGTGCTGGGAGGCAGGAGGGAAACAAGGATGAGGAGTGGCCGCTGGAAGCTGACGGAAACATCGGGGAGCCGATGCATGGCCGACGATGGCGCTGGAGAGAAGTCCACACGAGGCGCATCAGCGGAAGTCCACAAGAGGCGAGGACGAGAGCGCGGGAAGGTCGCGATCGGGTGTGTGCGGGGACGAGGACGCGCGCCCGGGTCGCGCTGAAGCGCGACTGTGGTCGACGCGTGTGGGAGGAGAAAAACGATCGGAAGAGGAAGATCTCATTAGGGTTTCGTCGAAAACACTAAATAAGTGGCGGGTCGGACCAATAGATGGAGGCCGTATCAAGAAGAAGAACAAAGAACACGAATTTGCATTGCATGAAATAAAAGTTACAATTGGGAGACAAGCTCTCGACAAGTACCTATAGACCGGGTCCTCCAAGGCATTCCCCTACACTCAAAAGATAAAGATAACTCACCCCCAAGGCTCCTTATATAGATGGAGACCCCCCCGCACCCCCCCACCCCCCTCAACTACAGGACAAAATACCTAAAACACGTGCACATCAATAACCCAAAGAAGTACAAAAGTTAAAATCTAGATCTCCAAACATTATCTGAGAAATTTGTATTCAAGGTACTACTATCTAGAGTCGTAAGGTGTCGCGGCATCAATGAAGAATACAAGTACTGGAGAAATACCAATTCAATAAAAATGAATTACCTTCTTAACACGTACAAAACCTTCTACTCTGCATCCACTTGTTGATGGCGCAGGCCGTTTTACTGAATCAGTCTCTACTTTGGATTTGTTCTCCAATGCCAGCTCATGAGACACTTTTGGAATACTTGCTACAAGAATTTCCATTGCCTACCCCAAAAAAATTTAGAAAATATACTAATATGATACAAGAAAATAATAAAATATTAAGAATAAAATTCGCATATGCAAAGATTTCATCAAAGAAAATTTTATCTAAGCTACTGAATAGACTTTCAACCATACCGCGACCAAGCTATCTGTATCCCTCTCTCCATAATAAGATTCATGATCGTGGTGTCCATGATCTTCCCTGTGTAAAATGTTATTTAATTTCCAACTCTCATAATGCAATGAATATCAAATGGAAAAAAAGAATGAATTGAAATTGTTCTTAATATATCCAATGCGTGCTTCTATAATTTTATAGACAACTACATATCTTCATACATTTATACAAATAGACCATAAAAGAGTAACCATTTGTTTTTCCTATATATAACTTAAAAATTCATCTCTTTGGACTTCGTGGATTCATAGAGCACTAACAAAATTATTTCAAACCCACATTTCCTTCTACACGTAATTTTTTCCCAAATCTTCTTGTCCCGTTAAACATGAAGAGAACTGTTTTACGAGTTCACTGCTTTTAACTGCATCAAAATTAGAGTTAGGACATACCTTAAACATCTAGATCAAGGTAAGGATTTTATTGCTATTATCATTATTATTGTTATTATTATTTAATTCAATTTATAGGAATTAATTACTGTTGAGATGGAAAATTGTTGAGATGGAAAATTACTTGACTTCATTTCAATAATAGGCCCCTTATATATAAAGGGGTTACAATATTAGGCAAACCAAATAATAATAATATTCTAACACTCACCCTCAAGTTGGGCGGGAGATATCAATCATGCCCAACTTGTCCACAATCTTGCTAAATATGTTTCCACTCAGTCCTTTGGTGAGAATGTCCGCTAGCTGCCTGTTGGAGGGCACAAAGGGAGTACACACAATTCTTCTTTCAATGTTATCCTTGATAAAGTGCCGATCCACCTCAATGTGCTTCGTCCGGTCATGTTGAACGGGATTGTGTGCGATACTGATGGCTGACTTGTTGTCACAATACAGCCGGATGGGCCCTTCTTCCACAAGACCAAGATCCCTCAGTAAAGCCCGAAGCTATAAACCTTCACAAACCCCCTGGGCCATAGCTCTAAACTCGGTCTCAGCACTGGATCGCGCCACCACTTGTTGCTTCTTGGTCCTCCAGGTAACAAGGTTGCCTCCAACAAGAGAGCAGTATCCAGAAGTAGATCACCTATCGTCAACAGACCCGGCCCAATCAGCATCAGTATAGATTTCAATCTTTAGATCAGTACTTTGAGCAAACAGGATACCCCTTCTTGGTGAAGACTTGAGGTACCGTAGAATCCTGTGTGTAGCATCCACATGTCGGGTTAGGAGCGTGCATGTACTGGCTCACCACACTCAGCGCATAGGAGATATCTGGGCGAGTATGGGACAGATATATCAACCTCCCCACTAATCTCTGGAATCCTGAGATATCTTCAATATCCCCTCCATCATCACGCCCCAGTCGGTGATTTGTTTCAATCGGAGTGTCAGCAGGTCTGCATCCGCTCATCCCCATTTTCTCCAGAAGATCTAACGTGTATTTCCGCTGAGAGACAAATATACTCTGCTTAGATCTAGCAACTTCAATTCCCAAGAAGTACCTGAGTTTTCCCAGGTCCTTGACCTCAAACTCTCTAGCTAGCTTTGCCTTCAAACTCTGAATTTCCTCCACAGCATCACCTGTTATGACAATATCATCAACATACATAATGAGAACAGTAATTTTCCCAAGCTTATGTTTGATGAACAGCGTATGATCTGCGTTGCTCTGACTATATCCAAACGACACCATAGCCTTGTGGAAGCGACCAAACCATGCTCTCGGGGACTGCTTCAGCCCATATAGAGCCATTTTCCAGCAGCATTAACTGGAGTAAGACCTGGAGGGAGAGACATATAGACCTCCTCTTTCAAGTCACCATGGAAAAAGACATTCTTCACATCCAGCTGCAACAGGTCCCAATTTTTGCAAACAGCAACAGATAGTAAGACCCTGACTGTATTCATCTTGGCCACCGGGGCAAACGTCTCCTGATAGTCGATGTCATGGGTTTGTGTATAACCCCTTGCAACCAACCTCGCTTTACATCTCTCAACAATCCCTTGGGGGTTCTGTTTCACCGAGAACACCCACTTGCACCCAACAAGTTTCTTTCCGTGGGGAAGAGGAACTAAATCCCAAGTATGGTTCTTCTCCAGAGTCTTCACTTCCTCAACCATCGCCTCACGCCACATAGGGACCTCAAGAGCCTGCTGCCACGATACAGGTATGGAAGAAGCAGCAAGGGAAGAGACAAAGGTCTTGTAGGAGGTAGAAAGAGAATCATAAGATACATAATTTGATAGAGGATGGCGAGTACAAGACCGAATACCTTTTCGGATGGCAATTGGAGGATCAGAAGGCCCTGAGTCAGGATCCACTGACTGTTCTGGTAGCATAGCTGGATCTTGTGTGCTTGTCCTCTTCGCACGCCGAGTATATACCTGCAAGGGCGGAGGTGAAAGTATGTAGGGTGGATGAGGCGTAGGATAGGAACTCACCTCCACCAGTATAGGAGGACTCACTTCCACTGGAGTCTCCCCCTGAAGTGAGGGATACGATGGAGGTATAGGTAGAGGAACAAAGGGGACACATGAAGGGGGGGATACGGTGGTGGAGGTGGCATCAGACGGAGGGTAATAGGACTCGGATTCACGAAATGTGACATCCATACTGACAAACACTTTCCTGGTAGGTGGATGAAAACACTTGTACCCCTTTTGCGTCGGTGAGTAACCAATAAAGACACACTTGAGAGCACGAGGATCAAGTTTGGACGGGCGAGGGTGGTGTATATGAACAAAGCAAACACAACCAAACACCCTAGAGGGAAGCCGGGTAGGGGGTACATGGAGAGTAGCAAGGGGGTAGAATTCCCCAGGACACGTGTGGGCATACGATTGATGAGGTATGCAGCAGTAAGAACAGCATCGCCCCAATAAAATTTTGGGAGATACATGGTGGACAATAGACACCGAGCAACCTCCAGGAGATGGCGATTTTTCCGCTCAGCAACACTATTTTGTGCTGGGGAATAGGCACAGGTGGTCTGGTGGAGAATGTCGTGATCAGCAAGATAGTGCTCAAACTGCGAATCAATGTATTCGCGGCCATTGTCACTACGAAGTATTTTAATTGTGAATTAAAATTGGGTGGAGATCATATTATGAAATCGGCGAAAAATAGAAAAAACATCACTTTTGTGACGCATCAAATACAACCATGTAGTACGAGAGAAACAATCAATGAACGTAACAAACCACACACAACCAGAAATGGAAGGGAACTGACATGGACCCCAGACATCCGTATGAATAATAGCAAAAGGAATAGAACTAGGTAGCGAAACATGCTTAAATGAAGTACGAATATGTTTGTTTAAACTACAGACATCACACACAAAAGTCTCAAAAATAGCAGTAGGCATAGTAGGAAACAACAACTTCATAACAGGGATAGAGGGGTGTCCTAGGCGACAGTGCCATGAGTACAGAGGATGGACAGTGCTGGAATGGAGAGCGAGAGTTGGTGGAGGTGTGCCAGAGTCGAGCACATAGAGACCGTTCACCATGCTACCAGAGCCAATCACCTTCCCCGTCGTCAGGTCCTGAAAAACACAAGAAGACGGAAGAAAGGTCACAGAGCAATGCATGGAGTTAGTTAAGTGACTGGTTGAAAGAAGGTTATGAGTAAAGGTGGGAACATGGAGAACAGAGGACAAGGTAAGAGAGGAGCAGGGGATGGTGCCCTTCCCGGCAATAGAGGAAAGGGAACCATCGGCAATGCTCACCTTGTCACGCCCAGAGAGAGGAGTATAGGAAACAAAACCTATAGAGGACCCGGTCATACGATCCGTGGCCACAGATTCAATGACCCATTGAGTGGAGGGAGGAGAAACAGCAGAATGGGCACCTGGCAGTCCCGTGCGAGCGTAGGAGGAAGAGGCAGAAGGCTCCGCAGAAAGGCCCTGCATCATGCGTCGGAGAGCCAACATTTCGCCCACAGTAAAGCCACCAAGAGTGGCAGAGGCATCAGTAACAGAGTAGCCCTGAGAGATATCGGCAGCAGCATCAGTAAGATGGGCCGCACGTGGAGCAGCATGACAACCGGAGAAGCGTCCAGAACCACGACCACCACGAGGTGGAGCACCCCCTCTTGGGGTAGGGAACCCATGAAGCCGGAAGCAGGTATCCAGAGTGTGGCGACTCTTACCACAATAATCACATAGGAGATGATCCTTATCAGAACTCTTCGACTTGGGGTCCCGTGATGGACGCATACCAAGAAGAGGGGGTAGAAGCGGCAAGGGCAGAGCTCTCCGGCACAGAGTCAGGAAGGAGAGTCTGACGACGATCAAATTCCTGCTGCACTAAACTGTAGACCTCAGGAAGAGAAGGTATCTGCGGGCGTCCCAGAATTTGAACACTGATCTGATCGAAGTCGCGGTGCATTCCATGAAGAAATTCAAATATGCGATTGCGGTCATCCCTGGCTCTAACCATTGCCGCATCAATAGGGCTAGCAAAGACAAGAGGATCAAAATGATCCTACTCTTGGTAAAGCTGCGTGAACTCCAAGTAGTATGCTGAAGGAGGACGATCACCCTGCCTGAGTAAACAGATTTTGCGGCGCAACTGGAAGATTTGAGAAGCATTGCCACGGCGAGAGTAAGTAGACTCCGCACGACGCCAAATATCAGTAGCATTGTGTTATGGGCTTGGTTCGTTGCCGGATTGTTGGAGGCGGAGATACAAGGGCAAGCCCTAGAACGGTGGAGGAGGGAAAGAGAGAAGAAGAAACCCTAGAGGGTGGAGGAAGGAGAGAAGAACTTAGAGAGAGAGAGAGGAAATTAGAGAGAGAGAAGGAAACTTTCATACTTCATTTCATAATCCCCCAAATACATGATCGGGTCTAATATATAGAACCCCGGGTGGCATACCCGTAAATACATAAAATGCAAACAATATTAAAATACTACAACATTACTACGAGTCTAATAACTATGACTCAATACACACAACGAGGTAAATAAGATAACTGATGGAGGACCATAACACATAACATTCCACCCGTCCTTCTTTTTGAGCTTGTCCTCAAGCTCAAACTCCAGTAGGATGTTCGGTTTCTCTGGCTCCTTGATCTCGCGCCAAAATAGCGCCTGGTAGTCCGTCGCGGTGGTAGTGGCGGCGAGGAGTAGCGACGGCGCCGGTGGGAAGACGAGTGGCGGACGGAATGAGGCCGGTTGGTCTGGCGGAGCTGCGGGAGGCCGGAGGAGCAGGGCCACCAAAGGAGCAACGACCGGCAAAATGAAGGGGTCCGGCGGAAATGGCGGTGTGGTGCGAGGCAGCAACGGCCATGCGGCCGAAAGGGCCGACTGAGTAGTGGCCGGCAGTAGAGGCAACAACGTGGTCGGAGGCGGCAGAGGCGGCGGCGAAGACGGCGGAGGCCGCACAAGTGGTGCGGGTTTGGAGAGCGGGACCGGCAAGGCGGGGGCCGGTGGCGTAGGCGGCGGTGGAATCGGCCTCGGGAGGCGGTCAGAAAGGGCCGAGACGACGGCTGAGGAGAGCCGCAGAGCAGAATGTACCGTAGGTGACGGTAGAGCGAGAGGAACCTCGACGAGCGGAGGAGGGACAACTGGCGTAATCGGCGGTCCGAAGTGGCCCGACGTGACCCATTTGTCTATGGTGGTGCCGAGGCGAGAGGCGGAAGCCTGAAGGGGCTGCAACATTTCCCACAACTTCGAACAAAGGGCGGCTTCGTCAGCGGCGCTTAATTGTATGTCGCGTATTTGCATGTTCATCATAATGAATTGATTAAGTTATTAATTCAAAAAGAATTAATAAAAATCAATTAATTGGACATATGTGGGGAAGAGTGGCTGTGGGGCCCACAGAAATTAAAAGGGGTGTGTATGGGAAGAGACAAGAAAGGAATGAAATTAAAGGAGGGTTGGGGGGGGGGGGGGGGGGGGGGGGGGGTCCACGGAGAGAAATAAAAATAGCAGGCCGATGGGACTACACGGCTCGATAACAGCGGATGGGACGAAGACGGCTCGAGGAGCTGACGGCGTCGCTGGTCGCTGATTGAAGGCGGAGAGCGGGGCTCGAGGACGGCGGAGGCAGCGGGAGATGCGCGAGAAGAGGGAAGGGCGCGCGGAGGGGGCTCTGAAGCTGAGAGCGAGGGTTCGGCGCAGCGGTTAGTAGATCGATGGAGATCGCTGGAAAGCGGGGATCGATGAAGGAGACGCAGTTGCTGGGCGCGTGCTGGGAGACGAGCTGTGGACTTGGAAGTGGGCTGGAATGGCTGTCGTCGGTGACTGGGACGCAACGGGTTGCGGCTGTTGATGAGGGCTCGGGGCTGGAAGAAGAGGAAACAGCAGCGGCGCAGACCGTGGCTGAAACAGTAGCAGCGGGGACAGCAGCAGCGGTTTGCGGCTGAAACCGTTGGCGGCGACCTGCGGAAACAGCGGATGTGGCAGAACGAGTACCAGAAATGAAGTCGCCGGCGTTTGGCTCTGATACCAAGTTGTTATGGGCTTGGTTCGTTGCCGGATTGTCGGAGGCGGAGATACAAGGGCAAGCCCTAGAACGGTGGAGGAGGGAAAGAGAGAAGAAGAAACCCTAGAGGGTGGAGGAAGGAGAGAAGAGCTTAGAGAGAGAGAGAGGAAATTAGAGAGAGAGAAGGAAACTTTCATACTTCATTTCATAATCCCCCAAATACATGATCGGGTCTAATATATAGAACCCCGGGTGGCATACCCGTAAATACATAAAATGCAAACAATATTAAAATACTACAACATTACTACGAGTCTAATAACTATGACTCAATACACACAACGAGGTAAATAAGATAACTGACGGAGGACCATAACACATAACACATTTTCCAGAAATAGATAGTTGCGGGCAATGGACTCCTGCATCGAATTAGTGAGCCAGGACATCACTTAGGAATTCTCTGATTCCCATTGCAGCAATTCAGGAGAATTCCTATCCGGTTCCTTCGTTTGGCCTGTGACATAGCCAAAGAGACGCCGACTTTTGAGGGCAAGCGTGATAGACCGGGACCATGAGAGGTAATTAAATTCATCAAGGCGAATGGTAGTGATTTGAGAGGTATTGTGATCCGTGGTTCCACGGTAGAAAACCGGCGGAGGAGCACCACCGGAAACAGGAGACAGAGTAATTCCGGTAGAGATAGCGGGAGAGTCCGCGCCGCTAGATCCCATTGCTCAGGAATAGAAATCCGGAGAACACCCAAGGGGTAGGGCATCAAGAGGTGGATGGTAAGGGAGAAAGAATCCACCCATAATACTTCATCATGAAGGGAAGACGGCGCCAGAGAAGGCAAGACTTACTGCATGATGCACCGGCGCCGGAACAGGAGAAGAACCGGTTGAGAAGAGGTCTGCGAAGCGGGTCTGCGAAGCGGGAGGCGCGAGCGACGACGGCGAAGCGGGTCTGCGAAGCGGGAGCGGATCAGGAGACGCGGACGACTGCGAGCGACGACGGCGTGCGTGCGATCAGGAGACGCGAGCGACGACGGCGTGCGGAGCAGGAGGCGCGAGTGACGACGGCGTGCGAGCGAACGACGGGATTAGGTCACGCGGGCTCGGCCGGCTCTGATACCATGTTGAGATGGAAAATTGTTGAGATGGAAAATTACTTGACTTCATTTCAATAATAGGCCTCTTATATATAGAGGGGTTACAATATTAGGCAAACCAAATAATAATAATATTCTAGCAATTACAATTATTTAATTGAATTCTAATTATTGTTATTATTTAAAAGAATTAATTATATTATTTTCTTTTGAAAATTATATATTTAAAAAAATAAATATCATCATTAAATTTGCTTTTTATTATTCTATGTTATTCTAGCTAACTAGGGTCTGCTGTATGAATCTTCATTTCCTATTCCTACATATTAACCTCTGTTTGGCGTGCCTTTTTTGCTCCGGTGAGTTTGAACAAAAACGCCACCATCATAGAATATATGTTTGGCATGACAGAGGTTATGATCGCCATCGAGAAAAGAAAGCTAGTTTTGACCATAAAAGTGGATGAAGTTCCTTAGGTGAGGTTGGATGTTCACGAACGATAGTTCATAACCATTGTGTTCACGACCGCCACCCGCCGCGCCAAACAGAGCCTTAAGTGCTAAATGAGGAATAAACTTAGATTAAGCAAGTTAACATTTATCAACTTCCATTAATATTGCCTTGGGTCTACCCATTCTCAACCCGAAAGGAAAATTATTATTCAAATTAGATTATCACATAATCCTACCCATACATATGCATGAATTAGGATGAATCGGAAATAATAAATAACATCAAATGCCACTATTACATTGTGATACTAATATTCTGAGAATAATATGTAACTTGAAATCTTCAACTCTCCCACTTAAGTTTGACAAAAAGTATTTAACGGAAATTGCATGGATTAATGGAAACGGTTACAATCCGGAGCAAGCTCCGGCCAACTCTTGGAGGCTGGTTCCTCCAAGGAGCCTTCTCTCAAATGAGAGTCAAAAGACGATAGTTCCAAAGATGACCTAACTCCTCAAAACCACCTCCTTATATAGGGGGGGGGCTCACATCAAACTAAACATTTAAAGAAAAGCAATAATAAAATAGGAGACGCGTGCGCGTAACAATACATCCCGTCAGAAAAGCGACTTTGACCCCAAGGTCGGAGCGCCGCCCGCCGGTCAGTAGTGGGATGCCGTCGAGGTGCCCGGGGCGTCGTCCGGTAGTCCGTCCGAGAGCAGCAGGGAGTCAAAGTCGGCGGCGGAGAGCGCGGCCACGTCGTCGCCGATGAGGACTCGACACTCCTTCACAGAGCACTCATGACCAGGAGAGTAGGGGTGCTTGCAGCGGAAGCACAGACCCTTGCTTCGTAAGTCGTTGTACTCCTGGTTGGAGAGGCGGTGGGTAGGGACAGGCCGGTTGTTGCGAGGACCCATCATTGGTGGCCGGGGAAGAGGAGGTGGCGGAGGTGTAGGTTTCGGATGGGTCGAGAAATATGTGTAGGAAGGATGCCGAGAGGGAGTTGATGGGGAAGGAATGTCGTCGGACGTCGCGAGAAATTCTGCCTCCACCAGGGGGCGAGATCAATGGCGTGGTGAACCGTTAACGGTTGGAGAGTGCGGAGACGGGAGCGGGAGTGGGGTTGCAAGCCGTTCATGAAGAACCCCAAGTAATGGTCTGGGGGAAGACCGGGGACATGGGTGACTAATTCCACGAAGGCATCAATGTACGAGTCAATGGAGCCGGTGTGACGGACCCCGCAAAGTCGCTCGATCATGGGGCCGGAGTAGTGGGCGTCATACCGCTGAATGAGGGCATCAGAGAGAGTTGGCCAGGTGAGGTCGGGAGAGGTCTAGCGGAGCCAACGGACCCAATGGAGGGCCGACCCTTCCATGCCGATGATTGCGGTGGAGACCCGTTGTGTCGGCGCGGTCTGGTGAATGTCGAAGAACTGCTCGGCGCGGGCAATCCACCCGAGGGGGTCAGACCCGTTGAAGGTAGGCATGTCAGGTCCACGGTACGGTGGAGTAGGCACGTCCACCGCTGCGGAAGCATCGGGAGGCACGGTGCTGGGGGATCCCACAGCAGAGGTGGTAGAGGGCCCGGAGTGTTGGGTGGGCTGCAATTTCTGGAGCATGGTCAGAATCGAGGCGAACTGCTCGGTCTGTGCCTCGAGACGAGAGTTGATGGTGGCGAGGGAGTGTTCGAGGGCTTCCACGCGGGATTCCATCCTCTCCTTTGGCATATGAGGGTGCACAAGGGATAGATGTCGTCGGAGCGTGTCGGAGAGGGGCGAGCTGGCGGCGGAAAGTGAGAAGTCGGTTGGGCGCAGCGGCGACGGCCCGGAGACAGAGCAGATGGCAGGGCGGAACCGCCGCTGGATCGAGGGCTGGATCGAGGGCGTCGGGGCTGGATCGGCGCTGGATCGTCGGTGAAGCAAGCAGGCGTTGGATTGAGGGCTTCCACGTTGGATCGGCGCTGGGTCGTCGCTGGGTCGTCGCTGGATCGACGCTGGAACAGCCGCGGGATCGGCGCTGGATCGAGGGTGTCGGCGCTGGATCGAGGGCGTCGGCGCTGGATCGAGGGCTTGCAAGCAGGATCGAGGGCTGGATCGAGGGCTTTCAAGCCGGATCGTCGACGGCGTTGGATCGACAAGCAGGCGCTGGATCGTCGTCAGCAAGCAGGCGCTGGATCGAGGGCTTTCAAGCAGGAGCGGTCGGCAGTCGCTAGATCGTCGGCAGGCGCTGGGTGCAGCAGTCGAGCGGTGAGACGAACTGGAATTAACCGGCGGCTTACAGCGGGCGGCCGGGCAGGTCGGACCAAATAATACGAACAAGACTGAAATTGCATGGATTAACGGAAACAGATACAATCCGGAGCAAGCTCCAGCCAACTCTTGGAGGCTGGTTCCTCCAAGGAGCCTTCTCTCAAATGAGAGCCAAAAGACGATAGTTCCAAAGATGACCTAACTCCCCAAAACCACCTCCTTATATAGGGAGGGGGGCTCAAATCAAACTAAACATTTAAAGAAAAGCAATAATAAAATAGGAGGCGCGTGCGCGTAACAATATCATTAGTACACACATCACAGCTTAGACCTTTGGTGAAGACGTCCGCCAGCTGGTCCTGGAATGAACAAAAGGAGTAACCAAATTCCATTAATCAAGATGATCTTTTTAATAAAATATCTGACAACTTCAACATGCTTGGTCCTATAATCTTGAATCGGGGTGTGAGTTATGTTGATGGCAGCATTGTTGTCGCAGTACAACGAGAAGAGATTGTGTTCTAGGATCCTTAAGTCCTATGAATAAGATGTCAACCACAATCCTTCACAGATGCCTTGTGACATGGCCCAGTACTCATCCTTTGCACTGGATTTGACAACTACATTTTACTTTTTGCTCCTCCAGATCACTACATTACATCCAACAAAGGTACATTAGTCGGTGGTGGCCTTTCTATCATGGTTTCATGCCCAATCAGTGATGCAATATTTGTTCACATTATTAAGTGCAACAAACGTTCATGTGAAGGGACTGATTGAATTTATCAAGTCATCAAGAGAAATCGGAACTGATTTGAGAACTGTGTCTATCACACGCCTTAGGTGTGCGTCGTGCGTTCTGGGCATGTGCCCTGGAGAATTCAATACTGAGAAGACCAAAACCGTCCAAAGTCATTGTTGAAGAAAATGCAGATCGCACACCCCGACGTGCCCGTCGTGCGCTTTGCCCATGCACCCCTCCATAATGTGCACCTGTTGTTACATTGGCATTTTCATAATTTAATATGGTCATTTCCCGAACACAAGCCCGTTATGCAGGTCATGTGCCTAGGGCGTGTGTAACATAAGTTACACTTTTTGAACGCCTATAAATAGCATCCAATGGAGAGAACCCAATATCACATCTTTGGAGAGTACAATAGGTAAAATAAGGAGGGAAAAGATAGTGTCTTGTGATATAGAAGTCTTCCATATTGTAAGGTTGTTAGTTTATTTCTTTGTTTCCAACATGTCTCTCTATGTTTTTGTATCACATTCTATCATCAAGATAAGTAACTAATTCCATATAGTGCATAATCTTGATGAAACTACAATGATATTAACCTTATAATACCTTTATCGTCATTGATCTCTTAATAATATCTTGATTTATATTTTTTTGAATTGATATTTTCGGTATATGCTATTCATCTATGACCTGTAATTAGAGGTCGAGAGATCCTAGAATATGAGATCACTCAATGATAAAACGAGGTGCATACTCTTCTCAACCATATGGTGACCTAAATCCTTTAGATTAGACCTAAATCCTTTAGATTAGAGTTAAATCTATAACGGGGCTCAAAAATCGATAAAGCAACTCTTGGGAGCGTCGAATAGATCGATTAACCAAAGATTAGACGATAGTAGCCTCGAGAGAGGGGCTATCATAATCGAGGAACCTCCATAGTCCGGATATGTATTTAAAGTCAATGACATTTGTTTTACTTCTTTCTATTTTACTGTAGTGATTGTCTCACTGATTTTATACTTCCGAATTCATTTTCACTTAGCTTTATAACCTTTCAATGTTTTATCCGGTAAAATAATAGTACTTTTGATAAGTAAAAGTACTCGACGAGGCCCCGAGAAATACGACACTTGATATCTTTTATCATATACAATAAGCGATAGGTACGCTTGTCTTATCAAATTGTACTTGAACAACGCACAAGTACAACGTCCACATCATGTTTTTGGCGTCGTTGCCGATATCTTTTTTTTTTGAAAATATTTTGGAAAAGGGCGTTCTATTAATTTCTCATTTAGCTTTTCTTGTTGTTGCTTTTTTTCCATGTTTCCCTTTTTATTTTCTCGTTTCTTATTTTTCTTTTTCTTTTCATTTCTAACCCTTTTACTTTATTTTTATTTTCCCATCTTCTTACCATTTTTCTTTAGATAGTTTATCAGCCATTGGAACCTTTCTAATCTTATTTAAGGTGATTCTGAGATTTAATGCACTATCCAGGGACATCTAAGATTTCATGATCGTCTTTCTTAAATTTGTGAAACCACTCATTCGGAAAGCATGTGAGACAATCTTTATACTAATAAAGGTAACCTCAATCTTCCCGATTCACCATCGGTTCAGTAACGGACTATGTCTGATTATGCTCGATCAATTCTTACGGGTACTAAATCTAGTATTGTTCAGCCCGCTATTGACAATAATAACTTCGAGTTGAAGTCTAGCATCATTAAAATGGTACAACAATTTGAACAATTTGATGAATTGCAAGACGAGGCCCCACACTTGCATATTGCCAATTTTTTTGAAATATGTGACATTTTCAAAATCAATGGAGTCACAAATGATGCAATCAGATTTCGATTATTTCCATTCATTGCGCTATAAGGTAAACAAATGGTTGAATTCTCTCTCAAAAGGATCAATCACTACTTAGGCTATCATGATGGAAAAAATTATATTAAAATATTTTTCGCCCGCAAAAACCGCCAAGTTGTGCAATGATATTTCTTCTTTTGTACAACTTGAATCAAGTCTTTGTACGACACTTGGGAACGGTATAAGGTTTTCCTACGCCGATGCATGCTATCAAGTATTGCCCGCTTGACTTCAAGTCCAAACTTTTTATAACAGGTTAAATCACGCAACCAAACAAATGATTGATGCCACATTCGGAGGTACCTAGAATAATAAAACTCTGGAGGCCGCACAAGATCTTATAGCTAACATAGTGCTGAACAATTATCAATGGAGTACATCCGGCCTAACCCTACCATGCCAGCAGGGGTGTACAAAATTGATAAAATCACCACCCTGGCTTTTACAAGTTTACAAATTGAAGGTACCTATGAATTAGGAGCCACAAGCTTTTGCCGACGCAACACAACATGAATCTGAGCATGTTGACTATATCGGTAATGCTTCTAGACATCCTTTCAATACTTCTAACAAGCCGTACAACAACACATAATCCTGGGTGGCGGAATCATCCTATTTTTTCTTGGGGAACCAAGGCGGCGTTTCGCATCCGCAAAATTCTCAACCTCCAAATTTCCATATCCGCCATCCCTACAGCTATTAACCAATGAAGATATCCTTGCCAAGCTGTCTGGCTTCTTAAAAATGATAAGCGAAATTTTGAGACCACTTTGAGGAATCAAGCTCATTCCATCCAGAATCTTGAGAATCAAATTGCTCAAAAACTCATAGAACGCTATCACGACACTCTACCAGGAAATACGGAAATCAATACAACGGAGCATGCGAAGGCCATCACTCTTTGAAGTGGTAAGAAGCTTCCAGCCACTAAAGCATTGGTTGATCTAGAGATGAAGAAGACAAACCTCCAATATCTACCCCTCCCAAGGAATTTCAGCTCACCATTCCGTACCAGGCTAAACTAAAAAAAAACAAGTGGATGAGCATTACGGTAAATTTCTTAGATCTCTTTAAACAATTATATATTAATTTGCCTTTTTGTGAAGTCATTGCACAGATGCCAAAGTACATAAAATATTTGAAAGACCTACTTTCCAATAAAATGAAATTGGAAAATCTAGTCATGGTGACTCTTAACGCCGAATACCCAACTATCTTGCTCAACAAATTACCAAAGAAGCTGTTACGGCCCACCCCTTGAGGCAGCCCGGGTCAACACCCCGGAGGCCTAGGGCGGCCGTACCAGGGCCGCGGCCCATACACCCCGATGCGTCTCCCCTTTAGCTTCTCCGGGGCGCGTTGTTCAAAACCCAGCGGCTTCACGCTCCTCCAACAACGCGCCCCGGAGAAGCTAAAGGGGAGACGCGTTGGGGTGTATGGGCCGCGGCCCTGGTACGGCCTCCCTGGGCCCCCGGGGTGTTGACCCAGGCTGCCTAAAGGGGTGGGCCGTAACAGAAGCTTATGGATTCAGAGAGTTTCTCAATCTCTTGTTTTATTGCTCACTTTTTGTTAAAAATGCATTAGACGATCTAGGGGACAGTATTAATTTAATGTCGTATTCGTTATTTAAAAAAATGGCATTAGGTGAACCGAGTCCTACTAGAATGAGTATCCAACTAACGGATCGGTCTACTAAATATCCTATGAGCATAATCGAGGATGTTCTAATAAAAGTTAAATTTATCCTTTCAGTAGATTTTGTAATCCTCAATATTGAAGAAAGCGTCCAGGTACCTCTTATCTTTGGTCGTCCAGTCTTAGCTACCCCTCGTGCCATTATCGACGCTAATAAAGGTAATCTTCGATTTGAAGTTGGAGATGATGAAGTCACGAGCACTATAAAATCTTCTATGAAAAAGTTGTTAGAAAATGATAATTCTTGTTATTTTTTTTGAAACTATTTCTAGTGATATTAACAATTCTCTTCTTACTCCCCTGTGTGACTCTAAAAATGATTCCGAACAAACTTTAAATAATATAACTTTTTCAAAAAATGAATCTTCTACTAGTTCCTGAATTCGAAAATTTAGAAAAAAAAATCGGTAAGCTTAAAACATTTTATGAAGATCCTCCATTCTTAAAATTAAAATCACGTCTGAAACATCTGGAATATATATTTTTGGGAGAATTCTAAACTTTCCGTTATCATTTAAGCCTTTTTAAGCAAGGATGAAAAATTAAAATTATTTCATCTTAAAAACACATTGGAAAATCACCGATATCGAAGGAAGAAATCCATGTTTTTGTACTCATAAAATTTTAATGGTAAATCTGAAATTCAACCTCAACGTTGTTTAAACCTACCTATGAAAGAAGCGGTAAAAGTGGAGGGTAAACTCCTTGATGTAGAATAATCTAGCCGATCTCCGATAGTAAATGGGTAAGCCATTTACAAGTCGTGCCTAAGAAAGGAGGATTGACGGTGGTTCCTAATGAGAAAAATGAATTAATACTGACTAGGACTATCACATGATGGTGGGTTTACTTCGACTATCGTAAACTTAATGATGCAACCTGAAAGGATCACTATTCTTTGTCATTTATAGATCAGGTTTTAGAAAGATTGTCCGTACACAACTACTATTGTTTCTTAGATGGAGTTTCAGGTTATTTACAAATTCCAGCCGCACCGGAAGACCAAGAGAACAATTTTCACTAGTCTATTTGGTACATTTGCCTATAAGAGAATGTCATTTGGACTTTGTAACACTTTGACAACTTTTCAACGATGCATGCTTTCTATATTTGATGATTTGGTAGAAAATATAATGGAAGTTTTTATGGATGATTTTTCGGCTTTCGGAGATGCTTTTGATCATTGTTTTGCTAACTTAAAAAAAGTACTCATCCGTTGTGAACAAACTAATCTTGTGCTAAATTGAGGGAAGTCATTCTATGGTATGTGAAGGTTTAATTTTAGGCCACAAATTATGATAAAGCTAAAATTGAAACTACCTCCCCTACAAACGTTAAGGCTATTAGAAATTTCCTAGGACATGTCGTTTTACCGTCGTTTTATCAAGGATTTTTCTAAAATCATTAAATCAGTCACTAAGCTTCTTAAGAAAGATGCTCCTTTTGTGTTTGATGATCAATGTCACATTTCATTCTCTATCAATAAAAATAATTTAATTCATGCACCCATCATGATCGCTCCCAATTGGAGTCTTACCTTTTGAAATAATGTGCGATGCTAACAATTGTCGTAAGTGCAGTGTTAGGACAACACATAAATAAATACTTTCATCCTATCTGTTATGCCAACAAAACTCTAACTGCTGCACTAGAAAATTACACTACCACGAAAAAAGAATTATTAGCTATTGTTTACACTTTTGATAAATTCTATTATTATCTTACTCATTCCAATGTAATCGTCACGATCTTACTTGATCGGGATCTGTTCTATAGAATCGTTTATACCGATCATTTGGCCCCTTGATATTTATTAACAAAACTTAATGCTAAACCTCGTTTGATTTGATGGATGTTATAAATAAAGGAATATGATTTGGAGATAAAAAACAAGAGCCAACAATCATGCAGACGATCACCATTCCCGACAAGAAAATGTAAGTGGTTAAAAGCTTTTAGAAACCAAAATAGATGATGCGTTCCTGCAAGAGCGAGTCTTCGCCCTTCTTTAGGTACACAATTTCAAGACACTGTGGTTAGCAGATTAGATGATACCACTTGTCGGTAACATTAGACAAATTACTTGACCACTCGAGTTCTTCCAAAAGTATATTCTAATTATGAGAAGAAGAATTTCTTCTTTGAACTACAATATTACTTTTGGGAAGACTCATATTTCTTTATGGTATGCGCCTATGTTGTTAAAAGTGGGCCTCAGGCACGCCTAAGGCTCACCAGGCTCAGAGGTTTGCACATTTGTGCTCCTTTGGAGCATAAAAGGCGTGTCTGGGTGAGATTTTTGTTGTAAACTTCTTTTTTTCAAAATAAATAAAGAAATAATGTAAGAACTCAATCATTTTTGTATGATTAAGTGTTTGTGAAACATAATCGAGCGGTGAAACTTAGATATGATGCAAGTGACCACATTGATTCTACGTTTTAAGAGATATAAATGATAATAATGAATGATTAACGAGTATAATAGATGAAGAATCTGATCAAGAAGATGAATAGGCGTTTCATGTTGATTATTTAAAATGGATATGGTTGCATCTTTCCCTCGTCAGGCGCGCGCTTAGGCTCCATGAACCCTTTGAGCCTTGGTGCTCCTTGAGTCTTTAATAACTAAGGTATGCGAGGATCAAATTATACGGAGATGTATCTCAACTGAGGAAGGAGAAAAATGAGACATTGTCATGAAGGACCAACTGGGGGGCATTACCAAGCAAAACGATCTGCTAAAGAGATTCTTGAAGCTGGTTTTATTGGGCCTCTATTTTCAAGCACGCACACTAATTCGTCCAACAATGTGACAATTGTCAAAGGGCTGGTAATATATCTCATCACAATGAAAAGCCCCAAATTATTTAATTAAGCGCGGAGCTTTTGATGTTTGGGGTATAGACTTCATAGGGTCGCTTCCCACTTCTTTTGGACAAATATATTCTCATAACCATTGACTATGTTTCTAAATGGGTAGAAGCGCAAGCTCTTCTCCCACCAATGATGATAGGGTGGTTGTGACATTCCTTCGCAAACATTTTTCTCGAATTGGTATGCCTCACACCATTATTAGTTATAGGGGCACACTTGTACAATGGACAATTCAACAAGATTCTGAAAAATTATGGGGTCACGTATAGACTAGACACCGCCTATCATCTACAAACTAGATGAATAATGTTGTGTAGGCAACAAGCTACCTCAAGGAGATGTTTTTTTTTCGTTCAACTACTCCATCTTGAGTGAAGGTGTGCACACATGTAGTTTGATGGATAATACCATGGGATATAATCCAAAGACCCCGCGGTCATCATACCTCCCCCCCTCCCCCCCCCCCCCCCCCCCCCCACACACACACTTATAACTTGGTTTATCATCATCTTATGAAATACTTGAAAGCAATCAAATACTTTACTCTTTCTTTTAAGAAGGTACATCCATGTGGTGCGAGAAAAATATTCAATAAAGGAGGCCAACAAATGAAAACCAGTAAAAGATAGTAAAAAGAAAGGACCCCAAACATCAAAATGTATCACATGAAACAGAAGTAAATTAGGAGAGGAGATATGAGAAAAACTATGGCTAATATACATAGAAAGCTCACTAACATCACAGGACAAATGTTTAATAACAAGCATAAAAGACAAACAATTTTTGAAGATAACAGGAAACGGATGTCCAAGACACTAATGTCATCTTCGAACATCCTCAACAGTAGGGTTGCAGTTGATGGTGGATGAAAGAGCTTGGGAAGGAGGCAACTGGTCCAAGAAGTATTACCCCCCACCCACCCCACCCCCACCCCAAAAAAAGTAGTACAAGAAAGTACAGAGGAAGAACCCCAAACATCAAAATGTATCATATCAAACAGACGTAAATTAGGATAGTAGGGGTGTAAATAAAAACCATCAAACAGCCGAACCACATTCAATTTTCGTAAGGGATGGTTTGGTAAGTAGAAAGATGAAAGAGAAATATATTGGTTCAATCTTATTCTTCCTCATAGGGGCAATAATAAAGGACTTACATAAACACATTAACTCAAATACACGATGTGAGACTGAACTCACTCATACATAAATATACTAATACTTATAGACTCAACTCTCCCCCTCAAGCTGAAGGGGGAACCTTCAGCTTGGACATCATAAAAGAAATGGTAAAAAAGTGGTAGGCAAAGCGGGCAAAACGGATAGAAAGGAAACTACACACACGAATCTATGAGACCGCGGGGATAACACCACACACACGAATCAACGAGATCGCGGGGATAACACCACACACACGAATCTACAAGACCGCGGAGATAACACAACACACACGAATCTACAAGACTGCGGGGATAACACCACACACACGAATCTACGAGACCGCGGGGATAACACCACACACACGAATCTACGAGACCACGAGAATAACACCACACAAACGAATCTACGAGACCGCAGGGATAACACCACAAACACGAATCTGCGAGACCGCGGGGATAAGGGAGAAAGGGAAAAAGACAACCACCAAAGACAATACCACCTAACAATCATCAAGGAAAAAACTTGGGGAGACAAACAACACATGACATAAGTCTAGAGGCCGTGTGGAGCGAATGAGAAAGGTCGGGAAAGATCATCTGAGTCGCCTTCGTTACAAACACTCCCCCCCCCCCCCCCCCCCCCCACGTGGAATACGTGCATAAATGCATAGACTACACCTGGAGGCCGTGACGAACACTCCTCACGTAGAACACGTGCATGAAGGCATAGATCGCATGTAGACACAAACGAAGACAACAACATGACACACACACACAAAAACATAACATAAAACAGCTATGGATAACTGCTGCCGGCAAGAACACGATCCAAGATGCTGCGAGCAAAGCACGAGCACAAGCCAGCGGCGAGCAGAAGGCTCAAGCAGCTGCAAGCATAGTGCTCAAGCAGCGGCGAGCGAGAAGGGAGCCCGGCAAGGAAGAGAGCAGCTCGTCACGAAGGGAGCCATGGAGACAACATCAACAAGGATCCATGGAGGTGGAGGTAACAATAGGTAGGATCCATGGAGGCAGCAGAAACAGGGGCTCGACCATCATCCGGAGCAGCAACATGGGAACATGGACAGGAAGCTCGACGGGATCGAAAGAGAAGAACAGGCGCAACAGCAACTCAACGGGAATAGGGAACAGGAAGCTCGACGGGATCGAAAGAGAAGAACAGGCACAACAGCAGCTCGACGGGAATAGGGAACCGGGACCAGGATCGGCGTCAACGATCTCCGACAAACGCAGACGGGGGCAGGAGACGAACGGGAAGCAGTGGAGCCCCCTGTCGACGGGATCGATATCGTCGATGGACACAGGATCTGCTCCCGTCTTCGAAATCAGACGATGATTCCGCCGACGGGAGCGAGGGAAGAGGAGCACAACAGGAGTGCTAGCAGGCGCGGTCAACGGGAACGAAAGGGGAGAGGCAGAAGCTTGCGGAATCGAGAGGAAGAGTGAGATCTTTAGGTCGCCAACAAATTAGGGCAACGAAAAATTTCTCAGAGTCGACTTCGCTCTGATACCAAGTAGAAAGATGAAAGAGAAATATATTGGTCTAATCTTATTCTTCCTCATAGGGGCAAAATATAGAACTTGTATAGACACATTAACTCACATACACAATGTGGGACTAAACTCACTCATACATAAATATACTAATACTAATAAACTGAACTTGGTAAAGGTTTCAAATTTTGAAAAAATCGCACAGTTTGGTTCGGTTAACAGTTTTTAATGCTAAAACAAACCAAGTCACATATATATTGCAATATAAATTTTTAAATATCTATAATTAGAGCTGTCATGGTTAAGGTTCGGTTCAGGTTCTACTAAGACCGTGAACCGAACCGCTAAGGTAACGGTTCTTCAAATTAGAATCAAAACCATATTTGGTTTTACCGGATCCGGTTCCAGCATAATTTTTGGAACCGTCGTGTCAACGGTTCCGGTTCCGGTTCAACAAGAAACAAAACCAAACCGGCCACTAACGGTTCGGTCCGGTTCGGTCCGGTTCTATGCGGTTCGGTTCGGTTCCAATCGATTTTGTGTCATAGTTTTAATCATTTCATAACTATATAATTTGAGTCATTAGACGCATTCACAAAGATTATTATCTCTTTAAAAATGCATATTTGAAAAGGAAATTGGAATTCAAATGGTTGGAGCAATAATTTTAGGGTTTCTTAACTCTAAATATTTTAAAATAGAAATAATACAGATATACATAGAATAATATCTAATTTGGCGCACTAAATATAAAAAGAATATGTAATATTTTAGGTTTACAATAAACCTGATCCAAAAAATTAATTAACATAAACATGATCATTAGCATGATGGACAACAAGTAACATTGTAACACCCGGTGCGATCGTCAGAAGAAATAAGCTCACAAGGCCGTCATCGGAGGCCCCTAAATTTGAAACCCTAATAGCGAGGGAGAGAATGAACATTGTCGGAAGATCGTCTAGGAGAAGTCAGTCGAGGAAGTCGCCGATTTCATATGTAGATCCGAAGCCCTAGCATAAAGGACAGAACGAACACTGCCAGAATGGAGAGAAGAAAGACTTTGGCGATCGAGCAAGCGGAGCGAGAAGTAAGCCTTCAGAGCATAGGAGCAGGGAAATGACCTAATGTCGTGTGGCCTGTGTATGAGTATTTGAATCCTACTGCAATCGGACAGCGCTGCAATCGGACGATTGATATTGGTATAGTCGTATAGATAATAAATACATATTATTAATGTTATAAAAAATAATACTATTATGAAGAATAATAATAATAAATGGATTGCGGTTCGGTTCTGCTTCGGTCTGGTCCGGATAGGGTTTAAAATTTTTGAAACCGCTAGAGAAATTTATGTTGCGGTTCCGGTCCAGATAATAAAATGAAGGAACCGCACCTGGACCATTGTTGTTTACGGTTCCAAAATTCAAACCGGAACCCGAATTATTCGCGAACGATTATGTCCGGTTCTTTGCGGTTCCGGCTCGGTTTACGGTTTACGGTTTTCGATTTTAAGTGACAACTCTATCTATAATAATATCATATAATTACTTATATAAATGGTTTCAAATAATATAAATGTTTAATATGTTTTTGATGTTCCAGTATTCACCGTCTGGCGTCCCGACTCCCACGTCTGCACTGTGCATAAGGGATTATGTTTCAGTTTTTTAAACCACAGAAACCGAACCGAACTAACGGTTCGATTCCAATGGTTTGTGCAGTTAGGTTCAATTCCAGATTTCTAGAATCATGTAGGGGTGGTTCAGCATGCAGTTTTGCTCAAAAACCGAACCAAACCGAACCATTACACACCTACAGAGGAGATATGAGAAAAATTATGGCTAACATACTTAGAAAGCTCACTGACATCAGAAGACAAATGTTTAATAACAGACATAAAAGACGGAAACAATTTTTGAATATAACGGATGTCCAAGACACTAATGTCATCTTCGAACAACTTCAACAGTAGGGATGCAGTTGATGGTGGAAGAAAGATCTTGGGAAGGAGACCAAAGGTCCAAAAAGTACAAGACAGTACAAGGCAAGGACCCCCAAACATCAGAATGTATCACATAAACTTGAGTAAAGTAGGAGGGCAGATATGAGGAAAACTATGTCTTAACATACTTAGAAAGCTCACAGACATCACAAGACAAATATTTAATAAAAGACATAAAAGACAACATTTTTTGAAAATAAACAGGAAACAGATGTTCAAGACGATGATGCCATCTTCAAACATCATAAACAGTAGGATTGTGGCTGATGGTGGATGAAAAAGCTTAAGAAGGAAGCTACGAGTCCAAGAAGTACAAGCACCCTCCCTCTAGATTCCAACCACTATCAATGTTCTGCCTCGTGCCAAATCTTGAAAACACACAAAAGTCAAGAAGTTACAGAACAATTCAAGGATCTAGTAATATTACTGATAGAAAGTAAATTGTGAGGAAAAGATGGGACATGCAAGATGGAGGCAAGAGAAATAGAAAGGGAGCATGAAATTTGGAACCGTTGGTGAAAATGAATTTGTCACTACTAGCCAGAGGGATATAGAATACAAAACTGAGGATGACCACGTCATATGATCGATAACACCGGAATCAATGATCCATTTAGAGGAGTTGATGAAAGCAATGTGCGCACGAGTATACCTAAAGTGGCAAAGGTCATGGAGGAGGTACCTAAAATCGAATCACTATGGGATCTCAGCAGACATCAGAGGGCATGAAACCCGTAAGTAGTGAAGGTCCCGAATAAGGGTGTAGGTAATAACGCTGGTGTAGTTGTAGGGATTATCGACTCATCATGAAAATTAGGTATAAGCAGCATCAGGCAATCATGACCCCAACTGTCGTGTACCCCCTAGTCCTGAGGCACGACCACATCCATGATTTACCCGACCTGAAGGAGAGCAGGGTGAGGATGAAGTCTGAAGCAAAACTCACAAACGTGGCTTCTCCTACCACAGTAATCACAAAGGAACGAAGGCGAGCGATGTTTCATGACCAACTAGTGAGGGCAGACTGATCAGTCATCAGGCCTGAACTTAGTGATCTCCTTTGGTGTTCATCACCTTGTTCCATGCTAAATGCCTCCCTATGATAGGGAAGTGAAGAGCGATGTGTTACGCCTCCAGATGCGAGACGCTTCGGCGGACACCACTATGCGCGAAGGCCAAAGGATACCACGGAGAAAGACCAGGTTGAACCATCCGATTCAGCCCGCCAACATTAATTAGAAGATTTGGGGCTGAACAACACTAGTTCAGCCCCTATGGGGGGGGGGGGGGGGGGGGGGGGGGGGGGGGGGGGCGGCCGTCCCCCTTGGTCCCGGGGTCTATATATACCCAGGACCACTCTTTGGATGGGCTATCATGCATATTATTCAGGTATTCCTCTCTTCCCCCTCCTTCTCCTAACCCTAGCCGTAATTTCTCTAGCTTTCTCCCTCTCTTTCGCTCTCCCCCTTTCTCCTTCATAACATTTGGTATCAGAGGTTCCTTCCTGCGACCATGGTAACGCGCTCCGAAGCCGAGAACGCACACTTGTCAACCATCGAAGAGAACTACATGGGATTGGTGGATACGATGGCGGCGATCGAAGAGCAAGTGAAATCATCCACAAAAAATCTGGAAGAGCATTTTGACGCTCGAATGGAGGAGATCAAAGCCCTCCTCACTCAAAATCTGAAGGGGAAATCGACGGCAAGCGACGGCTCGGAGGTCGAAGCTTCAACCCAGCCGCCGACATCTCACGGGATGGGGGAAGATCATAGGCAAAGGGCCTTTCACGCGGAAACAGGACGACCCCCGACGGGATCGGCCGCTTACGAGACGGAACTCCTGTCCGGCGTCTGGACAAGGGTCGACGCCCCGCCGAACGCCGGACAACGCCCAGAAGGGGCTTGGGGGGAGCCGACGTCGCCGACTATGGCTGGCGCAACCCCCTGCGGGTGGGGCAGCGCGAGAGATCCCCGGCCGATCCAATGGCAGGGTGTGGACTCCAGATTTGGGCCGTCTGCCTTGGATCCACCCCCTATGGCCTAGATTGGGGCTGGTACGGGCTATACGCCTCATCCGCGGCCGCCTGAAACGCCAATGGGATTTATGCAGCCCCACGGAGCACCGGGCACTCCAATCGGAGGAGTCGCCGGAATTCTACCACTTCCAAGGGGGTACGGTCCACCTGCGGGAATCGGAAATGGAAATCAAGGATTCGAACGCCCTCCAACAACCATCCATCAAGAAGGGGGGCAATACATGGGTGACGGTCGCGAAGGCATTTACCATCCCGGACCTCAGGGGCCTCTCATTGCCCCGATGGAGCACCGACGGCCAGCTGCGCCAGGACAGGAACTCGTGGGACACGGACAGTTGAACCAAAGGGCGTCTATGCAGCTAAAAAGAACCCGCATGAACTTTCTAAGGTTCAAAGGAGGCGGTGATGCTTTGGAGTGGGTGCAAAAAGCAGAATTGTTCTTCAATTATCAGGAGATTCCAGAGGAACAGTGGGTTCAATTGGCGGCCTTCCATCTGGAAGACGACGCCTACCAGTGGACCAAATGGTTTCAGCGCGGCCAAGCATGCGCCCCCTGGACAGAGTTCGTGGAAGCGTTCTCTGCTCGATTCGGACCGCTGGAATATGAAGATGTCGAGGCAACGCTGCAAAAGCTTCGACAGAAGGGCACAATGACAGAGTACCGCACCGAGTTTGAACGGCTGGCCAATCGGGTTAACTGGGAAGAAAAGACACTTCTGAGCTGTTTTGAATCTGGTTTGAAGGAATTCTTACGAGACGAGGTGCATGCTTATATGCCCTGCAGCCTGAGTCACACCATTAGCTTGGCCCGGATTCAGGAGGGGCGGTTCAACAGGCAGAGAAATCGGCCTACTACACGGATTGCCACGGCGCCACCGATCGTCAGGAGAGACCCTCCTGTGGTGGGGCGGCCGATAGTGACGCGGTTGACCTGGCCTGAGTTGCAGGCTAGGAAGGAAAAAGAGTTATGTTTCAATTGCGACGATAAATATGGACTGGGCCACAAATGTCAGAAGGTTCAGGTATTCATGCTGCGGGAGGAGGGAGAGGAAGAGGACACACTGGTGGAGACCTTGGAAGAAGAGCTGGACTTGACAGAGTTGGAGTATCCCTCCAGGCGATGGAAGGATGCACGGCTCCTCTCACTCTACGCATTGCGGGGAAGGTGCGGTCAGAGAAAGTGACCATCTTGATTGACAGCGGCAATACCCACCACTTCATCAACCCGACGGTGGTTGCTCGAGTGGTGCATACAGTCGATCAAGGAGCGGCTTTTCAAGTGATGGTGGCCGATGGAAGCAAGCTGAAATGTGAAGGGGTCATGAAGGGCGTCGAGATGCAGATACAGGGCTACACCTGTCGTACAGATATATATCTGCTTCCCATCAGAGGGTCCGACATGGTACTGGGGGTCCAGTGGCCGCGTCAGTTGAAGCGAGTCGCCATCTATTTGGGAGCACATGACCATGGAGTTCACCCAGCAGGGGCGAGACTATTGCTTACACGGCCTTCGGACATCTCCCCTAAAGGAGATCTCGCTCAGGAGTCTGGCCTGATTGGAGGATCAGGGAGGCACGTTGGCCATGGTCATGGGGCGTGCTCAGTCAGCGCAACACACGTCCGAGGTACCAGACCAGATGCAGCATATACTGTCTCAATTAGAGGACGTGTTCCAGGAGCCTCAGGGCCGTCCCCCACCGAGGTTTAGAGATCACGGGATCCAGTTGAAAGGAGCAGAGCCTACCAACGTCAGACCATACCGCTACCCGCACATACAGAAAGCGGAGATCGAACGCAGTGTCCGAGAATGCTAGCGACCGGGATCATCCGGCCGAGCACAAGTTCCTTCTCTTCGCCCATCATCCTGGTGAAGAAGAAGGACGGATCGTGGAGGTTCTGCGTGGACTATCGCAGCCTGAACAGTTCTACTATCAAAGATAAGTTTCCTATTCCCATGATCGAGGAGATAGTGGATGAGTTGCACGGGGCGTGCCTCATCACCAAGCTGGACCTGCGATCCGGCTATCATCAGATCAGAATGGAGGAGGACCTACACAAGACGGCATTCCAGACACATGATGGGCACTATGCGTTCCTAGTGATGCCATTCGGGTTGTCTAACGCTCCGTCCACGTTCCAAGCCGTGATGAACAAGATCTTCAGATCGCTCCTACGACGTTCGGTGTTGATCTTCTTTGACGACATCTTAGTCTACATCCGCAGTTGGGAGGAGCATCTCGAGCACGTGACACGGGTTTTCACCATACTACGCCAGCATCGGCTCTACGCCAAAATGTCCAAGTGTTCTTTCGGACAGGCGGAGGTGGAGTATTTAGGTCATTTGGTCTTGGCCCAGAGAGTACGGGCAGACCACATCAAGATAGAGAGTATGGTCTCTTGGCCTCGACCACGACGGTCCGGGCTTTACGGGGCTTTCTGGGCCTCGCGGGCTATTACCGCAGATTTGTGAAGGATTATGGCAAGCTCGCGCGGCCGCTCACACAGTTTCTCCAGAAGGAGGCCTTTGTTTGGCACGAGGAGGCAGATGAGGCATTTCAGGCTCTTAAACGGGCTATGACGACTACTCCGGTCCTAGCCCTCCCAGATTTCAGCAAGGAGTTTGTATTAGAGACTGATGCGTCCGGGGTCGGCATTGGCGCGGTCCTGTTACAAGAGGGGCGACCCCTGACCTACTTTAGCAAAGTCTTAGCCCCGCGGACTCTGGGCTTATCCACGTACGAGAAGGAGATGTTGGTCATCCTGCATGTCTTGGCTTTGTGGCGACCATACCTGTTGGGACACCACTTCAAGGTCCGGACAGATCATCAGAGCTTGAAGCACTTTTTGGAGCAACGGTTGGCCTCTCCCCTCCAGCAAAAATGGTTGACCAAACTTCTAGGGTATGATTATGAGATTGTGTACAAGCAAGGGAAGGAAAATGTAGTTGCAGATGCCTTGTCCCGCCTTCCAGAGGGCACCATAGCTCACATCTCGGGGCCCCTGATAGACTCACTCGATGACATACAGGAGGAGGTCCAACGGGACCCCGAGCCCCGACCCATCCGGGAGGTGCTACTTCAGGGTCAGACGACCCTATCAGGCTACCAGCTCCAAGGCGGACACCTTTACTACCAGGGCAGGGTTGTTATTCCTACCTCCTCAGCGTGGAAGACAGTCATGCTCCACAAGTTCCATTCCTCGCCGACAGAGGGCCACGTGGGGGTGCTCCAGACTATTCAGAGATTGCGAGCTAATGTATTTTGGAAGGGATTACATCGTGACGTGCAGCAGTTCGTACAGCAGTGCGAAGTCCGTCAGCGGCAGAAATATGAGACGACTTCACCGGCTGGCTTACTTACACCCTTGGAGATTATGCAACACATCTGGGAGACGATCTCCATGGATTTTATCGACAGTTTACCCAAATCGCAAGGGAAATCTGTGATTTTTGTCGTAGTGGATAAGTTGTCAAAGTATGGGCACTTCATCGCCTTAAGCCACCCTTACACGGGTGAATCGGTGGCCGACCTTTTTGCTAAAGAAATTGTACGGCTGCATGGCATCCCTCGGTCGATCATCTCCGATCGTGACCCGGTGTTCGTCAGCAATTTCTGGAGAGAGATCTTTCGATTAAAGGGCACACGTCTACGCATGAGTACGACCAATCACCCTCAGACAGATGGACAGACGGAGGTGCTCAATCGGGGGGTGGAAACGTGCCTCCGGTGCTTTGTTATGGATGAGCCACGATCATGGACTCGCTGGCTACACTGGGCAGAATACTGTTATAATACGTCGTATCATACTGCCAGCAAGCTCACTCCCTTTGAGGCGGTCTACGGGCGGCCACCTCCTTCTCTTGGCACCTACGAAGCGGGCAGTATAGCCCTCCCGGCGGTTGATCGTACATTATGGGACAGGGATAGGACCTTGGCACTCCTTTGTGACAATCTCCGGGCAGCTCAGAACAGGATGAAAGTTCAGGCAGATAAACATCGCACCGAGCGGGAGTTTTCGGTTGGCGATGAGGTTTTCCTTCGCCTTAAGCCTTACAGACAGCACTATGTCTCCCGTCGGGCGAATCAGAAGTTGGCACCACGATACTACGGGTCGTTCCGCATCACCCACCGGGTGGGTCCAGTCGCATACACCCTCGCACTTCCGGAGGGCTCACGCATCCATCCTACCTTTCATGTATCTCTGCTGAAAAAGAAACTGGGTGACGCTATTCAGGTTAGCCCTCTCCTGCCAGAAGCCACGACATTCGGGAAATTGCGTCCCATACCCGAGGAGATCTTACTGTCCAAATGGAAGAAGCGCGACACTGAATACTGTCCTGAGATTTTGGTCAAGTGGAAGAATTTATCGGCCGCACACAACACCTGGGTTGACCTCCTTGAGTTCCGTGAGCTATTTCCAGACTTTCAGCTTGAGGACAAGCTGGTTCTTGATGGGGAGGGGAATGTTTCGCCTCCAGATGCGACACGCTTCAGCGGACACCACTATGCGCGAAGGCCAAAGGATACCGCGAAGAAAGACCGGGCTGACCATCCGGTTCAGCCCGCCAACATTAATTAGAAGATTTGGGGTTGAACCACACTGGGTCAGCCCCTAGGCGGGGCGGCGGCCCCCTTGGTCCCGGGGTCTATATATACACGGGACCCCTCTTCGGATGGGCTATCATGCATATTATTTGGGTATTCCTCTCTTCCCCCTCCTCCTAACCCTAGCCGTAATTTCTCTAGCTTTCTCCCTCTCTTTCGCTCCCCCCCCCCCCCTTGTTCTTCATAACACGATGGAGTATGCGTGTTTGTTCAACCCTTAAAGAACACATGGCCTCAGTAGCGCTCTTCCTTCTTCAACAACCGAACGACATTTGTAGTGCATGTGAGAGTGAAATGCTCAAAGTAATCCAATTCTTGATATAGTCTTTCAAACTCAGAAAAATAAGAGAAGACATTCATGGATCCCTTCCTGAGTTCAAGAATTCGCCGAGTGAGCTCGTACACCTAGGTGGAACTATCAATCTGTGACTAGGTCTCACAAGCACGTATCCAGATCTCGTAAGCAAAGTCCATAAGCATATAGCTTCGATAAACCTTGGAGGGCATCGAGTGAAGAATCCACAAGACAACCAGGAAGTTATCAGAATCGCACTTTTGTCGTGATGGATTAGTCTTAAGTGGTTCAACCACAGTCCCAACAATGCAACCATACTTCTAATGGCTACGAATAATGTGTTAAGCATCACGAAACTATTCAAGATAATTGGTCTCGTCAAGTGGCATAAAAGTGATCTTCAGCGAACTACAGTGGATATTATAAGTCCTTTAAGGGTCACTCATTAGCGACACATGAACACTAGATAACGAGGCAGAAGAATCTCCCATAGAAACATGCCCCTTATGGGACAAGAAGAACAAGAATGTTAAGAAATCACCCCAACATCTCACGCTACCCTAAATCTTCGCATGTTGAGGACGGTTCCCGCAGGTGTTGATGTGAAGAAGAGGACTAAGGACACGACCTAGATCAGAAGAAAAAGGCACGGGTAATGAATCAGGAAGGCAATCGAGAATAGACGACAAGCAACGAATCAGATGGGAAGCGGTAAATCAACTCACGAACAACGATAGATCGACTCCCTAGAGCATCAGATGGGCTCACCGGTAAAGTTTGATCCCACAGAGCCCCTAAACAAAGTCGTTGCGGTAAGGCGAGGCCGAGCGGAGCTGGATCGGTGAGGGCGATGGTGCATCAACAAGTTTGATCGAGCGGAGCAAGTTTGCTAGCGACTGAAAGCACGAGATGGGATCGGGGGGGGGGGGGGGGGGGGGGGGGGGGGGGGGACTCTAGCTTTGATACCAAGTGGAAAGAAAAATGTTATTCAAATTAGATTATCACATAATCCTGCGAATACATATACATGGATTGGGAGAACCGGGAAATGACAAATTAAATCAAATGATATTATTGCATTATGACACTAATATTGTGGCAATTATAAGTGACTTGAAAGCTTAAACTTCTCCTGCCTATTCCTTCGATGTCAATTCTATCTACTCATTGTGCATTTTCTAACCTTTCTTATGCATGTTCAAACCACCTGTCTATTTATATAAATACATTTTACAAATATAATTAAATATTTGAACACGAACAATATCATTATTTAATTATTCAGATAATTTCAATTATTGAAAACAATTGCATCTATATATAGAGTTATTTTTAATTTAAATTAATTTAAATGTTTTTTTATAAAACCATTTTTAAATAAATAATCAATTCCATAAATTAGGATTATTTGCATTTAATATCTATGGATTTAGGATTTCAACGTAAAACTAATTCTATATCAAATTTATCTCTCTATATTGTTTAGAGCTGTGTGTCGACAAGACAACAAAATGAAATAAAAAGAAAGAATTTGATGATGGCTTCTTTTTGTCTGTAATCAAGTGATAATCTCTTTATAATATGCAATGAATTTAAAAAGGGTTGATGTTACGGGCTGCGCGCCCTCTTATCTAGTATGATTATCTTTAGTATGTTTATGTTATAATTATGTAGGTAGGTCTCGAGCACCGGGCTTAGATATTAGGAGTTATTATTATCTTTTGTCATGTAATGTGTTGTAAGCTTATATAAAGGCATCAGGGGTATTATATGAAGTAAGCAAGAAGAATTCTAGTTCCCTTCTTGAGTGTGAGGTCTTGGTAGCTCTCTCCTCCAACGAGCAAGCCCCGTGTACAACCCTCATATTTTTCGAGTCGGTGTGACCCGACGCAGATAAGGTCGTGGTAGAGTGTGACCATTGCGCAGCGGACCGAATCAACGGAGGTCGTCAAGACCAAAAATAGAAGGCCCGGGGGGGGCAGATCTCCTTGGGCGAGTGAACCTTGGGTCCACTCGCCCAAGGCCCCGGGCGAGTGGACCCTTGGTCCACTCGCCCGAGTGGGAGGGGCGAGTGGACCTTGGGTCCACTCGCCTAAGGTGGGGGGCGAGTGGACCTAGGGTCCACTCGCCCCAAGCCCGTGGGCGAGTGGACCTATGGTCCACTCGCCCGGGCAGCTGGGCGAGTGGACCAAGAGTCCACTCGCCCGGTGAGTTGAGTGGACCGCAAGGTCCACTCGCCCAGTCAGGGTGGTGGACCTCGGTCCACTCATTCGACCCCCGGCAAGGGGGGGAGTGGACGTCTCAAGCTCCACTCGCCCCCCTCATTTTTCGGTCGTTCGGGTTGGTTGTTGGGCTACGGATAGTGGATTTTTGGCTATCCGAAGCCCAATTTTTGGGAAGTCTATAAATAGACCCCCATGGGCACCTTGGGAAGGGATGTTGGTACCCCCCACCCCCTCCCTCGCGTGTGAGCAAGCACTACCCCTCCCCTCCCCCTGTCATTCAAGGTGGACGGTGAGGTGATCCTTAGTGCCCTCCAAGGTGCCCAGGCTCAGCATTGGCTTGGGAGGGGAAGTTCCTTGTGAGCTTCCGGGTATGTGGTGGGACCTCCACGCTGCAGCTTAAGGGGTCCTTTCGTGGACTTAAGTGATTATTCAAGGGCAAGGTTCTTCGGTTCTTAGTGACTGGTCAAGGGTCTAGCTCGGGTCAAGTAAGGGTTAGCTGCATCCCCCTTGCGAACGTCGAGACCAGTTCTCTGGTTTCAACATTACGGTGCGGTGAGCGTGGAAGCAGCTAGTTCGGAAAGCCCTGAGTAAGCCTCATGGCTGGAAGCAATGAGCTGGGGGACTCGCCCCTTGCCGGTGAGTATGTGAAGAAGGGTGACTTTGATGAGTTTAGGAAGACGATCCTGGAGCTCTTGCGGGTCGCACTCCCCCTCACGGCGAGTGCTCGACACCACCAGCACCCGTGCTCTCCTCGCAATCTCCGATGGAGGCGGAGCAAGCATATAGGCAAGGGAAGGAGCTGGCCATAGGGGAAGGCTTGGGTCTTCAAGCAAGAGTGCTCTTCAACAGCTCCCCTGGGACCGGCTACCCCAGTAGGGAGGCAGAGAGAACGCCTTCGACTCGCCAGGGAGGATAGGGAAGTCCCTTCTGCGAGCTGATCATCTCAGCTCCCGTTCCAGATGGGTTCAGTGAGCCTGACATGTCTTACTACGAAGGGAAGGATGACCCTATTCAGCATCTCCAGTGGTTCGAAGACATGGCCTCGATTAGGCAAATGTCGGATGCCTTTAAATGCAGGCTCTTCGCCGTCACGTTCAGAGGAAAGGCGAGGGACTGGTTCCACCAGCTCCCGGGAGGAACCATCTACAGCTCCGAGGACCTGCGTCGGATTTTCCTGCTAAGGTTCTCCACTTCGAAGAAGAGGAGGAAAGGGGCGGAAGCGCTGTTCCTGATCCGGCAGAGGCCGGGAGAGACGTTGGGAAGTTATGTGGATAAGTTCCAGGAGGAAGTCCTCCTAGTCGTCGAGGTGCCCGGGCATACCCTGCAGCTGGCTTTCACCCTCGACTTACAGCAGGGGCTGTTCAGGATGAGCTTGACTCGGGACCCACCCCTGTTTTTCGAAGAGCTGATGGAAAGCGCTGCTCGAGAAATTGAGTGTGAGGCCACAAACCAGGAGTTCATGGCAAGGTTGGCCGAGGGAGAGAAAGAGGAGAAGGAGGAAGCGAGAAGTCAGGGGGACCAGGGACCCCCCGTTGGGCAGGAGCAGGGCTGGGGGTTTCAACCACCAGTCGCCCAACCGACCTGGAGGCCGCCAGGAGGACCCCCTCAAGGCCAAGGAAGAGACCATTTCCAAGGAAGAGGCCATTTCCAAGGAAGAGGAAACTTTCGGGGGGGGGGGGGGGGGGGGGGCAGGGACGGTTCAACCCAGCAGGGTGGCAGCCGGACACAAGGCCATGGCAACCCCACCCCCTGCAAACCATGGCGATTGGCCGAAAAAGAGGAAATAAGAAGAGGGGCCGCGTTGGGAAGGAAGCAAGGATGATGGCATTGTCGTACAATGACTTACATCAGCAGGAGGGTCACGCGACAACCACATACCCAGAGTTTCTGGAGGTAGGGGAGGGAAGAAGAACCCCAGCAGAGAGGAGACAGCTTTACCCGGAAGGACCAGGAGGAAGCTGAGGAGATGGAGGAAGTGATGAAGGAGATGGACAAGGTGCATGTGGCCGAGTAAGCACAAGGAAGCGCATTGTAATGGTATGTAATCTATTTATAATATATCAAAAGTAGTTAAAGATAGCATCTAGGTCGAGTCCTCGACTGGAGACCACTCGCCCGGGCTTGTTGATGTCGGTCGCTGGGTGGCTCGTCGGGTTGATTCGTTTTAGGTCGAGTCCTCGACTGGAGACCACTCGCCCGGGCTTGTTGATGCCGGTCACTGGGTGGCTCGTCGGGTTGATTCGTTTTAGGTCGAGTCCTCGACTGGAGACCACTCGCCCGGGCTTGTTGATGTCGGTCGCTGGGTGGCTCGTCGGGTTGATTCGTTTTAGGTCGAGTCCTCGACTGGAGACCACTCGCCCGGGCTTGTTGTTACCGGTTGCTGGGTGGCTCGTCGGGTTGATTCGTTTTAGGTCGAGTCCTCGACTGGAGACCAGGGCTTGTTGATGTCGGTCGCTGGGTGGCTCGTCGGGTTGATTCGTTTTAGGTCGAGTCCTCGATTGGAGACCACTCACCCGGGCTTGTTGATGCCGGTCGCTGGGTGGCTCGTCAGGTTGATTCGTTTTAGGTCGAGTCCTCGACTGGAGACCACTCGCCCGGGCTTGTTGATGTCGGTCGCTGGGTGGCTCGTCGGGTTGATTCGTTTTAGGTCGAGTCCTCGACTGGAGACCACTCGCCCGGGCTTGTTGATGTCGGTCGCTGGGTGGCTTGTCGGGTTGATTCGTTTTAGGTCGAGTCCTCGACTGGAGACCACTCGCCCGAGCTTGTTGATGTCGGTCGCTGGGTGGCTCATCGGGTTAATCCGTTTTAGGTCAAGTCCTCGACTGGAGACCACTCGCCCAGGCTTGTTGATGTCGGTCGCTGGGTGGCTCGTCGGGTAGATTCGTTTGGGTTGGTAAGGCTCCAAGAAGAGAAGTCGGACAGAGGATGTGCTGGGTTCCTCTGCCTCCAGGTGAAGGTAAGCACCTAGGACGTGGACTAGTTCTCTGCCCCCAGTTGCTTTGATAAGATGGTTGAATTCCTCCACCTCCAGGTAAGCTTGGCTCCCTGGTAGGTGTTGAGTTCCTCCACATCCAGGTGAGCTCGGCTCCCTGTTAGGTGTGGAGTTCCCTCCCCCTCCAGGTGAGCTTGGCTCCCTGCTAGGTGTGGAGTTTCCTCCACCTCCAGGTGAGCTTGGCTCCCTGGTAGGTGTTGAGTTCCTCCACCTCCAGGTGAGCTCGGCTCCCTGGTAGAAGTTGAGTTCCTCCACCTCCAGGTGAGCTCGGCTCCCTGTTAGGTGTTGAGTTCCTCCACCTCCAGGTGAGCTCGGCTCCCTGGTAGGTGTTGAGTTCCTCCACCTCCAGGTGAGCTCGGCTCCCTGTTAGGTGTTGAGTTTCCTCCACCTCCAGGTGAGCTCGGCTCCCTATTAGGTGTGGAGTTCCCTCCCCCTCCAGGTGAGCTTGGCACCCTGCTAGGTGTGGAGTTTCCTCCACCTCCAGGTGAGCTTGGCTCCCTGGTAGGTGTTGAGTTCCTCCACCTCCAGGTGAAATCGGCTCCCTATTAGGTGTGGAGTTCCCTCCCCCTCCAGGCGAGTTTGGCTCCCTGCTAGGTGTGGAGTTTCCTCCACCTCCAGGTGAGCTTGGATCCCTGGTAGGTGTTGAGTTCCTCCACCTCCAGGTGAGCTCGGCTCCCTGTTAGGTGTTGAGTTCCTCCACCTCCAGGTGAGCTCGGCTCCCTATTAGGTGTTGAGTTTTCTCCACCTCCAGGTGAGCTCGGCTCCCTGGTAGGTGTTGAGTTCCTCCACCTCCAGGTGAGCTCGGCTCCCTGTTAGGTGTTGAATTCCTCCACCTTCAGGTAACCTTGGCTCCATGGTACGTGTTGAGTTCCTCCACCTCCAGGAGAGCTCGGCTCCCTGTTAGGTGTGGAGTTCCCTCCCCCTCCAGGTGAGCTTGGCTCCCTGCTAGGTGTGGAGTTTCCTCCACCTCCAGGTGAGCTTGGCCCCCTGGTAGGTGTTGAGTTCCTCCACCTCCAGGTGAGCTCGGCTCTCTGGTAGGTGTTGAGTTCCTCCACCTCCAGGTGAGCTCGGCTCCCTGTTAGGTGTTGAGTTCCTCCACCTCCAGGTGAGCTCGGCTCCCTGGTAGGTGTTAAGTTCCTCCACCTCCAGGTGAGCTCGGCTCCTTGTTAGGTGTTGAGTTTCCTCCACCTCCAAGTGAGCTTGGCTCCCTGGTAGGTGTTGAGTTCTTCCACCTCCAGGTAAGCTTGGCTCCCTGGTAGGTGTTGAGTTCCTCCACCACCAGGTGAGCTCGGCTCCCTGTTAGGTGTGGAGTTCCCTCCCCCACCAGGTGAGCTTGGCTCCCTGCTAGGTGTGAAGTTTCCTCCACCTCCAGGTGAGCTTGGCTCCCTGGTAGGTGTTGAGTTCCTCCACCTCCAGGTGAGCTCGGCTCCCTGGTAGGTGTTGAGTTCCTCCACCTCCAGGTGAGCTCGGCTCCCTGTTAAGTGTTGAGTTCCTCCACCTCCAGGTGAGCTCGGCTCCCTGTTAGGTGTTGAGTTCCTCCACCTCCAGGTGAGCTCGGCTCTCTGGTAGGTGTTGAGTTCCTCCACCTCCAGGTGAGCTCGGCTCCCTATTAGGTGTTGAGTTTCCTCCACCTCCAGGTGAGCTTGGCTCCCTGGTAGGTGTTGAGTTCCTCCACCTCCAGGTGAGCTCGGCTCCCTGTTAGGTGTTGAGTTTCCTCCACCTCCAGGTGAGCTTGACTCCCTGGTAGGTGTTGAGTTCCTCCACCTCCAGGTCAGCTCGGCTCCCTGTTAGGTGTTGAGTTCCTCCACCTCCATGTGAGCTCGGCTCCCTTGTAGGTGTTGAGTTCCTCCACCTCCAGGTGAGCTCGGCTCCCTGTTAGGTGTTGAGTTTCCTCCACCTCCAGGTGAGCTTGACTCCGTGGTAGGTGTTGAGTTCCTCCACCTCCAGGTGAGCTCGGCTCCCAGTTAGGTGTTGAGTTCCTCCACCTCCAGGTTAGCTCGGCTCCCTGTTAGGTGTTGAGTTTCCTCCACCTCCAGGTGAGCTTGGCTCCCTGGTAGGTGTTGAGTTCCTCCACCTCCAGGTGAGCTCGGCTCCCTGTTAGGTGTTGAGTTCCTCCACCTCCAGGTGAGCTTGGCTCCCTGGTAGGTGTTGAGTTCCTCCACCTCCAGGTGAGCTTGGCTCCCTGCTAGGTGTAGAGTTTCCTCCACGTCCAGGTGATCTTGGCTCCCTGGTAGGTGTTGAGTTCCTCCACCTCCAGGTGAGCTCGGCTCCCTGTTAGGTGTTGAGTTCCTCCACCTCCAGGTGAGCTCGGCTCCCTGTTAGGTGTTGAGTTCCTCCACCTCCAGGTGAGCTCGGCTCCTTGTTAGGTGTGGAGTTCCCTCCCCCTCCAGGTGAGCTTGGCTCCCTGCTAGGTGTGGAGTTTCCTCCACCTCCAGGTGAGTTTGGCTCCCTGGTAGGTGTTGAGTTCCTCCACCTCAAGGTGAGCTCGGCTCCCTGTTAGGTGTGGAGTTCCCTCCCCCTCCAGGTGAGTTTGGCTCCCTGCTAGGTGTGGAGTTTCCTCCACCTCCAGGTGAGCTTGGCTCCCTGGTAGGTGTTGAGTTCCTCCATCTCCAGGTGAGCTCGGCTCCCTGTTATGTGTCGAGTTCCTCCACCTCCAGGTGAGCTCGGCTCCCTGAAAGGTGTGGAGTTCCCTCCCCCTCCAGGTGAGTTTGGCTCCCTGCTAGGTGTGGAGTTTCCTCCACCTCCAGGTGAGCTTGGCTCCCTGGTAGGTGTTGAGTTCCTCCACCTCCAGGTGAGCTCGGCTCCCTGTTAGGTGTTGAGTTCCTCCACCTCCAGGTGAGCTCGGCTCCCTGTTAGGTGTTGAGTTTCCTCCACCTCCGGGTGATCTCGGCTCCATGGTAGGTGTTGAGTTCCTCCACCTCCAGGTGAGCTCGGCTCCCTGTTAGGTGTTGAATTCCTCCACCTCCAGGTAAGTTTGGCTCCCTGGTAGGTGTTGAGTTCCTCCACCTCCAGGTGAGCTCGGCTCCCTGTTAGGTGTGGAGTTCCCTCCCCCTCCAGGTGAGCTTGGCTCCCTGCTAGGTGTGGAGTTTCCTCCACCTCCAGGTGAGCTTGGCCCCCTGGTAGGTGTTGAGTTCCTCCACCTCTAGGTGAGCTCGGCTCTCTGGTAGGTGTTGAGTTCCTCCACCTCCAGGTGAGCTCAGCTCCCTGTTAGGTGTTGAGTTCCTCCACCTCCAGGTGAGCTCGGCTCCCTGGTAGGTGTTGAGTTCCTCCACCTCCAGGTGAGCTCGGCTCCCTGTTAGGTGTTGAGTTTCCTCCACCTCCAGGTGAGCATGGCTCCCTGGTAGGTGTTGAGTTCTTCCACCTCCAGGTAAGCTTGGCTCCCTGGTAGGTGTTGAGTTCCTCCACCTCCAAGTGAGCTCGGCTCCCTGTTAGGTGTGGAGTTCCCTCCCCTCCAGGTGAGCTTGGCTCCCTGCTAGGTGTGGAGTTTCCTCCACCTCCAGGTGAGCTTGGCTCCCTGGTAGGTGTTGAGTTCCTCCACCTCCAGGTGAGCTCAGCTCCCTGTTAGGTGTTGAGTTCCTCCACCTCCAGGTGAGCTCGGCTCCCTGGTAGGTGTTGAGTTCCTCCACCTCCATGTGAGCTCGGCTCCCTGTTAGGTGTTGAGTTTCCTCCACCTCCAGGTGAGCATGGCTCCCTGGTAGGTGTTGAGTTCTTCCACCTCCAGGTAAGCTTGGCTCCCTGGTAGGTGTTGAGTTCCTCCACCTCCAAGTGAGCTCGGCTCCCTGTTAGGTGTGGAGTTCCCTCCCCTCCAGGTGAGCTTGGCTCCCTGCTAGGTGTGGAGTTTCCTCCACCTCCAGGTGAGCTTGGCTCCCTGGTAGGTGTTGAGTTCCTCCACCTCCTGGTGAGCTCGGCTCTCTGGTAGGTGTTGAGTTCCTCCACCTCCAGGTGAGCTCAGCTCCCTGTTAGGTGTTGAGTTCCTCCACCTCCAGGTGAGCTCGGCTCCCTGGTAGGTGTTGAGTTCCTCCACCTCCAGGTGAGCTCGGCTCCCTGTTAGGTGTTGAGTTTCCTCCACCTCCAGGTGAGCATGGCTCCCAGGTAGGTGTTGAGTTCTTCCACCTCCAGGTAAGCTAGGCTCCCTGGTAGGTGTTGAGCTCCTCCACCTCCAAGTGAGCTCGGCTCCCTGTTAGGTGTGGAGTTCCCTCCCCTCCAGGTGAGCTTGGCTCCCTGCTAGGTATGGAGTTTCCTCCACCTCCAGGTGAGCTTGGCTCCCTGGTAGGTGTTGAGTTCCTCCACCTCCAGGTGAGCTCGGCTCCGTGGTAGGTGTTGAGTTCCTCCACCTCCAGATGAGCTCGGCTCCCTGTTAAGTGTTGAGTTCCTCCACCTCCAGGTGAGCTCGGCTCCCTGTTAGGTGTTGAGTTCCTCCACCTCCAGGTGAGCTCGGCTCCCTGTTAGGTGTTGAGTTCCTCCACCTCCAGGTGAGCTCGGCTCCCTGTTAGGTGTTGAGTTTCCTCCACCTCCAGGTGAGCTTGGCTCTCTGGTAGGTGTTGAGTTCCTCCACCTCCAGGTGAGCTCGGCTCCCTGTTAGGTGTTGAGTTCCTCCACCTCCAGGTGAGCTTGGCTCCCTGGTAGGTGTTGAGTTCCTCCACCTCCAGGTGAGTTTGGCTCCCTGCTAGGTGTGGAGTTTCCTCATCCTCCAGGTGAGCTTAGCTCCATGGTAGGTGTTGAGTTACTCCACCTCCAGGTGAGCTCGGCTCCTTGTTAGGTGTTGAGTTCCTCCACCTACAGGTGAGCTCGTCTCCCTGTTAGGTGTTGAGTTCCTCCACCTCCAGGTGAGCTCGGCTCCCTGTTAGGTGTGGAGTTCCCTCCCCCTCCAGGTGAGCTTGGCTCCCTGCTAGGTGTGGAGTTTCCTCCACCTCCAGGTGAGCTTGGTTCTTTGGTAGGTGTTGAGTTCCTCCACCTCCAGGTGAGCTCGGCTCCCTGTTAGGTGTGGAGTTCCCTCCACCTCCAGGTGAGTTTGGCTCCCTGCTAGGTGTTGAGTTCCTCCACCTCCAGGTGAGCTTGGCTCCCTGGTAGGTGTTGAGTTCCTCCACCTCCAGGTGAGCTCGGCTCCCTGTTAGGTGTTGAGTCCCTCCACCTCCAGTTGAGCTTGGCTCATAGGAGGGTGGTTAAGTGGAGAAAGGTTCGTGTTCCGCCTCGAGTTAGGTTCAGCGGATAAACTCGGCAGGAGCATCCCGTTGGCGGGGCCCTTCGTGGATTCTTCTAGGGTCCCACCTACTCGTCAAATAGGTGGGTTGGACTTTCTTTCCGAGCTTAAGGCAAGCTCGAAAAGAGCGGGGATTGTGTACAACGCTCATATTTTTCGAGTCGGTGTGACCCGACGCAGATAAGGTCGTGGTAGAGAGTGTGACCATTGCGCAGCGGACCGAACCAACGGAGGTCGTCAAGACCAAAAAGAGAAGGCCCGGGGGGGCAGATCTCCTTGGGCGAGTGAACCTTGGGTCCACTCGCCCAAGGCCCCGGGCGAGTGGACCCTTGGTCCACTCGCCCAAGGACCCGGGCGAGTGGACCATTGGTCCACTCGCCCGAGTGGGAGGGGCGAGTGGACCTTGGGTCCACTCACCCAAGGTGGGGGGCGCCCCAAGGTGGGGGGCGAGTGGACCATAGGTCCACACGCCCGGGCAGCTGGGCGAGTGGACTCTTGCCCGGTGGGTTGAGTGGACCGCAAGGTCCACTCACCCAGTCAGGGTGGTGGACCTCAGTCCACTCATTCGACCCCCGGCAAGGGGGGGGGGGGGGGGGTGGACGTCTCAAGCTCCTCTCGCCCCCCCCCCCCCCCCCCCCCCCCCCCCCCCCCCTCATTTTTCGGTCGTTCGGGTTGGTTGTTGGGATGCGGATAGTGGATTTTTGGCTATCCGCAGCCCAATTTTTGGGAAGTCTATAAATAGACCCCCATGGGCACCTTGAGAAGGGATGTTGGTACCCCCCCCCCCCCTCCCTCGCGTGTGAGCAAGCACTACCCCTCTCCTCCCCTCCCCCTGTCATTGAAGGTGGACGGTGAGGTGATCCTTAGTGCCCTCCAAGGTGCCCAGGCTCAGCATTGGCTTGGGAGGGGAAGTTCCTTGTGAGCTTCCGGGTATGTGGTGGGACCTCCACGCTGCAGCTTAAGGAGTCCTTTCGTGGACTTAGGTGATTATTCAAGGGCAAGGTTCTTCGGTTCTTAGTGACTGGTCAAGGGTCTAGCTCGAGTCAAGTAAGGGTTAGTTGCATCCCCCTTGCGAACGTCGAGACCAGTTCTCTGGTTTCAACACCCCGACTAGGCAGTCACGGTCATGGCTACATAGTATCTCCGTTCCCCGCATCTCCACCTTCGACCACTTCCTTGGCAATCTCCGAACAAGGACCATAACAACTTGGAATCAGAGTCATCGGTCGTCTTCCGCCAAGCACGTCAGCACCTTCCACCAGTCCTTTCCAACCGTCGGCACCCACCGCAACTTCAGTCGTCAACAACGCCTCTCCCGCACGCGCCTTCTCCTTTCCCCAAGCAGACCGAACCACCGACAAGCCTCCTGCGAGACCCTAGTCTGATTTCCGCAGGGCTGGGCAACCTCTTCCAAATCGCAGCTGCCCTCCATCCCCGATCAGCTTTCCGACAAGACTCGCTTCGACGCCCTACGCTTCGTCGACGCTCTACAACCCAACCATCGCTTCTGCTTCGTCTTCCTCAGGGAGAACAGGCATCGACTCCTCCATCCCGGCGTCCGCGCCTTCCTTCCGGTCGCTGAACAGGCCGACAACCACCAACTATGCCTCCGCGGGATCTCCTCGAGCCGCACCACCTACTAGCAGTTTCGAGCCCCTTCCTTATTACTTTTCCTCGAGCCTTGCGCCAGTTAACGCCCGCAAACAGCCTTCGCACTGTAATTCCTGCGCGCTGTATTATTCACCGGCACCGTATCTCTCGAGCCCTGCGCCAGTAAACGCCCGCAGACCAAGGCCCATAACATCACCAGCCTATCTCTAATTTTTCTTTACAAATATTCACCGGCGGATTATAATTAATTGAAAGCATTGAGCGCAGCCGCGGCGTCCGTGGCCACTCTCAATCATCCGACTCGGCGCAATCCGAACGCCCTGTCATCCGCTCATATTCTCGCTCCTCCTCTCGCACGATGGGTGACTCGTCTGACCAACAAAGTCAGATTATGACCATGCTGCAGGCCATCATGGCACAACAGGCCGCGCAAACTGCACTCACGGAACGACAACAGGAGGCCATTACTGCGCTCTCCAAGCGCCTTGATGATCTTTCTACCGCCCCCGCACACGATCGTACAAGCAGCAGTCAGGCACCGCCATTTCTTCGCCAAGCTCCGCCACCACTGACCGCTCACGAGCCACCGCCGCCAGTCCTCACACACCCAGTCACTGTGATTGAACCACGCTACACCAAATTAGAATTTCCAACCTATGATGGGAAAAGTGATCCCTTGTGCTGGCTCACCAATGTGAGCAATTCTTCGGCCACCAACAAACTCCGGCAGCAGACCGAATCCATCTAGCATCTTTCCATCTGCTCGATTCCGCTGTTTTGTGGGCCTCTCGACTTCTCACCGATAGACCAAATCTGCTATGGGACGACTTCAAAAGGCTATGCAACTTGCGTTTCAGACCTCCTATCCGCAGCAACCCCCTCCGAGAACTCACATCTCTACGACAAACGGGGTCAGTAGATGAGTACCTGGAACAATTTCAGCTCCTCTTGGCGCATGTTCCTCTATCCCCGGATATGCAAGTCAACATTTTCACCGCTGGACTTCGCGAACGCCTGCGAATGGATGTCGAGTTTGAGGCCCCGCCATACTTAGTGACTGCTATGAGTCTGGCCTGGCTCTGCGATCGTCGCCTCCAGCTAGCACAGACGGCCTACCCTCCTGCCACCAACATCGTTCAACAAGGTCGTATCGAGGGTCCTCCAGCCCCTCCGGTCCGCCGATTATCTCGGGCGGAGATGCTGCAACGACGTGCCCATGGATTATGTTTTAATTGTGACGAGCAGTACACTTGCGGCCACAAGTGCAACCGGCTCTTCTATCTACACGTTGAGGACTCTGACGACGAGGGCATCAGATAAAAGATTGAGGGCAAGCTCTTTTTGGAGGAGGGGTGAGATGTTACGGGTTGCGCGCCCGCTTATCTAGTATGATTATCTTTAGTATGTTTATGTTATAATTATGTAGGTAGGCCTCGAGCACCGAGCTTAGATATTAGGAGTTATTATTATATTTTGTCATGTAATGTGTTGTAAGCTTATATAAAGGCATCAGGGGTATTATATGAAGTAAGCAAGAAGAATTCTAGTTCCCGTCTTGAGTGTGAGGTCTTGGTAGCTCTCTCCTCCAACGAGCAAGCCCCGACTAGGCAGCCGCGGTCATGGTTCCATAGTATCTCCGTTCCCCGCATCTCCACCTCCGACCACTTCCTCGGCAAAATCTCCGAACAAGGACCATAACAGGAGAAGTTACACTAAGGGGGGCAGCTCAGTGCACAAAGCATCCCCGCGCAGCCAGGATCCGGGGAAGGGTCCCACCACTAGGGTGAAATGTAGGCAAACCTTACCCTGCATTTTTGCAAGAGGCTGCTTCCGGGGAAGGATCCACCACAAGGGAGAAGTTACACTGATTTCAAAAAAAAAACAATTTCTACATTAACTGCAACCATGTCAAAATATTTAATTGATTTAATGTTGTTAAGTAATTAAAAGCACACCACAACTATAATAGGGCTTAGGGGTTGAAAATCTAAATTATAATGCGAATGTTGGTTAGAGCAGGATGTGGTAGCCTCTTCATCCAACTAAAGGATACATACTAAATTGTTTGGACCAAATTCTCTTAAATGAAAAATGAGTGTACCTAAACAAGAAATATGGTCTTTGTTGGTAAAGAAATCATGGAAAAGATCATAAGACTTGCATACTATAACATCCATACCTCATATCACTTCCTTTTCGAAAGATCCGAATAGATGGGTACCCTTGGATGTGATGCCTGCCATATTTAATCAAAAAGCAGTTCATACGTTAAGCAAATCAGATGTGCAATATTGTAACAAATTATCAATAATCAGAGATGTAGTCGTATCAACGAAGACGGATTACCTCCTACATAGATTAATTTGTTCAGTACAATCAACCTTTCCCAGAAGAATTCGTCCATCGATTTCAGGGTCGTACCTAGATGTTTTATAGCAAAGCATCAGATCAACTTTCTCAGGAAGTGAGTTGGGAGAGTTCATACCCACCATCCAAGAATAAGAGGTTACCTTTCTCTTATGATTTTAGCTGTTCTCTCCCATGATGGTCTCTATTTGTATGCAATAATAAGGAAAATTTTAGATTAAACTACGGAACTTGGCTATAAATATTAAGTTATACTACAAAATTGAAGAAACAAAGAATTTAAAACAGGAAAGCCCAAAATCCCATGGTGGAATGGCAGAATCATGAGCCACTTGTATACTAGATGGTGAAAGCAGTTGATAAAAAATAGGTCAACATTCTATGAATTTCATACTCCAATTCTCACTTAAATGCTCATGCAGCAAATATAAATTGTAGGTCGGATAGTTCTAATATTTATTTTATTCAACATGGAATAGAAGAAGGCATTGAATATTTGAAGTTTAAAAAAGTTATCATCATTTGAATAACAATGGCCATATCCCAACATTTTTATAACTTAAATTTTAGGAGGATAAGTCTCTGACATGTGGTTAAATATGACAGTAATATATCTAATACATAAAGATACCTATATGTGGAGAATATTCCCTCAAGATAAGATCAAATTTTTCTTTCATTATTTAACCAATTAATTTATCATTTTGAATTTAAGGTCAAAGTTAGTTGCTCAAATTAGTCATGAATATTTTCAACTAATAGTCAAAATGAATTATGAATTGTTAAGGCTATATATCTATAAACAGAGATTTAAATAAGAAAGAGAATAAACTAAATCATCCGAGAAAATGATCAAATAGTCTCAGGAAACACATGCAACAGTTTGGCCAAAGGTTTGGGGAGGGTTTGGGAGATAATAGGTGGACAGTCGATAACATAAGGACAGGGACCATCAGTCAAGAGAACGAAATCTCGGCAGTGCCAAAAGGGTCAACCACAATGATGTCCATGAGCAAATCTAGATATGGTGGAGTTTGCACTTCTCACAGGCTATAACATGCTCTAGCCCTCGGGTGGATAGGGTACGCAGTAGGTTGTAGGGGTGGAGATAAAAGAAGGGCGGATCAGATCGAAGTTCCGATAGAAATTGAGGAGGTGTGTGACAGATCTAAGCATTGATACCAGATTGAGAGGTGGGGGTTATCAAATCTGAGCCCTACATATATACATACAGGAGGACGATCGGATACCAACTTGAAAGGAGTTGTTTATGAGATCAGATCAGGGTTCTAACAATAACTCTCACACATGCGCTCTAACTATAATTCTGGCACACCAAGAAGGGAAGATATACAACTCTGATGCAAGTGAGAATAAAAAGAAAAGAGATTTAATCATATTTCATTCATCTTATTCATATATTAAATCACAGGCATAATAGCTCTATTTATAAATTAAGTTACACATCCTAAAGAAAATATACCAACAATTATCAGAAAGTCGATCATTATCTAAGCCTCCAATTAAAACTTATCATTACCTACAAAATTTTAATGATAATTAAAAAATAAACTGAAAATACTAATTTAAATTTCAGATAATTATCTCAACATATCTTCCATGATAAGCCCCATTTATTTACTTAGCCCGAAAAGAGCACTTCCCATGAAGAGTTGAAAGAATCAACCAAGGAGGTAGAGGCAATGTAACAGATTTATGCACACCTTTGAAATTGACTTCAGCAGGGTTTTTTTTTTTAAATATTGGTCGTAGATTCATAGCAGAGAAAAAATCTATATAAAGCAGATGTGTTTTTGAACATAAATCTAAATTAGAATCATCTTATAAACTATGGTGGAGATATATGGCAGCACAAACTCAATCAAGTAGAGAATGGATATCAACTAATCACCCATTTGCATCGGTGACTATCTAGTTTCAGCAATAATTTCACAAATACGTCCGGGCAAAACAAACACTTGCCTTATTCAGCAGCTATAAGTTCCTTAGAATTTAATTCAAGAACTTCATCTATAGATTCGAGTCACAACCATAATTATCTCTCCGGTTTCACAGATATGTGGCCTGAGTAGCTCAAGGTATGCAATATAAAGATTTTGAGGCATTTGAACTTCATATTATGTAAATCATGTTGATCAAACAAATTAATTGTCAGAATTTATATCATATTTGTATCCATCATCATATATGCATTTGCATCATAGCATGCCTCATGATTTGTAAGATAACATGAATATTAAAATAATTGATCATCATAATATTCATCTTAAGGTGACAAATATCTTCTCGTGAGTCATTTTTTGATGTCATAATCTTCATAACTTGCATTCAGTACAGTAATTGATGTTGTAAAAGCAGTAGGAATTGCACATGAACAAATGAATTTGCACTGATTTTAACATTTATTTGTATCCATGATCCGTTCAATTTCAATTGATTTTGGTATCAATTTTGACTCAACAGACATTTTGGGGGTGGTTCAGCTTGATTTGGAATAGTTTAGGGTGGGGAATGAGAGACGAAAGCAATTTGAACGGGCCAGTAGGGCCAGGTCATGTATGGGGATACGGAAATGGCCAGTAGGGCCAGGTTGAGGAGAAATGATGGTTAACAATTGTAATCATGAAAGCAAAGGAAGCGGTGAAATCAAGGGTTGTTGGAGACGTGATGATTACTGGGGAGGCCAATTACAGTGGTAGTGGACCGCGAATCTCGATTACAAGGAGGTGTTGGTGGCAGGCACTGCCATGAGAAGTGTGGTTGTAACACCCCTACCTAGTTTAACATCAATTCAAAAGCCCTGTCGGCACTTGTCATATGAAGCAAACTAAGAAACAGTAAGTAAATTGGTACATAGCAGGAAATATCTAGAGTACACAGCCGAAAATTTTAAAACTGGAGTTAAGGTTAAAGAAATACCTCAATTTTTAATTCGCATGGCCAACTAGAAATGAAAAGTGCAAAGAGTCTGAAATACCGAAACATAAATTGAGTCTGATACATTTGAGTTAATAAATAGATAATAAAATAATTGAAAGGAAAAATAACTAAAAGTAGAAATCCTCGAAAGTTTATCCCAGGTGAATCTCCAGACCTGTGACCCCTGAAAAGAAATGTCTGAAGACGGGGTCATCCCAACTGGTGAGTAAGAAAAGCTATTCCCCTTAGTGACACTAAAATAACTTAAATAAAATATGTGTGCATGTATTAAAATAACATTTTAAGCTAAAGAAATGCATGATATAGTTTTATGCATGTTTTTCTATAAAAGTACATTGAACATAAATGTTTTTTCTATTACTTGATTGTATACTAAATTTTTCTCTAATTTTGTAACCATTAAAGTATAGAGATTCTAGGTTCTGGCTTGTATTTGTGTAACAACCCTACTTTTAATTTAAGTATTTATTTGATTTGGCTAGCCGCAGCCCAACTTCCCCTCACCCGATTAACCCCCCCCCCCCCCCCCCCCCGGCCAAGTCTTCCGCAAATCGCACGCGCTAGGGCTTCCGCCTCCCGTTTTCTGCGATTTCCCGCCCCGAAGCGCACTCTGACTCTTGTCGAGACGGGTCGTGACAGTTGGCATCAGAGCCAGGTTTGTTTCTAAAGATAAAGAATTTTACAATTTAGATGACTTATATCATTTTTCTTCGTATTCTTAGTAGAGTAAATTCGTATGCGCATTCTAAAGATTTGAGCCTCCAATGACGAACATAGGTGCACTAGTGTGTCTGGACAAGGTCTGTAAGCGATTCAGTTCGGTTTTAGGTAAAACCAAAATCGAACTGAATAGTCTCGGTTTTACACACCCAAAACCAAAACCGAACCGAAATGGATCGGTTCGGTTCGGTTTTTTAATATCGGTTCGGTTTTTCGGTAAACCTAAAACATATTATCACCCAAAATCTTGATATTGACTATTCTCATGATTCAAACCGAATATTTAATGTTGGAAATTCAAAAAACACAATAGCATTTAGATTAAGGCTTCATTTGGTTCGGCGGTGGCGGATGCAACCGGCGGGTCCAAACGGAGCATTGGAACCGGAGGGGGGGAGGCGGGGTTGGAAACACTCCATTTAGACTCCTTTTCCTCTATCCGGCGGGTGCAAACAGAGCAAACGCCGCTGGCGCTCGTTTGTTTACCCGCCGTCCGGTGGCGTTTGCTCCAAACGGAGGAGGCGAAACGCCCAACCAAACGAAGCCTAACTAGTGCAATTAAAACAATAAGTTCAAGTATTAGTTTAAAATAAAATCAATAAGTACAACATATTTAATTTACTCGTTCATGCTCGAGTAGTTACAAACTTATGATAAGATAAGATAAGAGATATTACATAGTCTTGTTGTTTCGAGTTCAACTTCAAACTCAATGCTCATAACTTCATGTTTTAATCCGACGGGACAAACTCCAAGTCCAAACTCATAATCGGTTCGGTTTTCTCGGTTTACCGACTCTATAAACAGAAACTAAACCGAATAGGCTCGGATTTCAGCCCCCTAAACTGAAACCGAACCGATCGGTTCGGTCCAAATTCGGTTCGGGTCGGGTTGGTTAGGTCGATTTCGGTTTTCTGTGCACACCCATGCATGGACTAACATCTAGCAATCTTTCATGGGTGTCGACTCCCCCAACTGAGGCTCATACGGTTTGTTATGCCCTATGAGTATGATAATGTGCATCTATAAATCACGAGAGAAACCCTTGATTGTGCCCCCTATTTATCTTCTTATAGTGGTCGGTGTGTACAACATAAAAGAACATCGGCTTAAAGCCACTAGTTATAAATATTCCATTAATCTTTTACCTTTTTAATAGCGGCTGACATGATTAATCTTAAGGGAAACATCAGCTTACGCGTATTATCTTAAACTACATATTCCATCATGTTTACGTCCTATGTCTTGTCTTAGTGTAAATGATATTAACACGATAAATTAACACTATAATATAATTTTCTAATTTTAGTACTTTCTAATTAACACTATAATATTACGTCCTATGTCTTGCGGTGAAATGCTTAAATCATAATGAACGTTCTTATAACTTTACATACATTATTCGCATTAACGTGAAAAGGCAATTAGATTATAATCTACTAATATCATTTATACATAAGGCATGACGTATTAGATTTCGTATTTCTAATTATGCCCTTTCGTAATCATCTATAATTGTAACAACTCAAAGCTTTAAAAAAACCTAATTTTCCCTATTTTGCTAACCGCAGCCCAGCCTAATCCCCGATTTAAACCCACGGTCTAGGGCACTCGATCCGCTCAGTCGCTCCTCCCAACTCCCGATCCCGTCTCATGCGCCGCTCCTCCCGTCTTCCGCACGCAGCGCCGCCGCCTCCTCCTCCTGCCGACGTCGCGGCGTTCTCCTCCTGCCGAGTGCCGACGACGGCGCCTCCTCCTCCTCCTACCGGCGCCGCCCTGCTCTTCCCTCCCCTCCAAGGAGTCGGTAGTCTTCTCCCTCCATCTCCCCTTCCTCTGGCCGACCTCCAGCAGCAGGGATAGGTCTCCAGCAGTCGACAGCCCCCCCCCCCTCCCCTAGCTGGTTGTGGCATTCCTTTCGTAAGGCCGGCAGCTCCCCCCTCCGACTTCCTCCAAGGGCCAAAAGCCCTAGTTCCTCCTCTTCTTCCTCGTCTTGACCGGGTTTTGCGAGAGGCACATTTAGGGTTTTCTTCCCTCCCCTCCTTGGGATTTGGCTCCCGTGGGTAAGGATCTCCTCTTTCCCTCCTCTATTCAATTTTTTCTTAAATTAGTTTGCAAAACTTTGCGTTTCAAATCACGTATATTTTGTGATCCAAATTTATGCCCCTCTTATAATTGATTAACCACCTGGTGTTTGTGATTTCTGGTGCCACTCTTCGAATCCGTTGGTGGGATCACCCAAAAGCCCCTTCTGATTTAGGGTTTCCCTAACCTAAAGCGTCGCCAAACCGTCGAATCCTTCGTGTAATTTCCCTATTTTGCTAACCGCAGCCCAGCCTAATCCCCGATTTAAACCCACGGTCTAGGGCACTCGATCCGCTCAGTCGCTCCTCCCAACTCCCGATCCCGTCTCATGCGCCGCTCCTCCCGTCTTCCGCACGCAGCGCCGCCGCCTCCTCCTCCTGCCGACGTCGCGGCGTTCTCCTCCTGCCGAGTGTCGACGACGGCGCCTCCTCCTCCTCCTACCGGCGCCGCCCTGCTCTTCCCTCCCCTCCAAGGAGTCGGTAGTCTTCTCCCTCCATCTCCCCTTCCTCTGGCCGACCTCCAGCAGCAGGGATAGGTCTCCAGCAGTCGACAGCCCCCCCCCCCCTCCCCTAGCTGGTTGTGGCATTTCTTCCGTAAGGCCGGCAGCTCCACCTCCGACTTCCTCCAAGGGCCAAAAGCCCTAGTTCCTCCACTTCTTCCTCGTCTTGACCGGGTTTTGCGAGAGGCACATTTAGGGTTTTCTTCCCTCCCCTCCTTGGGATTTGGCTCCCGTGGGTAAGGATCTCCTCTTTCCCTCCTCTATTCAATTTTTTCTTAAATTAGTTTGCAAAACTTTGCGTTTCAAATCACGTATATTTTGTGATCCAAATTTATGCCCCTCTTATAATTGATTAACCACCTGGTGTTTGTGATTTCTGGCGCCACTCTTCGAATCCGTTGGTGGGATCACCCAAAAGCCCCTTCTGATTTAGGGTTTCCCTAACCTAAAGCGTCGCCAAACCGTCGATTCCTTCGTGTAATTTCCTCTCCCCTCACCTTCGAGGGAGGTATTTTTTTCGCTAACTCGCACTTGTTTAAATTATTGTGATTTAAAATACGCGTGCTCATGTAGGGTTTTCTGTTAAATACAATTATCATCTATGTTTGTGCATAATCAGGTTTGGGTTAAAACTGTTAATTTGGCTGCGCCACTTAACCGTCACCGTCACCGTCAACTTCAGCCTTACTTAAGGCAAGTAGAGAAATCACTCGCTTGCAACATCTAATCGTAATTTGTTACTTTTTTTTCTTATGTCCATAAGTTTTACTGCTCGACACATGAAACATCAAAATGATAACTAGACACATTCACCAAATTATGAATTGTTTCGTTAATAACGTAGGTAAACATAGAAAGGTAGTGTTTAATTAATGCAACCCCTTGACTTGGGTTCCTATTGAATCCCTAACGGGGGCAAGGGACCGGTCATAGCAAGCTTGAACTCCTGAATCTCTGATAAGTCTTGAATCTGAACTTGAATCTGTCTGAATCATGAATCTTGTGCATCAAATAAAAACACATACACTTTCATTTGTTACAACTTACGTTATTACAAAAGTCTATTTATACTATACTCCGGAGTAGGTTAATATTTCAGTTTATTCCCGCGTGACTATTTTACTTGCCTGTCTTGATAGCTTGTAGATCCTGGGAATTGTAGGTGTATTCTTTCTGATCTCCTGCTAGTTGTACTTCTTTTTACTTTACTTTGCTTGCATTATTGTTCTGAGGTTTTCTCCTTGTTGTTTTGTATTTTGCCTTAACGTTCGTGAATGTGTCGCCTGGTACCTGAGTCCGCTCTGCACCGTGTTCCTGTGTTCCTGGAGACTTTCTTATTTTTATTGATGTATCAAGTTCTATGTATTATTTCTTTTTTGTTGGGTATTTCAGCTATGTAATGATTACATTCAGTCATTCTCTCTTGTTTCATGGACAAGTGTTAGGCTATAAATCTTATACTGAAATTTCATATTATTGCATGTTCATTCTTTTGAGCTCTCCATTATATGATTCAGTATCAGTAATTTTTTTGAAAACTGGGTTTTTATATAAACACCTGTATTTTTTTCCTTTCACAGTTGTACTCTAAAGCTTCCGCATATTTTTAAAACATATTTTCTTCAAGTTAATTATTTTAAACCTAATAATGCTAACTCAGCCCCGTCTAACAGACATTGTGTTTCATCCCCTCATGTCTGTGACATCACGATCCGCCGAAGCGAGCTCTGTCTTTTGCTTTTAGACCGGTCGTGACAGTTGGTATGAGAGTTATGTTGAGCATCTAAGGATAAAGAATTTTATAATCTTCACCTATTTTGAGATTTATTATAAAAATATATATGTGCATGCAACATTCATCACTCACTTTATCATTAACTGTTGTTCTTGGCCGAAACACTCACACACTACACTCATAATCATGTGTAGTATGCTCGCAAATGTTAATGGGTTACGAGCGAACTTAACATTTATGTGCATATGAAATTCCACTAGGTTATACACCGTTTGCAAATATTAAATGGTTATGGGCAATTTTAATATTTTCAAGTGTGATGGCATTAGCAGCATAATATGCATGACATGTTAAGCGATATGGGCGCTTAACATGGTGTGTGTATACATTCATGAACATCATTAGGAATGCATTTTAGACACAGTGACATATCATGCATATCATAACTCATTTGCACAAGTGTCAAGCTAAGAACAACAGATAATGATTATACACACATGGATTTATTAATTATTTACAACTTCACAAGATTTCATAGTTGCATTCGCATGATCATTACTAGCAGTTGTCAAATGAAAATGTTGTAATTATTACATGATTTATGTATCCAACAGTACGAAAGTGTTAGAACTTTTGATCTCAATCCTTCCTGTTTCGTTGATTATCGATTCTTACCTAATTTTCTTGTATCTCCTTCTAGATGGCTCCTGAGCGGCCGCAACGCAAGAAGACCGCCCCTCCTGCGGGTGAACCATCTGGTAATACCACGGCTCAGCTTTTGCAGCAGATTCTGGATCGCCTCACTCGCCTGGAGGAGGATGGCCAGACTTCTAATCCAGCCTCTGGATCCGACACTAGGACGGCTGGAGCAACTGTTACTGCTGCCACTCCTGGAGTCACCCCTGCTTCTGATCCTGGAACCAACTCGCCTGTCGTCAACTTGGTGCCCCCGCTCGCGTCCAGTCTGATTATTCCCTCGGTGCCGATGACAGACACTTTGGCGTTTAAGAGGTTAAAGCCGTTATCTTATGATGGCAATCGTGACTACTTTGTCATTTCTGAGTGGCTCGCCCAGATGGAGAAGCACTTCGAGTATGCTGGGATTCCGGATGTCCAAAAAGTTCTTCTTGCTCCTTACCAGCTGACCGAGGATGCGTACACCTGGTGGCTTCAGCGCCGCAATCTTTCCAACTCTGTCACCATGACCTGGGATCAATTCAAGGGAGTTATTATGGAAAAGTTCCTTTCTTCTGTGGAGCGTGACCGACTAGCTGAGAAATTCCTGTCCCTCCAGCAGCCAGGCAGATCGGTGACAGAGTATGAGAAAGAGTTTTCCCTCCTGTCCCTCCTTGCCGTGGAGTTGGTGTCAGACGAGTCCAAGAAGATCAGTCATTTCGTGAAGGGACTCCGTCATGATTTCCGTCGGCATGTAGTGGCTCATGGCGGCGCTACCTTGGCCGAGACTGTGGAAGCTGCGTTGCAGGTGGAGGCTATCGAGTTGGAGCGTTCTGCTAAGAAGGTCCAATATAGTACTGATAATGCTGCCGCAGCTGAGCACAAGCGCAAAGGTGCTCCTTCCCAGATCAAGGCCTGAAGCCCAAAGAGGTGTGTGCCTTCTGCCATAAAGTGGGTCATGTCGCCCAAGTCTGTCGCACCCACTTGAAGAAGCAGAAGATGGTTGTTCCTGCACCACAACCTCAGATGACGCTTGCCAATGTCTCCACTGTCTGTGTTTATTGCAAGAGGTCGGGTCATCTACTGAAAGACTGTCGTCGTAAGCAGAATGTTTGCTACCGATGTGGTCAGGTTGGGCACCATATCCAAGACTGCCCAATTCCCGCTCAGCCTCTGCAGTCTGTCCCGGGAGCTCAGGAAAAGGGTAGAGTCGTGCTGAATGTCATTACCCAGGGCGAGGAGCTTGCGTCTACCGACGTCATATCTGGTATGTAATGTTTTTTTATTAAATATTTGCATCTTATTTTATCTGCTCTGGTATCAAACAACCTTGAATTTGCGTATATGTTCCTCTTTCGAAGGGAGATTTAGGGTCAATAATAAATGGATGCAGATCATTTTTTATTCAGGTGCATCTCATTCGTTTATTGCTCGTCATATTGTGGATCTTTATCGTTGGCCTACATCAGCACTTGAGGTCCCCTATGAGATCTTTGTGCCTGGTCATCTGCATCTGTCAAATCAGGGCATTCCCAATTGTCCGATCATGCTCGATGAATTGCGAGTCTCAGCGGATCTCATAGTTCTGGAGATGTCAGAGTTCGGCGTAATCTTGGGCATGGATTGGTTGGTCGCGTATAGAGCAAAGCTGGATTGCGTGGCAAAGAGGGTCAATCTCAGTATCGATGGCAAGGACTTCAGCGTTCATATTCTGACCCGCAGTCACATGAAGGTAATTTCTGCTATACGCGTCACTCGCCTTCTTGGTCAAGGATGTTCTGTTTGTTTTGTGTATGCTGCACTTTCAGATTCTCTCTCCTTCACTTGAATCCATACCTGTTGCTTCTGAATTTCGTGACGTCTTTCCAGCCGAATTGCCTGGGATGCCTCCTGATCGAGATGTGGAGTTCTCTATTGACTTAGAACCAGAAACGCAAACCATATCTAAATCCCTGTACCGTATGACCCCGCGCGAGTTAGAGGAGCTTAGATCGCAGTTGGATGAGTTGCTTGGACGTGGATACATTCGTCCTAGCTCTTCACCTTGGGGAGCCTCTGTCCTCTTCGTGAAAAAGAAGGACGGCTCCATGAGCTTTGTATTGATTATCGGGACCTGAACAAGGTGACCGTCAAGAATAGGTATCCCCTTCCGCGTGTGGATGATCTCTTTGATCAGCTTAAGGGTAGCACCATCTTTTCCAAGATAGATCTCAGATCAGGTTACCATCAGCTGAAGATCAAGGACACCGACAGTCCCAGGACTGCCTTCCGAACTCGGTATGGTCATTTTGAATTCTTAGTGATGTCTTTTGGTTTAACTAACGCACCCTCTGCTTTTATGGATATGATGAACCGTGTCTTCTGCGAGCACCTGGATAAATTCATTATCGTGTTCATTGATGATATTCTTGTCTATTCCAAGACTCATGAGGATCATGCAGCACATCTTAAACTCACTCTCTCCACACTTCGTCAGCATCAACTCTATGCCAAGCTGGCAAAATGTGAGTTATGGTTGGATCGTGTTGTTTTCTTGGGGCATGTTGTTTCTGGAGATGGGCTCTCCGTTGATCCTGCCAAGATTTCTGTTGTTATAAACTGGAAGCGACCTTCTACCCCTACTGAGATTCGCAATTTCCTTGGGATTGCTGGCTACTATCGGCGTTTCGTCAAGGGTTTTTCCTCTCTTGCTGCTCCGCTGACAAAGCTAACTCAAAAGCATGCTAGATTCGAGTGGTCAGATCAGTGTGAGCAGGCCTTCTTGGAATTGAAGCAACGTCAGTGTTCGGCGCCAATTTTAGCCCTTCCTTCCGAGGGGGCAGACTTTTCAGTTTATACTAACGCTTCCGAAGTTGGGCTGGGATGTGTCTTGATGCAGGATGACTGTGTTATCGCTTATGGGTCGAGGCAGTTGAAGACTTACGAGCGCAACTACCCCACTCATGATCTGGAGTTCGATGCACTGGTGTTTGCTTTGAAGTTTTGGTTACATTATCTTTATGGCGTGAAGTGTCACTTCTTCACTGACCATCAGAGTTTGAGGTATATCTTTGATCAGAAGGATCTCAATCTTCGTTAGAGGCGGTGGATCAAATTTGTCGCAGACTATGATTTGGAGCTTACTTATGTTCCGGGCAAGGCCAATACGGTAGCTGATGGGTTTAGTCATCATGTTTCCGCTCCCTCTTGTGCGCTCATGTCAGCTACTCTTACAGTTTTGATTGGTGACCTCGAGCGGATGGGCATATCCATCTCATCAGAGGGTAAAGATCAGATTTTTGGCCCGTCATGGGTGGAGCAGGTAAAAGATTTGCAGTCTTCCGACCCCGTTCTCCAGCGCATTCGCCGAAGGGTTGAACTTGAGTCTCTTCCCGATTTCTCAATCTCTGATGATGTTTTGCGTTTCCAAGGCCATCTTTGCATCCCTGATGTTCCTGAATTATTTGATGTTATATGTCGTGAAACTCATGAATCCCGCACATCTGGGCAATAATAAGATGTATCAGGACTTGAAGCAGATTGTTTGGTTGCTGGTATGAAAAATTATATAGCTCGCTTCGTTTCCCGATGTTTGATGTGCCAGAAGATGAAAGCTCAGCGTCAGCGTCCTGGTGGTCTTTTGCAGCCTCTGCCCATCCCTGAGTGGAAGTGGGAGGACATCTCTATGGATTTCATCACAGGTTTGCCTCGCACTCCGAGAGGGCACGATGCGATTTGGGTCATAGTGGATCGGTTGACCAAGGTAGCCCACTTCATCCCTTATAAGGAAGGTCACTCTACTGAGAAGATGGCTCAAATCTATATGACGGAGATCGTTAGACTTCACGGGATTCCTTTGCGGATTGTGTCAGATCATGACTCGAGATTTATTTCTCATTTTTGGAAAGACTTTCAGCAAACTTTGGGCACCGAACTCAACCTGAGCACTGCTTATCATCCGACGACTGATGGTCAGACCGAAAGGGTTAATAAGATACTTGAAGACATGCTGCGATGTTACATTCTGGATTACAATGGAGCTTTGGGATGAGCACCTACCTTTGGTGGAATTCGCCTACAATAATAGCTATCAAGAGAGCCTCAAAATGGCCCCCTTCGAAGCATTGTATGGGCAACGTTGTAGGACCCCTCTCTATTGGTCAGAAGTTGGTGAAAAGGTTATGTTGGGACCTGAGTTGCTCCAAGAAATGGAAGAAACAACAAAGAAGACTCGACTTCAGCTCAGTCGTGTTATCGAGAGGCGGAGAAAGTATACAAACTTGCGCCGCCGTCCGTTGGAATTTGTTGTGGGTGATCAAGTATTCCTGAAGGTTTCCCCTTCTCCCGGGGTGAAACGGTTTGGTCGTCATCACAAGCTTAGCCCGAGGTTCATGGGACCGTTTTCTATCTCAGAGCGTGTTGGGGAATCTGCATATCGTCTCGAGTTACCTGCTTCTTTTGCTGGTGTTCACGATGTCTTCCATGTCAGCCAGCTGTGGAAGTATATTCATGATCCTAACCGCATCATTGAAGAAATTTCTGTGGTTCCTGAAGCCAATCTTTCGTATCCGGTTGAACCCGCTAAGATCGTGGAGTATCAAGAACGCAAGCTTCAAAAAAGAACCATTCCTATGGTAAAAGTGCTTTGGACGCATGGCAAGTTTGAGGAGTACACCTGGGAACTAGAATTTGACATGCGTAGCAAGTATCCACATATATTCTCTTGATCTTGGTAAACCTCTGAACTTGTTCTCCTTTCATTTTGTTGTATTCATAATTAGCTTTCATGTTTTGATTTGCAAATCCGGTAGAAATGAATGACATCTAAATCTTCGCCATACGAGACCCAATCCAGAAAATCCTCAAAAAGTTTCGGGACGAAACTTCCTAAGTAGGGGAGAATATAACAATTCAAAGTTAAAAAAAAAACTAATTTCCTTATTTTGCTAACTGCAGCCCAGCCTTATCCCCGATTTAAACCCACGGTCTAGGGCTCCCGATCCGCTCAGCCGCTCCTCCTATCTCCCGATCTCGTCTCCTACGTCCTCCTCCTGTCGACGACTCCGACTCCTCCTGCTGACAACGCCGCCTCCTCCTCCTACCGGCGCCGCCCTGCTCTTCCCTCCCCTCCAAGGAGTCTGCAGTCTTCTCCCTCCATCTCCCCTTCCTCTGGCCGACCTCCCGCAGCCGGGATAGGTCTCCAGCAGTCGACAGCCCCCTCCTCCTCCCCTAGCCGGCTGTGGCAACCCTTCCTCAAGACCGGCAGCTCCCCCTCCGACTTCCTCCAAGGGCCGAAAGCCATAGTTCCTCCTCTTCTTCCTCGTCTTGACCAGGTTTTCGAGAGGGACATTTAAGGTTTTCTTCCCTCCCCTCCTTGGGGTCGGATTTGGCTCCCGTGGGTAAGGATCGCCTCTTTCCCTCCTCTATTCAATTTTTTCTTAAATTAGTTTGCAAAGCTTTGCATTTCAAATCACGTATATTTTGTGATCCAAGTTTATACCCCTCTTATAATCGACTAACCACCTTGTGTTTGTGATTTCTGGCGCCGCTCTTTGAATCCGTTGATGGGATCACCCAAAAGCCCATTCCGATTTAGGGTTTCCCTAACCTAAAGCGCCGCCAAATCGTCGATTCCTTCATGTAATTTCCTCTCCCCTCACCTTCGAGGGAGGTATTTTTTTCGCTAACTCGCACTTGTTTAAATTATTGTGATTTAAAATACACGTGCTCATGTAGGATTTTCTGTTAAATACAATTATCATTTATGTTTGTGCTTAATCAGGTTTGGGTTAAAACTGTTAATTTGGTTGTGCCACTTAACCGGCGCCGTCAACTTCAGTCTTACTTAAGGCAAGTAGAGAAATCTCTCACTTGCAACATCTAATCGTAATTTGTTACTTTTTTTCTTGTCCATAAGTTTTACTGCTCGACACATGAAACATCAAAATGATAACTAGACTCATTCACCAAATTATGAATTGTTTCATTAATAACGTAGGTAAACATAGAAAGGTAGTGTTTAATGGATGCAACCCGTTGACTTAGGTTCCTTCTTGAATCCCTAACGGGGGCAAGGGACCGGTCATAGCAAGCTTGAACTCCTGAATCTCTGATAAGTCTTGAATCTGAACTTGAATCTGTCTGAATCACGAATCTTGTGCATCAAACAAAAACACCTACACTTTCATTTGTTACAACTTACGTTATTACAAAAGTCTGTTTATACTATACTCCGGAGTAGGTTAATATTTCAGTTTATTCCCGCGTGGCTATTTTACTTGCCTGTCTTGATAGCTTGTAGATCCTGGAAATTGTACGTGTATTCTTTCTGATCTCCTGCTAGTTGTACTTCTTTTAACTTTACATTACTTATATAGTTGTATTATTGTTCTTATGCTTTTTCCTTGTTGTTTTGGAATTTTCCTTAGCATTCGTGACTGCGCCGCTTGGTACCTGAGTCTGCTCTGCACCCTGTTCCTGTGTTCATGAAGGTTTTCTTATTTTTATTGTTGTATCAGGTTCTATGTATTATTTCTTTTCTGTCGGGTATTTCAGCTATGTAATGATTACATTCAGTCATTTTCTCTTATTTCATAGACAACTGTTAGGCTATAAATCTTGTACTGAAATTTCATACTATTGCATGTTAATTCTTTTGAGGGCTCCATTACATGATTCAGTATCAGTAATTTTTTTTAAATCTGGGTTTTTATATAAACACCTGTATTTTTTTCCTTTCACTGTTGTAATCTAAAGCTTCCACATCTTTTTAAAACATAATTTCTTCAAGTTAATTATTTTAAACCTAATAATGCTAATTCAAGCCCGCCTAACAGACATTGTGTTTCATCCCCTCATGTCTGTGGCATCACGATCAGCCCGAAGCGCGCTCTGTCTTTTGCTTTTAGACGGGTCGTGACAATAATGCATAAGGAAATTACATAATTTAATTTGATTATGTGATGTCTAACCAAAAAGAATCGAATTTCTTACATCGGTGTTGTGACGTTCATAGACGTTGTGTGGAAGCATGATTTCTCTGGATTATAATGAACTCAACACAAGAAAATCCTTTCTCGCTTCTACGGCTACACTGAAATCCCAATAATATCATTTAGACGAAGGGGAAGATATATAACAAAAAAAGACAGACCGATGCACAAAGCATCCTCGTGCAGCGAGGAGACGGGGAAGGGCTCCACCACAAAGGAAAGATATATAACAACAACAACACTCAAGCCTTTATCCCACCATAGTGGGGTCGGCTATATGGATCCTCTGTCGCCATTGCGCCCTATCTTTAAGCATAGTCTCATTAATGCCTAAGTACATCATGTCTTTCTTTATAGTTTCATTCCAAGTCTTTTTTGGTCTACCCCTCCCCCGTTTAACATGTCTAGTGACTAAACTCTCACAACGCCTAACAGGTGCCTCTAATGGTCTCCTATGTACATGTCCAAACCATCTTAAACGAGCTTCTCGCATCTTCTCTACAATTGGCGCCACTCCTATCTTATCCATGATACATTCATTCCTAATTTTATCCAGTCTCGTGTGACCACACATCCACCTAAGCATTCTCATCTCCGCGACTCCCATTTTTTGCTCGTGTACACCATTCACTGCCCAACACTCAGAATCGTAGAGCATTGCAGGCCTAATTGCAGTACGGTAAAACTTGCCTTTAAGTTTTAGTGGTACTTTACGATCACATAGGATCCCAGACGCGCCTCTCCACTTCAACCAACCTGCTTGGATTCTATGAATCACATCTTTATCTACACCTCCATCTTTTTGAATTATCGATCCCAGATATTTAAAGCACTCACTGCGGGAAATATCTTGGTCACCCAATTTAATGACGGAGTCATCTGACCTTCTTGCACTACTAAATTTAAGCTCTATATACTCTGTCTTTGTCCTGCTCAACCTAAAACTTTCTTTTCTAAAGTGTCTCGTCAAGATTCCAGTTTCGTGTTTACACCCTCGCGCGTCTCATCGACCAAAACAATATCATCTGCAAATAATAAACACCAAGGTATTGCTTGCTGGATATGTCCGGTGAGCTCATCTAAGATAAGGGTAAAGAGGTAAGGGCTTAAAGCTGACCCTTGATGTAAGCCAACAGCGATAGGGAATTCCTGTGTTAATCCTCCAGATGTCCTCACCCTGGTCACTGAATTTGTATACATATCTTTGATTACGTCAATGTATGATACATTTACACCTTTCTTTTCTAAGACTCTCCACAAGACCTCTCTTGGAACCCTATCATACGCCTTCTCCAGATCGATAAACAACATATGCAAATCTTTTTGTCTTTCCCGATAGTTGTCAATGAGTCTCCTCAAGAGATGTATAGCTTCCATGGTTGACCTCCCTGGCATGAATCCAAATTGATTCTCTGAGATGATAGTCTCTCGTCTAACTCGTCTCTCTATTACTCGTTCCCATAGTTTCATAGTATGACTCATTAATTTAATTCCCCTGTAATTGACACAATTTTGTATATCTCCTTTGTTCTTATACAAAGGTACCAAAATACTTTCTCTCCATTGGTCTGGCATCATTTTTGTCTTCAGTATCTTATTGAAGAAACTTGTAAGCCATAAAATTCCTTCCCTCCCTAAGCATTTCCATACTTCAATGGGTATATCGTCTGGTCCAACCGCATTTCCATTTTTCATCTTCTTCAGAGCGTCATCTATCTCTGATGCTTGAATTTTACGATAAAAAGTTATGTCTCTATACTCATCCGATTTACTTAACTCTTCCAAGTTTAGTTCATTATCTTTTCCTTCATTGTATAGTTGATAAAAGTATCTTTTCCATCGCTCCTTAATAGCCACATCATCCGTCAAAACCGTATCTGTTTCATCTTTTATGCATTTAATTTGGCTTAAATCTCTTGTCTTCCTCTCTCTAGCTCGAGCAATTTTATAAATCTCTTGTCTTCCTCTCTCCATCTTTGGTATCTAGTCGTTTGTAAAATTCTTCATAAGCTTGACTTCTTGCTTTACTTACTGCATTTTTAGTTTCTTTCTTGGCGACTTTATACTTTGTCAAGTTTTCATCATTCCTACAATCGTATAATGTTTTGTAGCTGACGAAAGATATATAACAATGAAATAAAATTTATAAATGACTGTCGCATACCCTTATCAAGCACGGCTAACCTACAAGAAGGTTGAATCGGAACTAAGCCTCCTCCGATTTATTTTCTACGCCCTCTTTTTCACTGCTAGGGTTTCTCTAACCTATAAGAGATCGCCTGCTAAAATTAGAGGAATCCATAAATTTCCTTACCCTAGGGTTAAACGAAAACACATCATCAATATTTCCTATGAAAAGGAAGCAAGATAGTGTTGTTAAAGGAGAGGAAAGTGAAGAAAGCCTCGTAACATCAACCGAAAACTTATGAGAGGAAGGGAGGAAAGAAATACTTGATATCTTCCTCGAAAGGAAGTCAAGAAGTGAAAATGACCGGATGTCATAGTAGAAGAGAATCGATCCCCTCCCTGTATCGTTCGATCGACAAAAACGGAAGTAGCGTCGAGCCTCTTATGTCTACGAGAGAATGGTCGACGATAGCTTCCGGCGAGGGAGAAGGGGTCGACGTCTTCGATCGGCGGAATGGAGAAGAAGCCTTAGCGGAGGTTTCCTGATTCCTCGACAGTACGTGCTCCAAAAGACGAGGGACGGACGAGTATGGCTTACAATGAAAAGAGGCGTTGATGTGAGGAGTATCGGTTATGGTAAAAGCGCATGCCTCAATTTCTTAATATGCAACCTCCTAAATTTCAATTTGAATTACTAGTATTACGAAAATGTCATTATTGAACAATTCCATAATAAATAATGGCGACACACTCTCGTGAATTATTAAATTGAGCCTAAATAAAATTCGTAAAATATTTTTATTAGTCAATTGACCACGATGATGCTAAAACATATGATTTCCTCAAACAACGACTGAGATGTCGGCACTAACTCTGGTCCGATCCTGATTTAAAATTTATGAATTAACAATTAAATTTTTCGGATGTTACAAATCTCCCCTCCTAATAAAATTTTCGCCCTCAAGAATTACTATCATACCTGGGTCAAAAAAGAAGGCGTATTCTTCATTGATCTGAAGTTCATCTTCTTTTTCTCATGTACACTTTGGTCGACCATAATTCTTTCAGAGGACCTTCACAAAACTGATCTATCTGTTCCTGAGCTTCTGAATCTGAGTCCACAATCCTGACTTGCTTAATACTGATACCAAGATTTGATTCGACCGGTGCATCCTCAGTACTGATCACCTGACTGGGGTCTTTAACAGCTCTCCTCTAATAGAAGATGTGGAAAACATGCAGACCACTCATCTCTTCAGGTAAGGCAAACATGTATGCAACCTCACCAATGCGTTCAAGTACTTTGAATGGGCCAATGAATCTGGGACTCAATTTTTTCATCTGCCTAAGTCTAGAGATACCCTTAACTAGCCTGACTTTAGGATAAACAAATCCTCCAACATTAAACTCTACCGCTATGTGTCTTTGATCATAATATTTGGCTTGTCGATCCTGAGCTATCTTCATGCGCTCCTGTATGAGCTTGACATGAGTTGTAGTCTTATCAATCCATGTTTCTTTATTGGTGATCCTCTCTTCATTTTCTGCCCAACATAAAGGTGTCCGACAATGTATACCATAAAGGACCTCGAAAGGGGTCATCTCAATACTTACCTGAAAACGGTTATTGTAGGAGAATTCTACCGATGTGACATATTTCTCACTTACCACCAAAAGTATAAGTTGCACATTCGAAGCATATCTTCCATAGTTCTATTATTGCGCTCGATTTGACCATCAGTCTAAGGTTGAAAATTTGTGCTAAATTTAACTTCGTGTCCAAGCACTCCTGAACATACCTACAAAAAGGAAACAACATATTGTTGTTAAAAGAGATGAAAATGAAGGAAAACCTCATAACATCAACCTAAAACTCATAAAGGAAGAAAAAAATACTTACTCTCTTCCTCGAAAGGAAGTCAAGAAGTGAAAATGACCGGTTGTCACATAATCGATCCCCTCCCTGCGTCGTTCGGTCAACGAAAACAGAAGTAGCATCAAGCCTCTACGACTAGGAGGGAAGGGTGGCGATTATGGATTTTGACGAGGATGAAGGGGTTGACATCTTCGATCGACGGAAGGGAGAATCCCTAACAGAGGTTACCTGATTCCTCGACGGTACGTGCTCCAAAAGACGAGGGATGGATGAGTATGGATTACGATGCAAAGGGGCGCTGATATGAGGAGTGTCGGTTATTGTAAAAGCAGCATGCCTCAATTTCTTAATATGCAACATCCTAAATTTCAATTTGAATGACTATTATTATGGAAATGCCATTATTGAAGGATTCTATAATAATCAAAGGCGACAAGCTCTCACAAATTATTAAATTACGCCTAAATAGAATTCGTTAAATTATTATTTTTAGTCAATTGACCACAATGGTGCTGAAACATATGATTTCCTCAACCAACGACTGCGATGCCGACACTAACTCTGATCCGACACTGGTTTAAAAATTATAAATTAACAATTAAATTTTTCGGATGTTACAGTGGCCGTGCAAGTGCAATACAAGAGGGGATCAGGGAGTGGAAACAAAGGCAGCGAGTCGTTACTTTTGAGCAGAGATATAGCAGGGAATGGATATACATTGCGGTTGCAGTGGAGCAGGAGGCGACAATGAGAGGTATTTTTAAGTTGCGAACGAGAGGTAGAAGCAATCGGCGAGAAAAACATACGACAAAGAGGTGTTCAACACAAAGGAAAAAATATGTCTGTGATGAAGGTTGTCGTAGTAGGATGGCAAAGAGAATTGCGGAGGAGAAAGACGACATTGGAGAGGAAGGAGTTAAAGGCGGTGAGGAAGATGCCAAGGTGACGGTTCCTCTACAATTTTGGTAGGAGGATCAAATCCAAGCTCTGATATCAGTTGAAGAGGAAGGTGGATCGGGATCATATCCAAGTTCTGATACCAAATTAATAATTAGGATTAAGATCTAATATCAAATTGACAGGGGTTGTCAAAAATAATTTAGATCCACACCAGCACATTGGGGTTCCAGCTAGAATTTAATCACACTGGGGATGGAATCTAAGACTCTTGCAAAGAGAAAAAAGTGGAAAGCGTATTAATCAAATTTCATTCATCATCTTCGCACATACTGATACAAGCATAAGTGCAATATTTATATAAGTAGGATAGTGATACGTGTTTTTTGTATTGTGTTTTCACCATGTTTTTCCTATCGAATTCATCCATTCATGTGCTAGATATGTTTTGTTTAATGCTCATATTAAGTTTATTTGGAATTCTGGACTGTTTGGATGATTTATTTTACAAGTGTGGATTTTTGTGCATGTTTAGGGGAGGTTACGTTCAATTTGACTAACGCCCGTGCGGAATTTTCGCACGCGCGTGCGCCACTTTCTCCCCTAACAATAGCAGTTTTCTGTCAATCCGAATTTGCGCGTGCGTCACTTTCCCACGCACGTGCGCGCATGTGCAATTGCGCGTGCGCGGTCTTCCTGTAGCTTTCCTGCCTATGTCATGCGCGTGCGATATTTTCGCACGCGCGTGCGCGCACGTTCATTTGCATGTGCGCGGTCATTTTTGAGGTTTTCATGCAGTTTGGGACGATCCGAATTTGTGTTCCGCACGTGCGTGTGCGCGCGTGCAATTGCGCATGCGCGACCTGGGCGCCCAGATTTTCCTGACTCACGCACGCGCGTGCATTTTGCGTCTCACGCGCATGCGCCCTATTTTCTATATAGCAGTTGTTTTTCTATATACCGCACACGCAGAAAATTCACGCATGCGCGTGCGTCCGGGACAATATTAGGGATGGCCGACCCATTCCTCCCATTTTGCCAGTGTACACCCGATTCTTCTTTCCGCCGAGTTCGCCGCCTCCCTCTTGTCGTGTGTGCGCCTCCATTCTCTCCAACGGTCACCATCTTTTTTGCCAGAGTTATCCAAGGATCGATCTTCTTGTTCTACCCTTGGGTAAGCCTTCGGTTCCTGCTTAGTCTTTCTCTCGTGTGGTTGTGCCCTAGGTGTCTCCTTTTACTCCCTTGCATTCACCATGGAAAACGTTTTTGGAAGAAAGAAAAGGAGGTGGCCTCAAAGCGGAGGCGAGCCGAGGAAGAAGCTATATCGCCACGCCTTGAGGAAGCGCGGACCGCAATGCTCACGTTAGTGGACCCCGAAATGCGCCGACATTTCAACCGCCTCCATGAGAGAGAATTCGTAAGAAACCGCTATATTGAGTGGGATGTCTTCCGAGCTCTCCCTTTACGGCCGCAGGTTGAGGCATTGGTTATGCATAGCGGGTGGAACGAGCTGTTGAGCATTGTCGACCCAGGCTACTTCGAGTTGACGCTAAAGTTTCTTTCTTCAATCACTCTCGCTCCGGTGATAGCGGAAGAACCCCATGCTCCCACCATCTTTTTCCGCCTCTTGGGTGTTCCCTATCAGCTGAGCGTCGTTGAGCTCACCCTTAGGGATTTTCTCCGCCGAGTTTGTAAACTCCGCAGGATTTCTGGTTTTACCCTCTGGGTTTCCTCCCGGTGTTTCCTACCGAGAGCACGTGGAATATGAGGCTCGTCGGGCCAAGGATACCTTTCTGGTGTGACACGAGCTTCGTTACGTGCATCACATCCTTAGCCATAGCATTGCTGCTCGCGGCCTGATCACTCACAACGTCGTCCGGCAGGAGCTGCTGTACTTGTACAGCATGGATCATCGTGTTCCGATAAATCTGGGGATAATGGTCGCGCAGTTTTACTTCATAAGGCAACGGATATGCACATGAAAAAGATCTCGGGGTCGCATTTTATCACAAAGTTGGTTCGTTCTATGAGGCTTTTGGACACGCTCCCCACGATGTGAGTGGCATGCACGCCGGATTGCGTGAATCTCTACACCCTAGTGGCCACGAGGCTTCTACGAAAGTCCACCCGCAATGGGAATCCCATATATGTCTTCGTAGAAGCCTTAGGGTGGGGACGCTCCCGCGCCGGATGTTGTTCTGGAGGAGAACATTGACGAGGAGGAGCCGGCCACACCGAAGCAGCACGTCATTGCCACAGCTGAGGGAGTTTAAGAGGAGAGATCCACGGACGCAGAGTACTTCTATGGACGGAGGTCTTTTCAGGAGGTGTTTCCTGATGCAGCACTCCAGCTCGACCATCTGTCTATACGGATGGATTTGATGTCTCTGTATATGCATCAGTTGGGTTTCTTCCTTGGGATGCCTCCCGACTATACCTCCGACAGCACCGGCCCATCACAGGATCCCGATGTCGGCCCATTTACTGACATGTTCTGATTGCATCTTTGCATTGATCTCTTTTCTTTCTGCATTTTTTTCTGCGGAGTACATTTTTATTACTTCGGATGATTCTCCAGGATGCTGGAGATATTTGTGTATGACTATTTACCCTTCCTTTTTGTTGTTACTTCTCTATTATTACTTGGTTAAAACTCTATCTTATTGTTAGCAGTAATTCTTATCTTGTGTAGTAGTTTAGTTTTCTATACCCCATGATTATCTGCATTGTTTTCCTATTTTGTTTTGTTTTAGCTAACCCCGTGTGCAGGATTCGGCTGGGTCATGCATTTTTGTTGGCCAAGCTTGGGTCGGGTGCACATTTTGGCAAATTCAAGTTCAAGTCGTCTCGGAATGCCCCATCTAAGGCATTGGGAACACGTTTCTCTCCCTTGTTTTATATTTTTTTGCATTAAGGTCAATGCAATGTTTAAGTCTGTGTGTGTGGGGGGAGGGGGGGTTAGTTGCGTCACTCATTATGCTTACCTATCACATTTGCATTCCGATTAGGCTCTTTTCCAAAATATACCCCAATTTTTCAAAAAAATTTATTTTTCTTGCACGTTTGCATCCATTTCCGCACCCACGCGCTTAGGATTTGAACATCTGTTAGTTTCTGAGTTTTCTCATTCTTTTTCGTATGTGTAGATCGGCTTAGAATGTGATTATGGGAGTGTATATTGACTCATGTAATGTTTCTAGTTCTGTGCACATGTTTGTAATAGGATTTTATTCTAGTTTTAACTTCTTTTTATGTTCCATAGTTTATACTTTTCTACTTTGTATCTACGGTGTATATCCACTTTCCACTAGAAAGCGTTATCGTCCGTAGAATTGTGTAGAGATGTGTGTAGCGAGCTGCTAGTTGGGTATTATCCGACTTTGACGAAAGGGTATCCTTTCTCGATGTCTAGAACTTGCCCCTAGCGATTCTCGAAGCTTATGCCTAGACTAATTTTATTTTTGCAAATATGACGTTGGCTTTTTATTAGATAGTTTGAGTTTTTGCATCCGTGCCAACACGAACTACCATTGCATACACTTTTTGGGTCTTATACCCATCCTGTATTTCACTCCCACCTCATAATCACCAATGCAAAAAAAATTAACCTAATCTCACACTTAGATTAGAATTTAAAATCAAAATCTGAGTTTTTACTTGTGTTTTTAAGTGAAAATATTGTGATTTGATGCGCGCTTTAAAAGCTTATATTCAGGTGCTTTTGACAAAAGCTTAATTGAAATATTTTTTGAAAAGAAAAATAGAAAAGAGAAATAAAAACAAAAATAGAGAAGAAAAAGAAAAGAAAATTTTGTTTTGAAAAGGAGAGTTGGTATTTGGCTAATGTGGAAGTGACCCCTTATGCAAAAATTCAAGTCTGGGGTGTCACTTCCCATTTCTTTTCGTTTCATTGGTACGCGGATTTTTGATGTTAGCTCTTATTTTGATTTAAGCGTGATTAATGTCTTCCAAGTTTATTTTTTGATTCACCTCACCTTAAACTCATGTCTATCGATTCATCCTAATTCTAAGTCCTATTGATTTGTAAAAGAAATAGATTTAGTTAACGTCGTGGAGAGAGTGTGACCGGGTAAACCTATGGTCATCGACAATCATGGATTTCTTTGGAGGCTACCCCAGAGTCTCGGTCGGATAATGCTAAGCTCAGCGGCCGCGCTATTTTCTTTCTACGCGAGGTTTGCGACGATTCGTTTTTCTTATGTAGACGTGGATATAACTAGTGATATTTAGTTTAGAAAAGTATAGATATTTAGTATGCATAGAAGTTAATTCTAGTTTTCTTCCTATTTTCATCTTGAGCATAGAACCTCTATGTATACTCCTTACTTTCACTTTCTAATTGATAGTTTAGACTTGTCTAATACCCGGGAGGAGAGCGGTTTGCTCGGGGCGAGCAATAGTACAAGTCTGGGGGTATTTGATGTGTTATTTGTATTGTGTTTGCTTCCTGTTTTTTCTATCGAATTCATCCATTCATGTGCCAGATATGTTCGGTTAATGCTCATATTGAGTTTATTTGGAATTCTAGACTGCTTGGATGATTTATTGTACAGGTGTGGATTTTTGTGCATGTTTAGGGGAGGTTATGTTCAATTTGGCTCACGCACGCCCGTGCAAAATTTTTGCACGCGCGAGCGCCACTTTCTCCCCTAACATAGTAGTTTTCTGTCAATCCGGATTTGCGCGTGCGTCACATTCTCACGCATGTGCAAGCGCGTGGAATTGAGCGTGCGCGATCTTCCTATAGCTTTTCCAGCCTATGTCATGCGCGTGCGATATTTTCATACGCGCGTGCGCGAATATTTTTTTTGTTTTCATGCAGTTTGGATTGATCCGAATTTGTGGATGCGATGTTTCCGCGCGCACGTGCAATTGCGCGTGTGCGACCTGAGCATCCAGATTTTCCTGTATCTAACTCAAGCGCGCGTGTGCGTTTTGCGCCGCACGCGCATGCGCCCTATTTTTTATATAGCAGTTGTTTCACGATTTCAGCCATAGTCAAATCCAGGGAGCGCCGTTTTTAGGTCAAATCTTCTCCGTAAGCTTAAGGGATTCGCCCCTTTGTCAACTTCAACCTCTCCAAGCATTTCAAAGGTGTAGGAAGTGATTTCCAAGGTGCCATTGGAATTCCAATCCGGAGCAGCTAGTGTTAAGGCGAGCAAAACCCGGAAGAAGACGCGTTAGGAGGAGGTGACAGCTTCTCCCGTATCGTGGTCGAGGCCAAGAAGAAGAGCCGGTGGACCAAGCCATGCCCCCTTACGATTTCGAGGAGACTAAACTTCCTCTCCCTCCGTACTAGAGATTGGTAACTGTTACGAATAGAACCGTAATTGATTATGCGTGTGAATAGTGCCTCTTATATAAGAGGTTACAATAAAGGCTAACATAAAGCTAATAATAAAGCTAACACTCCCCCTCAAGTTGGATATGTTATATTCGTCATGCCCAACTTATCGATGAAGCCACAAAAAATATTCACTCCCAGACTCTTAGTAAAAATATCAGCTAATTGTCCCTCTGAAGGAACGAAAGGAATACAGATGATCTTTTTCTCAATGTTCTCCTTGATGAAGTATCTGTCCACTTCAATATGTTTGGTGCGGTCATGCTAAACAGAATTGTTAGCGATACTGATTGCAGCTTTGTTGTCACAGTACAGACGGATAGGATTGCCCCCATGAAGTCCTAAATCATGCAAAAAAGAACTTAACCACAATCCCTCACATATGTCATGTGACATCGCTCTAAATTCGGCCTCTGCACTAGACTTTGAGACGACTGATTGTTTTTTACTTCTCCAAGTAACCAGGTTACCACCAACAAAAGAACAATACACAGATGTAGAGCGTCTGTCTTCTATAGACTCTGCCCAATCTGCGTCAGTATACACCTCAATTTCAATTCAGTAATATGAGCGAAAAGGATTCCTCTGCCTGGCGATGTCTTCAAGTACCTCAAGATCCTATGAGCCGCATTGAGATGTCTCGCCTTTGGGGAATGCATATATTGGCTAACAACCCCCACAACATAAGCTATGTCGGGACGAGTATGGGATAGATATATTAATCGTCCGACAAGACGTTGGTAACCAGTGACATCTTCAATGGGGTCTCCATCATCCCTTCCAAGAATGTGGTTGACCTGCATAGGAGTATCAGCAGGTCTACACCCACTCATACCAGATTGTTCCAGCAAATCGAGGACATATTTTCTCTGAGAGATAAAAATGCCCCGTTTGGATCTAGCAACTTCAATTCCGAAGAAATACTTCAGTTTGCCTAGATCTTTTACTTCAAACTCTTTAGCCAAATTCTTCTTCAAGGCTTTCACTTCTTCAACATCATCTCATGTTATGACAATGTCATCAACATAGACAATGAGGGTGGTTAACATATTATCCCTCTGTTTTATAAACAATGTATGGTCGGCGTGACTTTGTCGGTATCCCAGAGAGATCATGACTTTTTGAAAGCGACCAAACCAAGCCCTCAGTGATTGCTTCAAGCCGTAGATGGCCTTTTTTAATTTGCACGCTTTCCCTTCAGAGCCAAAAAGAGAGAAACCAGGGGGAAGAGACATATATACTTCTTCTTCTAAATTTCCATGAAGAAAAGCATTCTCTACATCCAATTGAGTGAGATCTCAACCCTTGCACACAGCACACGATTGAAGAACTCATATAGAATTCATTTTTACCACAAGGGCAAAAGTTTCTTGATAGTCGATACCTAGAGTTTGAGTATATCCCCTTGCCACCAACCTTGCTTTGAAACGTTCAACCAAACCTTCAGAGATCTGCTTCACAGTAAACACCAATTTACATCCAACAACCTTCTTACCGTATGGGAGGTGTGTTAAATCTCATGTATAATTTTTTTCCAAAGTCGTCATTTCTTCAATCATTGCCTCTTTCCACTTTGGATGTCCAAGAGCCTCCTGCCATGTGGAGGGAATAGAAACAGACGCAAGAGAAGAAACAAAGACTTTATGTGAAGGAGTTAGAGAGTCGTAAGAAACATAATGGGATAAGGGGTGTTGTGTGTAGCCCTGCACAAAAGGCCCGGGCCCACTGGGCCGGCCCGAGCCCGGCCCGGGAAAAGCCCGTTGAGGCCCGGCCCAGGAAAAGCCCGGCCCGGGTCTAACCTGGGCTTGGGGCCGTGGCAGGGCTCCAATCTGGAGCTTCTGCCCGGCCCGGGTCGGGCCGGACAAAGCCCGATTTTCGGGTCGGCCTGAGCCCGGGCCCAGGCGCAGCCCGGCCCAGGGCTGGCCGGCCCGAGAGGCCTTAAACGGCTCTTAAAAAGAGCCGTTTAACGGCTCTTTTTAAGAGCCGTTAAAGGCTCTTAATAAGAGTCGTTAACGGCTCTTATTAAGAGTCGTTAAAGGCTCTTAATAAGAGACGTTAACGGCTCTTATTAAGAGCCTAGGCTGCTGCCAGCTGACATCAATGTCAGCCGGCAGCGGGACAGCCTAGGGGCTAGGCTGTCCAGCCGAGCCCGTAACAACCCTAAATTTAAATGAAATTTATTATTGAAAAGGCTATCCGCAGCCCAAGCCCCTCCTCTATTAAATTTCGAGCAGCCCCCCCTTTATTCCCCCCTCTTAACCGCACCCCCTCACCCGATTAAAAACACCCCCCCGGTCCAGATCTCCCGCAAACCGCAAGCGCCCAGCCTAGGTCTTCCCGATCCCGCGTCGATCTCCTGCTCGACTCTGCTTCCATCTCTCGCACGCAAGCCGCCGCCTCCTGCTCTCCCTCAAACCGTCGACGACGCCTCCTTCTCCTACCAGTGTCGTCGCCTGCGTCTCCTCCTATCGTGGCCTCTTCCGCCGCCTCTAGGGCCTGCGCCTCCTTCTTCTTCCTTTAAGGGGCCGACAACAGATCCCCCTCCAGCAACTCCTCTCTCCATTAGCTCCTCCCTCCGACAGCTCCTCCTTCTGCCATGGCCGCCTCCTCCTGCTACTTTTCTCCGCTTTCCAGCCGGCCGATTTCCTCCTCCTGCCCTAGCCGGCAGCCTTGTCTCCCTCCTCCAGCAACGGGGATATGCCTCCAGCAGTTTCTGCTCCCCTCCGGCAGCCGACAGCTGCTCCCCCTCGTCGTTTGGCCGTTGATTTCGGGAGGGAAAATCTAGGGTTTCCTTCCCTATCCTCCTCGAGCCCGGATCTGAGTTCCTTGGGGTAAAACTCCTCCTTTTCTCCCTTGATTTCCGAATTTTGATAAACCCTAACGATTTATTCGTACCCCTTTTTGCATTTCAGATTTTTGGTGCATTTCTTAATCGCCAAATCCTTAGGTCTTTGTGACCCCCGGTGCCGTTCGTCGATCCAGTTGTCGGGATCACACAAAGCCCTCTCCGAATTAGGGTTTCTGCAACCTAAGCGCCGCCAAGTTCCCGATTCTTCGTGGTATCTCTTCTCCCCTCACCTTTGAGGGAGGTAAAATCCGCTAAACCCTCTTTGTTTATTTTCCGCATCGTAAGATGCTCGTGTTAGCGTAGTGAATTATGCTATGTCAATTTCATCGTTCTTAAACAGGTTCGAATTATGGTTTCTACTTTTGCTTGCGTCGCTTAGCAGCCGCCGTCAGCTTCAGCATTATTTAAGGCAAGTAGAGATCCCTCTCTCTTGCAAGCATTGAATTTACTTCGCCTGTCTGTTCTTATGATTTTGACTTCGCTTTGAATACGTGTTTCATCAAATAAGCTCAGTTCTTGAATGTCTGATTAGACTTGTTAATAAATTGAGGTTTTACGCGTTGAAATAACACGAGCTGTGATTGAGATTGATGGTCACTTGGATATTCACTTAGATAAATTTCTTCTCAGTTGATGAATAAATGGAAGTCTAGTAGTTCGTTTTGATTATGAGCATTAATTATTATAATGATAAATGTTAATATTCTTGCTGGTAACTAGATGAATTATGTTTGATATAAAATATTCGGCTCGAACACATGCTTACTTGGAGGATAATTGTTTGTTGAAATGGATCAACCTAAATGAGTTGCTTGGTATCCTAGAAAATAATGTACAGTAATCTTGTTACTCGTGAATACTTGAATCCGCAAGTTTCAAACTCTCTTTCGAGTTCTCTGAGTCATCGAATCCTGTTTCTTATACCTGTTTGGTTGAAAGACTTGGATAAAGTCTATTTCTTGATTTGATGTTCTTCTTCAGCGTGAGTCTGTTCCAATTAGAATCACCAATCTATGAATCTTGTAATCTCATTAATAACACAAGTAAACCTTGAAAGGTAGGGTTTAACTGACGCATCTCCTTGACTTGGGTTCTCTCTTGAATCCCTAATGGGAACAAAGGACCGGTCATAGCGAGCATTAACTTCTGAATCTTCTGAATCTGTACTTGAATCTGTCTGAATCATGAATCCTGCGCGTCAAACAAAAATACCTACACTTTCACTTGTTACAACTTATGTTATTACATGATCATCTTTGTATGCCTTACTCCTGAATCTCTGACAAGTCTTGAATCTGAATTTGAATCCTTTTGAATCATGAATCCTTCAGTTCATTAATGTGATAAGCAATCATTGAAAGGTAGTGTTAAATTGATGTGACGCCTTGAATCGAGTTTCCGCTTACCTTGTAACGGGAACCAATAATGTTATAGTAAGCCCAATTACTTTGATAAGCCTTGCTATTAGACTCCTGCTAGAATCCCGTGCATCAGATAAAAACACTTACACCTTTCAATGATTACAACCATTGACATTTCGTGACTGAATCTATGTTATGCTTCAGAGTAGTCTAATAATTCTAATTATTTCTACTTGTCTTGCTTACTGTTGCTTTGCTAGCCTTGCTTCTGATAGAACTGGTGACTTATACATTGTTGTTCCCTTGCTAGTTTGTAATTTACCTTGCTAATGTTATCAATGTTCTGAGGCTTTTCCTTCTTGTTTTGGATTTGCCTTAGTGTTCGTGCCTGCGCTGCCTGCTCTCCGAGGCCGTTCTGCGTCAAGCTTCAGGTTTTGTGTTTTTGTTTCATTTCTTTACAGTCAGATATTCTTTTATGTAGTAATTACGATCAGTCATTTTCTCCTGTTTCATGGACAACTGCTAGGATAAATATTATATGTACTAGAATTAGACATGTTTGCATGTTCATTCATCTGAGATGATTACTGCATAAAAAAAACCTGTTTCAAAACTTGTATCATAAGTTTTTCTGCTAAAATGCATGTGCACCTGTTTCAAACTAGCATATTTTAAAGCTTCCGCAACAAAACAAGTTATTTATTAGTATCTCTGCTTGCGCCTTAGTAGGCATGGTTTCCTTCCGTCCATGCCTGTGGCATCACGGCCCGCCCGAAGCGCACTTTGACTCTTGTCGAGACGGGTCGTGACAGTTGGTATCAGAGCTAGGTTTAGCATCAAAAGATAGTATTTTACAATTATCAAATATTTTAAATCTTGTTTTATAAATATTTGTGCATACATCATTTCTTCACGCACCTTGTCATTATTTGTTGTTCGCGGCTGAAACACGCACACACTCACTCATAAGCATGAGTAGTATGCACACGAATGTTAAGGGGTTATGGGCAAACTTAACATTTTTGTGCATATGAATTCCACTAGGATATACACCGCTTGCGAATATTAAATGATTATGGGCAGTTTAATATTTTCAAGTGCGTTGGCATTAGAGTCTTAATATGCATGACATGTTAAGTGATATGGGCGCTTAACATGGCATGTGTATCCATTCATTTGCATTCATATCATAAATCATTGCACAAGTGTGAAGCCAAGAACAACAATAATGATTGTACACGCATGGTTTTACTACTTGTTTGACATGGCACATGATTTCAATTTTGCACTTGCATGATCATACCTAGAGTTGTCCAATGGAAATGTTGTAATTATTACATAATTTATGTACCTGACAGTAGGAAATGTGTTAGAATCTCTAGTTTCAAATCTCTGATATTCGTATTCAGTGCTTCATGTTCTGTTTGTCTATCGATCTCATCTGATTCTCCAGTATCTCCTTCTAGTTAGCTTCCATGTCTTGACCTGCAAATCTTGTTTGGATTAAATGGCATCTGAATCTTCGCCATAAGAGACCCATTCATGGAATCCTCAGAAAGTTTCGGGACGAAACTTCCTAAGTAGGGGAGATTGTAACAAACCTAAATTTAAATGAAATTAATTATTGAAAAGGCTATCCGCAGCCCAAGCCCCTCCTCTATTAAATTTCGAGCAGCCCCCCCTTTATTCCCCCCTCTTAACCGCACCCCCTCACCCGATTAAAAACACCCCCCCGGTCCAGATCTCCCGCAAACCGCAAGCGCCCAGCCTAGGTCTTCCCGATCCCGCGTCGATCTCCTGCTCGACTCTGCTTCCATCTCTCGCACGCAAGCCGCCGCCTCCTGCTCTCCCTCAAACCGTCGACGACGCCTCCTTCTCCTACCAGTGTCGTCGCCTGCGTCTCCTCCTATCGTGGCCTCTTCCGCCGCCTCTAGGGCCTGCGCCTCCTTCTTCTTCCTTTAAGGGGCCGACAGCAGATCCCCCTCCAGCAACTCCTCTCTCCATTAGCTCCTCCCTCCGACAGCTCCTCCTTCTGCCATGGCCGCCTCCTCCTGCTACTTTTCTCCGCTTTCCAGCCGGCCGATTTCCTCCTCCTGCCCTAGCCGGCAGCCTTGTCTCCCTCCTCCAGCAACGGGGATATGCCTCCAGCAGTTTCTGCTCCCCTCCGGCAGCCGACAGCTGCTCCCCCTCGTCGTTTGGCCGTTGATTTCGGGAGGGAAAATCTAGGGTTTCCTTCCCTATCCTCCTCGAGCCCGGATCTGAGTTCCTTGGGGTAAAACTCCTCCTTTTCTCCCTTGATTTCCGAATTTTGATAAACCCTAACGATTTATTCGTACCCCTTTTTGCATTTCAGATTTTTGGTGCATTTCTTAATCGCCAAATCCTTAGGTCTTTGTGACCCCCGGTGCCGTTCGTCGATCCAGTTGTCGGGAACACACAAAGCCCTCTCCGAATTAGGGTTTCTGCAACCTAAGCGCCGCCAAGTTCCCGATTCTTCGTGGTATCTCTTCTCCCCTCACCTTTGAGGGAGGTAAAATCCGCTAAACCCTCTTTGTTTATTTTCCGCATCGTAAGATGCTCGTGTTAGCGTAGTGAATTATGCTATGTCAATTTCATCGTTCTTAAACAGGTTCGAATTATGGTTTCTACTTTTGCTTGCGTCGCTTAGCCGCCGCCGTCAGCTTCAGCCTTATTTAAGGCAAGTAGAGATCCCTCTCTCTTGCAAGCATTGAATTTACTTCGCCTGTCTGTTCTTATGATTTTGACTTCGCTTTGAATACATGTTTCATCAAATAAGCTCAGTTCTTGAATGTCTGATTAGACTTGTTAATAAATTGAGGTTTTACGCGTTGAAATAACACGAGCTGTGATTGAGATTGATGGTCACTTGGATATTCACTTAGATAAATTTCTTCTCAGTTGATGAATAAATGGAAGTCTAGTAGTTCGTTTTGATTATGAGCATTAATTATTATAATGATAAATGTTAATATTTTTGCTGGTAACTAGATGAATTATGTTTGATATAAAATATTCGGCTCGAACACATGCTTACTTGGAGGATAATTGTTTGTTGAAATGGATCAACCTAAATGAGTTGCTTGGTATCCTAGAAAATAATGTACAGTAATCTTGTTACTCGTGAATACTTGAATCCGCAAGTTTCAAACTCTCTTTCGAGTTCTCTGAGTCATCGAATCCTGTTTCTTATACCTGTTTGGTTGAAAGACTTGGATAAAGTCTATTTCTTGATTTGATGTTCTTCTTCAGCGTGAGTCTGTTCCAATTAGAATCACCAATCTATGAATCTTGTAATCTCATTAATAACACAAGTAAACCTTGAAAGGTAGGGTTTAACTGACGCATCTCCTTGACTTGGGTTCCCTCTTGAATCCCTAATGGGAACAAAGGACCGGTCATAGCGAGCATTAACTTCTGAATCTTCTGAATCTGTACTTGAATCTGTCTGAATCATGAATCCTGCGCGTCAAACAAAAATACCTACACTTTCACTTGTTACAACTTATGTTATTACATGATCATCTTTGTATGCCTTACTCCTGAATCTCTGACAAGTCTTGAATCTGAATTTGAATCCTTTTGAATCATGAATCCTTCAGTTCATTAATGTGATAAGCAATCATTGAAAGGTAGTGTTAAATTGATGTGACGCCTTGAATCGAGTTTCCGCTTACCTTGTAACGGGAACCAATAATGTTATAGTAAGCCCAATTACTTTGATAAGTCTTGCTATTAGACTCCTGCTAGAATCTCGTGCATCAGATAAAAACACTTACACTTTTCAATGATTACAACCAGTGACATTTCGTGACTGAATCTATGTTATGCTTCAGAGTAGTCTAATAATTCTAATTATTTCTACTTGTCTTGCTTACTGTTGCCTTGCTAGCCTTGCTTCTGATAGAACTGGTGACTTATACATTGTTGTTCCCTTGCTAGTTTGTAATTTACCTTGTTAATGTTATCAATGTTCTGAGGCTTTTCCTTCTTGTTTTGGATTTGCCTTAGTGTTCGTGTCTGCGCTGCCTGCTCTCCGAGGCCGTTCTGCGTCAAGCTTCAGGTTTTGTGTTTTTGTTTCATTTCTTTACAGTCAGATATTCTTTTATGTAGTAATTACGATCAGCCATTTTCTCCTGTTTCATGGACAACTGCTAGGATAAATATTATATGTACTAGAATTAGACATGTTTGCATGTTCATTCATCTGAGATGATTACTGCATAAAAAAAACTTGTTTCAAAACTTGTATCATAAGTTTTTCTGCTAAAATGCATGTGCACCTGTTTCAAACTAGCATATTTTAAAGCTTCCGCAACAAAACAAGTTATTTATTAGTATCTCTGCTTGCGCCTTAGCAGGCATGGTTTCCTTCCGCCCATGCCTGTGGCATCACGGCCCGCCCGAAGCGCACTCTGACTCTTGTCGAGACGGGTCGTGACAGAGCCCCTAGGCTGTCCTTTTTTAATTTTTTTTATTATTTTTTTTTAAATTATTTTATTTTAAATAATAATAATAAAAAAATAATAAAAAAGTTATAAATAAACCTTGAAAAAAAAACCCCCGCCATCTCACAACTCTCTCACCACCTCACTCTCTCTCACCATCTCTCTCTTTCTCTCATTCTCTCTCACTCTCTCACTCTCCTACTCTCTCGCTCTCTAATATTTATGGCATCCTCCTCATCAACGCCGGCGTCGTCGACTCAAAGTACGGCCGAAGTGGTGGAGCATAACCGGAAAGCGCCAGTTTGGGATCATTTTGACAAAGTCAAAATCGGCGACGAATTCAAGGCGCGATGCAAATTATGTTCAAAATTGCTAACCCTTACCGGCAACTCGACACTAGCAAGACACATAAAGTCTTGTATTGCGAAACAAGCTCCGGAGTCCAGCCAGGCACAACTATTTGCATCGGGGCAAATATGGACGTACGATCAACTTCGACAACGTGAATTGCAGGTGAAAGACGTCATCAGACGTGGATTGCCGTTTAGCCACTATGACAACGATGAGGCGACGGAGTACATACACGAAGGACTTCAGCCAAAATATCAACAAGTAAGTAGATCCACTATTAGACGCGACGCACTAAAATTATATTTTGCGGCAAAACAATCTTTAATAAATTATTTTGAAACTTTTGAGGGACGTGTGAGTTTAACGAGCGACGTCTGGAGTAGCTCCATAAAAGTAGGATTATCGTATATATGTATCACGTGTCATTGGATCGATCTCGTTTCTTGGGAGCTAAATAAGCGCGTTATATGTTTTGAAGGTTTTGAATTTCCACACACAGGTAAAGCTATATATCAGGTTATTATTAAATACGTGCGCGAATTTAAATTATAAGATAAAATAATTAGTATATCTTTTGATAACGCTAGTAATAATAACCTCGCAATAGAGTGGTTAAAACGTGATTTAAAACCAATGTTAAACGGTGCGTTTTTTCACACTCGATGTGCCTGTCACGTTTTAAATTTAGTAGTGCAAGATAGTCTAGCAGCTATGAAACCATATATTTCAAAAATTCGGACAATGCTTAAATTTATTTATTGTAAAAAACAACGAAGTCAAGATTTTAGAAAATTTGTAACAGCACAAGGACATAAATATTTGAAACCTCAATTTGATATGCCGGTGAGATGGAATTCAACATATAAAATGTTGAAAAGAGCTTTTCAACAAAAAACACTTTTTATGGAATATTACACCTTAATTAATAATCATGATTTAACTGATAACGATTGGGACGTACTATTACATTATGTAGATTTACTAAAATGTTTCCATAGGGCGACTGTTTCTTTATCTGGCGTGTATTATCCGACGAGCTCACTAGTAATTGAAAATTTTGTAAATATCACACAAAAATTTAATTATTATAAGCAACATGAAGGGTGGCTTTCTTTAATTGAAATAATGGAAGAAAAATATTTAAAATATTATAGAGAATTGCCTCCCGCGTTTTCATGCGTCGCCGCTTTAAATCTGTAATTCGGCGTAGACGGCGTAGAAAATTTGATAGATGAAATTAATAATAACTTAAACATAAATCTAAGTTTCGATGATAGTGACAACGTTAGTACTTTAAAATTTCATTCTGTATTTACCGAATTTTTTAATTATTACGATAACTTATATGGCTCGCGACCCCGAGAAGAAGTATCGCAAACAAGAACAAAAGATTCTTTTAAAAATAAAATGTTAGAATTAGCCTCTAGGAAAAAAACACGCACAACTAGAAGCTTAAACGAATTAGGATTGTATACCAAAACACAATTCCGCGATTTTATGAGTACCGAGGAGATCGAAAACTTCGATCTCTTAAAATGGTGGAAAGGTAAAGTTAATACATATCCTATTTTGGCCTATATGGCCCGAGATTTACTAACAATCCAAGCTAGCACGGTAGCTTCGGAGTTCGTTTTTTCTCTTAGTGGCAGGGTTTTGAACGAGCGAAGGAGTCGGCTAAATGAAGAATCACTGGAACTATGCATCTGCTATAAGGACTATTTGGATGCTACGAGGAGAAAGCAGCACATTTCAGCGTTGGAGGCGAGCTCGGAGGAGCTAGAAGACGAGATGAACGCGATGAATATCTGAGTTGGATAAGCGCGTTACAAGTCACGGCGATTGGATAAACGCCTCATATGTAATAAGTTAATAAATTTTGTAATTTAGTTTATTTAAAATTAATAATATATTTCAATTTTTAATTTGTAATTTTGTAAATTTTTAATTTTGTAAATTATTAATTATTAATTTTGTAATATGTCATGATTTTGTAATTTTGTAGATTTTTAATTTTTAATTTTGTAATATGTCATAAGTATTTATTTTTTTTAAAAAAAATCTGTTTTTTAAAAAAAATCGGCCCGGCCCGGCCCTGAGGGCCGGATGAGGCCCCCTACCTGGGAAACGGCCCGAGCCCGATTTTCAGTGGGCCCGGGCTCGGCCCGGTTTACAAAAGCCCGGGCCCGATCAGGCCCGGTCAGGGCCGGCCCGATCGGGCCTTTTGTGCAGGGCTAGTTGTGCGCAAGATTTGGTACCTTTACGAAGAGCAATGGGGAGTTCAGAGGAGTCTGTCGACGGAGTTGGCACTGAGACTGGTAGCGTGGGATTATCCTGTATGTTATGACCTTTACTCCGTCTAGTGTAAACCTGTAATTCTTGCGCTTTATGGGGAGACTCTCCCTGATTGGAAGTCTCAGTATGAGGTGACGGACATGGAGGAATGAAATATGGAGGAATCGGTAAGGAGATAGTAGGAGATCTCACTTCTTCCATAGGTGCAGGCTCCCACTGAAGTGAGGTCACATAATAGGATTCAGATTCACGAAAGGTAACATCCATCGTGACAAATAGTCGCTGAGTCGGGGGATGATAACACTTCCTTATCAGCATCTTCACTCCCCTTGGATTTAAGATTGGGGGATAATTATTCTTTTTCTCTTACTTCTTTGAGCTCTACTATGCACATATCTATTAATTTAGTTTATAAAGTTGTGTTTCGGGAGGAGTTAGCGGAGCCCCCAACTGTGATGCTATTTTGTTTTAAATGTGGTAGGCGGGGGCACATTCCTGAAGTATGGCTTTTGAATAAACTCCCTCCTTCGAGGAAAACCTTAGGTGCGAATTTCCCCAACTTCTATGAGACTTCTCCCATTATGGTTACTCATGATATGGAGGAGCCTGAAAAGGTAAGATCCCCTATCGTTTCCTCCTCGCAGTGGGATGCATTCATGTCGGCCTGCTTTATTTTGCCACCCGTGTTGCCCTCCAAGACTCCTACTTCTGATATTGGAGAGGGCACCATTTCTGATTTTTCTGCTGCAACCACTTGTATCCCTCTTATTTCTGAGACATCACCTCCGAAAATTACTCCATTGCAGGATTGCCTAATTGTTTCTGAAGTGGTACAAATGGCGGAATTCACTAGTGTTGAGAATTCATCATTCAAACACGTGGAACACCCTTCTTGTACCATATCTAGTTCGGCAAGTCCTACAATGGAGGAATTCTCCACTCCATCCCCTGATGTTATCAACAAGGATCCACTCACCGGGGAGGATCTTGTTGTTAATATCATCACTGCTCTTGTTTTGGAGAGCGATGAGGCGGAGCCGCCTTCTCCCACCACTCTTCCTCATCCTTCTCTTATTTTCTTATTATCTAATGACGTTAGCAACTCCCTGCATGAAAAGGAACAAAATTGCACGTCTACTATTATTTATGATCCTTTATTCTTGCAGGAATTTGAATTAGAAGATCCCTTCTTAGGAATGGGTGGATGGCCATCTTGGTATAGCCAATGCATTGAAGTGACAGCTCAGGCCATCTATTTTTACCCATTGTCAAGACTTGTTGTCCACCTGAAGGAGTGGCTGCATGGAGGCAGGAGGTTTTTCATTACAAAATTTATGTTATAAGAGAGGAAGAAGCTGAAAAAGGAAGAGACTTGGGGATGGAGGACTAGCTCTCTACCTATCCACCCCCAGTGCTTAGTCTCCGGACCATTTTCATTCATTTCCAATTACTATTTCAAATTATCATAGAGCTGATTATTTTGATAAAACATGTTTTAACAGTAATTAAGATTTTATGAACTTTTATTTTATTTTCAACATTATGAACTATTATATTTATAATAATGCTTAATATAAGTATTACGTCCAGCTCAAGGACGTTAAACAAAGCGTTCTTGGGGACGCCCATGTTTACCCTGTTTTCATTTTATGTCTTCTTTTCTTTTTATGTATGCGTGCATGACTCCAGCTGGGGACTCTAAATGCAGCCCAGCTGGGGACTCTAAATGCAGCCCTGGTTGATTTTATGAGTGTGTTTGCATGTTTGTATTTTACCTAACGTAACCTATTTCCATATTTTTGTTTCTATGTTTGATTTTCTTGCAGGACCGTTGATTTCCGTTATTTTTTGTCCGTACATTTTTGTGCACTTAGTTGGGCTACGCTTATTGGATACCGTAGAGAAATGGGATGAATCTTCGGTATTGGGTAACGCATTTCTACACTACTCCCGTACTTCTATTTTCCATTCATACGAATTGAGAGCAATGCTTTATTTAAGGCTGGGGGGTAGTTTCGTGTGATCGCTTTACCGCTCACTTGCATTCGCATCCATTGTATGATCTATTAAATTTTGCCCATTTTCACTCATATTCACTTAAATTTTTGCACCCACAATTATTTTTCAAAAATTTGTTTGTTTCATAGTATTTTCAATCTTATTTCATTGGTGAGTAGATTGTTAAATTATCAATTGGATTATGTCATGAAACTGAATTGTAGACTCATGCAGTGTTCTAGTCGTGTGCATGTGCTCTAGGATAGAATATTGTTTTAAACTATTTATCTTTACATAGCTTGTTTTTATCTCTTTTTACATTTTATCTGTGCGTAATTGTCACTTTTGATTAAAATATGGTTGTGCCCAACGATTAGTGTAGGATGTGTGTAGCGAGCTGCTATAGAGGTATTATTTGATCGTGATAAAAGGGTATCCTTTCTCGGTGTCTAGAACTTGCCCCTTGCGATCCTCGAGGCATTTGCATAGGTCGTTTCAATTTCACAAAAATAATTTAGGCCTTCTTTTGGATAACTTCAGCCTTTGCACCCTAGCTTACACTCTCTACCATTGCATGTCTAATTGAGTCTTACACCATTCCTTTGTATCACCTCCACATTCAATTCACCGAAGCCAAAATTCTCATCCTATTTTCACACTTAGACTTGAGCTTTATTTCAAAATTCTAAATTGTATTTGTGTGGTGCAGTGGATATAGTGTTGTGAATGATTGTGGAAATGAAAAAAAAATGCTATTGGGATAGAAGGATAAAATTCATTATCCCTATTTGTTGGGTGTAGTTGTTTTAGAAAAAGAGACTTTTTTTTTAAAAAATTGATGAAAAGAAAATTTTGAAATGAAGTCGTTGATTTTGATCCTGTTTGGTTAATGAGAAGTGACTCCATGTGTGGAATAAGTCTGGGGGTGTCACTTCTCTACTTATTTCGGTGGTAGAAGTCTTGATGTAAAGCTCATTTCGTTTTGTTTAGGTGTGATTATAAGCCCTCATGTTTATCTTTGTATTCTCCTCACCATAAACCTAAGCCTACACGTTCATCCCAATTCAAGTCCTAGTTGATTTTTGAAGTTGTTTCAATACTAGTGTAGTGGAGAGGATATGACCGGGCAAGCATATCGCCACCGTCATTGATGGGTTTCTTTGGAGGCTACCAAGTAGTCATGAGATTCTAATGTCGATCTCAGTAGCGTCGTTACTTTCTCCTCGCACTATATCTAGGACACACCAATAATTCTAGTTAAGAAGTAATTAGTACGCACACGATACATTGATTGAAAAGATGCTAAATTCTTTCTATGTTTAGATAAATTGTTTAATAACATTGTATTCTCCGCATGTACATTACTTATATGTTCAGTATCTACTTCATAGTTAAATTGTTTCATTTATCTCTTATTTCTCGGATGGGTAGAGTGATTTGCTTGGGACAAGCAAACGTTTAAGTCTGAGAGTATTTGATGAGTAATTTATATATAGTATTTTTGGTATTCATTTAGCTCATATTTACATTGATTAGCTCATCATTTGATAGGATTTAGCTTCATATTCTCTCAAATTGAGTTAAGTGCACATATGAGCAATTGTGAGCTATTTGGGTGCACTTCGTGTCCTTCATGCATGGAGGAGATTGCTTCTCCCCCATATCTTGTTTACTCCAGATTTTGATATTGTTATTTATCTTAATCTTAGTAATATTGCACTTATGGCTATTTGGGAGGTTGAGAAGCACCCTTGAAACTTGTTGTGAACACGCACGATCGTGCGCGGTCATTGTCGCACGATCGTGCACGGTCATTGTCACAAGACCGTGCGCGGTCACAGCCTTTACCCTGAAAATCTAGTATTTCAAGCATGCTTGTGTGTTTTAGTCATGCACGACCGTGCGCTCTCTAATCGCACGAGTGGTGTATTGTTAAGGGTTTTGCACGACCGTGCGCGGTTACTCGCGCACGATCATGTGTGTTCATTTACCTCAACTTCCTAGATTTCGATCGTTCGGGTTTTACCCGTGCACCATTGTTTGTGCACGACAGTGCGTGGTCTAATGCGCACGACCGTCGTTCGCAAGACCGTGCGAATTTCCTCACGCACGACCGTGCGTGTTGTATGGCCCATTTTTATTGTGTTCTGGATTTGCTCGTGTGGCATCCGTCATGCACGATCTAGCGCGGCTTCTCGCACACGAACATGCGCGGCTACTCGCACACGACCGCCATCTGGCTGCAAGGTGTGCATTTCGCGCCCAATATTTCATTCCTTCACGCACGATCGGGCGCACAACCGTGCGTGACCTTTCTGGCTGACGTACTATTTATTTTAATTTCATACGGGATTCATTATCTTTCGTTCTTTTTCGCTCCACTTCACCATTTTCGGTCCTAGAAGAGTGATTTCATCCCCTTGGCCTCATCCAAGCATTCCTAAGCTCCAATGAAGAGTTTTCTCTCCATTCTTGAAGCCGTCAAGCAAGGAAGAGGAGTTCGAAGTGGACACGTGCGGAGATCTCGAGAAGACGGGGCAAGCGTTAGCTAGAAGTGACAGCTCTCTAGAGTACTTGGACACAAACAAGTATCACCGCGAGAGATAGCACCGGTATCGGAGGCTCAGTTGGTATACGAGGCATAGTCTCGAGCACTGTTTGTATCCCTCTCATCACTTACGCCTCCTTAGATTTCCATTTGAGAATCTCTATCTTATTGACTGTTTGGATGATGGTATGTTTGTGTGAACATTTAGTTAATCATGTCTTGATCTATATTTCTCAATATTATGCATGATGGTTTGTGTTCACTTTCATGTTCTTGTTGATGTTTTGGTGCTTGTGATTGTGTTGATGTGAAGAGATATCGGCGACCCTTAGTAAAGTCACGTTTTGAGCGAAGAGGTGTTGACGTCCCTCATTAAAGCCATCGTTTTGAGAGAAGAGGTGTCAGCGACCCTCACCCGTAGTATAAGTTTTTCATTTCCATGCAATCGTTGTTTAGGAAATCCAATCCAAATAAACGCTCTCGTAATTGCCTTCATTTCTAGATTTTCTAAACGAGTAATCCACCCTGTTGTGTTCCTTGAGAGATCGATACTCGGGGATTTATTCTCCATTTTAATTTTTACTTCGTGTTCACTTTCATGTTCTTGTTGATGTTCTGGTGCTTGTGATTGTGTTGATGTGAAGAGATATCGGGGACCCTTAGTAAAGTCACGTTTTGAGAGAAGAGGTGCCGACGTCCCTCATTAAAGCCATCGTTTTGAGAGAAGAGGTGTCAGCGACCCTCACCCGTAGTATAAGTTTTTCATTTCCATGCAATCGTAGTTTAGGAAATCCAATCCAAATAAACGCTCTCGTAATTGCCTTCATTTCTAGATTTTCTAAACGAGTAATCCACCCTGCTGTGTTCCATGAGAGATCGATACTCGGGGATTTATTCTCCGTTTTAATTTTTACTTCAACCGGTCCACTGTCGACGCCCTCTTAACATGAGAGTGATGGTCGCGAAGCGGTCACATGCATCCTTTTATTATTGAACCGCAGGAGCAACCATCATCATAGCAATGGGCAACCTTTGTTTAGATCCAACAAAGCTAAGTTAGGTTAATCATGTCTATCTGTTACAGTGAGACCAAAACTACATTTTTTAGTGAAATAAAAGATTGAGAGTGCATTGAAGGTTACACATGCTATAAAATTACTAAGCGCAACAGATAGGCATGTGAAGCAACAGTGCATTGAAGGTGTTGAAAACATTAAGCGTCGATCATTGAATAATGTGCAGGGTAACATGTGGGTATATTTAAAGGTGATTGGTCATTTCATACATAATGATGGGCTTAAATGCACACTTAGCGCATGGACTAAGTGAAACGCCATCCATGGTACAATGCTCCGGGGTCCGCGAGTGGCGGTAGTGATGCAGGGCCGGGAGACTGTCGTGACCGAGAGCAGCGAGCACAGCGGAGCCCGTGCAGAGCTGCTCGTGTGTGTGTGTGTGTGTGTGTGTGTGTGTGTGTGTGTGTGTGTGTGTGTGTGTGTGTGTGTGTGTGTGTGTGTGTGTGTGTGTATACATATATATACACACGTATACATAGATGTATGTATGTATGTATGTATGTATACATATACATATGTATATGTATGTATACGTAGCTATATGTATGTATACGTATATATATGTATGTATACGTGTATATATATATGTATTTATATATATATATATATATGTGTGTGTGTGTGTGTATTTGTGCATATATATGTGTGTGTGCGTAGGACGTATCAAGATCTACGAATACAAACGAAGAAAATGCATTGCATGAAAATAACAGATACAAACTCGGAAGGCAAGCCCCCGCATAACACTTGGAGGCTAGGTCCTCCAAAGCGCTCATTTTTCCAAGAGCCTAAAACCTAAATGATCCAAAAATAATCACCTCTCACCAAAAGGCTCCTTATATAGATGGAGACCCGCTACAGGAAAAAACACATAAAAGACACATAATTAACTGTGAATACAAGATAATCCATAAAGGTCGTGGCATATCTGAGAGAGCTCTCGTGTAGTGAGGTCGATCATCCGAGCACGTGTAACTTGTTCACAAAGCGTATATGTACTCGTCCTGAAAAATCGATCGTCCCCAAGGTCAAGCATGGAGAAGCGGAGATGAAAGCGCCAGTAGTTGTGGAAGCACACCAGTTGGGCCACGGCCTTGGGCGGAGGTCAGACACAATGAAGACTAATGGCGGAAACTTGTCCAGATCTTAAATGAGTATCGTAGGGCAGGATAATAGGACGATAAAGAGTAGGTAGTGTTGGTGTGGAATGAAACCCGATGTGAAGTCCAGGCGAAGTAGGAGAGTGAAAATTTATATGGAGGGTGGTTCAAAATATGTGTACGTGTTGAACGGAATATTAGGAAAAATAGTGATTGGAGAAAAGATTGGAATAAGGGTTGGGCGGTTGCGTAAGATGGAATAGGAGAAAAAAAGGTAAAGGGGGAGAAAATAGTTGGAGCACTGTGCACGTGACCCGAAGAGCACCGTTAAAGGTGGGGGTGGGGGTCGTAGTGTGGGGTGATAGTGAGCTTGGAACATTTTGGAAAAAAACAAGTGGGGAGACAAGAGAGCTGATAGGAGGGCAGGTGTCTCGCAGAAACAGCGGGGAGCAGAAAAATCCTATGGCGTCATGTGAAAAATAGGCGACCCGCCAGGTGGAGCCTCTTCCACGAATTTGTCTTGAGGCGGGTGGATTTGAGGGATGTCGGTGCAGATCGTAAGATGGACGGGGTTAGGGGGTCGTGATGTGGTCGATGGTGGTAGAACGAAGGGGTGTTGGGAAGGGATGAGGCTGTAGCGTTTCTAATAGACAGAGATCCATTATGGGGTGGCAGTGGGAAGCATGGAGGAGGAGGCCCGTTGATGAGCAGAGAGGCGGACATGGGTTGTAATGGTGCTTAAGGAAGAAGCCGGCGATGAAGCGCAAGCACCATAGCAAGGATGTCATCCTTGGCATCTTCGATTCAATCGCATCGAGCATGCAATAAGTCCAGAAGGAGGGCCATGGAGGGGAAGGAGGGCGAGACTGTGCAGGCTGTATTGACGCCACATGCCTACTTGTGCTGCTGGAAAGAGATGATCGATAGAGTGGTCGCTTAATCAGGGGCACGTACGTAAGCTGGCGCACCGAGGAGAAAGAGGGAGGCGGGGGATACTCTAAATCGAGGTTGTAGGCGCACTGGAGCTCGGGTTGGGTGCTCTGAAGCGCGGTGGTGGACGGTGGACGCGTGTTGGAGTTCCTGCTGGACGCGATGGGATAAAGATGGGGTGAACTGGTTGACAACGAAAATGGTGAAGATCCACTTAAGGTTCCGATGGAAACCCTAGGTGAGCTACAGGTCGGACTAATTGATACGAACTAGTTGCATCGTATTAAGAGCTACGAGCACAAATGAAGAAATTGCATTGCATGAAAATAGTGGATACAAAATCGGGAGACAAGCCCTCGCCCTTATCCTAAAGGCTCATTATATAGATGGAGATCCGCTACAGGACAAAATACATAAAAGACAAACACATAATTAATTGTGAATACACGATAATCCATAAAAGACGTCGCATCTCTGAGAGAGCTCTCGCGTAGTGAGGTCGAACATCCGAGCATGTGTGACTTGTTCGCAAATCATATATGTATCACACACATATAAATATATATGTGTGTGTGCACATATAATGGCCACGACCTAGAAGCTTGGCCCGGGTCTGCCCGATTTTAACTGAGTTAGGCCTAGGCCTTGTTAGGTTGGGCCCAACCCAGACCTAGGGGGCTATCAGGCCCCTTTTTTTGGTTGTGGCCCGGCATGGTCCTCAGCCTGAGCACCAGGCTTACCCTGGTAGTGCCCAGTTGTAAAGCTAGACAAGTGCCTAGCTATGAAGAACCTGTGCGGGTACGAGTACAGGGTACGATACGTATCTGGTACGTTGGTATAGGAAAATAAAAAATGTGGGTACATCGTAATTAAAATTGAGTTATATAAATACACACGCAATATATATATGCATATATACATGTATATACATGTTCATGTGTCTATATATATATATATATCTATATATATATATGCATATGTATATATATACACACACGACCTTTTCTTTAAAGATGGAATATAAAAAAACGTGAAAACATTTAAATCAAATTCTTTATAGTTTTAATGAAAAAAAGATACTTAAATTTGAAGCACATTTTGTTAATATAATAAGCAAACACCACTACTTGCATTTATGGGTCACAGTTTTTTTTTTCTAAAAGGCACACAAGTACTTTTTTTACTTTAGAAAAGCAAACTCACATCACAATATGCAGAACGATATGCCAAGTCTAATTGTATCTACATACCAGAGTTGCATGTGTATCCACGGAGTATCGGGTACATATCAATACTGGATACATATCCAGTACGGGTACGTGGCCCTTAAGGAGGTATCAGTGCTTTATAGGCGCCCAGTTGTAAAGCTAGGCAGGCGCCCAGCTCTGGTGCTGGGTGGCGCCGGCAATCCAGTAACCTATCTGTCCTGGCCCAACAATTCAAACCTAAGCAGGCAGGCCCCCCAATGAGGGGGGTCTGGGCCTGTTCAAAATAAAGCCCGGGCCCAGTAGGCCCGGTTCTAGCCCGAACCTATCGGGCATCTGTGCACCCCTATATTTATATATGACACACACACACACATATATATATAATGTACGTATATATGTATGTAAGTATGTATAGAGAGAGGGAGGATAAAAAATGAAATTCTAGCGGGAGAGAAAAGGCTTTAGGTGTTCAAAATTGTATATTGTATTTGTCTCAATAACATATACCCCTCTGTGTAGCGGATATAGGCAAATAACTACAACAACACTCAAGCCTTAATCCCACCATAGTGGGGTCGGCTATATGGATCCTTTGTCACCATTGTGCCCTATCTTTAATCATAGTATCACTAATGCATAAGTACATCATGTCTTTCCTTATAGTTTCATTGATTTTATGGTCTTATAGTTTCATTGATTTTATGGTCTTATAGTTTCATTGATTTTATGGTCTTATAGTTATTTCCATGACCTTATCTTGCATGGCATTGATGGGCACCGACAGCCCCACCCGTAGGCTTCAAAATAAATCCTTGGCACCATAAAAAGGGAGGGGGCGGTGGAGCAACGTTGTACTAGTATAAGCCCAAATTATGGAGTTGGAGTTGCACGGCATACAGCAGTAAGGCTTACCATAATAATATTTATCTACAAAAATTCTAGTCAGCCAGCTTTTGCAACACTTTTTACTCTGAATGAATTTTAATGTACTGTAGAATACTGATGGTATTAGCATGGAGCTTATGAACATGTGCAGCTCTTTCCACCTAGATGACAATTAGATCCTCAATTTCGGTGCTTTGGAAAAGGAAACACAAGTATGACTAATCAAAATGAACAAACAAAACTACCAAAAACACATTAGAACTGACAGAAAGTGTACACCTATTGGTGGTTCAAGTGGCACATTAACAGAGGCAGATTTGGTAGTCATTAATCCTGTGCGGGTGAGGAGATGAGCAAAAATTAATCTCAGACATGTAACTGGCGTACAATCTACGCATTGTGACACCCACTTAGACATTTCATATTGCATAAATATGCGGCAATTATTTAGTTTAGTTAAGACATCTAAATTCATACTACATCTAAGTGCCGAAGCTAGAATTAGATAACAGATATGTAGAAGAAATGAAAAAAATACCAAGCGATTGCTCCAATAACACCAAGGTGCGTAGAAGTTGACAACAAGAATAGAATATCTGCAAGGAAAGAACACAATGGTGATTCTTAAACAGTTGATAATAAATAAACTTGAGTAAGAATTATATGCATCCATGAAGATTAAGCAAAAAATAAAAAATGAGCTCTAAAAAGTATCTTAGGTTCAGCTCTACAAATACCAGATGAAGAATCTAAAGAGAAAACAATGAATATTCATGAAGGTACCATTCCTAGCATATCTAAAAATTAGCATTTTAACAATAAAGAAAACAAAACTTTGTTTAAGAGGAATCTGTTAAACATCAAGCAGATTTAAGGGTACCTGCTGAGTTAAGGTTACCTTTGGGCAACCATAACACAAAAAATAGCTAAGACCCGTTTCGTCTTGATCTATGCGACCCGTGAATCAGAACCCCTAAAGGTATTCTCTTTCTTTCACCGGCGCAGAAGGACTCATGAGATGACAATATCGATCTATGTGATCCGTCTCGTCTTGATCTATCTCTACGCCAATTGATTTGCTCGTGTGGCTCTCCTAATCAGTCATCAATCTCATCTTCATCTATCTACAAACAAATCAATATGCGGATCTCGTCTTTGTTCCAGATGACTCAGACGCGTCTCAATGGTTCTCTATTCAGTCCTCGATCCCTTGTTCCAGACAAATGAGACCACTATGGATCTGATGTGTCTTGCACTCCCGCCGATTTCATGTTCTTGTAGCTCCTTTCTTAGCTCTGGTCAAGCCTTTCCCTAGTTGATATGCTCGTTCCAGATGAAGGAGGATGTTGTCGTTTGCTTCATCTTGTCTCTCGTCCCTTTCCCGTTCCTGCAACTCCTGCCTTTGCTCCAGCCAAGCCTTTCCCCGTTATTTTTAATGGATTTGTCCCTTCTAGCAGCATCAAGAAATTATTGTGCAGCTGATGTCTCTTGCTGCTGCTGCATCTTTAGGTCAACAAGCTGAAGTTCAAGCTTACCTTTTATCGTTCCTGATCCAGCTCTGTTTTTTTCCTTCCAACATGAATGACAAATTGAACAATGTTGATTACTCTAAAGGGCTCGGTAATTCTTCTAAATACCATTGTGGAAGCAATTCTAATATCGACTTCTCCCATGGTGTTACTCATATTAAGTTGAATGGTAGAAATTATCTTCTCTGGGCTCAGTCCCTTCGGATATTCATTGGAAGTCGGAGGAGAAATGGATTCATCACGGGATCTAAGCACGCCCCTATTATAACAGATCCATTTTATGAAGAATGGGAAGAACTTAACCGTGATAAATTGGCTTATCAATTCTATGGAGCCTAATATTGCTAGCCATTTTTTTGTTTTACCGTACTGCCAAAGAGATGTGGGACTTAGTTGAGAGAAATTATTCAAAAAGAAGGATTTGGATAGGATATATTAACTTCAAACTGAGTAAACCTCTATGTCTAACATGAGTGGCCTCGAGGAATACTACAGTAAATTGACTCATAAGTTCGTTGAGATTGATCAATACTTTGATATACACTTCGTTGAAGATTATAGGACAGATCTTATGCAACGAAAAGTCCTTGAATTCAAATGTTGGGAAGGATTTATATTCCTGACTTGGAGACCACTTCACATTATATGCAGGAGAAGCCAGACGTACAAACTCCCTCCATATTGGTGTAGTGGGTGTGGGACATGATAAATTTGCTCTCATGGTTGAGCACATGAAGTGGAATGCAACAAACCACAACAATCAAATTTTCCTGAGCCAAAAATACATGGGGATAAAAATAATATGAAATGTACTTACGGCGGCAAGAAAGGGCATGGAAAAAATAAATGTTGGGATCTCCATCCCAATTTGGTGCCACAGGGATGGATCAAAGATACTGATGGGAGATGTGTTAGACTCACACAACTATGTATGGTACCATGGACAATAGAGAGAATCTTGCGATTGAAAATGAAAATATGATTAGAGAATTAGTGGCCTTGAAGGAAAATATTGGAAGGTCCCTTGTGGAGGCTATTTCTGGCATTGCTGCTCATGCTCAGATATTGGTCCTACCGACTAGGCAATCTCTAATAACATCAAATAAGTGATATTTATTCTCCTCATTTTCACCCTAGATTGCATTGAATTTCTGTGTTTCAAGGTTAAAGAGATGGATTTAAACATTATATTGTATTTCATTGTAAGGGGCTAAGAAAGGAAGTAAATTGGAGCATATTGGAGCTAAAGGAAGGATTTGGGATGAGGAGGTATAAGCAAAGGCATGGGAGCAACATCTGAAAACGGACGGCTGACCACACGACCGTGCGTCCAAACGCATGTGCACAAGCACGAACATGTGAAGGTTCAACACGCCAGTGCATCCATATGCACGTTCGTGCACCCTCAGTACAAAACCAAATGCACGCCCGTGCGTGCTTTCAAAGGCATGCTCATGCGCCAGCAAGCACACCTATATGTTCTTCACAACTTCCCCACTTCCTTGGCAGTTACAACAAAGCATACGACCGTGCGTTCACATGCATGGTCGTGCATCTCCGACAATTATCTCCACCTTCTTGGCAGTTTCAGGCAGTTTCCTCCATTTCATGGGTAGTTTGATGTCGTTATGACAAACGCACGACTGTACGTTTTGCCATTTATTATGCATACTTGAAATTCTCGTTTGAGAAGGAGCCTTCTGATTCCTCCAGCCTTGGGGCCGAATATCTTCGCACCTCCCCCTTACCTCAGAGCTTCTTAGGCTTATTGTAGAGAAATTTTAGAGAGGAAACCATCAAAGATCGAAGGAACAATATTGTGAAGTCCAAATAGGAATCTAACTTGTGGATGTTCTACATGATTGACAACACTAGTAACGTTTGCATTTCTATTCTCTCTTTTTTGAACTTTTTTATCTGAAATCATGCAATTTTCTTGCTTTATCTTCAATCTTTATGTGGTTTGCCCAACAATGAGAGACTAACTCTCTTATAGGGGTGATTGTGTAGTATGCTGAATTCAGATTGGGATTTCTAAGAGTGAATGAATCAAATTTCAATATTATTGTGTATGATAAGAATTTTTTTGTGTTTAATTTGTACTCTAATTTAGTTGGCTACTACTTTAATTTCGTGTAATCATTGATATCGAACTTGAATCAATTGATTTACGAATCCCATGAATAACATCATAGGTATTTAGCCACGTGGTACTGGTCTATGCAGTAACTGCATTTCTAAATATTGAATGTAGTTAGTATTTTTCACATTGCATTAAGGCTTTCGCTATCATTCTAGACACGTTCGGTCTACAACGTGTCGTTTGCTAAGGAATTATAATTGATTCGCTCAGACCAAGGGGTTTCAACATGCTTAGGAAATCTCGTCGTCAATTATACAAAACTCTAAATCTCAATAATTTTAATCTTAAATTCAATTGTTTTTTTTTGTATTTTGTAGTAGATTAGTAATTGTTTATTTTATCATTTTCTTTTAAATAGAATTAAAGCAAAATTAATTGATCGTCTAAATAAGTTTTGTTTAAGTTAACTACATCGCAGTTCGATACAAATCCATGTGGAGAGGATAATTTCTCATCACTTTTTACTACTTATGTGACCGGTGCACTTACCGATATATAGTATGTGTATTAAATGAGATCAAGTTTTTACTACCGTTGTCAAGGATTCTTGAGCAACAGCTTTGTAGTTATTTTTTATTTGGCCTATTTTAGATTAATTTTATTTTTATTTTCTGAATTTATTTTGTATACAAAATCCTAGAGGAAGAGAAGTCTTGCATTCAATACTTAAATTGAGCGTATTATTTCTCAATTGAGAAGAGTTAATAGAAATCCAATGGCGAACATTAACGTTGAGCTCAATAGGGATCAAACACGTAAAGCCATGTCTGACTACGCCATACCATCAATTGATGGTGTCGGATCAAGTATAGCTCGATATGTTATTAATGCTAATAATTTTGAAATTAAACCTGCGATTAGTCAAATGATTCAAAATAATGTGCAACTTAGCGGATCACCCATAAACGGCCCTAATTCGCACATCGCAAATTTCTTAGAAATTTGCGATGCATTTAAGCAACATAATGTTACAAGTGATGTCGTTAGATTACGTTTATTTTCATTTCACTAAAAGATAGAGCCAAGAGCTAGCTTAACTTATTTCTGGTAGGATTTATCACAATGTGGGACAATTTAGCCAAAAATTCCTTGCTAAATATTTTCCACAATAAAAAACCGCGAAGATGAGAACTGATATTACTAATTTCATCCAATTAGACCAAGAATCTTTATATGAAGCTTGGGAGAGATTTAAAGATTAAATGAATGTCAACACCACCAGCTCCCCAAATGTTTTATAGTACAAACTTTTTATAATGGTCTCTTTGGAAATAATAGCGCATTGGTCATTGATGAAAAATTCTAACGAAGAGGGCAATAATTAGTGAAAAGAAGTCGCTACTAGTTGTCAGTGGCAATTGAATAGAAATGCACCAAGAAAACATATTAATATGTTAGAGTCGGCCGTAATTCAATCGTTAAACAATAAACTAGAGATCGCGAATAAGATTGACACGATGGGTACCACCACCGTGCAAGTCAAAGTTATTTCATGTGATCTTTGTGGAGGGTCCGAACACACATCCATGGATTGTCAGGTTGGAAATCCATTTTTCAATTCATCTAATCCTGAATTTGTAATCTATGTAGGTAATCCAAGCTTACAGATGTCGGATGTCGGACTCATGTCGGTTTTGGTTTTTTATGTCAGATGTCGGATTGCGGGGGATATATCGAGGACATTTCAAAATGTCGGATTTTAATTATATATATATATATGTTTTTAATTAGATGGTAATTATTTTTTCTAATTATATATATATTTATATGTTTTTAATTATGTCGGATGTCGGATTTTAATAATAGATGGTAATTATTTTTTCTATTTATATATTATTTTAATTATATAATCGGATTTTAGGTTTTACGGGTTCGAGAAATGAAGTGAACCGGGAGAAAATAAATGGGGTTTTAGTATTTTTTTTGGTGCTATTAGCCATTAATAGGGTGATAATTAAAAATAAATGTTCATAGTTAATGTCGCCGCCATAAGCCGCCATAAACCGACATGTCGGGCTGACATGTCCGACATGTCGGCCGCCATACTGGAAAACACCATTTTTCTCATCTGTGTCGTTAACGTTGCGATTTCCCCTCAAAAATGACATGTCGTCCGACATGTCGGACATGTCGGCCGATATCTACAAGCTTGAGGTAATCAAATGAGAAATCAAGGAACCCCTATTCAAATACCTACAATCCTGGGCGGCGTAATCACCCGAACTTCCATTGGACACAAGAGAATGTTCAACAACAACCGAACGCGCCGAAACTCCAATATTCTCCACAATATCAGCAACAACAAGGACCTTCACCGCAAGAAAAGAAGCCGAGTTTGGAAGAGTTGCTTTCGAAGTTCATCAGTAATACTGACGCCCGATTCCTGAACAACGAAGCCGCTCTGAGAAGCTTAGAGACTCAAGTTTGTCAAATCATGGAGAGTCTAACTAAGCGACTACAAGCAACACTTCCAGGTGAAAAAGAGGGAGATAGTAAAGAAGTTAATACAATATTTGTGCAAGAAGAAAAGAAGGAACTCGCACCTTACATATCAAAAGTTCCTTTCCCACAAAGGTTAAAGGAGTACAATCAAGGAGGGAAATTCTCAAATTTCCTGGAGGTAATGAAAAATTTACATGTTAAGTTACCTTTTACTAATAATGACACACATGTACCAGGTTATGCAGAATTCTTGAAAGAGATGTCATCAGCAAAAGAAAAACTTGAAGGAATGGAAACAATGCCCAAGACGCCCGAGTGTTACTCAATTCTTCAACAAAAGCTACCCCTAAAACTCAAGGATCAAGAGAGTTTTACTATATCTTGCATTATTGGAAATACTTATTGCATTAATGTCCTTTGTGATTTGGGAGTATCAATACATTTAATACCTTTTTCATTACATGAAAAACTTGGGATAGACTCACCAAAATCAACTAGAGTTGCTCTTCGATTAGCGGATCACTCAATTAAATATCCTAGCGGCATTGTAGAAGATGTATTAATTAAAGTTGATAAATTCTTATTCCTTGTACACTTTATCATCATAGATACGAAGGAGGATGCAAATTTCCCTTTAATTCTAGGACGGCCAATCTTAGCTACATCCCGTGCTATCATAGATGTTAAGGAAGGAGAGTTGAAAATAAAAAAAGGGCAGCTAGGAGCACAAAGCGGGAAGCGCAGCGAGGGTCCGGGGAAGGGTCCCACCACAAGGGTGAAATGTAGGCAAACCTTACCCTGCATTTTTGCAAGAGGCTGCTTCCAGGACTCAAACCCGTGACTTCAAGGTCACACGGCAACACCTCAACCGGTGCGCCAAGGCTCCCCTTCTCAACATGTTTAAATCTATGACATATTATGTATCTAACAACTCTTGTTTTATGATTGATGAGCATTCCACAGAAGAGCAAGTATTAGAGCAATGTTTAGAAGCTTGCTTAAGTGCAACAAGTGAGGATGAAGCACGCGTTGCAGATTTTGAGGAAGAATTGGCCGAGCTCCAAAGTGAAATGGTGACACACAACTCCTATTCGAGAAGTAGTGCACCAAAATACCTTTCATTAGGCAGAGACCGAATTGAGGCACCCAATGCATCAATTGAAGAGACACCATTACTTCAACTTAAAAATCTTCCCTCAAATCGGAAATATGCATTTTTAAGTGAATCAAATTATTTACCCATGATTATTTCTACAAGCTTAGCTGACCATGAGGAGGAAAGGCTATTACAAGTCTTGCGAACACAAAAAGGAGCATTCGGTTGGATAATACTTCTTAGGGGAATTAGCCCTTCAATATGCATGCATCGACTTATGGAGAATGTTCACAAGCCATTGGTATGGAGGATGTTCACAAGCCATTGGTCAAACCTCAAAGTCAATTAAATCCAATTATGCAAGATGTGGTAAAGTCTGAAGTAATCAAGCTACTAGACGCGAGAATAATCTATCCAATCTCCGACAGTGCATGGTTGAGTCCGCTGCAAGTGGTTCCAAAAAGGGAGGTAACAATGAAAATAATGAACTTATTCCTGCACGGAAAATTACTGGATGGCGCGTATGTAATGATTATCGTAAATTAAATGAAGATACCCGTTAAAATCACTATCCACTTCCATTTATAGATCAAATGCTTGAAAGGCTTGTTGGTCATCCATATTTTACTTTTTAGATGGATATTAAGGTTACAATCAAATAGCTATAGCACCTCACGATCCAGAAAATACTACTTTTACTTGTCTTTATGGTACATTGGCATTCCGTAGGATGTTGTTTGGTTAATGCAAAGCCCCTGCTACATTCCAAAGATGCATGATGACGATTTTCCACGGCATGGCCGAAGCTTTCCTTGAAATGTTTATGGACGATTTTTCTATCTTTGGTTCATCTTTCGAGAATTTTCTTGCAAATCTTACTCTTGTTTTAAAGTGTTTTAAAGAAAAGAATTTGAATTTGAATTGGGAAAAATATTATTTTATGGTTAATGAAGGTATTGTACTACGACATAAAATATCTCATCAAGGTTTAGAAGTAGATTGCGCTAAAATTGAGGTGATAGAAAAACTATCTTTTCACAAAAAAAGTAAAAGATATACGTAGTTTTCTTGGGCATGCTGAATTTTATCGCCGTTTTATTAAAAACTTTTCAAAATTATCTAATGCTTTGAATAATTTTTTTATGAAAGATGTTATTTTTAATACAGCATTCCCGTCAGTCAAGCAAAAGCTTATAACTGCACCAATCATTGTTGCCCCGGATTAGTCACTACCATTTGAATTGATGTGTGATACTGATGACATGGTCGTGGGTGCTGTTTTGGGGCAACGCAAGGATAAGATATTCCATACAATCTACTATGCAAGGCGCACATTAAATGAAGCACAATTAAATTATGCAACTACTGAAAAGTAATTGTGAGCAGTTGTTTTCGCTTTTGATAAATTCATTCCTACCTTTGTATGTCAAAAAATATTGTGTATACTGATCATGTTGCTTTAAAGTATTTGTTTACAAAGAAAGATGTCAAATCCAGGTTAATACAGTGTATACTCCTCTTGCAAGAATTTGAAATCGAAATTAAGGACAAAAGAGGAGTCAAAATGTAGTTACTGATCATCTTTCACGAATCACAAATGAAGAGGAATATGTAGAAAAGGAGAGTACAATTCGTGAAGAGTTCTCAGATGAGCAACTGTATGCAATATGTGAATTACCACAAACTCCTTGGTATGCATATTTTGTAAACTTCCTAGCATGCGGTATTCTTCCTCATTCAATTTCATACCAACAAAAGAAAAGATTTTTTGCTAAAATTAAATATTGTTTTTGGGAAGAACCTTCGCTCTTTAGAATTTCCCAATGAGGAAATCTTATCAGCCTTAGAACATTTTCATGATCGTGAAGCAGGTGGGCATTTCGGTGCCACTAGAACTGCAGCAAAGGTTATCCAATCAAATTTTGGTCATCTTTGTTTAAAGATTATTTCTCGTATGTCTCCACTTGTGATAAATGTCATAGAAGTGGGAACATGCCAAGACGAAATGAAAGGCTTCTAAATAATATTTTAGTATGTGAGATTTTTTGTCTGTGGTATTGATTTTATAGGGTCATTCCCCACTTCTTTTGGGAAACAATATATTCAAGTAACAATTGATTGTGTCTCCAAATGGATGGAAGTGGAAGCACTTGGTACAAATAATTCTAGAGTTGTTTTGAAATTTCTTAAGAAACATATTTTAACAAAATTTGGCACACCTAGAGCTATAATTAGTGATGCTGGGAGTCATTCTTATAATAAATCTTTTGAGATTATATTACACAAGTATGGTGTCACTCATAAAATATGACTCTCATATCATCCACAAACAAGTGGACAAGTTGAAGTATCAAAAAGAGAGCTTAAACGAATTCTAGAGAAATATGTATAAGCAAATAAAAAGGATTGGTCAGTAAAATTGGATGACGCTTTATAGGCCTACAGAACAGTATTCAAAACACCAATAGGTACTCGGGAAAGCATATTATCACCTACCCATAGAACTCGAACACAGAATATTGGGCGACAAAATTTCTGAATACGGACACCAATGCATCCAAGGAAAATAGACTTTTACAACTTAATGGATTAGATGAGTTCTGATACCATGCTTATGAGAATGAAAAATTATATAAGGAACGTACAGAGGCTTATCATGACAAACATATCGTCAAGAGAGAGATTAAAGATATAATTCCAAACTCAAACTCTTTTCTTGGAAGTTGAGGTCAAGATGATATAACCCATATGAAATAATAAGACTCTACCCTTATGGAGCAGCAGAACAAAGTGATGGGAATATAAACTTTAAAGCTAATGGGAATCACCGAAAAGTTTATGATGAGGGCAAGTAGAAGACAACTAAGGAAAAGTTGAATCTAACAGAGATAGAATGAAGACGTTTGTCAAACTAGTGAGATTAAAAGAGCGCTTGATGGGAGGCAACTCATTCATGTTTGTAATTTGTATATTATTTTATGTAGCGCTTGCTTATTTTTATTATGTTAGTCTGCATATACTTGTTTTGTGTATTTAAATTTTATGCAGGGTATCCTCTCCAGATCAATCGAAGGCAATACACTCGTCGAAAGTGCTAGGAATGTTAATCATCCATGCACCTCGGTTATTTCAACCCTATTAGTAGATTATTTTAGAACTATTGATTAATTCATCTCGTATTATACATGTTTAAAAGCATGGTGTAGATTCTGGCTCGAGTTCAGTGTCCCCCACTGGGCACCCATAGTCCTCTATTTATACTGATTGAAGGCCACCGAAACGGTTGGGCGCAATAAATGTTGCAATAAATGTGCGCTGATAATGCGTAATTTGACTTAAATTACTTAAGCAAAAATATTTAATTTTGATATAAATTATATATTTTTTCTCTAAATAATATTTAATTTTGCTTATAAATTAGTTTTATATAATTTTTCACTAATGTTTCGTTATTCTGCAGGCCTGGGGGTATTTTTTTGTACGTCTCGAAGTGAAAGTCCGCTGCTGAATTTTATTGATGTTGCGCGCATGTTTGATGGAGATTTTGCTAGAGTCGTCACATTACTCGAGACGCGTCCGTGCATGTGCAGCCCGCCATCTTCGGCAACTCCGCAAGCTCATGCCGCACAAGTCCAAGCTCCACACGATGCCATCGCCGCCACCTTTGCATTTCGCCGCCAACTCCAAATAATTTCATATCGCCGCAACGTCCGCTTCGCGACGCCATCGCTGCCACGTTTGCATGTCACCGCAACGTCCGCTTCGCCGCGCCATCTTCCAAGCTACACCAGTCCAAGAAATTAACTTTGCTTCGTCGCGCCATCATTCGCCAATCCATGCAACATGACCACGCGCCTCGTCAAAGCTACATTCGCCGCGACGCCATCATCGCCATTTACCTAATTCTCCATTTAACTTGTCACCTTTTCCCATACAAATTATTATTATTTATCATCATGCATTATTAATATCATTGTAGCCTATTATTATCGTTCCATGCATTCATAATCATATTTCGGTTAGCCAATTCTCCTTTTATAATTATATGTAACCAATTTTATTTCATGCATTCATTATCATTATTCCACTATCATGTAGCCACATATTTTAATACAACGTATTATTATTATTATTACATATTAAATCTTTTTATCATATTTCATTCATGTTGGCCGAAATTTTCATGCTCTCCACCTTTTAATTAAATCCATTCGGCTCCCCTAATTTAATCACAAGCAAATACCCTTTCATCTTCTCCCTTGTTGGCCGAATTCTTCATTGCCTAATTTAATCATTGATGCATCCTTTCATATTCCTCCAAACACTTGAAGTGGTCGGTCATCATATGGAGGTTTATCATGATTATTATTACTATTATTATTACAACTATTATTATGCCCATTCCTCTTCCCATGGCCGAAATTTCTCATTCCACCTCTTTATTTTTCATGTCATTCATCTCCCCATTCATGTCCCTTTAAATTCCCTTCTTCATGTTTCCACCAAAATTTATTCCTCATTAATCCCCTAGCATTAATTCCCTTGGATGATTCTAGAAATACTTTTGCATCTATAAAAGGGCTCCAAGGCATCATGAATTGGAGGATGTGAAGTATCAAGAGAGTGGAGATAAAAAGTTAGAAGTTTTGAAAGGCTCTCTTCCCCTGCCCATTTGGGCAGGTTTGCTCCATTTTCCGTATTTTTTTCAAGTTATTTTTATTTCATGTTATTTTATCTTAAGCAATGCTTTTATTTCATGTACCTCTTTTATTTTATGCAATGATAATTTAGTTTATTCTTCAGTAATGTCTCGTTCTAATTTCTTTTTATTTCTCATGTCCTTTTCATTTCATAGCAAGTAGTTATAATATTAATTTAGTCTTGATTATTGCAAACATTGAGTGAAATTATCTTTCTCTTTATAATCGTTCTTTTCCACCTACGATTTATTTGTGATTAATATCGGGTTCATATGTCGATGTGTGGACTTTCGTATCTGATTTCGTATTCTAGTTATCTGAGAGGCTCATGCGTACGAATTGATCACTCATGAATAAAAAGAGTTGATCGCAACCCTCGAGAGAGGATGACGAAAATCTTCTGGATAGGAGTCAAATCCTATAGCGGGATTCACTTCGTTAAGGCGAGTTTTAGGGGTTTCGATTGTAGAACGAGAGTTCGGTCGATCAACCTAATCTCAGGTGGGCGCATTCCTCGAGAGAGGTGCGTTCATATTTCGGGAATCTCCACGGTCAAGGATCGGATTAGACGATTATAAACTATTATGTTTTATTTCATTTCGAAGTTTGTTTTGATCAAGTTAGTTTTCTTTTCTTTGTTTTAGTTTAAAATATAATTTCTCTTAAAATTTCCTTCCGATAAAATAATAGTTATTTTCTCGAAGTAGCAGTATTCGACAGACCCGAGTTTTAATACGACCTTGATATTCTTTATATCCTATGCTATATTTCGATAAGTACACTTGCCTTAATCGAGTATAGATTGAAGAACACGAATTTCTCTATCAAGTTTTTGGCGTCGTTGCCGGGGAACTATTTTTGTCGATATTTTGAAAAGAGAAGACGCTATTACTTTTATCTTTTTATTTTCTTTTTTTTTCTTTTCTCCTTAAATCTAAAAAAATTATGTTGTAATTAAAATCTTGGAAAGGGAGATTTGGGCTTTCATCCCATCACATCTCCTAGTACCTTGCGAGCCCTTCGCCGGGTAGACCTTGGGATGTCTAAGACTAATTACCACATTAAAAAAAATCTCTTTTATCTTTATTTTTGTTCGTACGTTTCAAAAAAAACTTAAAATCCACAACATAATTTTAAAACATATTAAAAAAAATTTTGACAAAAATATTTTCTTTATATTTTCTTTTGTTTTGTTTGCCTTTGTTCTAACTTGTTTTGCAGGTGTTCGTGCGCTCTCCCCGTCACCAAATCAGGGACGTGTTCTTTTCCCTCTTTCTCATTTTGCCTTTACGCACATGTTCTCTTTCTTTTTGTTTATTTCTTCATACTTAGTTTTCAACATTGGGGACAATGTTGAATTTTAAGTATGAGGGAGTGTTTTCCCTTTCCGTTTAAATATTCCAAAAATTCCAAAAAAATTATAAAAGTACAAAATAACAAAAAATATATATATAATCCAAAAAATTTAAAAATTTTATTATTTTCTTTTTGTTAGCCCTCTACAATTTTAAAATTGCAAAAAAAAAAGTAAAAAAAAAAATTAGAAAACTTTTTAATGCAAAAAGAAATTTAGTATCGTACTTTTTATGTTATTTTCTTATCTGGTATTTATAGCTTATAAAAAAAGTTCAAGAAAAAGATCATATCCAAAATTCAAAAAAAATAAAAAGAGAACCAAAAAAATAAAAACTTTAGTAATTTGAGTTAATTTGTGTTTGCTCCTTAGTACCCCACGACTTGGTGTTTTCTTATCTCTAGTCATTCGTGTGCTTGTTTAGCTAGATAAATTTTTCTAATTTTCATTTTGGCTATGTTTCACGAGTAATGTGTTGACTCGTGTAGTGTTTCTAATTAGGGTAGCATGTTATGTTTTAAAAATCTATTGAATGTTTGAACTTTTTCATGATTTTCTTTTTATGTTTCTCACTTATATAAAATCTATCATTCCTTGTTTTCACTGTAAAAAAAATCTTTGTAATGTTGACTTATGTTAAGTGTAGTAAATGCGAACAAATCTAGACGCTTATTATTTTCATTTTCATGATAAGTCAAGTTTCTTTTTTCTATCTAGTCTTGCACCTTTTGAAATTTTTAAGCTTTGCTTTAAACATATGTAGGAGCATGAAAATGATTTAGGCCACCTTTTGATTTGTTTGAGCCTTTTCACTCCGAACCTTAAATCTTAACCGTTGCTAGCCACTTTGTGCTTTTTTCCATTCCTTTTGTAGATCCAATTATTTTCACCAAAACCAAATAGCCTACCTATGTTGCACGCTTAAAATTTAGAGCTTTATATCTTGCTAGCATGTGCTTCTTATTTGTGAAAATAGTGGAGTTCCAAAGTTTTATCCTTTTGCTGCAAAAGAAGGAAAATGAAGACGAAAGAATAAATAAAAAATTGGTGAATGAAAATTTTTATGAAAAAAATATTGAAAAATTGTGTCGAAAAAAATTGTATCAAAAGTTTTATTTTGCTAGCTTTCATATTTTTTCAAAGCCTTTCTCTTTGTTTTAAGTGTGCATTTAATCTTCACGTTTATCTTTTGATATCCGCACCTTAAAACCCTTGCCCCAAAAGTTATGCCTAACGAAGTCCTTTTGATTCATGCTCCTAGGTCTGTTTTTAGTTAAGTAGCGAAAAAGTAAATTGGATAAGTCTTTAGGTAGGAGTTTGAACTCTTGATTTAGATTGTTGTGGTTATAAAATGTCTCTGAGATTTTAGTAGCAACTCAATGCACTTTTCATTCGTCTCATTACTTGGTTTTTAATTTTGCTAAAACTTGGGATGATTTATTTTTATGTTAGTGGAATCTATAAAAATTTTATGTCATGGCTAAGTAAAAATTTTCAGTTTATTTTTCATAATTTACCTACTTCTAATTTCGCACCGTACTCGTGTTGGGCATAGTCAAATTGATTTATTATTTCTTTTTATTTTGCTAGCTCGTATTTATTTGCTTGGGGACAAGCAAAATACTTAGTCTGGGGGAATTTGATAATGCGTAATTTGACTTAAATTACTTAAGCAAAAATATTTAATTTTGATATAAATTATATATTTTTTCTCTAAATAATATTTAATTTTGCTTATAAATTAGTTTTATATAATTTTTCACTAATGTTTCGTTATTCTGCAGGCCTGGGGGTATTTTTTTTGTACGTCTCGAAGTGAAAGTCCGCTGCTGAATTTTATTGATGTTGCGCGCATGTTTGATGGAGATTTTGCTAGAGTCGTCACATTACTCGAGACGCGTCCGTGCATGTGCAGCCCGCCATCTTCGGCAACTCCGCAAGCTCATGCCGCACAAGTCCAAGCTCCACACGATGCCATCGCCGCCACCTTTGCATTTCGCCGCCAACTCCAAATAATTTCATATCGCCGCAACGTCCGCTTCGCGACGCCATCGCTGCCACGTTTGCATGTCACCGCAACGTCCGCTTCGCCGCGCCATCTTCCAAGCTACACCAGTCCAAGAAATTAACTTTGCTTCGTCGCGCCATCATTCGCCAATCCATGCAACATGACCACGCGCCTCGTCAAAGCTACATTCGCCGCGACGCCATCATCGCCATTTACCTAATTCTCCATTTAACTCGTCACCTTTTCCCATACAAATTATTATTATTTATCATCATGCATTATTAATATCATTGTAGCCTATTATTATCGTTCCATGCATTCATAATCATATTTCGGTTAGCCAATTCTCCTTTTATAATTATATGTAACCAATTTTATTTCATGCATTCATTATCATTATTCCACTATCATGTAGCCACATATTTTAATACAACGTATTATTATTATTATTACATATTAAATCTTTTTATCATATTTCATTCATGTTGGCCGAAATTTTCATGCTCTCCACCTTTTAATTAAATCCATTCGGCTCCCCTAATTTAATCACAAGCAAATACCCTTTCATCTTCTCCCTTGTTGGTCGAATTCTTCATTGCCTAATTTAATCATTGATGCATCCTTTCATATTCCTCCAAACACTTGAAGTGGTCGGTCATCATATGGAGGTTTATCATGATTATTATTACTATTATTATTACAACTATTATTATGCCCATTCCTCTTCCCATGGCCGAAATTTCTCATTCCACCTCTTTATTTTTCATGTCATTCATCTCCCCATTCATGTCCCTTTAAATTCCCTTCTTCATGTTTCCACCAAAATTTATTCCTCATTAATCCCCTAGCATTAATTCCCTTGGATGATTCTAGAAATACTTTTGCATCTATAAAAGGGCTCCAAGGCATCATGAATTGGAGGATGTGAAGTATCAAGAGAGTGGAGATAAAAAGTTAGAAGTTTTGAGAGGCTCTCTTCCCCTGCCCATTTGGGCAGGTTTGCTCCTCCATTTTCCGTATTTTTTTCAAGTTATTTTTATTTCATGTTATTTTATCTTAAGCAATGCTTTTATTTCATGTACCTCTTTTATTTTATGCAATGATAATTTAGTTTATTCTTCAGTAATGTCTCGTTCTAATTTCTTTTTATTTCTCATGTCCTTTTTATTTCATAGCAAGTAGTTATAATATTAATTTAGTCTTGATTATTGCAAACATTGAGTGAAATTATCTTTCTCATTATAATCGTTCTTTTCCACCTACGATTTATTTGTGATTAATATCGGGTTCATATGTCGATGTGTGGACTTTCGTATCTGATTTCGTATTCTAGTTATCTGAGAGGCTCATGCGTACGAATTGATCACTCATGAATAAAAAGAGTTGATCGCAACCCTCGAGAGAGGATGACGAAAATCTTCTGGATAGGAGTCAAATCCTATAGCGGGATTCACTTCGTTAAGGCGAGTTTTAGGGGTTTCGATTGTAGAACGAGAGTTCGGTCGATCAACCTAATCTCAGGTGGGCGTATTCCTCGAGAGAGGTGCGTTCATATTTCGGGAATCTCCACGGTCAAGGATCGGATTAGACGATTATAAACTATTATGTTTTATTTCATTTCGAAGTTTGTTTTGATCAAGTTAGTTTTCTTTTCTTTGTTTTAGTTTAAAATATAATTTCTCTTAAAATTTCCTTCCGATAAAATAATAGTTATTTTCTCGAAGTAGCAGTATTCGACAGACCCGAGTTTTAATACGACCTTGATATTCTTTATATCCTATGCTATATTTCGATAAGTACACTTGCCTTAATCGAGTATAGATTGGAGAACACGAATTTCTCTATCATGCGCCGCCCGTGATACAAGAGGATCTAGGCAGGAGAGAGAAAGAGAGGGTGTGCGGTTACAACTGGTTGTAACTACACAAGCCGCAACTAACTAAGGAGAGGGAAGCTGGGTAGGACACACGGGGTGTTCGTCGGGACCCCTCGAGACCTGGCTGATGTTGAGGGTTGACCGTACTGGTCGGTTGATGAGGCTGGAGAAGGGGGTGCGTGTTGGGTATTGTAGCCACAATTACCTTGATTTGAAGAAGTGTCCCTTGAACTAAGATGAATTGATATTGTATTTGATGTTGCTATCTAATGTGTGTTTGCAGGTTTTAAATGGCTAAGTACAAACCAATGTCAGGTTTCAATGAGTCATTAAACACAGGCCTATGCAATGTAATTCCTCATTGTATGGACCAAGGTGTTGACTCATGTGGAATCTCTCTATTGGGATGTACTTCATATTCAAACACAAAGGAAGAGCAAAAAGAAGTTGTTGCTGATCTGTAAGAAAAAAATTTTAAGTATTCAGGAGTTCGTCGAACGCAGGAAGGAGTTCGTCGAACGCAGCATCCAGTTCGTCGAACGCAGAGAATTGGCCGTTCGTCGAACGCAGAGAATTGGCCGTTCGTCGAACGCAGAGAATTGGCCGTTCGTCGAACGCAGAGAATTGGCCGTTCGTCGAACGCAGAGAATTGGTCGTTCGTCGAACGCAGAGAATTGGTCGTTCGTCGAACGCAGAGAATTGGTCGTTCGTTGAACGCAGAGAATTGGCCGTTCGTCGAACGCAGAGTTTTGTCGAGTTCGTCGATCGCAGTATTGAGTTCGTCGAACGCAGTATGGATTTCGTCGAACGCTGATTTGCTGAAGTTTATCTGGTTTCGTCGATCGACTTCGTCGTGCTCCGTTCGACGAATGGAATAAATTTCGTCGAACGCTGTTTGCTGAAGTTTCTGCGCTGTTTCAAATCTCGTCTGTCGTTCAATTAGGGCTTCAGACATGGAATGTTTTCCCTAATTCCCGCTTCTAGCCGTTGGAGAAGAAGTCTATATATATTCCCTTAAGTTATTTCCTTATACCCAAACGTTATAATCATATATTCGCAAATCAAACAGAAGAGATCGCAAAAGTTCTATCGGCGCCCTGTTCGTTCTCGCAAAGCTCTTGCTGCTGCCGAAAAAGTTGTTGACGATTCTTTTTGAAGAAAAGAGAAAACTATATCTCTGATTCCAGATTTCTTCAAGTCCTTTTTCAGATCTAGTTTTCTCTAAAGTTTCAGATCAAGCTTTCAAGGCAAGATTTCTTCCTCCTCTTTCAAGATCCAGATTTCTATTTCATTCAAGGAAGAAGAAGATCTATCTTTTTCAGATCTGAATAAGTCAAGTCTCCAGAAGATTTTAAGAAGATTGTTTTCAATCTAAAGTTTTGTAAAAATCCTTTACATATCTTTGTAGGAAGTTTTACCTCCGAGTTTTGTAGATCCTTGTTTAAGGATCGAGTTGTAGGAAGTTTTTCTTCTGAGTTGTAGGAAGTTTTTCTTCCGAGTTTGTAGGAGTTTTACTCCGAGTTGTAGGAGCGTTGTCTCCGAGTTGTAGGAAGTTTTTCTTCCGAGTTGTAGGAGTTCTACTCCGAGTTGTAGGAGCGTTGTCTCCGAGTTTGTAGGAAGTTTTTCTTCTGAATTTGTAGGAGCTGTCTCTGAGTTGTAGGAGTGGTAACTCCGAGTTATAGGATTATTCATAATCCGAGAATAGTGAAGTAGCCTAGTCTAGCCGGTCGTGCTAGATAGGTGAGGTGGAAAGTGGACTACCCACATCGGGGAACCACTATAAATCCTTGTGTTGTGATGTGCTCTTTTGGTTGCTGTGCGCTTTTATCTAAAATTTTTAATTCTGCAAAAAGTCATTGAATCCACCTATTCACCCCCCTCTAGGTGATTTAGGTAGGCAACTAGACACTTTCAGTGCGGCTACTCGGGACGTAACCGCCCCTACCGCTGAGGCTGGGGAGGGTGTGCGGTTACAAGCAGGGTAACCTCCCCTACCGCCAGGTACCAGAGGCTTGCTCTGACTCTGAACAGGACTGGTTCTGGCTGCGGTTGCAGGATTTTGAGTTAACACTTTGGACATTCTTTTATTAAAGTATGCCTACCGTGGCTTATATTCAGGCATGTCTTACCATTAAAATGGTCAAAAACTTTGTTCAGCGTCATTCAAATGATCCATATATGAGTATTATACCCTATTTAAACCTAGTACATATTAGATTCTCTAAATATTTGAGTTGCCTATATCCTAATGAATTTTGCATAACATTATATGCAATGATCTCTAGCTGGTTGCATGGAATGCTCAATTGTGCATTGAATTACCTTGATTACTTGTAAGTATAGTAAATATATGTGTTCAATTGTTTATTAATGCATTTGAGCTGTATATGGTTAGCTTTATCTATGAAATATAAGAATTTAGTAAAGTTAGATTTACTATTTATGTGCCTTTGAAATATATATTTTAAAGGAATTCTATTTATCCTAATATGGCCATAATATAATCAGGTTAAAGACATACAAATATAAGATCTAACCCTTAGAAGGTGTGGTTGAAATAACATATTACATTAAAGAAAGAAAGAATTTTTATATCCTGAGGTGGATTGATCTATCTCTGATGACTAGCACTATTATAAAGTGACATTGACATTAATTTGACACCTACATGATGTTGATAGATTCTCCTCGAGACTATTCATATGAGATCAACCAAACTACATTTTTTTCATGATCATAATTTTATATTCTCTTTATTGGGATAAAGGTGCCTGCATGTTGAGGCAAGAGTTATTGTCGTGTGTATGTGTGTGTATTCATACAAAAGTTACATTCATAAAATAATGTTCAAATGAGGAACGGAAAACATCCTCATTCTAATCACATCAAAGAATGATCAGCTATTTGTTAGCTAACAGTGGAGATTTACATATTAATAAGGGTGTAAACTTAAGGTATTTTGTAGCGACCGGCATTCATCATCATGCCACATACATAATTTATGAAAGGTTACCACATTTTATTGACTAAGAAAATTCAAGATTAAAGCTAATGTTGAGAATACGTCATGTGGAAATTGCCTACTCACTGATGAGAATATTGGTCAAAAGCGGCAGCACTTATTGAAACAGAACCATCAACACTTTCTTCTTCAAAGTCATCCCCATGCTTGCTAACTATTGGAATTGGTCCAGGATGATATTCTGACCCAGTTGGCTTTAAATTTAAATCTATTGAAAATTTTCGAACTGTTTTTGTTATGTTTAACCTGTTCTGCAAATTGCCAAATAACAAATAGAGTGATCAATCATTCACACTAAGAAAATGTAGAATTAAATAGGCTGGACCGACGTTTATGATCAATTGAAAAAATTGAAGAATATAAACTTACTGTGCCCAAAATGTCGCTCACATCTACTGAGGCGAATTCACAAGAAAGGGAAGGAAAACTGCAAAACAGGTTTTGTTTTTGCAAACTATCAAACTAAGTGTTCTGCAGAGAGTGCTAAAATGACAATTTAAAAGTGACTGTCAAACAGAAGCATATAAAAATTATGTGAAGCAGAAACTCCCACAACCCATTTCATATTCCCCATGTGTATATTAAAGCTACAAACTTTTTGCTTCCTAGGTCAATACATCGACAGATATAAGACAAAGAAGATCAAATATAGCAACGGCTAACATAAGAAAACAATAGGCAACTTGCATTTTCCTAGTAGGTAGTCTCCGAGTAAGAAAGTCTAATGTGTTAAAATAAAATAAACATAAATGCATCAACATCCCGTATAAAATCAACAGCTAGCGGAATACCAACAATTGCAAAACCTCAATTATTTCTAGCACTCTAACTCAAATATTATTTGCACACAAAGTATAAGCACCCATGACAAGAAAAATGAGATTTAGATACCTCATCAACCATAGCAATTTGACAATTCACTCATGGAGATTGAGTAAAAATGTTGAGTTGATAATATAAATGAAATGAAAGAAAATTTGTGGCAAATTCCGTGATAAAGGCAAAAATCACAAAAAACGCACTAGTATTTGAGCTCATGCATTATGAATATAAGGACCCGCCCAAAAAAAGGGATTGTGATAACACTCCAAGCATGGAATTTTGAGAGTTCTTGCAAGAATCATATTATTCATCTTCCTTCTGAATCCTATTCAAGCATGCTACAAAAAGACAGGTGATTTATGTTAACAACTATGCAGTTGGAAAGAAGATGTGCTAAAAAGGAGTGGCTCCAATAGGTATCAAACAGAACGCTTCATCAGAAAGGCCGTCACATACCAGAATACTGAAATTAATTAAATGTAATTAACAAAATGCATGCGTTTCCTTCCAAAATCTCTCGATAAAGCATAGTAAAAAAAAGAAACTTAGATAAGAAGGCTACAGCAAAAGAATAATAACTGAAAGTTGATTAATTATAGAGATAAAAATAAACGAGGAATTTCTACCTTATGTTGAAGTCAATCCTCAGGAACTCCCCGTCGGGACTTCTATCAACAACAACAGATGTAGATGTGGTTACAGCCATATAATCGCTCAATTCCTGAAATGCAACAAATTGTATCAACCCAAAGAAGCTATAGAATGCATCAAAACAACAGAGCAGTTGTCGATTTCCTGATCCACAATTCTTCTTAAATAGAAGGGAAAAACTAGGATGCAAGCTATCATCCCATAAGCTACTAGGCACAATGCAAGTGCAGAAGATCGAACCATTACGATGATGACAAGGGATAAAAAAAGGAGTAGAGCATGCACCATTCCGAACAAAAACATCATGGAAAGCGCGGCAATTATGGATAATCCTGCTCCAGAGAGTGATGCCTCCGTCAAATCTCTAGGAATTTTCCTGCAAATGACAGACATCCAGAATTAGGCGCGGTTACTTTACGTCCATGATTTAAGAATGAAGGAAAGATCCAGATCGAATGCTGATGAGACGATCACACAATCGCCCATCAACGATGAGTGGTTACAAGAGGGAGGCGAAGCGGACAAGCGCGGTAATCGTTTGTTGAGGGATGGGAAACCTGACCTATAGAAATCTACAGATTTGAGCTTGCTTGTGGAAATCATGGCTCTGGAGATTGGAAAATCCCTACTCTCGATTAGGTCTTCTCCAGGGTGGGGGGAGAGATGAGAGATGGAAAAGAGGAAGATGCCCTCAGTCTACTGAATACGATCCTGATCAACCTCAACTTCTCGTTGTACCAGAAATATTGCTCTTTGGCTTCTGCTCCTTCACCTGCTAGCGTCGTGTTTTTATGAATGTTAATACTTATTTTTTTGTTTATATTGAGATATCTGAGAAGGGGATGTGAAATTGAGATTAATTTAGAGAGTTGTTATTCGTAAATTTTGTTTGTCTATTGGTAAACTTTGTTTATCCAAAGTAGGGGTGTAAACGAGTCGAGCTTGGCAAAAATCCCAAACTCGAGCTCGAGCTCGAGCTAAATATTTCGAGCTCGAGCTCGAGCTCGAGCTCGTCGAGCTCACCCTGCTTGGCTCGAGCTCGAGCTCGAGACCAGTATATTGAGCTCGAGCTCGAGCTTTCGAGCTCGCGAGCTCGAGTCGAGCTCGAGCTGCTCGCGAGCTTTTTGCTCATGAACCCATTTTTATTTTTATTTATTTATATTTTAAAAAAAAATACCCAAAAAAAAAGCTCGCGAGCCGGCTCACGAGCTCAAGAACAAGAGTAATCGAGCTCGAGCTCGGCTCGAAATCGAGCTCGAGCTCGTCGAGCTCGAGCTCGAGCTCAACTGGTTCGAGCTCGAGTCGAGCTTTTTTCGAGCCGGCTCATCGAGCTCACGAGCCGGCTCGACTCAACTTGCAGGGCTAATCCAAAGGAACTAAGGAAGTAGAATTTGTTATTTACAGATATTTTTTTAACCACATATTAGTAAAGAGATTTCTAAAAAAGGACTTTGGTCGTCCTCTTTGTCTTTCTCATCATTGGGAGAGAGCAATTCTGGCTATCTAAATCTTCTAAAACAAACCTTAGTTATCTAAATCTTCCCAAATAACCCGAAATCGCATGGACAGCGAAGAAATCATCAGTCTTCCTCTACTCGGTCTCTATCCTCGCATTCATTTTATGAATCACGATCCGTGCACACATTGAAGTGCTTAGAAGGTCGTCGGAGATGTTCCTTTGTTGTCCGGCCGTGCTTAGGAGAATGATGACATCGATTGCTCAAGTTTAAAATTGATCCGGATAACAAAAGTTTTTTAATACACAATAAATTTAAGTTTACTTAATCCAAACTATTAACAATATTTATTACTATTTTCATCAGTTATACTTATTTTTGGTTAATATTGAGAATATATCAGAGTTCACAATCGTATAAATTTAACTTTTATTAATAGACAATAAATTTAAGTTTACATAATGCAAAGTATTTGTTGGGGTTCCCCTAATAGGGTTCGGGTTGAGACAGACCGAGTATTTCTCATCGCGGCCTCGCCCGGGCCCGCCGAGCGGCACCAATATTTATGTCTAGTCTTAATCCCGCAGCTAAGCAGCTAAGCAGCTTCCCCTTGTTCCTTAAGAATCGCTCAAGAGCGCTTTCGCTCGCTCATGCCCCGTAAGAGCGCTTTCATTCGCTCATGCTCCGTAAGAGCGCTTCCGCTCGCTCCTGCTCCATAAGAGCGCTTCCGCTCCTGCTCCGTAAGAGCGCTTCCGCTCGCTCCTGCTCCGCGGGAAGTGCGCTTCCGCTCGCTCCTGCTCCGCGGGAAGTGCTCTTGTGCTCTCGCTCGCTCCTGCTCCACAGGAAGCGCTCCCGCTCGCTTCCATTCCGCGGGAAGCGCTTCCGCTCGCGCCAGTTCTGCGGGAAGCGCTACCGCTCTCGCCTGTTCTGCGGGAAGTGCTCCCGCTCATCCCTTCTACGTTGGGCGTGCCGCCATCAACCATCACCGACGATAATCGTCGGCCACCACCACCACCACCAGGGAGGCTGCCCGGGCTGCCCAGCGTGACCGGGGGGCAAACTCATCATAATCTCAAAGTTGACGATCTGTGTGCCCCGAAGCAAGCTGTAACACCCCAGGCTTCGCTCAGCCTACTTCTCGAGAAACACGAGAAATAGCTATTTCTCGAAAAATGCAGGCTCAAGCTACTTCTCGAGAAACAGCCATTTCTCGAGAAGTGAAGGCGTTAGAGGTCTCGGGAAGTGAAGGCGCTAGAGTTCTCGGGAAGTGGAGGCGCTAGAGTTCGTCGAACGGGGTTCGACGAACCGCTGGCGCTGGAGTGCGCCGAAGCGAGTTCGTCGAACGGGGTTCGACGAACCGCTGGCGCTGGAGTGCGCCGAAGCGAATTCGTCGAACTGAGTTGGACGAACCACTGGCGCTGGAGTTCGTCGAACCGAGTTCGACGAACCGCTGGCGCTGGAGTTCGTCGAACCGAGTTCGACGAACCGCTGGCGCTGGAGTTCGTCGAACCGAGTTCGACGAACCGCTGGCGTTGGAGTTCGCCGAAGCGACTTCATCGAACTGAGTTCTGTAAGTTTATAAGGTTTGTGGTCTAAATCACCTAGAGGGGGGTGAATAGGTTTCTTTTTTCTTTCCTCTAAGTACCCTAGCTGATTTCTGAGTTAGTTTAAGCAAATCAACAAACACAGAAAGTACACAAGAATTTATATTGGTTCCCCAAAGACAGTGTGTCTTTGGGTAGTCCACTTTCCCCCTTCACCCTTCTAACAGTGTGTTAGACAGGGCCAACTCCTCCAACTCAGCTCCAAGAGCTTACAACTCAGATCCCTCATGATCTCTCAGGTTTTCCCTGTTGGACATGTGTGTCACATCCCTTTGTTTGAGAATAACAAATCCCATATTGTATTTGATATTGCTTGTAGTGTGTTTATAGTGTGCAGGAACTATAGGTGCAATACTCCACAGGTATAAAGCAGCTTGGAACAATTTTTTGAAAGGAGCAGCGCTACCGCCAGCGCTATCGCTAACGCCAGCGCTACCGCCAGCGCTATCGCTAACGCCAGCAATACCGCCAGCGCTATCGCTACCGCCAGGCGCTATCTCCAGTTCGTGCACAGCGACGGTTTCCCAACCGATACCGCTACCGCTACCGCCAGCGCTATCGCTACCGCCAGGCGCTATCTCAAGTTCGTGCACAGCGCCACGCCGCCGACAGTTTCACAACCGCTCCACACGAACGCTACCGCAGGCGCTAGCCACTACCGCAGGCGCTAGCTCCAAGTTCTATAAAATGATGGGCTCTCTCTCGTTTTGGTTAGAACATCCAGAGACATTACTTGTGCCCAAACTCTTGTGCTGCTACTCTGCCAAATCATCATCTCCCACTCAAAGCCAAAGAAGAAATTCTGGAGAAGGAAGCCATCACGCTACATCCGAAGAACGATCGCTTCGACCTCGCTTGTGCTTCAGCGATCCTTCATCCTCATCTCCAGAAATCTCAAGAGGGAGTTTGCTTGTTATTTACTTCACTTCTTTATTTGTATTTTTTTTATTTAATTCGTCTTGTGTTGGCGACTAGGTCTGGGTAGGACTTAGGGGGAAATTCGCCTTGTGTTGGCGACTAGTTCTAGGTGATTAGATCTAGGGGGCTCGAGGCCATATCCGGGGAAGGATTGACTAGAGCGGCTTGAGGCCATATCCGGGGAAGGATAGGCTAAAGCCAACCGGTTTGTGGGGATACAAGTCGGTATAGAAAAGGAAAAGAAATTCTCTTTTGTACGCCTCCGATTTCTAGCGATATTGAAATCAAATTTTGTAAACACCCTTTTTATATAATGCAATCATGATTATATTTGTGTTTATTTGATTTCTCTCAATTGGCGTAAAATTTCATTATTGCAAAATTGTTATTACTAATTTGTCATCTTATTTCCTATTAATCAAAAACAACTTAGTAATTATCTTAAAAATTATAAAAAGAATTTTATTCCCTTATTTACCCCCCCCCCCCCCCCCTCTAAGGGCGCCGTAAGATCCAACAAGTGGTATCAGAGCGCAGGTTATTCCAAATGGTTTAAAAACCAGGAATAATGGCGTCTCATGATCTCGCTTCTACTAGTAGGGGAAATTTTCTTATAAATGAAAAATCTTTAGCACCACCTTTGTTTGAAGGCAAAAATTATAATGGGTGAAAATTTCTTATGGAAAAATTTCTTAAATCTTTGGATATTGAAGTATGGAATATTACAATTAAAATGCCCCCAAGTATTTTAAATAAAAATGAAATGTTTTTAAATGCCAAATCTATGAATAGTCTATATTGTGCATTAGATCAAAATATTTTCAAACTTATCTATACACTTCCTACTGCTTATGAAGTTTTGAAATTTCTTGAGAATACTTATAGTCTTCCTTCCACAGATGATGAACAAGAGGAATTCCTTATGGATCCAAGAGAAGAAATCGACAAGGACTCACTCTTGGAGGATGATAAATCTAAGAGTGAAATCGACGAGGAATTCCTTATGGATCCAAGAGAAGAAATCAATGAGAACTTATGCTTGGAGGAGGAAAAATACAACGTCACAATGTTGGACTCATTTGTTGGCAACACATTAAGTAAAAGAGAAGACGGAAACTATAGCAAGGTAAGACAATATAAATCTTATCTTTTTGTAACAAATTCTATTTCTCGTATGCTTAAAATTGCTAAACGTAAAATTTTAAAGTTAAAAATTGCTAATTCCAAATTACGTTTAGAAAATAAATCTTTAAAAGCAAACGATAATGTAGAATCAAATATTGATGTGATAAATTCTCTTTCACGCTCTTTAGTTAAAATTCATATTCCTTGTCTTAATTGCAATTTATTAAAAGAAAAATTCAAGGAAATTGAAAAAGGGCTCTTAATTTCTAAAAGGCATAATGAAAAATTGTTAATTGAAAATGATGTTTTATCTTGTAAGTTAATACAATTAAAATCTTTTGTTGAAAATTTTCAAATGTCATGTAATGAATTTCATCATAAGATTTTGAATAACAAGGATAAATTAACTTACAAAATCATTTCTAAAAAGGATCATTTTCATACATCAACTCAAAAGGAGTTTAGTTTCAAAAAGAATTATGACCCTCACAAAATTCTTAAGAGTCATTATTATAAATCTCAATATATTTTCAATCATGACTCAAATTTAAAAACTCCTTTTCATGAAAATCAAAGTACAAAATATTATCCTTTATATTATAAGAGTATGTCTATAAGAAAGAGTGGAAATGAAAGTCATCAAAATAATAATCAATCTTTTAAAACATATTGTAACCCACTCTTTCAACAATCACTTTTAAAGAAAGACAATCACTCTTATAAAATTTCAAAGAATCGTTATAATAAAATTCATTATGATTATCAACATCAATCTATTATGAAAAATAATTTGAATAAACATAAATCACAAATGAATTATTTTTCAAACAACTATCATTCCAAAAAGATGTCAAATAATCATAATATGAATTTAAAAGAAAAACAACCAAAGTATGAATGGAGGCCCAAAATTAAAAATGAAACACTAACTTCACTTGTAAAGGCTCATTCATCACTATCTCTCCAAAAGCCTACACGATGTATTTGGGTACCCAAAGGAACCATCTCACTTGGTCCCCTTTGGATACCTAAATCTCTTATCATTTAGTATCTTTCAAATGCATGAAGTAGAAACTATTAAGAAAATGAAAATATCATTACTCTACTTCATGATATGCTTATTGTCACTTTTCTTTTGTTTATTTTTATTTTTTTGAACAAACATGCTATGATCACTTTATATATCATGAAATATGACTTTCATATATTAAGCCTAATGTTTATCAAATCAAATTTGAATTAAAATTGAACATTAAGTCATATATATTTTTCAAAGTGAACTATTTCTCATCTTTGATTGTACTTTATCCTTTTAAATCCTTTACTCTTAATTGTCTTGAATTATCATTAGAAATTGAATTTTTGAAATTATTATCAAGACTATTGAAACTATTTTAAAGATTGGATTTAAATGGTTTATTAAATGGCTTAAACTAAAAATTAAAATGCGCAACGTTTTTTATTCTTTTCTATTTTTGTTTGCTGCATATGATAGCCCTTATAATGAAGAATAGTATCTAAAAAAATTGAAAACAAAAATTCATATAAACGCATGTTTAATCTTTCAAAAATGCGAGTTTACGATCAAAACTTCAAACATCCATATCTTTTGATCCGCTCGCCTGATTTTCGCGTTTAATATATTTTTGGAAAGAGCACAAAAATCTTCATCCAACGACAAATTAGGCTTGCTCATTTGAGTTCTTTTGGTGCTGTCAACTTGCCCAATTTCAACTCCGTTTTAAAAGCTATCTTAGTTTGCTTGATTTGGAAATTTCTGTGTTTATGGATTTTTCATCACATGCTATCCTTATTATAATTATTTCATATATTAATTTAGATATTATGTGTGTGATGTGTGTCACCAATGTTTGCATGTAATTTAGACCTTAGAATCGTCATGTATCATTAAGTTCAAATCAAAAGCTTAATCATTTCATTCTAGGTCTAAAGAAAATTAATTTGAAAACTTCTCATATTACATGCAATATTATCTTCATTAATCCTATGTAATAACATTGCATTCAAACTCATCATCCTAGCATTGCCTCTTGGTCTATGCTTATATATTTATGCTAGGAAGAACACTTACAATGTTATTCAAATTTCATGATAACTATGTGATTTGAAATTATAATAGAATACTAAAATTCCAACAAACACATAGTTTATGAATTAATCATTAGATTATATATGAATATTGTATCATAAATCATATATTATCATGCAAAACCAAAGATCAATAGATTCAATTAATGAATACAAATTTTATTATAAATTTCAAAACATTATATATGTGATCTTTGTCTTTAATATGATTACATGATCATCATTTTCTAGACTTAAAAAAAAAATCAAACATGCTTATTCAAAAGAAAATCATCAAATCGTATTGTCATATGTCTAGAAAGAATAAAATTCACATAAATCATGGTATCCAATAATTATTCTATGCAAAATTCTCTGTAATCATAAATCATAATTCATGTTCTATCAAAAAATATCTAAGATCAATAATGTCTATTAGCTAGGAATTATGAATATTATGATAGAAATATGAATAATTGTTTCTTCACATTTGGTGCATAGATATGCTTTGTTATTGATTGCATGTATCTCACATATATATAGATTCTAGAATCAATTGTGTAATAATAAGAATAAATTAATATCATCACCTTATTCTAGATCTATAATTTGAAACTCTAGTTTGGAATACATGCAATATAAATGTTAATCTTATGACATGACATTAAACCCAAAACTCATCACACTAGCATTGTCACTTATTGAATATTAGTAATTGTGCTAATTATCTCATATCGTCATCTCATAATAGTAGAAAACTATGCGGCTTTATATACTCATCATATTAAACAAAACCCATAGTTTATAAATCAACCCATAGTTTATAAATCAACCCATAGTTTAAAAGCATAGGTTGTACAAAGATTATTCACCTATGACTTGATATCTCACAATAGCGGGGGCGTAGGGTTGTATGCATTAGAGACCTAACCTCTAAGTCATGTCTTGTCCTTAACCGGGGAGGGTTCCAGTGGGGCCTTGCGAGGCACTGGGGGGAAAGAGTGCTAGGTTGAGTGTTCTCTAGTGTGTGCATATGGGACTAACACCCCAACCTACGGCATGCGTGCAGCTCCTCATGCCTATCTGTCACTTAGTACGGGGCTAGGGTGTAGACATTTAGTCGGGATAGTTTTTAATCTTAGGACATACTTATATTACTCTTTGCATGATCATTTTATTTACTTATCACTTAAATCATGCATATTTTGGGTTGTTTAATAAAAAATGTCCTCTTGTGTCTTCATAGTTTATATCTTCATGTTTAAATGGTTTTGTAAAACACAAGAATTTGAAATGCCAAAGTTTCATGCAAATTTGATCCACCTAGAGATCTCCAAAAATTCTGAAATTTCAGCATGGAACTACTTTAAGGACACTTAATCAATATCAATAATAAAAAATTTTAAATTCTCAAAAAATCACGTACTGTTTGCCGCGCTATCACTAGCGCCGGCGCTAGCGTGGGTGTGTGATTTTTATGTTTTTTAAATTTTCTAAAAATCAACAAAAATATGTTAGTTTATTTGTGCAAATTTATTTTTTTGTTACTGTCTATTTTATTTTTGTTTTATTTGAATTATGAAAAATCAACTACAAAAATTCAAAATTCAAAAATACAAAAATATGTTTGTGTGATTTTTCTGTTTTTTTTATTATTAAATTTTTTTAAAACAAATTAAACTGTATGATCTTTATTGCCAATATCAAGCATGTATGATTTCTATTATTTAGATTTATTTACAATGTTAAAACATATTCTTTCAAGTTACTATAAACATTGTTTTGCTTATCATGTTTTGATATATCTATTTAAAGTGCATCAATTGTATTGAAAAATATGCGTAGAACCAAGCTTAGCATGCCTCTAAGTATGAGTAAATGTTTTATGATTGATAATGATACATTTCACTCACTTATTTTGGTAATCAACATGAATGTCTAAATCTAAAAATGCTTGCTTGTGTATTGTATTTGTACAATGAATTAAAACTTGCATAAGTTTATTGCTTATACTACATTTGAATTGCACTTACGAAATTTAGAAAAGTGGTTAAGTTTAAAAAGTTGGGTTTGCAAAACAAGTGTATTCGGAGAATGTTGTCCCACAAATATGAACAAAAAATTATATATATGTAGACAAATATAACTCCACCAAGCACTACTTGAACCTCCTGATAAGTCTTCATAAGCATTGTGAGGTTGAGCACCTTGGAAAGAATAGTAAAGTTACTTGTGCAAACCTTGGTTATTACACCACTTTGTTAAAAATTATGTGCATTAAAAGTGTGTGAAAGTAATTTACTTGTGTTTTATTGTGCATTTTACTTTAAATATGTCTTGTATTTTGGTGATTTAAATCAATTGTTAACATTGCCCAAAATACACTTATATGCACATCATTATCTTTCATAACACCTCTTCTCATGAGAATTGGATTCTAATGCTTTATCTATACTACTCTTTAAATAAAAAATGCACTAGATAACCTAGCATGACCTCTACAATGTTTTGGTATCTCTTGAACTTAAAATTAAGTAACATTGTAGTATAATCTCTCTTTGATATGATCATTTCATGCTTGATATCTTTATGAAAAACTTTGAGATTTCTAAAAGGTTAAAACATCTTTCAATTTTGAACTAAAACTCATATTTCTACTTATGCTTTTCATGCTTACAAAAAGATGTTTATTATAATCTTCCGCTTGCTTACAACTCTTATCTTTATATTTGAAATCTCTTATTTATGCTATGCTTAAACTCTTTATCATTATTTATATTTTGAAAAGCTCGATCATAATATATAAATGCCTCCTTACTACCCTCACCCCACCTCTTTTGATAATACCAAAAAGGGGAGATTAATTGAAGAAATCTATATATGAGAAATATAGATAAATAAGGGGAGACTAATTCATGAAATCTATCATTTAGGGGGAGTAACACATAAATTGCATTTATGTAGGAGGAGCATTAAGATAGGGGGAGTATGCACATTATCATGCATATCATTTACTATAGTTGCACTTTTATCTTGCTTATCTTATCTATAAACACTATTGTTGATTTCTTGCTTAAAGGATTTGTTATTATCAAAAGGGGGAGATTGTTGGACATGTGTGTCACATCCCTTTGTTTGAGAATAATAAATCCCATATTGTATTTGATATTGCTTGTAGTGTGTTTATAGTGTGCAGGAACTATAGGTGCAATACTCCACAGGTATAAAGCAGCTTGGAACAATTTTTTGAAAGGAGAAGCGCTACCGCCAGCGCTATCGCTAACGCCAGCGCTACCGCCAGCGCTATCGCTAATGTCAGCACTACCGCCAGGCGCTACCTCCAGTTCATGCACAACGACGGTTTCGCAACCGCTACCGCTACCGCCAGCGCTATCGCTACCGCCAGCGCTATCGCTACTGCCAGGCGCTATCTCAAGTTCGTGCACAGCGCCACACCGCCGACGGTTTCGCAACCGCTCCACACGAACGCTACCGCAGGCGCTAGCTGCAAGTTCTATAAAATGCTGGGCTCTCTCTCGTTTTGGTTAGAACTTCCAGAGACATTACTTGTGCCCAAACTCTCGTGCTGCTACTCTGCCAAATCATCATCTCCCACTCAAAGCCAAAGAAGAAATTCTGGAGAAGGATGCCATCACGCTACATCCGAAGAACGATCGCTTCGACCTCGCTTGTGCTTCAGCGATCCTTCACCCTCATCTCCAGAAATCTCAAGAGGGAGTTTGCTTGTTATTTACTTCACTTCTTTATTTGTATTTTTGTATTTAATTCGCCTTGTGTTGGCGACTAGGTCTGGGTAGCACTTAGGGGGAAATTCGCCTTGTGTTGGCGACTAGTTCTAGGTGATTAGATCTAGGGGGCTCGAGGCCATATCCGGGAAAGGATTGGCTAGAGCGGCTTGAGGCCATATCCGGGGAAGGATAGGCTAAAGCCAACCGGTTTGTGGGGATACAAGTCGGTATAGAAAAGAAAAAGAAATTCTCTTTTGTACGCCTCCGATTTCTAGCGATATTGAAATCAAATTTTGTAAACACCCTTTTTATATAATGCAATCATGATTATATTTGTGTTTATTTGATTTCTCTCAATTGGCGTAAAATTTCATTATTGCAAAATTGTTATTACTAATTTGTCATCTTATTTCCTATTAATCAAAAACAACTTAGTAATTATCTTTAAAATTATAAAAAGAATTTTATTCCCTTATTCACCCCCCTCTAAGGGCGCCGTAAGATCCAACATTCCCAACCCTACCTCAGGCTAAACAACCCTACAACTCAGATCAGCCCCTGATCCTACAGCTCAGACCTCAGCAGGTCCTACAACTCAGGCTAAATAACCCTACAACTCAGGCTCAGCAGCCCTACCTCAGATCAGCTCCTGATCCTACAGCTCAGACTGTTGGAAGCTTAGTTTTGATTTGAGTTAGGATCCACCTTTAGTGTCTAAGTTTATATCATAATATATCTTATAACTTAGATTAAATATCATTAAGAAAGAAAGTTGAAAATAGATATATTCAATAGGATGAAAAGAATATATATATATATAAATAATATACTGAGAAATATATATATATAATAGGCTGAAATATACATATATTTAAATAGGCTGAAATATATAAATTTAATAAATATGAGAGAAATTAAATTTACATAAGTTCTCTGCGTTCGACGAACGGCGATCTGCGTTCGACGAATGACGTTCTGCGCTCGACGAATGGCGTGCATTCTGCGCTCGATGAAATCCAAGCGGTGCTCGACAATCCCGCCTCAGTTCAGCGGTCGACGAACAGATTGGTTCAGCGGTCGACGAACAGATTGGTTCAGCGGTCGACGAACATATTATCTCAGCGGTTGACGAACAAACCCCGTCTCAGCGGTCGACGAAATCCTGCGTTCGACGAACAGCTCAATATCCAACGATCGACGATCCAGCCTGTCTCAGCGGTCGATGAATCTTTTCGTTCGACGAATCCAAGTCTGCGTTCGACGAATATTCAGCAGATGTTCAGAAACAGTAAATCACATGTTCAGGTCGACGAATCAAATGTTGATCTCGACGAACTTGAACCTCAGCTCTGATCTTCAACGGCGAACTTGTTCAGTGAGCAGCAGGAGAGAAAACAAGAGCTTCTGCCGTAAATAGAATAGTGAATCTGTCGGCCCCTTTCAAATGTGCCCTAACTCTTCCTTTTATATATCTCTGATCTTCAACGGCTCTTAGACGTCCTTCTGAGAAGTATGGGAGAAACTGGTGGACCCCACACAACTTTTCTGCAACTTGCGCCATGGGCAGAACACGCAATTTGCGTTCGACGAACACACTGTACTGTGTTCGACGAACTTGCCAAACTCTGCGTTCGACGATCTTGCCAAACTCTGCGTTCGAGGAACTTGCCAAACTCTGTGTTCGACGATCTTGCCAAACTCTGTGTTCGACGAACTTGCCAAACTCTGCGTTCGACGAACTTGCCAAACACTGCGTTCAACGATCGGCACTCTGCGTTCGACGAACATGCCCTTTGTGCCTTCTCAGCGGCTCCTTCTCTGGTCTCATCTCAATGGTCGACGAACTGAGTTCTGCGTTTGATGAATGACTCTCTGCGTTCGATGAACACGCCCTTTGTGCCTTCTCAGCGGCTCCTTCTCTGGTCTCGTCTCAGCGGTCGACGAACTGAGTTCTGCGTTCGACGAACGGTTCTCTGCGTTTGACGAACACTCCATTCTTTCCAATCTGCATGCTTCTCCTTTCCCGTCTCAGCGGATCCGCTGAGATAGCGATCTCGTCTCAGCGGATTCTTGGCTATGTGCAGCTCAGCTTGCTTATAAGCTTTCTCAGCGGCTCCTGTTCTGGTCTCAGTGGTTCCGCTGAGACAGTGGGCTCGTCTCAGTGGTTTTGACCCTTCGTCTCAGCGGTTCTGCTGAGACAAAACTTCATCTCCTAGGAGATGATTTCTCCTCATCTAAGTGCATATTTGGCCCTTTCTTTTGAGTCACCTGTGCATGTATATCCTACACATGTATAGCTTTATCAAATGCAATATGTCCTTAGCATTAAGAGTGATGCCTCTTCAAATCAAGGTAATATTGAGGGCAATATTCCCAACAAGTTCGACGAACCGCTGACGCTGGAGTCCGTTCGACGAACAGGTCATGCTGAGTTCGACAAAGCGCGGGCACGAGCGTAAGCAACTTTCCTAAACGTCCATTATGATTGAATCTTGATCCTACGGTCTAGATAAGAGCGTCCTAAGCTTTTATTTAGGGCAGAGAATTTCTTTTCTCGGGGCGTGAAATCCTTTGTGCTTCTGGAGGCGTAGAAGAGAGGAAGGGTTTGGAGGAAGACGAAGGCTAGATTCGCCATTGTTGGAGCACCGGAGCTCCGTTCGCCGATCCGAGACCAGATCCGTGGAGAGGACTAGAAGGCGCTTCTTTCTATCCGTGCCTTTCAACCGATCCATGGCAAGGAAGAGAACTCTTAGGGTAACGACATCTCTCCTCCCGGTTTTAGGAAGCGTGCATGACATCTATGCTTTTACTTTCCTTTTTCTGAAATTTATGGCACCAGATCTCTCAAATGAGAGGGGTTTGGGTCGCCTTGGTTCAAGAAGAACCACCGGGTTGATTGAGTCCGTCCCCGACATGATTTTGCACTAGAGATCCGCTCAGTTAGTGGATTAGGCATTTTGGGTGAAGCCGAAATCGTGACTGGGGGTCCGATTCGGTGATGTTGCTTGACGTGCATTTTAGGATTTTTCTAGAAATCCGATGACGGCAAAAATGTTGTATGTGATGCCCTTATGTTCCTGTGAGAATGAACGTTGGTTTGGAAAGGGTAATGGTGATGTGAATGTGAAGGCGTAGTTTGTCTTTGTGGTCGGCTGGCTAGCCCGTAAATGCTTGGATTCATGTGGGGAGAGTGTCCCGGCAAGATAAGTCCCCTTCTGGGCTGTGGCGAGAACAAATTATGATGGTGCGCCCATTGGCAAGATGAGCCATGTAAGTGGTGAGGTCCCATTGGAGTTCTTGGCTTTTGGCTTTGTGATTGTGGCGAGAATAAGTATGCTGGTGCGCCCGTTGGCAAGATGAGCCATGTAAGTGGTGAGGTCCCAGTGGAGTTCTTGGCCGTGGGCTTGTGCGCCCGTGGGGGAATTGATGAGTACCCTTTGTTTGTTATAGAATGTTGATGTGTGTTGTTATGTTAGAAGCATACGCGTCATAAGGTGCCTTGGGTGAAACCCAGGTTTGCATACATGTTGCATTGCTAGATCCCCTTACTTTTATTGCTCAACATAGAAACGTGGATGATGATTGTGACACCCATGCTTGTCATGTTTTTGTTAATACTGTTTATTACATTTGCATACGAAGTGCTGACTTGCATGGTGATGTAGTTCCTCGGGGTCCGCTAGGATGGCCGGTAGGAGGGGTGTTGTTACACCGTTGTTGGTCAGCCAAAGCTGACCCTCGTTTACCGCTATTTGTGATTTGGATGCAGGGCAAGGATCGCAGGCTGGACCTAGCTCGCCGGCCAGAAAGGCCTAAGCTTCATGAAGTGCTCTTTTCATGCTTTCTAGTTTGATTTGACGTCTTTACCTGTTCCGGCTTGCATGCCGAGGTAGCTTAGGATTGTGATGATCTGCTGGATATTTAAATGCCCTGTTTGACTTGAGTTGGAGTTTTGTAAGGCCTTAAGGCCGTAGTACTCTTATGTAGATGTGGACAACTTCTGTGGTTTGTTTTATTGTTTCCGCTGTGTTAGTTCTGAGTTTTGAGATGGTTAGATCTATATCACTTTTTAATACTAAAGTTGTGGCGATTATATGTTGTGGGGTCCCGGTCGGACCTATATTATATAGTCATTGCAGGGGAGGTGTTACAATTTGGTATCAGAGCGAGGTTGGCGTTCTTGTTGAGGTTTAACGTGTTTGGATCGCGTTAAGAGGTTCTCTACATAGGAGTACTTTGCGGGACCATGAGTGTCTTTGCGTTCGAGTCTTGCGAATATAGTTTGATTTCTTTTTCCTTGCTTATGCTAGGATGGTGGCGACGATGCGGGGATGTCGAGGCGTCAAGAGGAGCCGTCGGCAAGTAGTGCAACGGCCCCAGCCCTTGTGAATATGGGTGTCCTGTGAAATTTTCCAAGATCTAGGAGTGAGCAGGAATTGTACAACTAAAAGTTATAACTAATCAACCAGAAGCACATGAAGCAAACACAATCTTTATTGATGCTAGCAGAAAACTTCATTACAAGGCGAGGTATACATGGCGAGACATGATTTCGCCAGTACACAAAAATAGAAGAGAAAAAACAATGCTTAAAGATAACCAGCGGTCTGCCTGACTGAGACCGCCTGACTGCTCGACCTGACAGTCCGCTCGGCTAGAAAATAAGACCGCCCGAACTGCCTGCCTGCGACTTGAACAACACCAACTTAGAACCCCGTGAACTCCCGAACTCCACTGATCCTCCCGAACTCCAGCAACCCGCACTGCAAGCCGCGAGACCGCCCGAACACCTTCAGAAGAGGAGGTGACCGCTGCTACCCGCATAATCCGCAGAAGCTGCACAAGACAAGTTCGATCAGCTAACCGCCCGGTCACAAAAAAGAGACCGCAAGAATATAACGCGAGCTCAGCTTACACTTGGTGCGATAATTTTGCTGCTACAGTGGCTCCTATTTATAGGCGTGAGACCTGATCCAGTCACCACCCTATGAGATAGAGTCACCGCCCCTTGATCGCGCGACCAGACCGGTCAACCCGCGCGATCAGCAAAAGATCCTTCTGCTTAGTGAGCTCGCCGACTTCACGAAGAAGCCGCGTGATCATGACAACTCGCTCGGTCGTGTCGCCCACCACCTGTGTTCGCCACACACGACCTCCTCCAGAGACCGCGAACACAGCCAAGTCGACCAAGGCAAGAACCCGCCAGACCGACTAACACCAGAGACCCCATATACCAGCAGATCGCCAAGGACCAGCTTATGCGAACTCAGAAGAGGAGATCGCGCGACTAAGAAGACCTTAGTCCGCGCGCACCATAAAGAAACTGGACAGCCACCAGACCGGGCTCCCCCCACCATGCGATCACAAGCACCAGAACGCGCGGTTCCACCGAACAGAAGATAGCTCGCCACGCGGTCACACGACCAGACCGCGCGGACACACCTCGGCACCCTTGGACAAAAGAACGACGATCACGCTGAATAGCACTCGGCTAGACCAGAAAGGTCAGACCGCCAGAGGAGACCGCAAGACCGTGCGGTCAGACCAGACCGCGCGGTCTCCCCCCAGACCGCCAACTCTACAAACTTCCACTTCAACATTTTCAACACCCCCCTTGAAGTGGGAAGTTGAAAACAGTCCAAGTAAACTCCTTAGCCGAGTAAACGACCCCTTCGCCAGCGCCTTTGTGAAGATGTCAGCAACGTTGTCCTGACTCCGAACATGCTCGACCGAAAGAGACCCCTCCAGCACCTTCTCACGAGTGAAATGATGCTCGATCTCGATATGCTTGGTCCTCGCGTGACAAACTGGATTAGTAATCAGTTTGAGAGCACTCTCATTGTCGCCGCGGAGCAGAGTCGGACCCCGAACCTCCTTATGGATGTCTCCTACTAACCTCCTTAGCCAGATGGCTTCTTGAGCTACCAAGGTCGAAGCCTTGTATTCCGCTTCCGTGGTTGAGACCGTTATGGAATCCTGCTTCTTGCTGCACCATGATATAGCCATGGGGCCCGCCATGAAGACGTATCCAGACGTCGACTTCCGGTCATCTGAATCACCCCCGTAATCAGCATCCATGTACCCATGCACCTCGAAGCCCGCATCCCTCCTGTAAAAGAGACCCATATCCGAAGTCGCCTTGACATAATTCAATATACTCTTGGCTGCTAGTAGATGAGTCATCCATGGTTCCGCCATATAACGGCTCACCCTGCCAACCGCATACGCAATATCCGGTCTGGTAATCGTCAGATAGATCAAGCTCCCAACCAGAGCCCGGAACACCAACGGATCTTCCAGAATCCTCCCCTCATCCTTGGGAAGTTTCATGGCCTTCTCCAGAGGTGTGGAAATGCACTTCCCTTCCTTCATGCCGAACCGCTCCACGATTCGCTCCGCATATCCATCCTGGGACACCAGCACTCCACTTTCCTTCCTCTGCACTTCGAGTCCAAGGAAATGGTGAAGCTCACCCAAGTCCTTTATCTCGAACCTGATGGATAACTCGGCCCGAAGCCTTGCTACCTCCTTCTTCGAATTCCCCGTCACGATCATATCATCGACGTAAAGCAGCACGATGACTTGAAGCTCCCCGCTCTTCTTGACGAACAAGCTTGAGTCTGAGTTTGAAGCACCAAACCCACAAAATAAGAGATATTCCGCTATCTTTCCATACCACGCCCTCAGCGCTTGCTTCAACCCATACAGGGCCTTCTTCAACTTGCAGACATAGTCAGGAAAATCTTCAGATACGAAGCCTGGCGGCTGAACCATGAAGATGTCCTTGTCAATCTCGCCGTACAAGAACGTGATGAGTCCCAATTATATACACATATATGGACTCATCTGGCCGATTTTCTAGTATTTGCACTACATTTTAGGCATGTTTTCGCTCATATTTGTTATTCCATGCTATGTGCACTTCTAGGCCTGTTTTGGTGTTATTTCTTGTTTATCTTCGTTATTAGTTTTCATGCATTGTTAAGTGCCACCTTCAGTGGCTAGATTGGTGTTGTATGCTGGAACAGGAGTCGTGCGGGTGTTCCCGGTACAATTCTGTACAGGAACACTGCGCACGATCACTGTTTCTATTGCGCACGACCACTGGTCGTGCGCCGCTGATCGTGTGCACTTAACCCTATTTTTTGAGTTCTGTCTCGGACAGTGCGCACGACCACCAACGATATTGCGCACGACCACTGGTCGTGCGCCGCTGTTCGTGCGCACTTAACATCAATTTTATGAGTTCTGTTTCGACCAGTGCGCACGACCACCTACGATAGTGCGCACGACCACCGGTCGTGCGCCACTGGTCGTGCGAACATGGTATTTTATAAATTTCTTACATTGCAGGATCCACCCAGGCAGGTGCACGATCACAGGATTCCAGCGCGCACGACCACTGGTCGTGCGCCAATGACCGTGCGCACTGTTTATTCCAGCGCCTATAAATCGACCTGCTCGCGAATTAGGTCAGATTCTCCGATCTTTTGTTCCCCCAGCTCCGCCGTTCCGCCCGATTTCGCCCCTCCATTGCCGCCCACCATCGGGAGGTGCGCCGGGCTTGTTCTTCACGCCAATCTTGAGCCGGAGCTTCCTCTCGGCCTCCTCCTTCATCCAAGAGCTTCAAGGAAGGTTTAGCCGCCATCGCCATCAAGCAAGAGGAAGTTTGCAACCTCTACCGGATCGTGACACGAAGAAGACGGGCTCATTGGAGAGTAGTGACAGCTTTCTCTACCCCGGACGTAGTTGCGGACCGAGCTTGGACGCGGATTGACAACCCGGCGATTCCAACCGTGAATCTACAACGAGCCTTTGGATTCGGTCGATTTCTTGCCTTGTTCTTCTCTTATTGATGTGTTTGTAGCTAGATCTCTCATGTATTGATGATGAACACTATGAATCGTGCTTGTAATATTAATTTCATGTTTATGTGAAGTTATATTTAGTTCATATGTGTTAATGAGGTGCGCCGCCATCCATTTTCCACTCCACCACCGTGTCCGGTGCCGCACTAGCAATTGCTAGTGGCGTGCTTGTCGACGAGGTGTTTGTGACCCCCATTCTGTTAGCCTACTCGTCCATCCGCCTATCGAAGCGTGGCATCACAGCCCGTGTAATCCATCTCGCCCTACGAAGCAGCGCGCTCAAGGCCTGCACAGTTCGATTCCGCTTGCCTGCTCGTCCATCCGCCCTTGTGACGCAGCGCGCTCAAGGCCTGCCTAGTCTCCATCCCGCCAAGCGAAGCATTGCATAGCGGCATTGCATAGGAGTAGTTGTAATATTTTCCTTTATTTTCCACAACCAAATCAACCCCCCTCCGCGATCCATCCGATTAAAGGACTTCAATCTCAAGTCCTTCCTCGATAATAAACTCCACCTTACTGTGTTCCTTTGAGATCGATACTTGGGGATTCATTCCCATTTTATATTACTTGAACGATCGGTACACTGCCATTTCGTGCCGCATTCTTACTACCGCCTATAGCGGTGTGATAAGAACAGCGCATCAAGTTTTTGGCGCCGTTGCCGGGGAATACAGTCGTGTGAGTTTTCTGGAGAGGGAAAACCTGAGAGAGAAGCCCTTCCATTTGTAATTGCATTTCTTTGTTTTATTTCTTTTTATTCCATTTTCCTGTTTTAATTAGGTTGCTTTAGTAATTTTTGTTAGGTGTGGTATTTCGCACAATAGTGTTTATCTATTTGAATCGTTTTATCTTCGCACTATGTGGGCACATCTTAATATCCGTTGCCGTTGGTGTGGAGCTACCTCCCACTCTAGTGATGAATGCCCTACGGAGAATGGTGGGCATAATTCTTCTCGCCCAGCATATAGAGCATCGACTTCGTCTGATACTCCATATGGTGTGCGTAAGTCTTATGGCTACTCTGCTGAGCCTTTACCGTCTTACTTCTTTTCGGCTTCAGCACCCGCTGTGCCAAAGAAGCCCGCTAGGCAGTGCCAGTTTTGTCGGAGTACAGATCATGCCCTGAAGGATTGTACTGCTTTTCGTCGCCAATTGGATGAGGATGACGAGCCGGATATCCGGATCGTCCTGAATCCTAACTCTGGCGGCACACCTTCAACATCCGGTTTTGTGTCTTTGCCACCTTCACATCTTGAAGGGTATGGCGTTGACACAGTCACCAGATGTGTGGCTGATCTGGGCACTGACATTGCTGAGCCTATTCTCCCAGTGCATCCACCACCCCTAGTGGATTCGATTCTTTGTGAGGAATCGGTGCTCGACTTTTATCCGAGCACTATTCCTCTCCCTGTTGTGCATACTACACTCGTCTCTGACGACATTGTTGATGATGTGTCGCAAGAGGAGGCTGGTGACTTTAGTGTCATGCCTGTTCCTATGGAGGAGGACAACCTTCCAGGTGAAGAGGAGTTTTCCTCAGCACCGGTGGAGGAAGTCCAAATCTCTAGCTTGGCCATTGTTGATCCCGCCGAATCTTGTAGCATTGATGACAATGCAAACATTATTTTACTTCCCCAACCTGATGGGAGTGAGACCGGGACCACTCCCCCGATTTATGATTATTTATGTTCTTCGTCTTGTTTATTTCTCGATCCCCCCTCTTCATCCGAGCCTGTGCAGGTTGAGTCTTCACAGGTACCCCAGGAGGATTTGGTGCATATTGCCCAAGTCAATGATGAGAGCATCCTCTTATGTGAGGAGGTTGATTCCCCCTCCGAAGAGGAAGCTCCACTCATTGCCTTTTCCTCCCGCCACCTCCCTGTTGACGACACCTTGCTAGGCAAGGATGTTTTTGGTGAGAATAGTGAGGGGGACTCCTCCTCCACTTCTTACTTTCTGCTTCCCCTACCTGTGAAGAGCAGGTATTTTTATTTAGGTAGGGGAGTGACTGTTCTATCACCGTATCGGTACCCACTACCGACACGGATATTAGGCCAGTTACTTATCCACTTCTCCTTCCATACGACCATTAGCTAGAACCTTTAGTTTTTGAATAAGTCGTGCTGGGATGAAAATAACCCCAGTAGTTATCTTACTTTCTCATGCATTTCATTTTATTCAATCTTGCTTAGTTAGCTGTAGTTTATTTTTTTTAGTCTTCTATTTTCTTTTGTTTCTGCGGAGCTGACCCCTGCTGGTATCTTTTCTGGATGGCGGATGCTGCGGCTCATTTTAGCTTACACGCCAATCTTCTGGTGTACTCATTTCTGAGCACTGGGTACTCTCTTTCCCTAGCCTATGCTGATTTTCATGTCATATATTTTGTGGATTGTTTAGTTTAAGTCTGAGGGAGAGCAGTTTTTGTACCCACTCACGTGCACTCTTGCATAGCATGCTAGAAGTACTTTTATTTTAGCTTATTGGAAATTGTTGTTCATTTTCATTGCACACCACAGCACCCACTTGAGCGCGTACTCGGTAGTAAATTTAATTCTTCTGCTTATGTGGGAAAGTCTAGGTGATGGCTTAGGACTATGTAGCAGAGTAAAATGTTGACTCCAGTAGTGCTCCTAGTCGAGTGCTCGGTTGCATAGAAATTTGTGTAGATTAGACTTCTCTTTATACTTATGGTTTTATATTTTTTTCTATTAGTGTAAATGTTGTTTACTCTACTCAAATGGTGAATCCGGTGGAATCAAACGGTAGCATAGGGATGTGTGTAAACGATCGCTAAATTCGTATTGCTTGAGTCGGGAGAAAGGAGAATCTTTCTCGGTGGCTAAAACTTGCCCCAAGCGATTCTTGAAGCATTGGCATAGGATAGTTCTAGTGCATGAGAAAGACATAGGCCATTATTTTGGCCCGGTTGAACTTTTTATTTCATGCCTATCGTCTACCCTTGCTAGCCCCTTTGTGCCTACCCTTTTCTTGATTCAGCTCCACATATATCTCACCAAAGCCTAAAAGCCTAACCTAGTCGCACACCCAAATCTGAGCTTTAGTTGTAGTTTTATTTACATTGTGGGGGGTGTTGATTGTGGTGTTTATTATGTGAATCTGTGGATATGCTCATTTGAAAATTTTGCTGAAAGAAAAAAGGCAAGAAAAAGAAGATAGAAAGAAAAAAATGAAAAGGAAAAGAAAAAAAAAAGAAAAATGAGTTTTATTGAAAAATCATGTAGAAAAAAATTATGTATTGGGAGTAGGCGGTGCACACACCTATGTTGCAAAAGTCCAAGTCTGGGGGTGTAGTGCATTTGCATTCGATTTTGGTGCGCGGGTAGTTACTTTTAAAGCTCATTTGGGTTATGTGTTATAAGCCATTTTGTTTATCATTGTTTACCTCACCGTAACCCAAGCCTCAATTAAAACCTGAAAGTCCTACTGACTCACGCCTTGAACCAATCTAGTGTCGTGGGGAGAATGTGACCGGGCAAGCTTATGGTCACCGACACTGATGGATTTCAGTGGAGTTTGTCCCGCATCCCGATCTTGAGCAATGCTCGTCTCAGCGCTTAGTTTACTTTCTCCGTATGCATGACCAAATGATTCACCGTTGTTCACCATTTTGAGTAGTTGTAATATGCTTTTACTCTTTTAGAAATATATAAACTGTTTATATAACCAGAAATCTTCTCTACTATTTTTCTTATGCACGTGAGCATGCGACTTCGCATGGTACTCTGTATTGTAATTTTAAGCCATCTACTTTTCTTTCCCCGTTCGCTTAGAATTTGTTTGCTCGGGACGCGCAAACAGGTAAGTCTGGGAGTGTGATGAGTCCCAATTATATACACATATATGGACTCATCGGGGCCGATTTTCTAGTCTTTGCACTACATTTTAGGCATGTTTTCGCTCATATTTGTTATTCCATGCTATGTGCACTTCTAGGCCCGTTTTGGTGTTATTTCTTGTTTATCTTCGTTATTAGTTTTCATGCATTGTTAAGTGCCATCTTCAGTGGCTAGATTGGTGTTGTATGCTGGAACAGGAGTCGTGCGGGTGTTACCGGTACAATTCTGTATAGGAACACTGCGCACGATCACTGTTTCTATTGCGCACGACCACTGGTCGTGCGCCGCTGATCGTGTGCACTTAACCCTATTTTTTGAGTTCTGTCTCGGACAGTGCGTACGACCACCAACGATATTGCGCACGACCACCGGTCGTGCGCCGCTGTTCGTGTGCACTTAACATTAATTTTATGAGTTCTGTTTCGACGAGTGCGCACGACCACCGGTTGTGCGCCACTGGTCGTGCGCCACTGGTCGTGCGAACATGATATTTTATAAATTTCTTACATTGCAGGTCCACCCAGGCAGGCGCACGATCACAGGATTCCAGCGCGCACGACCACTGGTCGTGCGCCAATGACCGTGCGCACTGTTTATTCCAGCGCCTATAAATCGACCTGCTCGCGAATTAGGTCGGATTCTCCGATCTTTTGTTCCCCCAGCTCCGCCGTTCCGCCCGATTTCGCCCCTCCATTGCCGCCCACCATCGGGAGGTGCTCCGGGCTTGTTCTTCACGCCAATCTTGAGTCGGAGCTTCCTCTCGGCCTCCTCCTTCATCCAAGAGCTTCAAGGAAGGTTTAGCCGCCATCGCCATCAAGCAAGAGGAAGTTTGCAACCTCTACCGGATCGTGACACGAAGAAGACGGGCTCATTGGAGAGTAGTGACAGCTTTCTCTACCCCGGACGTAGTTGCGGACCGAGCTTGGACGCGGATTGACAACCCGACGATTCCAACCGTAAATCTACAACGAGCCTTCGGATTCGGTCGATTTCTTGCCTTGTTCTTCTCTTATTGATGTGTTTGTAGCTAGATCTCTCATTTATTGATGATGAACACTATGAATCGTGCTTGTAATCTTAATTTCATGTTTATGTGAAGTTATATTTAGTTCATATGTGTTAATGAGGTGCGCCGCCATCCATTTTCCACTCCACCACCGTGTCCGGTGCCGCACTAGCAATTGCTAGTGGCGTGCTTGTCGACGAGGTGTTTGCGACCCTCATTCCGTTAGCCTACTCGTCCATCCACCTATCGAAGCGTGGCATCGCGACCCGTGTAATCCATCTCGCCCTACGAAGCAGCGCGCTCAAGGCCTGCACAGTTCAATTCCGCTTGCCTGCTCGTCCATCCGCCCTTGTGACGCAGCGCGCTCAAGGCCTGCCTAGTCTCCATCCCGCCAAGCGAAGCATTGCATAGCGGCATTGCATAAGAGTAGTTGTAATATTTTCCTTTATTTTCCACAACCAAATCAACCCCCCTCCGCTATCCATCCGATTAAAGGACTTCAATCTCAAGTCCTTCCTCGATAATAAACTCCACCTTACTGTGTTCCTTTGAGATCGATACTTGGGGATTCATTCCCATTTTATATTACTTGAATGATCGGTACACTGCCGTTTCGTGCCGCATTCTTACTACCGCCTATAGCGGTGTGATAAGAACAACGCATCAGAACACATTCTTTACATCGAGCTGCCAAATCTCCCACCCCCAACACGCCGCCAAGGCAATCACAACCCGAACTGAAGTCATTTTTGCCACCGGACTGAATGTCTCTTCATAGTTCTCACCGTATTGCTGCGAGAATCCCCGAGCCATAAGGCGAGCCTTGTATCGCTCGATGCTGCTATCAATCTTCTTCTTGAGCTTATAGGCCCACTTGCATGTCACAGGGGTGATACCCTTGGGCCTGGGCACCAGAGACCAAGTCTCATTCATCTCAAGAGCACTCATCTCTTCCTGCATAGCTGAATCCCACTATTCCATGCCTTTGGCCTTCTCAAAGCTCGATTGCTCCCTCTCATCCAAGGGACCATCGAAGAAACACGAGACAAAACTCACCATGTTTCCTCCTGTATAGCGATCAGGGGCAATTATTGTTCGCTTCGATCTCCGCAATGCCTTCCCCTGACTCGCAGCATCTTCAGCTGCTTCTTCCCTAGCTCCCCTTCCAGATGTACTCGGAGCATCGCTCCCCCTGCTTCCTGATCCAGAAGCCTCCGCCTCAGAACTAGATATTGATGGACCACCTGGTGACACAGGCAGCTCCACCTGAAGATTGTCCACAGCTTTCTCCGGCTCCTTCACCCTGCTTTCTGGTAGCTCAATACCAGAGCTTCCCTTGTAGGACGTCACCTCGTCGAACACGACGTCGCGAGATACAACAAATCTCCGCATCTCCGGGTCCATGCACTTCCAGCCCTTCTTCCGATCATCATATCCCACGAAGACTAGCTTCCTTGCTTTCACATCTAGCTTCGTCCGAAGCGTATCTGGAGCATTCACCTAGCAGGTGGAACCAAACACCTGAAGGTGTGCCATGCTTGGCTTTTCCTTGAACATCATCTCATGCGGGGTCAACATATTGATAGGACTGAGAGGCATCCTGTTGATGACATAGGCAGCACAAGACATTCCCTCCGCCCAGAAGGACTTTGGGATACTCTTGGCATGCAGCCAACACTTGCAGGTCTCCGTCAGATGACGGATCTACCACTCTACAACTCCATTTTGTTGTGGAGTATGTGCACAAGTAAGCTCCCTCTGGATGCCCGCCTTCCTGCAAAAACTAGAGAACTCACTAGAGATGAACTCCCCTCCGTTGTCAGTTCTCAGCTTCTTAACCCGCAGACCTAGCCGACCCTCCACGAGCTCCTTGAACTCCATGAACTTGGCAAATGCCTCTGCCTTCTCCTTCAGGAAATAAACCCAGACATATCTGGTGTAATCATCGATCAACACCAGCATATATCTGCTGCCTCCGAGGCTTGGGGTAGCAGTCGGTCCCATCAAGTCACCATGGATGCACTCCAACGACACACTACTCCTTGTCTACGACTTGTCAAACGGTAGTCGATGAGACTTGCCGAACTGACATCCTGCGCATACATGACCGTCTCCGTAGGAGGATAGACTAGGCAGACCCTTGACCAGACCTTTCACCGCCATAGCCTTCAGCTTATCCATCCCTACATGCCCCAACCTCACGTGCCATATGACGACACTATCATTCGTCCTCATCTTGTCGACCATAAGAACTTGTCGATAGAACAAACAAGTCTTTTGCCCTTCTCCCCACATGAACGACCTCAGCCTTCACTGCCTCCACATTCTGAAGAAACCTCACTTCTGTTGGGCCAAACAGAACGTGATACCCAGCGTCTACAGTGTTGGTCACGGAGAAGAGGTTTTTCCTCATTCCGGGCACATGATAGACACTCTTCAAAGTTAGTGGCCCTCTATCACTGCCCAAGGAAACAACCCCCACCTTCTCGACAGCATGCACGGTATTATCAGCAGTAATAATGGCATCATTACCTGAGTATGGCTGAGCTGAAGAAAGCTTCGACTCGTCCCCGGTGAGGTGACAACCCCCGAGTCCACGATCCAGTCCTCCTGATAGTTGATAGGAGTCGCGGCTCCAACAGAAGCCGAGAAGGCTCCTCCCCATCCTCCATCAATCTGCCTGGCTTCAGCTTCCTCCTTTCCTGCAGCAGCATGCCCTGGCTGAAGATTCACCCGGCAATCCTTCCTGATGTGACCAAGCTTCCCGCACCTGAAACACTTGGGACCTTCTCCCTTCTTCTTCCCTTCAGCCTTGGGAGCATAGCCCCTCTCCTGCTGTCCAAAAGTTGAAGGCCCATTGCCTCCTCCAGCGGTCTTCTTCTTCTTATCCCACTTCTTCTTCTTTCCCGTGAAGAGAACCTCGCCTTCTCCCCCAGATACTGACACCCCCGCCATCTGCCTTGCCAGACTCTCCTGCGACGCAAGCAGATTTTCCAGCTCTAGTAGAGACGACTGATTTGCCCAACCCTGCACCAACGTCACAAAGGCCACATACTCCTTCCGCAAGCCACGGATGATGTGCCTCTTCAGCTTCGCCTCAGAAATTGGCTCATCAGGATCCAGTGCTGAAATCTCAGCGCACAGGTTCTTCATCTTCAAGAAGAACGTAGAGATAGAAAGGTCACCTTGAGCCGATCTGGCCAGCTCATTTTCCAAGAATTGAAGTCTTGCCATATTCTTTTTGTTAAACAGCCCATCCAGGGCTCTCCAGATCTCTGCAGCTGATCCACACCCCAAGATGTGATCGAACAAATCAGGTGATATTGCCCTTTTCAGGGCGAACTCTGCTTTGGCATTAATCCGCCTCCAGTTCCTCACCTCATGACCATTATCCCCAATCAGGATAACTTCCTCCGTGCTCTCTCCTCCAACCACCTCCCAGAGGTCCTCACCCAGAAGATAACTCTGCATACACAACTTTCACTTCTTGAAGTTAGTCGAGTTGAGCATCTCAATTCCAAGACCCCTTGCTTCCATGGCTCTACCACTGGTTCCTTCTTCACAAAGGCGATGACAACTTTTAGTTATTCACTGCTCTATCCACTCCAACCTAGCTCTGATATCATGTGAAATTTTCCAAGATCTAGGAGTGAGCAGGAATTGTACAACTAAAAGTTATAGCCAATCAACCAGAAGCACATGAAGCAAACACAATCTTTATTGATGCTAGCAGAAAACTTCATTACAAGGCGAGGTATACATGGCGAGATATGATTTCGCCAGTACACAAAAACAGAAGAGAAAAGTTAATGCTTAAAGATAACCAGCGGTCTGCCTGACTGAGACCGCCTGACCGCTCGACCTGACAGTCCGCTCGGCTAGAAAACAAGACCGCCCGAACTGCCTGCCTGCGACTTGAACAACACCAACTGAGAACCCTGCGAATTCCCGAACTCCAATGATCCTCCCAAACTCCAGCAACCCGCACTGCAAGCCGCGAGACCGCCCGAACACCTTCAGAAGAGGAGGTGACCGCTGCCACACGCACAATCCGCAGAAGCTACACAAGACAAGTTTGATCAGCTAACCGCCCGGTCACAAAAAAGAAACCGCAAGAATATAATGCAAGCTCAGCTTACACTTGGTGCGATAATTTTGTTGCTACAGTGGCTCATATTTATAGGCGTGAGACCTGATCCAGTCACCACCCTATGAGATAGAGTCACCGCCCCTTGATCGCGCGACCAGACCGGTCAACCCACGCGATCAGCAAAAGATCCTTCTGCTTAGTGAGCTCGCCGACTTCACGAAGAAGCCGCGCGATCATGACAACTCTCCCGGTCATGTCGCCCACCACCTGTGTTCGCCACACAGGACTTCCTCCAGAGACTGCGAACACAGCCAAGTCGACCAAGGCAAGAACCCGCCAGGCCGACTAACACCAGCGACCGCATATACCAGCAGATCGCCAAGGACCAGCTTATGCGAACTCAGAAGAGGAGACCGCGCGACTAAGAAGACCTTAGTTCACGCGCACCACAAAGAAACCGGACAGCCACCAGACCGGGCTGCCCCCCCACCACACGATCACAAGCACCAGAACGCGCGGTTCCACCGAACAGAAGACAACTCGCCATGCGGTCACACGACCAGACCGCGCGGCCTCACCTCGGCATCCTTGGACAAAAGAACGGCGGTAACGCTGAATAGCCCGCGGCTAGACCAGAAAGGTCAGACCGCCAGAGGAGACCGCAAGACCGTGCGGTCAGACCAGACCGCGCGGTCTCCCCCCCAGACCGCCAACTCTACAAACTTCCACTTCAACATTTTGTCGTATGCTAGCAGAGGCAATGGTGGCGGCTCAAGCTGCGACAATGCCACAGATTGCGACGCCTGTTGCGCAGGCTGTGACTTATGTTACTCCAGTCACTGTGATACCGGAAGTGGGAGTGAGGCAGGTAGAGCCGTTACCCGAGAGAGCGGTTGGGCTAGGAGATCGCCAGATGAAGTACTATATGAGTTTCCATCCTCCGACGTTCAAAGGAGTTGGCACTCTGACAGACGCCGAGGATTGGTTGGCGAGAATTCAGGAACTCCTGAAAGCGGCAGAGACCCCAGAGGACAAGCAGTCCCAGTTCACAGCATTTATGTTAGAAGGCGACGCCAAGCTGTGGTGGGTGAATCATAGCGGTCGTCATTTCCCTGGACGTGCCCCGTCCATGGAAGAGTTCGGGAATGCCTTCCTGAAGCGTTATATCCCCTCTTCGACGAGGTTAGCCCTTCAGCGACAGTTCTTGCACTTGGTGCATCGCGAGAAGATGGTAGACGAGTACTTGCAGAAGTTTACTCGGTTGGGTCGTTACGCGGGAATGACCATGGCAGACGACGAGGAGAGGGATAATCTCTTCTATCAGGGTTTGAGAGAGAATTTAAGGCAACCTCTCATAGCCTTAAAGAATGTGGGGTTCAATGAGTTAGTTAAAGTTGCTCAAACTTTGGAGAACGATATGGAGCGAACCCAGCGCCGCAAGGGCTTGGCGGCAAAGCAGGGAGAAAGTAAGCCATCTCAGTCTCAGGGGAAGTCTGAGAAAAGTTGGTGGAAGAAAAAGCCCCGTCCTTTTAGGACTGGCGAGAGGAGCGGTGTTACTTCTGGAAAGTTCCGTCCCAAGGAGCCAATGACATGCTACAAGTGTGGCAAAGTGGGCCACATAGCTCAAAACTGTTTCAAGAGTGGTGTTGAACCAGAGCAGAGGCAGGAGCAATCGGTGCGTTCGGGTCCTAGTGTTGGGGAGAAAGGGAAGGCGGCGGAGTCCAGTGCTTCTCGTTTCCCTCCTGTGTAGCCTAGAGCGTACAACCTCGGGTAGCAGGAAGCGATTTGTCAACCTGACGTGGTGACAGGTACTAAAGTTCAGAGTTTCGTTTATTAGTTTTAACCTGTTTGCGACCTTTCATTTTGTTATATGCGTGTTAGGCTTCGTGCTAGTTTCTGGCCATCTCTCTAGAGTGTTGTTCGACACGGGAGCGTCACACTCTTTTCTCGCGGAAAGCTTTATCCGGAGGATCGATGTTGAGACTATTGAGGCAGAGGCGGAGCTTAGTGTGCGCATGCCGAATGAGTCTTTCATGACCACTGGAAGGAATGGACGCATTATGCTGAGGATTTGTGAGTGTGATTTCGAGTTGGTAGCAACAATTCTACCACTAGCCGAATTTGACATCATCCTGGGGATGGACTGGCTTGCAGAGTAGCGAGCTAGTATTGACTGCCTGTTGAAGGTGGTGGCCTTGCGGAGGGAAGGAAGAGCAGAGGTCAAATTCGAGGGCCTATGCAGAGTGGCCTGTTCCCTAATTTCCGCTGTGCAAATGGTGCATGCGGTGAATCAAGGAGGTGAGGCATTTATCGCTTTGTTGGAGACTCACTCCACAAAGTTGGCGATCGGAGATGTGCCAGTGGTGGAGGAATTCGAGGATGTGTTCCCTGAGGAGCTTCCGGGAGCGCCTCCTCAGCGTGAAATCGACTTTTCTATTGAGTTGGTGTCAGAGGCGAGGCCGGTGTCGCGTCCTCCATTTAGGATGGCACCGAAGGAACTGGCCGAGTTAAAGGTGCAGTTGTAAGAGTTGCTCGAGCAGGGGTACATTAGGCCCAGCTCCTCACCTTGGAGTGCGCCGGTGTTGTTCGTTAAGAAGAAGGATGGTAGCATGCGGCTGTGCATAGACTATCGCGAGTTGAATAAGTTGACCGTCAAGAATAAGTACCCGATTCCGCGAATCGATGATTTGTTCGATCAACTGGTGGGGTCGACGGTGTACTCCAAGTTGGACTTGAAGTCGGGCTACTATCAGTTACGGATTCGAGAAGAGGATATTCCCAAGACGGCGTTTGGTACGAGATATGGTCATTTTGAGTTCTCGGTGATGCCGTTCGGTTTGACGAACGCGTCGTCAGTGTTCATGGATTTAATGAACCGAGTGTTTCGACAATACCTGGATGCATTCGTAGTGGTGTTCATTGACGACATCTTAGTGTATTCAAAGTCGAAGGCGGAGCATGAGTCTCATCTGAGATTAGTGTTGCAGACGTTGAGGGAGAACCAGCTTTATGCGAAGTTCTCAAAGTGCGAGTTCTGGATCGGGAAAGTGGTATTCTTGGGCCACATGATTAGTGGAGATGGGGTGGCGGTGGATCCTGCGAAGATTGAAGCCATTAGAGATTGGCATGTACTGAGAACCGTGGCGGAAGTCCGGAGTTTTCTTGGACTAGCCAGTTATTACAGAAGGTTCGTTGAGAACTTTTTGCGGGTGGCTTTGCCCCTCACCACTCTTACCCGGAAGGACCAGAAGTTTGTGTGGATGCCGGAGTGTGCTCGTGCATTTGAGACCTTGAAGGAAAGATTGATGTCTGCTCCAATCCTAAGTCTTCCTAGTGGGACCGAGGGATTCCAAATTTTCAGCGACGCGTCAGGGTGCGGTTTGGGTTGCGTGCTTGTGCAGCACGACAACGTGATAGCTTATGGGTCGAGGCAGCTAAAGACTCATGAGAGAAATTACCCCGTCCACAATTTGGAGTTGGCGGCTATAATTTTTGCATTGAAGATGTGGCGACACTACGTGTATGGTGCGAAGGTTGAAATCTTCACGGACCACAAGAGCTTGAGGTATCTTTTAGATCAGAAGGATCTAAATATGAGGCAGCGTAGGTGGGTCGAGTTCCTTGGGTACTACGACATAGCGATTTAGTATACTCCAGGCAAGGCCAATGTGGTAGCTGACGCCTTGAGTAGGAAGTACTCTGGGCAAGGGAATTGGATAGAAGTGCATGACGAGCAGTTGGTGCGAGAGTTTTTCTCCCTTGGCATTGTGTGTGTGGCTAAGGGTGAGTCCAACGCAGCTCGGTTGAACTGGATCGAGATGCAGTGTGATCTAGTAGATCGAATTCGAGAGGCAACCAGTGCAGACGAAGAGTGTCAGCAATTGGCTTTGGAAACTCAACAAAGCGAAGGCAGTGCGTTGGAAATGGTAAGTGGACTTTTAAAGAGAAATGGAAGGGTGGTTATCCCTCGTTTTGGCAAGCTTCATGAGGAGTTGATGTTTGAGGCTCACTTCACGAAGTACTCCATTCATCCAGGAAGTACGAAGATGTACTTGGATTTGAAGAAATCCTTTTGGTGGCCTGGGATGAAATGGGATGTAGCTTTGTATGTGAGCCGGTGTCAGACGTGCGCCTTAGTGAAGGCGGAATGCCAAAGGCCGGGTGGATTCTTGAAACCTCTTCCTATCCCCGAGTGGAAATTCGACGACATCTCCATGGATTTTGTACATGGTTTACCTCGATCGCGGCAAGGTAACGATGCGATTTGGGTGATTGTGGATCGCCTGACCAAGGTAGCCCACTTCATTCCAAATCGGAAGGACAATAACGTGGAGCTTTATGTTCGAAACATTGTGCGGTTGCACGGAATTCCAAAGAGCATCATTAGTGATCGCGATGGACGATTCACGTCCAAGGACTGGAGGTTAGTGCATCGAAGTTTGGGTACGAAATTGAAGTTTAGTACCGCGTTCCATCCGCAGACCGATGGCCAAACGGAGAGAACGAATCGTGCGATGGAGGACATGTTGAGAATGTGTGCTCTCGATTTCGGTAAAAGTTGGAAAGACTACCTCTTCATGGTGGAGTTTGCCTATAACAATAGTTTCCAGGCGAGTATCAAAATGGCGCCATACGAGGCTTTGTATGGAAGGCGGTGTCGAACGCCGATGTCTTGGATAGAGGCGGGAGACACCCAGTTGTTAGGAAAAGAAGTGGTGGCAGACGCTTATGAGTTGGTGCGAACGATCCAGGAGCGCATGAAGGTTTCTCAGGATCGGTAAGCAAAGTATTTTAATGCACGCCACAGAAATGTGGAGTTTGCGGTGGGCGACATGGTCTACTTGAAGATCAAACCGTTCAAAGGCGTTTCGTGAATTCGAAGACTCAAGAAATTGAGTCCGAGATATTTGGGTCCGTTTAAGGTTATAGAGCGCATAGGCGAAGCGGCCTATCAGTTGGCGTTGTCCGTAGAGCTAAGCGGATTACACGATGTGTTTCATGTTTCGGTGCTGAGGAAAGCTTTGGTGGAGCCGGAGGATGTGGTTGAGTCTTCGATAGTTCCTGTAACCGAAGATCTGAGGACGATAGTCAGTCCGATTTGTGTGGAGGATTCTGAAGTCCGGCGGTTGCGGAACAAAGAGGTTATGCTGGTGAAAGTGTGTTGGGATAATTGCGGACGAGACGAGTTCTCGTGGGAGCAAGAGCAAACAATGCGGGATAACTTTCCGGAACTATTCATTTCAGGTATGTATGTTAGTTGTGCTTTCATTTACGTTTTAAATACCGAGTTTGACGAACCGCTGGCGCTGGAGTTCGTCAAACCGAGTTCGACGAACCGATGGCGCTGGAGTTCGTCGAACCGCTGGCGCTGGAGTTCGTCGAACCGAGTTCGACGAACCGCTGGCGCTGGAGTTCGTCGAACCGTTGGCTCTGGAGTTCGTCGAACCGAGTTCAACAAACCGCTGGCGCTGGAGTTCGTCCAACCGAGTTTGACGAACCGCTGGCACTGGAGTTCGCCGAAGCGAGTTCGTCAAATTGAGTTCAACGAACTGCTGGCGCTGGAGTCCGTTCGACGAACAGGTTATGCTGAGTTCGACAAAGCGCGGGCACGGGCGTTAGCAGCTTTCCTGGACGTCCGTTATGATTGAATCTTGATCCTGCGGTCTAGATAAGAGCGTCCTAAGCTTTTATTTAGGTCAGAGAAGTTCTTTTCTCGGGGCGTGAAATCCTTTGTGCTTCTGGAGGCGTAGAAGAGAGGAAGGGTTTGGAGGAAGGCGAAGGCTAGATCCGCCATTGTTGGAGCACCGGAGCTCCGTTCGCCGATCCAAGACCAGTTCCGTGGAGAGGACTAGAAGGCGCTTCTTTCTATCTTTGCCTTTCAACCGATCCATGGCGAGGAAGTGAACTTTTAGGGTAACAACATCTCTCCTCCCGGTTTTAGGAAGCGTGCATGGTATCTATGCTTTTACTTTCCTTTTTCTGAAATTTATGGCACCAGATCTCTCAAATGAGAGGGGTTTGGTCGCCTTGGTTCAAGAAGAACCACCAGGTTGATTGAGTCCGTCCCCGACATGATTTTGCACTAGATATCCTCTCCGTTAGTGGATTAGGCATTTTGGGTGAAGCCGAATTCGTGACCGGTGGTCCGATTGGGTGATGTTGCTTGACGTGCGTTTTAGAGATTTTGCTAGAAATCCGATGACGACAAAAACGTCGTTTGTGATGCCCTTATGTTCGTGTGAGAATGAACGTTGGTTTGGAAAAGGTAATGGTGATGTGAAGGCGTGGTTTGTCTTTGTAGTCTGCTGGCTAGCCCGTGAATGCTTGGATTCATGTGGGGAGAGTGTCCCGGCAAGACAAGTCCCCTTCCGGGCTGTGGCGAGAACAAAGTATGCTGGTGTGCCCATTGGCAAGATGAACCATGTAAGTGGTGAGGTCCAGTGGAGTTCTTGGCTTTTGGCTTTGTGGTTGTGGCGAGAATAAGTATGCTGGTGCGCCCGTTGGCAAGATGAGCCATGTAAATGGTGAGGTCCCAGTGGAGTTCTTGGCCGTGGGCTTGTGCGCCCGTGGGGGAATTGATGAGTACCCTTTGTTTGTTATGGAATGTTGATGTGTGTTGTTATGTTAGAAGCATGCGCGTCATAGGGTGCCTTGGGTGAAACCCAGGTTTTCATACATGTTGCATTGCTAGATCCCCTTACTTTTATTGCTCAAAATAGAAACGTGGATGATGATTGTGACACCCATGCATGTCATGTTTTTGTTAATACTGTTTATTACATTTGCATATGAAGTGCTGACTTGCAGGGTGATGTAGTTCCCCGGGGTCCGCTAGGACGGCCGGGAGGAGGGTTGTTGTTACACCGTTGTTGGTCAGCCAAAGCTGACCCTCGTTTACCGCTCTTTGTGATTTGGATGCAGGGCAAGGATCGCAGGCTGGACCTAGCTCGCCGACCAGAAAGGCCTAAGCTTCATGAAGTGATCTTTTCATGCTTTCTAGTTTGATTTGATGTCTTTACCTGTTCCGGCTTGCATGCCGAGGTAGCTTAGGATTGTGATGATCTGCTGGATATTTAAATGCCCTGTTTGACTTGAGTTGGAGTTTTGTAAGGCCTTAAGGCCGTAGTACTCTTATGTAGATGTGGACAACTTCAGTGGTTTGTTTTATTATTTCCGCTGTGTTAGTTCTGAGTTTTGAGATGGTTAGATCTATATCACTTTGTAATACTAAAGCTGTGGCGATTATATGCGGTGGGGTCTAGGTCGGACCTATATTATATAGTCATTGCAGGGGAGGTGTTACACAAGCATTCTCATTCGCTCGTCCAGAAATCGGCATGATGCGGTTACTAGAACGCCCTCCTCAAAAACTATAAAAGAGGGTTCAGGCCTCCATTTGAAGAGGAGGGGACAAAAGAGACTAGGGGGAGCTCTGGGGTTTTCCGGCAAGGACTCTTCGAAGATCTTCATCGGCCTTCAAGCTCCCCCTTGAAGATTCCATCAGCATTCCAGCACTCCTTCAAAGACTTTGGGAGGATCCCGATTGGGCTCCAAACTCTTTAATGCGGACCCCATCGACGCTCCGCTCCAGGACGCTTGATAGCGCATATTTTGACTTAAATATGCTTATTATTATTATTATTATTATATTTTAATATAAACTATATATATTTCTCTAAATTATATTATAATTATCTTATTATTATTATTATTTCTGTATTAGTCGCACTAATATTTAGTTTGTCTTATTTTATGGCAGGCCTGGGGAGAATTTCAGCACGTCTCGACGTAAAAGCCCGCTGCAGAATATCGCAATTGCTGCTATCTTCACTCAACGCCATTAACGCCATCGGCGCCACCTTTGCATGCCGCCACTTCCATCTTATACACCCACGTTACTCCATTAATATTAAAACCCATCACTTCTCTATTTACCTACGACCACCATCTTCATATGCTACCACCTTCATTTCTCCATAAAATAATATCATGTCATCTCATTATCCTAATTGTGTGCCTCCACGTCACCCTTTCTCTTTCTTCAAGCAGCCATTCAACTCCCTTCTTCATCTCGACGTTTTCATTCATTTCTAAGATCCCCCCCACATCACCACCACATTAAATCCTATGAAATTATTACAGCCACCCATGTGAATTCTCCATACTTCCACCCTCTCTCCATTAAATGCATGCACTAAAAATATTCATAAAGTTGCCATTCCGTTCTCTCCCAATCCAAGCAACAACCTCTCTCCTCAATTTAATTTCATGTAACCGTACACTTCATATTCCTCCACTTCAATGCAGCCACTTCACCACACTCCAATTAATTGAAAGCAACCTTTCCACTCATTCCCCCCCCCCCCCCCCCCCCCCCCCCCCCCCCCTGTTTGCCGAAATTTTCTATGTCCCTTGGAATTCCTAGCCACCTTAATTTACTCTCCCCCTTTTAGATTATTCTCTTGGGATGATTCTAGAGGGGTTTGTCATCTATAAAAAGGGCAAGGCTCCAAGGCAAAAGAGGGGGAGGAAAAGAAGATAGAGAGATCTAGAGAGAGAATCACTTGTACTTGAGAGAAGTTTTTGAGAGTTTTATTTCAGAAATTGTAGTGGAAGTTCTTATTTCGGTTTATTTTTAATATTATAGTTGTATCGTTTTTTATTTTGCAATTGTACTTTTATTCTCGTATCAATGAAAATGTTTGTTTCTCATCTTAATATTATCTCTACTCCTACTATGGGTAACTAATTCTCTTCTTAGTGCTTGATTGGTTAGTATTGGGATGAGGATTAAATCATAATTCGTCGTCTCTAATTTTTGAAGTTTTATTTCGATTTATTTCCGATTAATAGTTGGATGCGAGTTTATATTGCTAGTATATAAATTTCGTGATCTGATTTGCATCCGAGTAGTCGAGAGGCTCGTGGATACCTTAGATCTCTCGGAAATAAAAAGTTCGTTATATTTTCTTTGAGAATTGAAAATATAACTTCTTTTGGACATTTGGATTAATTTTTATGCGATTTTAATTTATTTCAATTTTAAGAGATTCAATTTGAAGTATTTTAAAATTAGGCGATAATCGTCTCTAGCGAGCTTCTATCGTATTTTTTTTTAATCCTCCAATCGAAATGGAATTTTAAGAATTAGAACGTATCTTTTATAATCGGATTCCCAAGAACACTTAATCAAGTGCTAAGGTTTTTTTTAAATCGTGATCTTTTTCTCTCTAGTAATTTTTAATCTGCAACTTTTAAATTTCCAAACAAATCCAATTTTCCACTGATAAATTAATAGGAATTTTGCGTGAGTAAGATTACTCGACAGGCCTCGGGCAAATACGACATCCTTCCTATACTATATTTCGATAGGTATACTTGCCTACATCGAGATATTAGTTGGAATTATTTTAAAACTATAAAATCTCTATCAACGCTCCTTAGCGCTCCTCTCAAGGGCGTACCGCTCAAGGCCGCTCCGCTCCAGGCCGCTCTGCAGCGCTCCGCTCCAGGCCGCTCCGCTCCAGGCTGCTCCGCAGCGCTCCGCTCCAGGCCGCTCCACAGCGCTCCGCTACAGGCCACTCCGCAGCGCTCTGCTCCAGGCCGCTCCGCAGCGCTCCGCTCCAGGCCGCTCCGCAGCGCTCCGCTCCAGGACGCTCCATCACCGCTCGGTAGCGCTCCGCTCCAGGCTGCTCCGCAGCGCTCCGCTCCAGTCCGCTCTGCTCCTGGCCGCTCCGCCCCGCTCTGCTCCTGGCCGCTCCGCCCCGCTCTGCTCCAGGCCGCTCTGCTCCAGGCCGCTCCGCACTACTCTCCTCCAGGCCGCTCCGCACCGCTCCGCATAAAGCTGTCTCAGAGCACGCTTTACCACGCTCGACTCCCGAGGACTTAGCAAAATATCTGTAATGAGCTGTGTCATGTGACCCTCGAAAAACAACTCTTTTTAACTCACAACACTATTAGATCATTCAGAACGGGGCTAGGCCCCCGTGGTTTTTTTTCCCTTTTTGGGTTTTCCATGTAAAAATCCTGCTGTCTACTGTTGGTTCTCATTTTTGACTGTTTGCGCGTTCGTCTCACTCTCGAGCTAAGGCGGTTCAGCTCAACCGGCCCAGGAGAGCGTTGAACGACCCGCAACAGTTTGGCGCCGTCTGTGGGAACAAAGTTCCCAACTCTCCAAATATTCTAGGAAGATAGTGCTCATCAGCAGTACTCTTGACCAACAGTGATGACCAGAAGAAGCACCTGCGCTGCCGACGGAGCAGCTCCGGGGATGCACGCCAAACACGCTCCTAACAACTCGCTCGCCTGTGGCGTGCTGCCACTCGATGGAGGCAGGGGTGGCGGTGGCAGCTGCAGCTGAGGAACGCATGCACGTGATAGAAGAGCGACAAGCTGAGATGCTAGCTCTAATGAGGAACCTCGGGGCCACCCACGCCCCATTCTCGTTGACACCCAAATTGCTCGGCATACGACAATCCCAAATCAGAACTCCCAAAGCAAGGCTCCTAGGGTGAAGGCCGCTAACTCCGACGTCAACCCTGGATAACAAGCTTTCCAAACTCTGGGGAATTCGGCTCAACTGTGAAGCAAAACACCCCGCTCCCACGCTGCAGAGCATCACGCTCCCGCGTTAAAGAACACCTCGCTCCCGCTCTGCCGAGCATCATGCTCCCGCGTTGCAGGGCACCTCGCTCCCATGCTGCAAAGCATCATGCTCCCGCGTTGCAGGGCACTTCGCTCCCACGCTGCCGAGCATCATGCTCCTGCGTTGCAGGGCACCTTGCTCCCACGCTGTAGAGCATCACACTGCCGCGTTGCAGGGCATCTCTCTCCCACGCTGCAGAGCATCATGCTCCCACATTGCAGGGCACTTCGCTCCCACGCTGTCGAGCATCACACTCCCACATTGTAGGGCACCTCGTTCCCACATTGCACATCATCATGCTCCTGCGTTGTAGGGCACTTCGCTCCTACGTTGTTGAGCATCACGCTCCCGCATTGTCGGGCACCTCGCTCCCACGCTGCAGAGCATTACGCTCCCACGTTGCAGGGCACCTCGCTCCCACGCTGCAGAGCATCACGCTCCCGCATTGCAGGGCACCTCGCTCCCACGCTGCAGAGCATCATGCTCCCGCGTTGCAGGGCACCTCGCTCCCATGCTGCAGAGCATCATGCTCCCGTGTTGCAGGGCACTACGTTCCCACGCTGCCAAGCATCACGCTCCCGCGTTGCACGACACCTCGCTCCCACGCTACATAGCATCATGCTCCCGCGTTGCAGGGTACCTCGCTCCCACGCTTCAGCGCATTACGCTCCCGCGTTGTAGGGCACGTCGCTCCCACACTGCCAAGCATCACGCTGCCGCGTTGCAGGGCACCATCGCTCCCACACTGCAGAGCATCCTCCTCCCGCATTGCAGGGCACATCGTTCCCACACTCCCGAGCATCACGCTCCCACGTTGCAGGGCACCTCGCTCCCACGCTGCAAAGCATCACGCTCCCGCGTTGTAGGGTATCTCTCTCCCATGCTGTAGAGCATCATGCTCCCGCGTTGCAGGGCACCTCACTCCCACGTTGTAGAGCATCATGCTCCCACATTGGAGGGCACTTCGCTCCCACGCTGCCGAGCATCACGCTCCCGCATTGTAGGGCACCTCGCTCCCACGTTGTAGAGCATCACGCTCTCGCGTTGCAGGGTACCTCGCTCCCATGCTGCAGAGCATCACGCTCCCGCGTTGCCGGGCACATCGATCCCACGCTGCAGAGCATCAAGCTCCCACGTTGCAGGGCACCTCGCTCCCACGCTGTAGAGCATCATGCTCCCGCATTGCAGGGCACTTCGCTCCCATGCTGCCGAGCATCACGCTCCCGCATTGCACTGAACCTCACTCCCATGCTGCAGAGCTTCACGCTCCCGCGTTGTAGGGCACCTTGCTCCCACGCTGCAGCGCATTACGCTCCCGCATTGCAGGGCATGTCGCTCCCATACTACCAAGCATCATGCTCCCGTGTTGCAGGGCACCCTCGCTCCCACGCTGCAGAGCATCAGGCTCCCGCGTTGCAGGGCATGTCGCTCCCACGCTGCTGAGCATCACGCTCCCGCGTTGCAGGGCACCTCGCTCCCACGCTGTAGAGCATCATGCTCTCGTGTTACAGGGCACCTTGCTCCCACACTACAGTGCATCACGCTCCCACGTTGCAGGGCACTTCGCTCCCATGCTGCCGAGTATCACGCTCCAGCGTTGTAGGGCACCCTCGCTCCCACGTTGCAGAGCATCATGCTCCCACATTGCAGGGCACTTTGCTCCCACGCTGCCGAGCATCATGCTCCCGCGTTGTAGGGCACCTCGCTCCCACGCTGCAGAGCATCATGCTCCAGCATTGCAGGGCACCTTGCTCCCACACTGTAGAGAATCATGCTCCCATGTTGCAGGGCACTTCGCTCCCACGCTGTTGAGCATCATGCTCCCGCGTTGTAGGGCACCTCGCTCCCACACTGCAGAGCATCGCGCTCCCGCATTGCAGGACACCCCGCTCCCACGATGCAAAGCATCTGGCTCCCACATCACAGGGCACCTCGCTCTCACGCTACAGAGCATCTCGCTCCTGGACTGCATAATATCTTCACCAAAGTGAAAGCCCCAAGTCCTCCTATGGATATCAATAAGGACGAATATCGAGTCTCCTGTGTCATTTAATAAAAATGCACACCGGGTACACTAGCACGGCCAGGACAAGGGAGCTAGCATCCCTCTGCATGACGGCCCAAACATACGCCTTTAGGCTTAGCAAAAAGAAATATTTAAAGCCGCAAATGAAATATTGAAGCACGTCCTAGACCGCACTTACCACTCCCTCTTAGGGGAGCGACGCCTCTCTGCGCTCGCGCCTATCCGCATGCCTACCCACGCGCGCGCCATCCCGTGTTCGTCTAGTGAATCTCCAAATGGTAGGGTGACAATCTTTGATAAGATGGTGGTCAACCCTCCACATCGAGAGCGAGTCTGATCCATTCGGCCGCTGATGGGGCAAAACTATGCTTGCAAACGACAACGACAAGTGTACCGTATTGAATGTAGTATATGTTATAAAAACCAAGGTCGTATTAGACTCGGGGCGGTTGAGTACTCTTACTTCAAGAAAATCTCTATTATCTTATCAATTAAAACTTAGAGTTGGGTTGCAAAAAGAAAATAAAACAATGAAGAAGGAGAAGAATGAGAAATAAGAGAATAAGAAAAACTATTTTATTAATTGCAAAAGAAAGTTACAACTAGGAATTGAAAGCTACAACTATTTAATTGAAAATATAAATTGCAAGAAGAAGGATTATAAGACTACTAAAAAAATAAAAATAAAGACATGAAATGAAAATGGCTAATCCTAAAATTCGTCTCCAAACTTCCTCCTCAAGTTCCTGGTGAAGCTGGCTTTAAGTAGCTGAAAAGTTAAGGTTACACGCCCTTGGTCACGCCCGTGACCAAGGGCGTGTAAGGGGCATGATCGAAGCAGCAACAAAGAGGGCGTCTTCTGGAGTAAATGTGGGCGTTTCAGCCGTGTCACGCCCTAGGTCACGCCCGTGACCTGGGGCGTGTAATCTTAAAATCTGGCTTCTGGCGGGAATCTTCAGCGGGAAGGAGCTCGGGGCGAGTCACGCCCGTGACCTGGATGTCACGCCCCCTAGTCACGCCCGTGACCTAGGGCGTGTAACTTTAAATGACGTGGCAGGCGTGCTGGCAGCTGGTGGCGGGGTCCCGGCCGTGACTTGGATGTCACGCCCTTGGTCACGCCCGTGACCTGGGGCGTGTTCTTGGCGAAACTTCACGGAATGCTCCCGGGATGGCGGAATCGGGTCTGGAACACGTCTAGACTGCCACGCCACTTGGTCACGCCCGTGACCTTGGGCGTGTACTTGACATTTTTGCTCAAAGTATCCAGAAAACCTGAAAAACATAAATTAAGCTTAAATTAGTGGCAAAAATAAAAAGGAATGAATTAGATAAGATAATACATATAATTTATATAAATTCATATTAAAACTATATTAAAATTATACTAAAAGATGAGTACAAAAAGTACTCATCAAACACCCCCATACTTGAGCTTTTGCTATTCCAGAGCAAAAGAGTGAGGAAAGAATTACAAGACATCGATATTATTTTTTAATTAACTAAAATTTCATTAAACCAAGAGTAAGTTAAAAGTAAATTCTAGGAATTCAAGAATTAAGTCATAAGTTATGTTGATAATTTAAAAAGAGAAATTTGTTTAGCTAACTACTTCTCAAGATAACTATTTAGCATCCGACATTATAGAAATTTTCAAACAAAATTAGATTGAAATTATAGACACTCGAACATAAAAGAATCTTAAGGAAAAGACACCTACCAAAATATTGCTCTCTTAATAATTTAGTTTAGGACTAAAAACAATGAAATTGGCTAGGGATGGGTTTAAACGGAATGGTAAAATGAAGACAAAGGATATTAAGAGGTTTTTGATTGGGGTGATGAATTTTATCCTCTCAACCCCCCTTTTTTTAGTATATGTAATACCAGAGAGTGATAGACTATTATCCTATCATTTCCACGACATATACACATTTTTTCTCTCTTCATTTTTATTTTTGGGTTGCATATGTTTACCAGAGAATAAAGAACTAACATCTCCTTATTCCCATGACATATGATCTAACAATAGGGGAAAAGAAAAAATTACCAAGGGTAAAGAGATACTTCTAGTTTATAAATTAAACTATTTTGAGAGCAACTTTTTAGTGGAATGAAATTTCTTAAGATATTAAAGTTAATAGTGAATATAATAAAAAAATCTAGAGATGTTTAGCCAATTTACCACAAAGTGAAGCTATTTAAAATTAAAAGGAGAAGTAGTGCTAAATAGATTCTCTAATCAAATTAAAAACATAAAATATTTCTTAAAACCAAATTACTTCAAATATAAATTTAACAAATTCTGATAAAACGAAATAATAGCTAAATCAAAAAATGTAAAAATACTTATAATCAAACCTCAAACTAAATTTCTAGAAGAATAAAAACAACAAGGCTAGTAGTATTTATTATTTTTATTTTTTACATAATATTATTTCTTGGACTTCCCGAGGGCTACCCGGTGAAGGGTTCGCAAGGTACTAGGAGCTGTGATGGGAGTTCAAGCCCAAAGCGTCCTTTCCAAGAAATTAGATTTTTATAATTTTTATATTTTTTTAAATAAAAAAAACTATGAATGCTAAGCTACACCCCCATACTTAAAATTAAACATTGTCCCCAATGTTTAAAACTAAGTATGAAGAACACTAAAAAAATAAACTTTTAAAAGAAAAATACAAAAAGTTAAAGATAAGCAAGGGGTGCCTCTCAAGAGCGCTTTCTTTTTCCTGTCTTTAAGCTAGACGGTTATTGTTAGGAAAACGGAAATTTAAAAGAGAAGTGAACATGCAACTCCCCTAATTCACGCGTAGGTGAATGTGCCGGCGTCAGTCGCCCGACGACTCCTCCGCTTAACATGTGATTCTCCGTTTTTCGTTGGACTTGAATATGCAAATCCAAATCACCTATACATACCTGAGGTGATTTGAATTTATAAAGATGAGCGGCATATGGATCATCAATTGATTGGGGTAGCAACGACTCATCTTCAACCTGAAAATTATTAGTATAGAGAGAAGAATCACAATTAAACGTGTCAGATAATTTTTCGCAAGGAGGAGGCGCTTGCGAAAATAAATGATTAAGCTCCGGTTGTTCCTTTTCTAAACTAAAATTTTCTTTTGAAAAATCTAGTGCGTTACTAAGCGGAATAAAATTTTCGGACACTAAGTTTTCATGAATTTTTGGTTGGATAGAAGAAATTCGCGAATATTCCTGACAAAGAAAATAAAATCCGGGTGAAGTAGGGGAAGAAACTTATTCTTCTTCTATTTCATCCGGGGTGCCCATAACTTTAAGAAATTCTTGGTAAAGTAATTTTTCTTCATCTTCGGTAAAAGAAGTTATGGGGTTACATGAAATCACATGTTCCTCCATAACTAAATTATCCAAAGATGGAGAAAAAATACTAGAAGAAATAAAGTTTTCCTCTAAATTTTGGGGGGAAGTGTCTATTTGAATCGGCGGACATTCCCCAAAATTAGAGTACGAAGGTTGCGGCGCAAAAGAAGAAGAACAAGAATTCGGATCTAAGGATTTATCTGCATCGCCCCGAAAACTATCCGGGTGACCTTGCCACCAAGAATAATCTACTTCAGGGCTAGAAGAAAAATTATTAGAAGCCGAAAAATTATTCTCATGAATATTAGAGAAAACACTAGACGAAATAATATTTTCCTCTAAATTTTGGGGGGAAGTATCTATTTGGATCTGTGAAATTTCCCCCAAATTAGAGAACGAAGACTGCGGTGTACAAGAAGAAAAACAAAAATTTGTGTCTAAAGATTTATCTTCGTCGCTTCGAGAATTATCCGGGTGAGCTTGCCACCAAGAATAATCAACTTCGGAGCTAGAAGAACAATTATTAAATGCCAAAAATTTGTTTTCATTATAATTAGAAAAATTATTTTCATCAAAGTTTGAAAAATTATTTTCATTAAAAGGGGAAAAATTATGATCGTAATTATTATCAAAATTATTTGCATAATATTGAGAAAAATTATTTTCATAATAATTATTTTGAGCATATGAATGTAAATAACATTCCTCACTTTGATGAGGCGCATTATAATAATAACAACAATTTTGGCGTTTTTGTGCCGCTTCCAAAAGATATACTTGGCTTTGAAGCTCGGCAACTTTTACGGCCAATTCAAGTGATTGCATAATAAAAAATAAAAAGGAAACAACCTTTACTCAAATGAATGGAATTTTAAAAATATTTTTATTATATAAATTTTTTTCAAAAAGTGGGTTAAATTAGTCCCGGACTTCCCAAGATCTACCCGGTGAAGAGTTTGCAAGGTACTAGAGGCTATGATGGGAATTCAAGCCCAAAGCGTCCTTTCCGAGAATTTAGATTACATTTTTTAAGTTTTTTTTAAAAAAAAATTTTAAAGAGAAGGGGGAGAAGAAAGAGAACGATAAAATTAATAAATATTTCTTTTTTCAAAATATCAACCGTGTTCCCCGGCAACGACGCCAAAAACTTGATGGGGGCAAAACTATACTTGCAAACGACAACGACAAGTGTACCATGTCGAATGTAGTATAGGTTATAAAAACCAAGGTCGTATTAGACTCGAGGCGATTGAGTACTCTTACTTCAAGAAAATCTCTATTATCTTATCAATTAAAACTTAGAGTTCGGTTGTAAAAAGAAAACAAAACAATGAAGAAGGAGAAGAATGAGAAATAAGAGAATAAGAAAAACTATTTTATTAATTGCAAAAGAAAGTTACAACTAGGAATTGAAAGCTACAACTATTTAATTGAAAATATAAATTGCAAGAAAAAGGATTACAAGACTACTAAAAAAATAAAAATAAAGACATGAAATGAAAATGGCTAATCCTAAAATTCGTCTCCAAACTTCCTCCTCAAGTTCCTGGTGAAGCTGGCTTTAAGTTGCTGAAAAGTTGAGGTTACACGCCCTTGGTCATGCCCGTGACCAAGGGCGTGTAAGGGGCGTGATCGAAGCTGTAGCGGAGAGGGCATCTTCTGGAGTAAATGCGGGCATTTCAACCGTGTCACGCCCTAGGTCACGCCCGTGACCTGGGGTGTGTAATCTTAAAATCTGGCTTCTGGCGGGAATCTTCGGTGGGAAGGAGCGCGGGGCGAGTCACGCCCGTGACCTGGATGTCACGCCCCTTAGTCACGCCCGTGACCTAGGGCGTGTAACTTTAAATGACGTGGCAGGCGTGCTGGCAGCTGGTGGCGGGGTCCCGACCGTGACTTGGATGTCACGCCCTTGGTCACGCCCGTGACCTGGGCGTGTTCTTGGTGAAACTTCACGGAATGCTCCCGGGATGGCGGAATCGGGTCTGGAACACGTCTAGACTGTCACGCCCCTTGGTCACGCCCGTGACCTTGGGCGTGTACTTGACATTTTTGCTCAAAGTGTCCAGAAAACCTGAAAAACACATAAACTAAGCTTAAATTAGTGGAAAAAATAAAAAGGAATGAATTAGATAAGATAATACATATAATTTATATAAATTCATATTAAAACTATATTAAAATTATACTAAAAGATGAGTACAAAAAGTACTCATCAGCCGCTCGGGTCCTACCTCCCTCATCATCGGACAGGAACTACATTCCCTCAACAAATCTTCAAATGAAAAGACAAAAGCCTCCGACAAGATGGAGCAGCACTCCGAACCGCGAAATGTCCTGCGCTCAAGGTGGAGCACGGTCGTGTACTTCCGGGGCATGGCAGGCCTCATCCAGTGGAGCGGCCGTGCAGAGCCGCGCTCCCAGAAGCGCAGCAGTACCTAGAGCGCGGCAGCACCATGCCCCGGGTGCAGCAACACCGCGCTGTCTGGGTGCGGCAGTGCCACGCATCCCGTGTGTGGCAAGGCCGCGCCTTAAGCGCGGCAGGCGCATCCCACGCGCAGCAGTGCCGTGCACTGCCTGCGCGCGACCACACTGCCCGCGCGGTAGTGCCATGCACTACCCTGGCGACAGTCCAGCGCACTGCCCGCGCGGCAGTCCAGGCCACTGTTCACGCATTGCCTGCGCACGGCAGTGCCGCACACTGCCGGTGCGCCGCAGTGCTGCGTAGCCCGCGCAGTCCGCGCACTGCAGCGCCGCGACCCATGCGCAGTAGTGCCGCGCCTTTTCTGACTTATGGTAAGCTCAGGTGCGTGCCCCCCGCGCCCTTTTGTTGGAACCTTAGCTTTTGATTTGAGTTAGGATCCATTCTCTTATCAATAAGTCATCTAAATAACTTAGAAATCTAAGAAAACATAAATTAAATATGATGCGATCGAATCGGAGAATATACTTAAGCAAATTATATAAGCTCTCTGCGTTCGACGAATGGCAAACGACGCTCGACAAATTCCAGTCAGCCAGCGCTCGACAAATCTTCATCAGAACAGCGTTCGACAAATGACGAACTGCGGTCGACGAATCCAGTCAGAACAATTGGAGCGGCCAGGCATTCTCTGAACGGCGCTCGACAAACTCAACTCAGCCATCTCAGCGGTCTACGAATTCCAAGATAGAGACAATTGCTCAGCACATCAGACGGCGAGCTCAGCCCGACAAATGTCGAGCTGGGATCGACGAATTTCTTTCTGAATTATTTTAATATCTTTTTCACTGTCTTTTGACTATTCATCTTAGCCGTTGCAGATCAATCAATACTCTTAGCCATTGCAAACTAGCTTTAATAAAAAGAAACGGCAGGTTATCCTCTCGAGGAGTCAAAGCATTGATGGAGACCTCAGCTCTTTCCTTCTTCCCAAGAGAAGAATTCAAAATAAGAGTAAAGGTTCTCAGATTATAAAAGGACAGTTACAGAGAAAGCAAAAGAGAGAACACACAACAGAAATAAAGAGAAAATCAATTATTCTTCATTGCTAACATCTTCCTGCAGATTACAAACATCCTGAGACACAAATCACAACTACTTGCTCAGGATCATCACTGCAAAAGAAGGAAGAAGTGGTTAAAAGAAGAAGCTCTATCCACAAGCTGTCAACAACTTTAATCAGACAGGGGGAGCCTTCTTCAACATCATATTCAGATCCATTCAACCTCAAATCAGGATCTTTAAGAGTCTTCTAATACAGAGAAGAATAATATAACTTATGTTTTTATTTTTTACTTCCTTACTCCATCCTGTACAGGGTTATAACTCCCTTCAAAAGTTAATCCCGGTGACAGGGCACCTTAGCAAAAACCTGCAGTTTGGTTAGAGCACCTTATCAATAGCTCACCTGCTGTGAGGGCACCTTATCAACAACCTCCTAGTGGATTCCTACCAGTGGGTAGAAGAGTAGATGTACCCAGTTGAGGGGAACTACTATATATTTTGTGTCATCTGACTTTGCTTGTTTTTACTTTACTTTTATTACTACTGTGCTGTGATTTTTCTTATGCACTGTTAGTGCTTGATTTTATTCCTCACTCGACATACATATATACATATATCATTAATTTAAAGAAAAACTTAAACAAGATCTTTTAATAAGATAAATAAGAACTAAACCTCCACTTTCAATTGGTATCAGAGGAGTTGATTTCTCACACAGGCTAACACCTGAAATCACAAAGATCAGTTTTAGTTCTTAAGGTTTTCAAAATGGCACAAGAGACCTTTCTGTTCTCAGATCCACCCATATTTAATTTAGATAATATCTCATTATGGCAAGTTAGAATTAAATTATACATGAATGCTATAAATGAAGAAATTTACAAATCTATTTTGACAGGACCTCCCTTCATATCATCAAAGGCAGCTACACCTGCATTACCTAGTTCCACGAGTCTCAAGTCCCCTTCGAGAGCAATGAAAGGGCCTGTTTATGTTGGTGCTGATATATCTTCTTCAAAGAAGACTACCAATAGAAAAACTGACGTCACTGCCCGTGTTTGCAAAATGAAGCCAGACAAATTCAAAGCTAGTGCTAATGATGGGCAGACTGATAAACATACAGAACCTTCCCCATCTTCAGACCACTCAACAGATGCAGATGCAAAAGCTATGCAGATCTTAACTCAATCAGTGTCAAAAGACATTCTTCAAAGAGTTGAAGACTGCACTTCTGCAAGAGGAATCTGCAACTCCCTCTCTAGGATGGTAAATGAACCCTCTTCTACTTCTTTAACTAACTGTATTTATGGTGCAGAACCATCAACAAACCTAAGTGAAGAAGAAGAAGAAGAACTTAGAGCTAGAGCTTTCTGCATGATGGCCATATATGGCTCACATCAAATCCCAGATGCAGAAGCTAAATTAGAAAAGGTAAATGAGGTAACTCCAACTTCCAACTTTACCTCTAATACTTTCAAGTCTGACCTTAAATTAACATTTGCAGACTTAATAAAATATGAAAATAAAATTTTAAAAGAGTTAACAAAAATAAATTTTCTAACTCCTAAGAATAATAAACTTCAAGAAAATTTGAAATCATCAGGAGAACAAACTGTTTTTCTTAAAAACAAATTTTCTATGGCAAGCACAACCAATGGGAGAAATCTCAAAATGCAGGCCAAAAAGTTTGAACAAATTTCTAAAGAAAAAGAAATTAATTATCAAATAATTTTTTTTTGTTTGTACTTTAATGAAGTAAAAGGCCAATATACTTAATTATAAGGAAATGTTTAATAATCTCACTTAAATTATAATTAAAATTCTTCTGAAAACATTATCAGATATACTTCAAATTCTTACAGACCTTCTCCAAATTATGTTGAGCATTCTACTATAGTTGCATTGATTAGAAATAATCAGAAGCACTGAGTGTGAGTCTCTTCTGATAAGGGGATTCTTTAAGAAGGAAGGTATCAGACAAATGTTTTCATTCCTTAAAATCCATTAAAGGCTGTTGCAATTGAAAATTTTAATTCAGATCCTTAGAAATCAAGTCTAGGAAAGCAGAGTTGCTCAAATAATTTAAGAACAAAAATTATTAAAGCTCAAGTGAGAAGAAATGAGAAATTCAGAGAAACCAAGTGAGAGAGAAAAGGAGAAAATAAAAATTAAAACTGCTAGCATCCTAACCAAATAGAGGAGATTACCAGACCAGAAGATTTAATCTCTCTGATTATATAGGTTGTTGCAATTGAAAATTTTAATTCAAGAAATAAGCTGCTGCACTTGAAAATTTTCAATCAAAAGCTGTTTTGACTAAAAGAAGATTTCCAGATTACTAGGTTTTAACTTAAATCTTGATCCCAACTCAAATAGGGGGAGATTGTTGGAACCTTAGCTTTTGATTTGAGTTAGGATCCATTCTCTTATCAATAAGTCATCTAAATAACTTAGAAATCTAAGAAAACATAAATTAAATATGATGCGATCGAATTGGAGAATATGTTGGATCGGTAGGCGCCCTTAGAGGGGGGGGGGGGGTGAATAAGGGTTTTAAAGATTTTAAAACTATTTTGATTATTTTAGAAAAAGCTTTGAATATGATAATAAAGAAGATCAAGACTAATCAAATAAAGTAAAAATAGAGACATGATTTTATTAACTTGAGAAATATGATTACAAAACTTGATCTCTTATGAAAGCTAGAAATCAAAGCTAAATAGAAAAGAAACCTTTTGGTTTTCTATACCGACTCGTATCCCCACGAACCGGTTGGCTTTAGCCAATCTCTCCCCAGATACGGCCTCAAGCCGCTCTAGCCGATCTATCCCCAGAAAGGCCTCGAGCACCCCTAGATCTACTCCCTAGACCTAGTCACCAACACGAGGTGAATTACCCCCTAAGTCTAACCCAGACCTAGTCGCCAACATGAGGCGAATTAACGAACCGTTTACAAGAATTAGAAATGAAATAAAAAGACAAACAGTAATATAAAACTCCCTCTATGTGGATCTCCTGGAGAAGTGGACGAAGGCCCGCAGAGTATGATCGTAGTCGATGCGGTCTTTCGTCACGATGATGACGCGTGTTGAAATCTTCTCCACGGATCTCCTTCAGCTTTTCAGATTTATGGGAGTATCTCTCTACAACTTCCTCTCTCTGCTGTGGCACGAGGCTCTGGAGTTTAGGATCTAAAGAGGATGATGAATACGAAGGCAAGGGGTCCAATTTATAGCCTTCACGCTACCGCCGGCGCTAGCGCTACCGCCGGCGCTAGCCCGGATTAGGCAACGTTTTGCGCGGCAGAATCTCCCATCCGCGACAACCTCTTGCTCTATGCCTTAAGTGAGTCATGCTACCGCCGGCGCTATCCACTACCGCAGGCGCTATCCCAAGTTAAGAAACTCTTTGCGCGGCAAGATCTTCAATCCGAGGCAATAATTCCAGCATGCCTTCTGTGCATCGAGCTAGCGCCGACGCTATCCACTATCGCCTGCGCTAGTGATCAGTTTGGAGTTGATGGCTCAATTTCGGGGGCAACCACCATATGTAAACCTTGAGTCATTTTGACCTGTTATCCTGCACACTTAGATCACACAAGATTAAATACACACATAGGATTTGTTATTCTCAAACCTAGGAGATGCGGAAGACCGTGTTCCAACAGAATATACTTAAGCAAAATTATATAAGCTCTATGCTTTTGATGAATGGCAAACGGCGCTCGACAAATTCCAGTCAGCCAGCGCTCGACAAATCTGCATCAGAACAGCGTTCGACAAATGGCGAACTGCGCTCGACGAATCCAGTCAGAACAATTGGAGCGGCCATGCATTCTCTGAACGACGCTCGACAAACTCAACTCAGCCATCTCAGCGGTCTACGAATTCCAAGATAGAGACAATTGCTCAGCACATCAGACGGTGAGCTCAGCCCGACAAATGTCGAGCTGGGATCGACGAATTTCTTTCTGAATTATTTTAATATCTTTTTCACTGTCTTTTGACTATTCATCTTAGCCGTTGCAGATCAATCAATACTTTTAGCCGTTGCAAACTAGCTTTAATAAAAAGAAACGGCAGGTTATCCTCTCGAGGAGTCAAAGCATTGATGGAGACCTCAGCTCTTTCCTTCTTCCCAAGAGAAGAATTCAAAATAAGAGTAAAGGTTCTCAGATTATAAAAGGACAGTTACAGAGAAAGCAAAAGAGAGAACACACGACAGAAATAAAGAGAAAATCAATTGTTCTTCATTGCCAACATCTTCCTGCAGATTACAAACCCTGAGACACAAATCACAACTACTTGCTCAGGATCATCACTGCAAAAGAAGGAAGAAGTGGTTAAAAGAAGAAGCTCTATCCACAAGCTGTCAACAACTTTAATCAGACAGGGGGAGCCTTCTTCAACATCATATTCAGATCCATTCAACCTCAAATTAGGATCTTCAAGGGTCTTCTTATACAGAGAAGAATAATATAACTTCTGTTTTTATTTTTTACTTCCTTACCCCATCCTGTACAGGGTTATAACTCCCTTCAAAAGTTAATCCCGGTGACAGGGCACCTTAGCAAAAACCTGCAGTTTGGTTAGAGCACCTTATCAACAGCTCACCTGGTGTGAGGGCACCTTATCAACAACCTCCTAGTGGATTCCTACCAGTGGGTAGAAGAGTAGATGTACCCAGTTGAGGGGAACTACTATATATTTTGTGTCATCTGACTTTGCTTGTTTTTACTTTACTTATATTACTGCTGTGCTGTGATTTTTCTTATGCACTGTTAATGCTTGATTTTATTCCTCACTCAACATACATATATACATATATCATTAATTTAAAGAAAAACTTAAACAAGATCTTTTAATAAGATAAATTAGAACTAAACCTCCACTTTCACCTTTACACATTTTTTGGGCCCGGTGCGCCGCTTTGAGGTGAGGCTTGCTCAGGTGCGCTCCCCTACGCCCCTTGTGCATGCTACATCGCGAGCGAGCTTCCGCGTGATCTTCTTCGCCACGAGCAAAAACCTCCTCTCTTGCGACCGTGGTAATTTTCTCCGTCTGGACAGTGGCGATCCTCCCTCGCAAAGGCTCCGTGAATTTTTCCACCTCGGTTCTGTAATCGCCTAGCGCAATTTATAGAGGGTGAGGGTCGTCATGTCGAAACACTCCCCCACAGACTCACGATGAGCGATAGAAATTTTCTGACTATCGATTGCAAATCTTGGCCTCCGAAAGCTGGGGGGCAATTATTGGGGTTCCCCTAACAGGGTTCGGGTTGAGATGGACTGAGTATTTCTCATCGCGGCCTCACCCGGGCCCGCCGAGCGGCACCAACATTTATGTCTGGTCTTAATCCCGCAGCTAAGCAGCTTCACGCTTCCCCTTGTTCCTTAAGAATCGCTCAAGAGCGCTTTCACTTGCTCCTACCCCGTGAGAGCGCTTTCATTCGCTCCTGCTCCGTAAGAGCGCTTCCGCTCGCCCCTGCTCCGTAAGAGCGCTTCCGCTCCCTCCTGCTCTGTAAGAGCGCTTCCGCTCGCTCCTGCTCCGTAATAGCGCTTCCGCTCACTCCTGCTCCGCGGGAAGTGCACTTCCGCTCGCTCCTGCTCCGCGGGAAGTGCTCTTGTGCTCCCGCTCGCTCCTGCTCTACAGGAAGCTCTCCCGCTCGCTTCCATTCCACGGGAAGCGCTTCCGCTCGCGCCAGTTCCGCGGGAAGCGCTACCGGTCTCGCCAGTTCCGCGGGAAGTGCTCCCGCTCATCCCTTCTCCGTTGGGCGTGCCGCCATCATCCATCACCGACGATAATTGTCGGCCATCACCACCACCAGGGAGGCTGCCCGGGCTGCCCAGCGTGACCGGGGGGGGGGGGCAAACTCGTCATAATCTCAAAGGTTACAATCCGTGTGCCCCGAAGCAAGCATTCTCATTCGCTCGTCCAGAAATCGGCATTACGCGGTTACCAGAACGCCCTCCTCAAAAATTATAAAAGAGGGGCCAGGCCTCCATTTGAAGAGGAGGGGACAAAAGAGACTAGGGGGAGCTCTGAGGTTTTCCGGCAAGGACTCTTCGAAGATCTTCATCGGCCTTCAATCTCCCTCTTGAAGATTTCCATCAGCATTCCAGCTCTCCTTCAAGGACTTTGGGAGGATCCCGGTTGGGCTCCAAACTCTCTAGTGTGGACCCCATCGACGCTCCGCTCCAGGCCGCTCCGTAGTGCTCCTCTCAAGGGTGTACCACTCAAGGCTGCTCTGCTCCAGGCCGCTCTGCTCCAGGCCGCTCCGCAGCGCTCCGCTCCAGTCTGCTCCATAATGCTCCGCCCCAGGCCACTCTGCAGCGCTCCACTCCAGGCCGCTCCGCAGCGCTCCGCTCCAGGACGCTCCATCACTGCTCCGCAATGCTCCACTCCAGGCTGCTCTGTAGCGCTCCGCTCCAGGTCGCTCCGTTGTGCTCCGCTCCAGGCTGCTCCGCTCCTGGCCGCTCTGCATCGCTCCGCTCCAGGCCGCTCAGCACCGCTATCCTCCAGGCCACTCCGCACTGCTGTGCCCAAAGCTGTCTCAGAGCATGCTTTACCAAACCCGGCTCCCGAGGACTTCGAAAAATCTCTGTAATGAGCGGTGGCATGTCACCCTTGAAAAATAACTCTTTGTAACTCACAACACTAGTGGATCATTCAGAACTGGGCTAGGGCCCCGTGGTTTTTTCCCTTTTTGGGTTTTCTACATAAAAATCCTGATGTCTACTGTTGGTTCTCATTTTTGACTGTTTGCGCGTTCGGCTCACTCTTGAGCTAAGGCGGTTCAGTTCGACCGGCCCAGGAGAGCGTTTAATGACCCGCAACAGTATTAACTATATTTACTACTATTTATTTAGAAAATCTCCATTACATATAATTAATTTAGACCTTATGAGCATGCACAATATCATTGTTGATGGGGTTCCCCAAAATAGGTTGGGACGAATCGAAGATTTTTTGTCGCGATCTCGACCGACTCGCCGATATAGTTTCCACGAACTCATTCTTATAAAATTTTGAGTATGTTTGATCCTCCAAACGGACGCTAAAGCAAACATGCGTGCATGCACATACGTCACCCTCTCCCAAATCATTGGGAAAGTGGTAACCCCCTATCATGGGGGTGCAGGAACAGCCTTCGCCACGCCACCAAGGTCGGGCAGCCACCGCCGTCGCACGACCACGCGGCAACCCGACCGCACCGGCCGCGCGGCCGGTGCGGCCGCGCAGCCCCCTTTTGGCCGGGTGGGCCGCACCCGGTCGCGCCTCACTTGGTCACGCGATACTTGGTTGTGCGGCCCCTTGGTCGTGCACCCCGTCGGTGACCGGTCACTCGACCGCGCCCACCGGCGCCCGGTCACTCGGTCACGCCCGTCGGTGCCCGGTCACTCGGCCACGCCCGCCGACGCCCGGTCCTATACCACCATGCAGTCACTGACATATGGCCGCCCCGGTCGGGTAACCGCCCACTTTTGTGCCCACCTCCCTACGACCGTCTTAACCATATATATTGCATATAATAAAATTCCCATAATTGGTGTTTGTATAACAAAATATATGGTTACTATGTGCGCATAGTAAAATTCTGACCATGAGTGTGTGTATAACGAAATATCTTATAATGGGGGTGCCAATAGTAAAATCCTCCATCATAGGGGTGTATATAGCGAAATTTCCATCATTGGTGTGAATATTGTAAAATTCCCATAATGGTGTGCGCATAGAAAAATATATTGTTACTGTGCCCGTATAGTAAAATTCTAATAATGGGTGTGCGTATAGTGAAGTATCACATTAGGGTGTGAATAGTAAAATCCTTCATATTGTTGGATCTTGTGGCGCCCTTAGAGGGGGGGGGGGGGTGAATAAGGGCCTTTTTAAATTTTGAATTTTTGCTTAAGAATTTTCAAAACAAATTTTGCTTTTCTAAAAATCACTTATAAAAATTTACAAACTATGAAATTTTTAAATTAGTTCAAACACAAATTTCTAAGTTAAAGATTAAGCAACCAAATTTGCAATTAAAGAAAAGGCATAATATTTTAATCATGAAATTCTCATACAATAAAAATGATCTTAACAATGCTTAAGATCAAGGCATAAAAAAGATAATAAACTTTTGACAATTTTTGTTCACCAATCCTTCTCCCAAGGATCCGAAGGCTATCACTTGTCTTTCCCTAGACCAAGCCCAAGCCTATCCTCTAGATCTTCCCAAGATCTAGACGTAGCACACAAGGCCACGATTTCCTACCAAGCCACACAAGGACTTGGACGCTCCGCACAAGGAAGCGATTTTCCCCTAAGCCACGCAAGGACTTAGACGTCGCACGCAAGACGACGATTTCTACGACGATTACAAGATGAATGTAAATATAAATGAAATACAAAATAAAAACCCCTTTTAAAATTTCTGGACCAAAGCAGCGAAGAATCCTTGAGAAAATCTCCTTGGAACGTGTGTACAATCTTCGGCTTCGCTCTCTCTTTTCTTCTTCAAGGATGGAGATTTTCGTTCTCTAGAGCTCTCTGGACGATAACACACAGGAAGAAGTCTTGAAGGTCTGAAAGCTTGAAATCCACGAAGTTCTGAACCCTTTTAATAAAAGAGAGCTGTCGCCGTCCGTTAGCTAGGTATCGCCAGAATCCGATATCTCTAGAGGCTGCCACGTGTCCCACTAATTCGAAGTTTCTGCGCGAAGTGGAGGTCGTGGTTGAGACGTGGGCTGTCGGATATCTGATAGCACTATCGGATATCTGTTAGCTTGCATAACTGCTGCACATCGTGGAATTACGGGAAGATCGTGTACTGTTGGAAATCCGTTACTGCCGTCGGAAATCCGATAGCTCTAAACCGTCGAGTAGAGATCGGAGAATGGAAGAAATCATGCGCTGTCGGGAATCCGATACTGCTGTCGGAAATCCGATAGCTCCAATTTCTGGAAAATCGTTATTTTGCTCCAATTGAAAACATGTTATTCTTGCACCTGTTATCTGCACACCATTAATCAAATATAGGATCAAATACATTCGGGATTTGTTATTCTCAAACCGGACGAGTGCGGAACGCATGCTCCAACAATCTCCCCCTTTTGATAATAACAAATCCTTATAAAAAGAAATCAAATAAATCCTATAGAGATATTGAAAAGTATATTATGTGTCTACAAGTGTGAACATATGATCTCCATGATCTCCCCCTTAAAATGATCTCCCCCTTAATATTAGCTCCTTCTAAAAATATTCTCCCCCGACATATAAACTCCCCCTACATGTATGCTCCCAGTCTTAAGTAAGTAATTTAAGTGATTTCTTATTATCTTCTCCCCCTTTGATATTATCAAAAGAAGTTGGGGTACGGAAGATAAAATAAATTAGGAATTGAGTAGCAAATGCAGAAGCGTAAAGAAGTGAGAGAGTTTTAAATTAGTAAAAGAATTTTGAGAACAAGAGGAGTAGAATATCAACAATGATAAACATGGAGTAGGATTACAATGAAATTTGGAATATAATCATGTAAGAAGTCGTAACATGTGGAAAAAAAGTAATGTATGAGTATAATTTGAACATTGAAAATAGTCAAGCTAAGATATCTAAAGCAATAAGACAGATGAAAGAAAAAGAGAAACTATTTCCGGTCCAATTATCATGAGAAGAAATTTTATAAAAGATAATGATGTGTAGATGTGAAGAGCGATAAAGTAAACATATTCCTTAAGAAATACTTTTACATGAAGGTTTGTAAAATATAATACAAGAAACATTCATATCTAAAAGATTTTCATATATGATTTCATGTCACAATGATTAAGAAATGGCCAAGATTGTTTGCACAAGACACTTTACAATTCTTGTCAAGGTGCTCAACCTCACAATGCTCATTAAGACTTATCAGGAGGGTGAGTAGAGCTTGATGAAGTAACCTAGTCATGTTTATTTGATTTTGCAACTTTAATTCATGCTTCGTAATTTTTTTTTTAAAATTATGACTTAGGACTCCGAATTCACTTGTATTGCAAACATGATATTAACACAATTTTTTTTTATAAAATGGCCAATAATTGGGAAAATCATTTGTGAATGAAACATAAATGAAAAAAAAATTAGCTATGCATTTCAAGCTTTGAAAAAGTTTAACAAACCAATATCATGTAAAAAGAAACTTAAGTAAATGTCAATTATCAACTTGTGTAAGTGTTAGTACATTATCAAATATAAAATATTACTCATACTTAGAGGCATGCAGAAATAATTCTACTCAAATTCTAGTCATGAAAAAGTATAAGTAGATATCTAAAGCAAGAGAAATTAAGTACAATGTTCAAAGAACTCATAAATTAACAATCACATGTACTAGCTATTGTATCATGATAACCATCCAAAAATTTAGCCTTGATATTGCTGCTTCTGAAGAAAATCTGGATGAATGATAGTTTTCGTGCTGTGGATGTAATAATATTTATGCTTGAACAATTTTGAGCTAACGCCCGGCAACATCACTGTCGCCCAGCGATAGTGAAAACTCTATTTTTGATCTGTTGTTCTGTTCCAGTTTTATCATATGCATTTTAAGAGAATTTTATGTCAATTTGACTTTGTTCTGTGATAGTTTGTTTAATTACATATTATAAGAGTAAATAATTTAATAATTTTTAATAATTTTTGATAACATATAAAAATTAAATACATGTAATTTCCAGAAATAATTACAACCAAAAAAACTTTTTAAGATTTATATTTCTAAGATTCCAAGTTCTAATCTTAACATAGAAAAACGTGAATCATTAAGTGGTTTTGTAAAAATATCGGCTAATTGTGAATCCGTTCCTATGAAGTTGATTTTTACATTACCCTTCTTAATATGATCCCTTATAAAATGATGTCGAACATCTATATGCTTAGATCTAGAGTGTAATACGGGATTATTAGTTAAGTCTATAACACTTTTATTATCACACTTTAATTCTACACTACTTTGTTGCATGCCAAAGTCTTCTAATGTTTGTGACATCCAAAGAGCTTGGGCACAAGAACTGCCTAGTGCAATATATTCGGCCTCAGTAGTAGAGAGGGCAACAAAATTCTGTTTCCTACTCGACCATGAAATAAGTGAAGGGCCGATAAAATGACAAGTGCCACTAGTGCTTTTCCTATCTAAAGAACATCCCGCATAATCTGAATCTGAAAAGCCATGTAAAATAAAGGAATCATTATGAGGATACCATAATCCTAATTTAGATGTTCCTATAAGATATCGAAAGATGCGTTTCACCGCTTTTAAATGTGACTCTTTAGGATTAGCCTGAAATCTAGCACATAAACAAACGACAAACATAATGTCAGGTCTAGATGCTGTTAAATATAATAAAAATCCTATCATGCTTCTATAAAGGGTTTGGTCAATTGAAACTCCACTTTCATCTTTTCCTAATTTTAGTGAAGCACTCATAGGAGTGTTTGCATGCTTAAGATTTTCAAATCCAAATCTTTTTAACATATCATGAATATATTTGGATTGACATATAAAAATACCATCATGTTTTTGTGTAATTTGAAAACCTAGAAAATATGAAAGTTCTCCTACCATGCTCATTTCAAATTCATTTTTCATAATTTGAACTACTTCATTACACAACTCTTCATTAGTGGCTCCAAAAATAATATCATCAAAATAAATTTGCAAAATAACTAAATCATGATCAATTTGCTTAATGAAGAGTGTAGAATCTGCACTTCCTATTTTATAATCGTGCTTTAACAAATATTGAGTTAATCGATCATACCAAGCACGAGGCGCTTGTTTTAATCCATAAAGCGCTTTATCTAATTTATAAACATAATTTGGATATTTCTCATTTATAAAGCCAGGGGGTTGTTCTACATAAACCTCTTCTTTTATATACCCGTTTAAAAATGCGGTTTTGACATCCATTTGATATAATTTAAAGCTTTTAAAAGAAGCAAATGCAAGAAATATCCTCACCGCTTCTAATCTTGCTACGGGTGCAAACATTTCATCAAATCTACCCCTTCAATTTGTGCATAACCTTTTGCAACTAATCTGGCTTTATTTCTAACAATTCTAGATTCACTATCCAGTTTATTTTTAAAAATCCACTTAACTCCAACTACAGGATGATTTTTGGGTCGTTCTACAAGATTCCAAACCTTATTACGTTCAAATTGAATAAGTTCTTCATTCATAGCTAAAAACCAAAATTCATCATTTAAAGCGGTGGAAACATCTTTTGGTTCTATTTTAGAGACAAAGCAAAGGTTTGAAAATAAAACATGTAACGATGAACGAGTACTAACCCCTTTTTGCGGATCTCCAATGATAAACTCCTTTGAATGATCCTTTGAAAATCTCAATTCACTTGAAGGCACATATTCTTCTCTTTCTTCTTCTTCTCTATCTTCTTCTCTTTCTCCTTCTCTCTCTTCTTCTTTTTCTTCTTCATTTTCTCCAAGTTCTTCATCATCATTCTCCACCGAAGGAAGGGGTTCATCTTCTTTTCCTGTGATTTTCTTTTCTACACATGAAACAAACTCATCAAACCTAACATGAATAGATTCTTCAACTATTTTAGTTCTTTTATTAAAAATCCTATAAGCTTTACTACTTGAAGAATAGCAAATAAAAATACCTTCATCACATTTTTCATCAAATTTTCCTAAGGAATCTTTAGAATTCAAAATAAAACATTTACAACCAAAAACTTTGAAATAAGAAACATTTGGTTTTTTACTAAAAATTAATTCATAAGGAGTTAATTTTAAAATAGGACGAAACATTACTCTATTAATTACATAACATGCCGTACTAACCTCTTCAGCCCAAAAGGACTTTGGTAATTTAAACTCAGATAGCATCGTACGGGCTAACTCTTGAAGAGTTCTATTTTTCCTCTCCACTACACCATTTTGCTGTGGTGTGCGTGGAGCGGAAAATTTGTGTTTAATTCCTAACTCAGTACAAAAAGAAATAAACTTTTCATTTTCAAATTCTCCTCCATGATCCGATCATATGCGTTTAATTTTTAACTCAAATTCATTTTGAATACGCAAACATAATTTTGAAAATTCTGAAAATGCATCGGATTTGGAGGTTAGAAATAAAGTCCAACAAAAACGAGAATAATCATCAACCAATACAAATGTATATTTTCTACCTCCTAAGCTAAAAATTTCAATTGGCCCAAATAAATCCATATATATTAATTGAAGTGGCCTAGTGGTAGAAATAATATTTTTACTTTTGAAAGATGATTTTGAAAATTTTCCTTTTTGGCAAGGCACACATAATGAAGAAGATAAATTTCCATTTAACAATGGTAAACCTTTAATTAATTTATCTTTTGAAAGTTTTGTAATTAACTTGGCACTAGTATGTCCAAGTTGCATATGCCATAATTCTAATTCATCATTTTTTGATAAAAAACATTTTAAAATAGAATTTGAAAAATCAAGAAATTTAATCATATATACATTATGACATCTAGGTGCGGTAAAAACAATTTCATTTGTTTTAGAATTAATAATTTTGCACAAATTTGTAGAAGATTCAAATAAAACATCTAAACCCTTATCACATAATTGACTAATAGAAATCAAATTATGCTTTAATCCTTCAACAAATAAAACATTTGAAATTAAAAAATTTTTGTTACCCACAACTCCGATGCCGATGATTTTTCCTTTTCCATTATCTCAGAATGTAACAACTCCTCCTTTTTCATCTCCAGGCTAAGGAACTTCTCTTTATTGCCCGTCATGTGCTTTGAACAACCTGAGTCCAAGTACCACACGTCTTCTTTGTCCTTAGCCTGCCAACACACCTAGAAAGAAGAGGTGAGTAAAGATCTGGTTACCCAAGTGGTTCCACCCATAGTATAGGTAGAAGCCTTAGGCACCCAGATTTGTTTAATTTTACTTTTTCCTTTCCTCCAGCAAGAGTCCGTAGTGTGACCAAATCTATTGCATTTGGCACATGTTATGTATTGAGAAGAGTATAACTTTTCTGGACTTTTACTGGATGAGGATGCAGTATTAGACAATTTATTAACTTCAGAATTTTTAAAAGTAGATTTTCTGGACTTTTCGTTGTCGCCGGCGACAGTGGTTATCGCCGGGCGATAGCTTCCTGATGTGTATCTGAGTCCAAACCTTCCAGATCCATGGCATTGGTATCCTAAGATCATATCCTGTGATCTTCGGCCCATTCCAAATTTTTTCATGGCTAGCGTTAAGTCATGAATCTGGTTTCTCATTTCTGTATTCTCGGATACTATATTTACACATCTATGTTCAAAAGATTTCTTTCCCTCATGGACTTTGGAAATTGAAGATTTCAGATCTCTCTCTAAAATCTCATTCTTTTTAGTAAGAATTTTTATTGTAGAATGAGATTTGGAAAGAGATTCTTCAAGTTCTTTAATTCTTCCCAAAAAGTGATCACGCTCTTGGCAATAAATTTTTCCTTTTCCAATAGTCTTAATTTCATTTAACAATTTTTTGTTTTCTTTAAGCAAAATTTTATTTTCAGATTTAAGAAGATCATTATCTTTTAAACTCTTTTCAAAAAATTTGCAAGTCTTTAAAAATTCAGAAAATAATTCATCGTAGGTTGGAGGAGTTACCTCAGTGTCACTTTGGACACTGCATTCTTCATCAGATATGATGCTCTTTCCCATTAAGCACATGTTGGCCTCCTCTTCTTTACTTGAGCTTGAACTGCTTGCATCCTCAGAAGTAGTATCATCCCATGTTTCCGCCTTCAGCACCTTCTTCTTCTTCCCTTTGTGCTTCTTTTCTTTAAGTTCTTTCAAGTACTTTGGACACTTGCTTCGGATGTGCCCTAACTTCTTGCAGTGATAACACTCCGGTGGCGGTCTCTCTTCCTCCTCATCGTCTTCCTTTCCTTTTTTCTTCCTAAACGTCTCCTTCTTAGAAAACTTCTTAAATGAATTCCTCCTTTCTGGATTTCTCATAAATTTTCTAAAATTCCTAACAAATAAACCTTCCTCATCTTCTGCTTCCTCCTCAGAATCACTACTTTCTTCCTTCTTAGATCTTAGAGCCAATCCCTTCTTCTTTGGCTCCATATACTCTTGTTGTTGAATTTTCAATTCAACTTCATGAGTTTTCAAGTTCCCAATCAGGCTTTCAATATTAAGAGCTTTAAGATCATGAGATTCAGAAATAGCCGTCACTTTGGGATTGAATTTAGGGGGGAGAGATCTAAGAAGTTTTCTCACCAAATCACCATTCGAAATTTTTTTTCCTAAAACTTTTGAGTCATTTACTATCTTAGTGAATCTTGTGTACATGGTATCCACATCCTCATCTACCTCCATCCTGAACTTTTCGAATTCTGACTCCAGTTGGAGAAGCTTTGAGTCCTTTACCTGCGAGGTACCTTCATGAGTAATTTCCAATAAATTCCAAATTTCATATGCAGTTTGACATGCGCAGGTTCTATTAAATTCAATTTTATCAAGAGCACAAAATAATGCGTTCATTGCTTTTGCATTATTTTTGCATTTTAATTTGTCCTGGTCATCCCATTTATCTTTGGGTTTCTCCATGACAATACTACCAATTGTAAAAGTAGGATGAGTATAATTTGTTTCTACCATATTCCATACTTCAATATCTAATGATATTAAAAAACACCTCACCCTAGTTTTCCAATAATTATAATCGGAACTCGTAAATAATGGTGGTCTAGTTATTCCTTGCCCCTCGGAAAATGCATGATCATGGTGCGCCATAATTCCAGGTGGTTAAACCTTATAAGGAATTAACCTGCCTCTGATACCACTTGTTGGATCTTGTGGCGCCCTTAGAGGGGGGGTGAATAAGGGCCTTTTTAAATTATGAATTTTTACTTAAGAATTTTCAAAACAAATTTTGCTTTTCTAAAAATCACTTATAAAAATTTACAAACTATGAAAATTTTAAATTAGTTCAAACACAAATTTCTAAGTTAAAGATTAAGCAACCAAATTTGCAATTAAAGAAAAGGCATAATATTTTAATCATGAAATTCTCATACAATAAAAATGATCTTAACAATGCTTAAGATCAAGGCATAAATAAGATAATAAACTTTTGACAATTTTTGTTTACCAATCCTTCTCCCAAGGATCGGAAGGCTATCACTTGTCTTTCCCTAGACCAAGCCCAAGCCTATCCTCTAGATCTTCCCAAGATCTAGATGTAGCTCACAAGACCACGATTTCCTACCAAGCCACGCAAGGACTTGGACGCTCCGCACAAGGAAGCGATTTTCCCCTAAGCCACGCAAGGACTTAGAAGTCGCACGCAAGACGACGATTTCTACAACGATTACAAGATGAATGTAAATATAAATGAAATACAAAATAAAAGCCCCCTTTAAAATTTCTGAACCAAAGCAGCGAAGAATCCTTGAGAAAATCTCCTTGGAACGCGTGTACAATCTTAGGCTTCGCTCTCTCTTTTCTTCTTCAAGGATGGGGATTTTCGTTTTCTGGAGCTCTTTGGACGATAACACACAGGAAGAAGTCTTGAAGGTCTGAAAGCTTGAAATCCATGAAGTTCTGAACCCTTTTAATAAAAGAGAGCTGTCGCCGTCCGTTAGCTAGGTATCACCAGAATCCGATATCTCCAGAGGCTGCCACGTGTCCTACTAATTCGAAGTTTCTGCGCGAAGTGGAGGTCGTGGTTGAGACGCGGGCTGTCGGATATCCGATAGCACTATCAGATATCTATTAGCTTGCATAACTGCTGAACGTCGTGGAGTTACGGGAAGATCGTGTACTGTCGGAAATCTGTTACTACTGTCGGAAATCCGATAGCTCTAAACCGTCGAGTAGAGATCGGAGAATGGAAGAAATCGTGCGCTGTCGGAAATCCGATACTGCTGTCGGAAATCCGATACTGCTGTCGGAAATCCGATAGCTCCAATTTCTAGAAAATCGTTATTTTGCTCCAATTGAAAACATGTTATTCTTGCACCTGTTATCTGCACACCATTAATCAAATATAGGATCAAATACATTCGGGATTTGTTATTCTCAAACCGGACGAGTGCGGAACGCATGCTCCAACACATATATGGGTGCGTATGGCAAAATTTCCATTATGGGTGTGCGTATAGTGAATAATCATGGGTGTGCGTATAATGAAATTTATGGTCATGGTGTGCAGATAACTGGACTCCTTAGCAGCTTAATTACCAAAATGACTTTCTCCAAATCAATGAAACGGGGCCTAGAGCTCTCAGTTGAGGGACCTGGTCTTCTACGCCCAAGAGAGCTCCAAAGAATTCCCTCGAAGATCTTCTTGTGTGCTTGAAGAAATCCTCGAAGACTACTTGAAGATTCCTTCCGAGACTCGAAGATCTTCAAAGACTTTGAAGATTGCTTGAAGATTTCCCGTAGGCGCTTGGAGATCTCTTTCAGCTCCCGATGCGTGCTTCCGAGAACCAGAGATCCCCTCCTGCTCCAAACGCTCCCTTCCGAGAACTAGATGTCCACTTCAGTCTAACACTCCCTTCCGGGAACCAAAGGTCCACTTCAGCTCCCAACGCTCCCTTCCGAGAACCAGAGGACCGCTTCAACTCCCGATGCTCCCTTCTGGGAACCAGGGGTCCGCTTCAGCTCCCGACCCTCCCTTCCAGGTGTGACGCACGACATTTTCTCGTAAGCTATTTACTTATATATATGTTTTTAAAATCATTACTTCATTTAAATATCCCCTATGATGAAAATATACAGTCAGTGTGGTATTAATCGTTTCGCTTTTACAGAGGTGTTTGTATTGGGTGTTGGAACAACCCTATTACTGACTTAGGCTAAGATTACAATCTATTGTCTAGGACTAAGTGGACCCCAATGTATAGTCTAAGGGTCAAGGTTTTAGGCTATTAGAACTTAGGAAAAGCTCAGTTTCTGCGTTCGACGAACTCCAAACTGCGTTCGACGAAATGCATTCTTCGTTCGACGAACGTCTTGCTCCAGTTCGACGAACTTGCCAAGTCTCAGCATTCGACGAACTTGCCAAGTTTCAGCATTCGACGAACTCAGCTCTGTGGTCGAAGAATAAGTATCAAGATGTTCAGATCAACGAATTCAATATTCCAACTAGCTAATCAGATTTTATCTCTCAGTTCGACGACCTCCAACTTGAGATCGACGATCTCCAGTCTGCGTTTGACAAATCAGCAACAGAAGTTCAGGTCGACGAACTCAACATTCAGATCGACGAATTCTTATTTCAGCTCGATGAATTTCAGACAGATCAATTATATTTTATTGTTTGATTACATATCAACCTTTCAGCAACAGATCTATTATTCCAGATAAGTCAAGGATTTTATCCTTCCATTTATTTATTCCTTTCCATTGTCTTCTCCCAAGAATATAGTCGTTTGGTGTATTGAAAAAGGAAAAGGAATTAAAGATCAGATTACAGTTCCAAGAAATAATCCTCCTGATTATTCTATTCCTTATTCAGAGGATTTGAAATTCAAATCAGAGATATATTGTCTAAGAAAAAAGGAAGAAGGAGATAACAACAGTAAGAAAGAAAAAGGCTCTCAACCAAGAGATGTAATACAGAGAGAAAAAGATATACAGGAAGAAAAAGAAAAGATTTCAGATCTTCATCTTCATCCTCAAGCAGCACTCATTCAATCTCTGAGATCAACAAGATCAATCTCTCAGTATTCTGCTGCAAGTTCTAATCTTCAAGAGCAACAACAAAACTGAGAAACATTGTCTCTCAGATTCATCAGCTTCAAAGAAGATTTATTTCATTCAAGAGAAAGCTCCATCCTCAACTGTCAACCATTTCTATCAGACAGGGGGAGCTTTACAACAACACAATCCACTAGTCTTCTCTAAGATTATTGACATAGAAGAACTTCATAACCCTCTTTATCCCATTCTGTACAGGGTTCTAACTCCCTTCAAAAGTTAACTGTTTGGTGGCAGGGCACCTGATCAAAAACCTGTAGTTGGTGTATTGGGCACCTGATCAAAACCTCATTGGTGATAGGGCACCTGATCAAGAACCTAGTGGATTCCTACCATGGGTGGTAGAAGAGTAGATGTACCCAGGTTTATTAGGGAACTACTATTGATCCTTGTGTCCTCTGCGATTGTGTTTATTTTTCTGTACTGTGCTGTGTGATCTCTTTGTGTTTTGTTTTTATAACTCACTCAGTACACATATATATCACACTATTTTAACTCCGCTATAAAAATAAGTGAAAAACTTTTTAATACTCTATTTACCCCCCCTCTAGAGTAAATCTAAGATCTAACCTCACTTTTAATTGGTATCAGAGATTGGTTGATTCTTTACAGGCTAACACCTGAATCCAAAGATCAATTAGATCTTAAGTTTTTCTAGAGTTTTCTATTTTGCTAAAAATCCATGGCACAGAACAAAGAATACTCAAGCACAAGACCTCTTGTGTGCAATCTAAATAAGTTTGCATTATGGAAGGCAAGGATCAGGTTATATATGAATTCTATTGACGAAGATATTTTTAATGTGATTTTGATAGGACCCCCTACTCCAACAGCAACAACAAGTGCTGAAACAACAACAACAAATAATGTTGTTCCACCTCCTGAGTGGATAGAATCTCAAAAGAAGCAGAGAAGTGCTGATGCCAAAGCAATGAATATATTGGCACAGACAATGTCTGATGACATCTTTCAAAAGGTTGTGGAATGCACCTCAGCCAGGGAAATCTGGACCTCCCTCAACAACATGGTTGAAGGCTCTGCAGATGAGAGAAGATAGAAGACCTCATCTCATCTCTCAGTATGAAAATTTCAAGAAAGGAGAAATTGAGAATGTTGCAGACATGTACAACAGACTCCGCCTCATAATCAATGAGCTGAAGACTTTGGACAAAGTGATATCAATCACTGAAGTCAATGATAAGATCCTAATGTGCTTCCCTAGCACATGGGACTCAAGGATCTGGCCAATCAAGGAAGCCAGAAGCCTTAATGTGATCTCTACTGAGACCTTGTTAGGCAAGCTTAAATCCTATGAGCAGCTTATCAAGTCCAGAGAAGCTGAACAATTTACTTCCTCACCAGCATCCAAGAAGGAAAGGAGCATTGCTTTCCAAGCAACTGAAGAGGAAGATAAAGCTCCAGGAGAAGTGGAGTTTATGAGCTTACTAGCAAAAAGGTTCTACAAGATGGCTAGAAAAGACTTCAGAAAGAAGGATTCGAGATCCAGAGAAAAGCCAAGGTATGACAAATCAAATTGTAAAGAAATAATTTGTTTTGGCTGCAGGAAACCTGGAAACATTCTACCTGAGTGTCCAGAGAACCAAAAGAAGGAGAAGAGAAAAGAGAAAGAAGAGAAAAGGCACTCCAGCAAGCCTTCCTCCCACAAACACAAGCATAAGGGAAAAGGCTTTGTAGCTGAAACATGGAGTGAAACAGAATCAGAATCTTCATCCAGCTCTTCTGAAGATGAAGAAAATGCAAATGAGAAGGACCAATGCTTGATGGCTATATATGACTCAAGCAGTGAGTCAGAATATGCATCATCATCTAGCTCCAGTGATGATGAAGAAGAAAGAAATTTCTGCATGATGGCTCTCAATGCCTCAGGAAACAACTCTGAAGAATCAGAATCAGAAATTGACAGTGATCAGGTAATTTCTACATTTGATTTCAATTCAAATGAATTAAAAGATGAATTCAGAGCTCTTTGTTTAGATTTAATTAAATCTGAGAAAGAGATAATCTCTCTCAGAGGCAAGTTGGCTGAAATGAACCAATTAAGTGAAGAAAATGACAATCTTAAGAAAGATTTGGCTGCCTCCATAGAACACATTGTTCTCATTGAGAACAAGTTATCTGAAGCTAAGAAGTTTGAAGAATCCCTCAATGGGATAAGTATCAAACTGATGGACATCACAAGCATAATGAATGCCAGACTTAGTGGCAAACTGGGCTTGGGTGCATCATCAAGTGAGCCACATCTAATTAAGAAAAACATATTATCTACACCAGTAAAATTAATTTTTGTTTAACATATGGGTCAAGAACAACTAGAATGTTTTCTATTTTGCAGGTACAGGGCTATCCAAAAATAAAAGAATAATGGTACTTGGATAGTGGGTGCTCAAAGCATATGACAGGAAACAAGGCCAACCTAAGAAACTACAAGGCAAGGCTTGGACCCAAAGTGATCTTTGGAGACTCCAACTGTGGACAAACCAAAGGTTATGGACAAATCAAAACTGCGTTCGATGAACTCCAAACTGCGTTCGACAAAATGCATTCTGCGTTCGACGAACGTCTTGCTCCAGTTCGACGAACATGCCAAGTCTCAGCGTTCGACGAACTTGCCAAGTCTCAGCGTTCGATGAACTCAGCTCTATGGTCGAAGAATAAGTATCAAGGGATTTTATCTCTCAGTTCGACGACCTCCAGCTTGAGATCGACGAACTCCAGTCTGCGTTCGACGAATCAGCAACAAAAGTTCAGGTCGACGAACTCATCATTCAGATCGACGAATTCTTATTTCAGCTCGATGAATTTCAGACAGATCAGTTATATTTTATTCTTTGATTACAGATCAACCTTTCAGCAACGGATCTATTATTCCAGATAAGTCAAGGATTTTATCCTTCCATTTATTTATTCCCTTCCATTGTCTTCTCCCGAGAATATAGACGTTTGGCGTATTGGAAAAGGAAAAGGAATTAAAGATCAGATTACAGTTCCAAGAAATAATACTCCTGATTATTCTATTCCATATTCAGAGGATTTGAAATTCAAATCAGAGATATATTGTCTAAGAAAAAAGGAAGAAGGAGATAACAACAGTAAGAAAGAAAAAGGCTCTCGACCAAGAGATGTAATACAGAGAGAAAAAGATATACAGGAAGAAAAAGAAAAAGCTTTTAGATCTTCATCTTCATCCTCAAGCAGCACTCATTCAATATCTGAGATCAACAAGATCAATCTCTCAGTATTCTGCTGCAAGTTCTAATCTTCAAGAGCAACAACAAATCTGAGAAACATTGTCTCTCAGATTCATTAGCTTCAAAGAAGATTTGTTTCATTCAAGAGAAAGCTCCATCCTCAACTGTCAACCATTTCTATCAGATAGGGGGAGCTTTACAACAACACAATCCAGTAGTCTTCTCTAAGATTATTGACAGAGAAGAACTTCATAACCCTCTTTATCCCATTCTGTACAGGGTTCTAACTCCCTTCAAAAGTTAATTGTTTGGTGGCAGGGCACCTGATCAAAAACCTGTAGTTGGTGTATTGGGCACCTGATCAAAACCCCATTGGTGATAGGGCACCTGATCAAGAACCTAGTGTATTCCTACCAAGGGTGGAAGAAGAGTAGATGTACCCAGGTTTATTGGGGAACTACTATAGATCCTTGTGTCCTCTGCGATTGTGTTTATTTTTCTGTACTGTGCTGTGTGATCTCTTTGTGTTTTGTTTTTATAACTCACTCGGTACACATATATATATCACACTATTTTAACTCCGCTATAAAAATAAGTGAAAAACTTTTTAATACTCTATTCACCCCCCTCTAGAGTAAATCTAAGATCTAACCTCACTTTCAATTGGTATCAGAGATTGGTTGATTCTTTACAGGCTAACACCTGAATCCAAAGATTAATTAGATCTTAAGTTTTTCTAGAGTTGTCTATTTTGCTAAAAATCCATGGCACAGAACAAAGAATACTCAAGCACAAGACCTCTTATGTGCAATCTAAATAAATTTGCATTATGGAAGGAAAGGATCAGGTTATATATGAATTCTATTGACGAAGATATTTTTAATGTGATTTTGGCAGGACCCCCTACTCCTACAGCAACAATAAGTGCTGAAACAACAACAACAAATAATGTTGTTCCACCTCCTGAGTGGACAGAAGCTCAAAAGAAGCAGAGAAGTGTTGATGCCAAAGCAATGAATATATTGGCACAGACAATGTCTGATGACATCTTTCAAAAGGTTGTGGAATGCACCTCAGCCAGGGAAATCTAGACCTCCCTCAACAACATGGTTGAAGGCTCTGCGGATGAGAGAAAAGATAGAAGATCTCATCTCATCTCTCAGTATAAAAATTTCAAGAAAGGAGAAACTGAGAGTCTTGCAGACATGTACAACAGACTCCGCCTCATAAATAATGAGCTGAATACTTGGGACAAAGTGATCTCAATCACCGAAGTCAATGATAAGATCCTAATGTGCTTCTCTAGCACATGGGACTCAAGGATTTGGCCAATCAAGGAAGCCAGAAGCCTTAATGAGATCTCTACTGAGACCTTGTTAGGCAAGCTTAAATCCTATGAGCAGCTTATCAAGTCCAGAGAAGCTGAACAATCTACTTCCTCACCAGCATCCAAGATGGAAAGGAGCATTGCTTTCCAAGCAACTGAAGAGGAAGATAAAGCTCCAGGAGAAGTGGAGTTTATGAGCTTATTAGCCAAAAGGTTCTACAAGATGGCTAGAAAAGACTTCAGAAAGAAGGATTCGAGATCCAGAGAAAAGCCAAGGTATGACAAATCTAATTATAAAGAAATAATTAGTTTTGGCTGCAGGAAACCTAGACACTTTCTACCTGAGTGTCCAGAGAACCAAAAGAAGGAGAAGAGAAAAGAGAAAGAAGAGAAAAGGCACTCCAGCAAGCCTTCCTCCCACAAACACAAGCATAAGGGAAAAGGCTTTGTAGCTGAAATATGGAGTGAAACAGAATCAGAATCTTCATCCAGCTCTTCTGAAGATGAAGAAAATGCAAATGAGAAGGACCAATGCTTGATGGCTATATATGACTCAAGCAGTGAGTCAGAATATGCATCATCATCTATCTCCAGTGATGATGAAGAAGAAAGAGATTTCTGCATGATGGCTATCAATGCCTCAGGAAACAACTCTGAAGAATCAGAATCAGAAATTGACAGTGATCAGGTAATTTCTACATTTGATTTAATTCAAATGAATTCAAAGATGAATTCAGAGCTCTTTGTTTATATTTAATTAAATCTGAGAAAGAGATAATCTCTCTCAGAGGCAAGTTGGCTGAAATGAACCAATTATGTGAAGAAAATGTCAATCTTAAGAAAGATTTGGCTGCCTCCAGAGAACACATTGTTCTCATTGAGAACAAGTTATCTGAAGCTAAGAAGTTTGAAGAATCCCTCAATGGGAGAAGTATCAAACTGATGGACATCACAAGCACAGTGAATGCCAGACTTAGTGGCAAACTGGGCTTGGGTGCATCATCAAGTGAGCCACATCTAATTAAGAAAAACATCTTATCTACACCAGTAAAATTCATTTCTGTTTAACGTCTGGGTCAAGAACAACTAGAATGTTTTCTGTTTTGCAGGTATAAGGTTATCAAAAAATAAAAGAACAATGGTACTTGGATAGTGGGTGCTCAAAGCATATGACAGGAAACAAGGCCAACCTAAGTAACTACAAGGCAAGGCTTGGACCCAAAGTGATCTTTGGAGACTCCAACTTTGGACAAACCAAAGGTTATGGACAAATCAAAACTGCGTTCGACGAACTCCAAACTGCGTTCGACGAACGTCTTGCTCCAATTCGACAAACTTGCCAAGTCTCAGCGTTCGACGAACTTGCCAAGTCTTAGCGTTCGACGACCTCCAACTTGAGATCAACGAATTCCAGTCTGCGTTTGACGAATCAGCAACAGAAGTTCAGTTCAACGAACTCAACATTCAGATCGACGAATTCTTATTTCAGCTCGATGAATTTCAAATAGATCAGTTATATTTTATTCTTTGATTACAGATCAACCTTTCAGCAATGGATCTATTATTCCAGATAAGTCAAGGATTTTATCCTTCCATTTATGTATTCCTTTCCATTGTCTTCTCCCGAGAATATAGTCGTTTGGCGTATTGTAAAAATAAAAGGAATTAAAGATCAGATTACAGTTCCAAGAAATAATCCTCCAGAACAAGGCATTGGACACTTGTTTCCTCTCAAGTCATTAGAGATATTTCAGCAGGTGTTCAAACAAGGCATAAACTACACCAAAATCAGATGCACACTTATTTCCTATCACAAGTTGAACCTCAATCCATAAAAGATGCAGAACAAGATCCAAACTGGATTCTTGCAATGCAAGAGGAGCTCAACCAATTTGAAAGGAACAAGGTTTGGAATTTGGTACCAAGACCAAAGGGCCATCCAGTCATTAGCACTAAATGGGTCTTCAGGAACAAGCTAGATGATCAAGGCATAATCATCAGAAATAAAGCAAGATTGGTAGCCCAAGGATATTCTCAGGAAGAAGGAATTGATTTTGATCAAACCTTTGCTCCTGTTGCTAGACTTGAAGCTATAAGGATTTTTCTTGCCTTTGCTGCATTCAAGAAGTTCAAAGTCTATCAGATGGATGTGAAGAGTGCATTCTTGAATGGAGATATCAAAGAAGAAGTCTATGTGGAACAACCACCAGGTTTCATCTCTCCAACTCACTCTTCTTATGTATTTAAGCTTAATAAAGCTCTCTATGGTCTCAAGCAAGCTCCCAGAGCATGGTATGAGACCTTAACTAATTTTCTTTTGGAGAACAATTTCTGTAGAGGCATTGTTGATAAAACCTTATTTTTCAGGATACATAAAAATCAAACATTACTAGTTCAAATTTATGTAGATGATATTATATTTGGCTCTACTGATTCAAATATATGAAAAAGGTTTTCTGACCTAATGCAATCTAAATTTGAAATGAGCAGTATGGGTGAGTTATCTTACTTCCTTGGTCTTCAAGTGAAGCAAACTCCAACTGGCATATTCATATCACAATCCAAGTATGCTAAGGAATTAGTGAAAAGATTTGGTATGTCTGATGCTTCCACCATGAAAACACCCATGCCCTCCAATGCTGTTGTTGACACTGATGAATCAAGGAAACCGGTTGATCAGAAAGTATATAGAGCAATTGTTGGCTCATTACTTTACCTAACAGCTAGTAGGTCTGACATAATGTTTGCTACATGTATTTGTGCTAGGTTTCAAGTTAACCCCAAAAAATCTCACCTAATTTTACTAAAAAGAATTTTGAGATAGATAAAGGGTTGTCCAAATCTAGGACTTTGGTATCCAACAGCATCAGAATTTGAATTAATTGGATTCTCAGATTCTGATTATGCTGGATGCAGAGTAAACAGGAAAAGCACATCAGGAACTTGCCAGTTTCTTGGTGATAGGCTTGTGTGTTTGTTTTGTAAGAAACAAACATCCGTGTCTACATCAACAGCTGAAGCAGAATATATTGTTGCAGGCAGTTTCTGCTCACAAATATTGTGGATACAAAATCAACTTCTAGACTATGGTATCAACTTAAATAATTCAATTATATTTTGTGACAATACTAGTGCAATATCTATAACACAAAATCCAGGACTCCATAGTAGGACTAAATACATAGAAATTAGGCACCACTTTATCAGAGATAGTGTGGATAAAAATAAAATTTGCCTATAATTCATTTCTACTCATTTGCAAATGGCTGATATTTTCACTAAACCCTTGGATGAAAAGAAACATATTTTCTTTATAAATCAGCTAGGAATGACAGATGGAGATTCAATCAATTAAAAATTTATATCTTTTATTTATCACTCACTGTGTGAATTAAGTTAAGTTGGTTTACTGTCTAAGCAGCTGAGATAAGCTCTCAGTCTCAACAAAATAGCTGAGACAAACTCTCATTCTCAACTCAACAGCTGAGACAAGCTCTCAGTATCAACTGAATAGCTGAGACAAACTCTCAGTCTCAACTGAACAGCTGAGACAAGCTATTAATCTCAGCTGAACCGCTGAGACAAGGACTTGGGCCGCTGAGAAGCTATCTGGATCCGCTGAGACCAAACCACTGAGATGATATCTATTAGATCCAGGGATCGACGAAGACAAGCTCGTTCGTCGAACTGAGATCGACGAAAATTAATTTTTTGTCGAACGCAGTCTGACGAAAGCTAAGTCTTTTTGACTTTTGATCTCTTTCATTATAATCAAATCTTTTATTTCATTTTATCCTTATGCCTACAAAATCTGCTTCTCCCTTCTAGTTCCTTTGCACTTGATCTTTTTTTTTCTTTTGCAGGAACAATTGCAATATTTCATCAAAAAAAATTGCATCCTTCCCTACCTCCTATACAACTGTCCCTTCTTCTAGGGGCCTAGCTTCAGGTCTCCCTGAAACTAGGCAGGGGGAGATGTTTTGAAGAAGCTCCTTTTTGATAGGGGGAGATGCTTTCCTTTTTGATAGGGGGAGATGCTGTATGTAGAAGCTCAAGTTTTAGGAGGAGATACTGTATGAAGAAGCAAAAATGAGTTCTTGATGAAGAAGCTCCTTTATGATAGGTTTCAGTTATTTGAAGAAGCTCCAGCAGTTTCCGTTTGAAGATTCAGATATGACAGATGCAAATGCAGATTCAGAAATAATTTTTGATAGAGCAGATTCAGTTCAGGTCAACAAAAGCAAAAGCCGAAAAATGCAGATTCAGATTCAACAAAGCAGTTCCAGTTATTGCTCAGCTCCGATCAACAAAAGCAAAAGCTGAAGGCAATGATTTCTTTCAGTTCTCTACAATGTCAGAATTCAGAAAGCAAGAATTTGAAAGGCAAATCACTTTCAAGCCTCCTTCAGAGAAAGACAAAAGGTTCTGATTATTTGTTTTTATTATTTCTGTTTTCAATGTAAAATTTCAAAACTCAGAGTATCATATTTTATATCTGCTGAAATGTTTAAAATCTGTCAGATATATATGCTCTGTTATTTTATTGTTTATTTTTATTATTTGATTTTGTCAAATAGTGTCCTAACCCAAATAGGGGGAGATTGTTGGAACAACCTTATTACTGATTTGGGTTAGGATTATTGGAGCATATGTTCCGCATCTCTTGGTTTGAGAATAACAAATACCGTGTTGTATTTGATCTAGTATTTTGTGTGTTTATAGTGTGCAGGTTGTACAGGAACTATAGCTACACATCCCTATGAATAGTTTGCTGATTGGAAATGACTCTCTGGAAAGATAGCTAACGCTCGCGTTAGTAGTTAACGCCCAGCGTTATCAACTGCTGAGAAGAAAACCGCTGAGAAGGAATGCCATCGAGAACAAAGCCGTCGAGCTGCGATCGACGAAAGAGAGCTAACGCTCGCGGTAACTGTTAACGCCCCCCGCATTAATAAGAGGAGGAATGCCGTCGAGTTGAGGTCGACGAATCTGCGTTCAACGAACTTAGAGTTCCGTTCGACGAATTTGCCTGCGTTCGACGAAAATTTTGTTCGACAAAAATTCCGTTCGACGAAATGTGAAGACCGCTCGATGAATTGGAGTTCGACGAACTGAGCTCCTGCACAACAATATTGTGTTCGACGAATTTGAAGCTCTGTTCGACGAAAGTGTTTCCGTTCAACGAAATTGCTCCGTTCGACGAAATTGTTCCATTCGACGAAATTGTTCTGTTCGACAAAAATTTATTCTGTCACATTCCTGGCGGTTTGCACGATCCAGAATGTTGCAATTTTTCCATTCGACGAAGGATGAGTTCGACAAAGGCGCGTTCGACGAAATTTATTTTCGTTCGACGAAATTTTGTTCAGCCACGCTCCCGAGTCTATGCACGATCTCAACAACTGCCTCACTAATGCCGGGTGTTAGCCTTAACGCATGCGTTAGCTTCCGAGGCTATTTTAAAGTACATCTCCTCTCATTCAAATTGAACATAGATGATTCCAGAATTCTGATACTTGGAGAGAGGTTCGTGTACATCAAATTAAGAGGTCTCCCTTGGGATAACATGAAGATCTAAAGATTTTGAAGGAGAAGGTCTACAACGCATATTCCATACGAAGGATGATCGTTTCAAGAACGCCAACATCTACATCGACTTCGTCGTCACCTTCAGAATTTCTTGGGGAGTTTCTCTTTACTTATCTTGTAATCTTTTATTTTTCCTTTTTCCTTTTGTGTGGAGAAATCATTCGGTGAGAACGTCGGATTTTGGGAAGGATTCCGTGGGTAAATTCGCCTTGTGTTGGCGACTAGGTCCTTGTGAGGCTTAGGGGATAATTCGCCGCCTTGTGCATGGCGACTAGGTCGAGGGTAGATCTAGGGGGTTGCTAGAGGCCTCATCTGGGGATAGATAGGCTATAGCCAACCGGTCCTTGGGAGAAGGACCGGTGAAACATCAAAAAGTGTTTTTACATATTTTCGCCTTGATTTCTAGCGTTATAGAAATTAAACATTTGTGTATTGAATTTATTATGAAATAAAATCATGTCTCTTAATGTTCTATTCAATTGATTTTATTTCCTCTTTGAGAATGTTCTAATTTATATTTTCATCTAAGTATTAAAATTAACATTTGTATAATTATCTTTGAAATACAATAATTATTTTCATTATCTCTGATTTTCTGGAATTGTATTTCATTTGAGATTTCATAAGTAAAATCACTGTGACAATCTTTTTGTTTTGAGGAATATTCTCTGGAGAGCTAACGCCCAACGTTAGGACTTAACGCCATGCGTTATCAACAGTTAACAAAAAGTTTGTTTCAATTATTTAAAAAAGAATCTTCAAATATTTAAATATATTTTCTTATAAAATATTCTGAAACTTCAGTTGCAAACTCTGATAAATTTAATTAAGATTTAAATTCCATAAGACCCTTATTCACCCCCCCCCCCCCCCCCTCTAAGGGCGCCGTAAGATCCAACACGTGGTATCAGAGCCAGGTTATTCCAATACGGCTTCACAACCGGGAATAATGGCGCTTCATGATCTCGCATCTTCTAGAGGGATAATTTTATGAAAATGAAAAATCATTATGTCCACCATTGTTTATGGGTGAAAATTATAATGGGTGGAAAACACTTATGGAAATATTTCTTGAAACTTTGGATATTGAAGTTTGGAATATTACAATTAAAATGCCCCCAAATATTCTAAATAAAAATGAAAAGTTTTTAAATGCCAAATCTATGAATAGTCTATATTGTGCACTAGATCAAAATATTTTCAAACTTATTTATACGCTTCCTACTGCTTTTGAAGTTTGGAAAATTCTTGAGACTACTTATAGTTTTCCTTCCATAGATGATGAACAAGAGCAATTCCTTATTGATCCAAGAGGAGAAACCGATGAGGACTTATGCTTGGAGGAAGAAGAATTCAACGTCACAATATTGGACTCATTTGTTGGCCACACATCAAGCAAAAGAGAAGACGAAAATTCAACTATGGAAGATGAATGCGAAGAAGATGTCAAAGGAACCCTTGGTTCAAATCTTGTCTCATCCCATGGCAATGTAAGAAAATCAAAAACTTCTCTTTTAGTAACTAATTCTATTTCTACATTTCGTGTGCTTAAATTTGCTAAACGTAAAATTTCAAAGTTGAAACATGCTAATTCCAAATGACGTTTAAAAAATAAAACTTTAAAAGCAAACGCTAAAGTAGAATCTTATATTGATGTTTCAAATTCTCTTTCATGCTCTTTAATTGAAAATGCTAAACCTTGTTTTGATTATAATTCTTTTAAAGAAGAACTCAAGGTTTTAAAAAGGGGGTCTTGTAAATTCATCATAATGAAAAATTGATAAAAGAAAATGATAATTTAAAGGATAAACTAGAATCATTAAAAATGTTTATTCAAAACTTTTCATATAATAAAACATCCTTTATTTCTAGTTTATCAAATTATCAAAAGTCTAAAAGCTTAACTTCATATTATAAGAGTATGTCTATAAGAAAGAGTGGAAATGAAAATCATCAAATAAGAACCAATCATTTAAAACATATTGTAACTCACTCTTTCAACATTCAATTCTTAAGAAAGACCATCACTCTTATAAACTCTCAAAGAATCAATTTAATAAAATTCATTATGATTATCAACATCAATGTATTTTGAAAAGTAATTTGAATAAACATAAATCCCAAATGAATTATTTTTCAAACAACTATCATTCCAAAAAGATGTCAAATGATCATAATATGAATTTAAAAGATAAACAACCAAAGTATGAATGGAGGCCCAAAATTAAAAATGAAACACTAACTCCACTTGTAAAGGCCCATTCATCATTTTCTCTCCAAAAGCCAACACGATGCATTTGGGTACCCAAAGGAACCATCACACTTGGTCCTCTTTGGATACCTAAATCTCTCATTCACTAGGATTCATCGTATTGCATGAAGTAGAAAAAAATTAAAAATGAAATATCATTACTCTACTTCATGATATGCTTAATTGCTTTTTCTTTTGTTTGTTTTCTTATTTTTGAGCCAACACGCTATGATCACTTTATATATCATAAGATATGACTTTCATTTTAAGCCTAATGTTTAAAAAATCAAATTGAATTAAATTGAATATAAAGTCATAATTTTTAAGTGATCTATCTTTCCTTTTTATATATTTTATCCTTTTTAAATCCATTGCCTATAAATGTCTTATATTATCATTATAAATTGAATGCTAAATTCTCTAAATGATATTATCAAGACTAATGAAATTACTTTCAAAATTGGATTTAAATGGATTTTTAGGGGTCTTAGGCTAAAATATTAAATGCGCAACTAATTCCATATTTGTCTATTTTTCGTTGCTGCATATAATAGTCCCTATATTGAAAATCATAATCGAGAAACATCAGAATCAAATAATATCAAAAACAATGTGTTTTAAATCAAATATAGTAACTCTGTTGCTAACGCCAAGCGTTATCACTAACGCTGGCGGTAGCATATTTTCTTAAAAATTCGGATTTTCTCTGAAAAATTATTTTTACTATCATTATTGTCAAATACCTTGTATTTGTCTAATTTCTAAAAATTAAAATTAAAAAGAAAATTTACAAAAATGATGAATATGATTTCACAATCACCACCATGATCTATTAATATCCGATGCTAAAATTCACTATAATCATATATCATAATTCATGATCCATCAAGACCTATCTTAAATCAACTAATTTATCAACCTTAGGAATTATGAAATATATGATTGCAATTGGTAATATAGTTTCATATCTTGTTTTGTGTGTATGATGTGCATCTTTATTGTTTGCATGAATCTCATTATCTTTAGACCTATGAATTAACTTGATATCAACAAGATGAAATCAAATAGAATTGTCACTTCTGTCTAGGTCAATGAAAATTCAAACTTTATGTTTGAATACATGCAACTCAATCTTATATTTGTCCAATTTTACTTAGCTTTGCACCATGTTGTCCTAACTCATCATACTAGCATTATCACTTACCATAGGAAGAAATCAATATCCATGCTAGTTATATCTTGCAATGCTAAAGTAAATTATATCATTAAAATCTGAAAATCATATTTTCCTTTGTAGTTATTTGCATGAATAAAACTTTTCTAAATGGATTTAAAATTAACAATCTTCGATAAAATTGTAAATCCAAAACTAATCATGCAATTATAACACAGTTTATATATTTAAGGCTTACACGCTTAGTATGTCCATAATCATTAAACCTATGACTTGTGTCTCATAATAGCGAGGGCGTAGGATTGTGTGCATTAGAGACCTAACCTCTAAGTCATGTCTTGTCCTTAACCGGGGAGGGTTCTAGTGGGGCCTTGCGAGGCACTGGGGGGAAAGAGTGCTAGGTTGAGCGTCATCTTTTGTATGCATATGGGATTAACACCCCAACCTACGACAAGTGTGCAGCTCCTCATGCCCATCCGTCACTTAGTACGGGGCTAGAGTGTAGTCATGTAGTTAAGGTATCTTGATCTTAGATATACTTATATTATATTCATTGCATGAACATTATCTCACTCTTTATACATAAATCATGCATATTTGTTTTTGTTCTAACATTGCATCTTATGTTTGCATATTTTAATACTTTGAGCTTTAATGATTTTACAAAACACAAGTATTTGAAAAATCACCAAATACATGCTAAAAGAGCTTTCAAATCTAATCAATATACTATTTAATTTCAACTGAAGGAAGGTCTCTTTATAATACAAATGATTTGAGAAAAATATTTTTCAAAACATCAAGAAATGCAGTTCTGTTTTGGCGTTAAGAAGTTAACGCCCGGCGTTAGCTCCTTTACTCCAAAATATATTTTTTGTTTTGAATTATTTCTGGTATTATTTTAATATTTTGTGTGTTTTATTTCTCTGTTTGTAAAAAGTTTTTTATCTATTTATTCCCTTTAAAACAAAATTTTATTTCTTTTAAAAAAATATATATGTATTTTCTCATACATTATTTTTGTTTATTTCTCTAGCATAGAATATCATTTAATGAAAGGGCTATTAAAGACTTCTATGATTTCCAGAGAATATATATAAAAAAAAACAAATACAAAATTACAAAACAATTTCAAAGAACAAAAATATGTTTTTTCTTTATGTGTGTTTATTGTTTTGTGCATATATAAAAAATTCAAAAAATTTATAAAAACTGATTGTTATTCATTGTCATTGTCAAGGATGATTAATTATATCAATTAAAGATTAAATACAATGTTTAATTTAACTTTCAAGTTTCTTAAAAGACATTGTTTTGTATTTATCATGCCTTGAATATTATCTTGTTATGTGCAATGAAATTGATTGTAGATAAACATGTGTAGAAATGCTTAGCATGCCTCTAAGTATGAGTAATGTATTTTGTTTTGATAATGATTCATTCACTCACTTATTTTTGATAACCTACATGTGATTACAATCTCATTCTTACATGATTGTGTAGTGCAATAACATAAATAATTAAAATGCTTAAATAGATTACCTACACAATATTGAATTGGTTATTACAATTCTTTGTCTTTCATGCACTTATTCTTTAGAGAAATGTGGTTTAAAATGCTATGTTTGCAAAATAAGTGAATTCGGAGTCCTTAGGCACTAAACTAAAAAACAAATAATAAATGACAAGGAAAACTCCACCAAGCACTACTCACCCTCCTGATAAGTCATAATGAGCATTGTGAGGTTGAGCACCTTGGCTAAGAATTGTAAAGTTTCTTGTAGCAAACAATTTATACACCACTTCTCTTAGTACACCGGATCATAAAAAATTGAAAATAAAGCTAAAAAGTGTAAAAGTGATCCCCCAAGCACTACTTTGCACCATGATAAGTCTTAATAAGCATTGTGTGTGCAGAGCACCTTGGTAGTTGTACTATTTATTCATGTGCATTGAAATAGTGTGGAAGTAATATTATTTGTGTATTTTAATGTTGTGTTATTTCATTATATATGTCATGTGTTTTTGATTGATTCACTTGTATACTTTATCAAAACACTACTTTGTACACATCATTATCCTTCATAAAACTTCTAATCATGAGAATTGGATCCTAATGCTCATCTATACTATTCTCTACAAACTTAAGTAAATGCACTAGATAGCAAAGCATGACCGCTACAATGTTTATGTTACTTGAAATGCAAATTTCATTGCATTGTAGTTTGTGTATCTTTTCTTGATATTATGAAATCATGCTTGCAATTTTTTATCTTAATGGAATAGCATCACTTCAATCTTTAACTTAAACATCAACTTTTAAATTTAAAACTCATTGTCCTTTATATGGTTTTATCTTCTAAAATGATGTTTATGTTTAAGAGTGCTTATCATTTTTAACACCGTGTTTTCCTTTCAGCAAGTGGTATCTTAATATAGAATGCTTACTTTATCATGTCAGTTATGTTGCTTACTACTTTATGTTACATCATGCTTATATTTTTTTAACAAGTAGTATTTAACAAACTTTTGATTGCATCTTATTTTTTCTTCTCGACATAAAATATATTACTCCTTATTATACATACTCTCACCTAAACCCTCTTTTGACACTACCAAAAGGGGAGATTAAATTGCATAAATCTAATATTTAGGGGGAGTGCATTATAATGATATTAAACTCAAAAAGGGGTATATTTGTAGGGGGGTAATCATATAGGAGGTGCATACACTATCATATGCTCGATCATGAAAATCCTTCAATAAGTGGTTCCTTACCTATCTTAAAAGATATACACTCATCCCTACCCACTTTTGTTAATAACAAATGGGGAGAAGAAATTGAGAAATCTAGTAAAATAGATATTTAGGGGGAGTAAATTATAAGAGAACACTTATGTAGGGGGAGGACTTCATATAGAAAGAGTATGCATTATAGCTATCAAATCTATCATGCTTTTAACCTGTTATTCATGCATATCTTATTACCGCACTTATCTATACACTCAAATGGTTTTAAGTTCACTAATTTCTCATACAGGTATTTGTTATTATCAAAAGGGGGAGATTGTTGGAGCCTATGCTCCGCATCTCTTGGTTTGAGAATAACAAATACCGTGTTGTATTTGATCTAGTATTTTGTGTGTTTATAGTGTGCAGGTTGTACAGGAACTATATCTACACATCCCTATGAATAGTTTGCTGATTGGAAATGACTCTCTGGAAAGATAGCTAACGCTCGCGTTAGTAGTTAACGCCCAGCGTTATCAACCGCTGAGAAGAAAACCGCTGAGAAGAAAACCGCTGAGAAAGAATGCCGTCGAGAACAAAGTCGTCGAGCTGCGATCGACGAAAGAGAGCTAACGCTCGCGGTAACTGTTAACGCCCCGCGTTAACAAGAGGAGGAATGCCGTCGAGTTGAGGTCGACGAATCTGCGTTCAATGAACTTGGAGTTCCGTTTGACGAATTTGCCTGCGTTCGACGAATATTCCGTTCGACGAATATTCCGTTCGACGAAATGTGAAGACTGCTCGACGAATTGGAGTCCGGCGAACTGAGCTCCTGCACAACAATATTGAGTTCGACGAATTTGAAGCTCCGTTCGATGAATGTGTTTCCGTTCGACGAAATTGCTTTGTTCGACGAAATTGTTCCGTTCGATGAAATTGTTCCGTTCGACGAAAATTTGTTCTGTCACGTTCCTGACGGTTTGCACGATCCAGAAGGTTGCGGTTTTTTCCGTTTGACGAGGGTTGAGTTCGACGAAGGCGCGTTCGATGAAATTTGTTTTCGTTCCATGAAATTTTGTTCAGCCACGCTCCCGAGTCTATGCACGATCTCAGCAACTGCCTCACTAACGCCATGCGTTAGCCTTAACGTACGCGTTAACTTCTGATGCTATTTTAAAGTACAGATCCTCTCATTCAAATTGAACATAGATGATTACAGAATTCTGATACTTGGAGAGAGGTTCATGTACAACAAATTAAGAGGTCTCCCTTGGGCTAACATGAAGATCTAAAGAAGATTTTGAAGGAGAAGGTCTACAACGCATATTCCATACGAAGGACAATCGTTTCAAGAACGCCAACATCTATATCGACTTCGTCGTCACCTTCAAAATTTCTTGGGGAGTTTCTCTTTACTTATCTTGTAATCTTTTATTTTTCCTTTTGTATTTTGTGTGGAGAAATCGTTCGGTGAGAAAGTCGGATTCCGGGAAGGATTCCGTGGGTAAATTCGCCTTGTGTTGGCGACTAGGTCCTTGTGAAGCTTTTGGCGTAATTTGCCGCCTTGTGCATGGCGACTAGGTCGAGGGTAGATCTAGGTCGTGGATAGAGGCCTCATCTGGGGATAGATAGGCTATAGCCAACCGGTCCTTGGGAGAAGGACCGGTGAAACATCAAAAAGTGTTTTTACATATTTTCGCCTTGATTTCTAGCGTTATAAAAATTAAACATTTGTGTATTCAATTTATTATGAAATAAAATCACGTCTCTTAATGTTCTCTTCAATTGATTTTATTTCCTCTTTGAGAATGTTCTAATTTCTATTTCCATCAAAGTATTAAAATTAACATTTGTATAATTATCTTTAAAATACAATAATTATTTTCATTATCTCTGATTTTCTGGAATTGTATTTCATTTGAGATTTCATAAGTAAAATCACTGTGGCAATCTTTTTGTTCTGAGGAATATTCTCTGGAGAGCTAACGCCCAGCGTTAGGACTTAACGCCAGGCGTTAGCAATAGTTAACAAAAAGTTTGTTTCAATTATTTAAAAAAGAATCTTCAAATATTTAAATATATTTTCTTATAAAATATTCTGAAACTTCAGTTGCAAACTCTGATAAATTTAATTAAGATTTAAATTCCATAAAACCCTTATCACCCCCCTCTAAGGGCACCGTAAGATCTAACAAGGATCACTATCACTTGTCTAGGACTAAGTTGACCCCAATGTATAGTCTAAGGGTCAAGGTTTTAGGCTGTTAGAACTTAGGAAAAGATCAGTTTCTGCGTTCGACGAACTCCAAACTGCGTTCGTCGAAATGCATTCCGCATTCGACGAACGTCTTTCTCCAGTTCGACGAACTTGCCAAGTCTCAGCGTTCGACGAACTTGCCAAGTCTCAGCGTTCGACGAACTTGCCAAGTCTCAGCGTTCGACGAACTCGGCTCTGTGGTCGAAGAATAAGTATCAAGATGTACAGATCAACGAATTCAATATTCCAGCTAGCTAATCAGATTTTATCTCTCAGTTCGATGACCTCCAGCTTGACATCGATGAACTCCAGTCTGCGTTCGATGAATAAGCAACAAAAGTTCAGGTCGACGAACTCAACATTCAGATCGACGAATTCTTATTTCAGCTCGATGAATTTCAGACAGATCAGTTATATTCTATTCTTTGATTACAGATCAACCTTTCAGCAACGGAGCTATTATTCCAGATAAGTCAAGGATTTTATCCTTCCATTTAGTTATTCCTTTCCATTATCTTCTCCCAAGAATATAGCCGTTTGGCGTATTGGAAAAGGAAAAGGAATTAAAGATCAGATTATAGTTCCAAGAAATAATCCTCCTGATTATTCTATTCCTTATTCAGAGGATTTGAAATTCAAATCAGAGATATATTGTCTAAGGAAAAAGGAAGAAGGAGATAACAACAGTAAGAAAGAAAAAGGCTCTCGACCAAGAGATGTAATACAGAGAGAAAAAGATATACAGGAAGAAAAAGAAAAGCTTTCAGATCTTTATCTTCATCCTCAAGCAGCACTCATTCAATCTCTGAGATCAACAAGATCAATCTCTTAGTATTCTGCTGCAAGTTCTAATCTTCAAGAGCAACAGCAAATCTGAGAAACATTGTCTCTCAGATTCATTAGCTTCAAAGAAGATTTGTTTCATTCAAGAGAAAGCTCCATCCTCAACTGTCAACCATTTCTATCAGACGGGGGGGGGGGGGGGGGGGGGGGGGGGCTTTACAACAACACAATCCACTAGTCTTCTCTAAGATTATTGACATGGAAGAACTTCATAACCCTCTTTATCCCATTCTGTATAGGGTTCTAACTCCCTTCAAAAGTTAACTGTTTGGTGGCAGGGCACCTGATCAAAAACCTGTAGTTGGTGTATTGGGCACCTGATCAAAACCCCATTGGTGATAGGGCACCTGATCAAAAACCTAGTGGATTCCTACCAAGGGTGGTAGAAGAGTAGATGTACCCAGGTTTATTGGAGAACTACTATAGATCCTTGTGTCCTCTGTGATTGTGTTTATTTTTCTGTACTGTGCTATGTGATCTCTTTGTGTTTTGTTTTTATAACTCACTCAGTACACATATATATATATCACTATTTTAACTCCGCTATAAAAATAAGTGAAAAACTTTTTAATACTCTATTCACCCCCCTTCTAGGTAAATCTAAGATCTAACCTCACTTTCATTGGGGAATTGTTAAAGCTGATGTAATAATTACTATGATGAAATAAACAATGTGGCCGGTTGCGTATTGTTGGGTTTGAGAATCATATAAGAAATAATGTTGGAATGAGTCTTTGGACAAGTTCTTTCTTGTTGGCTGAACCAGCTGTGAACTTTGGGCTTACTTTAAATGGGCTTTATTTATTTCATAAGGTTGGTTTTGAGTTTTAATTAAAGGAAGGTTAAAATGCATGACTTAGCTGAGGCGGTGGGGGATAAAATCCATAAGGGTCCGTTCGTTTGGACGGAATTGGGGGAATGGAAATGGAATTGGACCAATTCTAATTCTGCAGGAATTGAACTCAATTCTAATTCTGTTGTTCGGCTGAATGCAGGAATTCTGGCACTGGAATAGGAATTAACATTTTCGCTGTTCGGTTGCATGTCAGAATTAATTTATAGGAATTGAAATTCAATTTATAAAAAATAGACAAAATTGCAGAGAAATACAAAACTATCAAAATGTCCACCTAGATAAACTAAGTTCGCATAATACTTAGAAATAATAATTCTAAAGTCCATCCCTTAAAACAAGGTTTAACAAAAAACTGATAATGTCTCGGGTCGCACGCATTCAATCATCAAGATGCATGCGGAGCCAGGTCCTCCTGATAGATACTGGTAGAGCCATAAATACGTCACTTTTTGCTACATTAACGTTCAGCATATTGACAGCCTTGATGATCTCCTGCTCAATCAAATCAGTAATATCTTCAAGGGTCGCATATATCCTATCGTCTCTCGATAGCTGTCTCAGCTGAACTTGTACGTTGGTCTCCTGCTCCATGTTCCTTGTAATTAACGTAATTGCATCTACAATAATATTAGCTGCAACCTCCTTCTTCTTCTTCTTTGGTCGTGGTTCGACCTCTTCAATGATGTTTTCATCCACAGGTGCTTCTATGTTAACTTCATTCACAACCTCTGTTGCAGTCGCAGCTTGAGCTCCAGTAGCTCTATCCACCCCGCACAACATGCCTAAGTCGCCCTAATTGATGATCACTTACTCCTGTAATGTTTTACAGTTGGGTGTGCCTGCAAGTAAATTTAAAGATTAGAAAAATAAGTTATAATTTTTGGTAATTTACTTTTCTAAAATAACACACATTACCGTAACATAGTTCGCCCAAACATCCTCACTATCTACCTTGACGACATTGCGCTCTCAATCCCAACCGAAGCCGCTTTTATCCAACATAGCCGATATTTCTTGATAGTACTTGTTCCACGTCTTTAAGCGGGCCATTATTTTCTCCTTATTTATCAACACATTACACTCCTCCTTTACTGCTTGGATTGCAGCGGTGAATGCAACACTTTTTCAACCATTTGCCGCTTTATTTCCCAAACCCTACTGCTCGAGTAGAGATGATGATAAAGCAGTATCCATTTGTGTTGTCCAGTGGATATACGAACGTTCTTTTCCTTTGTTTATTTCCATTTACTAGTTGTTCACAAGTATAACACAATCAAATGAAAAAAAACATAAAACATGTAACATCCAAAAAAGTCATAAGCTAGACATGTAACAATAGCTGTTACAAAATAAACTAAACATGTTATATCCAAAAAAATCATAACCTATACATGTAACATCTAGCAATCAAAACAACCAAAAAAATATTTAAAATTTAAAATTTTATGCTCCTCGCCGACCCTGATACTCATTGAACATGTTCACATCCAATGTATCTCTAAAATGAGACCACTCGGGTGTTGCTTGAACTTGCCCCACTACGTATTCGTACTCATAACTATCACCTCCTGTATCTTGCAGTAATATCTCTGCGTCAACCTCAGCAAGTAATCTAACATCATGATCCAATCTCCTCTCTATAAGAAAATTATGCAAGACACAACAAGCATTTATGATTTAAACCTGCGTACAGTAAACATTATTTTAGGCTAACATAAAATAATTGATGGTAAAGTAAACATTAATTTAGGCTAACAATATTTTAGGCATGGATTTGAACCTGGACATTAATATCGAAGAAGGATGGACCACGCAAAATAGCCCAGTGTTTCTTAAGTAGGCCAAATGTTCTCTCAATCACATTTCTTGCCTTTGAATGATGAAGATTAAATAACTCTTTGTAGTTTGAGGGATTATTGCCCTGTGCAGACCGCTCTTTAAGGTGATATCTTGTAGACCTGTAAGGCGCAAGATAGCCAGGGCCATTTGTGTATCCCGCACCCACAAGATAGTATTTGCCCAGCAGCACCTCAAAACGATCAGTTCGTTCTAGTACATTACGTAGAACTCTGGAGTCCGATGATGAACCCTGCCATCCAGGCAATACATATAGAAACCACATGTTTGAATCACATACACCCATGACGTTTGTTGTTATTGCTTGCTTTCTATTTCGATATCTACCTTGATCTTTAACTGACACTGTTACTTCAACATGAGTGCCATCTATGGCTCCGACACAGTCCTAATTGATAAGAGAATATATATATATATATGTTCAATTAAACATACTACTCAATATATATAAATATATATAAATGACTTGCTCACCGCAAAATCACGCCATCGTTGTCTTGTAGTTGTATCAGGGAGCTTTATAAAGTCCGGAGATAACTTCAGAATTGCCACTAAAACATTGTTGAAATATCTACTAATTGTATCAATTGAACGAAGATACGTGCCTCTGATATCTCAGAATTTCTTATTATGTGCTAGCACATACAAAAACACACATACTGACTCTTTAACCATAATGTGTTGTGTGTCATTTAATAATCTACGATGCGTAAGAATGTGGCATAGGGCTTCAAATGAACTCTTATTCATACGCAGTTGGTTAAAACAGTTTATATCTGTTCCATTGTACAAGCGTTTGAATAATGATTTGCGTAGAATATTTTTTGCTTCGGACTCCATAAGATCCCTGCATATCTTAGGCTTTAACACTATTATCGCCGCAGTAAGAGAAGATGCAACAACTGCCTTCTTACGTCTACGACGTCTTTCAATTTTATTCATCTACACGATTACAAATAAAATAATACATATTCACATACAACAAATTAAACAGATATTTACTTTGGTTTAGCCTCTGTTCTAGAATTACAAAAATTCAACAAATATTTACTTGCAAGCACTCACATTCACATTCACAAAATCACATTCACATACAAAATCACAAAATCACTCACATTCATATTCAGATTCAACATACATATTTTACATCAACATATATTTTACACGCTCACATTCACACTATTTGCATATACACACCAACATTCACACTCAAAATTCACCAACATATACACACTTACACCAACATACACACAGTCACATTTAGCTCACACTCAAAATCACACTTACACCAACATATAAAAACAAACATATATTTTACATACTCACACTCACATGCAGATTCAACACACCACATTCACATGCACCAACACACTCACATTCACATAGAAATTCAACACACCTAAACCAACATATAACAATCAACATATATTTTACACACTCACACTCACATTCAGATTCAACACAACACATTCACATACACCAACACACTCACATTCACACACAAATTCAACACACCTAAACCAACATATAAAAACCAACATATATTTTACACACTCACACTCACACCACATTCACATACACCAACACACTCACATTCACATACAAATTTAACACACTCACATTCAGATTCAACAGGAGGTTTCATCGCATAGGACTGACTTACCCCAACACAGAAGGTTGAATCTGAATTGCCCCAACACATGAGGTTTCACATTCACATTCAGGAGGTTTCACATTCACATTCAGGAGGTTTCACACTGACTTACCCCATCACATTCAAATACCCCAACACAGGAGTTTTGACATAAACCAAAGAGAAGAAAACCAAAACATGAGGTTGAATCGATTGCGGGAGAAGATTGACTTACTTTCGCCGGAGAAAATGGCAGTGGCCGGAGCAAGCCTCATCGCAGCAGGAGACGAAGAAGAGCACAAGAGAAGAAGAGAGGCAGAGGTGTTTTTTCGCGATCGACTGGAGGTCCACGCCGCCGCCGAATGTGGAAAAATGGAGTCGAATCTGCACGCCGTCGCCGGAGAAGAATGACTGGAGGTTGCTCTGGGCTTGTCGTCAGAGTTGAAGGCCTCGACGATGGAGAAGAAGAGGGGTGAAGATGATGGAGAAGAAGAGGGCTTCGTCGCGGGAGCGGAAAAGGCGGAACGGGAGGGGGAAAGGAATCGCGAAAACTTAGGTTGGGGGCTAAGAATTCGCGTGGAGAGGAAACGGGAATAAAGGATTTACCATGGAATTGCATTTAAATCCATTCCCATGCATTTAATTTGCCAAACGAACGGCGGAATTGGAATTGGGGGTCCAATTCCAATTCCATTCCCTCAATTCCGTCCAAACAAACAGACCGTAAGTCTTTTATGATTTTGGAAACCCTGGAATCCGCCGACTCTCCACTTCTCTCTCGTTCCCATTTCAGCAAGGGTACACAGAGCAGCGCCTTCTTTCTCTTTCTCGCTCTCTCTTTCTCATTATCTTCCTTTCATCTTCTTCTCAACATCTTACAGACTATCTAGGGTACTGCTGGAAGCAAGGGTTAGTAAGGCTTTGCGTGATCTGGGCTTAGGCGGGTTTGCGATTTGGTACTGATTTAGTGCCCGACTTCGTTTACCTCACTGTAAGCCTTCCTTTCATTGTCTTCTCTTGCTTTGGGGATTATTTCACTGTAAGGTTAGGGTTTCATTTCTGGAAGCTGGTTAAGCCTTGGTTCTTGTGGCCGACTGTGGCTGTGCTACTCCTCTTTTCAGTTGTTGGGTTGGGTGAAGTTCCTGTTAGGAATTCTTTTATCTAATGTATTCGGGGGAATTTTGCTGTTGTGGCCGACTATTACTGTCCCTCTTTTCAGTTAGGGGTGGTTGTGCTGTTAAGAGATTTGGGCCAAATCTTGTAAGAAATTTGAGGGTTTCTATTTTTTTTGGTTGACTGGCTGCTGCCACATTACTTTTCTTTTGATTACTGTGGCGTGAATTGGAGGATGGGAATAGGCATCTGTACATGTTTCGGTTCTGTTTCATTGGGGGATTTAGTGTGTTGTTGTTTTACTGCCCTTAAGCAGTCCATTTCTGTTGTTATGTTTCCTTTATGTAGTCCAGATTCATTGTTTGGTCATCATTTGTGATGTTCTCTGAAAGGCTAAGTGACATGTATTACGTTGGGCTCCCTTATCGTCGCACACTTCAGTTTTTTCCTTCTTAGACAACCCTTAAAAAAAGTCTAGGTCACCCTTATGTCAACGTCATAGCTTTTGTAAGGTGCAACCCTGATATAAACGTCCCTAACGATATGACCATAAATAGATATCGCGGAGGATGGCATCCCAAAATAGACGTGACGATGACATGGGGCGTGGAAATGGAAAGGAAAAAAGGAATGGCGAGACCTATTTGTTTAATTTATGCTTATTTTTCAAGTAATGTACTTTATTTACCTTATGTTTAAACATATGAAAAAAAGGGATTTCATATGACATGTAGCATCATCACTGAAAACCTATTCTCTCTTTATGTATGGACTTGAAAAAGGCAAACAGACGAATTATATTCTTAGGGGATTAATTTACAAATAACTCCTTATTATGTCAACGTGTCGACACAAGATTTTATTACGGGCGAATGAACTGCTAGCTTATGAATGAATATTATGAATATGTTGATTTCCAAACTAGTTTTGGAACAAGAAGACCCTTCGGGGTGGGCCCAAAGCATGAAACATGAAGGAACCATGTATATGCGTGATGAAATGTATTCACTCGCCCCTAATATTACCTAATGAATGAAACTTATGAAATATTACTATATGAGTTTTTATCCTACTTTATAAATGCACATGTTTATTATTATTGTACATGCACACAATGAGACTTTTTATACCACTGTTTAGATTTATCATTGAATTGATGTTATAATTCTGAAAAATATTGTTGCTACAAACATGTTACTCTCATGTTACCTGCTTATATATATTTTTATACATAATGATATATATTTCTCACATGTTTAAATGTATAGCAGGATAAAGAAATAGCGTCTCGCTTAGTCTTTACTAAAGACTAACATTTTCAAATGCTAAATTTTTAGGTAAAGGGAAATCGCATGCAAGTCAGCATTGAAGTTATGAAGAGATGTTGAGTACCATAATAGTTGTGCTTAGTCTTTACTTTTGTTATAGCACCATATGTAGAAGTTCGTTTTTGTTTGATAACATCTATGTATCGTTAGTTGGATATTATTATGTATAAGCATGTAATAGTATAAGTAACTATGTGGCCAATGACATGATATACATACTCATTGTGAATATATGTTGGAAACACTTTATGTTAATTATTGGTTGTGCATGGATTAATGAAAGTATGATATGATATGACTGTTGGTTGTGGCAGTCTGTGGGCCGTTACATCAGGAACCAGAGAACCCCTCCTCCTAACGCTATCTTTCGGGAACTAGAGGTCTGCTTCAGCTCCCGACACTCCGTTCTGGGAACCAAAGGTCCTCTTCAGCTCCCGACATTCCCTTCCGGGAACCAGAGGTCCGCTTCAACTCCCGACTCTCCCTTCCGGGAACCAGAGGTCCTCTTCAACGCTCCCTTTCGGGAACCAGAGGTCTGCTTCAGCTCCCGACGCTCCCTTCCGGGAACCAGAGGTCCATTTTAGCTCCCGACACTCCCTTTTAGGAACCAAAGGCCCGCTTCAGCTCCTGGCGCTCCCTTCTGAGAACCAAAGGTCCACTTCGGCTCCCGATGCTAGCTTCTGGGACACGAAGCTCTTGACAACTTTATGAAGGTCTACTAGAGGACAGCTCGAGGACTACTCCCGACTCTGCCGCTCGGATCCAGTGCACTTGTTGTTGATTCCACCATTTTAGATAGGTTCCGAGCACATCCTCCACCATCATATTTCCTGCCGACTCTAGTAGTCTGGAAGAACAATTGTAATGAGCAGTGACATGTCACCCTCAGTAAAATAACTAATGTAACTCTCTAAAAGATAGTGAAATTTGGCCGGCACAGACCTGACCTCATGATTTTCCCCTTTCTGTGGTATTTTCTGTGACTGTGTGCGGGCTCGACTTACTCCCGAGCTAGGATGATTCATTTTGACCCAGTTTATGAGCTCCTCTAGTGACCTGCAATAGTTTGGAGTTGTCTGTGGGAAGGTGTTCCTCAAAGTTATCAAAAGACTCTCGAGACAGTACTCACCTTATGGGAGTACTCGTGACTAACAACTAAGGTCCCTCAAGATCTTAGAAGGCTCAGAAGACAGTATTTGTCTTACGGGAGTATTCGTGACTGACAACCAAGCTCTTTGAAGCTATTAGAAGATGCTCAAGACAGTACTCGTGGCAGAACTCGTGACTCAATCTCATGGCAAGGAAAGGAACCCAAATTACGGAGGGATCCACCCATGGGGGGCATGCAGAGATTTCCCAATCCCACTCACTCATCAACGTATCGCTCACGCAAGAGGGTATGGTTTCACCCGTCATTGCGATTCAAGGGTGCATGCGCCAGATGGAGGAGCACCAAACTGAAATGCTCGCACCTTTAAGGAATATTGGAGCACTATATGCTCCTAATATCTCTCCCCGAGCAAGGCAAATCTCCTACGCCAACTCTAGATCGCGCTTCGGCCAAGAACGCTGCTCGCAAGTACCGCGCCCCTGAAGAAGAATGCTCAAATGCGGCTGACTTAATGCGCCCAATCCAGTCGGCCAGGAAACTCAAAGCTCAGCGCTATCACTGACGCCCTGAAGCAGCAACCTTCGGTCCTGAAATCGGAAGGCTCACCCACAAGGAGATCTACGAGGTAATCGCCGAAGAGTACGAACAAGCTGGCCTATAGGCCACATTTGCCCGCCTCCCTCTTCACCATGGATCGCCATTGACAATAGAGGTTTTGGCACACCCGATCTCGCACAGCTTCAAGCTCCTGAACATCGAGGCATTCGACAGAACGGACAATCTGCTGGAGCACGTCAAACCACATTACCACCATCATGAGGATTAACAACGCCACCGACCAACTACTGTGTCAAGTATTCCCGGCAACACTGAAAGGGCAAGCACAAACCTGGATCCACTCTTTGAGATAAGGAGTCATCAACATCTTTGCAGAACTGGCTCAACAATTGTTGGGAAAAACACCCTTTGATTTATCTTACAAATTATCTTAAAGTGATTTCATAATCTAGGATATATTACCTATTGTTGGAACCTTAGTTTTGATTTGAGTTAGGATCCATCTTTGGTCTAAGTTTCTATCATAACATATCTTGTATAACCTAGATCAAATCTCATTAAGACAAAAAAGAATATAATAAAATCTGCGATCGATGAAAAGCTAACTGCGTTCGACGAAAGGCTAGCAACGCCCGACGAAATATCAAGGAAGCTGTGATCGACGAAAATCTAACTGCGATCGACGAAAGTTCTCTTCAGCTGCGTTCGACGAAAACCAAGCAGCGCTCGACAAAAGGACTCTGAAGCTGCGTTCGACGAAAACCAACCAGCGATCGACGAAAATTCTCTGAAGCTGCGTTCGACGAAAACCAAACAACGCTCGATGAAAGGACTCTGTAGCTGCGTTCGATGAAATGCTCTCTGCGTTCGACAAACGTCTTCCATTCTGCGTTTGACGATCTGCTTGCTTCTACCTCAGTATCTCAGCGGCTCAGCGGCTCAGCGGCCGACGAACTCATCCTTCAGATCGACAAACGGCGAGCTCAGCCCGACGAACTTCAAGCTGAGATCGACGAAATATTATCAGCTTTATATAATCTCTTTTCTCAGCTCGACTAAAATTCTAAATCTGATAAAGCAATATTTTAAATAGTTTTTACTTATATATTGCTGCCCTTCTTTTGTTTGAATTATCACTGCCTCACATTAATGATATAGCCAATGCAGAACAACAATTAATATAGCTGTTGCAGAACATTAGTGATATAGCCATTGCAGAACAACTTAAATTAAAGATGACAGTTTACCTTCGAGGAGTCAAGTTAATAAAAAGATACTTTATCTCTTCCCTTTCAAGACAGACAGTAATAGAGAATAAGAAGGATTGAACATAAGAGAGAGAAGCTCTCCAGATTACATACAGATAGAGAAAGCACAAAGAATAAAAACACAGAGAACAACATATTATTATTATCTTGTTTTCTAACTCTTCTCTGCAGATCATCTTCATCCTGAGACACTCAATCTAGACCATTTACTCGGGATCTCAACTACAGAAGAAGAAGAAGAAGAAGAAGAAGAAGAAGAAAGGAGTTATTATATTCTAGAGAAGAAGCTTCCTCACCTGATCATCAAACACTAATCAAATCAGGGGGAGCTCTTCAACATCATCAAGGATCAACTTGAGTCTTCTTAGAAAGAGAAGAATAATATATTTTCTGTTTTCTTTCACCTGTATAAAGGGTTATAACTCCCTTCAAAAGTTACAGCCATTGGTGGCAGGGCACCTGATCAAAAACCTGTATTTGGGTTAGAGCACCTGATCAAAAGCTCACTTGGTGTGTGGACACCTGATCAAAACTCCCTTGGTGGCAGGGCACCTGATCAACAACCTGTAGTGGAATCCTACCAAGTGTGGTAGAAGAGTTGACGTACCCAGGTTTAGTGGGGAACTATTATAAAATTCTTGTGTCGTCTGTGGTGTGATTATTTTGCTTTGTTATGTTGCTGTGTTGTATTGCTGTGTTTTCTTATTTTACTTTATAACTCACTCAGCATTGCACATATAAGTATCACTACTTTAATTCTGTTATAAAATTAAGTTAAAAACCTTTTTAACACTCTATTCACCCCCCTCTAGAGTGAATTTAAGATCTAACCTCGCCTTCAGTTGGTATCAAAGCGTGGTTGATTATATCAATCACTTTCAACTGATATCAATTTGCACTTTCAATTGGTATCAGAGGTTGGTTGATTTTATACAGGCTAACACCTGAATCAAAAAGATCAATTAGATCTTAAATTTATTTTAGAGTTTTATTTCTTTTTCATGGCACAAGAAGATTTTTTTCAGTCCACCAATCTGTAATTTGAATAACTTCTCGTTATGGCAAGCTAGAATTAGATTATATATGAATGCAATAGATGAAGAAATTTATAACTCTATTCTGACAGGACCTTCAACTTCATCAACATCAACAGATGCTCAAAAGAAGCTGAAAAGTGCTGATGCCAAGACTATGGATATATTAGCTCAATCAATGTCAAATGACATTTTCCAAATGGTTGCTGATTGCACTTCAGCAAGAGACATCTGGAACTCCCTCACAAGAAAGGTAGCTGAATATTCTTCCACCTCAAGTGATTCAGATACAGAATCAACACCTAGTTCAAGTGAAGAAGAAGAAGAACAAAAAGCTATAGAATTCTGCATGATGGCCATATATGGGTCAAACCACAAATCAGATGCAGAATCTGAATCTGAAGAAAATGAGGTAATTTCAAGTTTTGATTTTACTCCTAAACAATGCAAATCAGATTTTAAATTGCTATGTACATATTTAATAGAATCTGAGAAAGAAATCACATCCCTCAGAAAAGAGTTAACAGAAATAACCAATTTAACTTCTGAAAATACTCAACTTAAAGTAGATTTTAAAATATCAGAAAAGCAAATTATTTCTCTGAAAAATAAGTCAATTAAAGCTGAAATGTTTGAACAATCTCTTAATGAAAGAAATATCAAACTAATGAATATCACAAGCACTAAAAATGCCAGATTAAATGGCAGCAAACTTAGTTTAGGATTTTCAACTAATCTATCTAATATTCAATAGAAAAATAATCTAACTACATCTACAAAATTTGTCTCTGCTAAAGAAAATGAAGTAGCAAAAGACTTAATAGAAATTGTTAAAATTTTGCGTGTTCAACAAATTCGTCAAACCAAGATCGATGAAATCAAATGACTTCGCCGAACACTGATCGACGAAAGCCGAACACAAAAATTAAGCATAATTTTCATGTGATCAGAGCTCAACGAATCAGAGTTCAACGAACTCTGAACACAGAATAAATATAACTATTCCTTAATCAGAGATCAATGAAATCACTGCACTTTGTCAACCCGAGATCGACGAAATCAGAATAGTTTATCAAACATATATTTTAATAATTATCAAAGAAAATTTCAATTAGTAAAACATTTATCAGGTACAAAGGCCAATATAATGCTTAAACCTATTATAAATCTTTTTACTCCAATTGTAATCAAACAAAAAGTTATAAGATTCACTTAAAATTTCTTATCTTAAAAACAAAGTCAGATAACTTCATGTTCTTACAAACTTTCTCAGGTCCATCAAGATTTGAGTACTCTACTCTTGTTGCATTGATCAGAAGTGATCATGGCATTGAGTTTGAATCTCTTCTGATGAGAGAATTCTGTAGGAAAGAAGGTATCATGCAATGTTTTTCTGAGAAGATAAAAATTCCTTAGAATCCATTAACAGTTGTAGCAACTCATCATATTAATGGAATCCTATTGAAACAAAATCTAAGAATCAAAATTGCTTATATTCCCATTTACCCTTCTTCTAGGGGTCTTGATCCATGGTTCCCGGAATCAACATAGGGGGAGAAATTTAAAAGAAGAAGAAAATTAAGAGAACAGAGAAAATTAAAAGAAAGAGAAAATTATTAGAAGAAGAGAATTTAAAAGAAGAAAAGAAAATTCAAAAGAAGAAGGGAAATTAAAAGAAGAAGAAATTTAGTAACTTATGATAAAGAACAATTAATTTTTATATCTATTTATTCTGTATATCTCCTTAAAGCTTTATAATATCTACTGAAATACCTTATGCTTTGAGTTATTCTATTTTGGCATCCTAAACCAAATAGGGGGAGATTGTTGGATCAACCAGTATTGATTTGGATTAGGATCCCTGTATGTTCTAATTAGGATCTATGTATATTTTATATGTCTTATATTTCAAATCTGTATCCCAAATCAAATAGAGGGAGATTGTTGGAACCTTAGTTTTGATTTGAGTTAGGATCCATCTTTGGTCTAAGTTTCTATCAGAACATATCTTGTATAACCTAGATCAAATCTCATTAAGACAGAAAATAATATAATAAAATCTGCGATCGACGAAAAGCTAACTGCGTTCGACGAAGGGCTAGCAGCGCTCGACGAAATATCAAGGAAGCTGCGATCGACGAAAAGCTAACTGCGATCGATGAAAGTTCTCTTCAGCTGCGTTCGACGAAAACCAAGCAGCGCTCGACGAAAGGACTTTGAAGATGCGTTCGACGAAAACCAAGCAGCGATCGACGAAAATTCTCTGAAGCTGCGTTCGACGAAAACCAAACAGTGCTCGACGAAAGGACTCCGAAACTGCGTTCGACGAAATGCTCTCTGCGTTCGACGAATGACTTGCTTCTATCTCAGTATCACAGCGGCTCAGCGGTCGACGAACTCATCCTTCAGATCGACAAACGACGAGCTCACCCTGACGAACTTCAAGCTGAGATCGACGAAATATTATCAGCTTTATATAATCTCTTTTCTCAGCTCGACTAAAATTCTATATCTGATAAAGCAATATCTTAAATAGTTTTAACTTATATATTGCTGCCCTTCTTTTGTTTGAATTATCACTGCCTCATATTAATGATATAGCCGTTGCAGAACAACAATTAATATTGCCGTTGCAGAACATTAATGATATAGCCGTTGCAGAACAGCTTAAATTAAAGATGGCAGTTTACCTTCTCGAGGAGTCAAGTTAATAAAAAGAGACTTTATCTCTTCCCTTTCAAGACAGACAGTAATAGAGAAGAAGAAGGATTGAACATAAGAGAGAGAAGCTCTCTAGATTACATACAGACAGAGAAAGCACAAAGAAGAAAAACACAGAGAACAACATATTATTATTATCTTGTTTGCTAACTCTTCTCTGCAGATCATCTTCATCCTGAGACACTCAATCTAGATCATTTGCTCAGGATCTCAGCTGCAGAAGAAGAAGAAAGGAGTTATTACATTCTAGAGAAGAAGCTTCCTCACCTGATCATCAAACACTAATCAAATCAGGGGGAGCTCTTCAACATCATCAAGGATCAACTTGAGTCTTCTTAGAAAGAGAAGAACAATATATTTTCTTTTTCTTTCACCTGTATAAAGGGTTATAACTCCCTTCAAAAGTTATAGCCATTGGTGGCAGGGCACCTGGTCAAAAACCTGTAGTTGGGTTAGAGCAACTGATCAAAAGCTCACTTGATGTGTGGACACCTGATCAAAACTCCCTTGGTGGCAGGGCACCTGATCAACAACCTATAGTGGAATCCTACCAAGTGTGGTAGAAGAGTAGACGTACCCAGGTTTAGTGGGGAACTACTATAAAATTCTTGTGTCGTCTGTGGTGTGATTATTTTGCTGTGCTGTGTTGCTATGTTTTCTTATTTTACTTTATAACTCACTCAACATTACACATATAAGTATCACTACTTTAATTTCTCTATAAAATTAAGTTAAAAACCTTTTTATCACTCTATTCAACCCCTCTAGAGTGAATTTAAGATCTAACCTCGCCTTCACCCATGTTTTATAGTGAGGGTAATTTGGTAATTAAATGTCCTAGGATATCACACTCACACTAAAGTATCAAGACCTGTCCAAAACAAGCACAAAATCCAGTTGAGTTAAACTTGCATCGAATAGAAGTTGACGCAACTTCGACTGAAAGTCAAAGCAACTTTGAATACAAGTAGAAGTAACTCAGACTGATGTCGAAGTACAAGTGAAGTCGACACAACGTCGAAATGTTCTCGACGCAAAAGACAACACCTGTCAAAGCAATATCTGAAGTCGACGCAACTTCGATTTGATCTCGATGTAGAAGATGGAGTTCAAAGTCCAAGTCTTCAACTCGACGATCCACCAATAAGTATTCTATGCAACGTCGATATCTGAGTTCAGTCGGAGCTAAGAAGGATTTCGAAGCTGCTTCTATAAGAACTCAGAGGTGCGTCGATTAGAAGTAAGATGAATTTGACGCTACGTCGAATACAGACATAAATAGAATATTTTTTGCTGTCTTTTTTGATGCTTTTCCAACGGTATCCAAGGCTATAATCTGATTTCAAATGGCTCATTTATTATCAAGAATGGAATGGAGTACTCCAGAGAGACAACAAAGACATTCTTTGAAGATATTAAAATTAGATTGATGGGTCGGGAGACAGAAATAGAAAGAAATACTTATTATCCAATGGATATTCCTTCTAAGGACAGAACAGAAGAGGAAACAAATTCAAATACTATTCGATAAAGAATAAAGATAGAGATGAAGGAAGAGAACAATAATAATTGAATGATTCAGTCTTCTGCTTGTTGAAGCTCTCTTTCTAAGAAAGAACAAAGAAGAACATCTCTGTACAGGAATATACGAAGGCTCTTCTTCTTCTTCTTCTTCTACAACTACATCAGGAAGCCATCAAGAGTACAGAGAGATAATCAGGATCACAATCTTACAACCCTTGTATTCTTCTCTACCTTAAGCAAGAGTTCATTCAAAACAGATTCTGAAGAACATAAACAGAAGAATTTACAACTTCTTCTTCTTCTTCTTCTTCTTTTCTTCATTTCACTTTCTACAACTTGTGTAAAGAGTTTTGAGAATTCCTCTCCAAAGGATACAGTGGTTAAGGATCTCCTTATCAAAAGATCTAGATTGGCTCTAAGAGTCTCCTTATCAAAAGACTCAGTAGTTAGTTCTAAGAGTCTCCTTAGCAAAAGACTTAGTGGTTCTAAGAGTCTCCTTATCAAAAGACTCAAGAACTATTTTTTTTATTCCTATCAAGGTGATAGAAGAGTGTATATACCCATAGTTTGGGGAATCACTAGCTTTTGTCTTGTGCTGTGATTTTTTGTGTTGTCTCCTTATTATTTATGCACTCTGTGTTTAAATTTATTCTGTGCTGGTTTTTTTGATTGCATAGTTGTTATAAGTTATATTGTGTGTGCATATTTAGTGTAAACTTTTTAAAATTCTATTCACCCCTAGAGAATACTCAGAGGTTACACTGTGCACTTTTAATTGGTATTAGAGGCAGGTTGATCATAAAAAGGCTACACATAATCAAAAGATCCCCTCTCATATATTTATATATTTAAAAACTATTTTTAGAAAAATGAGTTCTAAGGATTATGCATCAACAAGACCACCAGTGTGTAATCTTAATAAGTTTACACTCTAGAAGGCCAGCATAAAGTTATGCATGAACCGTTGGAACCGAGATTCGGCCCAATGAGGAGTTCGGACCCCTAAGAGGGGGCATCTAGCACTTACTGATCCCGTAGAAGAACCTAACCGATGATTCAAAACTAAACACCGACCCTTGGCTGCAGCGTGGAGGTCCCACCACACACCCGAAAGATCTTAGAGCGCTTCCCCTCCCAAGCCAAAAGCTGAAGCCGGGCACCTTGGAGAGCCTTGAGAGCTAACCAAAAAATGTCCTAAGGAGGACGAAGCCCAAAGAATTCGGATCCTCTCCAAAGGTGCCCTTTAGAGTCTATATATAGTTTATCGACTAAGTCTACTAATAGCATAACACTGCCTTTTGGTTTTGCTAAACACACCCCAAAATGGTCTGCTAACAGCCAAACTCCGTTGTTCTGATGGGCTATTGGCAGGAAGACTTGAATAATGCGAATAAAATATTATACCAAAGATCCGGGGGGGGGGGGGGGGGGTTGGCGAGTCCGGTCCTCGGCTCATCCCTAAGGTCCTACCTAGGCAAGTGCGAGCTCGCTCCCGAGTCGCTCGATGCCCAGTAGCGAGACCCGCCCCCTTGGTATTGCTAATCACACTCCAAAATGGCGAGCACCCCTGGGCCTCGCCCTCGTAAGGCGATTTGCCTGGCTCGCCCCGCCCTCGCGACTCGCTCTTTGAGATGCGGTGAGCCCTCGTTCGCTTCGCCTATGCCCAGAATTCTAATTTTACCCTATGGCGAACACAGGCTTGTACACGATCCCCACTCTTTGCGAGATTATCCTAAGCTTATAAAGAACATCCAACTCTTGGTGTTCGCCGACCGGTTGATGACCACCAATCATGGGCGATGGGTAACCCTTTCACCCTTCGTCTTCTTTCGTCACCTGCTGCTGTAACTGCCAAAATGCCTCTTTCCGAAGAAGCCCAAGCTCGCCTGGATGTGTCGCAGGTGAGCGGACGGTCATTCACCGTAGAACTCACACATTGGCTCGCCAGGAGGGCCCCTGCGGCTTTCCCAAAGATCAAGAAAGTGAAGACAGTCAGGCAACATCCAGGGGAATATGGGTCCTCACTCCCGGATCTGTCACCCGACACCGGGCTCGCCTAGTTGGTATTCAAGCTGATAGGTTGATCCCTCATGAAACTAGGCTAATATCATTCTCTTGCTCGCAGAATGTGCTCCTTGAGGGAGCTGTCACGGGCAAGTTCCTGACGGGCACTCGCCCTCCATCCCCTGGGAGGACCGGTTCGGCGGCCATGGATACGGACATCGCTGACCTGCACGTCTCCTAACAGCGACTTGGTGAGCTTCTTGCTTTTCTCCATACCAACTGGATTCCCTTGACCATTGATTTTCCTGCGCTGTCGCCTCTTGCAGAGACCCTCCTTGCGACACCTGGGAAGCGCATCACTCCAATAGGTTCGCTGACACCACATGATGCGACCATCTCTACTCCAAGCTTTGGTCTTCTAGGCCAACAGAGCCCTGACGGCTCGCTACCCGCCATCATCCGGATCGACAGCAACACGCCGCACCCACTGGTCTGGGGAAATCTGTTATGTTGACCTACACTGAGGCCTCCAGGGACAGCCGAGCTCCTCTCGCCAGTGCCCCAGTAAAGCGACCATGGCCTCGCCAGGTTGGTCAACACTAGCGATTATTTGTACCTTGTTTTCGCCACTGATTTCTTTCTTATAGGTGCCCATGAGAGCTCCCCCGCCAATCTTGACCTTGGGGAAGAGTAGATGTCGCCCCACCCTCGCCGAATAAGATTGCTAAATTCCTGGGAGATCCCCGAGACCCCGAGGTGAGGAAGAGGCGGACCGCCGAGGTGCTCCAGAAGTATGGCCACATGTTGCGGGACCTGTACAACTAGGCGCAGGAGGACATGGCATCCTACGAGGAGCGGTTAGCCGCCCTCGAGGACAAACATGCACGTCTCCTTGCCCGAGCTATGTCTGGAAACTCGCAACGAGGTCACCTCCCTGGGGGCACCTCTCGCGAGCGGAGGATCAGGTGCGCTTGCTGCAGTGTGAGCTCCACACTGTCTGCGCCTACCATTATCCTCGAGTGCCGCCGAGCTCGGGGCTGCGAGGCCGAGGTCGATGGAGGTGGATCCAGTACCGATCCTTCTCGCGCTCGTACCCACTTAGAGAACCTTGTATTGTACTCTTTATTTATTTGAACAATCTGTGAATATTATTATTATTATTAGCTTGGTACTTCTCACCCGCCATTGGGCTTTCTTTTTTATTTACTCATGATGTGATATTAGTTCTTGTGCCAGGTTCGCTAGTATTTATTTTTTATTTCTTTATGTTCTTGCACGCGACATATATTGGGCTCGCCTCACCTGCCATGCGTTCGCTCTGCTATAGCGAGCTAGCTTTGTCGTATTGTTGTGAGCGAGTGAGGAATAGGGGCCGACTCGAGAATTGAGGCATGTGGAAATAAAACTTGCTAACTGCACATCCGTCGCTTCGATTTCTTCCCTCCATCTCTGTTTTCCTATAAATAGGTCCTACCGCCATGCCCAACTACCGCATTTATTGTCCTAGCCCTCTGCTTCCTTCGTTCTCATGACCCCGTGCCTTCCCTTCTCACGTTCGTGCTCACGTTTTTTAGATCTCGCTGACCTTCAGATGGGTTGTGACAGAGGCGACGCCGAGGGCCGAGCCAAGTGCGCTTGGACCTTTTTCGACCACTCTTTCTTCACTGATCGCTCATCGAGAGCGAGTACCACGCCGCGGTCGCCAACTACATCTTGCCCGGGTACACTGCTCGCCGGCCTTAAAAAATCGAGACTATCAACGACCTCTCATCAGACGAGCTCGCTATCCCCAAAGCCCATTTCGACGTCGGCATGCGGCTCCCCCTATGGCCAAAAGTTTGCCAGGTATTTATTCTCGTTGTTATATTCCCTCTCACGCTCACATAAGTCTGCTAACCGCGTGTCGTGGGTTTGCTAGATACTCAAGTATTTTGGCGTGATTCCGAGCCAGATGACCCCCAACTCGGTCGCCGTCATGGTAGCTTTCACCTGCTACCTGAGGAAGGAGCGGATCGAGTTTAGCTTGCCGGTCTTCCGCAAGATCTTCTCCTTCCGGGCCTACAAGGATGCAATCGTCTATTTCGTGAGCCAGCATGCCAAGGTTTGCGAGACGGTCAATAAAAGCCACTACTGGCTCCAGAAGTTCGTCTTTGTGAAGGGGCCCTTTGGTAACATCACCTTCTCGCCTGTCCAGCGTGATGAGGCGACCTACCACCCTCCCACACTCGGTGGTCATGATGTCGAGCTCTTCCAGTTCTTCTCTCTGAAGAACATTGAGGTCACCTACCTTTGGAGAAAGTCGACTGGGTACCCCCCCCCCCCCCCCGGGGCAGGTTCAACTCGTGCTTGCTCCCTAATTTGCATTCCACTCTTCTTTCTGACTAACCTCTGATCGTTGCATCATTCGCAGGGGAGCGAGACCTTCCACTCCACCCACCTTACGTATGGGATGGGACTATCCTCCCTGGTATCGCGCTCGCTACCTCGGCCACTTACCGGGACACTCCTAGTGCTTCCGCGCGCTCTAGCAAGAAGCGGCCCACACCTGTGAGCCACGGGACGCTTCCCTTGCCGCCACCACAACAAATGAAGAAAACCTTGACTCTGGCTAAGGGGAAAAGGATCCTCGGGGACCTGCCAGGAGCAAACCCTTCGGTGAGCAGGCCTGCAGATAAGGAGACCAGCGAGGTCACTGAAGAGTTCGCTGGTACGTCGGGCATTCCCGCACCGACGAGCCACCAAAAATTTTGTCTCGGCACAAAGCACCGGGATGAGGGCGACGAGCCTCTGCTGGGCTGGGATCCGGAGGCCAACAGGGCCGCCGTGTCAACCCTCCTCCCCTCCTGGGTGGAGCAGGAGACCATCGAAGGCCAGCCTTCGACTTCTCCTTCAGCCGTTATGGACGGGAGGATGCAATAGACTTCGACGAGCTGACATCCCAGGCACTCGATCATGAGAGCGCGTGAGCCCATATCCACGTCGTGGAGCTAACCCACATGATGGGTCGGCGATGCCTCCAGCTGGATAGGAATTCTGAAGAGCTCAAGCGCGAGCTGAAGGCCGCTACAAAAGAGATCACGAGCCTTAAGGAGAAGCAGGACATTTCTGAGGGCCTCTTTGCCAGCCTTCAGGGAGGGATAGTATGTTGTTGAAGAATTCCCCACTATCCTCGTTGTTTCTTTCGATTAACTCACCTTCTCCTTTGTAGGATGCCAAGACTGGCGGCCAGCTTCTCGCTCGCACCTCCGACCTGGAGAAGGAGAATCTCGGGTTGAAGGCTCAGAATAGCGAGCTGACCCGGGTTGTCCTTCCTCCACCTCCTCGCAGCGGCAAAACTCAGACGTACTCAGAGTGCGAGATGGAGTAGGTGATGCAGAAGAAAACGATCGTGGAAATGAAGCATATCTTCCGCACCCTGAAGGGGGCAGACCTTCTCTCCGGTAAGGCGATGCGGCTGATAGTCGAGGAGGTGGTTCTGGAGCTGTTCTTATCAATGCCGGAGTCTGACGACAATGAGAGCGAGCGGTCTGAGGACCACCCTTAGATTCCAATGTATTTTGATATTCTGAATTTTGGCTGGTGTGATCGCCACGACATTTGTAATAGAACCTTTTGATGGAATGAAATGAAATTTTACTTTGTTCCTTTTCTTTTGTAATTCTTTTATTTTTGCCTCGCCGCAACGTACTCCCACACCCTTCATGCGTTACTTGCACGCCTTTCACACGACACTCGATCGCCTTTCACGCAGCACTCGCGCACCTTTCACGTGGCATTCGTGCACCTTTCACGCGTAGTTATTCGTTAAACACGCGTTCGCTTACCCCCATCCGGAAGCTCGCGAGCATTGCAACTCTTTCACCACATTGCGTACCCTTATGACAACGATTTCTTCAGCCGTCTGACGCATCTCGCTTCTACATCATACCAGGCTCGCTTGCACTCAGATACCACGAGCGAGGCTTCCCCATACTGTTTCGTGCGTGCCATTTACCTTGACCGATTTATTTCAATCTTGTTTATCATCTCTGTACCTATGAGCCCCTGACTCACTCATCTAGGTATACTGACATTTTCCCTTGCTTTGGTACATGCGAGCAAGGTCCTCCCTGCGGGAGGCCTTGTATTGCTGATTTGTTTTGCCGACATCTTGCTAGGCAAGCTCTATTTTATTTCGCTTCCTGAATGACTTACCGACCCTGCCGACTAGTGAGAGCCAGACAGTGTTATTCCAGGGTCATGTCACAACCTTTACCTTGCCAGCCTCTCCCGAGATCAACCAGACCCACCGTCTAATGAGAGCCCAACAAAGGAATCGATCTGGGGCATTCCAGCACAACTTTACCTTACTATCCCCTCCAGAGATCAACCTGACCCACTGTCTAATGAGAGCCTGACAACATAATTGATCTGGGGTAATCCAACACAACTTTAACCTGCCAGCCTCTCCAGAGATCAACCTGACCCACCGTATAATGAGATCCTAATATTAGAATCGATCCGGGGCAATCCAGCTCACATTTACCTTGTCAGCCTCTCTAGAGATCAACCTGACCCACCTTCTAATGAGAGCCCGATAGAGGAATCAATCTGGGGCAATTCAGCTCACCTTTACCTCGCCGGCCTCTCCAAAGATCAACCTGACCCACCGTCTAATGAGAGCCCAACAATGGAATCGATCTGGGGCAATCCAACTCACCTTTACCTTGCCAGCATCTCCAGAGATCAACCTGACCTGCCATTTAATGAGAGCCCGACAACGGAATCGATCTGGGTCAATCCAACTCACCTTTACCCTGTCAGACTCTCCAGAGATCAACCTGACCCACCATCTAAAGAGAGCCCGACAACGGAATTGATCTGGGGTAATCCAGCTCACCTTTACCTTATCAGCCTCTCTAGAGATCAACCTGACCCACCATCTAATGAGAGCCCGGCAGTGGAATCGATCTGGGGCAATCCAGCATTCGAGCACACCATATGGACATATAACAAAAAAGGACAACATCAACTTATAAAAAATTAACATATGAAATAGTTTAAGGGTAGAAATGCTTTAAGTTACCCCCGCTCCAAGCTTGGCTGAGGGGTATACCTTCCATCACGTCCTGCCTCTCCATCTCCCTGTCCATCTTTTCTACCTCTGTGTTGGGAAAAACACCCTTGTAATTTATCTAACAAATTATCTTAAAGTGATTTCATCATCTAGGATGTATTACCCATATTGTATAGAGAGGGTAATCTGGTCATTAGATGTCCTAGGATATCATATTCACTTAGAGTGTTAAGACCAAGTCTAAGATAAGCACAAATTTAGTTGCGTTAAAACTTACGTCGAATAAAAGTCGACGCAACTTCGACTAGAAGTCGACACAACTCTGACTGAAAGTTGAAGTAACTCAGACTAATTGTCGAAGTATCAAGTGAAGTCGACGCAACGTTGAAATGAACGCAACACAGAAGGAAGAGCCTATCGAAGCCATCTTAGAAGTCGACGTAACTTCGACTTCTATTCGACGCAGAAGATGAAGTTCAAGTTCAAGTTTTCAACTCGATGGATACGCCGATAATTACTTGATGCAACGTCGACAACTAAGTTCAGCCAAAGCTAAGAAGGAATTCGAAGCCATTTTTATAAGAACTCAGAGGTGTGTCGATATGAAGCCATTTTCTGCTGTCCTTTTTGATCCTTCTCCAAAGTCTTTCAAAGATGAAATTTGAATTACAATAGCTTGTTTATTGCCAAGAATGAAATGAAGTATTTCAGAGGAACAACAAAGACATTCTTGGAAGTTATTCAAATCAGATGGATGGGTCGGGAAATATAAATCGAAGGAAATACACAATGCCCAATACATATTCCTTCTAAGGACAGAACATAAGTGTTGGGAATATTGCCCTCAATGTTCCATAGATTTGAAGAGGCATCACATTCAATGCTAAGTACATATTGTATTTTATAATCCCTCATTTACATCATGTCTATGCAGGGTTAGGTAATTCCAATCATTGGAATAGTTCTCTGGTTTTACTGTCAAAGCCGCTAAGACGACAACAAGGTCTCAGCTGAACCACTGAGACGCATCCAAAGCCGCTAAGAAGGAGTCTGACTCAGCTGAGCTTCATTTAGATAGAAACCGCTGAGAAGACTAACTGTCTCAGCAGATCCACTAATATGAAGACAGCTTAGCTGCTGAGACTGAAGCCTATCGCAACCCAACCATTGAGACAGATTCATATTTGAATAAAGGCCTAACGGGATCTACTTTTGGCGCAAGTGGGTGGAAATCAAAGATAACATTTTCTATTTCTGTCCATGTTGTTTCAGAGCCCTCTTTAGAGCCATTGCAGATTGGAGGGAGTATAAAAGAAGATGTTAGGGCATTATAGAAGGGTGTGGAACATAATCTGAAAGAGAGCTACTATACTATTGACGGCTTCCATAGTTTTCTCAATCTGCTTCTTGAAGCTTCATGCAATCAATTGAGACAAGATTGTTCTTCCTGATTCAATCTAGAAGAACAAGTTGATCCTTTTTCATCTACTGAAGAAGAAGATCAGATAGATGTAAGGACTGAAGCTACTGCCATTCAGCCTTGCTTATAGACTGCACCTGCTGTGCATTAACAACAGAAGACCAACACTGAAGGATATATCTTTACAGTTCTCCGTTGTAAGTAAACATTATAACCTCTATAAGAACATTATTGTTCTGAGTGTGTAGGGCCTTGTGCCTGAGTTTGTAGGGCTGTTGAGCCTGAGTGTGTAGGGTTGTTGAGCCTGAGCTTGTAGAGCTATAGTTCCAACATGGGTGCAAGATTTCTGAGGAGATTTGAGGTTGGGCTTCTTGATAGGCCTAAGGTAGGAAATCTGGAGCATTTCTGAGGTGTAGGAGTTGGAGCACTCTGAGAGGTAGGGTTGTTGAGTCTGAGGTAGGGTTTGGAGCAAACCTTAGAGATCTTGAGGGATCTGAGTTGTAAGCTCTTGGAGCTGAGTTTTGGAGGAGTTTGCCTTGTTTAACACACTGTTAGAAAGGTGTAGAGGGAAAGTGGACTACCCATAGACACACTATTTTGGGGAACCACTATAAATAGCTGTGTATTTTCTGTGTTGTGCATTTATTTTATATAATCTCTAACAACAACTAGCTGTAACTAAGAAAATTTAAAGAAACCCATTCACCCCCTCTAGGTGAAATAGATTACTACCTAGTAAACTATCAAGTGGTATCAGAGGTAGGTTGGTCAATAAAGACTTAACAGTCTGACCATATCCTACAAGGAGTAGTCAAGTCTGAATCCAATGGCTGCCACTGGAGGTCAGAAAGAGATGAGATCTATGAAGTTGCCCATATACATAAAGGAGACTTTTGGCATATGGAAGCAAAGGGTAAGGATGTTCATGGAAGCCTCAGACCCTAGGATACACATTACTATCAAGGAGGGTCCTTTTGTCTTCACAAGCCCTCCACTATAGATCCAACAAGGCAAGTGACCAAGTCATATGCTGAAATGACTAAGGATGAGATTGCACTTGATACCATGAACAAGAGAGCACAAAATATAATAGTTAATGCAATTGATGATTCTACCTTCTAGAACTTGGTGCACTGTGAGACTGCCAAGGACATGTGGGATACACTCATAGTGTATATGGAAGGCGCAAAAGAAGTGAGGGATGATAGGAAATCCCTCCTTAATCAGGAATATGAAGCCTTCAGGAAACACAACCTGGAATGCATAGTTGACTGCTATGAAAGGTTCTTTAGAGCGGTAAATGAGTTGAGGACCTATGGAAGGGTCTTTAGTCATTATGAGCTGAATGACAAATTCTTAAGATCTCTAACTAGAGATTGGGATACAAAGATCCGTGTCATCAGAGAAGTGGCAAAGTTGGGTGAGACTATTTGGAAAGTTGCTCTCATATGAGATGCATATGTCTGCAAGGAAGGAGGAGGACACATCCACCAGGCCTTATGCAAGGGAGAGAGCTATGGCTCTCAAAGATGAAAGCTCTAAGAAGAGCAAAGAAAGAAAGCCTTCTCCACTAAGAAGGGTTGCTGACTCAGAAAATTCTGAGTCCAACACATCTGACAGAAACTCATCAGATGAGGAGTTTGTTGTCTTCTCAAGGCACTTCAAAAAGCTGATGAGGAGGAAGTAGTGAAAGAACGAACCTTCCTCCTCTTCACATCCCATAAAGGAACACAATAGATCAGAAAGACAACACCCCAAAGGTGACATGTATGACCTTAAACATGTTAAACATATTTCATATAATGTTATATGTTATTGCTGCAGCAAGCCTGAACATGTCATAGCTGACTATCCAGTCAAGAGAAAGGAAAGAGGCGATAAGAAGCCTCATCACCAGAAGGGAAGAAAAGGTGAAAAATCCTTTCTATCAAAGAAGGAGAAAAGCTGGAGTGAATCTGAGTCTTCATCCTCAGATTCTGAAGAAGAAGAGGACGCCTACATTGGACTGTTTATTGCTGAAGAGGATGAAGATTATCCAGCTGCTAAGGTTGTCATTAGGGCCCCTCTGTCACATTCATATAGTGACGTTGCGGAGGATGAAGATGACAAAGAATGTTATGGCTTAATGACCATGTCTGATGATGAAAAAAATCAGGATCATCCTGATCAGGTATCAACTCCTCTCCTTCCCTCTTTTGATTATTAGTCAGTTCCAGGATCTGAAGCATGTGCATCTAATGATGAAAGTGCTTCTGAATCTAAAGTGGATGTCAATCAATTGATTGACAAGTATGATGCTCTTTTAGAAGCTCTGAAAAAGAACAAGAAGCAAGCAAAGAGGCAAGCTCTAGATATTGCTTCCCATTAGTAGGTAAAACCTGAATGCACTGAGTCATCTACCCAGATGGCTTAGATGAGTAGATAAATAAGTCAGCTGAAGGGAAATACAATATTCCAATTAAGCATCATTAGCTAAAAGAATAAGGTCATTAAGGACCTTGAGGAGAAGCTTCTCAAAGAGAAGAGCTTGGTGGCTCAATTCTCCAAACCCAAATCCATACTACCTATTATTGACACCTTCTCCTCCCAAACTAATAGGAGAGGGATAGGTTTCCATAAGGTGGCAGTAAGTGCTAAGAATGGAGGAAAGAGACAGGCTAAAGCTAAGCCTCATACCACCTTTCAAAAGGTGTTGCTTTCCTCCAACAGGTATGACCAGGACAACATGTATGGTCACTGGATGAATGGAAATTCCTATAGGAAGGAATATACTCCTTACTATAGCAGAAGAAAGGGCATGGGGATGAGTGCTTTTAAAGCTCCTCATGAAAAAATTCAAATGGCCCATCCAGGACCATTTGTATTTGGTACTTCAGCCCCTTCATTCAAGGATAAGGAAGCAGGTTCTTCCAAATCCCACTTAGCAAACACATGGCTGTTGTCAAGCCTATAATCAAGTCAAACTGCACAGTATTTGATGCCATCAACTCCTGCTTAGCTGTCAAGCTAAGACCAGCTGATGTCACTCAGATAAATTCTGCTAAGACTAACTATAGACAGTCAACCAGCCAGGTTATTGCTAATAGGAATGGGAAGAATGTTGCTGCCTTATTCACTGAACACAAGCATTCTGATGCTCCTTCCACCTCAAAGAGTGTTCAGAAAAGAAGGTACAACATCCATGAATGTTGGTGATGTGGTAAAGTGAGACACTTTGCCATAGATTGTTGGTACAACACTACTGTGCCTAATGCAAAGAGGAGCGGGAATCTTTATTGCTTAAATTTTACTCGCAATAATTCTTTATCTCCTGTATGTCTTGTAGCTAATGAAAGTGAATCTCTTTGTGTTCAATGACACAAAAGACTTGCGCACATTAATTACAAGACAATATACATACTATTCTCTAAAAATCTTGTTAGGAATAATCCAAATTTGAAATGTATTAAAAGTGGTCCCTGTGATGCATGCCAAATGGGCAAGCAAACAAGGGCCATCTTTAAATGTATTGGCTCCAAAAACACTGAAAGATGTCTATATCTATTACATATGGACTTGTTTGGTCCTTTGCCCATTCAGAGTCTATGTGGGAAGTTATATACTTTAGTGATTGTTGATGATCACTCAAAATATACATGAGTATTCTTCCTTAAGAAGAGATCTGATACTTTAGATATCTTCATAAACCATGTAAAGACAATCCAGAATGAACTACAATGTACTGTGGTCAGAACTAGAACTGACCATAGTACCAAATTTTAATCTGACGCCATGACAAAGTTTTGTCAAGAATTTGGTATCACCCAAGAGTTTTCCTCTCCAAGGACTCCACATCAAAATGGTGTGGCTGAGAGGAGGAATAGGACCATGATAGAAGCTGGGAGAACATTGCTTAGTGACTCCTCACTTCCAGAATATTTCTGGGCTGAGGCAGTTAATACTGCTTGTTTTGTCCTCGATAGAGCTTCCATCAATAAGGACCTTGGATTAACCCCCTATGAGATTCTAAAAGGCAAACAACCAACAATTTCATACTTTAGATTCTTTGGTTGCAAAAGTTATATTTTGAATAATTGAAAATACCAACTAACAAAGTTTGCTAAAAAATGCAATGTTTGGGTTCTTGTTGGATATATATAACATAGAGAGCCTATAGAGTATTCAACAAGAAGACTCATGTGGTATAAGAGTCTATGCATGTTGTCTTTGATGAGACCAACCTACATTATAAGGGCTGGTCCAGTTCTCCTATTTTGATAGGTAATGAGAAGAAGATGCAAGAAATGTCTATCTAAGACATACCCAACACCAACAGAATCTATTCTGAGGCTGCTGTTCCTGAAGATGAAGATCAGCAGGCTGCTGAAGAACTTGCTGCTCTAGAAGTAAAGCTGCAGATTGCTGACAGATTGCATGCAGTAACCAGGCATCTAAGGGATCATCCAAGGAACCAGATAATTGGAGATGAGAACCAAGGGGTGATCACCAGAAGCAGGGCTCACAATGAAGCTCTATTCCTGAGATTTTTGTCTCAGATGGAGCCCAAGAAGTTTGAAGAAGCTAATCAAGATACCTTTTGGATTCAAGCCATGCAGGAAGAGATTCTACAATTCAAGAGGTGCAAAGTATGGAAGTTGGTGCCAAAACCTCAAGGACACAACATCATTAAGATTATTTGAGAGCGCCGCAATAGCTTTCCGGATGTGGGTAGAATTCGGCGGGCACGTTCGAGGTGTCTCACGAGTACTCCTACTTCGAGGAACTAAACTTTATCCTACTTCGATGGATAGAAGGAACGGTCTTTCCTTCTTTTGGAATATCAATGATTAAGCCGCGGCGGCGCCGCCGAATTCATTTAATTATCTTAGAAAGGGAGAGTTTTTGCAAGTCTTTGTATCGTTATTATCCAAACTAATCATTTGAAAAGGCAAGTATACCTTATCGTGTATAGTATAAAATAAATTTTTAGAAAATTATCAAGGTCGTATTTTTCCATAGTCTCGTCGAGTACTGCTACTTTGAGAATACAACTATTATTTTATCGGATAAAAACGTGATTTAAAGAAATTAAAATTACAGAAAATAAAAAATAGAAAGAAAGTTACAGAATTGAAATTGCATAATTAAAAGACAAAAATGCAATCTCTACCCGAATTGGTAGATGGGAAATAAATGCGTGAGTGAGTTCTACCCAAACGGGTAGACGGGAAATAAATACGTGAGCGAGTTCTACCCAAATGGATAGACAAGAAATAAATGTGTTGCAATAAAAGTAAAACTAAGCTATTAAAGGAAATAACGAAAACATAAGTAACGAAACGTAAAATAATGGAAAGAAAAATAACGGAAACGGAAAACAACGAAAGCAGAAATTGCGGGAACGAAAATAACGAGAACGAAAATTGCTTCGAAACAAAAATAAATGAAAACATAATATTCGGCTCTAATCTCTACCGCATCAAGGAAGAAAAAGAATGAAAATTACGGCGGCGAATACTTTCGAATCAAAGCGAAAATAAACGAAAACGTAATATTCAACTCCATCGATTCCGCGTCAAGGAAGAAAACGAGCGAAAGTTACGAAGACGAATAAATTACAATTAAAATGAAAACCAAAATTACGGCAATAAATAAAAACTAAACTTGAAAATGCGTGAAATAAAAACTAAACTTATTTATTGCCATAATAAGATATTACAAGAAATAAAAATACAAGAAATAAAAAGACAAGAAATAAAAATTACAAGAAATAAAAACATTACAACAATTAAAAAGAAAATACAAAAAGAAATAAAAAATACAAAAAAACAAAGGTGGAAAAGGATGGTGGAAGATCACCCCAAAATGGGCAATCCAAGAGGGAGAAATAGTGGGGGGGGGACCTCTATTTATAGACAAAATTGGGCTGCATTTAACAAAAAAAGAGTTGAGGAAGATGCTAGAAGAGCAGCTGGGGGTTTGAAGGGCAACTGGCGGTTTGACTAGAGTTGCCGATTTTAACTTGAGAGCTATGGGGTGCGGATAGCAGGTAGCAGCTGGCGGGTTGAAGGGAAGCTGGCGGTTTGCAGGGCAGCTGGAGGTTTGGGGTGCGGATAGCTGGATTTAATCCAACAAAAATGGCGCTGGCCTGGATTCGATCCCGTAACCTCAAGGGAGGCTAGCCAAACCAAGTCCATTGAGCCAAGCGAGCTTCTCTGTTGAACACAAAAACATATATATATTTATATATATATATCATAATATGTTAGAATAACAAGTACTATAAAGATGGGAAGGGAAAATCGACATCCCGTCCCGTCGATCGACGGGAAGGGATGTCGATCGGGACTTAGGCTAGCGAGAAGCTGATCGACGGGACGAGAAGAAAAATTGACATCCCGTCCCATTGATCGACGGGAAGGGCTGTCGATCGCAGGGCTGTCGACGGAATGCTTAGGTAGGATCGATATCCCGTCTCGTCGATCGACGGGAAGGGAAGTTGATCACGGGAAGGGAGGTTGAATTACAAAAAAACAAGGAAAAATCTTTACATATTTATTTATTTATATTTACATATATAGATAACTTATATATTTAACCTATTTAAGGTTTATATATATAGATATAGTTTTTATTTAATAAATATTTTTAAATACTTTCATACTTACTTATATAGTTTCATATATTTATACGAGTGACAGTGCACCCCCATGCGGGCAACATTTGTCATGGGGCGACATTTTTCATGTGCGGCGACATTTTTCGTAGGGGTGACATTTGTCATGGGGGGCGACATTTGTCGTGGGGGGCGACATTTGTCGTGGGGGCGGCATTTGTCGTTGGGGGGCGACATTTGTCGTTGGGGGGGGGGGGGGGGGGGGGGCAACATTTGTCATTGGGGGCGATATTTGTCGTGAGGGCGACATTTGTCGTGGGGGCGATATTTGTCGTGAGAGGCGACATTTGTCGGGGGGGGGGGGGGGGGGGGGGGGCATTTGTCGTATGGGGAGCGACATTTGTCGTGGGGGCGAAGTTTGTCGTGGGAGGAGACATTTTGCCTTTGGATGCGACAAATGTCGTGGGTGGCAACAAATATCGTTGGAAGCGATGTTTTGTCATAGGATGCGACATTTATCGTGAGAGGTAACATTTGTACCCCAACCGTGACAGTACCCCAACCACAACAGTCGCTCCGCATGCAGTCACCTTCGCTCGGGCTTACAGAATTTGCACAATGGTTGACCCTCCGACACCCAGGCTATGAAGCATATTTCATCAATGGCATATAAATAGAAATCTCCTTCTCCGTTGATAAAATCGAACACACTCCTCTCACCAGTTAAACCACCGTCCTTCATTAACCCCACCAATACTATTAAATCAACCTTAACTTGTGAAGGTATATAGAATGAGTCTTAATATGCAGTGAAGAATAACTAATCCATTGCATGTTAGTACAATTGTTTTTGATAAATTTGACATATGTTTATGAACTAAAATGATCGAATGCAGAACGAAAAATGAAGATATAATAAAATGTGTAGCAGTAAAATAATTAAAAAGATCGATAAATTAAACTTCAATTAATTGACAGTGCATACCTAGCTTGTTTCCTTTATAATAAAAAGAATTGCACGGACATCCTGTCGTAATGTGTTGGAATATTTTGCAAACTTCTCCACCAATTACTAAGCTCAGAGATAAGAGCTCAAGAAGTTGGCGGGCAAGTTTCTCCATCTGCCTCGCGTACTCCTAGCAAAGAAACTCCGGTATTGAAATTTTGATTAGAGCAATTGTGAGATGAGATCATAAGATCACAATATATCTGGTCGATTAGAAAGAATTGCTCAACCATCATCTCCTATTGCATATCTGGTCGAGCAAATGTGTTGGAATATATTCCATGCGCAATTTCTGAAACTTAAATGCCAAAAAAAAATAGCAATGATAATTTAGAACACTATAGCTTGTAATAACAAAAGAGGACCCTAAAGATGAGAAAAGAAGCCTTACAATTAGGCCCCTAAAGATGAGAAAAAGAGGACCCTACCTTATGCTGGAGAGGGTGAAGATGACCACCGGCAAGGATTCATTTGAATGGTGCAAGAGTAGCCGATACCTCTAATTGTTCTGTAGGAAATCATTTATTGGGGTTAGATTAAGAATTGAAATCCCAAAAGCGCACACACAGACATACATGAAAATCCATGAAGAAACAAAGAATCCAACTTCCTGAATTATACTTGAAAAAAATAGTAAACAAAACCAATTATATGCATGTGTTATACTTGCAGGATTTGTGCTTGCATTGTATATAAATTTGTATCTCTGTGCGGTGGCGCCACTTATGAATAAATTAATTTCAAAAAACATGCATCTCTTTGCAGTGATAACAACAGGCCTCCTTTGTCTTGAGAAGTAATTTGAATTCTAGTCGTGAGAAGTAATGATGTGTTTGCTGAATACGCATCGCCTTTGCAAAGAGAACATAAACATATGTCGAAGCAAGCAACCAAACATTACTATTTAAATGAGAACAAATCAAACATTGTAGGTATTAATTTGGTGGCATAAGAGAATGAGGAAATCCTAAATTATGTGTTTTTCTAAATCTCAAAGCACTTAATCCAAAAGCACTACCAACTTACAAAATGGCGCAGATAAATACCTTTGATGGAGGCTAAAATTATGTCCTGAAGACGCCTTTTAAGAAGCCGACTCTTGAGGGATGATCTGCAAAATGAGCAAAATAACACAACTTGAAAATGTTACCCTAAAAACAGATTTAGAAAAGATAAATAAATATAATAATTGTTGCGGAGAAGAAGTGTGGCATTACCTTATCTTACTGAGAAGATAGTGATTAAAGACGGAACTCTTGCCGAGCCTTTAGTTCCCAACCATAAAATGATCGAAATCCTAAGACCAAGAAATCCTAAGACGAAGAAAACATATGTGAAAGTATGAAAGTGAAAGTAAGACCAGCATATTTAGTTATCCCATTGGGACAAAACAACAAACACATGCAATGCAAGACAAAGAATAATGCAGTTGCTCTAATGAAAACATAAGGGGAAATAATATCCTTTGGGTACAAATGACGTATAAGCAGAGAAATATGTGAGAGATTAAAAAATTGTGCATCATTAAACTATATATGAACAATTACTGATATGATGTGAACCATTAGTTTAGCTGGTATTTATCATCATCCATTTCCACTCACTGCATCACTGAACTTCGCATGTCGATCAGCTTCTTGGTCCACTAATGAATCCTTAGATTCCTCGGATTGAGCTATTTTCTGCTCCATAAACTTTGCATTCAGACAGATATCCGAATTTTCACATATCAGGTGAGTTAGCTAACCTTTTTTTGCATCGTCACTGTTGTGTCTTCGTGGATGATGACGGTGGGAGATGAAGCATTTTCGCCAAGAGCTAGGTAGCATCGCTGACTTCTCCTTGCCATCAAAAAACCCCAAATGAAAGATTAATAGAAGATCCGAAATCAGAATCTACCTTAAAAAATGGCGGAAGAGTAGTGTAAATCCCAAAAAAGAACGCTTAATGCAGTAAAATACCTCGATTAATCATGAATTTAGAGCTTAGAAACTGGGGGGTAGAGATTTCACGGTGGCATCCCATGGAAGAATGTGATGGCGAGCCTTGGCGGGAGTGTCGTGGAGGGATTTCCCCAGGGAATAGAAGCATCACATGTTAGATTGGGCAGTGGGAGATTGAACATGAACCTGGGTTGCATATCGGCTGCGAGACTTCGAGAGTGCGAGGTTGGTCCTTTTTGGAAGACCGAAGAAGATGAGGGATGCTTCGATGTTGTGAATCTCAGAGGCGACGGAGAAGGAGCTGTTGGGAGCGGGATTTCACAGCGGTTTGAGAGCCGCGAGATCGGGAATAAGGAGAGACGGTGGCATGTTAGGGCAAGTAGCGCGCGATGTGATTATAACGTGGGCAGCCGGAACTGCATTCAAAATAAAGCGAAATGTCAAAAATGGACGGTGTGATCCTTTATCTAACGGTCATGATGAATAGTAAGTCTCATATAGCTAACTATATTATCATACCACCATATTTCTTTTTAAAGTAATATAGATATATACTTAAATATAATTATATATATATATAAATATAAGTTAAAACAAATTATTTATTAAATAATTTACATGAAATATTACAAATTTTGAATAAAACTATAAAAAAGCCTATATAGAAAATACGTATAATTTACTATTCATCAAGCGCAACATCATTGGCACCAAATGGATCTACAGAAACAAGCTAGATGAGAATGACATCATCATCAAGAATAAAGCTAGACTGGTAGCCAAGGAATACAAGCAAGAAGAAGGTATTGACTTTGATCAAACCTTTGCCCCAGTTGCAAGGTTAGAAGCAATAAGATTATTCCTTGCCCATGCTGCCCACAAGGGATTCAAGGTATACCAGATGGATGTCAAGTCAGCCTTCCTAAATGGGGATTTGAAAGAGGAGGTATATGCGTAACAGCCGTCAGGTATTGTATATCCAACTCTTACCTCCCATGTTTATTTACTTAGGAAAGCATTATAAGGTCTAAAGCAAGCCCCTAGGGCTTGGTATGAGACATTGTCTAGCTTTCTCATCAAGAACAAGTTCTTGAGGGGAAAGATAGATAGTACATTATTTCTTAGGGAAACAAAGGGCAAGTGTCCCCTAGTCCAAATTTATGTCGATGACATAATTTTTGGGTCTACTGATGACAACCTTTGCAAAAGGTTTGCCAACCTTATGCATGGGAGTTTGAGATGAGCAGTATGTGAGAGCTCAAGTACTTTTTAGGCCTCCAAATGAAATAGTCTGATGAGGGAATATTCATCTCTCAGACCAAGTACACTAGGGAGCTTATCAAGAAGTTTGGGATGAAATCTGCTTCCACCATGAAAACTCCCTAGACAAGGATGAGAAGCGAAAACCCTTTGATGAATCCATGTACAAGTGTATTATTGGATCCCTGTTGTATCTGACTGCTAGTAGACCAAACATTATGTATGCAACATGTGTTTGTGCTAGGTACTAAGCATGCCCTAAGGAATCTCACTACTCATCTACAAAGAGGATTTTGAGACACCTTAAAGGCCTTTGATACCCTAAGAACAATGATTTTGAACGGACTGTCTTTTCAGATACAGATTTTGCAGGATGCAAAGAAGATAGGAAAAGCACAAGTGGAACTTGTCAATTCCTAGGAAGGAGGTTGATCTATTGAAGCAGCGAGAAGCAGACTAGTGTGCTAATATCGACAGCAGAGTCTGAGTACATTGCTGCAGGGAGCTGCTGTGCACAATTGCTGTGGATACAACACCAACTAGAGGACTACAACCTCAAGGTAAGTAATTCTCTACTATTTTGTGACTCATCCAGTGCTATCTCTATTGCTAAGAATCATGTTTCTCATAGCAGGACTAAGCATATAGAGATAAGGTATCATTTTATTAGAGAACATGTAGAATGTAAAGATATCTGCCTTGAACATGTCCCCACTGAAAATCAAGTTCCAGATATATTTACAAAGCCATTGAATGAAGCTAAATTTAATGGTTTCAAAATTGAGCTAGGAATGTTGAAATTAGAATTGGCCTCAATATTTCATTTTGTCTATCATATTTGTTGTTTTATTCCTTAAGCTTTGCTATAAGATAGTCATGCTTTAAAACACTTAGTGACATGATAAGGGAGAAAGACATTCTAATTTAAAAGGGTTCACTGCTAGGCAATGAGTTCTGCTGAGATAGTCTCAGCTGAACCGCTGAGACATCTAAGTCGTCTCAGCGGTTAAGTTTACATTATCCCAACGGTCAAGCTTTCCATCTCAGCGGATCCTCTGAGATGGGATTGCCAAAATTAAAACATAAATTAATTAAGTCTAATTAACATCTCACTTTAAGAATAAATTGTAATAAACCTATAAATAGTGATATGTTGATTAAATCACACTTTTCACACTCTAAACCCTAACTAGCCATCGAGATGACCCTTCCTTTCCCGCCGACTCAGCGGCTCATTTTTCTTCAAGCATGGCGCCAAAGAGTTCAAAGGATCTTTTGGAAGGGTATGAAATAATCAGAAATGGCTTTCAACAAGCTAATGCTGAGATTAAAGATGCGATTCAACTTCTGGAAGGTCAAGGGTTAGAATATCTACTATCAGAGTCATTTGTGATTCTCAGAACTGAAGTTCTGGAACTGTATAGTAAAGCAAGGCTCTTATCCTCCAAGTCCTCCTTAAAATACACAATTGGAAGCTCGAAGATTAAGATATCTCCAAGGAAGCTGGAGAAAGCATTTCAACTTCCATCTTGCAGTAATGATGAGGAAGACAGTGTGTCTGAATAAGACAAAGAAAAAGCCCTCAAATGGTGTGAGTATAGTGATGCCAAGACTGGTTCACTAAAGAGGAAATATTTCAGTCAAAAAGAAAAGCTACTATCAGATATAGTAGGCAAGGCATTACTTTGCAAACCAGGGTCCCAAGATACTATTTCAAAGTTTATGTTTGAGCTGATGACTAGAGTGGTCTTGAAGAAAAAGACCTCATGGGCTGCTGTGATCTTCCAAAGGATCAAAGAATGTCTGCAGGCTCCAAAACTAGGCAGAATTCTTTCTCTATACCTTCTGAACTCATATCCTAAAGAATTTGATAGCTCTAAAGTATCCAACCTTCACTACCTGAAAAGAATGGAAATAAGAACTCTAGAGAGATTCTCAAGGGTGCTCCTAATGAGTCGGCCCTTCGAGGTTAAGGAGAAGAAAAGAAAGTTAGTCAAAGGACTAAAGAAAGCTAGAATAGTAAGTTCTGATTCAAATTCAGAAGCTGTTGAAAATGTCCCTGCTGAAAATGATCAAGGATATGCCAGCAATCTAGACAAAGATGTTCATGAAGAGCATGTCAGTGAAGAATATAAGGATCATGCTGCTACTGTAGAGCATGAGAAAGATGAGGATGCTGCTGCTGATGAAGAGAAGTCTAATGGAAATGAAGGAGATCATACTCAAAGTGATGCTCCTAATCCTCAAGAAGCTGACAACAATGCACAAGATGTGCCTGCTGATTCTGAAAGAAATGATGAGGAGCAATCAAACTCTCCCGGTGATTTGCTAAGTAAGATTGACACAATTACTCTTAATCTTAAAAGAAGGATAAGTCTAATCCCTGAAAACTCCCCAGATTTCTGGGATTCAACTGATCCAGAAAGGATGGATGCCCTATCTGAGGGGGAAGAGAAAGATAACTTATCAGGTGATGAAGAAGTCAACATTAACATTGAAGATGGAATTGATGTTGATCACACTGATCAATATGCAGAGACTGCTGAGAAGAATGATCAAGCTGAGGGGGAGCATGGTATCCCTACTCTGACTAAGGGGGAGTGAAATGCATGCAATGGAGCCATCCACTCTAAATGAGTGTGATAAATAAGCCCTCCAAGAGAAAAGCATACCCATAGTGGTAGCTAAAAAACAACAATCCCCCTTTGCTGAAGTACAACCCTCCACCTCCACAATCTCAAATGAACTTATCCTAAGTTCTATAAGTACACTCATTGATATATTCCAGATATATTCCAAAGCCATATCTGTATTTCAAAAGGCAAGAGAACAAGAGAAAAATAGCTGAGATGAAAGTTATTGTTCCAAAACAAGAGCCTGATGATGGAGGTGCATAATGCTCAAGTGCAGCAAAGAGAAGAAAAATATGAACTAATGTATTTAGAATTTCATTTGAATAAAATGTAAACTGAAAGATGTATTAACATTTTGTCATTAATGAAATTGATAATTATGTTGAAATGATATCTTGTGTTTAATAGGCCAATGTTAGTCAGGCTTAATAGTGTTCTATATTAATGCTTAATATATACTGTGGTGCCTATATGTACTTAACAATGTTATTGTTATTGTTATATTATCATGACTATTATTCTTAATTTGTCATGATATCTTCTATGATGCCAATATTCAGTTAACAATTATTTGTTATGTTATCATGAATGTTATTTCATATGTTGTCATGATATGTTTTTCTGGTTATGTATCTTAGCATTGTTGTATGTTCTACCTTCTTCAAATAGAGGGAGATTGTTGGGAATATTGCTCTCAATGTTCTCTAGATTTGAAGATGCATCACATTTAATGCTAAGTACATATTGAATTTGATAAACCCTCTTTTACATCATGTCTATGCAGAGTTAGGTAATTCAAATCATTGGAATAGTTCTCTAGTCTTACTGTCATAACTGCTGAGACAAAAGCACAGTCTCAGCTGAACCGCTGAGATGCAGCTAGAGCCGCTGAGAAGGAGTCTGTCTCAGCTGAGCTGCATTTAGACAGAAACTACTGAGAAGACTAACGGTCTCAGTGGATCCGTTAAGATGAAGACAACTTAGCCGCTGAGAATGAAACCTGTCTCAGCCCAACTGCTGAGCCAGATTCATATTTGAATAAAGGCCCGACGGGATCTACTTTTGGCGCAAGTGGCTGGAAAACAAAGATAACATTTTCTATTTTTGTCCATGCTGTGTCAGAGCCCTCTTCAGATGTAACATCCCCCAAATAGCTAGACCCTAAGTTGGTTTTGATATGACTAGGTCATGATGAAACCATAGGAAGAGCTCAAGACTATGTGAATTTAGGTGAGAAGGAGAAAACCCAAGTGGTATGCAAATAGCAATTTTTAGATACCAAGCCTAGGGTTGGACTTTAGGGCCCCACCTTGATCCTTGACCCCACCATAGCATCCCTAACCCATTAGGGGTCTCCTTGGAGCCCTAGGGACCCATTGGGGTCAACCTAAGAGCCCAATTTGACTAAAGTCAACCTTAACCCTAAATTGGTCAAACTAACTCAATTAAGGTCAATTGGCCCTCACCATGCCAAATTGACCTTGCCCCTACCCTTGTATGGGTACTAGGATCCTAATGGACCAAAACGCCCCATCATGGGGCCTCCAATTTGACCAAATTGTCCTAAAACCTTAATTTGGTCAAAGTGCCCTAATAAGGGGCAATTCACCCTCACTCTGTCAAATTGACTCCACCTAGACCTTACTAACCCTTCAGGGAAGCCAATGGAGCCCAAGCCACCATTTGGGGTCAACCCAATTGGTTAATTTGACCAAAGTCAAATTTGCCTTAATTTAGGTCAAAATAACCTAGTTTGCCCAAATTGGACCCAATCCATTTGGGCTAGGCCCAACTAAAGTGGTCCACCATCTGGTGGGCCTAGTAATTACTGAAATTACCTCTTAAGATTCTGTATTTGCTGATTAGGAGAGAGAAAAGGGAAGTTTCCCCCAAATCAGAGAGAGAGAGAAAAGTGTATTCATGGAGAATAAATGCTGTGACCCTTCAATCCCTCCCCAATTGATGTGCATTCATCTCCCCCTTCAGTTACTAACGATTTTCTGGAGTTTTCCATGGCCAAGGGGGCTGATTAAGAGAAAATTTAGTGGTAACCGAAGCGGGTATCAATGGCCATTAATGGCTTTTAGGAATAAAGCTATCCCAGCCGATTTGAAACCTCCCATTTTCCTTCAGTGCTGAGAGAGGAAGAGAATCCCCAACCTTTCAGTGAGGATCATGCAGAGGAAGCTTAGATCGTCATGGCACCGAAAGCTCCAGCACTGTCCATGGCCACTCGCCGGAATTTGCGCAACCAAGCCCCTACTCAGGTCCGATCCTCTTCTCCTCCCTTGGTGCTAGATCTTTTCTAAATTTGGGGCTTGATCCGTGTTCAAAAGGGCCCGGATTGTGCTTCCGAAAGGGTGCGAAACGTACTCTTTTTCCCTCCTCTAAAATCCCGATCCGACCACCTCCGGGCGGCCAACCACCCCTATCGTCGGCCACCACCTCAACGGAGGTGGTGGTGTCATTGGCTGGACGGAAAGAGGCGTAGGTGGCCGGGAAATCACCCCGCAAAGAAGCTCAGGTCGGGCTGTCGCGCGCCGTCCATTCCTTGGGACGATGATAGAGAGCCGTCAGATCTACTTATTATTGTTTACGTTTATTTCATTTCATTCGTCGAACGCAATTGTGCGTTCGTCGAACGGAATTCTAGATTCGTCGAATGGAAATGGTTCGTCGATCGCGTTTTAGGCTTCGTCGATCTGATAGTTGAGTTCGACGAACTGATATTAGAGTTCGTCGAATGGAATTAAATTCGTCGAACGCTGGCTTTACTTAGTCGAACACAGATTTAATCTGTTTTCGTCGGGCGCAGTTAGTATTTCGTCGAACGCAGATTTGTTCTGCTTTCGTCAAGCGCTATAAGATTTCGTCGAACGCAGAGTTTAATTCATCGAACACAGCTTATATTAGATTTGATCAAACGCTGTTCACAATTCGTCGAGCGCAGTAAACATTTCGTCGAACGCAGAATCCCTTATATAAATAAATGTTTATGTAATTTCTGTCACATATTTTGCTATACCTAAATTTAATTATTAAAAATACTTAGGGTCCTCTGATGAAAAAGTGGTCAACATCAAAGTTGTAGCCCTTGGAGTCTACTGTGTTTTAAAATTGATTTCACCCCAGAAGAAGTTCTATAGCTCCCTATAGAGACAAAATGGTGGGACTGGTCCCTAGGGTAGGGCAGTGACTCTTTCCTTCATATCTTTTTATTGGTAGATGCTATGGCCTTGATATTTAAAACCGAGGCTAGTCACATGCACCCACACAAATACTATAATATCGGATTTTTAGGAGAACCTTTTTCTAAGGTTTTTGGGATAATTTCATAAATAATATATTAATTAATTAGTGGGTCAAAAGACCTCCAATGCCCTCCAAATTTTGGTGGGTGCTCCTTAGGGTTATGTTATGACATAGGTAAAAATCTCAGCCCAATTGGGACTGTTTTGATTGAGTAATTGGTTAACCCAAGTTAGGATAAATAGGGTCAAAGTTAGGGTATGGTGTTTATCTTAGGATGTTGTGGTCAGAACTCATCACCATGAGTTGAAGCCTTGTCCACTGGATTAGGATCACCTAAAACACCCCCATGAGTGAGTTGGGGTGGTGTGGAGGTGGATATGCCCTATGATCCTAGATTTACTCCTAGGTGTGCATTTAGGACCTTGTGAAGGCCATGTGGTCAAATGTCCCTTGATGATTATGAAACTTGGTGGATAAGTTCATAGGATGTAAATAGGCCTTGGGTAATTTTATAAGAATTTTAGGAACAAGTATTCCCTTTGAATTAGGTCATAACCCCTTTAGGGAAAATTCTTATAACAATTATTTACATGCTCAAAATGTCTTGGATGGAGATGAAACCTTTACAGTGCCTTTAAAATCATGTTTTGGACCTCTGGTAATTTTTGTGTATTTTAATAAATGATTTATCCAGTACTCCATTCACAAGGCACCTTTCTTGATTTAGACTTAAGAAAAATATTTGAGGGTCCAATACTACTTTATAAATTGTGCAAATTGGTGATAGGACATTTCAGAGTATTAGGAAGCTCTGTGAATTTTTATATAATTTTTGGAGACATAAATCAGTAGGCTACTTCACAACTTATCTTATTTGGGGTTTTCTTAAGGAATTCATTTAAGTGAGGAAATGATTCCCATAAATCCTGAAACTTAGTCAGTAGACTTTTCTGATGAATACAAGAGCTTGGTATTTTTCCCATAATTTTGGTGTAGATATTTTTGGTGGTTCCTTCATAAATCTACAAGTTTGGATAGATGACAAATAATATAAATAGAGGACAATTTCTTACTGTAAAAATATGATATGTTGTATTTGCTGTTATTTAGTCATCATAGATTTATCATAATTTTTGGAGAGCCATATCATAAGAATTCCTTATACTTCATGTTCATTTTCATACTTGACAAATGTTTGGAGAAATTAAAATAAATACTAAATAATTAAGGAAAAATATGATTCTCTGGATTTAGTCTTATAACATCATGATAGACCCCCAGTAATTATATTGAGTCAGTTGGATGAATATTTGGAGTACCTCTAATTACAAGCTTCGTATAGTTAGTTTTATCTGCATTTAGTAAAACTGTGGAACTTAGGTAACTAGTGGCCTACTAAGTGGGAATGGCATTTAGTTGGTGTACATGGTCAGGATGAAGAGATTTAGATCACCAAAAAGGAGTTATGTATTAAGAGTGTTTGGTGAGTTAAGGGTAAGGTAGTGCTTGGGATTGACGAAGGATCGTCTTTTCCCTAGCGTGTCATAAAGCACTTAGGTTTAACTCAAGTGAAATGATAAGAGGGGTGTTCTTATGGGTAGATACCAACAACACTAAGTGTCTTGAGAAAGGGAAATTTGGGGTTTCATCCCATTGTGGTTCCTAGTACCGTAGCGAGCCCCTCATAAGGTAATCCTCGGGAAGTCTAAGATTAACCATAAGTCGTGGGAGTAAGAAGTTGTTATACAAGATTAACTTAATAATACTCTCACTCACACCCCGTTATCACGGGAATATTAGTCAGTTTGGTCTTACGAGCGGTAGGCTCGGTGGTTGTAGCAGTAGACTAATTAATCTGGTGAGCTTGTGACTCAGTAAGTTTTGTTGGTACGGACGGGTTGGTCCGGCGAGCCGATGGCTCGGAAGGTTATGGTCACGGGCGGGATAGCCCGAGGAGCTTATGGCTCGGAGATAAATAGTAGAACATGTTTGCATGTGCACGATGGTGGTGGGTCTTCGATATTGGACGGTCGTTCACACCGACGTCAATACGTTGACTCGGCAAGTGTGGAATTTGCACTTAGCCATAAAAGTCTGGTGGTCCAGCCAGTAAGAGTACGCAGATGCTCCGCGGTTTTGCGTTGAGGCGTACGATAGGTCTAGGTTAGGTAGTGTGAATACCAACCTAGAGGTGGGCGAGGACCAACCCATCACTTCCGTTTGCCACTACGGGAGTATCCTGGGAGTCTTGCTAGCTCCAAAAAGGGGGAACTAAAGGTCTGTGCGCATAGAGTTGAAGTGTGTGAGTTGCACTTGTATGAACATAGCATAAACTGCATACCTTGCATGTCATAGCATAAACATTGCATTTCAACCCCTACCCCTATCGTATAAGTCGGTTATGGGACTTCTTATATGATAGGCCATGCTAAACGACCCCTTAGTCTATAGGTTTGTATGGGCATTCCTATAAATCAATGGTTACTTTTCTTTTATTATTGTCTTTACTTACTGCACTTTACTTACTCTTTACCTGCTCTTACTATGCTTTATTAACTGCTTCGATTATGTATATATATACTTGAGTAGTGGTAGAACTCTTCTTGTAGATTATGCCCCGTCACTGCTTTTTGATTATACCCCTTGTTGTCCTCCGCTTCATCCTTCCCGCTCGGTGCCTAGGAGTCACCGGGGGAGGGGTGGGGGATTGGCTTAGTCTTTTTGACTAACGGTCGGTGGACCATATCATTTTAGGAGACCGCGAAGACAGAGCAGCACCAGAGGCCGGTGCAGACGAAGGCGGACAAGTCTAGTACAGGAGCACCAGTCACAGAATCAGAGAGTGATTAGTAGTTAGCTTCCGCGAGTGATCTTGTAGTGAGGTTATGATGTACTGGGCATGATCCCTTCTTTTTATTATTGTTATCTTTGTATTCAGTTAATGTAATGTGGACATTTATATTTATATATAACATGTGATTGTGGACTTGGATTTATATTTGTTCAAGTATTCTTTTCTTCCTTGTGATCGATCTGGCCTTCAGAATCGGCGTTTTGTAGTGGCGACCTTCCCGTGCCTGGGTGTCACCACAAGGCGACGGTTCTGGGCATAAGACCCGGGTTTTTGTAGCAAAAAAAAGGGGTCTTAAATCAGAGCCATTGTAGATTAGATGGAGTATAAAAGAAGATGTTAGGGCATTATACAAGGGTGTGGAACATAATCTGAAATAGAGATGTTGTACTATTGACGTCTTCCACAGTTTTCTCAGCATGCTTCCTGAAGCTTCATGCAATCAACTGAGATAAGATTGTTCTTCCTGATTCAATCCAGAAGAACAAGTTGATCCTTCTTCATCTACTGAAGAAGAAGACCAGATAGAAGCAAGGACTGAAGCTACTGCCATTCAGCCCTGCTTCAAGACTGCACCTGTTGTGCATCAACAACAAAAGACTAGCACTGAAGGATATATCTTTATATTCCTATGTTGTAAGCAAACATTATAACCTTTGTAAGAATATTATTGTTCTGAGTGTGTAGGGCCTTGTGCCTGAGTTTGTAGGGATGTTGAGCATAAGTGTGTAGGGCTGTTGAGCCTGAGCTTATAGAGCTGTACTCCCAGCTTGAGTGTAGGATTTCTGAGGATATCTGAGGTAGGGTTTCTTGATAGGCCTGAGGTAGGAAATCAGGAGGACCTCAGAGGTGTAGGAGTTGGAGCACTCTTAGAGGTAGGGTTGTTGAGCCTAAGGTAGGGTTTGGAGCAAACCTGAGAGATCCTAAGGTATTTGAGTTGTAAGCTCTTGGAGCTGAGTTTTGGAGGAGTTTGCCTTGTCTAACACACTGTTAGAAAGGTGTAGAGGGAAAGTGGACTACCCATAAACACACTATCTTGGGGAACCACTATAAATAGCTATGTGTTTTCTGTGTTGTGAATTTATTTTATATAATCTCTAACAACAGCTAGCTGTAACTAAGAAAATTTAAAGAAGCCTATTCACCCCCTAGGTGAATTAGAATACTACCTAATAAACTATCAAAAAGTGGGAAGTAAATCAAACAGTATTCGACAAAGAATACGTATTCAGAAGAAGGAAGAGAAATAGAACCAATTCAGTATTTTGTCTTCCTTCTCCTCAAGTTCCTTCGCCTCAAGTTCTCTAAGACAGAAAGTCAAGAAGTTCTCTGTACAGGAAATACAAAGTTGTTGCTTCTTCTTCAAATCATACAACAACAAGCAAACAATAATATAAAGATCACAAGATCAAGAGCTCATAACCCTTGGATTCATCACTATCATAAGCAAGGGCTCATCTTATACAGATCCTGAAGAATATCAAAAGCTCACAATTGCTGAAGGATTCATACAGCAGAATCATATTCTTTTTCTTCTTCTTCTTTCCTCTATTCTTATCTTGTTACTGAGAAAGAGTCCTAAGAATCCCTCTTCAAAGGATTCCGTTGGTTTTAAGAGTCTTCTTATCAAAAGACTCAGTGGTTCTAAGAGTCTCCTTATCAAAAGACTCAGTGGTTCTAAGAGTCTCCCAGTCAAAAGACTCAATACTGGTTCTGAGAGTCTCCTTATTAAAAGACTCAGGCACATATAATGCAATCCTACCAAGGTGGTAGAAGAGTGGACTACCCATATTTTGGGGAACCACTATAAAATTTCTGTGTCTTCTGTGTTTGCATTTCTGTGTTGTCCTTTACTTTTTACTATTTTCCGTGCTTATATTATTCTGAGTTGGTATTGCTGAATGCATAGTTGTTAGAGTAGTTTTATTGTGTGTACATATTTAGGGTAAAAGTTTTAATACTCTATTCACCCCTCCCCTCTATAGAGAATACTCGGAGGCACACTGTGCACTTTCATTCTGCTTGTTAGGTGATGGCATTGACCGCGATGATGTAGCATTGCCTCGCTACCTTTGGGTCTCCCCTCACCTGGTCCTGGACTCTGCCCATAATGAACTTGCGATATTGGTTGAATTAGGAGGGGACACATCAAAATGAACTAATGAGGGGCCATCTGAAGATGGTGTTGTAGCTGCTCGGAGAGTCACCAATGACGAACCTGCAGTTGCGGGACTGTCTCCCCAAGCAGAGAGGCAGTTAATCGGAGCGTCAACTATGCCTCAGCCTTCATCTCGTCGAATGCCTTCTTAAAGATGATGTTGACCGAGCTCCCATTGTCGGTGAGGATGTGGGAGACAGTGAAGTTCTCAATGACCTCCTGGATCATCAGCGCATCGCAGAATGGGTCCTCATGGTCGGGCATATCCTTCTGAGAGAAGGTAATTTTTTCTTCTGAGGGTGGGGCTTGGGAAGTCAAAGCCACGCTCCGACGATACATATTGTGGTGGCTTGCCTTCTGGGTCACCTAGACCCCCACTCCCCCATGGATCTCCTCGATCCCTCTATGACTCCCCATGTCAGCCATGTAGACACACCTTTCCTCCTCCTCTGCTCTCCCGGTCGCCTCCTCTATCCTCACCGGTGGCTGTTGCTCCTCAGGTCCTCTCATCCTCCTGATCTCTAATAACTCCGGGAAGGTGGCCATTGAGTGACCCTACTCATGATGGAAGTCACAATATGGCAACGCCACCCCCTCCCATCGGCCTCCGTGGATTAATTCCTCCTCCTTGCTCCTGCTCCTCCTCCTTCTGCTCAAAATCTCCTCCTCTTGCTCAGTCGATCGCCATGGCTTGTTGAGGCGGGGGGAGGGAGTGGCCTCGGGCCCTGCCTCCACCCTGGGTGGTTGGGTCTCTTTAACCTCCCTGGAAGTTACCCCCTTCCTGATGCCTCCACCCAAACTCAGGGGCCCTTGGCTCTTCCCTTCTCCTGACTTCCTGTTGCCTGATCTCTAGCTCACTCAGCTTCGCCAGCCTTCTCATGAACTCCGGGTTAGTCTCTTCTCCCTCGATCTCCTCAGTCGCCCTCTCCAACAGCTCTTCGAAGGATAGGGGGACCTTCCGCTTCAGGTTCATCTTTAAGAACTCCTCTCGCAGCCCCACCGTGAAGGAAAGCTAGAGGTTGAACCATGGCACCTTCTGAATGAGCAGGACCTCCTTGGAACCTATCTATGTAGTGGGCCAACGACTCCCCCGGTCCCTGCTTGATCTTTAAGAGTGCCTCAGTATCCTTCTTCCTCTTCTTCGACTCTAGAAGCATAGCTGGAAGCTCCGACGCAGATCCTCGAATGCATAGATTGCCCCCGCGGGGAGCTGGTGAAACCAGTCACACGACTTCTCCTTCAGGGTGATGGCAAAGAGTCGATATTTGAAAGCATCTGACATGGGCCGAATGGAGACCGTGTCTCGAACCACCATAGGTGTTGGACATGGTCATCCTTGCCGGTGTAGTAGATCATGTCCAGCTCCCTGAACCCCTCCGGGACTGGTGCGAAAAGCACCAGCTCGCAGAATGGGCTTTCTCCACTCGCCACTCTTGCCTGCCCTACTCACTCTATGAGCTCCCCAACTTGGCTCGCGCTCGCTGTGCTGGGGAACAGCTCTCGCCCGGCGAAATCTCGCCCCAGCGCCTTGCCGACCTACTCTTTACCGGGCCTCTGCCTCGAGTCACTCTCTCCTGTCCCCAGCGGCGGGACGACCTGGGCTGCTGGGGTTGAGAACTCGCCTCGCGGCGCGCGGAAAGCGAGGTTGATCGTCTATATCACCTCCCTTCGGAAGTCTGCCAGTATCCCTACTATCACCGGCGGGTTGGAGGGTGGTGAGCCGCCATAGCCGGCACGTTGCTCATCCTCTCCAACCATGTTACCTCCTTGGGACTTTCTTATACTAACTTCTTTCCACGCTCACCGCACCATAAATGTTGGAACCGAGATTCGTCCCAATGAGGAGTTTGGACCCCTAAGAGGGGGCAACTAGCACTTATTGATCCCGCAGAAGAACCTGACCGAAGATTCATAACTAAACACCAACCTTTGGCTGCAGTGTGGAGGTCCCACCACACACCTGGAAGATCTTAGAGTGCTTCCCCTCCCAAGCCAAAAGTTGAAGCTGGGCACCTTGGAGAGCCTTGAGAGCTAACCAAAAAATGTCCTATGGAGGAGGAAGCCCAAAGAATTCGAATCCTCTCCAAAGGTGCCCTTCAGGGTCTATATATAGTTTATCGGCTGGGTCTGCTAATTGCGTAACTCTGCCTTTTGGTTTTGTTAAACGCACCAAAAAATGGTCTATTAACAGCCAAACTCCACTGTTCTGATGAGCTATTGGTAGATAGACTTGAATAAATGCGAATAAAATATTATACCAAAGATATCGGGGGATGGCGAGGTTGTTCCTCGCCTCATCCCTGAGGTCCTACCCAGGCGAGTGCAAGCTCGCTCCCGAGTCGCTCGGCGTCCAACAGCGAGACCCGCCCTCCTTGGTATTGCTAATCGCACTCTGAAGCGGTGAGCACCCCTTGGCCTCGCCCTCGCAAGACGGTGAGCCTAGCTTGCCCCACCCTCGTGACTCGCTCTTCGATATACGGTGAGCCCTCGCTCGCTTCGCTTATGCCCCGAATTCTAATTTTACCCTCTGGCGAACAAGAGGTTGTACATGAACTCTATTGATGATGTCACTTTAATGTCATTATTTCAGGTCCCCCAACACCAGTCATAAAGAATGCCAGTGGGACAGTGACACAAGAAGTTGTCCCTAGAGCTGAATGGACAGATGCTGAAAAGAAGATAAAGGAATGTGATGCCAAAGCCATGAATATTCTAGTATCAATAATGCCTGATGACATCTTCCAATAAGTGGCTAATTGTAACTCAGCAAAAGAATATGGGAATCTCTGACCAGACTGGTAGAAGGAAGTTCTGATGAAAGAAAGGACAGAAAGTCCCTTCTCATATCCCAATATGAGAACTTTCAAAATAAAACTGAAGAGAATATGGCTGAGATGTATGATAGGTTCTGCCTCATCATTAATGAGCTAAGAAATCTGGATTAGGAGATTTCTCTGGCAGAAATCAATGATAAGCTTCTCATGTGCTTCCCAAGCTCATGTGACTCAAGGATCTGGGCCATCAGAGAGTCCAAATGCCATAGAGAGATCTCCACTGATGCTTTGCTTGTAAAGCTCAAATTATATGAGCTACTACTAAAGAGCAGGGCTGAGACAGAGGCCAAGGAGACAGTCTGAACTCCAAACCAAAGGATTATTGCTCTGAAGGCAACTAAAGGAGAGTCTTCCACTCCTAAAGAAGAGATGTTCAGTCTTTTAGCCAAAAAGTTCAGAAAATGGATCAAAACAGAAGACTCAAGAGGAAACGAGTGGAGCACAAGCAAGCCCAAGTTTGAGAAGACTCCAAAGTAGGAAGTGATCTGCTTTGCCAGAAGAAAACCAGGGCACATAACTCCTGAGTATCCTGAAGAGCAAAGGGACATGAACAATAATAACAAGGAGTGTAAGAAGAAGAAGTTCTTTAAGAACAAGGACAAAAAGAAGGGAAAGAGTTTCATTGCTAAAACAATGACATAGAATCTGACTCAAGCTCCTCATTAGAGAATGATGAAGAAACTGCTGCTAAAGCTGCCTGCCTGATGGTATTGGAGGTCTCCTCAGATGATGAAGGAGATCAAGTAAGTCTCTTTGATGACTTTGAATTTAATTCAGAAGAATTTAAAAATTGCTTTAAAGAATTTTGTAATGATTACCTTAAGGTTCAAAAAGAAATAGAAACAGTTAGGGAAGTGTTAGAAGGCTTTAAAAAGGATGATTTATATTCTATAAATTAGGATTTGAGAAATTAAATTTGTAAAAAGGAATCTGAACTAACTAATAAAAATTTAGCTTTGAAAGAAGAGCTTACAAAGGCAAAAACCTTTGAAGACTCACTCAATGAGAGCAGTCAAAAGCTCAAAGATATTACATACAATCTCTCTGTGAGATTTAAGTACCTTGGATTAGGAGCAGTTCCATCCACTAGCACAGAAGTCCCTAGTAGACCTGCCTGGAAAAATCCAGTCACTTTTGGTAGACCTAGTGACTTTCAAATAACTGAGACCAGACCATTAATTGAAACTCTAGATAACAATAACCCTAAAAACTCACTTTATTTAATAAAGTAAATTCTAATAATGAGAAGAGGCCTCTAGGGAAAAACAATTCAGAGAAACCAATAAATTTCAATCAAAATGCTAAAGTCAAAAGTAGAATCATTAGACATTCTACAGATTTATTGTATTTAGATACATTCTATGCACATTTCCAACACAAAGATAATAAACCTAGATTTAATAAGCCCATTCTCTGCCATCCTAAAATATATCATGTAAGACCATTATATTCTTTCATATCACCTTATAATGGTAAAAGCAAAAGGCCCAAGGTAACTTGGGCACCTTCTAATTTTTGAGTTACATGTGCAGGAAAATTTAGGGTTCTTTACTCATAGATGATGAAGGGAAAGAAAAGAAAGAACTCAATTTTCAATAAAGAACTGCAAATATTCAAAGGGAGTGAATCTTTCTCTAACAACTCTTGATGTTACATCCTAATCACGCATATATTCTTATAAATACTAATTTTAATAAACACTATCGATGGGAAAAATAGCAGAAATTTTCAAAAGAATTATAACTATATATTCAAAGTTGCGTCGAATAGATTTTGACGCACCGTCGAGTTCTACTCGATGCCAGCATTGAGAGCCACCTGAAGTGGAGTATTTGAATTCATATTGACGCAGCGTCAAAATTCATATCAACGCATGCGTCGACTTAATAGTCGATGTACAAATTCAAAGTCACGTCAATTACAAATCGATGCAATGTCGACATGTCGAGCGCGCACAGTCTTGCTTCTAGAAGCTATTTCAACATGTTTTGGCGCAATTAATATCAATCCTTTTCGACGTTGTTTCGAATACAACCCTAAGTTGTGATGAATCACCTTCTTTTAATCAACTTAGATGTCAAATTTATTACACTTTCAAATTCTCTCTCTTGCTCTTGTGCCTTCTTGCTCCCGAGTTCTCGTGCTCTCTTTCTCTCCTTCTTGTTTTCACTTATGCAGGTACTACAGATTTAATGGCTCCACCCAAGATTAATTCTGGGTTCGACGTGGATATCGACTCATTCAATGCGGCTTCTGACAACTTCAAAGCCATTCTCTTCCTATTTCAAAATGCTGGGTTGATAAAATTGATTTCAATTAGGTGAAAAATTTATGATGTCGAATTGACAGAGTTTAAAGATAACATTCACTTTGGAGATGATGGATCACTCCATGAGAGTATTTCTAGAAATGATATCTACATTACAGAAGAGACATTATGTCACACCTTTGATATACCTGCAGGTGACGATTCTAATGAGCTGATAAGTGAAGAGACAAGTAAGGCACTACAAATTATGATGTTCAGCAAGGAAAAGACCATCAATCTGAAGAATAATGATGTGGCTGAGGAATATACATTTCTAGCAGATATAGTGGGAAAGGTGCTGTTATGCAAGATAATAACACATGATGCCATCCCCAATCAGCATCTGCAGATCATGGGTGTTCTAGTCCTCAACAAGAAAATAAATTGGGGAGATGCCTCCTGAAACTAATTGGCCACAAGTATTCACATAAAGAGAATGCCTATATGAGAATTATGAGACAGGTGTTGTACCACCATTATCCAATGGGTGTGCAAGTTCAAAGGAGTATCTATCCCTCCTGGAAAGAGAATGAATATTGGAATCTTCTCCAAATGGACCAGGAAGATTCTGAAGCCTGGTCAAGCTCAAACCTCTCCTCTTCCGTCTCCACCTCCAGCACCAGCTTCTCAAGATCTTGAGATTGTCATACGAGATGACACATATGAAACTCCAACTTAAGACTTCCAGTCAAGTATACCAACTACTATTGGAACATGCTTTCCACATCTCTTGGTTTGAGAATAACAAATCTCATTGTATTTGATCATACTTTCCATGTGTTTATAGTGTGCAGGATCTTCTGTTCTCATGACTCTACAAGTTCAAGAAAGAAAGATGACGAATTCCCTACAAGGTCGAAGTTCTGGTGCTAGCGCGGCGCGCTAACGCTACCGGTGGTGGTAGCTGTGCAGATTTGGAAACTTTGTCAAAAAGGAAACATTCGTCGAGAAAGGAAGGTCGTCGAGACTGAATATGACAACTCTTATCGTGGCACATTAAGGCTAACGCATGGTGGTAACTTATGGAAGTCCCGCAATCACGATGTTGATTGGGGAGCAACAAAGGAAGGAGATCTGACGGCTGGGAAAGATATATTGCTAATGCGGTGTGTTAGCATTACCGCGACGCGGTAGGAGGGGTACCAATTTTGAAGCTAGAATGTTACCAAAAATGACTCGATCCGCATGCCAAAATGTTGCCTAAAGAGGCTACCGCCCGATGGTAGCACTACCACTGGTGCTAGGATCCGAGCCTATTTAAAGAGCAGTCCGCCTCTGTTTTGATGATCCGATTTTAGAAGATATCAAAGCCACCACTCCTATATTCGTGAGAGCCTCATCTTTGCAGCCAAAAGAACTATGTCAACGTTCGTGAACGCTAAGGACTTGAAGAAAGATCAACTACGCTGACTTTGTCTTCAAGTTCATCCTTTGAGGGGGTTTCCTTGATGTTTTAGTTTTTATTGTTTGTAACTTTCATATTTTTATTGGTAGAGAAATTCGCCGCGAGGTTGGCGACTAGGGCCTGCAAGGATTAGGGAGAATTTGCCTTGTGGGTGTGGTGACTAGGTTTAGGGATAGATATAGGGGGCGGCTCGAGGCCTCATCTGGGGAGAGATAGGCTAGAGCCAACCGGTCCTTGGGAGAAAGGTTGGTATAGAAAACCAAAAAGGTTTTTACTCATTCTCCTCTATCTCAAGCGTCATTGGGATAAGATTTTGTAATATTTTAAGCAATAATATTATCTGTATTTCTCTAATATTGTCTTGCAATTTCTGATTGTTGAAATCTAAATGTAAAAGGGGTTCTCTATCACTAACGTCGTTCGGTAACGCTACCGCAGGCCGTAGCAACAGAGTTCACTTCTGTTGTGTCAAATACAGCCCACTTTCATAAAAAGGCCTATTGTAGTATTTAAACTGAGATATTCTTGAAAATAATGTCAACATATTTGAATAAAATCAATTAAGATCAAAAGTTCTTACAACCCTTATTCACCCCCCTCTAAGGGCGCCTACAGATCCAACAAGTGATATCAGAGGTAGGTTATTCCTAAATGCTCTAACAACCGGGCATAATGGCGCTCCATGATCTCGCTTTTCATGAGGGGCAAGGAATATCTAGACCTCCACTTTTCACAGGAACTGACTATAACTACTGGAGAACGCGAATGCGCTATTTTCTAATTAATTTAGATCCAAACGTCCGGGCTTGTATTGAACAACCATATACTACTCCTACACATATTGTTGGAGAAGTAACCATAGAAAAGCCTAAAGATAGGTGGGATGATGGAGATAAATAAAAGTGCAAAAATAATGCTAAAGCAATGAACGCCTTATTTTGTGCTTTAGATAGAACTTAATTTAATCGAGTTAGTGCTTGCGAAACAGCCTATGATATTTGGAATTTATTAGAAATAACACATGAGGGTACTTCTCAGTTTAAAGGCTCAAAGCTATTCCAACTAGAATCAGAGTTTGAAAGGTTCAGAATGGATACAAATGAGGACGTAGACTCGATGTACACTCGCTTCACCAAGATCGTCAACACCTCAAAGATACTTGGAAAAACCTTCTCAAACAGTGACTTGGTGAGGAAAATCCTTCGGTCTCTCCCTCCCATGTTCAATCCAAAGGTAACCACTATTTCTGAATCACATGATCTAAGACGGCTCCAAATAGAGAGCCTCATTGGGAACCTCAAAACTCATGAGGTTGAACTCCAAATCTAAGAAGAAGAATACAACAAAGATCCAAAGAAGAAAACTTTGGCACTTAAGTCAAGGAATGAGGATGACAACAACAAGGAGGATGAGGAGAGCCTTTTTGTGAAAAAACTTCACAAAGTTCATGAAGAAACCAGAAAGAAGGAACGTTTTCTGTAGGTTTTTCCAAAAAGGTTCATCATCTAAAAGAGAGAATAAGGAAAAATCAAGCGACGACGATGAGCGGCCTCCCCCCAAGTGCTTCCACTGCAGGAAGACCGGACATATACGAAGCCATTGCCCAAAATTCCTAAAAAAGCAAAAACAAAAGCAGCGCAACGATAAAGAAAAGAAGAAGGTTCTGAAGGCTGCAACATAGGATGACTCTTCATCTGAAAGCATGATGATTGTTGTGTCTCATGGGTAGAAACCATGAATCTTAGGATGATGATTGTTGTGTCCAAAGCGACACGGAGGTACTTCCTACTACTTATGATGATCTTTATATTGAATATATGAAAACATGCAAATATTTTAATAAAATCTTGATCTTTTAAAAACTAAAAATAAAATTCTTTTAAAACAAAATCAGATAGGGTCTTGCCAAGAAAATGATCATTACTTGGCAAGGGTAAAAGATCCAGCAAACGATTTTTCTAAGTCTCTCTCAAATAATGATTCTCTTACAAAACAAAAGGGAGACTTAGAAAGAAGTTTAAAAACCTCTCTCTCAAATTGAAGGAAAGAAAAATATTGCAAATATGTGTGGAAACCTAATAAATGAAATACCCTCTTAAAAGCCAGGATCCATGATCTAAACATAGCCATAGCTAAATTTGGGGTTGGCCAAAAGAGTCTTGATATGATTTTGGCAAACCAATATCATGGAAGTTCTAAATATAGACTTGGGTATGGATCTGGAAGCTACCGCCCAGCGGTACCTATCTCCACTAGCAATAGTGACAGACTAATTAAATCATTTAATAAAAAATCCATACTGTTTTCTTATGGTTCCCCATCTTCCAGCAAGAGTCCATAGAAAAATTTGAAAAAGGTCTTAACCCCTTTTATGTCTTGTGCTAAGTGCTTTCACTTTGGACACACCATGGACTCTTATAGGATGAAGAGACGATGTGCGTTCAAGCAAATCTGGCTGCCAAAGGTTTCCACCTACTGTATGAGAGGAACCACTTGGGTATCCGGACCTTTACTCTCATCTTCTTTTTAGGTAAGTTGGCGGGCTAAGGAAAAGGAGTACATGTGGTACTTGGACTAGGGATGCTCCAAACACATGATGGGAGATAAAGCAAAGTTCCTTAGCCTCACAAAGAAGAAAGGTGAAATGGTGACATTTGGTGACAATGGAAAGGGAAGAATATTAGGCATCAGTACAGTGGGTAACGATTCGTTTTCTATTACAAATGTTTTTTTGTTGAAGGCTTAAAACATAACTTAATCTATATTAGTCAACTGTGTGATAAAAGTCTTAATGTTTTATTTGAGTCTTCCACAAACTTGTGTAAAATTATAGATCCTAAAACTAATGATATTGTACTCACTGCACCAAGAACTCACAATGTCTATTTGATTACCTTTCATGATCTTTCACGTGCATCATTAAAATGTCTAATCTCAAAAAATGAAGAACTTGAATTATGTCATAGGGGTCTTGGTCACTCTAGCACCAAGTTGATTTTAAAATTATCAAAAAATAAAATAATAAGAGGTTTACCAATGCTTAATGGAAACTTATCCTCATTATGGCCACCATGCCAAAAAGGAAAATTTTCTAAAACTTCATTCAAAAATAAAACTAAAATGTCTACCACTAGACCTCTTCAACTAATTCACATGGACCTATTTGGACCAATTATCACATGTAGTCTAGGAGGTAGAAAGTATACTTTTGTGTTGATTGACAACTATTCAAGATTTACATGGACTTTATTTCTTACCTCCAAATCCGATGCGTCTTCTGAATTTGCAAAATTAAGTAATTGCATTCAAAATGAGTTAGATTTAAATATAAAATGCATCCGCTCAGATCATGGAGGGAAATTTGAAAATGAAAACTTCACTACTTTTGTTAATTATCTAGGCATCAAACATGAATTTTCCGCTCCATGCACCCCAATCAAAATGGTGTGGTGGAGAGGAAAAATAGAAACCTGCAAGAACTTGCACGCACTATGCTATCCGAGTACGGGTTACCTAGATCCTTTTGGGCCGAAGCGGTAAATACTTCGTGTTATGTAATAAATCGATTCATACTTCACCCGATTCTGAAATTAACACCTTATTAACTATATTATCAAAAGAAACCAAATGTGTCTTACTTTCATGTTTTTGGGTGTAAATGTTATATCTTAAACACCAAAGATGCATTAGCTAAACTTGATGAAGGAATTTTTCTTGGATACTCTTCACTAGTAAAGCATATATGATATATAATAAAAAGTCTAATACGGTGGAAGAGTGTTAGATTTGATGAACTTATTCCGTGTGTAGATTCTACTATTGCATGAAAAGAAGAGGAACCTCTTTCACCCTTGGAGGATGAGGAAAATGATCCACTTGGAGTTGATAAGGAAATATTGGCGGTGCAAGAAAATTTTGTACCTCCAAGCATGCTCAGATTTACAAAAGATCATCCAAGGGAGCTTATCATTGGAGAACCGTCAAGAGGGGGTAACGACACGCTCTTCAATTCATGAATCCATTTCAAACTTATGTTTTGTTTCTGAAATTGATCCCCAAAACATTTCTACCTGTTTAAATGATGAGTTTTGGTTTATTGCTATGAATGAAGAATTAAATCAATTTGAATGAAATATGGTTTGGAAGTTAGTAGAAAGACCATCTAATCACCAAGTTATTGGTGTAAAATGGATATTTAAAAATAAATTAGATGACGATTCTAGAATCACTAGGAACAAGGCTAGACTTGTAGCACAAGGATACTCGAAAATTAAGAGGGTAGATTTTGATGAAACATTTGCACCCATTGCTCGCCTAGAATCTATTAGAATCTTTCTTGCTTTTATGAGTTATAAAAAGTTTAAATTATTTCAAATGGATGTAAAAAGTGCATTCTTAAATGGGATAATTAAAGAAGTCTATGTTGAACAACCCTCACAATTTTATAGATGAAAAATTTCCTAATCAATTCTATCGATTATAAAAGGCGATTTATGGTTTAAAGCAAGCTTCTCGTGCTTGGTGTGAACGCTTAACATCTTTTTTTATTAAAGCACGATTATAAAATGGGTAGTGCCGATAACACACTCTTTATTAAGCATATAAATAATGATTTAATCATTTTACAAATTTATGTTGATGATATTATCTTTAGAGCCACTAATGAAGAGTTGTGTAATGAAGTAGTACAAGTAATGGAAAATGAATTTGAGATGAGCTTAGTTGGAGAACTCACATATTTCATAGGTTTTCAAATCACACAAAGAAATGATGGAATCTTTATTTATCAAACCAAGTATGTACATGATATGCTAAAACATTTTGGATTTGAAAATTTAAAATAGCTCGCACACCAATGAGCGCATCATTAAAATTAGGAAAAATGAAGATGAAATATCAATTGATCAAACCTTGTATAGAGGAGTGATTGGATCTTTATTATACTTAGGTGCTTCTAGACCTGGCATTACTTTTGTCGTATGTTTATGCGCTATATTTCAAGCTAATCCAAAAGAATCACATTTAAAAGTGGTAAAACAAATTTTTAGATATTTAATCAGAACATCTAGATTAGGACTATGGTATCCAAACAATAATTTTTTTTATTTTACATGGTTTTTCTGATTCTGATTATGCGGGATGTTCATTAGATATGAAAAGCACTAGTGGCACTTGTCATTTCTTAGGCCCTTCACTAGTTGCATGGTCAAGTAGAAAACAAAATTCGGTTGCTCTCTCCACCACAGAGGCCGAATATATTGCACTAGGAAGTTGTTGTGCACAAGAATTATAGATGACTAAACCCTAGAAGACTTTGGAATTAACCTAACCAATATTGAATTAAAATGTGACAACAAGAGTGCTATTGACCTAACAAACAACCCCGTGCATCACTCAAGATCCAAAAATATAGACGTAAGACATCATTTTATTAGGGATCACATAAAAAAAGAACATGTTCATTTAAACTTTATTGGAACTGAATCTCAACTTGCAGACAGTTTTTACTAAGCCTCTACCAGATGCACGATTTGCTCTACTTAGACTAGAATTATGGGTTTTGGACATCTTAACTTAAAAATGATAAAAATTGCATGTTGTGTGTATGTCTGTCTAATTTTTTAGCTCCACTACATAGCCCTTACTCTAAACAAACATAATAGACAAAATATTTCAAAAATTATACATTTTTCTGGAAAACACGAGTTCTATTACTAACACACGACAATAGCTTGTTACCGCTGGCGGTAGTCAAATATCCAGCTTCTTCAACATATTTGTACAGTTAATTATTTTTTTGTTTAATTCCTGTTTGCTCCTTAAATAATTAAAAAAAACTAATCAAAATCAATCAAAAACAAGTTTTAAATTTGGCCATTTGATAATCAAATACAAAATCTCAAAACAAATTTCAAAGATCAAAAATATGCTTTTCTTATTGTTACTATTTTGTATTTTTTATTAAAAAAATCAAAAATTATAAAAACTAATTACTATTCATTGAAATGTCTCAAGGATGATTAGATTTATCTTTTCAAGATTAAAATACAATGTTAAATAATAATTTCAAGTATCTTAATATATTGTTTTGTGTCATGCCTTGTACATTATCTTGTAATGTGCAATAAAATTGATTATAGGAATCATGTGTAGAATTACTTAAACATGCCTCTAAGTATGAGTAATGTTTTATATTTGATAATGATTTACTCACTCACCTCTTTGATAATGTACATATGAATTTAATATTACTCTTACATGATTGTGTAGTGTAACAACTTAACTTTATTAGATGTGTGATTAGTTTACCTACACCACATATAAATCCTTTTTTCATGCACTCATATTTGAAGAAGTGTGTTTCAAAAATCAAATACTCTATGTTTGCAAGAAAACAAGTGAATTCGGGAACTTTGTCACAAACTAAAATTCAAATGAATACATGACAAAGATAACTCCACCAAGCACTACTCACCCTCCTGATAAGTCTTAATGAGCATTGTGAGGTTGAGCACCTTGGAGAGAATTGTAAAGTGTCTTGTACAAACTATTTTTATACACTACTTCTTCTTGTACATCAGATCACAAATAAATAAAAGAAAAGATAAATATATATGATCCCCCCAATCACTACTTTGCACCCTAATAAGTCTTAATGAGCATTGCGTTTGTAGAGCACCTTGGGAGTTGTACTATTTTATATGTGCATTGAAATAAACTATAGCTATATGGGTGGAAGTAATTCTAAAAAATGCATTTCAATAATTTTGTGTTTATTCCATTATACATGTCATGTGTTTTAATTAAATTATTTGTATACTCTTATCAAAAACACTACTTGTACACATCATTATCTCTTATAAAACTTCTACTCATGAGTATTGGGCTTTAATGCATATTTACATATATTGTTTCTACAATTTTGAGTAGATGCACTAGATTGCTTTGCATGATTACTAAAATGTATAAGTATACTTGAATTGTGAATTTAGAACATTGTAGTTTTCTATCTTGTCTTGATTAATTAAAATCATGCTTGAGTTATTTTTTGTATACCAAAAAGCATATCTTGGATTTCAAATTCAAAACATCTTATTTCAAACCTAACACTCTTATTTATTATGCTTGCAAACTTCAAAAAGGATGTTTATTTTAAAAGTATTTTAGCTTATCTTTCGCTACGCCTTGTATGCACACTCTTGCCTATTTACTCTTTAAACAAGTGCTATTATATTTTGATATCAAATGATATTTTGATCTTGGACTTAAATTGCTAAAACATATATTTTTCACTAACACAAAACTCTGACTCATTTACTATGCTTCAAACTCCTATAAAGATGTTTATTTATCTTGAATCATGCTTTCCACTAACCTTTCTACTTGTACGCTCGACCATGAATATTTTCTTACCCAACAAGTACTATTGGCTCCCTATCTATTGATACTCATTCTTACTCCAAACTTCCTACAAAAGGAGGAGAATATCTAAGTAATTCGAACTCCATCCTTTACTCATTCTCCATGTAACATCACTAAGTCATAAATCATTTTCATGCTCTATCCTTTACTCATCCACCCTCTTTTGATAATACCAAAAGGGGGAGAATAACTTTGAAAGAAATTCACACTTAATGGGAACAAAATACATAGGATGCTTTAATATAGGGGGATCACTCATATAGGGGGAGCATCTATATTGGGCCAGCATAGTCGTACTATCACACCTATCCTTTGCTATAAACACATTTCTTATTGTTAAATGCTTTCTTTCTAAAGAGGATTTGTTATTATCAAAAGGGGGAGTTTGTTGGAACATGCTTTCCATATCTCTTGGTTTGAGAATAACAAATCTCATTGTATTTGATCATACTTACCATGTGTTTATATTATGCAGGATCTTTTATTCTTATGCTTATACGCGTTCAAGAAATAAAGACGATGAATTCCCTACCAGGTCAAAGCTCTGGTGCTAGTGCGGCGCGCTAACGCTGCCGCTGGCGATAGCTGTGCAGATTTGGAAACTTCGTCAAAAAGGAAACATTCGTCGAGAAAGGAAGGTCGTCGAGATTGAATATGGAAACTCTTACCACGGATCATTAAGGCTAACACCTGGCGGTAGCTTATGGAAGTCCCGCAATCACGATGCTGATTGAGGAGCAGAAAAGGAAGGAGATCTGACGGCTGGGAAAGATATATTGCTATTGCGGCGCGTTAGCATTACCACGACGTGGTAGGAGGGGATACCAATTTTGGAGCCAGAATATTACCAAAAATGACTCGATCTGGGTGCCTAAATGTTGCCTAAAGAGGCTTCCGCCTGGCGGTAGCACTGCCGCTGGCATTAGGATCCGAGCCTATTTAAAGAGCGGTCCGCCTCCGTTTTGATGACCTGATTTCAGAAGATATCAGAGCCAGCACTCCTATGTTCGTGAGATCCTCCTCTTTGCAGCCAAGAGAACTCCGTCAATGTTTGTGAATGCTAAGGACTTGAAGAAAGATCAACCACGTTGACTTCGTCTTCAAGTTCATCCTTTGAGGGAGTTTTTTTTTATGTTTTAGTTTTTGTTGTTTATAACTTTCATATTTTTATTGGTAGAGAAATTCGCTGCGTGGTTGACGACTAGGGCCTTGCGAGGACTAGGGAGAATTCACCTCGTGGGTGTGGAGGCTAGGTCTACGGCTAGATCTAGGGGGCGGCTCGATGCCTCATCTGGGGAGAGATAGGCTAGAGCCAACCGGTCCTTGGGAGAAGGGTCGGTATAGAAACAACAAAAAGGTTTTTACTCATTCGCCTCTATCTCAAGCATCACTGGGATAAGCTTTAGTAATATTTTAAGCAATAATATTATCTGTATTTCTCTAATATTGTCTTGCAAATTCTGATCGTTGAAATCTAAATGTAAGAGAGGTTCTTTGTCACTAACGTTGTGCGGTTATACTACCGCAGGCGGTAGCAACATAGTTCACTTCTGTTGTGTCAAATACAACCCACTTTCATAAAAAAGCCTACTATAATATTTAAACTGAGATATTCATGAAAATACTGTCAACACATTTGAATAAATTCAATTAATATCAAAAGTTCTTAAAACTCTTATTCACCCCCCCCCCCCCCCCCCCCCCCCGCCTCTAAGGGCGCCTGCAGATCCAACAACTACAACATCAGATCCTACATCAAAGATTCACACACCACAACAACAACACTCCATCACTACTACTGTTGAAAATCCCCTAGAAATTCATTCTGCTCCCCTACCACAATAATCACATATCACCTCTTTTGAAGAAAACCTCACAGTCATCCATCATGATCCCTAGGAACAAACTTAATTATCTCTCATCACCTCCTCCAGTTATCATATCCACACCCCCAATTGACACACATTCTACCTATATCTCTCCTCCATTTGATACTGTTCAAATAATCTCTAAAGCAGTGGGGCTAGCCATTGGGACATTTGCTAATTTGCTGGTAACTCTAGGCCAAAAAATTCAACAGAAAGTATACTCTGATGGAGTCTGAGCTTCAAGAATCAAAAGAGACACTCCTGGTACTCAAAACTTTTTTTTCCTCCTCAATAGTGACCAAATCTTTCTTAACCTCCCTTGTTAGTAAGGTTCGGAAGGGGGAGAATATGCATGAGGAGGAGCTACATGTTCAAGAAAATGTGGGTGGCCAGGAGAAGGAACAAGAGACTATTCAAAATGCCCAGATGCTGAAGTTCCTGATTCCAACAAATTTAGTATATTTCAGTCAGGAATAGTCCAGGAGGAGCTTCCTGTAGTAACTCAGGGGGAGATGATTGCATCAACCCAGGGGGAGCACTTAGAAGTTGATCAGCTCTTGGATGAAGATTCAAAAATTGCTAAGGAGGCTGCCCAGACTATTGAAAAGGATGCACAAACTCGGGGGGGGGGGGGGGGGGAGGCGGAGCCTCCCAAAGGAGATGACATTCATCAAGAAACCAACAAGACTGCTGAAGAGGATGATGAGCCTCTGGTATTTTGCACCAAAAAAGTAACACAACAATTTTTCTCATGGAAGATGAAAACTCCTCCAAAGGAATAGAACAATATAGGTGAACAATTTCTATAATAACTTCTTAGTAAACAAATTTGAAGTTATATAATTATGGAAGACAATCTGATTATTTGGAAGCTTATCATGTTGATCTACGCTTCTGTACAATGATGTCATTTTATGTTTATGATAAATTTTTGTGTACTTTGTTTTTATTCAACTGCATGCTTGAAATCTCTTAAATTATTTGTAAAATTTGTTAAGATAAATAGGGGGAGATTGTTAGAAAAAACACCATTTGATTTATATTACAAATTATCTTAAAGTGATTTCATATTCTAGGATGTATTACCTATGTTGTATAGTGAGGGTAATTTGGTGATTAGATGTCCTAGGATATCACACTCACACTAGAGTGTTAAGACCTGTCCAAAACAAGCACAAAATTCAGTTGAGTTAAACTTACGTTGAATAGAAGTCGATGTAACTTTGACTAAAAGTTGAAGCAACTTCGAATACAAGTAGAAGTAACTCAAACTAAAGTCGAAGTATAAGTGAAGTCGACGAAACGTCTAAATATTCTCGACGCAGAAGACAACGCCTGTCAAAGAAATATGAGAAGTCGACGCAACTTTGATTTGATTTCGACACAGAAGATGGATGGAGTTCAAAGTCCAATTCTTCAACTTGGCGGATACGTCGATAAGTATTCGACGCAATGTTGACATCTGAGTTCAGTTAGAGCTAAGAAGGATTTTGAAGCTGCTTCTATAAGAACTCAGAGGTGCGTCGATTAGAAGTAAGATGAATTCAACGCTACATCGAATACAGACAAAAATAGAATGTTTTCTACTGTCTTTTTTGATGCTTTTCCAGAAGGTATCGAAGGCTATAGTCTGATTTCTAATGACTCGTTTATTTCCAAGAATGGAATGGAGTACTCCAGATAGACAACAAAGACATTCTTGGAAGTTATTCAAATTAGATTGACTGGTTGGGAGATAGAAATAGAAAGAAAAACTTATTATCCAATGGATATTCCTTCTAAGGATAGAACAAAAGAGGAAACAAATTCAAATACTAGTCTACAAAGAATAATGATACAAATGAAGGAAGAGAACAATAACAATTGAATGATTCAGTCTTCTGCTTGCTGAAGCTCTATCTCTAAGAAAGAACAAATAAGAACATCTCTGTACAGGAATATACAAAGGCTCTGCTGCTTCTTTTACATCTACAATAGGAAGTTTTCACGAGTATAGAGAGATAATCAGGATCACAATCTTACAACCCTTGTATTCTTCTCTACCTTAAGCAAGGGTTCATTAAAAACAGATCCTGAAGAACATCAACAGAAGAATCTACAACATCTTCTTCTTATTTTCTTCCTATCACTTTCTACAACTTGTGTAAAGATTTTTGAGAATTCCTCTCCAAAGGATTCAGTGGTTCAAGATCTACCTATCAAAAGATATAGATTGGTTCTAAGAGTCTCCTTATCAAAAGACTCCGTAGTTGGTTCTAAGAGTCTCCTTAGCAAAAGACTCAGTGGTTCTAAGAGTCTCCTTATTAAAAGACTCAGACACTGTTTAGTGTATTCCTACCAAGGTGGTAGAAGTGTGGATGTACCCATAGTTTGGGAAACCACTATAGCCTTTGTCTTGTTTTGTGATTTTCTGTACTGTCTCCTTTCATTATTTCTACACTCTGTGTTTAAATTTATTCTGTGCTGATTTTTCCGATTGCATAGTTGTTATAAGTTATATTGTGTGTGCATATTAAGGTAAAATTTTTAAATCTCTATTCACCCCCTCTAGAGAATACTCAGAGGTTACACTGTGCACTTTCAACAATAAATTGATTAATTCATCGCCAACTGCAGAATTGTTCGGGACCCCTCTCATCTCTCTGGAATTCGCTAGAATGAGGGAGAGGCCCTTAAGGATTTCTTCTTATACTTTACTATTGAGGCGTGACAAATTTCAGGATTAGACCTAAGTATCTATGAGGAGTTTTTGTAGGAACACGGTTTTCCGCATCTCTTTGGTTTGAGAATAACAAATCCTACTTGCATTTGATCTAGTTTGGCATTGTGTTTTTAGTATGCAGGATTGAACAAAGATGACACTAGGATGCTATGTGATGGTTTGAACGTGCTAAGTGCTGAAAAGAAAGTATGTGGTATAACGCCAGGTATTAGAGTCAACACTTGCATTGACCCCCGATCTCACCAGCATGAAAAGGGTATGGAGGGAAGCTACCATGATTGAAGGTGCATTTTGGGAATGATTTGACCTAACACCAATGTTAGGGTTTTCTCAAATACGATGTTTCCAAAGATGCAATATCTCCTTCCCTGGAATGTGGATTCAAGCCATCAAAACATTTCTATACGGAGTCAATGTCAGGCATTGGCCCTAACGCCAACGTTAGCCTACTCTCCTATAAATATGTGGCATTCATTTCTATTCAAGGAAATGGAACTCAAGTAGCCTTATTCCAGTACTCTGAATTTTCTGAGACCGTATTTCCATACTACAAAGGATCTTACATTCAATTTCAAGAGAAGGAATCGAAGAAGGCTTGGATCAATGATAACTCAACACGAAGAACACACGCTTCAACTTCAATGATCTTTAGCGATTCTTCGTCATCTCCTTCAGATTTCCTCAAAAGGAGTTTTAAATTTGTATTTAATATTTTGAATTACTTTTATCTTTGTGATCAGTTCATGAATTCACCGCGGTTGTTGGCGACTAGGTTCGTGTGTGTCTTAGGAGGAATTCACCACAAGGGGACTAGGTCTAGGGCTTAAATCCAGGGGGTGCTCGAGGACTTTCTCGGGAAAGAGAGGCTAGAGCGGCTTGAGGTCGGATCTGGGGAAAGATCGGCTAAATCCCACCAGTTCTTTGGAGAAGAGTCAGTATAGAAAACAAAAAGAGTTTTAATATTTACGCTTTGATTTCTATCGTAGAAGTCTAATTTTGTAATCAATTTTATAAATGATAATCATGTCTTTTCTTGTTTAATAAAATTGATTTGGTTTTCAATTTCTAGCACTTTACTTTTATTTCATATAAAATATCAAAAGTTTTTCCTTTAAATATTAAAGTATCTAAAACCCTTATTCACCCCCCTCTAAGGGCGCCTTAAGATCCAACAAGTGGTATCAGAGGCAGTTATTCCAAAATAGTTTTACCACTGGGAATAATGACGCACCATGATCTCGCCTTCTATGAGGGGCAAGGAACTAGTAGACCACCACTATTTACCGGGTCTGATTTTAACTACTAGAGAACTAAGATGTGTTGTTTTCTAATGACTTTAGATATAGAAGTTTCGGGAATGGTTGAACAACACTATCTCTTCCTACTACTGTAGTAGGAGAAGCTACTCTAGAAAAACCTAAATATAAGTGGGATGATTAAGACAAACTTAAATGTAAAAATAATGCTAAAGCAATGAACGCATTATTTTGTGTTTTAGATAGACCTCTATTTAATTGTGTTTGTGCTTGTGAAACTGCATTTGATATATGGAATTTATTAGAAATTACTCATGAAGGTACTCGCGGGTGAAGGACTCAAAGCTTTTCCAATTGGAATCAGAGTACAAAAAGTTTTGCATGGAACCAGACGAGGATATCGACGTCATGTATACAAGATTCACAAAGATCATAAATGTATCAAAAATCCTCAGAAAGGCCTTCGCGGACAGAGACCTAGTGAGGAAGATTCTTAGATCTCTCCCACCAAAATTTAATCCGAAGGTGACGACTACATAAGAATCTCTTGATTTAAGGCGACTCCACATTGAGAGCCTCATTGAGAATCTAAAAACCCATGAGGTAGAACTCAAAATTCAACAAGAATAGTACCATGTGGAACCTAATAAGAAGGAATTGGCACTAAAATCCAAGAAGGATGCAAATGATGATGAAGAGGATGAAGAAAGCTTCTTTGTAAAGTGTTGGAACATGCTTTCCACATCTCTTGGTTTGAGAATAATAAATCTCATTGTATTTTATCAGACTTTCCAAGTGTTTATAGTGTGCAGGAACTTCAGCTCTCAATCCCCTATGAGTACAAAAAAGAAAGACAACTATCCTCTATCGTTACGATGCTCTATTTGCTATCGTGGTGCGTTAACGCTAACACTGGCGGTAGCTTTTGCATACTTGGAAATATCGCCGAGAAGGAAACATCGTCGAGAATGGAATATCAATGAGACTCATATATAGTAAGTTCTACCGCGGCGCGTTAACTCTATCGCTGAGCGATAGCTTTAGGAAACCAAAATCAATCATGATTTGATTGAGAAACCAAAAGGAGCATCCAATATCATTGCGAAGGCAATAATATATTATATTTTCATGGGGAATAATTTATTTCCAAAGATAAAAGCCAATTCCACAAAATTGAAGAGAAGATAAGGAAGGAAATTGAAGACTGCACGCTACCGCTCAACTATAGCGCTACCGCCGGTGGTAACTTCCTGCATAATAACCTCTATTTAAAACAGCCCAAAAATGAGTTTCCCTTCACGGTTTTTGGCGAAATGTTCAGGGCTGAAATCCCTAGCCGTCTAGAGAAAAGTGAGGGGTGTTTCCAACTCATCTAAAGAGAGAGTTCTTCAGAGGAGATCAAAAAGTAATTCATGTGCAAGGATTGAAAGCTATAAAAATGGCAATCAAGAAGCTTTCTCTCAAAGTACACATGGAGTGTTCTAGCTGCAACAAATTCTAATCAATTGGAGACATCTAAGAATCTAAATAACATCAAAGAGGAAGACTCTCAAGCCATAAAGATCGAACCTTTGCAAGCGAAACGACATCTGCATCAAGGGTTCTATTTAGAGGGGAGTTTTTCTTTTATCTTATCTTGTAACTCTTATGTTCATTGGTAGAGAAATTCGCCCATGTTGGCGACTAAGGCCTTGCAAAGACTAGGGAGAATTTGCTGCGTGGGTGTGGCGACTAGGTCTTAGGATTAGATCTAGGGGGTGCTCGAGGCCTTTCTGGGGATAGAGAGGCTAGAACGGCTTGAGGCCGTATCTGGGGATATATCAGTTAAAGCCAATCGGTTCTTAGGGAGAAGAGTCGATATAGAAAACAAAAAGAGTTTTCATATTATTTTCCTTGATTTCTAGCGTGATAGAAATCTAATTTTGTAATCAATTTTATATATAATAATCATGTCTTTACTTGTTCAATAAAATTGATTTGATTTTCAATTTCTAGCACTTACTTTTGATTCAATTTATTTCTAATAAAATATCAAAAGTTTTCTATTTAACCTAAAAGTTCTTAAGACCCTTATTCACCCCCTCTAAGGGCGCCTACAGATCCAACAAGTGGTATTATAGATAGGTTATTCCAAAACTGCTTCACAACCGGGAATAATGACGCTTCATGATCTCGCTTCCAGCAGAGGGGATGAAATTTTATTAAATGAAAAATCATTAGCACCACCTTTATTTATGGGCAAAAATTATAAAGGTGGAAAATATTTACGGAAATGTTTTTAAATCTTTAGATGAAAAAGTTTAGAATATTATAATTGAAAAGCCACCAAGCGTATTAAATAGAAACAAAATGATTTAAATGTAAAATCAATAAATAGTTTATTTTGTGCGCTAGATCAAAATATTTTCAAACTTATTTATACTTTACCTACTGCTTATGAGATTTGAAATTTTCTTGAAAAAACTTATTATTCTCCTTCTATAGGTATGAAACAATAGCAAAACTGGAGAATATGCTAGCTTGCATAAATATTCAAGAAAGCTCATCTCTTGATTGATCCAGGGAACACATCAAGTGGAAGGGAAGATGAAGATATCACATGAAGTAGAAGATATCACATGAAGTTTATGTTCAAACCTTGCCCCATCTGATAACATCGTAAGCAAAGCAAAATCCTCTCTTATTGTTTCAACGTCTATTTCTATCCAAATCATCATTGAAAGTATCTAGTTATTTACCTAAATCACCTAGGGGGTGGGTGAATATGTGAGTTTCTATGGAATTAAGCGGAATTAAAATATTTTAGAAATTATGCACACAGAATAAGAGAAAATACACAGCACAGACACAAGAATTTATAGTGGTTCCCCAGAATGGGTACATCCACTTCCCGCCTCGCCTATCTAGTACTTCAGGCTAGACTCGACTACTTGACCAAACTCAGATTTTAATAAAGCTTACACCTCAGAGTCTTCAACTCCTACAAGCTCAGAGACAACGTCCCCTACAAAAACTCGGAGAACAACTACTCCTACACTTGATCCTCTAAACTAGGACCTACAAAACTCAGAAGTAAAACTTCCTACAAGAGTTGTAAAAATGTTTCTTTACAAACAATTTAGAGTGTAATTAATCTTCTTAGAAATCTCAAGGAGATTCAACTTCAGATCTGAGAAAAACAATTCTTCTTCCTTGCTTAAGAGAGCAACTTGAAATTGAAAGTTGAAGGAGAAGAATGACTTAAGCTTGAGAGATCTTGATCTAAACTTGAGAATCAATTAGATCTTAAAGCAAATTGTAGTATCTGAAATCAGAGATCCTGTCGAGACTTTACTTTGAGAGGAATCGAGAACCAAGATGTCGACGACGAGTTCTTCTATTGCGAAAATGAGAAAATGCCAACTGAAGGAAACACGATTTCTTTTTTCTGATATTGATTAGGGTTTTCTAAAATTAACCCTTAGGTATTTATAGGGATTCCTCTTCTAAAGGCTAGAACGAGACTTCATGATGGAGCTCCACGTGTACTGTACATGGCTGATGCCCTAAAGGAAAGCCGTCTACAATTTCAAAAAGAAAAACGGTTAAGTCTATTTGTTGAGTGTTCATGTGACATCTCTAGATTACTCGATGAATTAGTCTTAACCACTCGACGAAATATACTTGGCTTAGATTTGCAATAGAATAAAACTCCAGTCCAGTGATCACGAGAACTCTCTAGAGTACACTACGAATTCGTCGAGTATTCGAGAGAAATCAATAGATCACTCAACAAATTTAACTTAGCCAAAACTGGAAACAAGATCTTATACTTTCAGAAACCTCTCGAGTAGAGTCGATGAATTGATCGAGTGCTCACATTAGATCTCGACGAATGAAATGAGTCTTCACGTGAGTACTCGACGAATTTTACTTGGAACAAATTTTTTAATCCAGAATCCATCAAACAGCTTCTACTTGATTTTCCCCTTGCACTTGGAAATGAAGTACACCCAAATAGAGAGATTATACATGAATCAACACTATGCCCTACATAATGAGGAATTACATTGCATAATCCTGTGTTTTATGACCCATTGTAATATGACATTGGTTTGTACTTAGCAATTAAAGTCCCGCAACAACATAAATAAAATGCAGCATCAAATACAAATTCAATTCATCTTAGTTCAAGGGGGACTTCTTCAAATCAAGGCTATTGTGGATATAATACCCAACAATCTCCCCCTATTTGAAGAAGTCAGAACCCTATGTACTAAGCTGAATTGCCCAGAGAAGAATTATAATCACAGATACAGAAAATGACATAGTGAATTTGAAATTAAATACTAGATCATCAAAACATTAATGTCTATATAAATGTTCTTAAGGGCATTCACAATTCACACAACATTTCAAAGAGAAATCTGAGACTTCTGCCTTTTGCTATTCTCCAACTATCTGTCAAAATATGCATAAGGCTTGGGATAATATCTGTGTGGAGGAGGAGGTGCATCATTTGAACTTCCATGATTCCTGGAATGAATTCTCCTCTTCACATTTGACAATTCATGTTTTTCCCATTCGTCTCTGCTGTAATAATCCTTGCTGCTCTCATTTCCAATATCTACTAAAGTGAAAGTGTCCAAAATAATACCTTTGGAGATAGGACTCCAAACTTCAGCAAACTCTCTACTCTGAATGTGATCTAATCTGCTAGCTGTGGGACCTTCGCATATTTTTCTCTTTTTCAAAGGAGGTCTAGAGGATTCTCCAAGGAATTCTTCCTCTGCAGGATCAGACCAAACCTGAGGATAGTGTTCTGGAGGAGCATACTGTCCTGCTACAAAATGTTGAGGTTGCCCTGTGCCCTCAACCGGTGGATCTGGAACTATCTCGGTTAGCTCTTCATGTAGCCACTTAAAATTTGGATAGTTATATACATTTGCATCATGTATCTTGCTTTTCATCTCATGACTTAGCCCTTCCATTTGGGATTGTAACCTTATCTCCCCCTTTCTGACTTCTTCAGTGAGGGAAGAGACAATATTAGCTCTATACTTTGCCATTTGCTCATCAATATAGTACATGCTTGCATCATGAGAATGCATCATGAAATCATTTTCAGATGAGAGATGAGCTACCCTGTCATAAACATGATGAACTCCCTACATTGTAAGGTCCACAACTTTACCACCTTGATTTAACAATTCATCCATATCTGCTTTGAAGTTGCCCATGGTGTGTTTCATCTCAGCTAATCCATTATTCAAATATATTTCTACTTCCTTTACCAAACACTTGTATCAAAGTGAAGTCAAAGTGTTCCTTTTGCATGATTAGCATAGCTTCTATAGACTTTAACAAAGACATATTAGAGAGAGGAAGAGGAACATCCTGAGATCTGAGGGTTCTAAAGTTTCCCGTATCAGAAGAAAAGTGACTAGAATTACCTCCCCCTAGAGATGGGTGATCCTTGATGAAAGGTTGCTCCTTAGCAGGAGGTAAGTTCCTAGTCTACCTGAGTTCCTTAGAAGACATTACCTCATTCTCTCTGACTTCCTTAGGGGAAATTTCAGCAATGAGGTCCTCTTGGAGAGAGTGAACTGATTTCTCCCCCTCAGCCTCTGTAGCAAGTTCCTTTTCCAACGAAACTTCCTCAAGTACTAGGACTCCAAGAGATGTGGATCCTTTCTCACCAGAAATTTGAACATTTTGGACTTTATCTTCAGACTCGTGCACATGAAGGTTCTCCCTCTCAACAGCTGCACTAGAGTTCTGAGGTGTATCATGGGGGGTGGGGTGGGGGGGTGGAGACTGAATTTTTGGCTCATTTTCAAACTCTTCCTCTTCTTCATCCTCCTTCCTTGTCCCTGCCTTGGGATCCTTCTCTCCCACCTACTGAAGATTGATGAGTCTATCTTCCTGAGATGATGGATAGGTATTCCATAGGACTTATCAAATTTATTCATGTCAACCTGATTCAAGTACAAAGTGAGAATTCTACCAAAATTTGGTGTCATAGGGCTTGCTTTTATTCCGTCAAACAGAACCACTCCGCAATTTATCCTTTTTCTGCAGATTACTACTGTCATAAGCCTGAAAATGTCACTTGACACATAGTCATGAGAACCAGTCTTGCACAATAGAACTTTTCCAATAATATCAGTTAATAATTTTCCTTCTTCATTCATTCCCTTCCGATGAATTGAAGTAGAGCCTCTTGCTAAGTCACGGAAAAATAGAGCCCTGTTGGAATATCTATCTTCCAGAATATCTTCTTCATCAATCACGGGTATACAACAAAATTTGTTGAGGAGACTAGTCTTCAAATGGACCACTGTGTTTTTGATATGACTCTTGATCATATTGCCTTCATGACAAAGTTGTGCATTCTTGTAGAATTCCAAAACTTCCCTGTCCAGAACTCAGCATTGATGCTCCAGGAGAAACGATAAACCGACCACTTCTAGCATGAGAACGATGTTCTTGAACTCATCTGAAGCACATGCAAATCCTGTGCGAATGAGCTCCCCACCTACCTATAAATTTGCAGAGCTTCTGCACGCCATTGAAGTCGAGAAGACAAATCAACGGGAGAAGAAAGAGTTCGCCGACTGGACTTCCGAGTGGTCTCGATGAAATGGCGTGATTTATCGTGAATTCCTTAGTCTATTAATATAGTATCAATATTTTGAAGAAATAGAGGCGCGCACCATATTGGAATAGTGACTCTTGGGATCCAATATAATAATTAGAAAAGATTACTAGCTGACGAAAATTCATCGAAATGATTCCGAAGGACTCAGCTAATTCGTTGAAATGATTTGACTAAATAAATTGATTCGTCGAAATGATTCTAAAGACTTGTTTGATTCGTCAAAATAATATGAGAAGACTCGACGAATTCGTCGAAATTACATGAGTAATTTCAACTTACTTCCTTGAGGTTTTTGAGAAGTCTGAATTTCTAAACTTGGGCATATTTCCTGAACTTTTCATGACTCTTTGTTGAGCATACCAAGTTCCATTTTGAAGAAAGTGAACTTGCCCTCATCTAGTTGCTTCGTGAAAATATCTGCAACTTGCTTATCCGTCTTGACATAACTGAGATTAATGTCCTTATTCTCCACCTGCTCGCGGATGAAATGATAGTGTATCTCAATGTGCTTTGTCCGGCTGTGAGAGACTGGATTATTTGCAATTGCTATGGCACTAGATGAGTCGCAAAACATCAGAATCTTTTTCATCTTCATGTTATTATCTTCTAGTTGATTCCTGATCCACATAAGTTGTGCATAGTAGCTGTATGCGGAGATATATTCTGATTCAGCATTTGAGATTGCTACACAATTCTGCTTCTTACTGCTCCATGAAATAAGCCTCCTTCCAAGGAATTGGCAAGTCCCGGAAGTGCTTTTCCTATCATCCCTGCTTCCTGCAAAATCAGCATCTGAAAATCCAATTATCTCAAAGTCATTACTTCTTGGGTACCATAAGCCAAGATTCGGTGTGCCTTTAAGGTATCTCAAAATCCTCTTTGCAACGACATAATGAGATTCCTTAGAGTTCACCTGAAATCTAGCACATACACACATTGAAAACATTATGTTTGGTCTACTGGCAGTAAGGTAGAGCAAGGATCCAATTATGCTTTTGTACTTAGTTTCATCAAAAGGTTTCCTTTTCTCATCCTTATTTAGCATCATAGTTGGACCCATTGGAGTCCTCATAGAGGTTGCATTCATTACAAATTTCTTAATTAACTCCTTGGCGAACTTCCTCTGCGAGATAAAAATTCCATCTTTATATTGTTTCACCTGAAGTCCTATGAAATACTTTAGCTCACCCATACTGCTCATTTCAAATTTCTCTTGCATCAAGTTAGAGAACTTTTTGCAGAGGTGATCATCTATAGATCCAAAGATAATATCATCGACATAGATTTGCACTAGTAGAATCTTGCCTTTTACTTCCCTAAGAAATAATGTCTTATCTATCTTTTCTCTTGTGAACTTGTTCTCAACAAGAAACCTAGAGAGCGTCTCATACCAGGCTCAAGGAGCCTATTTCAGAACATAAAAGCTTTGCACAAAAGTAAACATAGTTAGGGAAATATGAATCAACAAAATCTGGGGGTTGTTCTATGTATACTTCTTCCTTTAAATTACCAATAAGGAAGGCCGACTTCACGTACATTTGATAAACTTTAAACCCTTTGTGAGCAGCATACGCTAGGAACAACCTGATCACTTCGAGTCTGGCCACTGGAACAAATGTCTGATCGAATTCGATCCCTTCTTTTTGTTGGTAACCTTTAGCTACAAGTCTGGCCTTGTTCTTGGTGATTACTCCATTTTCGTCCAGCTTGTTTCTGAAGACCCATTTCATCCTTATCACATTCTGACCTTTGGGCCTTGGTACTAACATCCAAACTTTGCACCTTTTAAATTGATTGAGCTCCTCTTCCATAGCGATGATCCATGAAGCATCTTGGTTTGCCTCTTCAAATTTCTTTGGCTCAATATGTGAAAGAAAACTTAAGTGCAATACTTCGTTAATTGTACCTCTTTTTGTTCTAACTCCATCATGAGGATCTCCAATGATCCGATCAACGTGGTGATCTCTTGAGTGTCTGATCACTGGATTTCTTACAGTCTCTTTGCCACCAGGAGGTTCTTCTACTTCTGGTTCACCTTCTACCTCTTGTTGTTCTTCTTCTTCGAACAAGGTTTGAGTGTTCACTTTGACTGACCTTGGAGCATCGTCTTTAGCTCCTTCTGTAAGACCCTCTTTTTTTTGCTTACAATCTGAGTCTTACTGCCTAGAACCACCGCCTTGCGGTGACTCCTACACTCGGAAAAGACCCCGCCACATGACGCCGATCCTGCTGGCTAATCATTCATCCAGGCCAACCATACATCATAGAATAAATAAGAGATTATGTCCACAATAATCACATAATAGTAATTAAAATGCTTGTCCAAAATGATAAACACGAATAATAATAGAGTACTGATAAGAGAGTGCTTGAAACAAAAAGGAGCTTATGCCCCAATACAATCATTCCTCTCTATTTTTCTCCAATGCCATCGTCAAGCAACATATGCACTTATTTGGGAAGGGATGGAAGACCGCATTCGGAAGATGGAATCTCACCTATGTTCTCTCTACAGCAGATGAGAGTCCAAGTCTGGGCCTGGCCACCGTGTTAGGTTCCTCCCTCCGGTTGTGGGTCTGCTCCTCCTGGTGCTCCTGTTGTTATGCCACATTCGGTCGTTTGTTTATAAGACTAAGAAGATTCCTCGTACCCTCCACCCGCGACTCCTAGGCACCGGGTGGGGAGGATGAATAGAAAGGTAACAAGGGGTAACAAATCAATGCAGATGACAGTGGCCCTATCTAGCACCAATATAAATAGGCCATGGTCTATTTCTAGCATTTTTACTAACAAGATATACTCATAATAAGGCAACAGTCCAGATAGTTCAAACAGTAACAACAAAGTATAGTAACAATAACAATAATCGTAGCAAAAAGGTAAGTAAAGCAGCAATGTATAAATAAGGAAGACAGCTATGAAAGTAACCCTATCTTATAAGAATGTCCATACAAGCTTATAAGATAGAGGATCTGGCACTAAGGTAAACTCATCGTATAAAAGAGCCCATACTAATTTATACGATGAAGTTTTGTTTATGCAGATGTTATGCTATGTTGTGCAATGCAATGATGCAAGTCACCCACTCGACTCTATACGTACTTACCTTTTAAGTTCCCTATGTTCGAGTATGTCAACTCAGGTACCCCGTTAAGGAAAATAAGGGTAGTGGATCTGGCATGTCCACTTCTAGTATTCTAACCACACCTCCCAGCCTATACCTTACGTACACCCCTAAGAACACACAGGGTATCCACGTACTGTGTAGTAAGTAGCCACCTCATGATTTGTATTTCACCGAGCCTCAGCTCATCGGACTGTCCAGTCCTTTAGAAAAAACACCGAGCCTACCGCTCGTAGGGCCAATGGGCCCTTGTACTACTCCATCCCATATTTGAGATGAAGATTGTTTATTATATTTCCCTTACTTGTCTAATCTTGTCTATCTTTTAGTTATACTTAGAGGTTTAGGGTGAACCTTAGACTTCTCGAGGTCTACCCGGTGAAGGGCTCGCAATGGTACTAGGAAGTATGATGGGGTGACATCCCAAACTCCCCTTTCTCAAGGCATTTAATCTTATTGGTGACTACCCCTTTCTTATTTTCCATAGTACCTCTCATGTTTGCTGTCTCTATAAGGGTGTTATCAATTACACGGACAGGGAAGCGACGATGTTCAATGGAACACCAGTCCTTGCCTTATCTTAGTAGTGGACTTTCTCTTCATGAAATCTCTCAATATTTATATATAAGTTACATAATCTGATATTAATTAGGATTCTAGTTACTGGTGAACCCCCTCCCATGGCTCTTAGCTTAGCGTATCAAAATCCCGTCTTGGTAGTTTTACTAATCGCACCTCGACCTCTACTTCTAGTGTATGCCACTAATGGTTAACCCATCAATAAACTATAAACATGCAAATACCAGGGGGCTAATAACTCTAGGAGTGGTGACCAGAGGGGGGGGGGTCTAAATCCAATATTTCAGTTTTACTATTCGCAGGCCGGTTTGCCCTTAAGTGAAACCACATGTCATACAAGGTTGACTATATGATTCCTAGCTAAGTATGATCCCAATCTAATTCCAGAAGTTTTAGGGATATCAACATTCAAATTTCTAATTTTTCTCTTAATAAAAACATAAATGGGCTTACTTAAACAATTCTTATAAATCCGGGTGAGACTAGCTTTGAACATGACAAGCCCTTTGACATAGGCCAATAACTCCAAATAAAATTCCAAATATTAGTTAAGGTCCGTAATAAAGTTCAGATGAATTTCATAATTTTTCTAATTAAAATAATTTTAGCAAATTAATTATACGCTGGTAGAATTAAAGGATGGAGAAAGCTAAGAAAAAACAACGATAGAAGGCTCTGTACATCAAGAAGTATTTGACATATGCCGAAAAACCAAGGCAGTCTGCGTCGAATTATATGAAGGCTTAACAAAAGGAAATGGAGTGCAACATAAAAGAAGTCAACTTACGTCGATTTCTATATACAATGAAATCAACATACATTGAGAAGTAATCGATGGTTTGCTAGACTTATGTCGATTTCTCCACCGAATGACAAATGAATAAAGGAGCAGATTAAGTCCATGATTGTCTTTCAAATCTAGCAGTTGGTGCTCCTCATATGGAATGAGATTATATTGAATCTAAAATAAATAGGGAAGGTGATAATTCATTTGGTCTCTGATGAGTCCCATTTATATAATGATTTTCGGACTCATCTGAGCTTGTTTTCTTGCATTTGCACTACATTTTCAGTCCTGAATTGCTTATATATTCTACTCGTACATGCTTTCACTATTAGTGCAATGTTTAGGCCCGTTTTGGTGTGCAATTGCGCGCTATTCTGTTGGGGGTAAGCACCTTGTGCTCCCCATTTCTTTTATTGCTGATTTAAGTTGTTTTCATGTGCTGGAAGAGTGCTATTTGCTGTTTGTTATGCTGAGCAGGTGGGCAGATCACCATTTTTGGTAGAAATAATTTCCTGTATGAATCGCACGGTCATGCGTTTACTTGACGCACGATCGGTGCGACTGTGTGCGTTCATCTGTGAACCAAAATGGTGATCTGGAATTGCCCGTGCATTTTGTTCACACACGGTTGGTATCAACCGTGCGTAGTAAATCGCACGAGCCCCTTTGTTGGCTTGTTTTCATGCATTCTGGATTTGCCTGTGCGTTTTTATGCACGGTCTGTTCTGACCGTGCGTGAGTAAAATTGCACGGGCGTTCTGGGTCGTCTTCCTAGGCTTTCTTCTTAATTAATATCGTACGGTCCACGCACGGTCGTGCGTTCGACCGTGTGTGACCAATTTCTGACTGTTTTTCTATTTAAGCCGCAGGGTCCGCCCTAGACCGATGGATCGTCTTTCCCGCGCCCGAAGAGTTTCAGTTCCGCCATTTTCTCCGCCCCATCGCCGCCCACCTTAAGGAGGAGCTCCGACAACCATTTCCTTGCAAATCCAAAGCCGGAGCATCCTCTCGGCCGCCTCCATCATCCAAGTACTTCAAGGAGAGGATTCCACCCTCATCTTCATCACCAAGCAAAGAGATCTTCGCATCGGATGTGACCGGATTTTAGTTCACCGGAGAAGATGGGCCCATTGGGAGGAAGTCACAGCCCTCATCTACCCCGGATGATAGTTGGGACTGAGCTAGGATGCGGATTGACAACCCGACGATTCCTACCGAGAATCTACAATAAGCCTCCGGATGCGGTCGTATCTCTTGCCTTTTTCTCTAACCTGTGTTGATGTATATGAATGTAATCTTCATTATTTGATGACGTGGCACATGTAAACCTTGATTGTAGTGTTTATTTCATGTCTATCTGAAATTACTCTTTTGTTTATATGTGTGTATGAGGTGCGCCGATTCTGCCCCCACTCCATTCCACTCCGCAAACCCGCCATTCCATTCTGTGTGCCTACTCTTCCATTCCGCTTGACTACTCTTCCATTCTGTGTGCCTACTCTTCCATCCGTCAAGCTAAGCGGTGCTAACGTCCCGTGTAATCCACCTCAACTCCGCCGGTGTGAACCATTCCATCTGCAAGCCTACTCTTCCATCCGCGCAGTGAAGCGGTGCATAGCGGCCTGTGTAATTCATCTGCCTAGCTAAGAGGTGCTAACGGCCCTCAAACCTTTCCGCTAGTGCGAACCACTCCATCCTCTTGCCTTCTCGCCCATTCGCCTAGCGAAGCAGTGCATAGCGGCCTGCATAGTTTCCATCCGCCCGACGAAGCAGCGCATAGTGTCCTGCGTAGGATTAGTTTAGTTCTTTTCTTTTATTTTCCAAAATCCAAATCACCCATTTTTCTGCACATTTACCCTACCAAAAGGACTTCAATCTCAAGTCCTTCCTCAAAAGTAAACTTCACCTTATTGTGTTCCTTCGAGATTCGATACTTGGGAATTACTCGTCCATTTTATATTACTCGAACGATCGGTACACTACCGTTTCGTGTAGCAATCTTGCTACCGCCTATAGCGGTGTGTAAGATTCGCGCATCAAGTTTTTGGTGCCGTTGTTGGGGAACACAGTCGTGTGAGTTTCTGGAGAGGGAGTCGAGATATAGAAGCCCTTTCATCGTGTATAGTCATTTTTTTCTCATTTCTTTGTTTGATTTAAGATACTTTTTATTGCTATTATTTCATCCTCTCCTGTTTTAAAGTTTTAGGCAAGTTTACTCCAAGGATGTTTTAATAGTTTTTGTAAATTTCCTTGTAAGGAATTTCAGTTTCGTTATTTCTGCTTCAATTGTTGAAAATGTCGTCATGGGATATTTCTCCTAGCACTTGTGACAAGATGGTCTATTATATTGACCAAATTAAGGAGTTAAATGCTAGGCAGTGTAGGAACTTTGTTTGCTTGTTGTGTCGAGGAGAGGGTCATGAACTGAAGGACTGTCCTAGACTTTTCAATCCTGACCGCTGCTCCTTCACTCATGACAACATTGCCCATATCACTCATTCTTTACACATGGAGGTAATCGTGCCCTCTACCCCTGAGTTTATCTCGTGCATGGACTCCTCACTCCCTGTGTATGGCTTCACTCCTAGTGATGATAATCACTCATCTATTGGCCAACAAGAAGAGGAATGGGAGCTCCTAGATGCACCTGAGTGTGATTAGGAAAGTATTCTTTCCATCGGGGAGGCGTTAGCAGATCTTTTTGAGGAGGAACCAAATCTTTTTGTTCCTCTAATTTCATTGCAAGATTTTTCTACACACATTTTTATGATCCCGTCAAAGTAATTGAGCCGGGTGATGATTCAGAGCCTGAGGCTGCTCCAAGGTGGGATGGTGAGGATACTCTTTCTGAGGAGGAGGTTTGCACTTCTTCATGGGACGAGGAGGTCCAACTCACCACCGAGGCCCTTGAGTTCACGAGCCCCCCTTGTTATGATACTTACGATGATGACAGTGATCTATCCTTGGATCTTGATGGGAGTGAAACCGGGATCACTCCCATGATTAGCGATTATTTATGTCTTTCTTATATTCTGTTTCTTGACCACCCTTCTTTTCTTGTACATGTGCAAGGGGATTCAGCAGTGGCAATTCTTTGGGAAGCTGAATCTGAAATGCTCTCCACTGTTGATCCACCTTTATCTCCTCTTCCTGATATTTTTAATGCTTATTCTTTTCCATCCATGCAGGATTTTGAGTATGTTGACCCATTTTTTGGGTAATGATGAAAACTAATACTGGCAGGGGAAATACAGTCCAGTGATGGTGTTTCCCTTGAAGGATTGGCTGCATGGAGGCAAAAGATATTCATATCCTGAGCTAATGTTGGAAGAGAAGAAGAAGGCGAAAAAGAAAGAGATTTGGGGATGGAGGATAAATCCTTCTTTCTTCCCCTACTACTTGGTCTTCGGACCCATTTCATTCATTTCTAGTTACTACTTTAAATCAACGTATAATTGATTTCTCTGCTGGTTGTGTAATAATAATAAGTAGACTTTATTATTTCTGCTTTATACTTAGACATTTATATAAACTGCTTAATACAGGTATTTGGTCCACATTAAGGACGATAAACAAAAGGGCTAATGGGAGACAACCTAATTTTTCTTGTGTTATTTTATCTAATCTGCTAATGCCATAATATATTATTTCTGTTATTGCTTGGTGTATCCTTTTTGTAGGGTGGTAATCTTTTGGCGGCGGACTTGGATTTCCTTCGCAGTATTAACGCCAATCTTTTGGTATGCTCATTTTTGAGCATGGGTAACTTTTCTTCCCCTAGTCTTTTATTTAATTTTCATGGTTACATCATTGCGTCTATTGCTTAGATTAAGTCTGGGGGAGAGACGCTATGTGTTATCCACTGCACGTGCACATATCATTTGCATACTAGAAGTACATTTTAGTCCAGTTTTATAATTGTCGTTTCATATGCACCGCACACCACAACACCCACTTGAGCGTGTGCTTAACCAATAACGCGTCGTGAGTTGAATTAATTTCTTTTGTGTGACTTGGGAAAATTATTGTGATGACTTAGGATTGTGAGATGGAGTAAAATGTCGACTCCTATAGTATTTCTAGTCGAGTGCTCGTGTCTCACATAGAAATCTGTGTATAATTAATTTTTCTTTATGCTTATAGTTTTATTCTTTTTCTATTTGCGTAAATATTATTTATGCAGCTCAAAATTGGTGAATCTGGTGTGAATCCGACGATAGCGTAGGGATGTGGGTAGACGTTTGCTAGATTCATATTGCTCGAGTCGGGAGGAAGGATTGTCTTTCTCGGTGGCTAAGAACTTGCCCCAAGCGACTCTTGAAGCATTGGCATAGGTTAGTTCAGTGCGTGAGCATGACGTAGGCCATCATTTTGGCCTGTTTGAGCTTTGTGTACTGTACCTATCATTTATTCCTTGCTTGGCCCTTTTGTGCATACCCCGTCTTTTGATTCAGCTCCACCGCTTCTCCACCAAGCCCAAAAGGCCGATCCTAGTCGCTACCCAAAGCTGAGCTTTAGTTGTTTTCTTATTTTTATATTGGGGTGTTGATGTGGTGTTCATCTATGTGGATGTGTGGTTGTGCACCATTGTAAACTTGCTGAAAAAAGAATAATTGTTGAAAAAATTGTGAAAAGAAAAAAAATGAATGAAAAAATTTGTGAAAAGTCTTAATTGAAAATTATCTGCAAAAGTTTGTATTGGGAGTAGGAGGTGCACACACCCATGATGCAAAGTCCAAGTATGGGGTGTGATGCACTCGCGTGTATCGTGGTGCGTGGATAGTTTATGTTGTGCTAGCTCATTTGGGTTTAATGCTTGAGCCATCATTTTTATCATTGTACACCTTGCCTAAACCCAAGCCATGTCTTAAACCTAAAAGTCCTACTGACTCGTGCAGTGAATCAAACCAGTGTCGTGGAGTGAGTGCGAACGAGCAAGCTTATGGTCACCGACATTGATGGATTTCTTTGGAGGTTGTCCTGAGCCCTGATCTTTAGCAATGCTCACCTTAGCGATTAGTTTACTTTCTTCCTATGCGTGACCAGATGATTCACCGTGATTCAGATTTTGAGTAATAATAATGTATAGATACACTTTTAGAAAAATATAGACTATGATGCATTATTAGATATTTCTTCTACTGAATTTTTATGAGCGTGAGCCAGTGACTTCGCATGGTACTCCGCCTTTACAATTTCTGTGCCAGCTTGTGTTTTTCTTGTCTGCTTTAGGGATGATTTGCTCGGGACGAGCAAATGGTTAAATCTGGGGGTGTGGTGAGTCTCATTTATATAATGATTTTCGGACTCATCTGGGCTTGTTTTTTTTTGCATTCGCACTACATTTTTAGTCCTGAATTGCTTATATATTCTACTCGTACACGCTTTCACTATTAGTGCAATGTTTAGGACCGTTTAGGTGTGCAATTGCACGTCATTCTGTTGGGTGTAAGCACATTGTGCTCCCCATTTCTTTTATTGCTGATTTAAGTTGTTTTCATGTGCTGGAAGAGTGCTCTTTGCCGTTTGTTGTGCTGAGCAGGGCGCAGATCAACATTTTTGGTAGAAATCATTTCCTATGTGAATTGCACGGTCGTGCGTTTACTTGACGCACGATCGGTGCGACCATGCGCGTTCATTTGTGGACCAAAATGGTGATCTGGATTTGCCCGTGAGTTTTGTTCACGCATGGTTGGTTTCGACCGTGCATGAGTAAATCGCACGAGCCCCTATGTTGGCCTGTTTTCATGCATTCTGGACTTGCCCATGCATTTTTACGCACGGTCTGTTCTGACCGTGCGTAGGTAAAATTGCACGGGCGTTCTGGGTCGTCTTCCAGGGCTTTCTTCTTAATTAATATCGCACAGTCCACACACGGTCGTGCGTTCGACCGTGCGTGACCAATTTCTGACTGTTTTTCTATTTAAGCCACAGGATCCGCCCTAGACCGATGGATCATCTTTCCCGCGCCCGAAGGGTTCCATTTCCGCCATTTTTGCCACTCCATCACCGCCCACCTTAAGGAGGAGCTCCGACCACGATTTCCTTGCAAATCCAAAGCCGGAGCATCCTCTCGGCCACCTCCATCATCCAAGTACTTCTAGGAGAGAATTCCACCCTCATCTTCATCGCCAAGCAAAGAGATCTTCGCATCAGACGTGACCGGATTATAGTTTACCGGAGAAGACGGGCCCATTGGGAGGAAGTGACGGCCCTCCTCTACCCCGGACGATAGTTGGGACCGAGCTAGGACGAGGATTGACAACCCGACGATTCCTACCGAGAATCTACAACAAGCCTCCGGATGCGGTCGTATCTCTTGCCTTAATCTCTAACTTGTGTTGATGTATATGCATGTAATCTTCATTATTTGATGAGGTGGCACATGTAAACCTTGCTTTGTAGTGTTTATTTCATGTCTATATGAAATTACTCTTTTGTTTATATGTGTGTATGAGGTTCGCCGATTCCGCCCCCACTCCATTCCACTCCGCAAACCAGCCATTCCATTCTGTGTGCCTACTCTTCCATTCCACTTGACTACTCTTCCATTCTGTGTGTCTACTCTTCCATTCGCCAAGCTAAGCAGTGGCAACGGCCTGTGTAATCCCCCTCGACACCGCCGGTGCGAACCATTCCATCCTCAAGCCTACTCTTCCATCCGTGCAGTGAAGCGGTGCATAGCGGCCCGTGTAATCCATCCACCTAGCTAAGAGGTGCTAACGGCCCCCAAACCTTTCTGTCAGTGCGAACCATTCCATCTGCTTGCCTTCTCGCCCATCCGCCTAGCGAAGCAGTGCATAGCGACCTGCATAGTTTCCATCCGCCCGGCGAAGCAGCGCATAGCGGCCTGCATAGGAATAGTTTAGTTCTTTTCTTTTCTTTTCCACAATCCAAGTCACCCCTTTTTTCGCACATTTACCCGACCTAAAGGACTTCAATCTCAAGTACTTCCTCAAAAGTAAACTCCACCATGCTGTGTTCTTTCGAGATTCGATACTTAGGAATTACTCACCCATTTTATATTACTTGAACGATCGGTACACTGCCGTTGCATGCCACTGTCTTGCTACCGCCTATAGCGGTGTGTAGGATTCGCGCATCAGTCTCCTATAAATAGAAAGAGAGTGAATAAAATTGCATGATTCAAATGAAATGATCATATTCTTCTCTTCTCCCTGATGATCTTAAGAAGAACTCATCTTCTCTCTGAGTCTTATTCTAATTTCTCTTCTTCTTCTTCTCTTTTGAACTGAAAAAGGGTCATTCTCTACAAGCCCTCAAGAAAGAAAAGAAAGCTATTGATCATCATTCCGTCTTCTTCTCCTCAACAAAAATAGTCGATCAGATTCATATCATCTACAACTTCCTCAACTATTTAGATAAAAAGAGTTTTAAGAATACCTCTGCAAAGAATTCAGTTATAAAGTCTTAAGAATCTCTCTTTACAAGAATTCAATGGTTCTTAGAGTCTCCTTATCAAAATACTCAGCGGTTCTAAGAGTCTCCTTACCAAAAGGCTCATCACTATTTAGTGAATTATGACCAAGGGATAGAAGAGAGGACGTACCCAAATTTGGGGAGCTTCTATAAAACTCTTGTGTCGTCTAGATTGATATACTTTATAGCATAGTCTCTTATTACTGTTATATTACATAATCTCTTATTACTGTTTGCTTAATCTGTGTCATACTGTGATTGATTGTTGAAATGAATTTTAAATCTCTATTCATCCCCTCTTTCTAGAGGAATTCTCAATTATCATTCTGCACTTTCAATCAGAGCTAAATTAATTAGAAAAGGGTTAACACCTCGATTAATCATGATCCTCATACCTGAGAATTAACTCTTGTCAAAGCTATATAATCATGAGTTCTACATAGATTAGAGATTATGTTCCAACCAGACCACCAAGTTATAATCTAGAGAAATTTTCTTTATGAAAATAAATAATAAATGGTATATTAACTCTTTTGATAGGGATATATTTGGCTTTGTGCTTACAGGTCCTTATAATCCTACAAAGTTGGTACAAATGGAGAAACGGTGCCAAAGCCAAAATCTGAATGGAGTGAAGGAGACAAGAAAGCAAGATCTTGTTACGCAAAGGCCATAACCATTCTTGTCTCCACAATGAGTGATGAGCTCTACCAAAGAGCGGTAGAGTGCCAATCAACAAAGTAGGTTTTGGAATCTCTAATAGGCATTGTGGAGGAAATTTCAGATGAGAGAAAGGATAAGAGATCTCTCTTGATCTCTTAGTATGAGAACTTTAAGAAGAACTAGAAAGAGACAATTGCTGAAATGTATCAGAGATTTAGTATAATTGTAAGTGAGTTAAAAGATCTTGGCAAGGAGATCTCACTCATTGAGATTAATGACAAGCTACTCATATGCTTCTCAAGCTCATGAGATTCTAGAATCTGGGCAATCAGAGAATTTATATGCGGATGAAAACAACATAGAGGTTATACTAGGCAAGCTTAAGTCATATGAAATGCTCCTCAAAACTAGAGGAGAAAGTGAGTTGAAAGAGAAGGTTGCCTCTACTCTAAGGGAGATGTCCCTTGCCCTAAAGACTGTCGAAGAAGAAAGCTCGACTCTTAAGGATGAGATAATGAGTCTAGTGGTCAAGATATTTAGAAGATGGATCAAAACAGAAGACTTCAGAAAAAAGGAGTAGAAACTCCAGAGGTAAGCCAAAGTTTGATAAAACTCTTTCAAATGAGGATATTTGCTTTACTTGCAGGAAGACTAGACACATCGCTCCAGAGTGCCCAGAAAACAGCAAAGAGAAATCTAAAAAAAAGTTTAGAGTCAAATCTGACTTTAGAAGAAAATGAAAGAGAAGAAAGAATTTATTGTTGAGACATGGAGTGAGACAAATTCTGAGGCCTTCTCCTATTCATAAAGTGAACCTGAACAAGGCAAAAGCAAATACTTGATGGCATTGGATCTTCCTATTCAGGAAGATGAGATAATAAATTTAGATGTTTTTTGTTTACCCAAAATTCTGCGAGCAACTTTGTTCATCCCAACCAATCAAAGCGGTTAGACTTCCTGGTGACCGCCCTGACCGCTCGAAATTCTACAACATCTATCTTCAGGAAGAGCAAAAATTAGACTCTAGCCTTTGGTCCCGAAGAAGGAGACTTTTAAGTCCTAACTTTTTCCAGTTAACAGAGGGAACCTCTCCAATGGCAGGGCCCAGATTGGTATGCTCTTCTGAATGGCTGTCATTCTTAAGAGACTAAGGAATGTAAGGTTGGTTGGGACATGATCTCATAGGTACATATGACATACGATGCAAAGAGGCAATGCATATATATCTTGAAGAGGGGAATGAGATCTTAAACGCTTCGCATTTGAGACATTCTGTGATGAAGATGGACATTGATGATGAAAGTTCCATTCCAACCTGAGAAGCCTTTCTTGTAGTCCACCCACCAAAGCGTCAGTATTTTGCATGCCTATGGTCAAGGAGTCAACTTGATTTGAAAGGTCAACAACCGCAGCTAATATAAGGTTGAAGTCGCTCCTTTTGATAGGCATCTCTAGATCATTAGAAGAGTTTTCGAAAGACTTTGAGACATTTCCATCGAGACAAAAATTGTCGAAAGAGAAAAACAGTGATAACTTTCAAATAGAGCTGATTCCAGGCAATTTGAGCACATGGAACAAACTCGAATGGGTAAACATTGTTTGCCAATAGATGGAGGGTTCCGAGCTTTTTCTGAAAAGGTATTGTGGGAGAAAATCGGAAGAGCAAATCAAAAGTTATGACCATTTCAAGTTCGCATGTTGTTTTGGATGAAAACCCCATAACCCTGCTGACTTGTTATTTAATTTGTTCATCCCTAGATAGGCCCGGACACTTTTCTAGGTAACCACACGATTTGGGTGGTTTTAAGTTTGGGACGAACTCTATCCCAAGTAGCCGCACTAGTGACCACGCACACTTCTCCAAAGCAGAGGTTATCGGGATACTTGGGGTAGTAGCCACGACTTGCCCACTTGAATCTGCACAATGGGAGGACACTCTCTGGAGTGGGCGAGCACTCCCCAGAGTATTCGCACAACACTAGTATGGTTCCGAGATTATGTGAATGCTACTAATATCCGCCAACTGCAGGGTCGATTTCACCAACCGCTTGATCTGAAGGCCGCATGTTGAACAATTGACACCAAAATTGTCACCAACTTTCCACACTCAGCGATGGGTTAGGCGGATGGTGGAGGATTCGAAAACCGCAAGCAATCAGTTATTAGCCCTTAAGGGTCGAGCAAATAGAGCACGGAAAAAGGTCGCCGCTAGTAGCGACATACATCATATTTACCCGCTGCGGCGAATGCCACTTGCTGCGGGCAATATTATTCTACAAAATTTGTTATTACAAGCTATTACAAGGAGAAACTAAGAGCGAATTCTAGGAAACCGATGGAGACTTATAGCTTGGGACCACACCTACTAATGGGTAGGTTCTTAACCAAGTTCTTACCGCTTTCAAGCATCCATGGCCCTCTATTTATATACGAGGGTAGGTTGCCCAGACAGTTGGGAGCATTCAATGCAACATTAAAATGCTCGACCACCCGGGGTACACAAAGAGTCGGGTAGAGGGGAGAGGATATGAGGTCTCACAAACACAACATGTTGTGACTGCGTGGACATTTTCTAGCTAAAAGGGAAGAAGGCGTTAGGCGGATTCTGGACTGCATCCTCCCATGGCTTCTTCGATCTAGACATTACTGAGGGCTGACATGAAGAGTGCGCAGACACTTGTCAAGTAACCGTTCATACCCTTTTTGAGGAGGGTGAAAGCGCGACTAATAAATGAGTAACCGCCCATCCGGCTGAGTGTCCACAGAAAGTCTTGGTATTGGAGCAGACTGGTGCTGGCTGAGGGTTGTCCGGCTTGGCCAACGGCTGACTGGAGGAGGGCATAGTTACTCTATATGTAACCTCCCTTACTTCTGGGTGCCAACTTCTAGATGGGTTGGGCGCTAACAGGGGAGGTCGATGTTGGAGAGAGAGGTCATTGCTGAAGAGATGGAGCGAATGCCAAATGGACAACTGCCCATCCTGCCGAGTGTCCACCAATATCAACTTGGTGTTGGGGTGGACTGGCGTCGACTGGAGGAGAGCGCAATTACTCCATATATAACCTCACTTAACTTTGGGAATGAACCTTTGGAGGGACTGAACGCTAGATGATGCGGCCACTAGAGGAGAGACGACACAAACTATTGAGGATATGACACAAACTGCTGGGTAGATGGCGTAAACTAGGGCGGTCGTGAGGCCATGGGCATGCGGTTATTGAACTGAAATCCATACAATCACATGCGTCAAATCCCATGCAAAGATGCTAAGGAAAACCGCCTATGATGATGATGCTCGGTCCGGGCATCCTGGGTGTGATTGCTGATTTCTAGGTGAGCATTATCATGTTGGAGTTTCTACGGTGATCTAGAAGTAATCAAATAGTTAGTCTCACTGCCAACGCGATATGAGCCTATAGGGTCACACATAAGAGCGTTTGCAGAAATTGGAGAAAGGATTGTGTTAGCTTTGCTCATATTTGATATGACTGAAATGACCAATCCAATGACTAATTGGAATTGAGTTGGTTCAGCAAAATGCTCCTTAGATATTATGAATATTGTATGAAGCATGTCGGTGTGACTTCAAGATGATATTGTGAATATAGTCGTGAAGACTTGAAGATGACATTGTGAATGTCGTCGTGACAGATGGTTTGTCGTCAAGTAGTCAAGATGACTGGTCGGGCAAAGTCTGATTGTCTCGATAATCAAATGTTATTGTGGATATCGTCGAGATCATCATGATGATATTATGAATATCGTCGAGACGTCAGGGTGAAGTAAACTAACTATTATCATTAAGTGGACTGTCTTGAAGATATGGATATTCACGACGATATCGTCGAGATTGTCTCGATGATATGGATCTTCACTACGATATCATCGATATTGACTCGACTATATTTCAGTCATCACGACGATATGGATCGTTGAGATGTTGCGTGACATCATCAAGATTGTCTCGACAATGAGGATCATCATGACGATATTTTGGTCATCCCGATGACACTCTTTGTATACTCTATTAGAGTCTAGGTCTGCGGATAGCGGAGGTCGTCGTCTTCTTTTATATGCCTTGGTATAAATAGCCAGACGATTAGGTTTTTAATAAGCCATTTTTCTATAATCGAGACGAAAGCGTTCCTGAAATCTCGCTGCTTGTTCCAGAAGACCCGTCCGGCCATCACCGCAGTCGCTGCCTCTCCTTAGACGAATCCAGTAATTCGTGGAAACGCTGAGGGCATTCCTTCTCTGACCCAGATATTGTTTGACAAGACCATGGGGTTCTCCATCGTTCGTGTGGACTACTGTAGAGGCGCATATCTACTTTTGTGTTAACTCCATCAAACCTTGACACTGATCTCGATAGAGGTGCAGAACGAGGAAGAAGACTTTGATTAAGAATCTTACTCAGAGAATCCAATTTCTTGAGCAGTCCAATCGAATCTACTTGATTCAGCAAAAGTATTCAGATTTATTTTTTTTATTTCTTGATTCATGGTTTGAGTAAGATCCTATATGCTTTTCTTTTGGGTTGTTCTTGCATTTTCGCTGCGCATATTTGATGTGTCTACTCTCAAAGGAAAACCCAACATTTCAGTCCTAGGCTAAGATTACTATCTGCCATCAGTTTGAGAAATTTATGTGTAGTATCTATGTGCCCTCATTATCATTGCTTCTCATTCATCTATTTTCCAATTGTCCTCATATGACATCCTCTAGTAACTCAACTCAAAGGTTTGTATACTCCCCAAGTGGTGTTCCTATATTTGAAGGAGAAGCTTATGATTTTTGGCATGTTCAAATGAGAACTTTATTCATATATCAAGGTTTGTGGGACTTACTCCAACTTGGTTACTCTCAACCTACAACCACTATGTTGGTGCCAAAAATGGTACCTCCAAAATTCACACTAAAGGGGGATGGGAGAAAACTGCGAAGTGTAGGTTACTGAGACAGAAGATGCTGAGACAAAAGGAAAACGATCACGAAAAGGCGATCACGAAAAAGTGAGACCGCTTACACAGGTTGTAAGCTGGAGCCCCGGAGCCAAAAAGTCCTTTTTCTGGTACCCCTACCCCTCTATTTATAGACGAGGGGGCTGCCCAAACGGGCAGAACTGAAAACTACGGGCTGCCCGGGATACAGGAGAGCCAGGGCAGGGAAATGGAAAACAAATAACAAAGAAAATAAAAACGATCAGACCGCTTAAGCTGGCGGTCTCACACTGCTCTGACCGCTCGGCACTTAGAAAATTCCAGTCGAGGAGACAGCTGGCGATCTGGGCGGTCACCGAAACTGAGACCGCTGAGACCGAAAAATTTGAACAGCAAGAGGAGGTCGCGGACTTTCCGGACAAACATAATCCCCGCACATTTTTAAGTTGCTCCTGGAACTTCGAAAATGTAAGCTTTGACCGCTGAGACCGCGATCGCCATCAATGCCCCCCGGGCTATAAATAACCCTCCGATGGTATGTGAAATCATAATTTCCTGAAAAAGTAAACGAGCTTACCTTACAAGCGGTCTTAAAAAAGTAGATAAGTCGAGCTCGATAATGTCAACATTGTTGTCTGTGTTCGACTCTCCGGGAAAGGACTCCTCTGAAAAGAAGAAGAAGAGGAAGACCGCTACTTCGAAAAAGGTTGTGAAAGTTGCTAAGACTTCACCGGAGGCGGGCACGTCCAAGGAGACTGCGCGACCTTCTCCGAAGAAAATCACTGTTCTTTCCGAAAATGAGGTTTCACTACATCGCGTTGCTGCTGTTTCATCATCTAGTTCTTCAGGGCCTGAACTGATCCTTCCTGATTTTTCCATTTCTTTTAATTTCCAGAAAACCGTGGAGGCGCTCGGTCTGACCACCGTTCAACATAATGAGACCGCTTCCACAGAGGTTATCCTGGCTGGGCTGCGGGAGCAAAAGGCTGAAGCTGAAAAAATTATGCAACAGTTAGGCAATTCTCTGGATTCTTCCCAAGCGAGTAAAAGAAAAAATTCAAATCCTTCTACTCAAAGTGCTAAGAAACCAAAAAATGACGATGTCAAAGGGGTGACCGCTCCTAAGACGATCGCTCAATCCGAGGGTGGTGACCTCAAGGATCCTGAGAATGCTCCTTTGAAGGTAAATGATGCGGCCGATCTCCTTTCTTTTTCAGCGATCTCAGCTTTTTCAAGGGAGGCCGATCCTGAACTGATCGCCTACCTTGAAGGAGATTCTTCTAATGATTTTTCTTGTTCTTCCTTACAGGTGCTTGACCCTTTTGAGGCGGAACGTCTTAGAACAGCCGCTGCTGAAAAAGAGATTTTGGAAAAAGAAAAGGAGATCGCCGCTGCCAAAGCGAAGCTGAGAGAAGATAGGGAAAGGAGGGATCGAGAAGAGAGGGAAAGAAAAGAGGCGGAAGCAGGTAGGATCGCCGCCGAACAGGAGGAGAAGAAGAAGATGGAAGAAGAGAAGGCGGCTCAGGTCGCGGCGAAGAAAAAAGAAGAAGAGAAGATGGCAGCCCAGACCGCTGCAAAGAAAGAAGAAGAAGAAAAAGAGGCAGCCCAAGCCGCTGCAAAGAAAAAGAAAGAAGACGAAGAGAGGAAGGCAGCCCAGGCCGCTGCGAAAAGAAAGAAAGAAGAGAAAAAGGCGGCCTTATCGGCCGTCGAGGAACAAAAGAGAATGGCATCCGAACTGGAGGCAGAAGAAAAGAGCCGGCAGATTGCCAAGGAAAAGGTTGCACTATCAAGCGGTCTTCCTACCCTTTCTGCTGCTCAAGAGGCGGAACTAAACCGAGCAGCAGAAGACCGCGCAAAAGCGGTTTCCGCTCTGCGAACTGGTAAGGCGTTGATCATGGCCAGATCGTTAGAAAATCTTCCTCTTCCCATGGTTCGACCTGATTCTCCAGAACGAAAACATGAGGTCGTTATCTTTGAAACTGACGATATCCTTGTTAGTAATGCGGAGTTAAAGAGGAGAAGAAAAGAAGGAGAGAGGTCGCAAAAAAGAGAGTTGGAAAGAATGAACCTCGAACGCTTGAGGGGATCAAACCGCCTCGTACTGACCGCAGAACCAACGGTCACAATTAATATTGAAAATATGCTGCATGACCGCGGTCTTGATTCTTTTCCAAGTATTCTTTCTTTGCGGACCTTATTATTCTGAGTTTCCGAAAACTGAACTAACCTTTGCTCTTTTTTTTCGCAGATGAAAACATTCTTGAGATGGAAGAGGGGGAACTTCCGGCGCGGAGGGTTGCGATCTCCGACCAACTTGCCAATATCCTCAATCCTATGTTTGAGGATGTTCGGTCTATGTTGGTTCGGGAGCGCGCCTATCATGATCAGATCCGCGGCCTTGAAGAGAAGCTTCGCGCAGCTTATGACCCAGCCGGCGAGCTCATCCAATCACACCGAAAAGCGGAAGAGGCGAGCGGTCTCAAGATTGGCGAACTTACTCAAGCACTCCGTCGATCTGAGAAAGACGTTGAATATTACAAGGGAAAATCTGCCGCTTTGTCTGCCGAGGTTGCTGCGTTAAGGGGCGGCACTGCGAGAATGTCGATGAGACCGGGACCACCTGGCGATCACCTGGATATGAGGCCGAGCTCCGAGATCATGGTTGTCCCCATGGAAATAGTTGACAAAGAAATGTCAAAGATTCACCGGGCTGCGATGAACGCGAACCAGGGTCTTGCTACGGCCTTCAGCTCTATCAATGAGATGCAGGACATCGCGGCCTTTGTAGGAAGAAAAAGGCCTTATTCGAAATAAACATTTGACGTTCCGCTTTTACATGATTTTGTAATATGAACAATTGTTGTATAACACGTTTTTAATTCCTTTTGCTTGCGATCTCCTATTCTACTGTGATGTTTTGCTATTTAGTATTGCTTGTTTGTACTGTGATCTGAAATGTTGCGGTCTCTCTCTTTTGAGGTTGAAAAGATGCCAGTACTTCATTGGCTTCCTTACAGGTTTTGGCGATCCGAGAGATTTCACTGGGCGGTCTTCGAAAAAAAGTAATGATGGCGAAATCATCATTCGCCAACTATAAATAGCCGCCCTTTTGGATTTTATTTTATATCTTTTGTATGCGCCCTAAGCACTGGTCACAGCGATCTCCAAGAATGGTGTCCGCTCGAGCCACTGCTTCCTTAATTTTCCTCAGAGCCGATCACAAACCTTGCCACCTTTCAAAAGAGGAATATGTTGAGTTCTTGAAGAAGCATATGATCCAGACTCAAATTGTCGTGAGACCGCCAACTGAGACCGAAGGACTCAGTTTCGGGGAGGAGAAGAAGTTTATCATCCCTATTGATCACTTTGAGTGCGGGTTGAGGATTCCTCTCCCTTGGGAGCTTTTGGAGATCATGGATTATTATGGGCTGGTGCTCGCCCAGCTGCCGCCGAACTCGATCGGTCTTATTAGTGTTTTTATAAACTACCTGAGATCGGAGAGGATAAAATTCACGATGGTGCTCTTCTGTGCGTCCTTTACTGCTAAGGTCCTGAAAGAAGGTCAAAAGAAAGAGGAATTCAAAGGGTTAATATACTTTTCTACTGAAGGATTCAAAGTTCTCAATCTTCCAAACAAGGTTCCCTTCTGGACAGAGAGGTTCCTTGTGTTCGAAGGCGATCTTGGCGGTCTCAAGAGTCGCCCTTCTCCGCGACCTGACAAGATCTTTCAAAAGAGCAAATCGATCTCAAAGGAAGAGTTAAAGATTCTGGCATTTTTGGCTGGAAAGCGCCTGGATCTCACTCATTATCTGGCGATCTGGCCTGAGATCGCTGAGATCGTTCCTGAAGAAAGTGAGTTGTTTCCAACGATCCCCCAGTATTGCTTACACGTTTTTCTTTATTTCTCTAACTTTCCATTTTCAGCATCCTTTACGATCCCAACGAAGGACCCGGTAGCACCTGCTGAAGGAGTACTTACCCAAAGGGAAAGAAGATTGAAGAGAGAAGAAAAATTTCAGACCGCTGAGACCGGTAATTCTTCTAAGACCGCTGCGGAGCCATTTCCTCTGCATGGCTATATGCGTCATCAGAAAGACTTAAAAGGCAAACCTTTACTCAAATGGGGCGCCAAAGGAAAGACCGTGAGAGTTTCTACCGATCTCCCCCTCTGGAGCGGGAAACTGACCCACCACGCTACTGCTGTGACCGCGGCCTTATACGGAAAGAACAATACGGCTGAGATTTTTGATATCGAGACCGACCTGCTTCCAGATATCTGTGCTCAAACGGCCCTTCGGAATGTCACTCTTCAGCATCATATGGGGCGAACTCTCCGAAGCGTCTTGAAGGAAAATGAAGATTTGCTGGTATTATATCTCTTACTAAATGTTTTTCCTGAACTCGTTTAGACCACGCGATCTGATCATCTCTTTTCTTCAGCGGGCGAAGGAAATGGCCTACGACATCCATAATCCTGATTTTAAGAGAGCAATGGCGCACCACGTAAGGGAGACCGCCGAGCAAGTAATCACGGAGCTCCGAAATCGAGGCGGTCTTTCTGAGGAGTACAAAGATACAACCTTTGCTGCTCTTTTCCCTCAGGCGGCAAGAAGAATTGCTGAACAATCTTTGACTACTGAAGAGTCCGCCGACGACGAGGAAGACGTCATGATCGAAGATGAAGACCAGCTGAGCGGCAGCCAATATGTGGAAGGCCAGGATACGAGCTCAGGAGCGGCCTCAAGCTCTGGGTCAAAAGTTCCAGGAGAGGGCTCGGAAGAATCTTCTGGAGACACTGATTCTACTTCTCTAGACGAGCGATCTCCCAAGAGATCAAAGAAGGAGTGAATTGTAATGACTTCCCTTTTTGGAGACCGAGCGGTCTTGTTGTAACTGAATTTTCAGAATATATATATAAATTTGATATCTGTTGGATTTTGCCTAAGTGAATAAGTTTGTTTTGGATGCATATATTTATTTGTTCTTCTGAATTTAAAATTGGCATTCGATCTCAATGCCTTGAGTTTATCATAATTTTATATCAATCATTTAAAGAACTTGAGCGATCTCTTGGAAAAAACACCAAAGACTTTTAAAAGAAACTGATTCTGCATAAACACAAATTACTCTGTGGTCTCGAGATAACCAGATCGCTGAAAGAAATTCTACAACTTATCTATGATTAGAAAATAACCAACTTATTCACAATAGTCATGCGGTCTCATATTACACAGGTCGCGATATATGAAAACTATATCTTGAATATGATTTGAACTTTATTGAACTCTGGATGATCGGCGCCTAAATGACAGGAAATCCATTTGACGGCCCCTTGATAACCAAGATTGTGAAAAGAATACCCCTTCATAAATCTCCAGATCAGCGATCATATTTTATTCAGACCGCCCTTTCTGAAGAAAAAACCCAACTCGACGGGAAACAAAGCATCATGTCTACTCCATGTAACTTTGAATAACAGGGAATATCGGAATCTCGATCTTACTGAGACCGGGCCGAACTCTATCAAGCTGGCATAGGAGATTCCCAAATAGCGACCTCAATTATCCTGAAAAAATTTCATCCGACGATCATAAAAGACATCGCTCTTTGTAAGAGAGAAGAACATGCGGTCTCATAAACTGCTGACCGCCCGATCCCAATACAAAGGAATGAATAAGACCTTTATGGTAAAAATAGAGGGATGGATCTTGAAAATGACCCAAAGGGATGGTGTGGTCATGCCGCGGAGGCTATACCGACACTCCTTTTCTTAAAGGATTGCTGAGTTTGTTGCAAATTTGCCAATCCAAGGTTCAGGTGACGGTCATAGATGTTTCTTGCCGCCCCTTACCTAACCACGCTTCAACGAGTATTCGAGAGTTACAAACCGAAATGATCGGTAGGGCAGGTGTGGTCATGCCGCGGAGGCTACACCGACATTGCTTTCCCTGAAAGATCATTAAGATTGTAACAATGTCCTTTTCAATGCATGACAGAGCTGAGCCAGCCACCTAGACCTCCTTGAAACGCTGAGGTGTGCCAGATGTCAGCAAGGACCCGGTATCCTAAACTTCCACCGCTCGAGCTTGGCGAGCTACTGCTACACAGATTCGAAATCTCCCCGACATCTGTGGTCCTGGCAGAATTACACGTCGAGCTAACAAGTCAAGGGGGAAGATAGTAGGATCCGTCGATATCTCACTTGACAGGTTCTTGGTTTTTCAAAAATCAACTTATTTTTAAGACTTGTCATCCATTACTTACATTACGGATGCTTTGGTGATACCTGTGTGATGTTTAAGAAAAGAAAAGAGTTAGGAACAAAGAATGAGTGAATTAGATACGAACATTTAAGAGAAGAAAAGCTTAAGATCATCTCCGCTCCAGGAATGAGGCAACTCTTCTCCTTCATAAGTTTGGAGATGGTAAGCACCATTTTTAAGCACATTCTTTACCACGAACGGCCCTGCCTAATTCGGATTAAGCTTTCCAACTAAACCAGCTCTTGCTGCTGCATCTACTTTCTTCAAGACTAGATCTCCAACAGCGAATTCTTTGGTTCTTACATTTTTATTGAATAACCTTGCCATTCTTCTTTTCACCTCTTCCTGTCTAATGATTGCAGTGTCTCTTAATTCCTCAATTAAATCAAGGCTGCATTTTAACTCTTCATCATTTTCTTCCATCCACTCGATTTGATTTTGTTGTGCCAATAATACTCTTGGGCTTTTCACTTCAAATTCTACCGGAATAAGGGCCTCGGAACCGTGTGATAATTTGAACGGAGTTTCCCCAGTAGCAGAACTCGGAGTCGTCCTCAAGGCCCATAAGACGGAAGGTAGTTGTTCTGCCCAGTTGCCTCTAACATTTTCTACCTTCTTTTTCAAGAGATTTATGATGAGTTTGTTGGCGGCCTCTACCTGCCCATTGCTTCTAGGATGATGTACGGAAGCGAAACGTAACTCAATGCCAATTTGCTTGCAGAAACTAATAAGAGTTGAATTGTTGAATTGACAACCATTATCCGTGATGATTGCCATTGGAATCCCGTGTCGACATACTATCTCTCCCCAAATAAAGTTTTTCACGGCTTGAGTGGTAATTTTAGCCAATGCCTTTGCCTCTATCCATTTGCTGAAATAGTCAATCATGACTATAATATATCGTCGTTGCCCGCTTGCCATTGGGAAAGGTCCAATCAAATCCATTCCCCAAACTGCAAATGGCCATGGAGTTGCTATTGACTTGAGTTGTTGAGCCGGCTGATTTTGGAGAGGAGCAAACTTCTGGCACTTTACACATTTCTTAGCAAATTTTTCTGCATCTTTCCTCATTTGAGGCCAAAAATAACCTTGCCTTAGAATTCTTTTTCCCAATGTCCTGGCTCCGGAGTGACTTCCACATTCTCCAGAATGGACCTCCTGAAGTACCGCTGGAATCTCCTCCTTCGAAACACACCGTGCTAGTGGTGAAAGGAAAGTTCTCCTATAGAGCACTCCTGTAACAAGATAATAGTTAGCCGCTTTCCGTTTAAACCTTTTCCTATCCTTTATTGAAGAATGGAGCTCTCCAGTTGAAAGATAAAGAACAAACGGATCCATCCAAGACTGATGCTGATCAATCTCCATGACCTCTCCTTCCTCAATTGCCGGGCGAAACAACTCCGAAGTTGTTCCCCCTGAAAGAAGCCCAAATTTTGCCAACTCATCTGCTTCCACGTTCTCACCCCTTGGGATATGATTGATAGTAAAGCTTTTGAACTTCCCAACCTCAATTTTTACCAGAGTCAAATACTGCTTCAAGATACTATCTCTAGTCTCGAAAATCCCATTTACTTGAGAAGCCATCACCAAAGAATCTGTGAAAACTTCGACATCATCAATCCCCAGTTCCCTGGCAAACTTGAGACCGGCTAGCAAAGCCTCATATTCCGCTTGATTGTTTGTTACTTGAAAATAGAACTTCAGTGCTTGATCCAGCCTTACTCCATTTGGGTTGATTAAGACAACTCCTGCCCCGGAAGAATTTTTCCCGGAGGCTCCATCAACGAAGATTTTCCAGGCAAGGGGTGCCCCGACCTTCTTCTGCGACTCAACTTCTTTAGCATCCACCATGAAGTCTGCTAAGACTTGAGCTTTGATTGCTATTCTTGGAACATAAGATATGTCAAACTCACTGAGCTCAATCGCCCACTTTGCCAATCTGCCTGAATGCTCCGGCCTCTCCAAGACACTCTTTAATGGAAGATCAGTAACGACTAAAATTGAGTGAGCTTGAAAATATGGCCTTAGTCTTCTTGCTGAAGTTATAAGCATTAAAGCCAACTTTTCGAGAATAGGATAACGAGTCTCTGCATTCTTCAGGATTCGACTCACGTAATAGACCGGAAATTGTTTCTTTTTCTCCTCTCGAACCAGGACAGAGCTTATGGCGTCGGCTCCGACTCCTAAATATAGAAATAGGTTTTCCCCCTCTCGCGGGCTTTGAAGCAAAGGAGTTGATGTCAATTGCTTCTTCAGCTGAGTGAAAGCATCATCACATTCCTTTGTCCACTCGAACCTACTCCCTCCTCGAAGGGTTTTAAAGAAAGGCGCACTCTTATCTCCTGAACGGGAGATAAAGCGACTTAAGCCCGCCATCCTTCCTCCCAACTGCTGAATTTCTTTTGGGGATTTGGGAGGTGGCATTTCCAGAATAGCTTTTACTTTGTCAGGATTGGGTTCCAACCCTTCTGGAGTAAGGAGATGACCCAGGAATTTTCCTTTACTTGCCCCGAAAACGCACTTCAACGGGTTCAACCTCATATTGAAAGTTCGAAGGGTTGCAAAGGTTTCCGAGAGGTCTCTAAGATGAGAAGAGAATAGTTTACTTTTTATCAAGAGATCATCAACATATACCTCGAGGTTTCTTCCTTTTTGACTTCTGAACACTGTATCCATCATTTTCTGATAGGTCGCTCCAGCATTCTTTAACCCGAAAGGCATTACGAGATAACAAAAGCAACCATCATTTGTGATGAATGAAGTATGGGGAATATCTGGTTTATGCATCCTGATTTGATGATAACCTGAAAACGCATCTAAAAAACTCATAAAAGAATAACCTACCGCAGAATCTACTAAGGAATCTATCCGAGGCAAGGGGTAGCAATCCTTGGGGCAAGCTTTATTAAGTTTAGTAAAGTCGACACACATCCTCCACTTTCCACTTGGCTTTGTTACCATTACAACGTTTGACACCCACTCAGGATATTGGATCGGTTTGATGAACTTTGCCCTCAGGAGCTTCTCCACTTCCTCACGGATAGGCTGAGCCAGGGTGGTTGCAACAGTCCTCTTCTTCTGCTGGATTGGGATGATGTTTGGGCTGATGTTGAGGTGATGGCAAGCAACATCTGGATCCACCCCAGGCATGTCATCTGCCGACCAAGCGAAGATATCTAAATTTTGCAGAAGACAAGAGATGAGCTGGCCCTTGTCAGCTTCAGATAATTCAGCGTTGATGGAGAGGCTCTTGCCCTCATCTTCCTCGCTGATTTGGACCTTCTGAGTTGCTTGGGCAGGTTCCAAGCGAACTCCATCTCTTGCATCCTCCTCAATTTCTTCTGCAACTGGAACTCGTTCAGGAGCTTCGACTAATTCAACCATCATGATTTCTTGAGGAGAGGATACGATCATGTTGACCGTCTTTACATAGCATTCCCTGGCCTTCCTTGGGTCGCTCCTGATTCGGTGTTGTTTGCCGTTCAAGGCGAACTTCACCGCTTGATGGTAGGTAGAGACGATGGCTTGATAGGCATTTAGGAAGGGTCTTCCAAAGATGGCGTTGTAGCTACTGGGAGCATCAACGACTATGAATTTGACCAACTTCACTATCCCTCCCAGAACCACAGAAAGGGTGACGAGTCCTTCCACCTCTTTCTTTTCTCCTGAAAAACCATAGAGGGGGCCTTCAGTTGAAAGGAGGGTTTTACCTGTTTTTAACGCCTCAAAGGCAGGCTTGAAAAGCACATTGACTGAGCTCCCCGTATCTATTAGAATTTTTTCCACTGTATAATTTTCGATTACAGCTTTGATGACGACTGCATCATCAAAGGGATTCGCGGTCTGAGGAAGATCTTCATCTCCAAAAGTGACCGTCCCTCGAACCGGAGCCGAAGAGGTAGCAGCAACCTCTGACTGGTAAACCCTCTTCAGACTTGCCTTTCTCGAGGACTCCGGCCCTGCACCCCCATGGATGCAGAATAGGTTGCCCAAGGCACCTTCATCATTAGCATCCACGCATTCACTGGGAAAACCGATGTTGCCCAGATGGCCAACATCATCTACTTCTTCGCACTCCCAGTGAACTTTTGCTACCTCCTTGGCCTTGGAGGTTGAAGCTTTGGCAGAGTCATTCTTTTGAATGAGATCGCGGAGCTTTCCCTCCTTCAATAGCTTCTCTAAAAATAGGCGGAGAGCTCTACAATCCTCTGTCAAATGCCCCCTATCTCTGTGATACTCACAGTAGAGAGTGGGGTTTCTGGTTTTTGGGTCTGAATTCAGCGGAGCTGGCTTCTTAAAAAAGGGCTGCTTCTGAAGGATTTGAAGTACTTCATTCATAGGAACACCAAAGTCTGTGAAGGACTCTTGGGATTCATTGTAAAATGAAGGAACGGGTAGAATAGGAGGTTGAGCATACTGGATCTGGTGGATGGGGGTGACTTGCGGAGCAGGAGTAGCGGGGGTTTGAAGAAATGAATTTTGAGGTGGGAAAGATTGATTACCTCGGTTGAAGCGGTTGTTTCGGTAATTCTTACCTCTCGGGGCCGGAGGTGGAAGCTCTTGCCGAGGTTTTGAGGAAGATGCCGCAGGATAGAATCCTGCAGAGCCTTTCTGAGTGGCTCTGTTGGTCAGGTTGCTAACATAGGTGGGGTTGTTGATCTCCCCTTCTATGTAGCGATTGGCAATGCTGATCAGCTCCTGATAGGAGCTAGGTTCCTTGGTTGTGACTTTAAACTTCAGAGGACCCTCCTGCAGGCCGCTGATCAAAGCCACCATATAGAGCTCGGGATCCATGTCTCTGACTCCCAAGATCTCCTTCTGAAAGCGATCAACGAAATGCGATGCAGTCTCGTTGTCCCCTTGCTTAATTTTGAAGAGGGTCGCAGGACCACTCTTCCTCTTCTTTGCGGTGGCGAACCTCAGGAGGAGCTCTTGCCTCAAGGCGGCAAAGCTTGGGATAGATTGACTTGGCAGCTTATAGAACCATTCCATGGCTGACCCATCGAAGGAGGTAACCATCAGCTTGCACCTCACTCCATCTGAAATGGTCCTGAGGGCAACGACAGACTCGAAGGCTTGGAGATGACACATCGGGTCGGTCTCTCCTGTATACACAGGAAGACAGGGCTCTCTGAATCCATGAGGAATTGGATCCCGACGAATCTCATCAGTAAAGGGGGAAGGCTCCCCAAAAACAGAAGGTCCTGGAGGAAGAAAAGGAGCTGGAGGATCTTGAGGGTAAGCAAACCCTTCTTCAAAATTCAAGGCCTGAGCCGGGGGCCCCTGGGCTGCGGCTCGAAAAGAATTTCGACGGGCGGCAAACTCCTCATGCTGAGATCGCTGAGGAGCTGCGGGCTGGAAAACGGGATGATCGCTAAGGTGACCGCTTGCCATGCGGTCAGGGGTAGCGATCTGAGGGGATTGAGGAAGGATCTTCTGGGAGATCGCGGCCAGAACCTGGTTCATGGCCTCGATCTGCTTCGCGGACTCCTGCTGAGTCCGGACAACTTCCTGCCGATCTCGAGCGGCCTCTTGCTGAGACCGCGCGATCTCTTGCTGAACAGCGGCTGCGTCCTGCCTGGCTCGGGCGGCCTCGCGGAGAGCCTGCTCAACGCGAAGCTCGAAGCGGCGCTCCATCGCTTCTAACGGATTGTGATCGGAAGGGGGAACACTGGGAGATCGCAAAGGACGACCTCTACGGCGATCAGCCATCTTGAAAGTCTGAATTTCACCTAACACTTCGAATCTGAAGGTCGCGTGTTCGTTCTGTTGGTGCCAAAAATGGTACCTCCAAAATTCACACTAAAGGGGGATGGGAGAAAACTGCGAAGTGTAGGTTACTGAGACAGAAGATGCTGAGACAAAAGGAAAACGATCACGAAAAGGCGATCACGAAAAAGTGAGACCGCTTACACAGGTTGTAAGCTGGAGCCCCGGAGCCAAAAAGTCCTTTTTCTGGTACCCCTACCCCTCTATTTATAGACGAGGGGGCTGCCCAAACGGGCAGAACTGAAAACTACGGGCTGCCCGGGATACAGGAGAGCCAGGGCAGGGAAATGGAAAACAAATAACAAAGAAAATAAAAACGATCAAACCGCTTAAGCTGGCGGTCTCACACTGCTCTGACCGCTCGGCACTTAGAAAATTCCAGTCGAGGAGGCAGCTGGCGATCTGGGCGGTCACCGAAACTGAGACCGCTGAGACCGAAAAATTTGAACAGCAAGAGGAGGTCGCGGACTTTCCGGACAAACACACTAATCCTTTATATACTTGGGAAGCTGCTCAAGTAAAGGAGTATTCAGAAAATTAAAAAAGGATGCAAAATCCCTCCTCTACATCCAGCAAGGAGTATTTTTCAAAGAATCAAGGGTGCTCTCACGGCCAAGGATGCATGAGACTCACTCAATCATAACTTTCAGAGCTCATCAAAGGAAAACTCCATCAAACTTCAGAATTTAGGGCAGGAGTTTGACACCTTAAGCATGAAAGAATAAGGCAGTGCACATTCATATTTCTCAAGAATCTCCTCTCATAAACCAAATTAGAAGCTATGGATACACTATAGAAGAAAAGAAGATAGTTCTTTAGATCCTAAAAACTCTCACTCAATAATATGCCTTTGTAGTTTCCATTGAAGAATCCAAAGATGTGAACATATTGTTAAATTTTTGAAGTGGAAGTGGAAGGGTGCTGGGCGGTCTGGAGGTTGGAGACCGTAAAGACCGTGCGGTCTGCTCCGGTGCTCTGGCCAGTTCTGTCTCAGTTGTTCTGAGCAGTCTGATCTGGGAGATCGCCTCTTTTGTCCGGGCGGCTTGCGCGGGTTGATCCGGCGACTTGTTCAAGTTGGCCAGATGTTCAAGTAGGTTTGTCTTCTTGCAGTGACCGGGCGGTCTGACGACTGTTCTAGTCGGTCTGGTTTACTGAAGAAGTTCTTTGCCTTTGCAATAAATACCGGGCGGTATGTTTTAGGGAGACCGCAGTAACCGGGCGGTTTGTACATAATCGTATGGTTAATAAGGAAGCTGTTCAGCGTTGCTAAGCTTAGGCGGTCTGTTTTGTGACACCGCTCGCGACCTGATGGGCGGTTATTGTATCCCGGTTTGTGCGGTGATGACATCCGTCTATTCGCCTATAAATAGGGGTGCAGAGCCCATCATTAATAACGAGAACTATAAGAACCAAAGTTGGCTTGATTGTGCTGGTCTCACTTTGAGGTCGCGCGATCTGAGATTTTGTCTGACCGGTTTTTGTGTTCGTAGGTTAGCGGTTAGCAGCTCGCGGTCAGCTTGTCTCCCTTCTTCCAGCTTTGAATAAACCAGTCCGGGCAGACTGTGTCTAGGTGTTCGCGGTCTGTGCATCAGACACAGTTGATCAGGCGGACTTAAGTGGCCAGGCGATCTTGAGTTGCGGTCTGCAGCAGGTAGCAGTTTTTCTGTTCAGTGTTCGCTGGTTCTTCTTTGATCAAGACCATGCAGTCTGGGCGATCAAGAAGTGCGAACTGTTTGTTTTCAGCAGTAGAATAAAATAGCAGGTCGGGCAGTCTGTAGTTGCGGTTTGAGAGGTGCGGCTTGTGCTCTGTTCGCGCGGTCTCAGAGGCTAACCGTCTGACTTGTCTGTTCGCGCGGTCTGGCGGTCTGAAGTGATCAAGTCGCCAGCAGCTTGTATTTTTTGTGTTTCGTGCTTCTCTCCTCTGTGATTCTTATGAATCATGTCTCGCCTTGTATACCTCGAATTGTGAAGAGATAGTTAATGCCATAGCACTATTCGTTCTTCCCATTGTCATTATTGTGCTACACTTGTAAACAGTTTGTGAAGTGTTTTCCGCATTTTACTTCACCTCCGGACCTCAAGTTTTTTAACATGGTATCAGAGGAAGGTTGTTGAGGTTGCTAAGCTGATACTTCTCTCGGGTTTCTCACGTTGGTTAGCAAACAGTGGGTTAGCAATAGAAGGATGATATGCTAGAGGTCTTGGTATTGAACTCCTTACACAGACTACCTTCAAGAAGTGGAAGTCTTGCATGGAGAGCTATCTTCTTAGCGAGGATTTATGGGAGGTTGTAGGAGGAGAAGCAAGACAAGCTGTTATTCCTGTTGAAGGGAATGCAGAGCTCGTGAAGGCCTGGAGAAGAATGAATGCTATGGCAGAGTTCACTATCAAGAAAGCTATCATTCCGGAGTTGTTTGATCACATCATCGGATGTAGATCAGCTCTTGAAATTTGGACAGCCTTGTATGGCTTGTTCAATAAGAAGAATGTAGGTAGACTATAGTTCTTGGAGAATGAGTTGGCGAAAGCAACTCAGGGGGATTTGTCTATCTCTACGTTCTTCTTGAAAATGAAGAACCTCTGCGCAGAGATATCGGCTTTGGACCCGGATGCGCCTATCTCAGAAGCTAAGCTGAAGAGGCACATAATCCGCGGCTTGCGGAGGGAGTATGTGGCCTTTGTGACTTCTGTTCAAGGCTGGGCCAATCAGACTTCGTTGCTGGAGCTGGAGAACTTACTTGCTTCGCAAGAAAGTTTGGCTAAGCAAATGGCTGGGATGTCTGTCTCTGGGGGAGAAGGCGAGGTTCTCTTCTCTGGCAAGAAGAAGAGATGGGACAAGAAAAAGAAGACATCTGGAGATGATGGTCCATCTACTTCATATCAGCAGGAGAGGGGCTATGCTCCTAAGCGTGATGGGAAGAAGCAGGAAGGACCAAGATGCTTCAGGTGCAACAAGCTTGGTCATTTCAAAAGAGGCTGCAAAGTCAATATTCAGCCAGGGCATGCTGCAGGGAAGGTGGAGGCTGGTTCCAATTCTGAAGGTAGTTGGGGTGGTGGAGGTGCTTTCATGACGGTCACGTGTGTTCGAGCCATGGCTTCCATCAACTATCAAGATGATTGGATAGTGGACTCTGGGTGTGGTCATCACCTCACCGGGGATGAGTCAAAGTTCTCCTCATTGCAGGTATATACAGGTAATGACGCTATCATTACGGCTGATGATACTGTTCATGCAGTTGAGAAGGAGGGTGTGGTTTCATTGAACGATGATAGATGTACTCTTACGTTGAAGAGTGTCTATCATGTTCCAGGGATAAAGAAGAACCTCTTCTCTGTGACCAATGCGGTGGATGCTGGCTATCACGTTCTGTTCGGTCCAACAGAAGTGAAATTTCTCCGAAATGTTTCAGCTGTGAAAGCTGAGGTCACTCATGTAGGGAGACGGGTGAAGGACTTGTTTGTTCTTTCAACAAGTTCTTATGTTGATAAGATGAGGGATAATGACAGCGCTGCTATCTGGCACGAAAGGTTGGGCATGTTGGGATGGATAAGCTAAAAGCTATGGCGGGAAGAGGCCTGGTGAAAGGTCTGCCTAGCTTGTCATCTTTTGGGGAAGGTCATGTTTGTGCACGTTGTCAGTTTGGTAAGGCTCAACGTCTTCCATTTGACAAATCACAAAGCATATGTAAAAGACCATTGGAGTGTATCCATGGTGATCTGTTTGGACCTACCAACACTGCCAGTCTTAGAGATAGCAGGTATATGCTGATCTTGGTTGATGACTTCACCAGATATACTTGGGTATATTTTCTGAAGGAGAAGTTGGAGGCATTTGAGAGATTTATGGAGTTCAAGGAGCTGGTGGAAGGTCAGCTTAACCTGCGGGTCAAGAGGTTCAGAACAGACAATGGAGGGGAGTTTACCTCCAAGGCATTCTTTAACTTCTGCAGGAAGCATGACATCCAAAGGGAGCTTTCTTGTGCTCACACTCCACAATAAAACGGAGTTGCAGAGCAGAAGATTCGTCATCTGACGGAGACCTGCAAATATTGGCTTCATGCCAAGAGTATCCCAAAGTCCTTCTAGGCAGAGGGAATGTCTTGTGCGGCCAATGTTATCAACCGGATGCCTCTCAGTCCCATCAACATGAAGACCCCTCATGAGTTGATGTTTAAGGAGAATCCAAGCATGGAACACTTTCGAGTGTTTGGTTCTACCTTCTATGTGCATATTCCGGATGCCCTTCGAACGAAGCTAGATGTTAAGGCAAGGAAACTAGTCTTCGTCAGTTATGATGTCCGGAAGAAAGGGTGGAGATGCATGGATCCCGAGACACGGAGATATGTGGTCTCTAGGGATATGGTATTTGATGAACTCACGTCATACCAAGGTAACTATTCTATGGAGTTACAAGAAAGCAGGGTAGATGGTGGACCAGAGGAAGCTGTAGAGGAAGTTCTGGTGGAGTTGCCTATTTCTCCAGGTGCTCCAGGCATTTCTAGCTCAGGGTCAGGTGCTTCAGGTTCTGGAAGCAGGGGGAGCGATGCTCCATGTCTACCTGAAAGGAGAGCTAGTCCAGAAGTTGCAATGGAAGAGGTGGTTCAGAGTCAAGCTCTGAGGAGGTCTAAGAGGACCATTATTCCACCTGATCGGTATACGGGCGGGAGTTTGGTGAGCTTTGTCTTATGTTTCTACGCAGGTCCCCTGGATGAGAGAGAGCCATCTTGTAATGAAAATGTCGTTGGAGTCAAGGAGTGGGAAGGAGCTATGGATGAAGAGATGGCTGCCCTCAAGAAGAATGAGACTTGGGACTTAGTGCCTAAGGTTGAGGGAGTTACTCCAGTGACTTGCAAATGGGTTTTCAAGCTGAAGAAGAAGGCTGATGGAAGTATTAAGCAGTATAAGGCTCGCCTTGTAGCTCGAGGTTTCTCTCAGAAGTATGGGGAGGATTATGAAGAAACGTTTAGCCCCGTTCCCAAGATGACTTCGGTCCGGGTGGTGATCGCATTGGCAGCTTGCCAAGGGTGGAAGATTTGGCAACTTGACGTGAAGAACACTTTCTTATATGGCGAGATTGACAAGGATATCTTCATGGATCAGCCACATGGTTATGTTTCCGAAGAGCACCCAAGATATGTTTGTAAGCTCAAGAAGTCTCTTTACGGCTTGAAGCAAGCGCCTCGGGCGTGGTACGGGAAGATCACAGAATACCTCCAGTTCTGCGGATATTTTGCTTCTGATTCAGATTCAAGCTTTTTCGTAAAGAAGACGGGGGAGCTTCAGGTCTTGGTGTTGCTGTACGTTGACGATATGATCATCACCGGGAATTATGAAGTGGAGGTAGCTAGGCTTCGTGCTAAGCTAGCTATCAGATTCGAGATGAAGGATTTGGGTGAGCTCCACCATTTCCTTGGGCTCAAAGTGAAGAGGAAAGAGAGCGGTATGATCATTTCCCAAAAAGGCTATGCGAATCGAATCGTGAAGAGGTTCGGCATGGAAGGGGGAAGAGCAGCTCTACTTCACTGGAGGTTGGAGTTCATCTTCAGCGAGATGAAGGGAAGGTTCTTACTGATCCTTTGGTGTTCCGGGCTTTGGTCAGAAGTTGATATACTTGATGATCACGAGGCCAGATATTGCTTATGTAGTTGGCAGGGTGAGTCGGTTTATGGCAGAGCCTCAGAAGCCTCATCTTGTGGCGGCTAGGAGTATATTGAAGTATGTCAAATCCACCTCGGATTTGGGTCTCTTCTATGGGAGAGATTTGGGCTTTTGCTTGCACGGGTACATGAATGCTGATTATGGAGGAGATTTGGATGATCGGAGATCGACGTCTGGTTATGTCTTTATGACAGGCTCTACAGCTATATCATGGTGCAGCAAGAAATAGGATTCTGTGTCTGTCTCTACCATGGAAGCGGAGTACAAAGCTTCGGCTTTGGCGGCTCAGGAAGCCATCTGGCTTAGGAGGCTTGTGGAGGACATTCATAAGGAGGTGCGAGGTCCTACTCTGCTACGTGGTGACAATGAGAGTGCCCTCAAACTGGTGAACAATCTAGTTTGTCACGCGCGTACGAAGCACATAGAGATTCATCACCATTTCATTCGTGAGAAGGTGTTGGAGGGATCTCTGACTGTGGAGCATGTGCAGAGCAAGGAGAATGTTGCTGACATATTTACTAAGCCGTTGTCGAAGGGACCATTTGGTCAATTGCGGAGTTTTCTTGGGCTGACTTCCACTTCTCACTTCAAGAGGGAGTGTTAAATTTTTGAAGTGGAAGTGGAAGGGTGTTGGGCGGTCTGGAGGTTGGAGACCGCAGAGACCGCGTGGTCTGCGCCGGTGCTCTGGCTGGTTCTGTCTCAGTTGTTCTGAGCGGTTTGATCTGGGAGACCGCCTCTTTTGTCCAGGCAGCTTGTACGGGTTGATCTAGCAACTTGTTCAAGTCGGCCAAATGTTCAAGTAGGTCTGCCTTCTTGCAGTGACCAGGCGGTCTGACGACTGTTCTAGTCGGTCTGGTTTACTGAAGAAGTTCTTTGCCTTTGCAATAAAGACCGAGCGGTCTGTTTTAGGGAGACAACAGTAACCGGGCGGTTTGTACATAACCGTATGGTTAATAAGGAAGCTGTTCAGCAGTGCTGAGCTCGGGCGGTCTGTTTTGTGAGACCGATTGTGATCTGATGGGCGGTTATTGTATCCCGGTTTGTGCGGTGACGACATCCGTCTGTTCGCCTATAAATAGGGGTGCAGAGCCCGTCGTTAATAACGAGAACTGTAAGAACCAAAGTTGGCTTGATTGTGCCGGTCTCACTTTGAGGTCGCGCGGTCTGAGATTTTGCCTGACCGGTTTATGTGTTCGCAGGTTAGCGACTAGCAGCTCGCGATCAGCTTGTCTCCCTTCTTCCATCTTTGAATAAACCAGTCTGGGCGGACTATGTTTAGGTGTTCGCGGTCTGTGCATCAGACTCAGTTGATCAGGCGCTTTTAAGTGGCCAGGCGATCTTGAGTTACGGTCTGCAGCAGGTAGCAGTTTCTCTGTTCAGTGTTCGCGGGTTCTTCTTTGATCAAGACCGTGCAGTCTGGGCGATCAAGAAGTGCGAACTATTTGTTTTCAGCAGTGGAATAAAGAAGCAGGTCGGGCGCTCTGTGGTTACGGTCTGACAGGTGTGGCTTGTGCTCTGTTCGCACGGTCTCAGAGGCTAACCGTCTGACTTGTCTGTTCGCGCGGTCTGGCAGTCTGAAGTGATCAAGTCGCCAGCAGCTTGTATTTTTTTGTGTTTCGTGCTTCTCTCCTCCGTGATTCTTATGAATCATGTCTCGCCATTTATACCTCGAATTGTGAAGAGATAGTTAATGTCATAGCACTATTCATTCTTCCCATTGTCATTGTTGTGCTACACTTGTGTAAAGTTCGTGAAGTGTTTTCTGCATTTTTCTTCACCCCCGGACCTCAAGTTTTTTAACACATCTTGACCCTTCCAGATTTATTAGGATCACTACAATCCAATGAAGACATACCCAAGAGATATGAACATCAATCTCTAGAGTAAGCTTTCCAAAGCAAAGATTACATAAAATATGGGCATGAAACGAGTCAGTTCAAAGTAAGGGAAAATTCAAACAAATTAATCATTCCCCACTTTTGTATTATGTGCAAATGAAACAACTATGAAGCTCAAGATTGCTTCTATAAGTGCAAGAGATGCAAGAATCCAACACATCTCAATAAGGATTGTTGGTCAAAACATAAACCAGAGTATAGACCTAAAGAGGAAACTCATTATAGTGAACAAAATGAGGATGACTTAGTGTTTTACTCATGTGATGGCTTAGGATCAGAATAATTGGTCGGTGGTTGCTGCTAATCCAATTGAAGAAGATCAAGTATTAGACGATCAGCTTCCATCCTCTTTGGAAATTGATCATCTCTTAAATTCAAATATAGAACAGTGCAGTTTTCTGGACAACAGTCCACAATACTCATCACCTCCGTCATCGCCACAAAGGTATTGATTACTTACCGACCTTTATCACAATTGTCAATTTGCTTTTCTTGCTACAGAACCATCCAACTACACAGAAGTAGTCAACAATCAGAATTAGAAAGCCGCCATGGATGAAGATATTCATAGGATCATAAAAATTGACACATGGGAGCTAGCAGATTAACTTGATCAAAACCGCTCCATAGGATTAAAATGGTTGTACAAGATCAAATATACTGAGATGGGACACATTTTAAAATACAAAGCTAGATTGGTTGCAAAAGGCTACTCTCAAAGGGCAGGAGACGACTACTTTGATACTTTTGCCCCAGTAGCTCGATTTGAATCTATTACGATCCTCCTTGCCATAGCAGTACAATATCATTATCGAATATACCAAATGGATGTAAATTCAACATTCTTAAATGGTGAAATTGAAGAAGAAATATTTGGCAAACAACCTGAAGGTTATATCATTCCTGGAGAATATGCGAAGGTATACAGGCTCAAAAAAGGCTCTGTATGGGCTCAAGCAAGCCCCTCATGCATGGAGCCAAAAAATTGATTCCAATCTGGCAAAAATTGGCTTCATGAAATTGTTAAACTAGCCAGTTATGTATGTCAATAAGGAAGAAGGAGGGAAGTATGTTATTTTGCATTTGTTTGTTGATGATCATCTCCTAATCACAAGAAATTCTCAAGACTCAATTGATAAATTCCGTGTTTATATGAATTCTGAATTTGAGATGACAGACCTTGGAATAACCAGGTATTTCTTTGGCCTACAAATCTCTCAAGAAATTCAAGACACCTTCATTTCTCAAGAGAAGAATGCTGAAGACATAATTATGCGCACTGGAATGCTCAACTCAAACCCTTGCTCAACACCAATGATTACTAGAGAAAAGCTAAGAAAAGAAGATGAAGGAGAAAAGATAACCCAGAAGAATACATTAGCATTATTGGATCTCTCATATACCTCACCAATACCCATCCTAACAATGAGCATGCGTTTAATATTATAACATCCCCAAATGACTAGACCCCTAGGACGGGTTTGTCATGACAAAACCTTAGGATACGCGAAGAGATCATAAGACCCTAGGCAAATGGGTGAAAATCACCATGGTCTGTGGATAGTAATTTCCAGTTATCGAGCCTAGGGTTGGCATTAGGGTGTCACCATGACCCATGACCCACCATAACATGTTTAACCCATCAAGGTGGGTCCCTTCGTAACACCCTAAGTATCCAACCGTGGACAAAAGGGGTACCTTGAATACCGACCTAGCGCCGACGCTAGGGGCTAGCATTGGTGGTAGTGGTGGTTTAGGTGAACCGCTGAGACGAACACCAAACTGCTGAGGTGAACCGTATACCTTCGAGAAGCTAGCGCTAGCACTGGCGCTAGCGCTAGAATGGAGCACTGGAGGCGGTTGCTGAACCGGCGAGCTTTACACCATCGAGATGCTAGCGCTGGCGCTAGCACCAGCGTCGACAGTAGCTCAACCGACGGGATGCGGACGAGACTCATTTTGGTGGCCAAATTCATGGCCAAGGGAGTCCAAAAGTCCTCTCAATTGATGGGGATTCATTCCCCCTATCAATTAAGAGAAGATTAAGAGGATTTCCAACTCTTTAGGAGGGTGAAATTGGTGACCTTTCGGGATGGCCGAAATTTTCACCATCAATGGTGTTAATGGAGGAATCCCAAGCTTCTCCTCCTCCCCTCCCTGAATTGGCTCTATAAAAGGTATCAAGGGGTGAAGGGAATGAGTTTCCCCCACTTTTTAGAAGAATTCCATCATCTAAGCACCTATCGGCATGGCACCCAAGAGCTCTCAACCAACCATGACGGACCGGCGATCGGTACGGCTACAAGCCACCACTCAGGTCCTCTCCTCTCATCTATTTCTTAGTGGGTAGATCTAATCATTTTGGCTGCTAGGTTTGGGGCCAATTAGTCTTGGATCGGCATGGCCGAAAGCTAGTGTTCAAGCTTTTCTTTTCTTGTTCAAATCCCTGATTCTGGCCGCCTCCGACGACCGACCACCGTACATCATCGGCCGACACCTCAAAGGAGGTGGTGGTGGCATTGGCTGACCGGGAGATCATCTAGGTGGCTGGGAAATCACCTCTCAAGTTGGTACAGGATGAGCCAATTGTGGTCGTTGGCTGATTGGAGAAGATGAACCGATGCCCTTCACTTAGATAGATTTATTGATTTTATGATTAATTAACGTCATATTTTCACCTAGAAATGCACATTTTTGAAATTGAAATTTAGACCACTTAGAGGCCGTTTTAGGAAAAATAGTCAGAGACAAAAGTTGTAGATCTTTAGGTCTAGTTTAATTTAAAATCAATTTGAGCCAATTTGGCTCACTGGTTTGACTGCAGCACTCAAAATGGTGCAACCTGTACATATGGTTAACCTGAGATTGATTTGAGTGCCCCTGCTACACTACACATTCTAATGCTTTGAAATTTGGAGTATTGGCTAAATTTACCCTTACACTCAACATATCCAAAAATGAGAATTTTTGGAGGACCTTTTTCTATAGTATACATTATATAAATAAATTTTAGGGTCAAGACACCTCTAAACCATTCCAAATTTTGGTGGATGGTCCGTAGGGTCATAACATGGCTCTGGTAAAAATTTCAGCACATTTGGGATTGAATTGGTAGGGTAATTAAGTAACCCAAATTTGGTCAAACTATGGTATATTAGATCAAAAGTGCACTTGATGGATTTGGGAGATCAACCCTCATCCAAATGTTGTGAAACTTTGACCACTGACTTGATGTCACATAAAATACCCCCACACATGGTTTTTGGGTGGTTTGGGGGTAGATGTGATCTAGAACCCCGGTTCAAACCTTAGGGTTGTATTTTGAATCTATTGAAGGACATATGGTCATTTTTCATCGGATTGACTTGAAACTTGGTAGAGAGGTTCATAATGTGGTATTATGCCCTAGATAATTTATCTGGAATTTTTAGGAACACTTATCCCCTCTGAATTAACTAAGAACCAATTAGGGCGCTTTCTTATATTAAGAATTTACATAAGCATATTACTTGAATGTTTATGAAATTTGGGCAGTAAGCCGGTACAAGTGATATTATTCTCTGATAATTTTGTTATGAGTTTTGGATTGATATATATAGTACTTCATTCATAACCTCATTATTTGCCCTAGTTGTAAGAAAATTAACTATGGATATAATACTCACTGGAAAATCATGAAACTTGGTCAGAGGACTTCTTATAGCAAGAATATGATCTGTAAATTTTACAATAATTTTTAGGAGAGTTTTTATATAGTTCTCTTCACAAAGTGTCCTATGATTTCTTTATTTAAATAAAGAATCTATATGATCAAATGAATCTGGAAAATTATGAAACTCGAGAAATAAACTTTTCTTATTATTTTAGACCTCTGTTAATTTTCCTGTAATTTTTGAATGAATATTTTTGGTACTTTCTTTGTTAACCCTTGGTTTTGATGAATTAGTCAATCATTTATTTGAAGGTCAACACCTTTCTGGAAAATTATGAAATTCATATGTGGTTGTTATTTTGCTGATATATAGCTGTACAAAATTTATTATGGTAATATCATATCAAAAAACCATACTTGGTGTTCAAATTCATAGTTTCCATGATCTTAAAGAAATTATGATACATGCTAAATAAATTAGGAAAATTATGAATTTCTGGTGATAGACTTAAAATGTCATAACACGCCTCCAATAATAATCTTGGGTCATTTGGGTAAGCATTGGGAGTCTTTTCTTTTTTATACATCATATAGTTCAAGTGGTTTGCGTATAGTGAAAAGGCTGAATGAGGATAAACATGTAGGTTTTACATGGGGAATTAAGGAAGCTGGTGCACCGAGATTGGTTGGATTTAGGAGGGGTCAACAAAGGAAGGTAGGTCAAAGAAGTCTGGTTGACTAGGAGGCAAGAGTGTGCTTGGGGATCGATGAAAGATCGTCATTCCCTTGGAGTGGAATAAAACACACTTAGGGTTAATAAGTGTAATGGTCAGAGGGATATGCTTATGGGTAGTTATCAATAATATTAAGTGCCTTGGAAAGGGAGCTTTGGGGTTCAGCCCATCATAGTTCCTAGTACCGCTGCGAGCCCTTCACAGGGTAGTCCTCGGGAAGTCCATGGTTAACCCAAAGTTGTATGAATATTTTATTACGCAAGATTAACTTAATAATACACTCGCTTGCCTCCCGTGGCTGCGGGTGTTACTTGGTTTGGTCAGATGAGCAGTAGGCTCAGTGGTTGTAGTTGCGGACGGGTTTGTCCGGCGAGCAGGTGGCTCGAAAGGTTGTTGTGACGGGCGGGTTAGCCCTGGGAGCCTATGGCTCGGAGATGTGAAGTAATCATATTGCATATGCATAAAGGTGGTGGGTCAATAGTGTTGGACGGTCATTCGCATCGATGCCGATACTTTGACTCGGCATGTGTGGATTTGCACTTAGCCAAGAAAAGTCTGGTGGTCCAGCCAGTAAGAGTACGCAGGCGCTCCGCGGTGTGTCCTTCGGGATGTGGTGTGCGATAGGTCTAGGTTAGGTAGTGGGAATAACAACCTAAAGGTGGGCGAGACCCAACCAAATGCTTTCATTTGCCACTATGGGGGTATCTTGGGAGTTTTGCTAGCTCCTAAAATGGGGAACTAAAGGTCTGTGCGCATAGAGTCGAAGTGTATGAGTTGCACTTATGTGATCATAACATTACCCAGCATAACTCTACATGTCATAGCATAAGCATTGTATTTCAACCCCTGCCCCTATCGTATAAATTGGTTATGGGACTTTTTATACAATAGGCCTTGCTAAACGACCCCTTGGTCTATAGGTTTGTATGGGCATTCCTATAAATCAATGACTACTTTTCTATTCTATACTTGTTTTTACTTGCTTACTTTACTTGCTCTTTACCTTGCTTTATTTACTGCTTCATATATATAAACACCTGTGTAGTGGTAGATACTCATGTAGCTAAGACATGTCACCTACTTTATTTTATACCCCTTGTTGTCCTCCGCTTCATCCTCCCGCTCGGTGCCTAGGGCCGCTGGGGGATGGATGGGGGAAAATGAGGCTTAGTCTTTTTGACTAACGGTCAGTGGACCATATCATTTTAGGGGACCGAGGAGATGCTGCACCACCAAGGCTGGCGCGGATGGAGGTGGGCCAGTCTAGCACGGGAGCACCAGTTTCAGGATCTGTGAGTGTCTATTAGTAGATTTGCTACCGCGAGTGATTTATAGTGAGGACATGATGTACTAGGCATGAGCCCTTTTATATTGCAACCTTTTATTTCAGCTATTATATGTGGACATCTCTTTTCATTATGTTTTATATATTATGTGATGTGGACTTGAGCTCATTTTTGGTTCATATGCACTTTTCTTCTTCTGTGATCGATATGGTTGGCAGGATCAGTATTTTGTAGTGGCGACCTTCCTGAGTGTTGGTGTCACCGCAAAGCGGCAGTTCTGGGCATAAGACCCAGTTTGTAGCAAAAAATAGGGTCTTTCAAACTGGTATCAGGGAGAACCTTGATCCGAAGAAAAGAAGTCCACAAACCCTGGGCCACCCTGCGCGAGCTTAGTTTGAGGAAAAACTAGCAGCGGAAGTAATGATGTGCCCATATGGGGAATCATATGAAAAGTCCACTTTTAACTGAATCTTTTTAGACAAACCCCCTTACGAGTGTCAATTTCCTTTGGTAGCCCGCGACGAACCCCACCCCACTGCATGGAGTGCCTCCGACTCCAATGGTCATCCCACCACCACCGGCTCCTACTCTGTTCTAGCAGACAGAGATGGGACATACGCTGACTGCCATACTGGACACGTTCAGGGCACAACAGGCTCCGACTCCTCAGCCAAATCCTGGGGCCAACTGGCTGAGCGTCTTCCGTGGGCTTTCTCCCCCATCCTACCTCGAGATGGAGTCAGCTGTTTGGACTAAGGAGTGGTTGGACATCATGTACGAGATGCTGGCAGGGATACAGTGCCTGATAGAGATGGAAGAATTGCTGGTGGTCTCATGTTTGGAGTCCCATGCGAAGAGATGGTGGAAGTCGTTACTGGACACCACCTATGCAGGATTTGAGGCTACGGGCATTTCATGGGATGATTTCAAGGCAGCACTGCTGGAGCATTTTGTGCCGCAGTCTACAAGAGACGAGTTGGAGGACTGATTCCTATAGTTAAGGCAGGGGAGCAAGACCGTTCTGGAGTATCACCGGGAGTTTACCCACGTGGCACGGTTTGCGGACTCCTATCAGTTGGACGACGCATGGTATGCAAAGAGGTTCTACAAGGGCCTCCATGATGAGATGAGGCAGTCGCTCCTTTTTGTTTCTGACGACAGCATGTCCAAGATCTTGGAGATGGCCAAGAATATGGAGGTAGACCAGCACACCATCCGTGGAAGGAAGAGACCGACAGAGGACCAGGGTCGGGGCGGCAGGAGAGACTAGCAGAGGGGTTGAGATGTAAGAGAAAGGAGAACAGAGGGCTGACCCCGCCAGGAGGAGAGGTAGGAGTAGAGGGGGCGGTAGTGTTGTCTCCTCAGCCTCTACATGAGCGAGAAGTGCCAAGGCTAGAAGGTGGACCGCCTCCCCCACCGGAGTGCTACCAGTGCCACCAGACAGGCCACATTCGGAGGAACTGCCCGCAGAGGAATGCACCATCGGCACTACAGGCTGCCCCACAGGCCCAGCATTTCAGGGGTCAAAGACGTGGACGAGGTCGGGGATTCCAGGGTCGTGATCATAGGCAGGACTCCTTTCAAAAGTTAACCCCTTGGTGGCAGGGCACCAGAACAAAAACCTGTAGTTTGGTTTGAGCACCTGATCAAAAGCTCAAGTGGTGTTTTGGGCACCTGATCAAAACCCCATTGGTGATAGGGCACCTGAACAAAAACCTAGTGGAATCCTACCAAGGGTGGTAGAAGAGTAGACGTACCCAGGCTTATTGGGGAACTACTATAAATTCTTTGTGTCCTCTATGTTTGTGTGATTTTCTGTATTGTGTTGTGTGCTCTCTTTGTGTTTGTTTTTATTACTCACTCAGTACACATATATATATCACTATTTTAATTCCGCTATAAAAATAAGTGAAAAACTTTTTAATACTCTATTCACCCCCCTCTAGAGTGACTTTAAGATCTAACCTCACTTTCAATTGGTATCAGAGTTTGGTTGATTCTTTACAGGCTAACACCTGAATCCAAAGATCAATTAGATCTTAATTTATTCTAGAGTTTTATTTTTCTAAAAACTCATGGCACAGAACAAAGAATACTCAAGAACAAGACCGCCTATGTGCAATCTAAATAAGTTTGCACTATGGAAGGCAAGGATCGGATTGTACATGAATTCTATTGATGAGGATATTTTTAATATTATTTTGACAGGACCTCCTACACCTACAACAACAACAAGTGCTGAAACCACAACAACAAATAATGTTGTTCCACCTCCTGAGTGGACAGATGCTCAAAAGATGCAGAGAAGTGCAGATGCCAAGGCAATGAATATTTTGGCACAAACAATGTCAGATGACATTTTCCAAAAAGTTGTGGAATGCACTTCAGCAAGGGAAATCTGGATCTCACTCAACAACATGGTTGAAGGATTGGCAGATGAAAGAAAAGACAGAAGATCCCACCTTATTTCTCAGTTTGAAAACTTCAAGAAAGGAGAAACTGAGACAGTGGCTGATATGTACAACAGACTAAGCCTCATAATCAATGAGCTGAAATCTTTAGACAAAGTGATCTCTATCACAGAAGTGAATGATAAGATCCTTATGTGCTTGCCCATCACATGGGACTCAAGGATCTGGCCAATCAAGGAAGCCAGAAGCCTTAATGAGATCTCCACTGAGAGCTTGTTAGGCAAACTTAAATCCTATGAGCAGCTTATCAAAACTAGAGAAGCTGAACAATTTGCCTCATCTCCAGCATCCGAGAGGAGAGAAGCATAGCTTTCCAAGCTACTGAAGAGGAAGAAAAAGCTCCAAGAGATGTGGAGTTCATGAGCCTTCTAGCCAAAAGGTTCTACAAGATGGCTAAGAAGGACATCAGAAAGAAGGACTCAAGATCAAGAGAAAAGCCAAGGTATGACAAGTCAAGTTCTAAAGAAATTATTTGTTATGGCTGCAGGAAACCTAGACATATTCTACCAGAGTGCCCAGAGAACCAAAAGAAGGATAAAAGAAAAGACAAAGAAGATAAAAGACACTCCAGCAAACCATCATCCCACAAACACAAGCATAAGGGAAGAGGGTTTGTAGCAGAATCATGGAGTGAAACTGATTCAGATTCTTCATCCAGTTCTTCTGAAGATGAAGAAGAATCGAAGGAAAAAGACCAATGCTTGATGGTTATCTATGACTCAAGCAGTGAGTCAGAACATGCATCACCATCCAGCTCTAGTGATGATGAAGAAGAAAGAAGCTTCTGCATGATGGTTATCAATGCCTCAGCAAACAACTCAAATGAATCAGAGTCTGACAATGATGCTGATCAGGTAATCTTAAACTTTGATTTCAATTCAAATGAATTCAAAGACGAATTCAAAATTCTTTGCTTAGACTTAATCAAATCTGAGAAGGAAATAATCTCTCTCAAAAATCAGTTGGCTGAAATGAACCAAGTAAGTGAAGAAAATGTCAATCTTAAGAAAGATTTGGCTACCTCCAGAGAACACATTGTTCTCATTGAGAACAAGTTGTCTGAAGCTAAGAAGTTTGAAGAATCCCTCAATGGGAGAAGTATCAAACTAATGTACATCACAAGCACAGTGAATGCCAGACTTAGTGACAAACTGGGCTTGGGTGCATCATCAAGTGAGCCTCTTCTGATTAAGAAAAACATCTTATCTAGACCAGTAAAATTCATTTCTGCCAAGGGCAAAGAGGCTGTAGAAATAGATGAAAATATTTCAAGCAAGGCTGTTAAGAATAAAGAAATTCAGCAGAATTCATCGAACGGAGCTCGACGAAATCAATTCATTTCGTCGAACGGAGATCGACGAACTCTGAAGCCAGATATTCAGTATAATTATTATTCGATCGCGCTCGATGAAAGCACTTCACTTCATCGAACGGCGATCGACGAACTCACCTGAATTCGTCGAACGGAAAATGTACTGAATATCAAAAGAATTTTTATTCTTCACATACTAAGAATCCTTTCACTGGGTGGATAATTCCTCCAAGGAGATATCATCCACAAGGTTATAAGGATCAGCCTGAGATGTCTTTCATTTCAGAATTTTGTGGAAAAACAAAAGGACCCAAGGTAGTCTGGGTCAAGAACAACTAGACTGTTTTCTATTTTTGCAGGTACACAGCTATCCAAACATAAAAAAATATTGGTATCTGGATAGTGGATGTTCAAAGCACATGACAGGAAACAAGGCCAATCTAACAAACTATAAGGCAAAGCTTGGACCCAAAGTGATATTTGGAGACTCCAACTGTGGACAGACAAAAGGATATGGAAAAGTCAAAGTTGGAGCAGTCACCTTTAAAGAGGTAGCTTATGTCAAGGGTCTGAAGCACAACCTCATCAGCATAAGTCAGTTATGTGATGAAGGTTATCAGGTAACTTTTAATAATTCCTTATGTCTTATTACAAATAATAAAAACATAAATGTGTTATCTGGTATTAGACATGGAAATATTTATTTAGTCAATTTTGACTCTGCCAATTCAGATATTTGCTTATTTAATTCTATAAGTAAAACAAATGAATTATGGCATAAAAGGCTTGGACACATTAACCTTAGAACTATATCTAAGCTTTCTAAGGACAATCTTATTAGAGGACTGCCTTCTGGTTCATACAAGAAGGAAGGACTCTGCAGGGCTTGTCAATTAGGTAAGCAGGCTAAGAGTAGTTTTAAATCTTTATCCAAGAGTGATTCACCTAGGATTTTGTATTTACTGCATTTGGACCTTTTTGGACCTACTGCAATACAAAGTCTAGGAGGGAAGCATTACTCTCTAGTTATTGTAGATGACTTCTCAAGATTCACTTGGGTGTTCTTTCTTAGGAACAAGTTTGACACCTTCAGTGTTCTGACAGACTTTCTCAGGCACATCAAGATTGAGTACTCTACTCTAGTTGCATTGATCAGAAGTGATCATGACATTGAGTTTGAATCTCTTCTGATGAGAGAATTCTGTGGAAAAGAAGGGATCAGACAATGTTTCTCTGCTCCTAGAACTCCTCAACAAAATGGGGTAGCTGAAAGGAAAACTAGAACCCTAATTGAATCAGCAACTACATTGCTTGCTGATGCTCACTTTCCACTCTCTTTTTGGGCAGAGGCAGTGAACACATCAAATTATGTGTTGAACAGAAGCCTGATACATAAACTTAAGGGCAAAACTCCTTATGAATTACTCAAGAATAAAAAGCCTAAGGTTAACTATTTTAAGATATTTGGCTGTAAATGCTATGTGCATAACAATGATAAGAAGTATCTCAGGAAATTTGAAGCAAAATCTGCTGAAGGTATATTCCTTGGATATTCTCTTTCTAGTAAAGCATACAGAGTTTACAATAAATCTACTCTTAAGATAGAAGAGTCCATGCATGTATCTTTTGATGAATCTAATATGTTAAATGAGGAGAGGAACACCACCTCTACCAAAAATATTTTACAAGTTCCAGCTCTATGTGAAGAAATCAACGGACAAAATCTATAGAATGAAGAATCACTACTTCCATCAAATGAAATAATTGAAGACAGTGAAGAAGATGATAATCCAGATCTTGCTGATCATTCAAATCAAGTAACAGCTGAACAAGTCCCTCAAGAAGAAACTATTGCTGAACCAACTCCAACTGTTGACCACATCACAGTTAGAGATCATCCAATATCCCATATCATTGGAGATATTTCAGCAGGAGTTCAAACAAGGCATCAACTACACCAAAATCAGATGCACACTTGTTTCCTATCCCAGATTGAACCTCAATCCATAAAAGATGCAGAACAAGATCCAAATTGGATTCTTGCAATGCAAGAGGAGCTCAATCAATTTGAAAGGAACATGGTATGGGATTTGGTTCCAAGACCAAAAGTCCATCCAGTCATTGGCACCAAGTGGGTCTTCAGGAACAAGCTAGATGATCAAGGCAACATAGTCAGAAACAAAGCAAGATTGGTAGCCCAAGGATATTCACAGGAAGAAGGAATTGACTATGATCAGACCTTTGCTCCTGTTGCAAGACTTGAAGCTATCAGGATTTTTCTGGCCTTTGCTGCATTCAAGAAATTCAAAGTATACCAGATGGATGTGAAGAGTGCATTTCTGAATGGAGACATAAAAGAAGAAGTCTATGTGGAACAACCACCAGGTTTCATCTCTCCAACCCACTCTTCTTATGTATTTAAGCTTAATAAAGCTCTCTATGGTCTCAAGCAAGCTCCCAGAGCATGGTATGAGACCTTAGCTAATTTTCTTTTGGAGAACAATTTCTGTAGAGGCATAGTTGATAAAACCCTATTTTTCATGATACATAAAAATCAAACTTTACTAGTTCAAATATATGTAGATGATATCATATTTGGCTCTACTTATTCAAATTTATGCAAAAGGCTTTCTAACCTAATGCAATCTAAATTTGAAATGAGTAGTATGGGTGAGTTATCTTACTTCCTTGGTCTTTAAGTGAAGCAAACTCCAAATGGCATATTCATATCACAATCCAAGTACGCTAAGGAATTAGTGAAAAGATTTGGTATGTTTGATGCTTCCACCATGAAAACACCCATGCCCTCCAATGCTGTTGTTGATACTGATGAATCAGGGAAACCTGTTGATCAGAAACTATATAGAGCAATTGTTGGCTCATTACTTTATTTAACAGCAAGTAGGCCTGATATAATATTTGCTACCTGTATTTGTGCTAGGTTCCAAGTTAACCCCAAAGAATATCACCTAATTTTATTAAAAAGAATTTTGAGCTATATAAAGGGTTGTCCAAATCTAGGACTCTGGTATCCCACAGCTTCAGAATTTGAATTAACTGGATTCTCAAATTCTGATTATGCTGGATGCAGAGTAGAAAGGAAAAGCACATTAGGAACTTGCCAGTTTCTTGGTGATAGGCTTGTGTCTTGGTTTTGTAAGAAACAGACATCTGTGTCTACATCAACAGCTGAAGCAGAATATATTGATGCAGGCAGTTGCTGCTCACAGATATTGTGGATACAAAATCAACTTCTAGACTATGGTATCAATCTAAATAAATCAAATATATTTTATGACAATACTAGTGCAATATCTATAGCACAAAATCCAGTACTCCATAGTAGGACTAAACACATAGAACTTAGGCACCACTTTATCAGAGAAAATGTGGATAAAAATAAAATTTGCCTACAATTTATTCCTACTGACTTGCAAAGTACTGATATTTTCACCAAGCCATTGGATGAAAAGAAACATATCTTCTTTATAAATCAGCTAGGAATGATAGATGGAGATTCAATCAATTGAAAAAAAAAAATTAAATTTTCTACTTATCTCATTTTTTCATCGAACTGAGATCAACGAAATCTAGTCGTTCGTCGAACGGAGATCGACGAAGTCATCTAGTTCGTCGAACTGAGATCGACGAAAATTTATTTTTCGTCGAACCCAGTTTTGATGAAGCCTGTTTCTGATCTATCTTTATAATCAGATCTTTTATTTCATTTTAACTATATGCCTACAGAAATTGCTTCTATTTCCAGTTCCTTTGCACTTGATCTCTATTTTATTTTGCAGGAACAATAGCAATATTTCAAAGATTGCATCCTTCCCTACCTCTTCAACTGCCCCTTCTTCTAGGGGCCTAGCTTCAGGCCTTCCTGAAACTAGGCAGTGGGAGAAGTTTCATGAAGAAGCTCCTTTTGACAGGGGGAGATGTTTTGAAGAAACTCCTTTTTATTAGGAGGAGAAGCTCTCTTCTTTTTTGATAGGGGGAGATGCTTTTTGTTAGGGGGAGATACTCTCTTATTTTTTAATAGGGGTAGATGCTTTTTGTAGAAGCTCAAGTCTCAAGAGGAGATGCTGTAATGAAAAAGAAAAATCAGTTCTTGATGAAGAAGCTCACAGCAGTTTTGATTCAGTAATTCAGATATGACAGATTCAAATGCAGATTGGTAGCAAAGCAGATTCAGTTATTGCTATAGTTCAGATCAACAAAAGCTAAATCTGAAAAATGCAGATTCAGATTATAAAGCTTTTCAGTTTCAGTTCAGATAAACAAAGAAAAATGCTGAAGGCAAGGATTTGTAAGCAAAGCAAAAGATGCAAATGTAGATTCAGAAATACTGTTTGATATAGCAGATACGGCTCAGATAATCAAATTCAGAAAGCTGAAGGCAATGTCAGAATTCATAAGACAAAAAGTTCTGATTTATTTGTTTTTATTAGTTGTGTTTTCAATGTAAAATTTCAAAACTCAGAGTATCATATTTTATATCTGCTGAAATATTTAAAATCTATCAGATATATATGCTCTGTTGTTTTGTTGTTTGTTTTATTATTCATTTTTTGTCAAATAGTGTCCTAACCCAAATAGGGGGAGATTGTTGGAATAACCCTATTACTGATTTGGGCTAGGATCATTATCTGTTGACTAGGACTAAGTTGACCCCAATGTATAGTCTAAAGTCTCAAGGTTTTAGGCTGTTAAGTTAGCTAGAACTTAAGGAAAAGTTAAGTTTCTGCGTTCGACGAAATGCATCATGCGTTCAACGAACGGCTTGCTCCTGGTCGACAAAATTGCTCAGTCTCAGCGGTCGACGAAATTGCTCAGTCTCAGCGGTCGACAAAATTGCTTAGTCTCAGCGGTCGACGAAATTTCTCAGTCTCAGCGGTCGACGAAATTGCTCAGTCTAAGCGGTCGACGAAATTGTCCAGTCTTAGCGGTCGACGATTTTGTCCAGTCTCAGCGGTCGATGATTTTATTCAGTCTCAGCGGTTGACAATTTTGTCCAGTCTCAACGGTCGACAAATTTACCTAGTCTCAGCGGTCGACGAAATTCATTCACAGCTCGACTAATTCAATTCTTCCAGCTAGAGTTAGCAGCTTATCTTTCAGTTCGACGAACTCCAACTTGAGTTCGACGAATTCCAGTTTGCGTTCGACGAATCAGCAACAGAAGTTCAGGTCGAAGAAAATCAACATTCAGTTCGACGAACTCTGTTCTCTCAGGGCGACGAAAGTTTCTCTTCAGCTTGTTAATTTCAGAAGGATCAATTATATTCTATTCTCTGAACTCAGATCATCTTCCAGCAATGACTCTATTATATCAGATAAGTAAGGATTATATCTTTCCTTTTATTATTTTGAGAATATAGTCGTTGACATATAGCTGAAAAGGACACTTTCATGGAAAAGGAAAAAGATATACAGCTTATCAGATTTGCAGTACCAAATATATCTCTTCTGAATAGTTTATTCCTTAAACTAAGGGATTTGAATTTCAAATCAGTCAGAGATTTCAAAAAGGAATAAGGAAGAAGATTTACAGGACATTATTACAGAATAGCAAGACGGGAAAAAGATAGGAAGAATACAATCGAGAGAAAAGTAACAGGAAGAAAAGAAAGAAAGAAAGCATTCACAGATCATCTTCATCTTCCTCAAGCAGCACCTTTCATTCTCTGAGAAAATCAACACCCTCTCTCAGATCTCTGCTGCTAAATCATATCTTCAAGAGCAACAACAAATCTGAGAAATCTTGGTCTCTCAGATTTATCAGCTATCAAGGAAGATCTACATTCAAGAGAAAGCTCCATCCTCAATTGTCAACTATTTTCTATCAGACAGGGGGAGCTTTACATCAACATATTCCACTAGCCTTCTCTCAGATTATTGACAGAGAAGAACATCTTAACCCTCTTTATCCCATCTTGTACAGGGTTATAACTCTCTTCAAATGTTAACCCCTTGGTAGCAGGGCGCCTAAACAAAAACCTGTAGTTTGGTTTGAGCACCTGATCAAAAGCTCAAGTGGTGTTTTGGGCACCTGATCAAAACCCCATTGGTGATAGGGCACCTGAACAAAAACCTAGTGGAATCCTACCAAGGGTGGTAGAAGAGTAGACGTACCCAGGATTATTGGAGAACTACTATAAATTCCTTGTGTCCTCTGTATTTGTGTGATTTTCTATATTGTGATGTGTGCTCTCTTTGTGTTTGTTTTTATTACTCGCTCAGTACACATATATATATCACTATTTTAATTCCGCTATAAAAATAAGTGAAAAACTTTTTAATACTCTATTCACCCCACTCTAGAGTGACCTTAAGATCTAACCTCACTATCAGATGCGTCTGATGCACGGAGTCTCATGGGTACGCGGGCAGAAGATGCTCAGTCCTAGGTATATGGGGCCTTACAGGATCCTGGAGCGGATCGGCCCCCTGGTATACAGACTAGAGTTGTCGTCGGAGCTAGCGAGATTGCATGACGTCTTCCACATCTCCTCCCTTAGGAGAGCTCTACTATGGCCGAAGCAGCATATATCTATAGCAGATGGGCCAGTAGCTACTGATCGATCGGTTCATCTTGAGCTGGTCCGAATAGACGACACTGAGATGCGAGTCCTACGACGCAAGAAGGTTCCGCTGGTCAAGGTCCCGTGGAGGAATCATGGGCAGGAGGAGCACACCTGGGAGCCACTGGTCTAGATGCAGTAGAAATATCTGAAGCTCTAAGTGTCAGGTATAATTTAATTTTTCTAGGGATGTTACATTCAATCACTTGTGGTAGAAACCTCGCAGGCTTAACCTGAATTTCGGGGACGAAATTTTTATTTTTATGTATTGGGATTTGTAACATCCCCCAAACGACTAGACCCCTTGGACGGTTTTATTATGACTAGGTCATGACAAAACCTTAGGATGAGCGAAGAGATCATAAGTCCCTAGGCAAATGGGTGAAAATCACCATGGTCTGCGGATAGTAATTTCCAGTTATCGAGCCTAGGGTTGGCTTTAGGGCGTCACCATGACCCAAGACCCGCCATAGCATGTCTAACCCATCAAGGGGGGGTTCCTTTGTAATACCCTAAGTATCCAACCGTGGACAAAACGGGTAGCCTGAAAACTAACCTAGCGCCGGCTCTAGGGGCTAACGCTGGAGGTAGTGGTGGTTTAGGTGAACCGTTGAGATGAACACCAAACCGCTAAGGCGAACCGTATACCTTCGAGATGCTAGCACATGGCGCTGGCAGCGATTGCCGAACCAGCGAGCGATTGCCGAACCGGCTAGCACTAGCGCCGATAGTAGCTCAACAGATGGGATGCGGACGGGGCTCATTTTGGTGGCCAAATTTATGGCCAAGGGAGGCCAAAAGTCCTCCCAATTGATGGAGATTCATTCCACCTATCAATTAGGAGAAGATTATGAGGTTTTTCAAATCTTAAGGAGGGTGAGATTGGCGACCTTTGGGGATGACCGAAATTTTCACCATGAATGGTGTTAATGGAGGAATTCCAAGCTACTCCTCCTCCCCTCCCTGAATTGGCTCTATAAAAGGCCTCAAGGGGTGAAGGGAATGAGTTTCCCCCACTTTTCAGAAGAATTCTAGCATCTAAGCACCTATCGGCATGGCACCCAAGAGCTCTCGACCAACCATGGCGGACTGGCTATCGGCACGGCTACAAGCCACCACTCAGGTCCTCTCCTCTCATCTATTTCTTAGTGGGTAGATCTCATCAATTTGGCCGCTAGGTTTGGGGCCAATTGTTCTTGGATCGGCACGGCCGAAATCTTGTGTTCAAGTTTTTCTTTTCTTGTTCAAATCCCCGATTCTGGACGCATCCGGTCGGCCAACCACCGTAGATCGCCGGCCACCACCTCAACAAAGGTGGTGGTGGCATTGACCGACCAGGAGAGCATCTAGGTGGTCGGGAAATCACCTCCCAAGTTGGTATAGGACGGACCAATCATGAAAGTTGGCTGATTGGAGAAGACGAACCGATGCCCTTCATTTAGATAGATTTATTGATTTTATGATTAATTAACGTCATATTTTTCGCTAGAAATGCACGCTTTTGAAACTAAAATTTGAACCACTTAGAGGCCGTTTTAGGAAACATGTCCAGAGACAAAAGTTGTATATCTTTGGGTCTAGTTTAATTTTAAATTAATTTGAGCCGATTTGGCCCACTGGTTTGACTACAACACTCAAAATGGTGCAACATGTACATAGGGTTGACCAGAGATTGATTTGAGTGCCCCCGCTACACTACACATCCTAATGATTTGAAATTTGGAGCATAGGCTAGATTTATACTTACCCTCAACATATCCAAAAATGAAAATTTTTGGAAGATCTTTTTCTATAGTTTTTGTAGAAATTTTATAAACCTTATATAAATTAATTTTAGGGTCAAGAGACCTCTAAACCCTTCCAAATTTTGGTGGATGATCCTTAGGGTCATGACATGGCTCTGGTAAAAATTTCATCATATTTGGGATTGAATTGGTAGGGTAATTAAGTAACCCAAATTTGGTCAAACTATGGTATATTAGATCAAAAGTGCACTTGATGAATTTGTGAGATCAACCCTCATCCAAATGTTGTGAAACTTCGACCACTGACTTGATGTCACATACAATACCCCCACAAATAGTTGTTGGGTGGTTTGGGGTGGATGTGCCCCAGAACCCCGGTTCAAACCTTAGGGCTGTATTTTGAACCTATTGAAGGACATAGTGTCGTATGTCATCAGATTGAGTTGAAACTTGGTGGAGAGGTTTATAAGGTGGTATTATGCCCTAGATAATTTCTCTGGAATTTTTAAGAACATTTATCCCCTCTGAATTAATTAAGAACCAATTAGGTCGTTTTCTTATATTAAGAATTTACATAAGCATATTACCTTGAATGTTCATGAAATTTTGGCAGTAAGCTGGTGCTAGTGATATTATTTTCTAATAATTTTTTTATGAGTTTGGATTGATATATATAGTATTTTATTCATAACCCTAATATTTGCCCTAATTGTAAGAAAATTAACTATGGAATTAATACTCACTGAAAAATCATGAAACTTGGTCAGAGTACTTCTTAGGGAAAGAATATGATCTGTAAATTTTAGTATAATTTTTAGAGAAGTTTTTATATGGTTCTTTTCACAAAGTGCCCTATAATTTGTTAATTCAAATAAAGGATCTATATGGTCAAATGAATTTGGAAAATTATGAAACTCGAGTAGTGAACTTTTCTGATCATCTTAGACCTCTATTAATTTTCCTGTAATTTTTGAATGAGTATTTTTGGTACTTTCTTTGTTAACCTTTGGTTTTGATGAATTAGACAATCATTTATTTGGAGGTCAACACTTTTCTGAAAAATAATGAAATTCATATATGACTGTTATTTTGCTGACATATAGCTGTACAAATTTTATTATGGTCATATCTTATCAGAAGACCATACTTGCTGTTCAAAGCCATAGTTTCCCTGATCTTAATGAAATTATGATAAATGCTAAATAAATTAGGAAAATTATGAATTTATGGAGATAGCTTTAATATGTCATAACACACCCCCAATAATAATCTTGGGTCATTTGGTTGAGCATTGAGAGTCTTTCCCTTTTTATACATCATATAGTTCAAGTGGTCTGCGTATATTGAAAAGGCTGAATGCGGATAAACATGTAGGTTTTACATGCGGAATTAAGGAAGTTGGTGCACCCAGACTGGTTGGATTTGGGAGGGGTCACCAAAGGAAAGTAGGTGTAAGAAGTCTGGTTGACTAGGAGGCAAGAGTATGTTTGGGGATCAATGAAAGATCATCATTCCCTTGGAGTTGAATAAACACACTTAGGGTAAATAAGTGTAATGGTGAGAGGGGTATGCTTATGAGTAGTTATCAATAATAGTAAGTGCCTTGGAAAGGGAGCTTTGAGGTTCAGCCCATCATAGTTCCTAGTACCGCTGCGAGCCCCTCACAGGGTAGTCCTCGGGAAGTCAAAGGTTAACCCAAAGCTGTATGAATAATTTGTTACGCAAGATTAACTTAATAATACACTCACTCACATCCCGTGGTTGCGGGTGTTACTTGGTTTGGTCAGACGAGCAGTAGGCTCGGTGGTTGTAGTTGCGGATGGGTTTGTCCGGCGAGCAGGTGGCTCGGAAGGTTGTTGTGACGGGCGGGTTAGCCCGGGAGCCTATGGCTCGGAAATGTGAAGTAATCATATTGCATGTGCATAAAGGTGGTGGGTTTATAGTGTTGGACGGTCATTCGTACTGACGTCGATACTTTGACTCGGCAAGTGTGGATTTGCACTTAGCCAAGAAAAGTCTGGTGGACCAACCAGTAAGAGTACGCAGGCGCTCCGTGGTGTGTCCTTCATGTTGAGGAATACAATAGGTCTAGGTTAGGTAGTGTGAATACCAACTTAGAGGTGGGAGAGGCTCAACCCACCGCTTCCATTTGCCACTACGGGGGTATCCTGAGAGCTTTGCTAGCTCCAAAAAGTGAAAACTAAAGGTCTGTGTGCATAGAGTCGAAGTGTGTGAGTTGCACTTGTTTGATCATAACATTACCCAGCATAACTCTACATGTCATAGCATAAGCATTGTAATTCAACCCTTACCCCTATCGTATAAATTGGTTTTGAGACATTTTATACGATAGGCCTTTTTAAACGACCCCTTGATCTATAGGTTTGTATGGACATTCCTATAAATAAATGGTTACTTTTCTATTCTATACTTGTCTTTACTTGCTTACTTTACTTGCTCTTTACCTTGCTTTATTTACTACTTCATATATATATACACCTGTGTAGTGGTAGATACTCTTATAGCTAAGACATGTCACCTGCTTTGTTTTATTACTCTTACTGTCCTCCGCTTTATCCTCCCGCTCGGTGCCTAGGGCCACTGGGGATGGATGGGGGGGGGGGGGGGGGGGGGGGGCGAGGCTTAGTCTTTTTGACTAACGTTTAGTGGACCATATCATTTTAGGGGACCGAGGAGACGTCGCACCACCAGAGGCCGGCGCAGTTGGAGGTGGGCCAGTCTAGCACGGGAGCACGAGTTTCAAGATCTGTGAGTGTCTATTAGTAGATTTGGTTCCGCGAGTGATTTGTAGTGAGGACATGATGTACTGGGCATGAGCCCTTTATATTGTTACCTTTTATTTCAGCTATTATATGTGGACATCTCTTTTCATTATGGTTTATATATTATGTGACGTGGACTTGAGCTCATTTTTGGTTCATATGTACTTTTTCTTCTTCTGTGATCGATATGGTCGGCATGATCGGCATTTTGTAGTGGCGACCTTCCCGAGTGTTGGTGTCACCGCAAAGCGGCGGTTCTGGGCATAAAACCTGGTTTGTAGCAAAAAAATGGGGTCTTACAAATATAGTATCAGGTATACGCATGAACTTTCTATCAAACATCTTGCAGCTATAAAACGAATTCTCTGATATGTGAATGGAACTAAAAACTATGGATTGTTCTATATCAAACATAACAATAAATCTACTTAATGGGTGTTCAGATAACGATTGGGGGGATGTGAGGATGATCTTAAAAGCACATCTGGTTTCATATTTTATTTAGGGACTAAGCCAGTCTCAAGAAGTACGAGGAAACAAAGAATTATAGATCTTTCGTCTTCCAAAGCTGAATATACTGTCATAAGTGAAGTCATCAAAGAAGCTATTTGGCTACAAAGTTTGTTAGTAGAAATATTAGATGAAATGAAAGAAGGAATAGAAATAATGTTAGATAACACATCTTCCTTTGCCCTTGCAAATAATCCAGTATTTTATAAAAAAATCAAAACACCTGAATCTGAAGCTTCATTTTACCCGAGAACATGTTAGTAAAGGGGAAATTAGTATCAATTACTGTGAATCGGCAAAGCAAGTTGAAGATCTTTTCACAAAACCATTAAAAGTTGCTAATTTTCAATGGTTAAGAAGAAAATTAGTTATCTCTGTTGCTGAGATTTGTTGGAACATGGTTTTCCGCATCCCTTTGATTTGAGAATAGCAAATCCTACTTGTATTTGATCTTGTTGACATTGTGTTTTTAGCATGCAGGTTTGGACAGTTATGACACCAGGTTGCAAAAACAATGGTCTGGCACTAACCACAAGTTGAAGGATTGAAAGCTATTTAACGATGGGCGTTAAGCTTAACGCTGGGCGTTAGCGCTAGACAAAAACGGCGTTCGACGAAATTGTGTTCGACGAAAGAAGAAACTCCGTTCGACGAAATAAGCGTTCGACGAAATAAGATTTCTGTTCGACGAAAATGAGTTCGACGAAATGAGAAGCCCGTTCAACGAAATGTGTTCGATGAAATTATCTGTACGACGAATTGGGGTGCCAGCTGATTAAAAATGAAACTTAATGCCAGGCGTTAGATCTTAACGCCGGGCGCTATCCGTTCGACGAAAATGGCATTCGACGAAGATGCTGTTCAGAGAAGATGGCGTGCCGTCTGATTAAAGAAAGAATCTCAATGCCAGGCGTTAGTCTTAACGCCAGGCGCTATCCGATCGACGATTTTGGCAAGGAGAAAGCAGCCGTGATTGCAGGAGGAACATTATGAATGATTTGCCCAACGCGTCGCGTTAGCCTTAACGACAGCGTTGATATTGCCTAAAATAAAATATTCCAAAAGTGCAGAATCTCTTTCCTCTTCTAAAGATCCGAGCCATTAATATATTGCTATACATGGTCAATGCCAGGCGTTAGGAATTAACACGGGCGTTTGCTCAAATTCTATAAATCGGAGGATTTTGTCTTCTCCGACAACTGATTGCCAAGAGCCCTATTCCAGCACTTCTGAAATTTTGTGAGGGCCGTATTTTCAGAGAAACACATCTCCCACTCATATTTCAAAAGGTGGAATCAAAGGAGGCTTGGATCAACACGCTAACTCAACGCGAAGAACGCATGCTTGGACTTCAATGATCTTCAGCGATTCTTCTGCGTCTCCTTCAGATTACCTCATAAGGAGTTTTATATTTGTGTTTTGTAAATTTCCTTTATTTTCATCTTTGTAATTGGTTCATGAATTCGCCTCGTGTTGGCGACTAGGTCTAGGTAGGACTTAGGGATGAATTCGCCTCGTATTGGCGACTGGGTCTAGGGAGTAGATCTAGGGGGTGCTCGAGGCCTTTCTGGTGATAGATTGGCTAGAGCGGCTTGAGGTCGTATCTGGGGAGAGATCGGCTAAAGCCAATCGGTTCGTGGGGATACGAGTCGGTATAGAAAACAAAAAGGGTTTTCATATTATTCGCTTCGATTTCTAGCGTCATTGAAATCAGATTTTGTAATCAATTTTATAAATGATAATCATGTCTTTTCTTGCTTAATAAAATTGATTTCATTTCTAATTTCATTATCTCTTTACTTTTGATTTAACTTCGACCAAAATATCAAAAGTTTTCTATTAAAGTTTAAAGTTTTTAAAACCCTTATTCACCCCCCCCCCCCCCCCTCTAAGTGCGCCTACAGATCCAACAAGATTAAGGAAGGATGTCGAGCATATAATCTCAGCAACAATCAGCACATGCTTCCTGCAGCGCGTGATAGTGATTTGGAACAACATAACTTGCAAGAAGGAAATGAATTCAGCAAAGCTTGCGTGAGCCAAGACAAGAAGAAGAAGGAACATTCAATCCCCCTCGAGCCCTGTGCAACCGGATGATGCTCTTACCGCTTCCATCGAACTCCTTATGTGTCATGTTATCTGTTTTTTTTTTCCTTTTTTGCCCCTGTTTTTACTATATAAAGGGGATGTATCTGTCATTGTTTTGAGGTGAATGAAAGGAAGAAAACCTAATGCCTATTTTCCTGTATGTTGTTTATGAAATGAAATGAATGAATGTTTATTCTAAATTGATTACCTTGTACTTGTAATCCCTTCAAAAATAGGGCCCACATCAATGACATCATGTATGCTAAAAGAGAAAATGAAATGAAATAATTTCCTCTTTCCCCATATACACCTACATCAAGTTTATTACACCACCGATCGAGTTGTAGGCCCAAACAGACCCCGACTGCCCATCATTCCATTCAGATGGTTCTTGAAATAACATCGAAAAATAAAATAAGCTTTTGATTCCTGATGCTTTAGATTTTTATTTCGAACTTCAACTAAAAGACCATGTACATATATTTAAGAAAGAGAGAAGGTAGAAATAAATTTCATCCACTAGAACTCACTTTACATACAAAAGTTTCAACTGTAAGCCTATAAATATATTATAGTATCTGTCTCTCTGCCGCAGAGACGAAGGAAAAGAAGGAGAACACTTCATAAACAAACTCCATTTAACCCTCACTTCCAATAGAACTCTTCACAATCAAGTCTTCAAGTAAATATTATGAATAGAGAGAGAAAATGTATTAAAAGAAATCATTATCAATAGAGAGAGATGGAGATAGAAAGAGAGAATATTTTAAAATAAATCATTTTGCAAGAAAATCTACAATCACTGAGAAAGGAATAAGGCACACTCCCCTCTTCTTTAGCTCTGCACATTTCTCACCGTCAATTCCCTTCTCCTGCAAAATGTCCAAAATTATCAGCAATAATCAAACAATTATATTGTGCGACGGCTTCGCCCGCATTAGCAGCGGGCTACGCCCGCTCCCAGCCGAGAGCCCGCCCTCCACAGGTTGTGCCCGCGTCGGGTGGTCTGCGAATAGCGGCCATCACAAAACTTTTTGGCTATTCGCAGACCAACGCTTTGGATTATATGGACAACTCATATCAATTTATTTTAATATGATTTAATAACAGTCTACCCCTATCAATCATTTAATGACAACCTACCATAGTATGTGTAGGAGATCTACAAAAAACATTTTGAATTATATGGATTTCTATCATTACTTTTAATATTGAGATATGATGTAATTACTTGTATGAACATTATATTTTAGATTTTGACAATTTTGAATATATTAAAAAATTAAAGGTATATTTGATTTTTTTGAATGTTTAATCAAAGACAACTTTTTCCTTTATATATATTAAAAAATTAAAGATATATTTGACTATTTTAAATGTTTAATAAAGACAAACTTTTCTCATTATATATACTAAAAAAATATGTAAATATATATACCACTTCAATCGTCTTCCATTTCACAGACGTACTCATGATCAAATCAACAAAATAGCAGAATAATTATAAGGAAAAAAAACAGAAAAATAATTCAGATCGCCATTAAACTAGCTTAAAGTTACTCACCGGCGAGCATGCTGTGTCCTCCAAAGAGTCGTCTCCCGCGCAGGGGACCCCCACGGCCTTCCTCATCTTCAAGCTCGCGTCTGCTTTTACAGTATATTTCCTCGTGGCATAAGAAGCAGCATCAGATATCATGGAAGTAGTACTAATGGAGCTTTCGGCTTCATTCTGAGAGGCAAGAAATTCTTCAAAATAGAAGGTCCAGCCACTCTCCTCGGAGGTGTCCGAACAGGCTGAGCAGAGATCTCCGTTCATGGAGGGGTCGGTAGATTCCGCCATTAGAACAGGAGAGAGAGAGAGGAGAGAGAGGTGGATGTTTTAAGCTGGAGAGTGCTGTGGAGGGCATTTATACTGCAAAGTAGGGGGAAGAATATATATTTTAGATTCTGACATTTGGTCAAATATGATTAGAAAAAAAAACCGCTTTAAATTCTTCAAATATCTTCAAGAACTGAATTTTCAATATTAATGATTAATCATCATTATAAATCATATTTTATCTATAAATAAATAGTTGAAATTTGTTTGAATCAAATTGTATTAGTTAAATAAAGACTATAGGGTTATTTTAGGGCGCCGATAATCACACCGCAATACTTGCTATTTGCATTGCAACTCAAACAAATTTTATGATTTTTTTTCTTTTCTATCCGCACTGCGTGTTTGCTCGCACTGCTGGTTTGCTCGCACTGTTGGTTTGTCATCGCCCTCTTCTTTCTCGTGAACCTCAGCGCGCGTCGCTCCTTCCAGTCCTCCGATGGCAATCTTGTTTTTGCATGATAATTTAAAAATGAATTAAAAGTTGGATGATGTTTTTGCAATCTTGTTTTTGTAAAAATATTGTTTGCAGACAGTCAATTGTCAAAATAGTGCTTGTGATTAGTCGTTAGTACGTGTAGCCAAATTTACAGTGCTGATATGAGCGCACTTTATTCTATTTTTCATTTGAATATGGTTCAATTCCTCCTTGTTTTTTTGTATTTTAATTACATATAAAGGGAGGAAATAATAGTGCTTAGAATGTGAGGTGATTGTTGGCGGGGGGGGGGGCCGGCAAATGAGAAAATAAAATAACATTGATTAATTGAAAAAGGACTGAAACGTGCCACGAAGGAAAACAACGGGGTTCCTTTGACCTTTAGAAACAGGTGTGCGGATAACTACCATCACATTTATTTTAAGTTTATTAAAAATTAATTGCTTCTCTCCAAATTACATTAAAATTAGTTTTTTAAAAGAGTTCAATGTTCTCGTATAAGATAATCAAAACCATATGAGATTGATCAATTTTATATAAAAGTGAGTAAATATCTTTCTCTAGAACTCTTAAGCATACTCATAGGGAAGAGACTGAGTTTTTATATTTTCAGATTTTTTATTCTATATTTTCATCTAAAAGCTTACATGAACGTGATGTTCTCATTCGCAACCAAGATCAATTGTGCACGGGCTACTAGTATGTATTTATCTTGATGGGGTCCCCCACAAATGAATATATAGGCAAGGGGTGCGGATAGAGAAAACCACCATCATGGAGAGTGGATAACCCCACTCTCTTACATGGAGGAATTGACATTGAGTTTGATAAATTCCATTTTTGTTGTTCGTCACATGATGATTTTCTATCAAAGAATTGACATTGATCATTTTTGTTTATTTGAATTGAAGACATTGACTTTCAAGAATTGAAAATAATAATCATAAAACACAAATAAAAATAAAACAATGTGTTAATGTGAATGGAAAGGGAAGATTCGGGGGAAAATACATGCTCAGGCGGAAAACGTGCGACCGTGCGAAAAATGCGCACCCGGGAGGAAAACACAAACGAAGAAGAATTACGCGCGCACGGATAAAAAATGTGCGCCCGGGCAAAAATGCGCGCAGGGGGAAAATGCGCATTGGGGGAAAACGCGCGCCAGAGTGAACACCCGCGTCTGGGTGAAAAATTTACACCGGGCGAAAGCTCTCGCCGGAAGAAAGCGTGCGTCGTGCGGAAGTGCGCACCAAGCATAAACAAGCTCACGGGCGAAAAAAGCATGGTCGGGCGAAAAAAATGCATGTGCGAAAATAGCGCGCCCAACGAAAAAAGGGAGCCCCGACGACAATTAGCGCCCAGGCAAAAATTGGGCGCCCCGAGCGAAAAAGGGCGCCTGGGAGAAAAGGGGCACCGGGCGAAAAACGTGAGCCCAGACACACGAAAAGAGTACCGGGCAAAAAAAAGACTGACCGGTAGAAAAAGGGAGCCTGGGCGAAAAAGGGTGCCCTGGCGAAAGAGGACACCTGGGCGTAAAACCCTCACACTAGCGAAAAATGCGTGCTTGGCGAAAAACGTGCACCTGACAAAAATGCGCGCACAAAAGGGAATGCGCGCCAAGGCGAAATCACGCGCCGGTGCGAAAACACGCACTTAACTGAAAATGCGTGACCGACAGAAAATATGGGCTCGGCCGAAAATGCTCTAAGTTTGCAATTCTTTGAATGCTTGATCTCAAATTTGACGGTGAGACCTAAACATTCCGTCATTGAATTTTTAGGCTAAGTTGAGTATCGATGACTTTGAACTCAAAATTCAATTCCGCCCTAAAATCGTCAATGTGAACAATAGAATTGGATTTAGGGTCTGTTTGGTTTGGCTATTGTTGATGGAAAGCTGCTGATAGGAAAAATGCTGATTCTAAAAAACGAAGTTTTGTTAAAAAACTGTTTGGAAACAAAACGAAGTTTTAAGTGAATTTTTTTTTCCATAAAATAAAGTTTATATGAGAACATTTTTTTTCATAATACAACCCAATACCAAAAAAAAATTATGTCATGAAAAAAGACATTTTTCCAACCACACAAGAAACACACACACACACACAGATACATATATGCATTCAAAGAGTCACACACTCACATACAAACATACACAATGAACACACATACAAACATACACAATGAACACACACACAAACACAAACACACACACACACACACAGACATATATACATTCAAAGAGTCACACACTCACATACAAACATACACAATAAACACACACACACATACATATACATTCAAACACTCACACACTCACATACATACATACACTCACATACAAACATACACAATAAACACACACACACACATACATATACATTCAAACACTCACACACTCACATACATACATACATACACATACACACACAACTACGCATACACACACATACATATATATATACACACTAACATACATACATAATAAACGCGCACACACACACACACATATATATATATATACAGAAACATACACAATAAACACACATACACATATATACATTCAAACACTCACACACTCACATACATACACACACACACACACACTACACATATACACACCTACACACACCTACACACACCTACACACACCTACACACACAATAAGAAAATAAACACACACACAGACACATGCATACACATACACCTACACAAAACACACATACATATTTATGATTTGCATAATGCCCATCAAGCCTAATGAAAAAAAAAGATTCCATCAAGCCTAATGAATACCGGATAAAAATCAAAATCAAAATCATATTGAAAACCAAAATTACGATTTCATCAAGCCTAATGAAAACAAAAATCAAGCCTGCCGTGGGAGATGGATTTTGGAAATCAAACCTAATCACATCACTGAAGAAGAAGGAAATAAAGGAGGATACCTCACAGAAGAGAAAGGCTCGGTACCACTGTGGGAGATGGATTTTGGAAACAGTCCTTCTCGATACCGCCGTTGGAGAAAGGCGCCGAGCAGGGAGAGACACAAACCAGAGAGATCGACGCCGAGCAGGAAGAAATCGGGCTCGATCTCGCCGGTTTAGGGAAGAACCCTAGACGCTGAGCTCGATCTCACCCGTGTCTCGCGTAGAACAACCCTAGATACTGGCAAGAAGGAGATCTGGAGGATGTCAAACGTTCTGGAGCAAGATCGGTCGGTAGGGCTGCGGAGATCATGAGGGAAGACGAGGATTTCGCACTCAGGAGAGAAGACTTGCGGTTTGCGATCCATACGCGCTCCTGATGTGCGGTTCGACTGGAGAAAAAAACTGCTTATCCTGCGATACCCATAAAGAGCGTTTATTAATAAACGTCGTTTATAACTTATCCAATCCAAACAACACTTTTACTCCAACCTCCGTTTTGATCAATCCGCACCGGAGCAAATAAGTTTAACCAAAGGCCACCTTAATTACTCCAAAGTCAATTTTTGAAAATCAATATCGTCCAAACAAACAGACTCCTGGTGTTGAGGAGAAATATAAATTAGTACATGCCGAAAAAATACTATATTTTTTCTTCGAAAATAGAACCGGGGCACATGATATGACAATATTCGGTGGACTTTTCCCCCTCGTGTCCTCCACAATTTCAGGTTTGATAAACATGACGTATTATTAATTATAATATGTTATGTTACCTCCATCCACTATTCCTTCATGCTTAATCGTGAGACTTTTGGCTATCGTTCTCCTGGCAGAAGGCTACGCCAGGGAGATCCGATCTGGAAAAGAATGCTTGGTAGGAATGAAAAGCTAGAAACCACACCATCTCTTCCTTCGCCGACAATTCTGGCTTCGTTTGAGGGGACTTATTTTCAGCGGTCAAACGGTTACGACCGCATGAACCGAACCTTAATTAAGGTCCGGTTCATGCGGTCGTAACCGCTTGACCGCTGAAAATAAATCCCCCCAAACAGAGCCAGATCTATGCACTCATCCTCATCGTCGACATTTTGTAGGGTGCTGGCTTTCGCTCCTTAGATGATGCTCTTCTATCTTTCTCCAAACCGAGTCAGCGCGGGTGTTAGGCTATGTTTGGGACTCCTATTTGCCTTCATTCCATTCTAATTGGGCTGGATAGAAGAGGTGTTTGGGAACAACCAAAACTTCTACCGTCTTAAAACGGCAGATTTGAAATCTGCATTTTCCTCCGTTTTGAAATTAAATGGACCCGAAGAGCTCATTTCTCCCTTTTAAAACTACGGTTAGCTGCCTTTTTAAGTTTTTTTAATCATCTGAAGTTGTAAATAAAAAAGATGCCAGAAGCTCGACTAAGATGGTTTGGACACGTACAAAGGAGACCATTAGAGGCACATGTTAGACACTGTGAGAGTTTAGTCATTAGACATGTTAAACGGGGGAGGGGTAGACCAATAAAGACTTGGAATTGGATTATAAGGAAAGACGCGATGTACTTATGTGTCAGTGAGATTGTAAAAATACTGTTTAGCATCTCGCTAGCGTCGTAGAAGTTATGGAACTCCAACATTGTTAAAGGGGACTGTGCGAACCTTCCAACCTTCTATGGCTTACACACGTGATTGCGCACGCATTTGCCAGATGTTTTTTTGTTCTCATTTTAATTCAACGTGTACAATGTACTCTTGATTCAGGCAGATTAGGATGCTATGTAATATAAAATTGTGTGCATTACAAAAAGAAGATAAACTAAGATTGGGTTTCAATTTTGACTTGAGTATTAAAAAAACAGTTAGACCTGGCTAACAATACGCTGTATATATCAGTTTTTCAATTGGTTGGTCGGATAAGACTCCGACCCCACTCATCTGCGACACAACCATATCAACAAAATCTATAATTAAATAGTATGTATCTTATTATATTCGTTATTCGATGATTAGATTACAATAAGGGTACTGTATAATCTGTAATTCGTCGAGATCATAAATGCCTAAAAAGATATATTAGGAGATCAGCTCGGTAGCCTCAAGCGTTCCGTCGAAATTCAGCTCAAAAAGACCTCGTCGGGGAAGGCTATTTGCAGACCTTTCAGCTCGGCAGCCTAGCTAGGGATATTCGCAGACAATTCAGCTCGACAGCCTGGCTAGGGATATTCGCAGACTATTCAGCTCGGCAGCCCGTCGGCTATTCCTAGACCATTTAGCTCGGTAGCCTGGAACCTATTCGCAGACCATTCAGCTCGGCAGCCTTGGGCTATTCACAGACCATTCAGCTCGAAAGTCTAGAGCTATTGTAAGACCCCCCCTCCCGGAACACAAGACACGGCCGAGGGGAGTCTTATGCCCAGGACAGCCGCCTTGCGGAAGTGCCAGCGCATGAGCTAGCCTCCCCCACAAGACGCCTATCCTGCCGGCTAGACCAACTGAACAGCGCCAACCCATCAATAATGTAAAAGCAAGAAGCCAAATATTCACAATTAAGCAACAATGTCCAAACAGTACAAAAAGGACAGAAAGCTACACAAGCTCATGTATATCATCAGAGTATAAACTTGCCCTAAGGCTACATTCTAACCACTCGCTCATATCTGCCGACGACGGTAGCCAAGGTATCGTAATCACCAGCACTGTCACCCTGGCCTGGCTGTCCTCCTGTGTAGTACGTTGCTGCTCCTAAAAATAGTGGTGCAACAACCGTTAGTCATAAAGACTAAGGGGCTTCACATCCTCTCCCCCGACGACTCCAAGGCACCGGGCGGAAGGGAATGAAGAAAAGCTGCAATATAGTCAGTAGTAGCAAAAACAAGTGACAAGAAAAGATGTAATCATGGCAGCTATATCATGGTATAAGAAAGTACATCAAAAGAGAGCAGTTATAACATATGTTTAAGAGCGTACATCAAAAGAGAGCAGGATCAACGACAGTGTATAAACAGTTGAGCATATAATAACAGAATTTGAACTTAACTTATAAGAGTGCCCATACAAGCTTATAAGTTAAGTATCCGAGCATAATGTAACCCATCATATAAAGGTGCTCATACAAGTTTATATGATAAGTTCCGATGCGGTGCAATGACATGATTATGTAATGATGAATGCAATGCAATGATTATGTAATGATACTCACCCATGTAATGTTGCTATGTCGACATAGACCTACAGTTCTCGCTTTTTGAGAGGTAGCTAACCACTCAGGCATCTCCCGTCGTGGCCAGACGGAGACAGTGGAACGAGCTCCTCCACTACTAGGAGGGTATGAACACTACCAGTCCTAGGCCTTTGTACGCCTCGATGCTAAGAACACACAGCGGAGACCCTGCGTACTGCTCGCATCAAGCTGAGCCTTCAAGGACACAGAAGGGGACTTGGGTAGGTGAGCACCAAGAGTCCAACCCAACCGGTCTAGAGTCTAACTGCCGGCTTCTATCGGGGTCACGACTAGCAAGCCCGTAGACCCGCCACAAGTAATCCTCCAACCCGGATCATTACCCCACCGTGTGTAAACCATGCATATTCATGTAATTCCCATGCACACCCGTGCAATCAAGCACTCAGGGACTCACGGATGAAGCCTTTTTACCTTTCACATCATACCTATGTATGTCTCGACGCTAAGAACACACAGCGGAGACCCTGCGTACTGCTCGCATCAAGCTGAGCTTCCAAGGACACAAAAGGGGACTTGGGTCGGTGAGCACCAAGAGTCCAACCCAACCGGGTCCTTAACATTTCACCACAAGATATAACCATATCTTATAATCCACACCAAACCATCAATGCTACTCATACCGAGTTGTTATGACTCTAAGCAGTAGCGTGTGTATAACATGGAAATTACCATACTAGATCCTGTAAGACTACTTGTGCGCTTAACGTCACGTTTCCAAAATCCTGGTCCAGATGAGCACCTTAGCCTCTCTTTTCGGCATAATAATTATTAGCGGCATGTTTAATTATGGATTCGTTCTAAAACCAAATCCACAGAAACTTCTACTATAAGTCATAATTAATGCCGGAATCATTACCACCAACTTTCGACCTCATTGTATTATGCAATACGTATTTACGGTGCTCTACATTTATATGACCATTATAAACAATGCTAAACACTTAGATCCCACCCATAACCAATGTTACTTACCTTCATCATCAACCACGCATGCCCTGTTTATGGTTCCACCTGAAACTAACAATTGAAGGTTCATTTAAGGAGTCATCCCAACGGATATAAATCTTAAATCATTATCACAGGTCAATCCTAACATGTACATGATTTATACAAAATTTCGGCCCAAGCGGCCTTCACATTCAGCATTTATATCCCCTTCAAATTTATCAAATGAAACGGCAATAACTTTAATACCACTTATCCAAACATCATGAAATTCAACAGGGATCTACATATTGTTGTCACCCATATCTCCACCAATTTTCATGAGCATCCAACCAATATTTTAAGAGAAATCCACAAAATACTGAGATCGGAAGTGTTATGACACAGTTTACTAAAATTGGATTTCTGGGTGCTACAGTTGTCCAAAAATTATGATCCACCCCATTTTGGAAAGCTAACATCAAGAGCTGAAATCAACTGCAGAAATCTGGACAACAAAACAGCACGCACTTAACACCTCCCAGCTTTCTGGGCAGTCCACTCGACTGGACTTGTAGGGAGCTACATGTCACTTCAGAAAACGAGTAACCTATCGTCGGAAAGCTCTTTTCGAGGGCTACAACTTCCATGTTGATCCCAAGGTCTAATTCCAGTGGGATCAAGTCTACAAATTAGCTCGAACCCAACTGCGCACAATTTTACCCCTTAACAACCAAGTGCAATGTTATAAATTTGAAAACTTCTTTAGTAAGGGCTATCATTACTTTTATCACATAATTATATAATTAACAACCCTAATTAACAGAGGGTTTTTAACAGAGAATCACTCATCATCTTTTCCACATAATACATAATTTAAAATCCTACATAACAGGGGACTATTCATCATCTTCCCCAAAAACCAGGGTTAGGTCATTACACCTTCTCCCATCCAATACTCCCTCCATAGACCATGGATTTCAACAAAATCAAATCCTATCTCTTCCTTTTGAAGAGAAGAAGTGATTGAAGGAACTTTCGCGGCAATCGGTGCCCTAACAAGAAAGATCCGGTTTGGTCTTTTTCCTAGGAAACTCCATTAACTCACAAGCCAAGCTCTTTTGAGCTCAACACCTCTCCTAATTTTCTCTACGATCTAGCACCAAGGGAGAGGGGTCGGAAGTCACCTTATTTCCGGCCAACAATCATGGTTGTCTCTTCGGCGGCATGACGACAGTTGGCCAAGCTCAAATCCTTCTCCAAGCTTTGCTCCTTCAAAGCTCCTTGGGTAAAACCCTTAAGGTGGGGGAAAGAGATGAAGAAGAAGAAGAAGAAAAGAGCCAGAGACAATAATGGCTCGGCCCCTTTTTGGTGAAGAATGAGGCTAATGGCTTAAAGAAAAGTGGTAGTGGGATTTGATTTGACAAGCATTTATGGCCACAACTTCCTATGCAATTAAGCCTTTACTGGAAGGCAGCAGAAACTCCACACAGGACCCGCACTTTCGTCGAACGAACGGCTACAACTTCACCTTCGTCGAACGGCAAAATTTCGTCGAACGCTATAACTTCGTCGATCGTTACATCTTCGTCGAACGTTGTTCGGCGAACGCCAGATCGGTCCGTTCGACGAACGCAGCCTTCAGGCCGTTCGTCGAACGCAGCCTTCAGGTCGTTCGTCGAACGCAGCCTTCAGGCCGTTCGTCGAACGCAGCCTTCAGGCCGTTCGATGAACGCAGCCTGCAAGCCGTTCAACGAATGGAGCATGCAGGCTGTTCGTCGAACGCAGCCTCCAGGCCGTTCGACGAACGCAGCCCCTTCTAAATTTCTGATATAATTCAAATTAAGTATTTGCTATCTTATATAAATTAAAGCCCTTAACATGGTCTATTAGGATCTCCAGATCCCACCTGATCCGAGCATCTCTAAGTGACCCGTGTCACCCGAGGGGTCTAGTTCGAACTGAGATGTTACAAATCCAATAAACGAAGAAACAATTTCGTCCACGAAATTTAAGTTGAGGTTATGGGGTTTATGTTCAAATCACAAAAGTCATATGTAGTACACTTTAAATCCCGCTCACCACTAGTGAGGGTCACAACTCGTCACATCACCTCACTTCCAATTTCTCCCGTGTGTACTTCCGTTATATTTCATGACATTTATAATCCAAATTATGCACAAAGAAATCTTAAGTGTCTCTAACTTAAACCAAACAACCACCAACCCCTTATGAGGAGATAAATATGAAAAATGTCCTGAATAAAAATTCCTGGAGCATACCCAAACGGAGAGAGATTATATATATATATATATATATATATCACAGTTCCCAGGAATTTTTAATTTCATACAGCACCCCCACACCTAAACGATTATTGTACACGCAAGATCATCTCTCTAATGTATTAAAAAATTTAGAAGCAAGCCTTAATCTCATCTTCTAGTACAACCATCATTACTTATATCATTATCAATCGCTTCCATCAATGTCATCTCGTCCGAGGCGATCATTCATATAACACGCATCTTTTACACTTAGCACGACATCCACTTGATATTAAGTTTCAACAATCGTTATGATCACCTTATAATAATTCATGCAAAAGCCACCAACCAAGTCCAGTATCTAGTTATGGCAAGATAATTACAGTGGTTAAACATCATGGATGTTTACCGCTTGACTTCAAATCCACATAATAGTCAAGTCCTGCACTCACCCCACCGTACTTGCCATGACATTATGCCCTTTAAATGCACCAACTACCAAAAATGATGATACTTCCTCAAGGGTTTAAGCTCAGAAAGCGTTTATGTTTCCAAGAAGTTTCCAAATTCCGCACGTGATCATCCGATGATGCTTATCATTTGGTTCTGGTGATATTATGAATCGTTATCGAGGCTCAAAGTAAGGTGAATCCATGACTCTACACCTCGCATGAGTGATAAGCACATCGTTCCCTTCTAATAACACGTGACCTCGAGTCAAGTGTTACTTTTGTCTACTCCCGATTCTACTTTGATTTGCACCAGATTCAAAATTTGGCGCCACTTTTATCCCGTGATTTAAATCATTTCATTTAAGGGCTCCTCAACCGTGAACATATACCTTATCCAACGGTTGGGTTTCGGTGCAGAGCCAATTCCCAGACTATTCAGCTCGGCAGCCCGACGGCTATTCCTAGACCATTTAGCTCTGTATCCTGGCAGCTATTCGCAGACCATTCAGCTCGGCAGCCTTGGGCTATTCACAGACCATTTAGCTCGAAAGTCTAGAGCTATTCACAGACCATTTAGCTCAGCAGCCTAACAGCTATTCGCAGAATATTTAGCTCGGCAGCCTGACGGCTATTCACAGACCATTCGGCTCAACAACGTGGGACTATTCGCAGACCAGTAAGCTCGGCAGCCTGGTGGTATTTGCAGACCATTCAGCTCAGCAGCCTGGAGCTATTCGCAGACCAATCAGCTCAGCAGCCTGAGGCTATTCACAGACCATTCAGCTCCACAATTTGGCGTCTATCTGTAGACCATTCAACTCGACAGCCTGACGACTATTTATAGGCCATTAGGCTTGGTAACTTGGCGACTATTTGTAGACCATTCAGCTCGACTGTAACACACAAGTTTCTCAATGCTGTGAAGGCTAAATTTCCATAGTAGAAAGCTAACGCCCAACAGCAGGTGCTACCGCTGACGATAACTTTATTATCAAGATGAGCCCGTATCAGCCAGAAGACTCTTGTCTTCGAGACACTAACGTCGGGCAGTAGTGCTACCGCTCACGGTAGTTTTATCGTCTAGATGATCACTGTATCAGCTAGAAAGTCTTGTATCGCCGAGACACTAACGTCGGGTGGTAGGTGCTACCCCTGGCGGTAGCCTTCAAGCCGATATTATCCAGTCAGGGCGATCGTATGGACGCTGTCGTGTCGTCGAGACGCCAAGGTGATACAGTTGCTACTGTCGGGCAGTACCGCTACCGCCGCTCGGTTGCTTGCGGAAATAGATCCGTCCAGATCGGGTCTACAGTTGTCCAATCCGCATGAAGAGCAGATCTAACGACTGGAGCTTGTTCAAATCCCTTTAAGGATGGCAGAGAGTGATATTTAGGATCATTATTACTTTACACCTCTCTCTCCTCACTTGGGAAAACCGAACAAGAGAAAAGCTAGAGGATGAAGAAGACCTCCTTCGGCCATTGACGGAGCTTCGAAGCTTCGAATCGTGAATCGATTTCAGATCCACAGAGAGAGGCCCGGTGCGGTTCTTTCCATCCGACTGTAATCTTGGATTCATCTCGCCAAAGAGATCGACAAGGGTAACGATCCTTCCTCCCTATCTTAGGACGTGTTTGGTCCTCTCATTCCTTTTCCTATACTTGCATAAGGTTGTCTCTTTCACTAATTAATGAAGTGTAGGACTCCCTTTAGTTCTTCGGAACTACGAGTCGATTGTGTCCGTCTCCGACATATATTGCATGTAGAAATTCGGTAGACTTGCTGATTTAGGCATCATATGTGAATCCTACCCGTGGTCATAGCCCAAGATCGGTGATGCTTGAATTGTAACATTGCATTTAGGTTAAGTCTAGAATGCATGTCGGAGAATGACTCCGTGAAATGTGTCAATCACGTTACGAGACTAGAGTTTTAGGTGGCTCTAGGAGTACATAACGGAAGTCTTATGTTTGTGAGTGGTTGAACGCAAACCTTCACCATAAAATCGTAGTGGAGTTTGCTTGGACCTCTTACATCGTTTCTATTGGCGAAGCCTAAGTCCTCTTGTATGGACTAGGTGCGTAGCTCATGTATTGTAGCACTTGTAGGTGTTAAATAGTAACATGTCGAGGTGAAGCTGTACCTGCATCGTGCCGTTTGATCACGGCGACTAGAGCACGAGCAAAGCTGAACCAAACCCGTTCCATGCAGATCGGCATGAGGTCTTAACCTCCGAAATATCGTGCGATCATGGTGTAGGCTGTAGAAGGTTTATTAACCTAGACCGACAAAGGATCTCTTTCTCAACTAATTCTCCATAACTTAGGGTGGTGACAGTGCTCCCGAGTGAGTACACAATATTCATGTCGTGGGTGCAAGTAGCGTGTGGTTTTGAGTACCCACAATGTGTTGTGATGGATTGATGTTGCTAGCCTCATGTAGTGGCTTAGGCGGTTGTGGGGAACCTCCGGGTGAACCCAACTAACATCATTTGCATATCTAGGTTCCCCTTTACTTGATACTCAACCTAGAAGATTGATTATGCTTGAAACTTCATCTTGTTTAGAGTAGTCACACTTTTTTTATTATATTACATATTGCATGTACGATTTACTTGCAGGTTAGCGGTGCCCCGCCCCTGAGCTGGCTAGAATGGCCGGGTGGGGTGGGGTGCGGGGGTGGGTGGAGGGGGTGGAGGGGCGAATCGTTACACGGTTTGTGGTCAGCTCATAGCTGACCTCGTTTACCTCTTATTTATAGATAATGCAGGTGCTGGTGAGCCGAGTGGGAAATAACGGGCTGAAGTCCATTACTGAGTTGGCCCTCAAAGGTTAGCCTATCTTACTGCTTTCCATGTATTGTCGGCCTTCTTGTCGATGTATGTTTTGGAGTTATAAAAACATCGGTTGAATGTTAGGCCTTGATGTCATACCTCTTTTATGGCATTCCTGAGTAGGTGTACATTCTATGTTATCATTTTATTGAATGCTTCCGCTTACGCTTTATTATACTCTTGGGTAGTTCTTTTCTGATTATCATCTTATTAACGTCTAGCTAGTGTGCTCAATGTGGCGTGGGGTCCGGCCGGACCTATTGTTATATTGTTTGTACTTGCATGGTGTTATAATTTGGTATCAGACTTTAGGAGTCGATCCGTAGTTTATAGAATTCGAAGCCAAATTCCATTTCAGGGGTGGAGTGCACGTGATGTTTGTTCAGCTAAAATGACTAAAATTGATAAGAATGTCCACTTAGAAATGAAAAACAAACATGTTTGTTGAATTGTTTGTGGAACCTGAGCATTCTATGATTGATATTTTGCTCTATTTTCGTTCACTAAGGGTGCGTTTGGTTGGGCTGTTGCTGATGAAAAGTTGCTGATCAGAAATGGAGTTTTGAAAAAGAGCTGTTTCTGAGAAATGGAGTTTTGTTAGAAAACTGATTGAGTCAAATGGAGTTTTCAGTGCTTATTGAAATGGAGTTTTATAAATTTTGTTTGGGTCAAATGGAGTTTTTGAAAAAAAAAATTGATACACATCAAATACACAATCTTGATAATAGTTACTTTAATAGATAAAAATACCAACAATTCTTCTCACCGTCTAAGATCTAGAAGTGTACAACTGTTGCGCTATATTTTCACGCAACGTGATCATCTCATCTACCCCTCCTGCTGTAGCATGACGTCCACAGGCAACTACTGAATCGAACATCCTCCTCAATCGTTCCTCTAACTCGGGGGGGGGGGGGGGGGGGGGGGATGCCAGCATATCTGAACTTTTTGGCCGTTAGGACAACCTACAATATTATAACAAAAATTAGGAAGGGCAAATAGTTGAACATAAAGTTAAATCATCATTATAAATAAATGAATACCTTCAATCTCTCGGTCCACCACTCGTCCGAAGCATCTATAGTCTTTGTAGTCGGATTCCAACCCAAACCAGTGGACTCACGTTTTAGCTCACTCCAAATTTTTCACTCCTTCTTCAAATGATCTCATTTGTTCTTCATTTGAACCTTATCGTACTTTTTTCCAGTTTGTTGTTGAAATTTTGTAGTCACATTTAACCAGCCCTCTTTGCTAAAATGGGTTGTGGGTCGGTTACCAAGCTCTATTTCATGAATACAACACACACACATATACACACACACACACACACACACATACAACACACACAAACACATACAACACACACACACATACAACACACACACACATATACACATATACAAAACACACACACACATATATAACATACAACACACACACACATACAACACACACAAACCCATACAACACACACACACATACAACACACACACCTATACAAATATATAAAACACACACACACACATAACATACAACACACACACACACATATACACACACACACATACAACACACACAAACACATACAACACACACACACATACAACACACACATATACAACACACACATATAGCACACACATACAACACACACATATAACACACACATATGACACACACACACACATATATAACATACACACACACACACACACATATAACACACACACAAATATAACACACACACACACATATATAACAAACACACATTCAGCCCAAATAACAAACACAAATAATAAAAACACACAAACAAACACACATTCACCACCATCATCACACCACACACACAAACACATTCAAACCAAATAAAATTAACAAAAAAAGAAGAATTTTTACCTAAAATTCGGAGGAGGAAACTGGATAGGCGGCAATCCCGTCGAGGGGAACTGTGGAGGCGTCTGATTCCGGCGACGTCGAGAAATACCGATGAGGAGCGGCGTAAGTAGCTCCTGTTGACGACGAGCGGCGGCGTGAGTAGCCTCTGTTGCCGACGAGAGGCGGCGTGACACCGACGTCTAGTAAAACTGGCGAATGTCTCGTCGACTGGAGCGGGCGAGAAGGCGATCGGGGGAGGGGAAACCCTAGATGTGTGGATCGCGCGGCTGGACTGGTGAGCAAAACAGCGGCAGCCCTATACAAAGAAACAGAGGTTATTAATAACCTCCGTTTCGGTCCATCAGCAGCGCCAAACGCTGCTTTTGCCTACACTTCCTTTCCGTTTCTGCCGCACCGGAGCAAATAAGCCGCGCCAAACGCACCCTAAATTGTGTGTTACACGATTATAGGTGACTAGGAGTGGTGCGGAGTAGTCCCAACCCCATAACACTACATAAAGTAGATCGTCCGTTGAGGTGCCATCAACCACTCACTCTGTTGAAATGATTAGATTAGTCAATGAAGCAGTCTTCGTGATGATCAATACTCCACTAGAATGGTTTGCACAGTGTAAAACAACCCCCGAACTGAACCCAGGCCGTGATAGAGGGGTCTTACTGCCCAAGATGGCCACTCAGTGCTTCCTGGGTGGCAACAACCCACCCTCTCAAGCACTGAATGGTCACCTTGTCAGGTACGTGAATCAATACATCTCATCAGATCACAGTGCGAAAGCAATAATAAGGAAACTAACAAGTGTACATATACTTATAAGCAAAAAGGACGAAGCCAACTAGTTACATGGTTGGCCCTGTGGGCTAAGGGTGACTACTACATTCCCTTATATATTCCTTACATAGCCCTATACTCTAGGACTCGCATCACGGAAGACAGGAGGTGAGGCTGGAGTATCCGATCAGGCAATCTCAAAAGCTGGTATGATGTCATGCAGTGCGGGGGCTTTGCGCTGTCCCATCTCCTGTGAATGGTTATACAAATAACCATTAGTCACATAGCTAAGTGGAAAACACATATCCTCCTCAGATCCGTATCATGGGGACGAGCTCAGTGCCCAAACAGTAAACAGATAGCCGAAGCAAAAAGGGGTTAGCAGCATGTACATATTCATAAGCCCTAAGAATATCATCAATTGTATTTAAAGAGCATCTCAACTAATATCTAGAATAACACGAGTAACCGTGGTTTGCAAACAAGCCGCGGGTGTTCAAACCCGCTCAAAACACCACGTGCCGACAAAGTTTGGACCGCTTTTCTTCCAGCAGGGTAGCGAACCCCACGGGCCTCATCGATGTGGCTGTCGATGACAATGACCAGTCCTTCCACATCTGAGTGTGGTCGTACCGCATCACACAGGCCCTCCCGTACAACTCAGTGTACTACTTGGATATGAGCGACATCTGGCGATTCCGAAATTTAGGCCGACCAGCGGAGGCAAATTCTGGGGTACGGAGTGGTGATCCCACACGGTACACATCTCCCTATCGCCATGAGTCGACAACTCTCCCGCATCGGTACGAACGGCCTGCGGGTTTAACCGACCCTCCACTTTTACCGCAAGTACTTCCCAAACAGTTAATCAAACAAAGGAAACACCCCTCGGGCCTGCCACAACCTTATTATATTGACCGGCTGTTCCATACTTGGCCGGTGGGCGCAACGGGCATAAGGGCACATTATTTGGGGCTAACCCTTGAAGGAGATACTCGTGTTGAAACCGATTTCTCGGTCTCTTGTGGAGCTCGGGGCCCTCAACGAGTTGAGGGGCAGCTAGCCCTTACTGGTCCCTCGGAAGAGGTGGGCAGATAACTCAGACAAAGAACAAAGACCCTGGTCTTAGCGAGGAGGTCCCTCCACTAACCCGGAAGATCGTTGAGCGCTTCCCCTCCCATGCCAAAGCTAAGGCTCGGGCACCTTGGAGAGCTAGAGAGCCCAAACCAAAGCGACCTAAGGAGAGAAGAAGGCTCAAAGATTCTGAACCGGTCTCCTTCCAAGGTGCCCTTCAAGGTCTATTTATAGATTTTGGTTTTGTGGTCTGTCAATAGCCAAATCCCGCTGTCCGTTTTTACTATCCGCACATCGGATTGGTCTACTAACAGCCAAACTCCGCTGTTTGGAGAGGCTAACCGCAGACCACCGAGGGCCTCCTGGTAAAAATCCCTTCCAGGACTTTTACTGGGCGAGCCAGTCCACTTCGAGACCTCCCTTGCGAGTGGAGCTCGCGAGCCTCTGGGTTGGCGAGCCCCAGAATTGCTATTGGCACGTTACCTGGCTCGCTCGCCTGCACTATCTTGGCTGAGCCCAGGCTTGCTATTGACACATCACCTGGCTCGCTTGCCTCTATGACCTCCCGCTCTTCCTGGGCTCACGAGTGGAGCTCGCGAGCCTCTGGGTTGGCGAGCCCCAGAATTGCTATTGGCACATTACCTGGCTCGCTCGCCTGCACTACCTTGGCTGAGCCCAGAATTGCTATTGGCACATTACCCAGCTCGCTTGCCTCTATGGCCTCCCGCTCTTCCTGGGCTCTCCCCACCTGGGTTCGTCCATCCTGGCTCGCATTCTTGGGTGTGAGCCGTCTGACTCTCCCTGGCGAACATCGGGATTGTACACAATCCCCGCTCTTCGCGAGGTTGTCTTAAGCTCGCGAAGAAACATCCAACCCCTGGTGTTCGCCGATTCGGCTGACATGGCGGGAATCTTTTGGTGGGCCCCATGCCCAAAAACTATAAATACCGTCCACCGTGGCTAGTGATCAAGTCTTTCCTTCTCCCTTTTCCTCGCTGAAAACACTTCCTTCAGAATCTCTTCCAAGCCGAGCGCGCGGGATCGACTGAAGGCTTCCAGGGAGATGGCGAAGGCCCAGGCCGCCGAACTGCCAACCGCCTGGATGTTCAACCCCTCCACATCCCCCTCCCCCCAGACTAAGAAAGCCAAGATGGTTTGGAGGTTGCAGGGGGAGGATGTGTCATCACCTCCTGCCTTGCCCCCGCCGCCGAATACCGGGCTCGCGCAACAGGTATTCTTCGTCTGAATCCTTTATATCGACTCCCTACTTATTCCTTTTCCTCTCGCAGAAACCTCCACCCGAGGAATGCATGGCGGGCCTTACGCTGACCTCTTCTCATGCCCCGTCCCCAGCGAGGCTGGGATCGCTAATTGCTGGGGTTGGGACCTCAACCCAGCAGGCGCCTCTCTCGCAACCCCGTAAGTCATAAGTACCTTTCTTTATCCCTGCTCAAGTCTCTGTGCGATATCCATGCGCTTATGGCCTATGCAGATACCCCACCGCCGAGCCCTGAGAAGAGGGGCTCCACACCGGCGCGCTCGCCGATTCCGCCTAAGGCTAACGTGGAGACCCCGGGCTTCGGTATTGTGGGCAGGCGGAGCCCAGGCGGCTCGCTTCTCGACGGCGCCCAGGTCGCGGAGAGGGTGGTGTATCCCCCTGGTCTGGTGAAACCCCACGTCCGAGGGTTCCGCGAAAAATTCCAGGGTCGACCGGAGTCCTCTCGCAAACAACGTCGTGAGTCCCCCTTCTCCCAAGGTTAGTACACCTGTGCGGGCTCACTTTCTCGCTCATCCCCTGATCCTACTAACTCTTCTTTCGCAGAAATTTCAGAAGCCACGCCTAAGTCAGAGCACGGGAGGGTGGAGATGTCACCACCGCCCTCGCCGAGCCAGATCGAAGACTTCTTGGGCGACCCGGGCGACCCCGCGCAGATGAAGAGACGGGTGTCGGAGGTGCTTCAGAAGCATGATATGATGCTGCGCGAGCTGGAGGAGCGGTATGACGCGGACCGAGCTTCCTTCAACGAGAGATTCGCCGCGATGGAGGACGCGAATGCGCGCTTGCTCGCCGAGGCGGGGCCGGTGACTCGCGCAGACGCTACCTCGCCCGGTGTGCACATCTCGCCGGGTGAGGACCAAGCACACCTGATGCTGCGCGAGCTCAAAGTGCTTCGCGAATACCACTATCCGAGAGTGCCGCCGCGCGCGGGGAAGCGAGGCCAGGGTCACTGGAAATGGCTTCCTTACCCCTGAGCCTGCCGTGGGTTTATTTCTGCTGTCCCCTTGTTTTCATTTTTCTCATGATACCTGTTGAACGATACCTGTGGTGTGGTAATATTTGCGAGTCCATCGTGACTCGCCTTTTATCATTTCTTATCTTGCCCTTTATTTATCTGTGGTGCGCCTGTGGCTTATTCTGCCTGCTCGCCGTATTTGATATGATTGCCCTCGTGGAGCGCTCGCGAACCTCTAGGCGACGTTGCACCCAAGCCCCCTTCCCTCACGGGCCGGCCTCAGGCGGGGCTCAGTTACCGCGCAGTGGCGAGCCCGGGTTCGCAAGGCTGTAGTCTTGTCGAGTAGAAATCTGCTTTATTTTCACTATCCGCACTCCCGACGCTTCGATTCCCGTGCCCATCCTATTTTCCTATAAATAGTTCAGATTCACTTTTCCATCCGCCGCATTTATTTCCCAAATCCTCTCGCCTCTAAGCTCATTTCAGTTCTCGCAAGCTTGCGCTCGCGTTCTCTATTTGCAGGTCGCTTCTTCCTGGATCGCTGCGAACAAATCATTCAATGGGAGTAGATGGCGAGAGCGAGGGGCGGTCAAGATGCGCCTCAACATTCCTAGCTCACAAATTCTACTGTGCGAACCTCACGGCGGAGGAATACAAATATGTCGTGGATCGCTATCTCCCGGAGGGATATTCGGCTCGCTGTCCAAGCGAAAGAGCTACGCTGAACGAGACGGAGGCCGGCGAGCTCGCGATCCCCATTGCTCACTTCACGAATGGGTTGCGACTCCCCTTATGGCCTGAAATTCGTCAGGTACTTCGCTTAGCCCTCTCGCCGCTCCCTGTTCGCTATCACAACTTTTTCATCCTCTGTTCCTTGCAGGTGCTACGGTACTATGGGGTGCTGCCGAGCCAGCTGACCCCAAATGCGATCGCGGATGTTGTCGCGTTCGCTAGTTATCTGTGGGAGGAGAGGATCGAGTTCAGCCTCCTCGTCTTCTGCAAAGTGTTCTCTTTCCGCGCCTTCCGGGATGAGACCACTTATTTCACGAGTCAGCACGTCACCGTCTGCGAGACGGTGAACAAGAGTCACTACTGGACTCAGAAGTTCATCTTGGTGAAGGGACCTTTCGGTAACCTCCACTTCACTCCTCATCAGCGGGATGACGCCACCTACCGCCCTCCGAGCTCGCTGAGCGGCGCCGACGCCAAACTCCTCCACTACCTTTCCGGGAAAAACTTCGAAGTCGCCCATCGGAGGCGCAACGTCGACTCGCTACTCGCGGTTCCTCAAGGGGAAGGTATGGCTCGCTTTCGCCCTACCCCCCTTTTCTTTTCTTCGCTGTGTAATGCTCTTATTCTACAGGCGAGCGTGAGGTCCCCGTTAATCCTCCGCACGCACAAGGCACCACACTTACGGCGGACACGCTCGCGACCGCGGCGGTAGAGGCTTGTCGCGATCTTCCTACCATCGGGTCCGGCAAGAAGCGACCTCCGTCTGCGAGTCAGCCCGGTTCGCAATCCTCTTCCAAGAAATCAAAGGGGAAAACCCTCGTTGTTAAAGACAAGAGTGCGGTCGTTGATCTGAGCGAGACCGACAGCTCGCCCCCTTCCACTGCGAAACAGCCAGACCCCTTGGCGAGCCAGGGCGCTGGGAGCTCTTCCGCAACCCCCCAACCCAAGGGTCACAAGAACTTTAGCCTAGGTGAGAAGGTTTCTGATTCCCTCGGTGGCCCCCTGCTCGCTTGGGATCCTGATGCCAACAGGATTTCCTGCTCCACCCTTCACCCCTCCTGGGTGGAGCTTGGTAAGGCTGGGGAGGAGGCTTTCTCTATCGCCTGCGGATTATACGGCCGCGAAGATGCCGCCGCCTATAAAGAGATGGGGCCAAGGCAACTGGTCTATGAAGAAATGCGAGCCCAGTTTCGCTCGACGGAGCTCGCACACATGGCGGGGCGCCGTTACCTGCAGGAGGACAGGGATATCCACGCATACAGGGAGGAGCTTAAGAAAGCTCGCGATGAGATCAAAGGTCCTAAGGAGAGAGAGGCGGCGTCGGAAAGCCTTCTCACCGGGATGCAGGGCAAGATGGTAAGCGACCCTGGGCCTCCTCTCTTTGCTGTTCGCGACCCTCGATCTTTGTCTAACTTATTTGGTATTAACTCAGGATGCCAACGTATCAACCAAACTTCTCGCTCGCAACGGCGAGCTAGAGTTGGAGAATACCATGCTGAAGGCTCGGGTGGACGAGCTGATTCGCAGCGTGCTGCCCCCTTCTCCTGGACGAGCCGGGTCTCAATAGAGGGTTTCCGAGAGCGAAGAACAGAGGTGGCGAGATGCACAGGAGGTCGCTAACCTCGTCTTCACAACTCTCAAGAACGCGAGTCTCCTAGCCGAAGACGCGATGGAGTTTACAGCCGAAGACGTCTGCCCGGATCTCTTTGACTTGGCGCCATGGTTGGGAGCTCGCAAGAATGGCGAGGGCCCCCCAGAATGAGCCCCCTTAGCCTCCCTTCTCTTTCTCTTTCCTTCGAATGTATATTATTCTTTTTGAGCTGGCGAGATCGCCGCCGAACATAGAAGAATCTTAGGGAATGATAGTTATGATTTTTTGTTAGTATTTATGAGCATGCTCGCATTTGTTTTTCTCTCGCATTTGATCTTTTTCTTTTGAACTCCTATCTCATGACTAGTAGTTACACGACAGTGCTTCCGGGGGGCTCACGAATGCGCGCGTCTGGGCTCGCCTCGCCAAGATTCTCCTTTTATGGATTTTGCAAACCCGAACTGTCGCCGCCCGCGGACACTGCCCGGCGAACCCGACCTCGACGAACTCAGACATTTGGCATCTTGCAAACTAAACTTCCCTGGCTTTAGCACATCAACACGCTACCTTCAACCCGTGCCTCCTTTTGCCAGCCTCTCCAGAGATCAACTTGAACCCCCCGTCTAGGTGAGAGCCCGGGAGCGGAATCGATCTGGGGCATTCCAGCACCAACATATCCAACCTTGCCAGCCTCTCCAGAAATCAACCTGAACCCCCCGTCTAGGTGAGAGCCCGGGAGCGGAATCGATCTGGGGCATTCCAGCACCAACACATCCAACCTTGCCAGCCTCTCCAGAGATCAACCTGAACCCCCCGTCTAGGTGAGAGCCCGGGAGCGGAATCGATCTGGGGCATTCCAGCACCAACACATCCAACCTTGCCAGCCTCTCCAGAGATCAACCTGAACCCCCCATCTAGGTGAGAGCCCGGGAGCGGAATCGATCTGGGGAATTCCAGCACCAACACATCCAACCTTGCCAGCCTCTCCAGAGATCAACCTGAACCCCTCGTCTAGGTGAGAGCCCGAGAGCGGAATCGATCTGGGGCATTCCAGCACCAACATATCCAACCTTGCCAGCCTCTCCAGAGATCAACATGAACCCCCCGTCTAGGTGAGAGCCCGGGAGCGGAATCGATCTGCGGCATTCCAGCACCAACACATCCAACCTTGCCAGCCTCTCCAAAGATCAACCTGAACTCCCCGTCTAGGTGAGAGCCCGAGAGCGGAATCGATCTGGGGCATTCCAGCACCAACATATCCAACCTTCGTCACCACTGCATGGTAGTAGTTATAAGCATCACAAAAAGGAGTAAGACATTTAGTAAACAACAGAATAAAGCTTTCAAGGGTAAAATTGTTTCAAATCATCCCCACTCCGGGCTCGGTCGAGAGGCACCCCCTCCACATCCTGGAGATGATACCCCCCTGACTTGAGCACCTCGCTTACAATATATGGACCCTCCCAGTTGGGGTTGAGCTTACCTACCGCGGCCCCTCTGCCGGCCGCATCGACCTTCTTCATGACTAAGTCTCCTTTCTGAAAGTGCTTTATACGGATATGTTTGTCAAAATATCGAGCCATCCGCCGCTTGACCTCTTCCTGCCTGATGGTGGCCAAGTCCCGGAGTTCTTCCACTAGGTCCAAAGACAGCCTCTGCTCTGCATTGTTATCTTCTAGCCACTCTTCATCCCCCTCGCTCGCAGCGATCACCCGGGGGGGTCTTTACCTCAAACTCTATGGGGAGAACGACCTCGGACCCGTGAGAGAGCTTGAACGGAGTCTCCCCGGTGGCGGTATTCGGAGTAGTCCTCATGGCCCAGAGGACGGAGGGTAGATGTTCCACCCAGTTCCCCCGAAGGTTTTCCACTTTCTTTATTAATAGGTTAACGATTATTTTGTTTGCCGCCTCCACCTGCCCATTGCTCCTCGGGTGGTGGACCGATGCGAACCTGAGGTCAATGCCGAGTTGAGTGCAGAAGCCAACAAACTCTTCACTGGCAAACTGCGGCCCATTGTCTGTCACTATAGCTAGAGGGAGCCCGTGCCTGCAAATTATCTCCCCCCACACAAAATTCCTCACGACCTGAGAGGTTACCTTAGCGAGTGGTTTCACTTCTACCCACTTGGAGAAGTAGTCGATCATGACCAGCATGAACTTCCTCTGGCCGCTGGCTTGGGGGAAGGGACCGACCAGGTCCAACCCCCATATGGCGAAGGGCCAGGGAGCCGTGATGGTCCGGAGCCTTTGAGCTGGGAGGAGTTGGAGCGGAGCATAGAGCTGGCACTTCAGACACTTCCTCGCGAACTCTGCCGCATCCTTGCTGAGAGTGGGCCAGAAGTAGCCTTGCCTCAACACCCTCCCTTCCAGGGTCCGACTCCCGGAGTGACTGCCGCACTCCCCGGAGTGGATTTCTTCCAGGACTCTCGGAACCTCCTCCTCCTCGGAAACACAACGGGCCAGGAGTCCCGAGAGGGTCTTCCTATATAGCCCTCATGCATGTAAGGAGTAATAGGCGGACTTATACCTGAAGCGCCTCTTGTCCACGTCCTCTCCAGGGAACTTCCCGGAGGATAGGCAGGTGATGAATGGGTCCATCCACGAGGCTCGTTGATCCACCTCCATCAATTATCCTTCCTCGATGGAGGGCCGGAAGAGTTCCGAAGCCGTCCCTCCCGCTCGGGGACCGAACTTGGCTAAGAGGTCCACCTGGATGCTCTCCTCCCTCGGCACGTGCTTGATGGAGATTGTGCGGAACTGCCCGATGACCCCCTTAACCTTCTCCAGATATAGCAGGATGGTCGGGTCCTTCGCTTCAAACTCTCCCTTGATTTGGCATGCTACCACCATGGAGTCCGTTGAGACCTCCACGTCCTGCACCCCTAGTTCCCGGGCCAGCCGAAGGCCTGCTATCACTGCTTCGTACTCGGCCTGGTTGTTGGTAATTGGAAAATGGATGTTTAAGGCTTGCTCAATCCGGGTCCCCTGGGGACTCACCAGGACCATCCCTTCTCCATAGGAGTACCTTCCTGATGCTCCGTCCACTAACATCTTCCATACCTCTGGGGGAGGTGGCTCGTGCTCCCCCACCTCGGCCGCATAGTCGGCCATGAAGTCTGCCACCGCCTGAGCCCCGATGGACGTCCTGGGCACGAACGTGATATTGAATTCACTTAACTCCACGGACCACTTTACCAACCTTCCCGAGTGCTCCACCCCTTCCATGATTTTTCGGAGCGGGTGGTCCGTCACTACCTTGATTGAATGGGCTTGAAAGTAAGGTCGGAGGCTAACTTTTCCAGGATCGGGTACCGGAGCTCTGCCTTCTTCAGCACTCGGCTGACGTAGTAGATAGGGAACTGTTTCTTCCCCTCCTCCCGGATCAACATGGAACTTACTTCTTCGGACCCTACCCCCAGGTACAGGGATAGGTCTTCCCCTGGCCTCGGCCCCTGGAGCAGAGGGGTTCGGGTGAGCTGTTCCTTCAGAGTCTGGAAGGCCTCCTCGCACTCTCGGGTCCATTCAAACTTCTTGTTGCCCCGTAGCACCTTGAATAAAGGCGCACACCTTTCCCCTGCCTTGGAGAGGAACCTGCTGAGCCCAGCCAACTTCCCTGTAAGGCTTTAAACCTTCTTCGGATTCCTCGGCGACCCCAACTCCATTACCGCCTTAACCTTGCCCGGGTTAGGCTCCACTCCTGCGGGGGTGAGTAAGTGGCCTAGGAACTTTCCTCGGCTTGCCCCGAATACACATTTCAAGGGATTGAGTTTCATCTTGTAGCGCCGCAGGGTCCTGAACGTCTCCTCAAGGTCTCGGAGGTGAGAACCAAGGTCTCGGCTCTTTACCATGAGGTCGTCAACATAAACCTCCAAGTTTCTTCCCTTCTGCTCGCGGAAGACTCTGTCCATCATCCTTTGGTATGTGGCACCTGCATTCTTGAGCCCGAACGGCATCATCTTATAACAGTAGCATCCATCCCCCATGATGAAGGAGACATCTTTGATGTACGGGGGGGGGGGGGGGGGGGGGGGGGGTGCATGCGGATTTGATGGTAACCTAAAAAAGCATCTAAGAAAGACATCACAGGAAAACCGACGGCTGAGTAAACCAGCGCGTCGATCCTAGGCAGGGGGTAACAATCCTTAGGGCATGATTTATTAAGTAAAGAAAAGTCGATACACATCCTCCATTTACCTCCTCCCTTCTTTACCATAACGACGTTGGAGACCCAGCCTGGATACTAGATCTCCGATACAAAGCCTGCCTGTAGGAGCTTGCTCACCTCCTCGTGGATGGGCCCCTCCAGCTTGTCGGCGGTGGCCCTTTTCTTCTGGCGGATGGGGAGGGTGCCGGGGTCGAGGTTGAGGCGATGACAAGCCACATCCGCGTCGATCCTGGGCATTTCTGCGGTGCTCCAAGCGAAGACGTCAATGTTCTTCTGCACGCATGCCAGGATCTCCGCTTGATCTTCCGGGTTGAGTCCTCCGCTGACCCGGATCTTCTCCACCACCCCTAGCCGGGTGGTGACCGCGAGCTCCACGACCAAGTCCATAGCCTCCAGCCGGGACTGCTCTCCCCAAGCCCTCTCCTCCTCAGCACAAGCGAGAGCCTGGGTTCCTTCCTCGACCTCCTTTTCTACCACCATCAGCTCCTTCGCCCCTCCCTCCTGGGCCTTCTCCTGTTCTTCCTCTCTTTCCGCCCGGGGTCCCTCCGCTACCCCCTCCTGGGCATGGGCTTCATCTCCCTCCATCTTCTCCTCAGCTACCTCTTTACCTTCGGCTTCGGCCGCCTCCTCCATCATCTTATCCCATTCCTCCGCTTCTCCCATCCAGGAGATGGTGTTGACAGCTGTCACGTAGCACTGTCTTGCCACCTTGGGATCCCCCCTGATCCACACTTGAACCCCTCCGTCGTTGAACTTGAGCCATTGATGAAAGGTGGAGGGGACACAGCGGAACACACTGATGAGTGGCCGTCCAAAGATGGTGTTGTAGCTGCTTGGAGCATCCACTATGACAAAATGGCAGTTCCTGGACTGCCCCCCCCCCCCAGGGTCACATGAAGTCCTACTCCCCTTTCTACTTCTTTCTTCTCTCCCGAGAATCCAAACAGAGGGCCATCCGACACCAACACCCTTCTGGGCTCCACCTCCATCCCGTCAAACGCCTTCTTGAAGATGACGTTGACCGAACTTCCATTGTCCACTAGGTTTCTGGAGACGGTGAAGTTCTCGATCGCCGTCTGAATGACCAGCGTGTCGCAGAACGGGTCCTCATAGCCCGGCATGTCCTTCTGGGTGAAAATGATTTTCTCGGCCGGGGGAGGAGCGGTGGATGTTGAAGCCACACTCCAGCGGTAGATGGTATGGAGGCTAGCCTTGCGGGTCGCCTCCACCCCTACCCCCCCATGGATCACCCCGATCCCTCCTCTACTCCCCACATTAGATCTATCCTCACACCTCTCCCCATCCTCCTCTCGAGGTTCGACCTCCACGATCCTCACTGGCTGCAGCTGCTGTGGCGCGGGCACTCTGCCCCTCTTCACTTCCAGGAACTCCGGGCAGGTGTCCGTTGAGTGACCTTCCTCATCATGGAAGATACAATATGGCAACGTCACCTCCCCTGCATCGGCCTCCGCAACCCTATTCCTTCTCCTCCTAGCGACTGCTGTTTCCACCTCGCCTCTCCTTCCTCTTCCTCTTCCCCGGCCAATTGCCATGGCCTGTTGAGGTGGGGGAGGCATCTGCATCGGACCCTGCCTCCACCCTAACTGGGGGGGTCTCCATTGACCTCCGAAATGGTTACCCCTTCCTGGGCCGTAACCCCTTCCCTGCCCTTGCATTCCTCCACCTTGCGGCCTCCATCCCCCCTCCGCGGCCCGGGGCTCGTCCCTTCTCCTGACCTCCTGCTGCCTCACCTCCGGCTCACTGAGCTTTGCTAGCCTCTTGGTGAGCTCCGGGTTGGCTTCTTCACTCGCGACCTCCTCCGACACCCTGTCCATCAGCTCTTCAAAGGAGACGAGGGCCTTTCTCTTCAACGCCATCTTGAAGAAACTCTCTTTAAACCCGACCGTGAAGGCGAGTTGGAGTGCAAACCCAGGCATCTCCTGATTGAGCTGCACTTCCTCCTGGAACCGGTCGGCATATTGAGCCAATGACTCCCTGGGCTCCTGCTTCACTTTGAAGAGGGAATCAGCGTCCTTCTTCCTCTTTATTGAGGTGTAGAACCTCAGCAAAAAACTTTGGCGCAAGTCCTCGAACGCGTAGACTGATCCCGCAGGGAGCTGATGGAACCAGTCCCTGGTCTTCTCCTTGAGGGTGACGGCGAAGAGCCGACACTTGAAGGCATATGACATCAGCCTGATGGAGACCGAGTCTTCGAAACTCTGTAGGTGCTGGACAGGGTCATCCCTACCGTTGTAGTACACCCGGTCCCACTCTCCGAACCCCCTGGGACGGGTGCGGAAAGCACCAGCTCGCAAAAGGGGATTCCCCCTCCTGTCACTTTTTCTGGCTCCACTCGCCCCCCAAGCTCTCTCGCTAGACTTGAGCTTGCCGGGACTGCACACGCGAGGGCGGCGCTCGCCTGAACCACCCCGACCGTCGCCGCATCCTCCTGGCGCGCGCTCGCCTGCGCCGCGTTCGCTGGGACAGAGTTTGTCGGCACAGAGCTCGCCGGCCCGGCGCTCGCCGGCACGGAGCTCGCCGGCCTCGGGCTCGCCGGACTGGCGAACAACAATCACCCCTCCCTATCCTGCCCTGATCCAATGACAACTTCCTTTCCAGCTCTTCCCCCCGGGGCATTCTCGCCAACCGTCGTTGGGGGAGGGGTCACCTGAGGTGCTGGAGTCGCAAACTCGCTTCGCAGAGCTGTGACCGTAAACCCTAAGGTGTCGAGCACCTCCTTTCTAAAATCTGCGAGCATCCTGGCCATCTCCACCTGGGGTATCTCGCCGAACTCCTCGCCTTGCTCTTCATCTCCCGCCATAACGCTTCTCTGGAACTTTCTTGAACCAGCCACGCTCCACGCTCACCGCACCAAAATGTTGAAACCAATTTCTCGGTCTCTTGTGGAGCTCGGGGCCCTCAACGAGTTGAGGGGCAGCTAGCCCTTACTGGTCCGTCGGAATAGGTGGGCAGATAACTCAGACAAAGAACAAAGACCCTGGCCTTAGCGAGGAGGTCCCTCCACTAACCCGGAAGATCGTTGAGCGCTTCCCCTCCCAAGCCAACGCTAAGACTCGGGCACCTTGGAGAGCTAGAGAGCCCAAACCAAAGTGACCTAAGGAGATAAGAAGGCTCAAAGATTCTGAACCGGTCTCCTTCCAAGGTGCCCTTCAAGGTCTATTTATAGATTTTGGTTTTGTGGTCTGTCAATAGCCAAATCCCGCTGTCCATTTTTACTATCCGCACATCGGATTGGTCTGCTAACAGCCAAACTCCGATGTTTGGAGAGGCTAACCGCAGACCACCGAGGGCCTCCTGGTAAAAATCCCTTCCAGGACTTTTACTGGGCGAGCCAGTCCGCTTCGAGACCTCCCTTGCGAGTGGAGCTCGCGAGCCTCTGGGTTGGCGAGCCCCAGAATTGCTATTAGCACGTTACCTGGCTCGTTCGCCTGCACTATCTTGGCTGAGCCCAGGCTTGCTATTGACACATCACCTGGCTCGCTTGCCTCTATGACCTCCCGCTCTTCCTGGGCTCGCGAGTGGAGCTCGCGAGCCTCTGGGTTGGCGAGCCCCAGAATTGCTATTGGCACATTACCTGGCTCACTCGCCTGCACTACCTTGGCTGAGCCCAGAATTGCTATTGGCACATCACCCGGCTCGCTTGTCTCTATGGCCTCCCGCTCTTCCTGGGCTCGCCCCACCTGGGTTCGTCCATCCTGGCTCGCCTTCTTGGGTGTGAGCCGTCTGACTCTCCCTGGCGAACATCAGGGTTGTACAACTCGACTCGCGGTTATACCCAACTAAGGCTCTACTAAATAGGAACGATCGCTCGTCAGGGCAATACCCGGGCTAGAACTGTAGATATGATAAGGTACAATATTTGAGCACGGTAAAAAGTGGCGCAGAGCACGCTGCAGAAATGAAATGCAGAATTATAACAGTACTGAAAGAAAGGGGCTGAAGTAAGAGCTAAAATAACCGGACTAGTATGATACTGGAGTACCAAAGGAAACTAAATAAAGAGCAGCAATCATCTGCCCAGTGTGAGACTGGAGTATTGGAAAGAACTAAATAAAGAACAGTAATCACGGGACCAGTAAGAGACTGGAGTATTGAAAAGAACTAAATAAAGAACAGTAATCACGAGACCAGTACGAGACTGGAGTATTGAAAAGAACTAAATAAAGAACAGTAAACATGGGACCAGTACGAGACTAGAGTTAGTGTAATTGCAATAAAATGAAAGGGTTAGTAGTCGTTCAATACATATATAGGAGGCTTCAGTTCCATCTTCGTTCATAGGAGGAAAGTTTTTTTCTGTCTCCGTTCATAGGCGTCTCTTTCGAATTCTGCCTCTTTATTATAGTTCGACCATGAGTTTTAATTGCGTCTTTTATACATGGCTTAAGCAGTTTGGAGGAATGATATTCCGAATTCCTTAATTTCTCCGAATTGAGGCGATTTGCAATGTCCGAGGATTCCTCCAAATGCAGCTCGAAGATTTGTAAACACCCCACCTCACCTTGCGCTTGAACTTCTATATTTTTCTTTCATTTATCGGGTCGTTATTTATTCGTAATATCATCGAATGATTGTAACGTGATTGCGTGTCACGATTTCTTCTCCCAATTCTTTATAAAATTCGATAATATAAAACTCGATTGTTTTACCCAAAAATTTGGTGATTCCACTATTTACCTCCAAATGTCCCCATATTTTGATAGTATACACAAAATAGTATATTTAGAACCAATAAATTATTCCAAGATTTTCCAGCCCTTTTTGGGGGGTTTATTTTATCCGAATAAATCTTAATTAGGCCCTTAAAAATATCAACACCATGTATAAATTCCCAAGGAAATTACAGTACCAATTAGAGGCCCAAATATAAGTCTAGGATTTTTCCCAAAAAATTTCGAAGGTAATTATGGCATATATTGTCCCTACAAATCTTGTAATGGCCATTAAAAAACAGTAAATCATTTTGGAAAATTCCCAAAAAATTACTGAAGTTAGCCCTCCTAGTAAGGAGCATTTTTCATGTTCAAAGATTTTTCCCTAGGAGCCTATATTTACCTCAGAAAAGTCAATAAAGAATTTGTTAAGGGTGGTATGCGGATAGGAAAACCTGGAAACAGGAGGGGTGTCAAACAGCGCGCGGTCTTTCGATCCCTACAACAGATCTGGAGCCGATCCACTATGGGGGCGTGTAATTTCATGCAAGGAGGGAGTTAAGAAAGCCTGGGCCGTCCAATCTCATCGTGGAGATCAGACGACCACCGCCATTGCTGGCGATACAAGATGTGGCAGCCGCTGCCACCGCTAGGCAGCGGCCGCCATGCTCTACCCCCGATCGACTCGCCGGGGGCCGGCGATCCATATGGTGGTGGTCCGAAGGCTTGCCGCCGCTGGCCACCGCCGGAAATTTGCAACCCGAGGGCAGGTGGCATGGCCTGCACCATTTTTGTTGGTGCCAGCCACCCCTCCCTCGGTGGTGACCAGGTCCACTGCCCTTGACTGGCTCACCGGGGGTAGGACTTGTCTCCGGTAGTGGTCTAGCGGCCTGGCACCGCCAGCCACCGCCGGAAACTATTAACAGAGGAGATATGTTGGGGAATGATTTCTCTTAACCCCTAGAAATGAGTTAAAGAAGAATTCTAAGAATGAAAAATAAGGCTAAGTAAATATGCGTCGAATAGTATTCGACGCAACGTCGAGATAAAGTCGACGTTTTTATCAGAATGAGTCGAAGTAGCTCCAAGCAGAAGTCGACGTAGCTCTGACTTCTAGTCGACGTATCTTGAGAAGTCGACGCACCCTAGTCGACGCACCTTCCTTATTCTCCTCTCGACGTCCAAACAGGATGTATTCGACGCTTGCGTCGAATAGTAATCGACGCACGTCGATCTTTATGACAGAATTCAAAATCGCCAGATCTCTTTCCTTATCTTATAGATCTGATTTATATGGAATCAATTTATGTCTTATAGCCGTTCTGAATCTTTCTTTTCCTCTATTAGATTCTTGGCTAAATTGATTAAATCCTTTATGGACATTATTTGAAATCAGATTGAATACTTTCCTTCTATGGATATAACTGTTATGTAAATTTCTCTTTCTTTCTATTACTCTGCCTGCTAATTGATTACTCTCTCTTATAGTGTTATTTTAATGAACAGAGCTATAAATAACCAAGGAGGTCGGCAGAGAAAGGGGACTAGGTGATTCACCATTTTACATTTGAAAAAGAGGAAAAGCTCCCAAGTGATAAAGAGAGAATTGAGAAATAGCCCTGCAGCAATATTCAAGCATTCTTCTTCTCCTGCTTCTGAAATCACTCTGCTGCAAATTCTGATAGCTCTCACATAAGAGGGAAAAGCTACAAATCTTCTTCTCTCTATAGAAGAAAGATTTAATTCACTACTTCTTGTGCTTCCAATCTTCTTGCTAGGAAGAAGATTCATTCTTGTTTTAAATACTTCTTTTCCTTTTTCTTATTTTCATTCTCACATATTGTAAAAGAGTTTTTAGAATCACTCTTCAAAAAATTCAGTTGTACTGGTTCTAAGAGTCTCCTTGTCAAAAGACTCAGTTGGTTCTAAGAGTCTCCTTATCAAAAGACTCAGGGTGGTTCTAAGAGTCTCCTTATCAAAAGACTCAGTGCAAGATAGTGAATTCCTACCAAGGGGGTAGAAGAGTGGACTACCCAAAGTTTGGGGAACCACTATATTTTCTTGTGTTGTGCTGTGATTTCTTTTCTTGCATTTACTTTCTTTATTTGTTTAATTCTTGTTGGTGTGTGTGTGGAAGCTCTAATCTGTGATCATACACATATATATATATTTACTTTGCACAAAATATTTTAAATCTCTATTCACCCCCACCCCCCCTCTAGAGAATTCTAGTGAGGTTAACTGTGCACTTTCAATTGGTATCAGAGGCAGGTTGATCTAAAAAGGATAACTCCTTGATCAAAAAGGTCCTACCTTATATATATATATATATTTCTAACAATTATCTTTCACATGGCACAAATCAAAGATTATGCTTCCACCAGACCACCAATTTGCAACCTTGAAAAGTTTGCACTTTGGAAAACAAGAATTATAATTTATTTAAACTCTATTGATGATGAATTGTTTAATGTTATCTTGACAGGTCCCCCCCAAGCCATTCAGAAAGGACTCAAGTGGAAAAGTGTCTGAAACACTTGCTCCAAAAGCTGAGTGGACAGAGGAAGAAAAGAAAGCCCAAGGATATGATGCCAAGGCTATGAATATCCTAATCTCAACCCTCTCAGATGAAATCTTCCAAAAGATTGCTGATTGTGAGTCAACTAAGGAAGTATGAGAAGCTCTCACCAAAATGGTAGAGGGAAGTGCTGATGAGAAAAAGGATAGAAAGGCACTACTCATCTCTCAATATGAAAACTTTCAGAAGAAAGAAGGTGAAAGTGTTGCTGACATGTATGCCAGATTCAGCCTCATAGTGAATGAGTTGAAGACACTTGAAAAGGACATATCTCTCACTGAGATAAATGACAAACTGCTTACTTGCTTCCCTAGCTCTTGGGATTCAAGAATCTGGCCAATTAGAGACTCCAGAAGTCAAAGAGAAATTTCAACAGGTTTCCTGTTGGGCAAATTAAAATCCTATGAATATCTGTTGAAGACAAGAGCTGAGAAAGAAGAGAAAGAAAAAGGTCCCTCACTCTCAAAAGAAAAGAGTATTGCATTGAAGGCTGTTGAAGGTGAACCCTCTATAAGTGATGAGGAGCTGATCAGTCTGCTAGCCAGAAGGTTTAAAAAGTGGATTAAGTTAGAAGGATCCAGAGGAAGAGACTCAAAAATCAGGTATAATAAAACACCTACTAAAGAGATTATATGTTACTCTTGCAGGAAACCTGAACATATTGCACCTAAATGTCCTAAGGAGATCAGCAAAAAGAAAGATCTGAAAAGAACAGATCTACAGAAGAAAAAGAAGAAAGAGAAAGGTCTCATTACTCAATCATGGAGTGATTCAGAAACTGAAGAAAGCACCTCATCTGACAATGATCAAGAAGAGACCAAGCTGGAGGAAACCTGTTTGATGGCCACTGAGAAGCATGATGACACATCTATGGTAAATATACTTGATGATGTAGATTTATCTTCCACTGACTTCAAAAACCATTTCAAAGAATTCTGTTTAAATTTAATCAAATCTGAAAAAGAAATAGATGAACTAAGAAATGAATTAAAAACTCTCAAACAAGTGAACACACAGTATAATAACTATGAGCTCAGTTTAGGACTCTTAGAAAAGGAATTAAACAAAATCTGTACAGAAAACCAAACACTAAGAAATGAGCTAGCAAAAGCAAAGTCCTTTGAAGATTCTCTAAATGGGAGAAGTCTGAAGCTCAAGAACATCTCTAAAAATCTTACTAATAGATTTAGACAACTAGAAGATAATACTAACTTAGAACCAAAATCTCAATCACCTAGGAAATCTGTTTGTAGACATCCTATTCACTCCACTAGGGAAGGACACTTGACAAGAGAAAGATCACAGGAAAATCCAGAAACAACCACTGTCTTTAATAAAATTAATCCCATTATATATGAAGGAATCCTAGGAAGATATCCTCAAAAAAATCTAAACATACGTCGAATTCTTATCAACGTGCGTCGACTTGTAATCGACACTTACACCAAAGTGCGTCGACTTCTACCCGACGCAACTTCTCTCATGCTTCAACTGAAAGAAAACGCAGAATAAAGAAAGCGTCGACTTCATATCGACGCAACCATAAACCTACGTCGAATACATATCGACGCAACCAATCAGACAGACATCTTTCCTCTACCAAACAACAATCTCAATCCATCTCCTTTTACTATGATCACTACTTCTGTAACATCGCCAAAGAAAATTGGTATGATAAACCAATGCCCCTAAAGGAGGAAGGATATTCAGAAAAACCCACTTACTCTCTTATTAAATTTCACACTGATGGGAGAAAGGGACCCTAGCTCAGCAGGGTTCAAACTAATGTTTAAAATTTTATGTGCAGATGTATCACATCTCCAGGCTGGTGTGGTACTTGGACAGTGGATGCTCCATGCACATGACAGGATGCAAAAACCTGTTAATCAACTTTGAGGACAGACTTGGACCATCAGTAACTTTTGGAGACTCTAGCTGTGGCCAAACCAAGGGCTTTGGAGATTTCAAAGAAGGGAAAGTCACCTTCAAGAATGTGGCAGTAGTCAAAGACTGAAGCACAATCTGATAAGCATAAGTCAGATATGTGAAAATGGTAAATATGAGGTAAAATTCACCACACTATTCTGCCATATTATTGATATCAAGACTGGTGCCACAGTACTCAATGGAATTAGAAAAGGAAAAGTATATGTAGTGGACTTTAGTTCCTCACCCACAGAAGTCTATTTATTCAACAATATTATTGATAAAAGTGAACTATGGCATAGGAGACTAGGTCATCTAAACTACAAAACAATTAGTAAACTAGCAAAGAATAACCTAGTCAGAGGCTTACCAAAAGGTAAGTACTCTAAGGATTCTCCATGCAGACCTTGCCAACTAGGAAAATAAACCAAATCATCCTTCAAACCAATTGGTAAGGATGACTCTCCCAGGGTCCTTTACTTACTACATATGGATCTCTTTGGTCCCATCTCCACTCAGAGCTTAGGTGGAAAATCCTATACCCTAGTCATTGTGGATGACTACTCTAGATTCAGCTGGGTATTCTTTCTAAGGGCTAAGTCTGAAACCCACAAGACTCTCTCAAGATTCATAAAACAAATTCAATCTGAACTCAATAGTCAGGTTTCCATAATCAGAAGTGATCATGGGACTGAATTTGAAAATCAGTTTATGAGTAGTTTCTGTGAAGATATAGGTATCAAACAAAGTTTTTCAGCCCCTAGAACTCCTCAGCAAAATGGAGTTGCTGAAAGAAAGAATAGGACTTTAATAGAATCAGGAAGGACCTTACTTATAGAATCAGGTTTGCCAAAAACTTTCTGGGCTGAAGCAGTCAGCACTGCCAACTATGTTATAAATAGAAGCCTAATACACAAAACTAAATCAAAAACTCCATATGAGCTCCTGAAAGGAAAAACACCCATAGTTAAATATTTTAAGATCTTTGGATGTGCTTGTTTTATCCTAAATAATGGAAAGGATCATCTTGCCAAGTTTGACAAGAAATCTGATGATGGAATATTTCTGGGATATTCAGCATCTAGTAAAGCCTATAGGTGTTATAACAAGAGAACTCTTAAAATTGAAGAGTCTATGCACATTATTTTTGATGAAACTAACATACTGTTTAAGGGGGAGGGAACTCCCACCAGCTCTTTTCCACAGGAAAGCAGCAGCATAGAAACACAGCTTGAACAACTGGTTCTAGAGAACACAGATAATGGAAAATAAAACAAGATAAAGGAATCAAGTGAGGAATCTGAACAAGAACATGAAGAAGATTCAGAAAAGAGCATGCAAAACCAACTCCCAAAAGAGAACATGGTTCAGGAAGGCCAGGTGGACATTTACCCTATCACCAATGAGGAAGAAGAACATCTGCCAAGTCCAGGCAGGACAAGGGTCAATTTAAAAGATCATCCACAAACTCAAGTAATTGGAGACCCCAATACAGGAGTAAGAACAAGACACCATGTCTCCACTGGATGATGCTCCAATGCTTCCTATCACAAGTTGAACCAAAGAAGTTTGAGGAAGCAAATTGTGATCCTCACTGGATTATGGCCATGCAAGAAGAACTAGGCCAATTTGAGAGAAATAAAGTATGGAATTTAGTGGAAAGACCAAGAAACTACCCAGTGATTGGCACAAAATGGGTATATAGAAACAAATTAGATTCCACTGGAGTAATTGTCAGGAACAAGGCAAGACTTGTAGCACAAGGATATAGACAAGAAGAAGGAATAGACTACAATCAAACCTTTGCTCCAGTAGCCAAACTAGAAGCAATTAGGCTCTTTCTTGCCTATGCAGCTTTCATGAAGATGAAAGTATATCAGATGGATGTCAAGAGTGCTTTTCTGAATGGTGACCTTCAAGAAGAGGTATATGTGGAGCAACCACCAGGTTTTGTTAATCCCTACTCTCCTAACTTTGTTTATAAACTCAACAAAGCACTATATGGTCTTAAGCAAGCTCCTAGAGCTTGGTATGAAACTCTCTCTAACTTTCTTTTGGAAAATTCCTTTGAAAGAGAAAAAGTAGACAAGACACTCTTTACTAGAACCCATAAAAACCAACTTCTTCTTGTTCAAATATATGTAGATGATATCATCTTTAGTTCAACTCATCCTAAACTGTGTAAAAGATTTGCTAATCTCATGCAATCTAAATTTGAAATGAGTAGTATGGGAGAACTCTCATGTTTCTTAGGATTACAAGTAAAACAAAGTAGTGAAGGAATCTTTATCTCACAATCAAAGTATACTAAAGAGCTAATCAAGAAGTTTGGTATGGAATCAGCCTCCTCTATGAAAACCCCCATGGCAACAAATGCCATTATAGAAAAGGATGACAAGGGAAAATCAATAGATCAAAAGACATATGGGGCAATCATAGGATCCCTTCTATATCTCACTGCTAGCAGACCTGACATTATGTTTGCAACTTGTATATGTGCTAGATTTCAGGTTGATCCAAAAGAATCCCATCTCACCTCTGTAAAAAGGATTCTTAGATACCTAAAGGGAACTCCTGAACTAGGTCTATGGTATTCAGCAGAAACCAACTTTGAATTAATAGGTTTCTCAGATGCAGACTATGCTGGATGTAGGGTTGATAGAAAAAGCACATCTAGCACTTGCCAATTCCTAGGTGACAGATTAATCTCATGGTTTAGTAAGAAACAAACCTCAGTCTCAACCTCAACAGCTGAAGCTGAATGTATAGCTGCTGGGAGCTGTTGTTCACAAATCTTGTGGATGCAAAATCAGCTTCTTGACTACAAACTGGAAGTCAATAATTCTAACATTTATTGTGATAGCTCTAGTGCTATATATATAGCATCTAACCCAGTCCTTCATAGTAGAACCAAACACATAGAGATCAGACATCACTTCCTTAGAGACAATGTAGAAAAAAGTAAGATAACCTTAGAATATATACCCACAGAAAGTCAAAGAGCAGACATTTTTACAAAACCCTTGGATGAAACCAAGCACAACTACTTCATAAACACCTTAGGAATGCTTGATGGAAGCTTGTAAACACCATTGTTAGGGAACTTTAAAGAAATCAGACAATCTAAGAAAATTTCCTGCAGATACGTCGAATACATATCGACGCTCCGTCGAGACAAACTCGACGCTGACACCGATTTCCATCAGACAAAGTTACGTCGATCCTTTATCGACGCACCGTCGAATTCATATCGACGCAAGACTATGATCACGTCGATAGAACTCCAGGCTGGCCAATCTCCACGGAGCACCGACTCTATATCGACGCAAACGTCGACATCCATTCGACGTAATGACGACTTCAAGTTAAAATTAGAATCAAATCCTTACTTCCTCTTCTGACGATTGGATTACCTTGAGTTCTGTTTTCCCTTCTCGACGTTTCATCTTCTTTAAATAATACTTCTTATTTCATAACACATACCTTTCTGAACCCGCCAAAACTTTGTCTTCTACCTCTCTCTCTCTTTCTGCTTCAATGGCGCCCACTCCTGGTCAATATGCCCTTATCAAAGCGATGAACGATGCTCTGGAAAATCTTCTCAACGACTTCCAGACACGTCTAACCAACTTCTCCAATGAATGTGCCAATATGATCACCACCTGTGAAGCCAAATTGGCCACCCTATCTGCCTCTCTTCTTGAGCTTCATGCTCTTCTTCGAGAAGAACCTCTGTCGCCACAAAGGTTTACATCCTTCCTGAAAGATATAAACCAGGGGGAGAGTTGATCCAGAAACCCCTCTTGCCAGGTCCTTGATCTCACTTAAAGATCAGGTTTAACTCACTTCTCCCCAACTCTAAGTATTCTCTCTAACTATTACTCCAATTCCATTATAGGCTCCACTCCTCTCAAATCACTCTGACTACACCTTCATCAAACATTTTGGTGAATCCTCCTCTTACAACACTGAAGGGGAGCATGCTGTGGATTCAACATTCAGAATTGATGACCCATATAACCAGGGGGAGATTCCTGTAGTAAAGAACCCAGAAATCCAGGGGGAGGAAGAAGCAGTCACCTCTGATGATTGGAATGGACAGATGTGGATTGATGCACCCTTATGTGAGGAGGAACTTCAACATCACTCCCCTGGCTTCTCTGCCAGTTACATCAAGCTGAAGACACCTATACTTGAGGACATCCCTACAAAAGAGCTTGGAGGAGACAATCATCCCTCAGCAGAGATCATTCTACCTGAAGTCATTCTGCCTTCTATTGCAGAACAGACTCCTCTTCTTTATATAGTTCCCTCTCCACCCAAAGAGAAAACTCATTCTCCTTCATCTCCACCTCTACCTCTACCTCCACTTCAACCTTCTTCTCTACCTCCTCTGCTACCTCTACCTCCACAAGTAGCAAGCCTCTCTAAACAGATCCTACCTAGGCAAAGTCCAGGAGGACAGATGAAAAGGAAAAGAGAAGTCATTCCCTACTGGCAAAACTTCTCCAAAGAAGAAAGGAGAGAGTATGCAAAAGAAAGGAAGTATAGAAAAGCATGTGAGGAAATAAAAAGATTTGAAAAGATGCCTATTATCACTCCTAACAGCCCTGTGAAGGAGTACCATGACCCTGACATGGAAAAGAGGCATGAAGAGATACGAGAAAGAGAACTGTATGAATATGAAGCAGCTAGGAAAGAAGTGGAAGATAAAAGGAATGCCTGGATAGAAAAGATCAACAAGGGAATGACTAAAGAACAAATTCTTGCTGAATCTTCTATCAGAATTCCAAAGAAGTTGTTTGATATTGAAGCTTATCAAAAGAAAAACCCTCAGGCAGGGATCATTCTAGAAAAAGGTCAAATACACAAGAAGGGTGTAGGGTGTACAGAAGATACTTACATTCCCTACAAGAAGCCCAACAGACCTGTAAAATTAGACAAATGGCATGCCTCACCCTGGAAAGGGAAAGGAAAAGGAAAAATGGCTGACATTCCTAAGAAGCAGCAATCAGAAAAGAAAACAAAATATAGGCCCAAGGTTGATAACAAGGGACCACCTGAGATCAAGCCTACTGAAAAGAAAGTTCAAAACATTACAATTGAGATGATTGATGAAAAGGCAGCAATCATCATCAGCAAAGGCTACTCCATAAATGACACAATCCCTGATGGTGATAAACTATTGGAAAAACTGCATACAATCATCAGGAATGTCCAGGAACGACCTGATAGAGCCAGGGGCTACATTTTTGATGCTATTTAAAACTTATCTAGGAAACTTTATTCTGCTTTTGTCAACTTCATGTACAGAAAGAAGTTTCTGGTTTAATTCTTGTGAAAAACAAATGCTTGTCATATGCTTTCTTATTCCAATTTCTCTTCTGATTATTTAATATATTTCTTATCTTTACAAATGCTGTGAAGTATTAATTATATGCTTTGCTATGTTAATTATATGCTAAATACAATTTCTCTCTAAATAGGGTTAAGATAAATAGAGGGAGATTATTGGGGAAATGATTTCTCTTAACCCCTAGAAATGAGTTAAAAAGAATTCTAAGAATAAAAAATAAGGCTAAGTAAATATGCGTCGAATAGTATTCGACGCAACGTCGAGATAAAGTCGACGTTTCTATCAGAATGAGTCGAAGTAGCTCCAAGCAGAAGTCGACGTATCCTATGTCGACGTAGCTCTGACTTCTAGTCGACGTATCTTGAGAAGTCGACGCACCCTAGTCGACGCACCTTCCCTATTCTCCTCTCGACGTCCAGACAGGATGTATTCGACGCTTGCGTCGAATAGTAATCGACGCACGTCGATCTTTATGACAGAATTCAAAATCGCCAGATCTCTTTCCTTATCTTATAGATCTGATTTATATGGAATCAATTTATGTCTTATAGCCGTTCTGAATCTTTCTTTTCCTCTATTAGATTCTTGGCTAAATTGATTAAATCCTTTATGGACATTATTTGAAATCAGATTGAATACTTTCCTTCTATGGATATAACTGTTATGTAAATTTCTCTTTCTTTCTAATACTCTGCCTGCTAATTGATTACTCTCCTATAGTGTTATTTAAATGAACAGAGCTATAAATAACCAAGGAGGTCGGCAGAGAAAGGGGACTAGGTGATTCACCATTTTATATTTGAAAAAGAGGAAAAGCTCCCAAGTGATAAAGAGAGAATTGAGAAATAGCCTGCAACAATATTCAAGCATTCTTCTTCTCCTGCTTCTGAAATCACTTTGCTGCAAATTCTGATAGCTCTCACATAAGAGGGAAAAGCTACAAATCTTCTTCTCTCTATAGAAGAAAGATTTAATTCACTACTTCTTGTGCTTCCAATCTTCTTGCTAGGAAGAAGATTCATTCTTGTTTTAAATACTTCTTTTCCTTTTTCTTATTTTCATTCTCACATATTGTAAAAGAGTTTTTAAACTCACTCTTCAAAAAATTCAGTTGTACTGGTTCTAAGAGTCTCCTTGTCAAAAGACTCAGTTGGTTCTAAGAGTCTCCTTATCAAAAGACTCAGGGTGGTTCTAAGAGTCTCCTTATCAAAAGACTCAGTGCAAGATAGTGAATTCCTACCAAGGGGGTAGAAGAGTGGACTACCCAAAGTTTGGGGAACCACTATATTTTCTTGTGTTATGCTGTGATTTCTTTTCTTGCATTTACTTTCTTTATTTGTTTAATTCTTGTTGGTGTGTGTGTGTGGAAGCTCTAATCTGTGATCATACATTTTGAATTCCTACCAAATTTTATAAGCATCCGATAAACATTTTGAGAGAAATCAGTAAAACTTAAAAACTATGCACATATTCATTAATGTTTACTAAAACAAGAATTTTGGGATCTACACACCACCAAAAATAATGTGTCACCCCATTCCGAAATGGTATCGCCAAGGGCTATAACTTTCGTGTTGAGACCAAGGTCCAGATCTAAGCCTAACCTATCTAAAATCGGATTTGAACCTAGCAGAGTAAATATGGACAACAAGTTGTCCTGTATAGTAACCAGATCATTTTCTGCACAACCATTTTCGATTTTACTTTGCCGAAGCTACAGAGTTCCCATGAAAACACACAACCACTCATTGGAAAGTTCTTTCCGAGGGCTATAACTTTCGTGTTGAGCACAAGGCATAAATGTGGCCGGATCATGCCAAAAAATAGGATTGAAGTCCGTCGCGTGCAGAAAACAGATTTTTCCCTAAGTTATAAAATCTGCACGGATCTCAAGACAGATGAACAACCTCTGTTCATCTTCTTCCTCCAGCACACACATATACAAATTCACCTTCTCTCCTCCAATACTCCCTCAATAGACCACCATTCTTCACGAAATCAGTTCCTACAACTTTGTATTGAAGATAGGACTTGATTGAAGATATTTTCTCGACGAACGACGCCCTAGAACAAAAGTTCTCGCGTTGTCTCTTCCTAGAAAACTCCATTGAACTCACCAAGGTCAAGCTCTTTTGAGCCGACATCTCTCCTAAATCAGATCTAAAGATCTAGCACCAAGGGAGAGGGGGCGGAAGTCACCTAATTTCCGACCATGGATCTTGTTTGTCTTCTTGGCGATATGATGGCGGTCGGTCAAGCTCCAAATCTTAAGTTTTGTTCTTCCAAGGAGAAAGGGGGCTGGTTAGCTTCTTGAGGTATGAGGAAGAGGAAGGAGAAAATGATCAGCCTTTTAGGGTGAGGGAATATTGAGGTTCAAAGTTTAAGGGAGGAGAGAGAAAATGGTGGCTGATTTGACTCTTATTAATGGAAAAGATACCTCCCATGCTCTGGATTGGACAACACTGCCACATGTCGCTATCCTATAGGACCTCCTTGATTATAAGGCATGCAATAGTCTTTAATAACCCAAAAGTCTCTTATCCGATCGACACACATCCCGAAATGCCAAAAGAATAGGAAAAGAATCAATACAGGGCCAATACTCCAACTCGATGGATCGTCGAGTCCTCTCGATGATCGTCGAGTCCCACTCGATGATCGTCGAGTCTGACTCGACGGATTCGTCGACTCCTCTCGACTGTTCATCAAACCTCTTTTTGCGCTGACATCCTTTCCTTGCTCAAGTGCACTATGAGCCTGAGTCAACTTACGAACACGCTTTCAAGGGGCCTAGCGCAAATCGGGACGTTACAAATCCAATAAATAAAAAAATAATAATTCTGGTCGGGGTGCTGGGGCTGGAGGTGCATGTCGGGGCTGAGGTGCCTGTCTGTAGGGCTGGTGGTGGTGACGCTGCCTCCTACCTCGGTCCTGCCTTCGAGGGGCAGTCCCTCTCTCTCGGCCCTGGGTATGGGGAACCTCCACATGTCTCCTCCGTTGCTGGGCTACCATCCGTTGGTCCATCTCTAATGCTACAACGTGCGTGGCGATCGTGTGAATGGTAGACTTTGAAATCATGATCAAGGCTGGTCTAAGGTCATCACGCAGTCCTCGGTAGAACCTAGCGGCTCTATCTCTATCTGTGGTTGCTATTGTCCCTGTAAATTGGGCTAAGTGGATGAACTCGCGCAGGTATTCTGACACTGTCCTCTCTTCTTGACGAATGTGCAGGAACCGCTCCTGGAGTGCAACTCGGTCCGCATCTGAGATGAAGTGCTCTAGGAAGGCCTCAGAAAATTCTCCCCAGAGAATCGTGTTGAGTGGTCGCCCTCTGAATGTGGAGCGGTTGGCTACCCTCCACCAGTCCTGGACATTGCCCTCTAATAACGTCACCACTAAGGACACTCTCTGAATCAGACTGACTAAGAGCTTGGTGAAAGATTGTATCTCTGATACTATCTATCTAGTACGATCGATCAAGTCATTCTGATACTATCTATCTAGTACGATCGATCAAGTCATTAGTCATTCAATGCAATCTCTTCGCTAGGTCTTTATGGAATGAAACAAGCAGGTCGGTCTAGGTAGTTGATCTTGCTCATGAGAAATTTGGTCTTCATTTGTTCATCTTTCTGTTTCCCATGCTTTCTGTTGGTCAACAACCAACCTCTCATTTTGTACTACTCTGACTTACAGGAAGCACTCTCTTTCTGTCTGGAGGGAATCATCGGTTCTCAACCTCAACTAGAGAAATTCACTGACATGCCTCAACTAGAGAAATTCACTACTACTGCAATGGCCTGGCACATCTTACCGACTAGTAGTTCCTCCACTCTCTCTACCAACTCCTTCGCCTGCATGGAAGATTCAGTGCCTCGGAAGATAGGGGCCTTAGCCCCGGGAAGGTCGTCAGAAGGTCCGTGGGCATGGTAGGTTGCTGAGGTGGTCGTAAGATGGTCGTCTGGAAGGTGGCCAGCAGTGTTGTCAATGTCCGTCCCAGGCCAGTCTCAGTAAAAGGGACTACAGTTGGAGCAACCAGGTCTGGTGGAGTAGTAGTAGGATGGTACTTGTCCCTAGAGGATGACCTCCTGTTACTGGACTCTGGTATCTAGAGAAGTAACAAAAGAACATCAGTACTTGCAAAAGTAAGGGAATTTTGCAAAAACTGACTAAAACAGAAGCGAAAAGCGTGTGGGTGTACTACTGTGCAGTCTAAAATCCTTAAACTTCTAACCTACGGGTCAACCAGGCTTCCGTTGCGTAGTTCGTCCCGAACCAAGAAATGGAACCTGGGAAGGGAGGATTTAAAGACTGCCCTGATCCATTTGTAAGACTCCCCCCCCAGAACTGAACCCATGTCAGGAGAGAGGAGATCTTACTGCCCAAGACGGACACTTAGTGCTTCCCAAGTGGCAACGACCCACCCTCTCAAGCACTGAGTGGTCGCCTTGTCAGGCACAAAATCAACACATCACATCAGAGTCACATTGTGGAAGCAATCATAAGGAAAGTCTAACAAGGCCACACCCCCCCACACACACCCACCCACACACACACACACACACACACACACACACACACACACACACACACACACACACACACACACACACACACACACACACACACACACACACACACACACACACACACACACACACACACACACACACATATATAAGCAAACGGTCGAAGCCTACTGTTTACATGAACGACCCTGTGGGCTAAAAGTAACTACTGCAACTTATACTCTCCTTATTTAGCCCTATACTCTAGGACCCACGTCATGGAAGAGGGTGGGGGGGGGGGAGGTTGGAGTATCTAATCGGGCAATCTTGAGAGCTGGTAAGCCATCAAGCAGTGCGGGGGATTCACGCTATCCCGTCTCCTGTGAATGGTCATAAGAATAACCGTTAGTCACAGAGCTAAGTGGAAACACATTCCCTCCTCGGATCCATATCCTGGGGAAGAGCTTAAGCACCAAAAATAGATAGCCGAAGCAAGAAGGGTTAGCAGCATGTATATATCGGGCCTCATAATAAAACAAACAATTATCTATAGGAGATGTGAAGTTTATAACTATAGTAATATTAACAATCATAACTTGCCCACACACACACCACGGGTGTTCAAACCCCTTCACAAACCTCGTGTCGAAACAGTTTGGATCGCTTTTCTTCTAGTAGGTTAGAGAACCCCGTGGGCCTCACCGACCATCGGTGACAGTGGCCAGTCCTGCCACTTCTGAGTGTAGTCGTACCGTATCACCCAGGCCATCCTGTACAACTTGGTGTACTACTTGGATTTGAGCGACATCCGGTGGTTCTGAGATTTAGGCCAACCAGTGGAGGCAATTCAGCGGATTCGAAGTGGTGATAACCCGCGGTGCACATCTCCGTGTCGCCATGACTAGTCAACTCTCCCGCACCGGTATGAACGGTCTGCGGGCGTGACCGACCCACCACTTTTATTGTAAACATGTTACAAGCCATTTTAAGGAAAAGGTGATCTAAACTTTAGGTCTGTCGCGGCTTTCTTGACTCGACTGGTTACTCAACTTTCGACCGGGAGGCGCAACGGGCGTGGGGGCACATTATTTGGGGGCTAACCCTGGAGGAGATACTCAACTCGCGGTTATCCCAACTAAGGCCACACGGGGCAGAAAAGCAGTCTGCTAGAGCAGAACCTGGGTTAGCATCGTAGGTATAATAGTTTGTAATAAGTACGATAGTTATGGCTCAAAATAAGCTGCTGAGTTGCGGTGCTGATTAAAGTACTTAAAAGGAAGGCCGGAAGCAAAGGGCAAAAATAACCAGACCAGTATGAGACTGGATTATTAATAAGACTAAAAAGCAGTAACTATCTGACCAGTGTGAGACTGGAGTACTGAAAGAACTAAATAAAAGTAGTAAATATCTGACCAGTGTGAAACTGGAGTACTGAAATGACTAAATAAAAGCAGTAAATAATTGACCAGTGCGAAACTGGAGTACTGAAAGGACTAAATAAAAGCAGTAAATAATTAACCAGTGCGAGACTAGAGTACTGAAAGGACTAAATAAAAGCAGTAAATAACTGACCAGTGTGAGACTGGAGTACTGATGAGTCACATATATATATATATATATATATGGACTCATTTGGGCTGATATTCTAGTGTTTGCACCACTTTTTAGTCACGTTTTCATTTATATATACTATTCCATGCTAGGTGCACTATTAAGCCCATTTCGGTGTGCAATTGCATTCCTCGTTGTTGGGGGTAAGCACATTGTGCTCCCCTTCCCTCCTTTTATGTATTTCTGTGCTGGACGTGTATTCCCAGCTATTATATCTTGTTTGCAGGTGACCTGATCGTCCCGTTTTCCCCCAAATGTAATTTCTGTGCATATCGCACGGTCGTGCGTTTCCTTGACGCACGGTCTGTGCGGTCGTGCATTTGTGTCTGGGAAGAAAATGGAGCGTCGGAGTTTACTCGTCCGTTTTAACGCACGGGCGAATTTGCCCGTGCGTGAGTAAAACGCACGGTCAACCTGTATCTTTGTGATCTCAGAGTGTCGGATTTTACCCGTGCGTTTGAACACACGGGCGGCGTTGGTCATGCGTGAACAAATCGCACGGGCGGCGCAGTGTATTCTACAATCCATATTTTATCCGTTAATATCGCACGGTCTGCGCACGATCGTGCGTTCGACCGTGCGTAACCAATTTTCAGCCTGTTTCCTATAAAAAGCAGGAATCGAGGCAGTCAACGGAGGATCGACAGAGGACAACCGGGAGCGATTCGGAGAGCGGGAAATCTCTTCCTTCCCGCTGCTCTTGAGGGCTGAAGGCTTCCCCTTCATCTCCTCCACCATCAAGGCCATTTCCGGTGATTTCCACCTCCATCCTTCCATCCGGGAGCATTAGGAAGCTTCATCCACCATTAGCTCAAGCATTCCTCGCCAAGGAGACCAAGGAAGCGCTGAAGATCGTAGGAGCGGTGACAGCCTCCTTCGAGCCAAGCTCACCATCTGAGGGCCGATTCCGGAGAGATCCCGACAACCTCTCATTCCGGCCGTGAACCCAAGCCGTGACTTCTTCCTTGTGGTCCTCTCTAACCTTGAATGCTTATACTTCATTTTTGTGTTGTATGAACACGTGTTAAGCTAATTTTAAGGAGTTTTGCTTTCCTTCATATGCACTGATGTTGTGGTGGCATGAATAGCCCCTTTGTTCCTAGTGATTTTCTGTGATTTGTTGTGGGTGAAGCCACAAGCAATTGCTAGTGGTGATGTTTTGAGAAGAGGTGTGTGCGACCCTCAACCGTCATAGTGATTTCCCGTCCACGCGCCTTCCGAAGCACGGCATCGCGGCCGTTGCACCCATCTCGCCGTGCGAAGCGGAGTTTTGACCTGCATTTTTCTTCATTCTGCAATAGCGTAGGAAACCAAATCAACCCCCCCCCCCCCCCCCCCCCCCCCCCCCCCCCCCCCCCCTCGTTGTTACTTATTACTCCTTTTAACTGATTTTCTGTTTAGAGCAATTCGTACTACCCAACTTGCGGTCCTTGAGAGATCGATACTTGGGGATAACTTCCCATTTTTAATACTTGAGTGACCGGTGCACTGCCGTCGTATCGCATTTCGTGCATGCTAATTAGCAGTGCCGAAATAGCGCATCAAGTACTGAAAGGACTAAATAAAGCAGTAAATAATTGACCAGTGCGAAACTGGAGTACTGAAAGGATTAAATAAAACAGTAAATAATTGACCAGTGCGAAACTGGAGTACTGAAAGGACTAAATAAAAGCAGTAAATAACTGACCAGTGCGAGACTGGAGAACCAAAAATTTCAATAAAGTAAATAAATAGGGTTAGTAGTTCATGACTCCATAATCAGGAGGCTTTAGTTCCATCTCCGTTCTTAGGAGGAATGATCTGTTCTATCCCGTTCATAGGGGTTCATTCCTAGTTCTATCTTTCTTAATTATAGTCCAGGAAATTAGGGCTTTTAATTTGATAGTACCTCCAAAAGGTCCCAAAAATATGCCCACCAATTTTTCAGAATTTTCCAAGGAAGTTAGGGCTTTTAATTCTTTCAAATAACTCATGCAAAGGCCCTTAAAAATAGTAAAACACCACCGAAAATTCCAAAACAATTACTGGAGATAGCCATCTTAATAAGGAACATTTTTCATGTTCAGAAGTTTTGCCCTAGGAGCCTATTTTCTCCCCAGAAAAATTAGGAAGGGTTTGCCCAGGGTGGTCAGCGGATAGGGAAATCCAGGAGAGGGGGAGATCCGGATGGCGTGCCGTCCTTCGATCCCCACAACAGATCCAGAACCGATCCACTGTGGGGGGCACATAATAACATGCAGGAGGGGGGGGGGGGGGAACTAGGTTACAGGGGACGTCTGATCTCATCAAGGAGATCGAATGGCCCCCACCATATCTTGACGGGAGTGCAGGAGGTGGCAGCCACTTCCACCACCAGTCAGTGGCCTCCAGGCACTGGCGCCGCCCCCGGTCGACTCGCCGGGGGCCAGCGACCAATCCGGCAGTGGTCCGGCGGCCTGGCGCCGCCGACCACCATCTGAATTCAACGAGGAGGAGGAGGCGGGTGGCGCGGCCTGCATGGGCCATGTTGGCCGAAGCCGCGCCACACGTCCCTTAAGGTGAACCTCCCACAGCCCTCGGTTGGGTCGCCGGGGGTGGGGCTTGTCTCTGGTGGTGGTCCGGCGGCCAGGCGCCGGCGGCCCCCGCCACAGACGGCCGCCGAAGCGGTATAGGAAAGACAAAGAGGGGGGGGGGGAGCTTGCGTGGTCCGTCGGAGATGCACTCTCCGGCGGCTCTGCCACCTCTCTTCGCCGGATCAGGGTTCCCCGGGTGGGGCCCTGCTCCCCCAGCGCTACCACTGGTGCTGGGGTGAGGCTCACATGACCGAGCCACCACCTTAGCCTGGGCATGGCTGGGGTGGTGCTGGCGGCGCTCCGGCGACGGGGTGGGAGGGGGAGCGACAGGCATGTCAGGAAGGAGGAGGGGAGGGTATCCACTTTAGGAGGGAGGCTCGAGAGATGGTCGGGAGGTGTGCCATTGGTGGCGGCGGTGGTGGTGGGTTTGGGGAGGAGTTTTCCGGCAGGGGGGTTCAGGCAGAGGGGAAGGCTGCTGACGGTGATGTGAGTTCAGAGAGGGGAGGGGGAGGGGGGCTATATTTATAGGGAGGGAGGGGGCCTCCCTTCCCTTTCTCCCAATGTGGGACTAAAGGTTAAGGGAGGTTGGGGGTGGGGGAAGATATTTCTTCCATCCCCTCCCTCCACTATCCTAGGGTTGGTTGGCCAAGGTTAAGGGTAGGGTAATTCTCCTTGGTTGAGGGGGGGGGGGGGGGGGGGGGTGAGCTCCCTCTTAGGGAAAATTCAAAAAATAGGAAGTTGGGGGGGGGGGGGGGGGGGGGGGTTTACCAAAGTCAACCATATGGTGGGGCCCACAAGTTGGTCAAGGTCCAAGTGGGTCCAACACGTCGGGTGAAGGTTCAATATGGGGGAATCAATTCAACATGGCTGTGTGCATGCTTTTTAGTGTGACATAAAGCTTAATTTGACTGTTGTTTGACTTTCCGATGTCGGAGTTGGTTACAATGAACTTTGTTGGTCTTATTTTAACTTTAGGAATCCACTGAGACTGACTGAGACTGATTCCTGGTTCGTTCGCTCAATATTTTGACAAGTGTGTCATGACGGTCTACAAAACCTAAAACGAACATATTCCTCATACGAGCTCCGATTGGAATGCAACAAGTCTTGTTGTGCTTGTATTGCCGGTACGAGTCCAACGGAACTGACAGAAGTCAATTTGGAGTACGTTTGGTCAATGTCCCCCAACGACTTAGTTGTGACGCACAACGATACTCAAAATAGTTGTTTTCTCCAATCGACCTCGGATTGGAATGGAACGAGTTCCGTTGCACTTGTATGGATTATAGGAGTCTAACAGAACTGACGGAAGTCAATTTGGAGTACGTTTGGTCACTATACCCCAACGCTCAATTGTGACGCACAACGATACTAAAAATGGCTGTTTTCTCCAAACGAACTCGGATTGGAATGGAACAAGTTCCGTTGCACTCGTATAGAATATACGAGTCTAACAGTACTGACGGAAGTCAATTTGGAGTGCGTTTGGTCACTGTACCCCAACGACTTAGTTGTGACGCACTACGATACTCAAAATGGTCGTTTTCTCCAAACGACCTCGGATTGGAAAAGAATGAGTTCCGTTGCACTTGTATGGATTATACGAGTCTAACGAAACTGATGGAATTCAATTTGGAGTATGTTTGGTCATTGTACCCCAACAACTTAGTTGTGACGCACTACGGTACTCAAAATGGTCATTTTCCCCAAACGACCTCGGATTGGAATGGAACGAGTTCTGTTGCATTCGTATGGATTACACGAGTCTAACAGAACTGGCGGAAGTCAATTTGGAGTTCGTATGGTCACTGTACATCTTTTGGGGTTACTTTTATTGGGTCCACTAGGGTATAGTGACCCAATAAAAGTCAGGATGTTATATCATATGCACGCAGTTTTGAGTAACATGAGGAGGAGTTAGTTGTATGTCAAGTTCTCCAAATGCGAATTTTGGCTACCACTTGTGGCATTTCTTGGTCATGTGGTTAGTGGAGAGGGTATTGTTGTGGATTCGTCGAAGATTGTGGAAATCCGAGTGTGTTCTATGTTTAAAAATGTGGCAGAAGTCAGAAGTTTCTTAGGACTTGCCAGCTATTATAGGCGCTTCGTGGAGAACTTTTCGAGGATCGCATGCACTTCCTTTATGGAGCAAATCTATGCTTGCAAACGATAACGACAAGTGTACCGTATCGAATGTAGTATAGGTTATAAATACCAAGGTCGTATTAGACTCGGGGCGGTTGAGTACTCTTACTTTAAGAAAATCTCTATTATTCTATCAAATAGAACTTGGGAGTGATTTTGCAAAAATAAAATAAAAATAAGATTAAAACGACGAGTAAAAAGGCTAGCACTCGATCCTTGAATCACCGCGGAAAATAAACATAATAAGAACAACTTCTAATTCTCTTAATAAATTACTTGACCGTGGAGGTTCCCGATTTATGAACATACCTCTCTCGAGGATACGCTCAACTGAGTTTAGGTTGATCAATCAAACTTTCATTCTAGAATCAAAATCCATATGACTCGTTTTATCGTAGTGAACCCATCTATTGGATTTGACTCCAATCCGGGAGAATTATGTCATCCTCGCTTGAGGAGTGCATTCAACTCTCTTTATTCTTGAAATGATCGATTCGAATTCAAAACCTCTCGGCTATAAGATTACGAAAACACGAATGAGAATTATATATCGAAAATATAATCTCAATCAATTAAAATTCAAGGATAAATCTTAAGTGATCTAAGGAAGAGAAAGAGAAGCTAGAAGTTAAATCATGAATTATATTTCCCTTGGATCATCTCGACCGAGTGCTAATAGAATTTTAGCTACTCATGGAGATTGAGGAATCAAAATAAATAAAAGAGCACATGATAAAAGAGGGAGAAAATGAGAGAAGAAAAGAACTGTTTTATTAAATTACTAAAGAAAAATTACAAGACATGAATTGAAAGTTAAAACTATTGAATTGAAAACTACAAATGCTAATAAGAAAAAGGACATACATGAACTACTAAAACATGAAAATAAAATATGAAAAGAAGAGTCTAAGCCCTAAAATTCGTCTCCAAACTTCCTCTTAAAACATCTGCTGGAACTGGCTTCTTATAGCTGCAAAATTGAGGTTACACGCCCTTGGTCACGCCCATGACCTGGGGCGTGTAAGGGGCGTGATCGAAGCAGCAGCGGGGAGGGCGCCTTCTGGAGTAAATGTGAGCGTTTCAGCCGTGTCACGCCCTAGGTAACGCCCGTGACCTGGGGCGTGTAATCTTGAAATCTTGCAGCTGGCGGGAAACTTCGGCGGGAAATGGCGCTGGAGAACATTCATCGATCTCAGCCATTTCGTCGATCTCAGCGTGTTCGTCAAACGCAGCATTTTCATCGAACACAGGATCCATTTCGTCGAACGCAGCAGCCATTTCGTAGACCTCATTGTGTTCGTCGAACGCAGTATTTTCGCCGCAGGAGCCATTTCGTCGAACGCAGCAGCCATTTCATCGAACTCAGTGTTTTCATCGAACGCAGCCTTTTCATCGAATGCAGCAGCCAGGCGCAGTTCGTCGAGCTCAGCGGGTCACGACCGTGACATTAGGTCACGCCCTTGGTCACGCCCATGACCTGAGGCGTGTAATTGGCGAATTCTTTACGTAACGCCCCCGTGGTGGCGAAAACAGGTCTGGAACACATCTTTGGTTGTCACGCCCTTGGTCACGCCCGTGACCTTGGGCGTGTACTTGACATTTTTACTCAAAGTGCCCAGAAAACCTGCAAAACATAAACTAAGCTTAAATTAGTTGAAGAAATTAAAAAGGAACAGATTAAATAAGAAAATACATATAAATTATATAAATTCAATTTAAAACTATGTTAAAATTATACTAAAAGATGAGTACAAAAAGTACTCATCATTCCTCTCACTACGTTGACTAGGAATGATCAGAAGTTCGTTTGGTCTCCAGAGTGCACACGAGCTTTTGAGGATCTAAAGAGCGATCTGACCACGGCGCCCATTCTAGGTTCTCCAGGTGGTACAAAAGGCTACGAGATTTATAGTGATTCCTCATGGAGCGGCTTGGGTTGCGTTCTGGTTCAATTCAAAAGAGTGATTGTGTATGGCTCACACCATTTGAAAGTGCATGAGAGGAACTACCCGGTCCACGACTTGGAGTTAGCGGTCGTGGTGTTCGCTCTTAAGCTATGGCGACATTACTTGTATGGCGTAAAGATTGACATCTTTATGGACTATAAGAGCCTAAAGTATCTGTTAAATCAGAAGGAGTTGAATATGCGACAAAGGAGGTGGATGGAGTTCCTGGGGGACTACACCTTCGATATTCATTACACTCCCGGGAAGGGAAATATTGTTGCAGATGCATTGAGTCAGCTGGCTTCCGCGCAAGCAAATTGGATTGATGTATGATGAGCGACTTATCCATGATCTAGAGTCCTTGAAGATCTCTTGTGTTGATAGGAGAGCGTCTTCTTCAACATTCTTGAACTGGACGGAGGCTCAATATGACATTGTCGACCGAGTTCGACGAGCTTTGGAGCTGGATGAAAGCATGAAGTGCTATAAGGAAGAGACTGTGGATGGGTCTAACACTGAATTCTCCTTTAAAGATGGACTTCTATGGAAGAATACTAGATTGTGCGTCCCAAATGATGGCAAGTTACGAGAGGAATTGATGCACGAATCTCACTTTACCGAGTACTCAATCCATACATGGAGCACAAACTGTATATGGATGTGAAGAAACTCTTTTTGTGGCTGGGTATAAAGAAAGACATTGCCCTCTACATGACCAAGTGTCATACTTGCACGTTGGTGAAGGATGAATGTCAAAGATCTTGTGTGTTTCTAAAGTCTTTGCCGATTCTGGAATGGAAGTTCGACGATATATTAATAGATTTCGTGTACGGATTGCCGAGATCGCAACATGGAAACGTGGCTATTTGGGTGATCGTAGATCATTTGACAAAGGTATCACACTTCATTCTGAACTGGAATGATGATTCTAGTGGAAAATTTAGCCAAGTTATGCATTGACTATATTATACAATTGCACGAAGTTCCACGTAGCATCGGGAGCGATAGTGATGGGCATATCACATCGAATGACTGGAGGATAATCCACTAACTGTTGGGTACCAAGCTAAAACTTAGTACGACCTTCCACCCGCAAATGGATGGGCATACCGAAAGGACCAATAGAACTATGGAGGATATGCTCCGAATGTGCGCCTTATATTTCAGAAAGAGATGGGATGACCACCTTTACATGATTGAGATTTCCTACAACTACAACTACCAAGCTAGTATTAAATTGGCACCCTTCAAGGCCCTATTTGGTAGAAAGTGTCATACGCCTTTGGCTTGGGCAGAAATGGGCAACACGAAGTTGTTGAATCATAAAGACGTGGATGAGGGGAATACATCAATTCGGGCAATACGAGAGCGGTTGCTAGATGCCCAGAATTGGCATGCAAAGTACTACAATGCAAATCACTGGAACATCGAGTTCATCGTTAGCGACTGGGTTTACTTGAAGATCAAACAGTTCAATGGAGTATCGAGGGTCCGATGCTTGAAAAAGATAAGTCCAAGGTACTTAGGACCGTTTGAGATCTTGGAGCGCCTCGGTGAAACTGCCTACCGGCTTGCTCTATCTACAGAGCTAAGCGGTCTACACGACGTATTTCACATTTTTGTGTGGAGGATGGCGGTGAAAGAGCCTACTCATATTGTTGTTGTTGATAACATGCTTGTTGATGGTGGGCTAACGATGAACGTCAAGCCCATTCACACCGAAGACACCGAGGTCAGACAGTTGTGAAATAAATCTATCAAGATGGTAAAGGTCCATTGGGACAATTGCGGGAGAGAGGAACTCTCTTGGGAAAGAGTGCAAACAATGCTTGCAGAGTGCAAACAATGCTTGCAGAGTGCAAACAATGCTTGCAGAGTGCAAACAATGCTTGCAGAGTGCAAACAATGCTCATACTCGCGACAATCATATTAAGCAAGTTATATTCCACGATAGTTCTTACTCATAAGGTATTCAAATTAGTGTTTCATAACTCCATGCTCGCGACGATTTTCTTCATCAACTGATATTCCATGAAAGTTCGTAATCGGGAGCTCTTAAAGTTTATATTCCGTGAACTCTTCATGATAACCTTATCTAGCCGCTGATAATTCACAAGAGTTCTTACTCGTGAGGTCTTGAAGTATGTCATATGCGAGCTATTACTCGCAAGGATCTTATTCAGAACTTGCATTTCAAGATTACAATCTAAGGAGGTATTACTAACAAATATTTTTTGAAATGTGTGTGGAGGTAACTCGATCATATCGATACATATACAATCAACACAAATGTCGCTTATTTGGTTCTCCTAACCATAACGTCTTATATTCCAGGAGATCTTCATTGATGGCAAATGCGACGTTATTATAAGAGATTTAGATGGAAGGCACAAGACTATCACTGATGTACAATTCGTACCGTCACTGGCTCAGAACTTGCTCAGTGTCGTCCAGCTAATGACCAAGGGATATACTATTATTTTTAACTCTAACACATGTAGTATCTCTGATATCCTTGGCAAACAGGTTGCCTCCACAGAAATGACAAAGAACAAAGTTTTCTCTCTATCTCTGGATTCTCCAAATCAAGAGTCTCTCACCACAATGGATCACTCTCCAGATGAACTTATCAAGTGGCATCATCGGTTGGGACACCTAAATTTCAAGTCATTGCAAAACTTGATTGAAAACAAGCTAGGTAAAGGTCTTCCTGAGCTAAAAGCTCATTACTGCCATTGTGAAACCCGTGCCATTGGAAAATCACACAGGCTACCTTTCCCTCAACCAACCAATCGAACTTCAAAGCATATGGAACTTCTACATTGTGATTTATGGGAGCCATCTTCCATTGCTACATTGGGAGGCAAATGATATTTCTTCCTCATAGTTGATGACTTCACGAGGTACATGTGGGTTATCTTACTAGAACAAACATATGAAACCTTTTCCTATTTCATAGATTTCAAACAGAAATATAGAAGAAAATGGAGAGAAGTATCAAAACAATCATGAGTGATAAGGGGGGGGGGACTTCACATATCATGTTTTTAAACACTATTGCACTCTTCATGGCCTAAGGCATGAGTTCTCCACTCCCAGAACTCCTCAGCAGAACTAGGATGTATAACACAAAAATCGAACCATAAGACTCTGTTCGTTTGGAGGGAAATGAGATATTAGAATTGGAATTGACCCAATTCTGATTCCTACAGGAATTGGAATTGAGGTCAATTCCAATTTTGTTGTTCGGCTGAATGCATGAATTTTGTCACAGGAATTGGAATTAGTAATTCCAATGTTCAACTACATATTGGAATTCAGTCGATGTAATTGATATTTACACACACACACACACACACACACACACACACACACCAAAACATAGTTTTCTTCAAGATCATCAGAAATGAAGAGATCTATGTTTGACGCGTATTTTTTCACTGGGGCGTGAAATTTTCTCCCTCGCAAAAAATATGCGCCCGGGCGAAAAATGTGCTCCCGAGCTGAAAATATGCGCCAGGTCGAAAATGTGCGTCGTGGCAAAACATGCGCGCCCAGATGAAAATGCGCTCCCGGGTTGAAGAATGCACGCCCAGGAAGAACATACGCGCCCAAGCAAAAAATACACGTTTGGGCTGAAAATGCGCTCCCAGACTAAAAATGCGTGCCCAGGCGTAAGATGCGCGCCCTGGCGAAAATTGTGCACCTAGGAGGAAAAATACGCGCTCGGGCAAAAAATGCACGCCCGGGTAGACAATGCTCGCATGGGAGAAAAAAGCACGTCCGCACGAAGAATGTTTGCCCGAGCAAAAAATGCGCCCTCTGGCAAAAAATGCGCGCCCAGGCTAAAAATGCGCGCCCGGTCAGAAGAATGCGCGCCCATGCGGAAAATATACGCCTGCGCAAAAATACACGTTCGCGCCTGAAATACAAAGATTGTTGTCTAATCACCTAGAGGGGGTGAATAGGTGTTTTAAAAAATTTATGCTTTCTTTTTTAAGTATATACTTGTATGCACAACAAAAGAACACATATGTACAATCCACAGAATGGTACACCAAGATGTATTATGGGTACATCCACTTTCCCCTTTCACCTATCTAGCAGAGTGCTATCTTAGGCCAACTCCTCCAATTTTCTCAGATCAAATGATCTTACACTGAGAGCCCTTAACTCCCACAACTCAGGAACAACAATCCTCTACCTCAGAACTTTGACACAAGGTCCTACAACTCAGATCTCTAAATACAAGATCCTACACTAAGGCCAAAAACAACCCTACCTCAATCTCTCCAACAAGAGATCTACACTAAAATCTTATCAAAGACCCTACCTCAGATCACAATGATCCTACAACAAACTCAGATCCAAAAATGATCCTACAATTACAAAAAGTTTATATAAAAACTTCAGTCTTCAATAGAAGCTCTGTAAAAAGCTTCTTCTTCCTCAATTAGCCTTTGAATGCTTCTGTTTGAAATGGATTTGGCTGGAAAAAGAAGACTTACTTTAGAGAGGAATGTTCTTTAGTAAGAGAATAGATCTTGTTGAGCCTTGGAGGAACTCTTCTCTGATTTGTAGTGACTACAGACTTGACAGAATTCTATAGTTTGTTCTCTACAAAATACTTGCACAGAAAATCTTGTTCAGTATTTGCATGTGTGCCATCTTTTTAAAATGTATGTATATCTGTATCTTGAACATTTTTCATATCCCTTTATATAGAGGACTGGATCGGCAGGGGCCTTGTTTCAGAATAGGAAAGCTCCAACGACTAGAAATTTTCTTTAAGGAAGGTCCTTTAAAAGATGGTAATCTGAAATCAATGAGTATAATCTATTTCTTATTAAAGCACCTTGATTATTGCAGCAGAAAGCAAAATTCAATTCAATTTGAATGTCTGTGCAATTTGTTGCTTGATTTCAGCATAAGGCCGTTAGAATATGCTTCTGGCCGATAAGATAGTTTATCCAGTCGATATAATCTTTCAGCACATGTAGTCGATAAAATCCTTCAGTACTCATAGTCATGATGTCGTCGACAATCTCCATCTTATAAGCATAACCTGATGTAATCCAAACTTGAGCAATCAATCCTGGAAGGATACTTCTGTCATAGTTAGGGGTGTGCGCGGTGTGGTTTGGTGCGGTTTTGGCCCAAACCGCAACCGCACCGCAAGGGCGCGATTTTGGCCCGAGCAAAACTACACCGCATCGAAATTAAGCGACGCGGTTTCAGTTTGGTGCGGTTTTTTGCTGTGTGGTTGCGGTTTCGGTGCGGTTTTTGGCATGAGATATACATAGACACCAAAAATATAATGTGAGGCAAAATAAGATGTAAAATTTGGGCAAAAACATAGTTATATGAGTTATTTTTTATGAAAATATGTTTAATACATATATTTTTAAAATATAAATAATACAAAATCAACCGCGAGCTAGATACTATTTGTACTTAATATATATCTAAATGATTTCATCAAATGCAAATATAATAACACCAAGATAATTGTAAATAACAATCTAAATGAAACATGCAAATATAATAAATCTAAATGATTTTAAGTCCTAGATATGCATATAACAACAAGATAATTGTAGCTTTATTTATCCTTCAAATATTGAAACATTAAGAAAAGTCTAGTGAATACACATTTACAGTTTGATGAACCATTATGATACTATTTGAACTTAGCAAAAGCTTACTAATTATTAAATTCATAAATAAATCGATAGAGAACAAACAAGCTAAACAAAAAAGCAACTAAAGCAAGAAAACAACTAAAGAAGAAAGCAACTATATGCACTAATATAATTAGCTAATTACTATTATTAATTAATTAATTATAAGTTATACTTTTATTTAGATGTATGTGATATGTCACAAGTATATAGAAATTGAAAATATGTTATTAGTTGGTGCGGTGCAGTTTTTGCGGTTTTCAAGATCCAAAAATCGCATCGCACCGAACCTCGCTCGGTTTGTAAAAGTTTAAAACCGCACCGCGGCAAAACTACGCGGTGCGGTATGGGCGGTTTTTGCGGTTTGAGGTTTTTTATCCTCAGCCCTAGTCACAGTCTGGATGGTGTAGTCGATAAAACAGGTAGTCTTCCAGTCGATACAGTCGACAAATCACTTAACTGTCTAGTCAATGCAGTCGACAAATTACTTAACTGTCAGGTCGATGCAGTCGATAAATGACTTAGCTTCCAGTCAATGCAATCGATATTTTTCTTAGTCATTCAGTCGATGCAGTCGATATTTTCCTTAGTCATTCAGTCGATGCAGTAAACATTTGACTTAAACTAAACTTTGCTTCTCCCTTTAATTTCATTTATCCATGCTCCTTTTCCTTGTGATAAGGACATATCTGTTAGTTATAGATGTTGTCAAATCACCTAGAGGGGGGGGGGGGGGGGGGAGTAGGTAGTTTAAAAACTCTTGACTTTCTTACTTTTGAGTCTATTTCTATGAAGGTTTTAGCATAAGGCTTTAAAGATTAAGACCACATCACAGAAAACACTCACAGATTTATATTGGTTCCTCAAGACAGAGTGTCTTGAGTAGTCCACTGTCCCTCTACGCCTATCTTGCAATGTGCTAGGGTCGACAAATTCAGCCAAAAATTTAGGCCCGCAAGCCATACAATCTCAGGCACTCAAGCCCTACAACTCAGGCCCTCAAGCCCTACAAAACTCAGGCCCTCAAGCCCTACAACTCAGACCCTCAAGCCCTATAACTCAGGCCCTTAAGCCCTACAACTCAGGCCCTCAAGCCCTATAATACTCAGGCCCTCAAGCCCTACAGCTCAGGCCCTCAAGCCCTACAATAATCAGGCCCTCAAGCCCTACAACTCAGATTTGAAATAGATCCTACAAACTCAGGCTTGTAAATGCCTTACAAAGAAAGAATAAGAAACACTTCTTTATCCGGATGAAGATTGGCTTCTTGGACTTGAAGAGAATGCTTTTGATGTTTTCTTGGACAACACAAATTCCTCTTCAATCCTTTCTTCAATCTGGAACAATTCTTATCAGCTGATGTTGATGGACTGAAACTTGGAGAACACTTGATGAAGATTGTTTTGTTCTCGGGTTCTTGTTCCTTCTTCACGCAGCCTTGATACTGTTCTATTGATTCATCCATATTCTCTGCGTTTCTCACTTTTGTGAATTAGGGTAGACACTTATCTCTTTCATATGACTGAGAATCTGACTAACAGTCTCCTATGATGTCCTCCAAGTGTCAGAGGACCATTTATTAACGGCACGCGCTGATTAAACCATCTGGCGGCGGCATTAAATACACACAACACGATTTGAAATATCTTGATCTGTCTCGATGACATTTGCAACGTCTCGACGACATAACTTGCCGTTACGCCAATCCATCTTAGACTTGGGCAAATCTTCAAGTCTTCTTCAAACTTCTTTAGAGAATGATATCTCAAAGATATAAGATTTCTTAGCTGCACTTGCACTTATGATGATATGAAGTCATCTTAATGATGTCGTCGTAACCTTGTTGTTGACTTGCGGTCTTCTTGACGATGTCATTGAAACCATTATGTCTTATCGACGATATCTTTGAAACCATACTGTCTTATCGACGATATCGTCTTGATCACTTTGATTTCTCATCGATATCATTTTGATCATCTTGACGACAAGTGATTCTTCTTCTGTAAGCTGTCTTTACAAGTTCTCCCCTAGCCTTCTCGACGACTAGGCCCCTTTACGATGATGTCGTCGACAATGTCGATCGAATACTATGACTTAACTCTTCTTAGACCTTACAATGATATCGTCGTGTGATTCTATTTGACAAGATGATACTTGACTTGATCGATTCTTCTTGTCCTTACGACGATATCGTCATGTGTACTTTGATGTCATAATGATAACGTCAAATTGTCCACATTATCTCGACGATAACTGACATTAACTTTCTGCTTATCTCTGAGAGTAATCTCGATGATATATGAGTGCTTATTCGATGATATGTCCAGTCCTTTTCGACTATTTTAGGCTTAGTGAGATTGGAGAAGTATTGGACATACAGTCTATACTTTGTAGTATCCTTGGATACCTCATGAGTCTTTTCAACGATGTTGCTAGACACTTCTGCAATATCGTAGAGTGTATATTGTTAACATGACGATATTTGCTTTAGATGCTTTTACTTGAGCCTTATATATTTTACTTAGTGAATATGATATTCTGACTTGTTCATGTCATAATAAATGCATATCAAATACAAATTGTACTTATCATTGATTCTGAGCACTTCTTCAAATCAGGAACATTGATGGGCACAGTTCCCAACAATCTCCTCCTATTTGAAGAAGTCATAACTCATTCAATATTAAAGTACATATAAAGGAAATCAACATATAATAATGACATTTCAGTTTAGTTTATGTGATCACATAAATAGATAGATTGACACATCATTTCATTGAGAAATTATAAGTAGTGACATATGTTTTGAAGTTTTCAACATTGCTACATATGCCCACAATGAGTGTGCCATCCATGTCTCTGGTTCTCTCATAGCTATTTCATTCCTTGCTTTCTTGGTAGCAACTTCTTGTTTCTTCTCAGATTGCCTGGCGAAATATTCTTATGGCTTGGGATGATATTTAAGTGGTTCTGGAGCATCTGCTGGGATTCTTCCAGCTAGCTTGTCTTTACTGTGGCTTCTTCTTGAATCTTCTTGATCTTTATATTTAGTCCACTCTTGAGAGCTATAAAACATAAATCTTTCAGATTTGTTTACTTTAATGAGCTCCTATGCATTAATATTTTTTCTCTGGATTTGGGACTCCACTTCTCATAGCCATCCTTCTTCTCCATTTCTTCTCTGTATCTTTTCTTTCTCAGCTTTACCTCATCTTCCTCTGATATCTCCTTTTCCTTACTTTGATCAGCAACAGTAACAACAGGAATATCATCAGGTTGATCAGCAGGGTAATCATAGTTCAGGGGAGGGAGATTCATGCTTTCTTGATAGTATTGGAGGTCCAGATGACATGCTCGTCATGGGCCTTTATCATTGATCTCTCCTCCTTTATGACTTCTTCTGATATTTCCCTTTTGATGTTCCCCTGAAGATTCAGAATTTAATCTTTAAGCATGTGAATTCCCTTTTCCAAATGATTCTTTGTCTCAAGTAGATGACTATCCAGTTCCTGACTGTGTTGATCTAATTTTTCTTGGAGATTGGTTTTGTGTTCTTCCATCCACCTGTTAGTGGCTATGTAGGCATTATCTATGTGGTTATATATCATGCCTTGATTGTTCAGAACTTCAACTATATCCAGGTGAGTAAGTGCTAGTTGTTTAGCAGTGTCTTCCTGCAGACTCTTTATATCAGATCTTATATTTACAATCTTATTAGATAGGTCCCTTCTTATCTCATTGACAGCATTGCGAATATAGCTTTCAATTTTGAACCTTCCCTCTTCCAAGAGCATCCTTATTTGAGGAAGCAATGAGGAGTCTTCTAGTCTTTGCTCTGGGGAAGAGTCGGGCTTGTCAGGTTGGCCTCCAGCCTTCTTCTGCATTAAGGTGGAGAGATAGATGTTCATCCCTTCAACCTCATCATACATGGGGGATGTAGATCTTCTAAGGGGTGTTTGCCTTGGTTCATCCTCAGGCACACTTGGCTTTTCAGCAATTGGAAGGTCTCCGCTAGTCTCATTAGTAGGATTATCTTGACTGGCTTCCTGTTGAGCTTCACTTGGATCCACTTGGACTGCTAGTCCAGACTGGATACATTCCTCAGCCATAGTGATCTTGTGGATGAAATCTTCTACATCAGTAGGGAGCTTAGTGTTCTACTCCCCCTCAGTCTCAGCCTCCCCTTGATCTGTTCCAGCAGTGGTCCTGGACCACAATCTTAGCGCTGAGGTTTGGAAGGAGACATTCCTCTGCTCCACATTCTCTTCAGAGCTGGACAAGCCTGAATTATGGATGGGCTCACTTTCTTCTGATGAACTTTCTTCTTCACTCACCACAACCTCTGCAGCCTATGACTTCTTGGGAGACCTTGTTATGACCTTTTCCCACCTCTCCAGTACCTTGATATCCATTCTTCTCATGTGATGGATTTTTACTCCAAATTTCTTATTGAAGTTTTCAGGATATGATAGCTGCAGATAAAGAGATAGAATTCTTACCAAGTTGGGTACTTGAAATCTCTCTTGTATTCTCATAAAAATGATCTAAGCCCAATTGGTTTTCTTTCTTAGGATTATCCTAGTCATTATATCAAACATCTGTTTGGATATCCTATCATGAGACCCTACCTTGCAGAGAAGAGCCTTTCCCACTATATCAGCCAGTAGCTTTCCTTGCTGATTAAAGTTCTTTCTTTCCAAAGATGCATAGGTCTTCCTGGAATGCTCACACCATGGAAGAGCTTTATCTAGGTCCTTTGTGTTGGAGCATGCGTTTCGCACTCCTCCGGTTTGATAATAACAAAGTCCCGTTTGTATTTGATTCTATTTTTATCAATGGTGTGCAGATAACAGGTATGAGATGTTCAAATTTCTACTGGAGCTAAAATTGAATGTGGGAAAATTTCACTGTCGGAAAATTCCGACAGCCACTGTCGCCCAGGCGACAGCAGAGAAGTTACAACTACTTCCCTCCACGGCAGATCGACGAAAGGCAGTTTTGCGCTGTCGGAAATCCGACAGCGATGTCGCCCAGGCGACAGCTCGGCGGTTACAACAACTGCCCACGACTCCACCCACGACCGGCAGTGTTGCGCTGTCGGAAATCCGACATCGATGTCGCCCAGGAGACAGCTCGGCGGTTACAACAACTGCCCACGACTCCACCCACGACGGCACTCCAGCGGCAGTTTAGCGCTGTCGGAAAATTCCGACAGTCACTGTCGCCCAGGCGACAGTGAATTTCTATAAATTGGTTCCTTTGGTTCGTGCATTCCAAGCTTTTGAGAATTCCAGTCCCTTCCTGAGTGCATACGAACCAGAGAGCTCCAGAACCTCCTCAACTCCCATTTGTGCAAAGAAGGATTGAAGATTGAAGACGAGATCGGGCGCACTTCTACATCATCAATCATCTCGAGGCTTCAACAATCCGTTCAGAGATCTAATTTTCTAGGGAGTTGTTCTTTTCATATTTTATTTTCATTCACATATTTTTCATTTTGTATTGGTAGAGAAATCGTCGTCTTGCGTGCGGCGTCTAAGTCCTTGCGCGGCTTAGGGGAAAATCGCTTCCTTGTGCGGAGCGTCCAAGTCCTTGCGTGGCTTGGTGGGAAATCGTGGCCTTGTGTGCTACGTCTAGATCTTGGGAAGATCTAGAGGATAGGCTTGGGCTTGGTCTTGGGAGAGACAAGCGATAGCCTTCCGATCCTTGGGAGAAGGATTGGTAAACCAAAATTGTAGAATTTTTAGTAAATATAATTGTGCCTTGATCTTAAGCATTGTTAAGATCATTTTTATTGTACTCAAATTTCATGATTAATATAATTATGTCTCTTTCTTTAATTATATATTTGATGGCATAATCTTTATCTTAGAAATTTGTGTTTTGGTTTAATACTAAAATTGCATTTGTTTGAAAGTGTTTAGAAGTAATTTTTTAGTAAAGTAAAATCTCTTTAAAAAATTACTAAGTAAAAATTTAATTTTTAAACACACCCTTATTCACCCCCCCCCCCCCTCTAAGGGCGTTATACGATCCAACAAGTGGTATCAGAGCTAGGTTACTCCAAAACGGTTTTACCACCGGGAGTAATGGCGCACAACGATCACGCATTCGTTGAGGGGCAAGGAATTAGTAGGCCACCACTTTTTACGGGCACAGACTATAATTATTGGAAAACACGTATGCGTTGTTTTCTAATTGCGCTAGATATAGAAGTCTGGAATATGGTAGAATCTAGTTACACTTCTCCAACAATTGTTGTAGGAGATGTAACTATGGATAAGCCCAAAGATAAGTGGGATGATAATGATAAATTAAGATGTAAGAACAATGCAAAAGCCATGAATCCTTTATTTTGCGCACTAGATCGCACTGAATTTAATAGAGTTTGTGCTTGTAATTCTGCATTTGAAATTTGGAATTTATTAGAAATCACTCATGAAGGTACTTCGCAGGTAAAGGACTCAAAGCTATTTCAACTGGAATCTGAATTTGAAAGGTTCAAAATGGAGGTAGATGAAGAGATTGATACAATGTACACACGGTTTACAAAAATCGTGAACGACTCAAAGGTGCTAGGAAAGGTGTTCTCAAATGGAGATTTGGTAAGGAAAATCTTAAGATCACTTCCCCCGAAGTTCAATCCTAAAGTGACTGCAATTTCCGAGTCACATGATCTTAAGACCTTACAATTGGAGAGCCTCATTGGGAACTTGAAAACTCATGAAGTTGAATTAAAAATTCAACAACAAGAGTATATGGAGCCAAGGAAGAAGGGATTGACTCTAAGATCAAAGAAGGAAGAAAATAGTGATTCTGAGGAGGATGAAGAAGATGAGGAAAGTTTATTTGTTAAAAAATTTAGAAAATTTATGAAAAATCCGGAGAGAAGGAATTCGTTTAAGAAGTATTTTAAGAAGGAGACCTTTAGGAAGAAAAAAAGGAAAGGAGGGCGATGAGGAGGAAGAAAGACCGCCACCGGAGTGCTATCACTGTAAGAAGTTAGGACACATTCGAAGCAAGTGTCCAAAGTACTTGAAAGAACTTAAAGAAAAGAAGCACAAAGGGTCGAAGAAGGTATTGAAGGCGGAAACCTGGGATGATACTACTTCTGAGGATGCAAGCAGTTCCGACTCAAGTAAAGAGGAGGAGGCCAACATATGCTTAATGGGAAAGAGCGTCATATCTGATGACGAATGCAGTGTCCAAAGCGACACTGAGGTAACTCCTCCAACCTATGATGAATTGTTTTCTGAATTTTTAAAGACTTGCAAATTTTTTGAAAAAAGTTTAAAAGATAATGATCTTCTAAAATCTGAAAATGGAATTTTACTTAAAGAAAACAAAAAATTGTTAAATGAAATTAAGACTATTGGAAAAAGAGATATTTCTTGCCAAGAGTGTGATCACTTTTTGAGAAGAATTAAGGAACTTGAAGAATCTCTTTCCAAATCTCATTCTACAATAAAAGTACTTACTAAAAAGAATGAGATTTTAGAGAGAGATCTGAAATCTTCAATTTCCATAGTCCATGAGGGAAAGAAATCTTTTGAATGGAGATGCGTAAATCTAGTATCCGAGAATACAAAAATGAGACACCAGATTCATGACTTAACACTAGCCATGAAAAAATTTGGAATGGGCCGAAGATCACTGGATATGATCTTAGGATACCAACGCCATGGATCTGGAAGGTTTGGGCTCGGATTCACATCTGGAAGCTGTCGCCCGGCGACAACCACTGTCGCCGGCGATAGTGAAAAGTCCAGAAAATTCACTTTTAAAAATTCTAAAATTAATGAAATATCAAATACTGCATCCTCATCCAGTAAAAGTCCAGAAAAGTTATACTCTTCTAAATACATTACTTGTGCCAAATGCAATAGATTTGGTCACACTATGGACTCTTGCTGGAAGGAAGGAAAAAGCAAAATTAAACAAATCTGGGTGCCTAAGGCTTCTACCTATACTATGGGTGGAACCACTTGGGTAACCAGATCTTTACTCACCTCTTCTTTCTAGGTGTGTTGGCAGGATAAGGACAAAGAAGACGTGTGGTACTTGGACTCGGGTTGTTCAAAGCACATGACGGGCAATAAAGAGAAGTTCCTTAGCCTGGAGATGAAGAAAGGAGCAGGTGTTACATTCGGTGACAATGGAAAAGGAAAAATCATCGGCATCGGTGTTGTGGGTAACGAAAATTTTTCAATTTCAAATGTTTTATTTGTAGAAGGATTAAAGCATAATTTGATTTCCATTAGTCAATTATGTGATAAGGGTTTGAATGTTTTATTTGAATCTTCTACAAATTTGTGCAAAATTATTAATTCCAAAACAAATGAAATTGTTTTTACCGCACCTAGATGTCATAATGTATATATGATTAAATTTCTTGATTTTTCAAATTCTACTTTGAAATGTTTTCTATCAAAAAATGATGAATTAGATTTATGGCATAGGCGACTTGGACATGCTAGTGCCAAGTTAATTTCAAAACTTTCAATAGATAAATTAATTAAAGGTTTACCTTTGCTAAATGGAAATTTATCTTCTTCACTATGTGTGCCTTGCCAAAAAGGAAAATTTTCAAAATCATCTTTCAAAAGTAAAAACATTATTTCTACCACTAGGCCACTTCAATTAATACATATGGACTTATTTGGGCCAATTGGAATTTCTAGCTTAGGAGGTAGAAAATACACATTTGTTTTGATTGATGATTATTCTCGTTTTTGTTGGACTTTATTTGTAACCTCTAAATCCGAAGCATTTTCAGAATTTTCAAAATTATGTTTGCGTATTCAAAATGAATTGGAGTTAAAAATTAAACGCATACGATCGGATCATGGAGGAGAATTTGAAAATGAAAAGTTTATTTCTTTTTGTACGGTGTCAGGAATTAAACATGAATTTTCCGCTCCACGCACACCACAGCAAAATGGTGTAGTGGAAAGGAAAAATAGAACTCTTCAAGAGTTAGCCCGTACAATGTTATCTGAATTTAAATTACCAAAATCTTTTTGGGCTGAAGCGGTTAGCACGGCATGTTATGTAATTAATAGAGTAATGCTTCGCCCTATTTTAAAATTAACTCCTTATGAATTAATATTTAGTAAACAACCAAATGTTTCTTATTTCAAAGTTTTTGGTTGTAAATGTTTTATTTTGAATTCTAAAGATTCCTTAGGAAAATTTGATGAAAAATGTGATGAAGGTATTTTTATTGGCTATTCTTCAACTAGTAAAGCTTATAGAATTTTTAATAAAAGAACAAAAATAGTTGAAGAATCTATTCATGTTAGGTTTGATGAGTTTGCTTCATGTGTAGAAAAGAAAATTACAGGAAAAGAAGATGAACTCCTTCCCACGATGGAGAATGATGAAGAAGAACTTGGAGAAAATGAAGAAGAAAAAGGAGAAGAAAGAGGAGAAGAAAATAGAGAAGAAGAAGAAAGAGAAGGATATGTGCCTCCAAGTGAATTGAGATTCTCAAAGGATCATCCAAAGGAGCTTATCATTGGAGATCCGCAAAAAGGGGTTAGTACTCGTTCATCACTACATGTTTTATTTTCAAACCTTTGTTTTGTTTCTGAAATAGAACCAAAAGATGTTTCCACCGCTTTAAATAATGAATTTTGGTTTTTAGCTATGAATGAAGAACTTAATCAATTTGAACGTAATAAGGTTTGGAATCTTGTAGAACGACCCAAAAACCGTCCTGTAGTTGGTGTTAAGTGGATTTTTAAAAATAAAATGGATAATGAATCTAGAATTGTTAGAAATAAAGCCAGATTAGTTGCAAAAGGTTATGCACAAATTGAAGGGGTAGATTTTGATGAAACTTTTGCACCCGTAGCAAGATTAGAAGCGGTTAGAATATTTCTTGCATTTGCTTGTTTTAAAAGATTTAAATTATATCAAATGGATGTCAAAACCGCATTTTTAAACCGGTATATAAAAGAAGAAGTTTATGTAGAACAACCCCCTGGCTTTATAAATGAGAAATATCCAAATTATGTTTATAAATTAGATAAAGCGCTTTATGGATTAAAACAAGCGCCTCGTGCTTGGTACGATCGATTAACTCAATATTTGTTAAAGCATGATTATAAAATAGGAAGTGCTGATTCTACACTCTTCATTAAGCAAATTGATCATGATTTAGTTATTTTACAAATTTATGTTGATGATATTATTTTTGGAGCCACTAATGAAGAGTTGTGTAATGAAGTAGTTGAAATTATGAAAAATGAATTTGAAATGAGTATGGTTGGAGAACTTTCATATTTTTTAGGTTTTCAAATTACACAAAAACATGATGGTATTTTTATATGTTAAACCAAATATATTCATGATATGTTAAAAAGATTTGGATTTGAAAATCTTAAGCATGCAAACACTCCTATGAGTACTTCACTAAAATTAGGAAAAGATGAAAGTGGTGTTTCAATTGAACAAACTCTTTATAGAAGTATGATAGGGTCTTTATTGTATTTAACCGCATCTAGACCTAATATTATGTTTGCCGTTTGTTTATGTGCTAGATTTCAAGCTAATCCTAAAGAGTCACATTTAAAAGCGGTGAAACGTATCTTTAGATATCTCATAGGCACATCAAAATTAGGTTTATGGTATCCTCATAATGATTCTTTTATTTTACATGGTTTTTCGGATTCGGATTATGCGGGATGTTCCTTAGATAGGAAAAGCACTAGTGGCACTTGTCACTTTATCGGCCCTTCACTTATTTCATGGTCGAGTAGGAAACAGAATTCTGTTGCCCTCTCAACTACCGAGGCCGAATATATTGCACTAGGTAGTTGTTGTGCCCAAGCTCTTTGGATGTCACAAACATTAGAAGATTTTGGCATGCAACAAAGTAGTGTAGAATTAAAGTGTGACAATAAAAGTGCTATAGACTTAACTAACAATCCCGTATTACATTCTAGATCTAAGCATATAGATGTCCGACATCATTTTATAAGGGATCATATTAAGAAGGGTAATATAAAAATCAACTTTATAGGCACAGAAAATCAAATAGCAGATATATTCACTAAGCCGTTACGGATTCCCGTTTTTCTATGCTTAGGCTAGAATTGGGAATTCTAGACATTTCACAACGAATATATCACTATTTAAAGCCTATAAAATTAAAAAAAATTATTATCACAAAACATAAACAATGTACAAAGAAAAAGCTAAAATCTTAAAAATCAAAACATAAAATTTCAAAAGACTTAACAAAAATTCAACATCATTAATATTCATCAATATTGTTCAAATAAAAACAGTAGAAACAACTTAAGGATCAAGTTCATTAAACAAAAGCAGAAATCTAAAGAAGTTCACTGTCGCCCAGGCGACAGTGGATGTCGGAAATTTCCGACATCGCCCAGCAGCAGCAGCAACATAAAACTACTCTGAATCTTCATAACCAGCCCCGCTGCTCTCTGGACAATCTTCTGGAGGTCCTCGTCTCACGACTTTACCACGGCGAGTCCGCCTCACCGATTCGCGTGGCGGTTCTTCGTCCGGAACTTGCCATTCGGCCTCTTCCTCCGGAGTTGGCTTTAACTTCAGACCCTTGACAAGAAACTTCATAAATTTCTGCATTCGACTACGGTCCTTCTTCACTTCCCTCTTGTGATCCTCTAATGAATCACGCAAATCATCAATGGACTCTCGTAGTGATCCTGCCCTAGAAATGGTCGGCTCTCTAATCTCAATCCCCGGATGAGCTTTTCTCTGCGGCTTCTTCACCTTCATTGAACCCGTATAATATATTTCTGGATAACAATCATCCAAATAAGCACCTTGCACTATCCATCCATACTTCTTATAGAGTACACGCTATATTACCGCCACCATTGGCAGAGTATGAACCTTCACCCATCTTGGATGCTTTAATCTATACGCATACCTAATCTGGGAGAGTATGAAGTCCGCCACATCAAAAAGCTCATCCTCCATAATATAGTATGTAAAGAGGGTCAACTGAGCCGTAATACTTCTTGTGTCTCCACTCTTCAACATCACTGAATTCCTTAATATATCTTGGACTAAGAAAGCATCCGGAGTAAGTGACGTAACTTCAGTGGTAAGAGTCTTCTTTTGATTCCCATGTAAACTCATGTTTACAAGGGTCCAATCTCTATCCTTTCGATAAGTCTCCACTATATCAGGCATATTCTCACTCATCACTAGTCCGAATTCCTCTCGTAGATCAACATGTGTTATTTCCACATGTTGACCTTGGATCCTTGATCTCACTCCTCCATCCAATTCAGTGAAATTTGGGTCTTCCAAATGGTTATAAAATTCACGAATGAAAAAGGAAGAAAACCCCTTTGGTGTGATTATTGAAATTATACCTGCGTTCGCAAGCCGATCATAGATATGATCGTGCTTTGGCGACTCAAATTCCACATACTTCGCTATTCCAACAATAGCCTTCTCCACCCCAGGAAAAACTTGATATGAACTACGTGCATCTTCCGAAGTACTCTTTCGAGCTTTGGAACTGGAAGCCATTCTGCAAATAACATACAAAAATTTTTGATTAAACATGGTATCATATTGTGCACTGGCACACTGTCGCCCAAGCGACAGTGACTGTCGGAAATTTTCGACAGCTCACCAAGTGATTTCTCTCAAATTTTTTTTTATCCTTCCAGATCTACTCAAAATCAATGTTATTTCAACATCACGTTTTAAAAAAAAAATTTTATGTTTTTCAAATCAACATATTCTACAAATCCTTTACTATTCATCATCTTCAACCCTCTACACTAAACTAAATCTACAAAAACCCTTTAGAGAATGAACAAATGGAACCCTTCATCACAAAAATCACAAAATCAAAAATTTTAACCAAGATCCACTTGTTTTTAAACTAGATCTACATTTTCTTTTTAAAAAAAAAAACTAAACTTCAAAAACCTACATCGTTCATCAAAAATCAACATGAAAACTACATTTTCCTTCTTCTCTACTTTCAAAATAAAAAATCCAACAAAAAAAATAGAGTCAAAACCATAAAAAGCAAACTCCCATACCTTAGATCTTGAGATGTCGCCGATTTCCGACAGCCCTCTCTCTCTCAACAGTCCAGAAAAATGAAGCACAATAGGGTTTGACTCGGTCTGATGCCCTATTTATACTTTTGGCTGTCGCCCAGGCGACAGTGGGTGTCGGAATTTTCCGACAGCTCCAAATGTACTAAAAAATCAATGTTGGGTCCCTTTGATGATCTACAATAATTATATGTCATTATTAATGCTTCACCTCATGACTTGATGACAAACCATGTGCTATTTATTTTAAAAAAAATGACTTACATGTTTATATGATTTCATTTCCAAGCTATCATCGTATTGACACTTCTACTTAGTTGTTTAGACCATTGGAAATTGTTTTCACATGCCTCTAAGTATGAGAAATTGTTTATCTATCATAATGAACTATCACGTTCACTTCTTTTGATCAATACATATGTGTACTTCTTTAATATATACATGGATCATATTTGCTTTAACATAATAAAATAACACTTCTTAAATACAACTTTCACCCTTGATTTGTTAGCACAACAAAATATACACCATCTTTTGCGATTCAAGTGAATTCGGAGATCCTTGGTCATTTAAAAAAAAAATATCAATATATCAAAATTAAGATATCACAACATCTGTGATCAAAAAAATTAAAATAAAGACAAGGATACTCCACCAAGCACTACTTACCCTCCTGATAAGTCTTAATGAGCATTGTGAGGTTAAGCACCTTGGACAGAATTGTAAAGTGTCTTGTGCAAAAGAAACATGGTTTTCTATTCATCTTGTGCTATATCTTCAAAGTCAAAGTTGCCTTTATGTGCTTTTATTATGTTCTACATTTCAATGATCATGTAAATTAAATAGCTTCATATGTTTGATCTAAGTATCACATGTACACATCATTATGTTAAATAAATATTCATCTCATGAGAATTGGACCGAAAATATTCCATAATTCTATACACTATTGTGTCTTTCTATGATACTTTCAAATGATCTTACTCATGTTTAAGTTATTTTCTTTCATTACTTCATATGGCTATACCGTCACTTCATGAGTTTATTCATACTATGACATATTCCTATTATTTCATGGACTTCAATCATTTCCACACAAAAAAAAGTGCTTCCGCTTACTCTTTCTTTCTATATCCTATGTCCATTCCATCAAGAACTACTCTTTTATCTAATATTAACTTTTGCTAATATCAAAAGGGGGAGAATTAAAAGTATAAAAAGAACAATCACAAATCTATTACACCTAAATATCCCACCTACACAATACATCATATATTTAGGGGGAGCATATATTTAGGGGGAGCATATATGTAGGGGGAGCTTTCATTTAGGGGGAGCTTTCATTTATGGGGAGCTTTCATCTAAAGGTAGATCATTTATTTTCAAGAAATATATATCATGTTAATTTTGTGCACACACCAAAGGTTAAAATCAACAATCTAAATAGACATGATTTCTTTTTATACGGATTTGTTATTATCAAAAGGGGGAGATTGTTGGAGCATGCGTTTCGCACTCCTCCGGTTTGATAATAACAAAGTCCCGTTTGTATTTGATTCTATTTTTATCAATGGTGTGCAGATAACAGGTATGAGATGTTCAAATTTCTAATGGAGCTAAAATTGAATGTGGGAAAATTTCACTGTCGGAAAATTCCGACAGCCACTGTCGTCCAGGCGACATCAGAGAAGTTACAACTACTTCCCTCCACGGCAGATCGACGAAAGGCAGTTTTGCGCTGTCGGAAATCCGACAGCGATGTCGCCCAGGCGATAGCTCGGTGGTTACAACAACTGCCCACGACTCCACCCACGACCGACAGTGTTGCGCTGTCGGAAATCCGACATCGATGTCGCCCAGGCGACAGCTCGGCGGTTACAACAACTGCCCACGACTCCACCCACGACGGCACTCCAGCGGCAGTTTAGCGCTGTCGGAAAATTCCGACAGTCACTGTCGCCCAGGCGACAGTGAATTTCTATAAATTGGTTCCTTTGGTTCGTGCATTCCAAGCTTTTGAGAATTCCAGTCCCTTCCTGAGTGCATACGAACCAGAGAGCTCCAGAACCTCCTCAACTCCCATTTGTGCAATGAAGGATTGAAGATTGAAGACGAGATCGGGCGCGCTTCTACATCATCAATCATCTCGAGGCTTCAATAATCCGTTCAGAGATCTGATTTTCTAGGGAGTTGTTCTTTTCATATTTTATTTTCATTCACATATTTTTCATTTTGTATTGGTAGAGAAATCGTCGTCTTGCGTGCGGCGTCTAAGTCCTTGCGTGGCTTAGGGGAAAATCGCTTCCTTGTGCGGAGCGTCCAAGTCCTTGCGTGGCTTGGTGGGAAATCGTGGCCTTGTGTGCTACGTCTAGATCTTGGGAAGATCTAGAGGATAGGCTTGGGCTTGGTCTTGGGAGAGACAAGTGATAGCCTTTCGATCCTTGGGAGAAGGATTGGTAAACCAAAATTGTAGAATTTTTAGTAAATATAATTGTGCCTTGATCTTAAGCATTGTTAAGATCATTTTTATTGTACTCAAATTTCATGATTAATATAATTATGTCTCTTTCTTTAATTATATATTTGATGGCATAATCTTTATCTTAGAAATTTGTGTTTTGGTTTAATACTAAAATTGCATTGGTTTGAAAGTGTTTAGAAGTAATTTTTTAGTAAAGTAAAATCTCTTTAAAAAATTACTAAGTAAAAATTTAATTTTTAAACACACCCTTATTCACCCCCCCCCCCCCCTCTAAGGGCGTTATACGATCCAACACTTTGGGGCGACCTCTTCATTCTCCTCCTCTTTGGCAAAGGTCGGTAGCAGCAGAACCCTGTCCAATCTCTTTGGAGTTACCTTAACTCTTATCCCATTGACTTGACTTTTGGTAGACGTCCCTTTAGAGCCACCCTTGGCATTCGAGTAGAATTCCAGAACTTCCCTCTTCATTATTACTGTTAATTTTGAAAGAACGAACTACAAGCTGACGGAGTCGAGCAGTCTTATGGTGCTTTGAATTTCTTCTGGAGCCTTCGCGAAGTCATTCCTTACTACTTCACTTCCTTCATATAGGCATCCTTCCTTCTTCAGTGCCATTTCTTTGTTAATCAAAGGAGGGTTCACCAGTACCGACTTCATCACTCTCCGAAGTCAAGGAGTACATGACAGTTTTTAGGGCAAATGTAGCAAGTACTTTAATTCAAGACATCTGACCTTATTTATAACTTATGGTGTGGGAGGCGATATGGTGGTTGTTAAATGTTTAATTAAATCAGATTGAATGGACGTGATCAATTTAATTCTGAATTCTGAATTCTCGAGTAGATAGTTAGGTATCGTCGTGACTTTACGACAAAGTCATAAATTCATTTCGACGATACAAACTATCATTTCGATGACACACACTGTTATTACGACAATATCGTTTTGTAGACACAACGATATTATCATTGCTTGTTCTTTTGCATCATCAGTGTGTAGCGTGTTAGCTTCACATTTATGTGTTGAAGTAGTTGCATATTAAAGAGTGTCACTACTTTATTATCATTTTTTAGTTAAGCTAAATGTTTTCAAAACAGAATTTCAACCACATTTGCTTTTAGCTATCACATGAGCCAGTTCAGTTCCTTTTATTCTCTGCACCTTTCTTCTTCCTTTGATCCTTCTGCTCTTGACTTTCCAGGCCATCACACTTGGGAAAATTGGAAGTCTTAGAATATGAGGAGGATGGATTCATCTTATCTTACACAGGGATCCTTGTATGCTCCCTCTCAACTGCAGCATTGTTTAGATGGGCAGAAGCTTCACTAAGATTATCATTATAAGCAACATCATCATCTTGTAGCTTCTTTAGACTTCTTGTATAGCATCTTCAGTGTTAGCAGCCTCCTCAGCCTCTGGAGCAGTGACTTCATTTTGACACTCCCACTCAACAGCAGCCTCATCCCTGATTGGCAGCATAGATTCTTGAGCTGAGAGCTCAACATGAGTCCCTCCTCAACTAATGCACTAATCTTTCTGGCAGACAAGTCTTCATGTACGGTCATCCAACAACCTAAGTCTTTGCATGTTGTTTTGGATTTGATATGTTGTTTCGTTCTGCTGAAAAACTGAACTCACATTTACTTACATTATTCCTTTCTCTCCAGAATTATCAAGTCACTCTTCTTCATGTGATGACTTAGAGCAAATGTATGTTTTACTCTATTTCTAAACATGTGATCTATTTGAATATTTCTTACTTTAGATTATGAAGGGACACATACCTGGGTTGTTGGTCTAATTGTGAGATCCAATAATTATGTCAGGCATGATACCTTTTTTTTGTGATGAGTTTCTTCTTATTCCAGATTTATATCTGGATTACTTATAGTACATTGGCCACATTTACTTTTGGTTGGCTACTTGGACAAACCTGCAAGACAGAGATTCAATATCCCTTAGGAATCCAAATGAATTTGGGTCCTAGGTTCTTGTTAGCACAATAAGAAACATCTCTACCTACTGCAACTTTTGCAGTCAAACTACTGACTGGCTTCTCATACCTTGCTCTAGGCACTGTTGGGTTGAACCAACAATCTATAGCAAAGTGCCCAACCTTGCTTCAACAGCAGCACCCAAATCTATTGTACCTCCTTTTCTGAGTCACCTTTTGAGTGAAGCATAGGTGGCTAGATGAGCAGGCTACTTTACAACATGCATTTCAACTGATCATGTGATTGTGCCTTGGTTTTGGAATTGGTTTCACAATCAATGATCTTTCCTTGGGAATAGGTTTTTGAGGTAAATCCTTTCCCTTCTGTTTGGTTGATGGTGCTTGTGGAGAGACAACCTTTTGAAAGACAGTTCTAGCTTGGGAAGTCTATCCAACTTCCTTATTATATCCCTGTCCTCCTCTGTCTTGAGTGAAGAAGCAGTCTACAATAGGGAGAAACGATTTGGGCCTAGAGAAGCTAGTCACAAGCCTTCTCTCTACTATAACCTTGTTCTATAGAGACTAGATTGTCCTATCCTGAGCATCAAATTTCTTCTGAAGTAGGATAAGCTCACCGAACAATCTAATCTCCACCTTGATCTTCTCACCAATTTGAGATCTGAAGGGCTTGAGGATTCTAATTTCCTCGGCTTGAGCTTTGACCAATTTCTTGCTCTTTTTAAGAGCTGCCAAGAGAATCTCAAACTGTTCTATTTGTTTAGTATGGTTCTCATTATTGCATGATGAGCAGTCTTCTGCATCATTTTCAGATGATGAGCAATCATATGGTGCAATCTTAGTCTTTTTAAAAGAAGTAGGTACTGGAAATATGTGAGTAGTGCATACCTGAGCAAGATGTGAATCTTCATGACTTTCTTTATTTGATGAAGCAACCAACCCATAGAGCTCCTCATCCTCAGAGTCACAGTCTGAGAGAGTGAGTGGTGCTCTTATCCTTTTTATAGCCTCAGAGCCTTCTTCATCCTTAGATTCACTGTCTAAAAGAGTCAGGGGTGCTCTAATTCCTTTCTCATTTTGCCCTATACATCTTTATTCTTCAGAATAAGAAGTGCTGCAGCTATTTTCACTTAGAGATCTGAACTTCTTAATATTAGATCTTCTCATTTTCTTCATAAAACTTTAAACTTTTTGAGTTGATGGTTTAACATATCCAATGGCAGATCTGTTCAAACTGTTAGGCTTCCTTTGAACAGCCTACCTCTGATACCACTTGTTAGTTACAGATATTGTCAAATTACCGAGAGGGGGGGGGGGTGAATAGGTAGTTTAAAAACTCATGACCCTCTTACTTTTGAGTCTATTTCTTTGAAGGTTTTAGCATAAGGCTTTAAAGAATAAAACCACAATACAGAAAACACTCAAAGATTTATAGTGGTTCCTCAAGACAGAGAGTCTTGAGCAGTCTAATGTCCCTCTGCGCCTATCTAGCAGTGTGCTAGGGTTGTCAAACTCCGCCAAAAACTTAGGCCCGCAAGCCCTACAACTCAGGCCCTCAAGCCTTATAACTCAGGCCCCCAAGCCCTACAAAACTCAGGCCCTCAATCCTTACAGCTCAGGTCCTCAAGCCCTACAATACTCAGGCCCTCAGGACCTACATCTCAGGCCCTTAAGCCCTACAATACTCAGGCCCTCAAGCCTTACAACTCAAATCTGAAACAGATCTGATGATTGCTTCGGATTGCTTCTTTTTAATTGATTTTGGTTAACCTTTATTTGATGAGATTAGATTTCGACGGGTGTTTTTGAATAGTCTCGCAAGTACTCCTACTTTGAGAAATTAACCGTTATCCTATCAGAAGATAGAAGTAACGGTCTTTTTCTGCTTTCGAAATATTGACGATTACGCCTCGGCTACAACGTCAAATTCTATTGATTTTTAAAATAGAAAAGGAGAGTTTTGCACTAATTTGGTTTGAACAGTTTTTGTTTAAATTTTAATCCGAACCAATCATATAATAAAGGCAAATATACCTTATCGTGAGTAATACAGGATATTTTGTTTTAGAAAATATCGAGGTCGTATATTTCCGCGGATCGTGTTGATTAAGCTACTTTGAGGAATGAACTATTATTTTATCGGAATAAGTTTTTAGTGTGGGTTTTTAAAAGAAAACGATAATAAGCGTATAATTAGAGTTCTAAACGATGATAATAATAGCGCCTGATGTCGAATTACCTTGAGAGGAAAATAGTCTTTTTTAGAAGTAAAAGTGATGACTTTTCAAAACATTAAAACGGCTTAGCCGTGGAGGTTCCATAATTATGAACGCTCCTCTCTCGAGGGTACGCCCACCTGAGATTATGAATTTTCGACCATCGAATCTTCTTAATACTCGTCTTATGTTGTGAACCCCGCTATTGGGTTTTTACTTCCAATTCAGGAGACTTACCTCATCCTCTCTCGAGGGTAGAGTGTACTTCTCTTTACCCGCGAGCGATCAGTCCATACGCACGAGCCTCTCGGCTAACTAGTGTACGAAGACGGAAATGAAAACCACACATCGATTATGTGGCTTCACTCAGTGTTATTCTCGGGTAAACCTTAAGCGTTAATTATTTTAGAAAGAGATATTTTATTTTTTTAGAAAAACTTTTTTTGTGTCCCAATGCTCTTCGACATGGTGCGCTAAAGGAAATTAGCCACTCATCGGAATGGAGACGACATTAATAGAAAATACATGTTTAATAATTTTAGCGGATATAAGCGGATAAAAAGAGAAATGAAAAGACTTATATAAAAGCAGTAATTGTATCCGTCCCAACCGTCTTAAACAAGCGCTAAAAAGTTCTTAGCCTCTTATTCAAGATGGGGGTGGTATAGAAATAAAAGACATATAAAAGTGCAGAAATAATATCCGTCCCAACCGACTTAAATAAGTGTTAAAGTAAATTAGCCTCTTATTCAAGATGGGGGTGGTATATAGCAGTTATATAAAGACTTAAATAAAGCTAAGTTACAAAAAAGAAAAACACTATCTCATAAACTCACGCACTCTACTTGTAATAAAAAGACTGAATCGAAAGAAAGCGATTAAGCGAAAGCGATAAATAAAGCGTTAAAGAAAGCGATACACTATTTTTATGAAAGCAATAAACTACGTTATGAAAGCAATAAACTAAGTTATGAAAGCAATACAACTATTCTCATACACACACACACACTAACATAAATAAAAAGGAAGATGATCCAAATGAGAAAACAATATTTTATTTCTAAAAGGCAAAAATTACAAACGAACATAAACTTAATTGCATAAAGAAAACTCACAAGCACTCAAAAGAACTCAAAAGAACTCAAAAGAACATTACAACACTCGAAATTTGGATGGAAAATACTTCAGCCGAGCCCCTCTATTTATAGGCAAAATTTTATTTTTACACGCCCTAGGTCACGGGCGTGACTTGGATGTCACGACCGTGACTTAGGGCGTGACATTTGCGCGTGTTATAGGGGTCGCATCCGCCGTCTTCTGGAAGGTCTGACCGTCAAACATGGTTGCACACAGGCGTGACCTGCAGTGTCACGGGCGTGACAGTGGGCGGCACATATCTGCTTTAACTTGGGCGTGACGGCTGGCGTGTGCGCTGGATTCTTCGAACGCCTGGACAGAAAGAGTTTGTCGAACGCAAATCGTCGTTCGTCGAATGTTGGACGCTGAGAGGGATTCGTCCAATGCTGGACGTCATTCGTCGAATGCTGGGGCAGAGGGAGTTCGTCGAACGCAGCTTGGAGAGCTTTTGTCGAACGCAGCTCGGAGAGCTTTCGTCGAACGCAGGGGCAGAGGGCGTTTGTTGAATGCAGTTTGACTTTCGTCGAACGCAGCTTGCCTTTCGTCGAACGCATATTGAGAAGTTGGCATTTTAAAATTACATGCCCTTAGGTCACGAGCGTGACTTGTAGTCGCGGGCATGACTCAGGGCGTGACTTGACAAAAATTGCCAAAATCTGCAAAAACAAAAATTAAACTAAGTTAGTAAGGAAAATAATAAAACAAGCAATTTATTCATTAATTTACATAGAAAATTTACAATATTAATTAAAATTATACTAATAACTATACTAAAAATGCATATATTTTATTACTTATCAAATACCCCCATACTTAAGTTTTTGCTATTTCAGAGCAAAAGTAAGAGAGATCTATACGGGATTAACATAAGTTCTAATTTTTAGCTATTGTTTTATTTTAATCATAAGAGACTGAAAAATAAAAAATCGGAGTAATAAGAGTTAAGTCCTAAATTATGCAAATGATTTAAGTAGAAAGAAATGTCCTAGCCAAAAGACTTCTTAATTGACCAAATAGCAAATAAAATTACAATCATTAGTAAACGAGATTAGATCAAAATTATAATAACCTTTGTTTAAAGAAATGTGAAGAAAATATGTAATTTACTAATTATGCTCTCAAAGGATTTTTTGAATTAAGTCCAGAAACAATAAATCGGCTAAGGGAAAGGGGGGTAAAAAGCTATGACAAAAAGAAGAGTACTTGAATTAGGAGTGGTGGTTTGTATCTTTCCACCTTTCCTTTTTAGTTTTCCTTGGTGCTCACCGTGATATACGGGGGAAAACTGTTTGTTTTTTTCTTTTGCTTTAATAACCCAATGCTTATGATTATGGAACAAAATTTTATTCCCATTGACATAAGATCATTTAAAATTTTTATTGGGTGCCTATGTTTACGGAACGCAGTCTTATTCCCATTGACATAGGATCTTTTTCTTCTTTTATTTTTCTTGCCATGCATACAAAGGGGTTTGCGGAAAAAAAATTCTTAGAAATAATAAAAAAAAGTTTTGAGAGCAACTTTGGTAATTTGAAAATTCCTAGATTCCTAGAGACATAAAGTAGGGATAATTGGGGTCTAAAGTTGTTTTTCCAACATAATACACATGTCTCTATTTTAGCTAGTAGAAGTAGTGATTGATAACAAAACCTCTATTTAAATTAAAAACACAAGATATTATTTAAAACTTAACCTCGAACGTTTAAATCTATCGATCTTAGATAAACAAACAAATAGTAAAACTAGCGATTATGAAAATCCACAAACATATACTCTCAAAACTAAATGCTTTAAGAATAAAAATAAAGTTGGGTTTATTATTATTTTTTTTGGATTTTTTTGTTTTTTTTTTCAACTACTATATAGTTATATATATATATATATTTTTTTTGGGAAAAGTTTTGGGGTTTTGCTAAAATATTTTTTTTGGATTTTTGTAATTTTTTGTATTATGACAAAGTTAAAGAAAAACATGTTTATTTTTTATTTTTTGTGGTTTTAAACATTCTTTTTTTATTTTTTGTATTATGACAGTTAAAAAAAAAGAAAAACATGTTTTATTTTTTATTTTTTGTGGTTTTAAACATTTTTTTTCAAGCTTATATTTACAAAAGTAGGCAAGATGAAATAAAAGATTTTTTTTAAAAACAATTTTTATTTAAATGAAAATGGTAAAACACCCCCATACTTAAAATCCAACATTGTCCCCAATGTTGTAATGTAAGTATGAAGAAGTGAAAATAACATTGCAATATATACAAAAGGAAAGAGGGAGCAAAAAGGATTCCCTGAAATAAAGCTGGCGGGGCCGTTAGAAACCCTGCAAAAATAGATGAAAAGCATAATAAAAATATTAGATAAATATGGGGTGCCTCCCACGAGCCCTTTGTTTACCGTCGCGTAGCTTGACTAAACTAAAGTACCGGGATCATCGTTTGATAGGGAGTGCTGTAGTGAGGGATTAACATGCAGAGTAACTTCGTCGTCGCCCACCCGAAGGAGGAGGAGACCATTATTGACATCTATTAGCGCACGGGAGTTGACGAGGAATGGGCGACCGAGGATGATAGGCACCTCAGCGACTTCCTCGATGTCCAGGATGACGAAATCTACCGAGAAGATAACTTGTCTACCTAGACCAGAACATCCTCCACTACCCCTATAGGGTACTTTATCGAGTTATCCATAAGCTGGATATTCATCTTTGTCGGGCTTGGGATGCCCAAATCAAGTTTTTTGAAAAGGGAGAAAGGCATCAAGTTGATGCTAGCTCCTAAGTCTGCTAGAGCGTACTTTATTGATATATTGCCGAAGAGGCACGAGATGGAGAACCATCCCGGGTCGTTCAATTTTGGCGGCAATTTGTTAAGGAAAACAGCCGAGCAGTCCGCGTTAAGGGAAACGCGCGAAACATCGTCGAGTTTCTTTTTTTCAGAAAGCAACCCTTTAAGATATTTCGCGTATTTCAGCATTTGGGAGAGTGCCTCGCAGAAGGGAACATTTATTAAAATTTGTAGGAATTTTCGATATTGCTCGTCCTTCCGCTCGTTGTTTATTTTTGAGGGATAAGGAAGAGGCGAGCAAGAAACGTTTGGCACGATCGGAAGACTCGATGATTTATCTATCGAAGGAGAGGGTGTAGGGGTCGGTGTCGAAACATGTACCTTAGGCTCGACCTATTTTGGGGAGGTTACCTCCTTGCCACTGCGAAGATTTATGGCGTTGGCAGTTTCTCTGGGGTTTGGCTCCGTGTTCCCTGACAGAGCTCCATATGGCCCTCGGAGACCATCTTTGCCAGCTGTCCCACCTGATTTTCCAAGTTCTTAATCAATCCGGTAATATTGCAGATATTTGATTCGGTGGACGCAACGTATTTAGCAAAAATATCTTCGAGCGGTGAAGGTTTTGGAGGTGGAGGCTGAAATCCATTTGGAATCCTTGCCGAAATCCTTGCGGATATACAATTGGGGGCCTCTGAGCATTATTAGGATTGCTCCAGGAAAAATTTGGGTGGTTCCTCCAACCCGGATTATAATTATTACTATACAGATTGTTATTAGGGTTGAAGGGAGGCCTAACTGGGTTGCCTAGGTAATCTACAGTTTCTTCGACAAAAGTATTATTATTATTAGTATTATTAGGAGCCCAAGCGGGAGTGGAGGAGGAAGAAGTCATCTCCACCACTTGCTTACTTAACCTTTTGACTTGAGAGGCTAAGTGAGAAGTGGCTTCCACTTCATATATCCCAGTTGGTTTAGTAGGGCGTGATCTAGGCGCATTCCATTGATAGGCGTTCATAGCCATTTCCTCGAACAGAGCTTGGGCGGCCTCCGGGGTTTTGTTGTTTAACGTTCCCCCGACGGCTGCATCGATCATCTGTCGCGTGGAAAAATTTAGGCCATTATAAAACGTCTGGACCGGTAGCTAGGACGGCAGCGCATGATGAGGACATCTATGCAGGAACTCTTTAAAATGCTCCCAAGTCTCATAGAGAGACTCAGAATCGTATTGAATGAAAGAGGCGATATCCGTACGTAACTTAGCAGTTTTTGACGGGGGGAAATATTTAGTTAAAAAGTGTTTCGTCAATTGGGCCCACGTGGTTATGGATCCTCTGGGAAGAGAAGTTAACCACGCTTTTGCCTTCGTCCGCAGCAAAAATGGAAATAAGCGTAAACGAATGGCGTCGTCAGTAACGCCATTAATTTTAAATGTATCGCATATTTCTAAAAAGTTAGAAAGATGTAAGTTCGGATCCTCATCTGGCAAACCGTCAAATTGTACTGACTGTTGTACCATTTGAATAATGCTAGATTTTATTTCAAAATTATTATTAGCCACTGTTGGGCGCGTTATGCTCGATCCGGTATCTTCCAGATTTGGCATGGCATAATATGCCATGGTCCGTGGCGGGGCCACATCTGGAATTTGATCGGCCATAGGTTCAGTGTACGTATCTCCGACAGACTCTTCGGGAAATTCGAGTAAGTTTTGATCACGAAGTCGGAGGAGCTCGTGAAGAGTGCGCTCGATTTCGGGGTCAAAAGGGATATTTGAATCGTCCGAGGAGTTTCCTCGGGTCATATACTAATAATAAAAATGATATTTTTTTTGGCTTTTTGTAATAAATTTATTTTTAATTTTTAATTTTTTTGTAGATATTTATATATATATATATATATTTTATATATATGATAAAAGTAATAGTAATTCCTTGTTTCAAATAACAACACTAATTGTCTTCGGCAACGGCGCCAAAAACTTGATGATTGCTTCGGATTGCTTCTTTTTAATTGATTTTGGTTAACCTTTATTTGATGAGATTAGATTTCGACGGGTGTTTTTGAAGAGTTTCGCAAGTACTCCTACTTTGAGAAATTAACAGTTATCCTATCAGAAGATAGAAGTAACGGTCTTTTTCTGCTTTCAAAATATTGACGATTACGCCTCGGCTACAACGCCGAATTCTATTGATTTTTAAAATAGAAAAGGAGAGTTTTGCACTAATTTGGTTTGAACAGTTTTTGTTTAAAGTTTAATTTGAACTAATCATATAATAAAGGTAAGTATACCTTATCGTGAGTAATACAAGATATTTTGTTTTAGAAAATATCGAGGTCATATATTTCCGTGGATCGTGTTGACTAAGCTACTTTGAGGAACGAACTATTATTTTATCGGAATAAGTTTTTAGTGAGTGTTTTTAAAAGAAAACAATAATAAGCGTATAACTAGAGTTCTAAACGATGATAGTAATAGCGCCCGATGTCGAATTACCTTGAGACGAAAATAGTCTTTTTTAGAAGTAAAAGTGATGACTTTTCAAAACATTAAAACGGCTTGGCAGTGGAGGTTCCATAATTATGAACGCTCCTCTCTCGAGGGTACGCCCACCTGAGATTATGAATTTTCGACCATCGAATCTTCTTAATACTCGCCTTATGTTGTGAACCCCACTATTGGGTTTTTACTTCCAATTCGGGAGACTTACATCATCCTCTCTCGAGGGTAGAGCGCACTTCTCTTTACCCGAGAGCGATCAGTCCATACGCACGAGCCTCTCGGCTAACTAGTGTACGGAAATAGAAATGAAAACCACACATCGATTATGTGGCTTCACTCAATGTTATTCTCGGGAAAACCTTAAGCGTTAATTATTTTAGAAAGAGATATTTTATTTTTTAGAAAAACTATTTTTGTGTCCCAATGCTCTTCGACATCGTGCGCTAAAGGAAATTAGCCACTCATCGGAATGGAGACGACATTAATAGAAAATACATGTTTAATCATTTTAGCGGATATAAGAGGATAAAAAGAGAAATGAAAAGACTTATATAAAAGCAGTAATAGTATCCGTCCCAACCGTCTTAAACAAGCGCTAAAAAGTTCTTAGCCTCTTATTCAAGATGGGGGTGGTATAGAAATAAAAGACATATAAAAGTGCAGAAATAATATCCGTCCCAACCGCCTTAAATAAGTGCTAAAGTAAATTAGCCTCTTATTCAAGATGGGGGTGGTATATAGCAGTTATATAAAGACTGAAATAAAGCTAAGTTACAAAAAAGAAAAACACTATCTCATAAACTCACGCACTCTACTTGTAATAAAAAGACTGAATCGAAAGAAAGCGATTGAGCGAAAGCGATAAATAAAGCGTTAAAGAAAGAGATAAACTATTTTTTTGAAAGCAATAAACTAAGTTATGAAAGCAATAAACTAAGTTATGAAAGCAATAAAACTATTCTCATACACACACACTAACATAAATAAAAAGGAAGATGATCCAAATGAGAAAACAACATTTTATTTCTAAAAGGCGAAAATTACAAATGAACATAAACTTAATTGCATAAAGAAAACTCACAAGCACTCAAAAGAACATTACAACACTCGAAATTTGGATGGAAAATACTTCAGCCGAGCCCCTATATTTATAGGCAAAATTTTATTTTTACACGCCCTAGGTCACGGGCGTGACTTGGATGTTACGGCCGTGACTTGGATGTCACGGCCGTGACTTAGGGCGTGACATTTGCGCATGCTATAGTGGTCGCATCCGCCATCTTCTGGAAGGTCTGGCCGTCAAACATGGCTGCACACGGGCGTGACCTGCAGTGTCACGGTCGTGACAGTTGGCGGCACATATCTGCTTTAACTGGGGCGTGACGGCTGGCGTGTGCGCTGGATTCTTCGAACGCCTGGACAAAAAGAGTTCGTCGAACGCAGATCGCCGTTCGTCGAACGCTGGACGCTGAGAGGGATTCGTCGAACGCTGAACGCCGTTCGTCGAACGCTGGGGCAGAGGGAGTTCGTCGAACGCAGCTTGGAGAGCTTTCGTCGAATGCAACTCGGAGAGCTTTCGTCGAACGTAGCTCGGAGAGCTTTCGTCGAACGCAGCTCGGAGAGCTTTCGTCGAACGCAGCTCGGAGAGCTTTCGTCGAACGCAGCTCGGAGAGCTTTCGTCGAACGCAGGGGCAGAGGGCATTCGTCGAACGCAGTTCGACTTTCATCGAATGCAGCTTGCCTTTCGTCGAACGCAGATTGAGAAGTTGGCATTTTAAAATTACAATCCCTTAGTTCACGGACGTGACTTGTAGTCACAGGCGTGACTCAGGGCGTGACTTAACAAAAATTGCCAAAATCTGCAAAAAAAAAAACTAAGTTAGTAAGGAAAATAATAAAACAAGCAATTTATTCATTAATTTACATAGAAAATTTACAATATTAATTAAAATTATACTAATACTATACTAAAAATGCATATATTTTATTACTTATCAAGATCCTACAAACTCAGGCTTGTAAAAGCCCTACAAAGAAAGAATAAGAAACACTTCTTTAGCAGGGATGAAGATTGGCTTCTTGGACTTGAAGAGAATGCTTTTGATATTTTCTTGGACATCACAGATTCCTCTTCAATCCTTTCTTCAATCTGGAACAATTCTTATCAGCCGATGTTGCTGGACTGAAACTTAGAGAACACTTGATGAAGATCGTTTAGTTCTTGGGTTCTTGTTCCTTCTTCATGCAGCCTTGATACTGTTCTATTGATTCTTTCATATTCTCTGCATTTCACACTTGTGCAAATTAGGGCAGACACTTATCTCTTTTATATGACTGAGAAGCCGACTAACGGTATCCTATGATGTCCTTTAAGTGTCAGAGGCCCATTCCTTAACGGCACGCGCTGATTGGACCATCAGGCGACGACATTAAATGCACACTGTCCGATTTGAAATATCTTGATCTATCTCGATGACATTTGCAACATATCGACGACAGAACTTGCCATTACACTAATCCATCTTGGACTTGGGCAAATCTTCAAGTTTTTTTCAATCTTCTTTAGAGAACAATATCTCAATGATATAAGATATCTCAGCTGCACTTGCACTTACAATGATATGAATTCATCTTAAAGATGTCATCGTAACCTTGTTGTCAACTTGTTGTCTTTTCGATGATGTCGTTGAAACCATTATGTCTTATCGACGATATCGTTAAAACCATACTGTCTTATCGACGATATCATCTTGTTCACTTTGACGTCTCATCGATATTGTTTTGATCATCTTGACGACAAGCGATTCTTCTTCTGTAAGTTGTATTCACAAGTTCTCACTTAGCCTTCTTGACGACTAGGCTCCTTTACGACAATGTGGTTGACAATGCCGAATACTTTGACTTAAGTCTTCTTAGACCTTACAACGATATCGTTGTGTGATTCTGGTTGACACGACGATACTTGACTTGATTGATTCTTCTTTTTCTTACAACGATATTGTCGTGTGTACTTTGATGTCACAACGATATCATCAAATTGTCCACATTATCTTGATGATAAATGACATGAACTTTCTGCTTATCTCTGAGAGTAATCTCGATGATATATGAGTGCTTATTCGAGGATTTGTCTAGTCCTTCTCGATGATTTTAGACTTAGTGAGATTGGAGAAGTACTTGACACACAAACTATACTTTGTAGTATCCTTGGATTCCTCATGAGCCTTTTCAACAATGTTGCTAGACACTTCAGCAATATCGTAGAGTGTATATTGTTAACACGACGATATTTGCCTTACATGCTTTTACTTGAGCCTTATATATTTTACTTAGTGAATATGATATTCTGACATATTCATGTCATAACAAATGCATATCAAATACAAATTGTACTTATCATTGATTCTGAGCACTTCTTCAAATCAGGAACATTGCTGGGCACTGTTCCCAACAATAATGTCTAATATAGGATTAGATCATATGTCAAAAAAAGTTTTTCACGTTGAGGGATTACAAGGGCAAAACCCTGTTTGGGTGACCATAAGCCTAACACTATATTAGCCAAGCATTTCTATTGTACCTGTCACGTCAAAACTCATGCAAGCATCAAATACAAGATGTTTATTATCTTCTTAATCCCTTCTTCAAATCAGGAATTTTGTGGATAATATTCCTAACAATCTCCTCATATTTGAAGAAGTCTGAACCTTATATGACAATAAACATATAGACCTAAAGTTATAAACAAGATAAAAATACTTAGATTGCAGGAACATTCTAGATTATATAAATAAATATGTTCAGACATTATGAAGTTTAATAATTAGAAAAGTAAGTGCAATTCCACAAAAGTTTAAATCAATCTCTAACGTATTCAGCTCTCTCCAGCAACTTTCCTCTTTTGTCTTTGAAAGTATCTCAGGGGCTTTGGAATGTATCTTGGAGGAGGCGGCCATTTGGATGATTCCTCCTGTGGTTCCTCCTCTTTGCTTCCTGCTTTTCATATTTGCCCCATTCAACTGAACCATAGTATCTGGAGATATTGATGCCTAGCTTTCCAAAGTTCTCCCATGTGTACAAGATGATGGACTTGGACTGAGGGCTCCAAACTTGATAATCAGGTAAGCTTTGTATTTCTACCCTCCTTCTTTGTCTAGCCAATATTTCTTCTTCAGTTGGGACAATCTTCCTCTTGTGAGATGAAGATGGTCCTTCTTGATTAGCTGAAGGAGAATAGTCATAATCATTCCAAGAGTCTGCATAATTGGCTGGAGAAATGTAATCAAAAGCACTTAGTGCTGATTCTAGTTCTGGAGAGTAAGTCCTTGGTGATAAATCCAGGGCCTCCCTAGTGGCAATGGATACCCATACAACTTGTTGAGCAGTTTGATGAGCGATTCTCTTCTCCCCCTTTCTGATTTCTTCAAATACATGTTGGCAGATGGCTTCTTATGAATCAACTATTTTTTGTTCCAACATATTCATTCCTGTTGTCACTGCGCTCCTTGTTTGTAGCAGATGCTCATCCAGCAGTTGACTGCAGAAGTCCGTTCTGTCTAGGATATTTGTCATATCTTCTGTCATGTGGTTGGATGTTTCTTGAAAAGCTAGGTGAAGATTTTTCTCCAGTGGCAACTTGATATTCAACTATTGCTTGTAGGCCTTGGTGAGTCATTTCGTTTTGCTGGGCAGTGGCATCTACAATATTTCCAGCTTTCATGAAAAATGGAGTGTTTGAGCATTCAAATAAAGCATTTCTTCTTGAACACCTGTAATCCTTGCATTAATCTCACTCCTCAGTTCTTGGATTGTCCTGTGCACAAAACCTTCAATTTGGCTCCTTTGATTGCCCAACATGACTTTCATTTGAGCAAGTAAGGAACCATGAGGTACTTCACGTGGTAGTGGAGATTGAAGTTTTGGCTCTTCTGCAACATCACTTTGAGATGGGCCTGTATGAGTCCATAGTCCTCATAGAAGCAATCTGGTCCGGAGGCTTGAGAATTGAGCTTTGGAGTGTTTGGCTCTTCCAACAGACTCTTACCTTTCCATAAAACTGTCTCCATCCCTGTGGAGACTAGTTCTTCTTCTTCCTTTTCTATAATGCTCTTGATGACCTAATTTACTTCTTCCAGGTAAAGGTCATTCTGGGCAGATTCTTATTGATGAGACTCCCCTTCAATCACCTCAGTGATTGACCTTTCACCATCTTCCTGCATCTCAGTCTCTTGGGCAGAGTTTTCAATAAAAAGCTCCCCTCAATTGATGCAATACATTGGGCTACAGATTCATGATGATCTTCTTTTTCCTCCACTACTTCAGTATGTTGGGTGGAGACTTCTTGCTGATCTTATCCTCGATCCATAGTTTTAGTATATTGAGGAGCAAGTTCCAGATGAGCCTCTCCTATATTCTTAATCTCTAACAAAGCATCCACCTTGGACACTTCCATAGGTGCTGAGCTTTCTTCAACTGCTGGGGCTGTGGTTGGGTTCACTTCCCCTGTATGCTCCTCTTCAGCATGTTTGGGGGATTGGATGGGACTTGGAGTTTACTCATTCTTCTTCATTCTTCCCTTCTTCTCTCCGAATTTCTTTGTAGGACTGCCTTCAGTTTTCTTTCTTTCAGCATGATGGGGCTTGGAGCTTTCTCCAGCTTTTTCTGATTTGGGGAATGGCTTTTCCCACCTCTCTATTGTCTTGTAGTCTATTCTCTTTAGGTAGTGCAGAGGTACCTCAAGTGACTCATTGATCTTGTCTCCTAGGCACTTGTATAGGTATATGGAAACAATTCTCGCCATGTTGGGGTTGTTAAGTAGTCTTTTAACTTCTTGAAGAAGATCTGACTCCAATCAATGTTTTTGGTAAGAATGATTGCATTCATAAGGTTGAACATTTCCTTTGATATCCTGTCATGGGAGCCTGGTTTGCATAGGAGAACCTTCCCCACAATATTAGCTAATAATTTCCATGGAGGATTCATGTTGCTCCTTTCTAGTGATCCATATCCTGCTGCTGAGTAATTGCACCATTTTTGGGATGCTTCATGATCTTCCCTAGTTAATTCATCTTCTCCTTTCCTTCAGAGAGGGCTGACAAGTCAAGCAGCCGACTCAAACTTCTGGAAGTTATTCTCAACCTACTTCTAAGTACAAAGGTTTTGAAGTTATTCCTATTTTACTGACATATGCTCTTTTGAAGAGTTCTTCAACACAATCTGACACTATTTTTGCAGGTTTTGATAATAAGGTATCCAACCTTGTCGCACTAAGAAGGAAGATGACATTTTGTATCTCTTCCCGACAATTCATGAAGTCGCCTTTTACCACTTCACAGTCGGTATTGATTTTATCGGAAGGATTCGTCTTTGGCACCATTGAAGATGCATAAGGTTTTTGGAGAGGAAGAGGAGAAAGCTTCTACGGGAAGGAGAGAGCACGAAAGCTTAGGTGCCAACTTTTGGGGTTTTACGACCTATTTATCTTAATAATTTTCATAATTTCTGATTTATTTATATAAAAGGTAGTTGAATAGGCGCTACCTTGTTAAGTAATAAATTGAAGAATTTCCTTTTATGTGGTGTGCTGATATCCTTCCTTGTATATGGCAATTTGTTTCTGTGCATCCCCATTAAGCTGATATTCTTCCCCTTTTGGACTTATCTTCTGCAATCTTTATTAAATGCCTAAAATATACTAAATTACGCACTATAATATTTGTATGGTAGACAAATAATGTAATAAATAGTGTATCGAAAATATATAACTCATAATTTGTAGAACTAGATTATAGGGGATAATTTGACATAAAGGAGAGGCATGAAAATTATTCTAAATTTAACATGCCTAATTCAATTTTGAAGAAATTGAACTTTTGCTCATCTAGAGGCTTGGTGAAAATTATTCTAAATTTAACATGCTTAATTTCAATGTGCTTGGTCCTGCTGTATGACACAGGATTTTTAGCAATTGAAATTGCACTTGCTGAATCATTGAATAATAGAGTTTTACTTAGCTGGATATTATAATCCTATAGTTGATGTTGTATCCAAAGTAATTGGGCACAACAACTTCCAGCAGAGATATATTCTGATTCAGCTGTTGAGATAACCACACTAGTTTGTTTTTTGCTGCTCCATGAAATTAGCCTTCTCCCAAGGAATTGACATGTCCCTAAGGTGATTTTCCTATCTTCCTTGCAGCCTGCAAACTCTATATCTGAGAATCCTATTAGTTCAAAATCATTGCTCCTAGGGTACCATAAGCAAAGACTTGGTATACCCTTAAGGTATCTTAAAATTCTCTTGACAGAAGAGTAGGGAGATTCATTGGGGTTCACTTGATACCTGGCGCAAACATAGGTAGAGAACATAATGTCTTGTCTACTTGGAGTTAGGTAGAGCAAAAATCCAATGATGCATCTGTACTTGGTTTCATCAAAAGGTTTCCCTTTCTCTTCCTAGTCCAGAGACACATTGGAGCCCATTGGAGTCTTCATTGTGGTTGCATCCTCCATTCCAAACTTTTTTTATTAGTTCTTTTGTAAATTTAGTCTGAGAGGTGAATATACCATCCCCAGATTGTTTCACTTGAAGTCCTAATAAGTATTTTAACTCACCCATGCTGCACATTTCAAACTTCCCTTGCATAAGATTGACAAATCTTTTATAGAGGTTGTCATTTATAGATCTAAAGATTATGTCATCTACATATATCTAGACTAGCAGAATCTTGCATCTTATTTCTCTTAGGAAAAATGTTTTATCTATCTTTCCCTTGAAAACTTGTTTTCATTGAGAAAGTTAGATAAGGTCTCATACGAGGCTCTAGGTGCCTATTTTAGGCCATATACATCTTTCTTTAAATAGAAGACATGATTAGGATGAGTTGAGTTGACAAAACCTGGAAGTTGTTCTACATATACTTCCTCTTTCAAATCTCCAATGAGGAATGCAAACTTCACATTCATATGATATAACTTGAATCCTTTGCGAGTTGCATATGCTATAAACAATCTTATGGCCTCCAATCTTGCTAGTGGTGTAAAGGTTTGATCAAAAATCTATTCCTTCTTCCTGTCTATATCCCTTTGCAACTAGCCTTGCTTTATTCTTGATTATGACTCCTTGTTCATCTATCTTGTTTCTGAATACCCACTTTGTTCCAATAATATTGTGTTCATGGGGCCTTGGGACTAACTTCCAGAATTTACACCTTTTGAATTGGTTCAATTCTTCTTGCATAGCCAAGATCCAGGATGGATTAGAGTTGGCTTCTTCCAATTTCTTGGGTTCTACCTGAGACAGAAAGCTCAGGTGGAGCACTTCATTTATAATGCTTCTCCTTGTTTGGACTCCTTGACCTATATTAGCAATAATTTGATTTTGTGGATCATCTCTCAAGTGTATTGTATCAATTGGCATTCTTCCCGCAATCTCTACTGCTATAGGTCCATCTTGTTCCTCAGCTTGCTGTATTCTTTCTGCATTTTCATGTACATCTTCTATTAGACAACTTTCTTTGATTAGAACATCTGGTGAAGTTATCTCACTTTCTTCTTGCTTGTCATTGATGTACAACTTTTCTAGTCTTTGTTCAGTAGCTACAACACTAAGAGAACTAGGTCAACCTTTGTAGATTAGGCTGGTCTCATCAAATACAACATGAATGGATTCTTCTATTACTTGAGTTTGTATATTGAATATTTTGTATGCTATACTGTGGTAGCTATATCCAACAAAAGTACCCTCAAAAGCCATTTCAGCAAACTTGGTTAGATAGTGCTTTCCATTTTTCAGTACATAACACTTACTTCCATGGATCTTGAAGTAGAATAGAGTTGGTTTTCTTCCTTTCACAAGTTCAAAGGGAGTCTTGTTGTAACTTTTATTGATTAATGCCTTATTTTGCACATGGCAAGTAGTGTCGATAGCCTCTGCCCAAAAGTATTCTGGAAGTGAGTAATCACATAGCATAGTTCTATTAACTTCAATAAGGGTTCTATTCCTTCTCTCAGCAACTCCATTTTGTTGAGGAGTTTTAAGAGAGAAAAACTCTTGAAAGATACCTAGCTTTCACAGAGCTTGGTCATGGCTCCTACTTGAAATTGAGTTCCATGGTCACTTTTGGTTTTGGCAATGGAATTGCCCATTTCATTTTGGATTTACCTGACAAAGTAAGTGAATGTATCCAGGGTATCTGACTTTTGCTTAAGAAAGAAAACTTATGTGAACCTAGAATAATCATCAACAATTACAAAAGTATAGACTTTCCATCCTAAGCTATGAATAGGCATGTGACCAAACAAGTCCATGTGTAGTTAGTATAAACATCTAGCGGAATCCTTAACCCAAATTGGTTTAAATGAAGCCTTTATTTGCTTGCCAATTTGGCATGCATGACAAGTACTGTGCTGAATACATTTCCATTAGGGGCCAGCTCTAACCAAATTTTCTGATAAAAGCTTGTTGATAGTCTTATAGTTAATGTGAGCTAGTCTCTTATACCATTGCACACAGATACTTGCCCTATTCCTAGCTATAAGACATAAACGAATTTGAATTTACACATAGAAAGTTAAGACAATAAATATTTCCACTCCTAGTGCCAGTTAGTACAATCTCTTTAGATTTCTTAATTTGGCACTCATCCTTGTGGAATACAATCACATAGCCAATATCACACATTCAATTTATGCTGATCATATTGTGCTGCAATCCTTCTACATAAGCTGCCCTTGTGATAATGGCTATATCTTTGAGATCTTACCATAGCCATTAGTCTTTCCTCTATCAGATCCTCCAAAAATGACTTTTGGACCATCTTCTATTGAGGAGTATTCAGTTAATAAGCTTCTTGTTCCAGTCACGTGCCTAGAACATCCACTGTACAAATATCAGATAGGGGTGTGGTTGGTCTTTGGACATATCTGCAAAAAGAGAATCATTTTTCTTAGGCACTCAAATCTTGTTGGGTCCTAGATTCTTGTTAGCATGAAAGACTGTATGCATCTTTTGACCACTCTGAAATGCATTATGGACTATTCCAAATTTGGATGCTGGCTTGCCTTTGGCTCCTCTTAACATTATTGGATTATACCAACAGTTAATGACAAAGTGACCAACTTTTCCACATCACCAACATTCAAATTTGTTGTATCTTCTCTTAGTGCTCATGACAGGAATTGAACAGCTCTTCCTATAATTGGTAGGATATCTGAATGGTACTGCATGTGAATCTTTGTAAGGCATATGGTGATGTGCTGATTGTGTATTAGATTGCACAACCGCATCCTTGCCCTTCCTTGTAGACCACGTTTTAGATGCTTTTTCTATGCCCTTGACTTTGGTGTTAGCACCAAACACAAAGGGCCACGCTCTTTCGGTTCAATCTCTTCATGAGCTCTCTTGAAGGCACTTTTTCCATTATGCATTTTCTTGTTCCACTTGTGGAGCATTCATTTTTCCATTGTCCATAAACACTGTCTTGGTCATAGCTATTAGAGGCTAATAGAATCTTTTGAAAGATGGTTGGATGCATTTGTGTTTTTCCCTTGACATCAACCTTCTCCTCCCCCTTTTTCTCATATCCTACACCACTTTTGTATAGTGCTGAGAAGCTATCAATAATTGGAAGAATGGTCTCTGTCTTGGATAACTTATCCACTAGCTTCCTCTCTTTGAGGAGCTCTTCTTCCAATTTTGTAATGGTTCTTTCTTTTTGAACCAAAAGATCAACTTGAAAATCAATCATTTTCTTGAACTCAATTATCTTAGAGTTCATCTGATATATTTTGTCTAGCTTCTCATCAAGTTGAGACTTCAAGGGTTTGAGATGATCAATCTCCTTATCCTGCTTCTTAGCAAGCTTTCTGCTCCTCTTTAATGCCTCAAGGAGAAGATTGTACTCCTCAACCATCTCATCAAACTTGTTCTTAGATTTAGAGTCATTCTCATCGTTGTGTGATCGGTCTGACTCTGACTCAGCATCAGTCTCATAATCAGATAATGTAAATGTAGTTTTGCTTTTTTTACCTCATCAGGATGGGAATCATCCTGATCTTCCCCTTCAGTCATAGACATGAGCCCACATCTGTCATTATCTTCATCTGTGTCAGAATAAGATAGTGACAGTGGTGTTCTGTTGTTTGTCCTGTCAGTAGCTTGCTCTATTTCTTCTGTTAGTGGGATCATCCCGTCATAGGCTTCCTCTTTACTAGATTTAGAAGTTCTTGAGTCACTGCCACTTAAGGTCTTTTCCTTCTTTGATAAGAGACTCTTTTCAGACCTTTTGTTTGAGTGATACTTATTTTCTTCAGACTTGTTGCTATGCTTTCTCTTTGATTGGCAATTAGCAATCATATGCCCTGATTTCATATACCCAAGGTAAATAGTGTCATCTGAAATGAATTATTCTATTTAGATTAATACCTATCCCTTTTGGGGTCTCTTCTTGATTTGTCTGAATTACTGTGATGCTTTTTGGAGTTGGGGGAAAAGGGTTTGCTCTTCCATTGTTTCCTTCTACTCAACATCTTCTTCAGCTGTCTTGTGAATAAGGCTATGTCTCCATCAGACAGCTCTTCTTTAGAAGTGTTGGGTTTAGATTCTTCTGAATTACCTACTCTTCTGGGAGCGAATGAGGCCTTCTTTTTCCCTCTTCTAGAGCTCTCAACTTTTAAGGCAACTCATTTTTCTTTGACATCTCCTTCTTCACTTTTCTTGGTATTCAGGTGTAATTCATGGGACAATAATTTCCCAAACTGATTTTATGGCCAAATATTACCCAGATTTCTCATTTCTCTTATAACACATATCTTAATATCCCACTCCTTGTTGAGAGATCTAAAGAACTTGTTATCGAGTTCATAATTAGTGAATGTTCTTCCATAGTTTTCATTCCATTCACTATCATGAAGAATTTCTCATAGTAGTCAACTACGATGACTTTTTTTTCTTGCCTAAAGGCTTTATACTCTTGATTCAATAGGGACTTTCTGTCATTCCTTACTTCCTCTGTACCTTCCATGTACACAATCAAGGTGTCCCACATTTCTTTTGACATTTGACAGTGAATAAGGTTCTGAAATGTGGAGTCATCAATGTCACTAACTAAAATGTTTTTAGCACTTTTGTCCATAATTGACAAGATGACCTCATCCTTTATCATCTCTGAGAGTTTCTTTGACACTTTCATATTTGCATTAAAATTTGAGACCTTCATGGGGATGAAAGGTCCCTCTTCAATGGTGTTGAATATCCTAGGGTCAGAGGCCTCCATGTACAGTTTAACCATTTGTTTCCATATACCAAAGTTTTCTGTTTTACAGATAGGAAGCTTTATATAACTTAATTCCTTATAGTTCTCTCTAGAAGACATGATGCTTTTAGACTTGTAACCATTTAATTATCTTGTTCAGCTGTGATGATTTTTGAACAACCTCGCTCTAATACCACTTGAAAGACAAGAGTTGTTGTCTAATCACTTAGAGGGGGTGCATAAGGTTTTTAAAAAATTTATGCTTTCTTTTTAATTATCTACTTGTATGCACAAGAAAGGAATACATAAGCACAATCCATAGAATAGTACACTATGATGTATAGTGGTTCCCCAATTATGTGTACATCCACTTTTCCCTTTCACCTATCTAGCAGAGTGCTAGATTAGGCCAACTCCTCCAATTTTCTCAGATCAAATGATCTTACACTCAGAGTCCTTAACTCCTACAACTCAGGAAAAATAGTTCCCTACCTTATACCTTTGACACGAGGTCCTACAACTCAGATCTTTGAATACAAGATCCTACACTCCGACCAAAAACAGTCCGACCTCAATCTCTCCAACAAGAGATCTACACTCAGATCTTATCAAAGACCCTACCTCAGATCACAATGATCCTACAGCTTAGATTCTCAATGAGATCCTACAACAAACTCAAATCCAAAAAGGATCCTACAATTATAAAGAGTTTATACAAAAACATTAGTCTTTAATAGAAGCTCTGTAAAAAGCTTCTTCTTCCTCAATTAACCTTTGACTGTATCTGCTTGAAATGGATTTGGCTGGAACAAGAAGACTTACTTCAGATAGGAATGTTATTCAATAAAATAATAGTTCTTGTTGAGCCTTGGAAGAACTCTTCTTTGATTTGGAGTGATAATAGACTTGACAGAATTTTATAGTTTGTTCTCTGCAAAATACTTGCACAAAAAATCTTGTTTAGTATTTGCACGTGTGCCTTCTTTTTAAAATGTATGCATATCTGTATCTTGAACATTTTTCATATCCCTTTATATAGAGGACTAGATCGGAAGGGGCCTTGTTACAGAATAGGAAAGCTCCAATGACTATAAATTTCCTCTAAGGAAGGTCCTTTAAAAGATTGTAATCTGAAATCAATATGTATAATCTATTTCTTCTTAAAGCACCTTAATTATTGCAGCAGAAAGCAGAATTAAATTCAATTTGAATGTCTGCGCAATTTGTGGCTTGATTTTAGCATAAGGCCGTTTGAGCACGCTTCTGGGGGATAATATAGTTTATCCAGTTAATATAATTTTTCAGCACATGTAGTCAATAAAATCCTTCAGTACTCATAGTCATGATTTAGTCAACAATCTCCATCTTATAAGCATAACCTCAAGTAATCCAAACTTGAGCAATCAATCCTGGAAGTATACTTCTGTCACAGTCTTGACGATGCAGTCGATAAAAGATGTAGTCTTCCAGTTAATACAGTGGACACATAGCTTAACTATCTAGTCGTTGTAGTCGACAAATTACTAAACTGTCTTGTCGATGCAGTCGATATTTTCCTTAGTAATTCAGTCAATGCAATCGATATTTTCCTTAGTCATTCAGGCGATGCAGTTGACATTTGACTTAAACTAAACTTTGCTTCTTCCTTCAATTTCTTTTATCCATGCTCTTTTCCCTTATGATAATGACATGTCTAATATAAGATTAGATTATAGGTCAACATAAGTTTTGCACCTTGAGGGATTACAAGGGCAAAACCCTGTTTGGGTGACCATAAGCCTAACACTATATTAGCCAAGCATTTATGTTGAACCTATCACATCAAAACTCATGCAAGCATCAAATACAAGATGTTTATTGTCATCTTAAGGCCTTTTTCAAATCAGGAATCTTATGGACAATATTCTCAACAATGCGCCCGGGCATAAAATGCGGGCATGACAAAAATTGTGCTTTAAAGAGGAAAATACTCGCTCAGGCAAAAAATGCTAACCCGGGTGAAAAATGCGCGACCGTGCGAAGAATGCGCACCCACGCAAAAAATGCGTGCCCGGGAGGAATATGCGTGCACGGGCTGAAAATGCGCGCCCACGCTGAAAATGTGAGCCTGGGCTAAAAATGTATGGTCGTGCAAAAAAAAAATGCGCGCCAGCGCGAGGAACGAGTGTCCGCGCGAAAAATGCGTGCCTGGGCAAAAAAAGCACGCCCAGACGAAAAAATGCGTGCCCGAAAGAAAAATACGCGCCCGTGCGAAATATGCGCATCTAAGATGAAAATACGCACCTGGGCTAAAAATGCGCGCTCGGGGGAAAATGCAAGCCCGAGCAAAAAATTCATGCCTAGGCAAAAAATTCGCTCCCCGGCGAAAAATGTGCGCCCCGGGGAAAATGCGCGCCCTAAAAAAAATTCGTGCCCCGACGAAAATTGCGCTCTAGGACGAACAACAGAGTTGGCATCGAGGTCTTTTTAAGAGAGTCGGGGCACATTAGTAAGGGTGGGAATTGCAAATGAAGACCTCATGAGGTCAGAATTGAGGTAGACGTGTTTCCTCTATAATCAATTCTTATGAGAATTGAAATGAATTCCAATTCTGAGGTAATTTTATGGTCGTCGAACGCTGGAATTGGAATTGTCAATTGAATTCCAATTCCAATGCTCAAATTATGACTTAACGAACAGACCCTAATAGAAATGGTTCGATCCATGCTTCTACACAAAAATATGCCAAAGCAATTTTGGGGTGAAGCAGAAGCCATGACCGTGCACATTCTGAACAGTGTTCCTACAAAAGCAATTAAAAAATCAACTCCATATGAATTGTTGCATAACAAACAACCATAGCTAGGCCATCTCAAGACCTTTGGATGCATAGATTTTGCTCATATACTCAAATAAAAATGGATAAACTTAATCAAACAAGTGTGAAGTGTATTTTTCTGGGCAACAATGAAATCAACAAAGCATATAGACAACTTAAACCAATTAATCAATACCTGATAATGTCAAGAGATGTTCTTTTTCATGAGGAAGAAAGTTGGAATTTGGCATCAGACAAGGAGGAGAATGGTAGTCTAACTCCTGGCATCATGGTTGAGCTCATGATGAACCCCCCTCCAAGTGACCAAGGCATCACCAAACCATGAAGAGGCAGAAATGCCCTCTTTCCCCGAGTCTCTTGAATCATCACTGCCCCAACGAACTAATCCCTTCAAGAAATATATGATAACACAGATGTTGTGATGTATCGTTATACACCATCAAGCTATGAAGAGGCAGCAACTCAAGAAGATTGGAAAACAGCTATGAATGAAGAAATGAACTTAATAGAAAAAATATCACTAGAGCTTGGTTCCCAAACTAGTAAACAAACTTATTATTGGACTTAAGTGAACTCTAACAGAGGAGGTTTATGTCGAACAGCCTGATGGCTATCAGAAAGAAGAAAAAGAATATCATGTTTACAAGCTGCACAAAGCCCTGTAAGGACGCATGCAGTCCCCCATGCATGACATTCTAATATTTCAGCTTACTTCAATCAGGAAGGACTCATAACAAGAAAAATTGAGCCCTCCCTCTTCTGTTGGGTTTTCTATAAACAACACATCACATACGCGCAGCGGAAAAAAGAAACAAAAACAACCAAAAATAGTTACAGGATCTTGCGATTTCATGAATCTAGAAATAAAAGAGCAACACATTGCAATATACCTGAAAGGGATTGAGTCAAGACTCAACCAAGTTGATCCAAAAGCAGATCCAAAACTATGTGGCTGAGTTTCAAGCACAGAGAGTGTATTCGTGCCTCTATAACAGTCCACACGAGCGAAGGAGAACCCCAAGCCTCTTGTCGAACAAGATTTGGGTTGGAGAAGAAGTGCCCTCAGCATCTCCCACAGATTGCTAGATCCAAAAAGGGAAGAGGCGCTGATGGCCGATGGGATCTCGCGGAAAAAACCCTCGCAGAATAGTTCCGCCTCTATCTCAGATAAAGATCCTTAAGGAAAACCTAATCGGTTCCCTATTTATACCCAGGGGCATAAAATAGTATATCTGCAGACCCCAGCAATTAATATGAGTATTCTATGTGCATCGCCATGATCACTGAATATTGTCGAGATGATCTTGACGATATCATCTTGATGACCTATATCGTCTTTGTTGAAACCAGAGAACTGGTCTCGACGTTCGAAAGGGGGATGCAACTAACCCTTACTTGACCTGAGCTAGAACCCATGACTGGTTGCTAAGAACTGGAGGATCCTACCCTTGAAGAACACCTGAGTCCACAAATGGACCCCTTAAGCTGCAACGTGGAGGTATCCCACACACCCGGAAGCTCACAAGGAACTTCCCCTCCCAAGCCAATACTGAGCCTGGGCACCTTGGAGGGCACTAAAGCTCACCTCACCACCAACCTTCACTGACAAGGTGGGGAGGGGGTACTGTTTGATCACAAGACACATGCGAGGGAGTGGGGGTAGAGACCAACATCCCTTCCCAAGGTGCCCATGGGGGTCTATTTATAGTCTTCCCAAAATTGGGCTGCGGATAGCAAAAATTCTGCTATCTGCAGCTCAATCACGAACCTGAATGATCAAAACAGGGGGAGGGGTGAGTGGAGGACGAGACGTCCACTCCCCCCTCACCGGGGATCAAACGAGTGTACCGAGGTCCACCGCCCTGACTGGGCGAGTGGACCTTACAGTCCACTCAACCCACCAGGCGAGTGGACCCTTGGTCCACTCGCCCAGCTGCACGGGGCGAGTGGACCACAGGTCCACTCGCCCATACCCTTGGGCGAGTGGACCCATGGTCCACTCACCCCCCCCCCCCCACTCGAGCGAGTGGACCAATGGTCCACTCACCCGGGTCCTTGGGCGAGTGGACCAAGGGTCCACTAGCCTGGGGTCTTGGGCGAGTGGACCCAAGGACCACTCATCTAAGGAGGTCTACCCCCTCCCCCCCTGGGCCTTCTCTTTTTGGTCTTGACAGCCTCCGATGGTTCGGTCTGCTACATCACGGTCACCCTCTCTACCACGACCTCATTCGTGTTGGGTCACACCGACTCAGAAAATATGAGGGTTGTACAAAATCCCCGCTCTTTTTGAGCTTGCCTTAAGCTCGGAAAGAAAGTCCAACCCACCTATTTTACGAGTAGGTGGGACCTTAGGGGAATCCACAATGGGCCCTGCCCACGGGATACTCGCGCCGAGCTTTTCAGCTGAACTTAACTTGAGGCGGAATACGAACCTTTCTCCACTTAACAACCCTCCTATGAGTCGAGCTCAACTGGAGGTGGGGAAAGCTCAACACCTTAGGTCGAACTAAACTCGACCTGAGGTGGAGGGCAAAACCTTTCTCCACATAACAACCCTCCTGTGAGCCGATCTCAACTGGAGGTGGGGAAAGCTCAACACCTTTGGTCGAACTAAACTTGACCTGAGGTGGAAAGCAAAACCTTTCTCCACTTAACAACCCTCCTGTGAGCCGATCTCAACTGGAGGTGGAGAAAGCTCAACACCTTAGGTCAAACTAAACTTGACCTGAGGTGGAAGAAAAACTCAACACCTCTTTTCAAGCCGAACTCGACCTGAGGTGGAAGACAAACCTTTCTCCACTTAACAATCCTCCTCTGAGCCGAGCTTAACTGGAGGTGGAGAAAACTCAACACCTTAGGTCGAACTAAACTTGACCTGAGGCGGAAGAAAAACTCAACACCTCTAGTCGAGCCGAACTCGACCTGAGGTGGAAGGCAAACCTTTCTCCACTTAACCCTCCTGTGAGCCGAGCTCAACTGGAGGTGGAGAAAGCTCAACACCTTAGGTCGAACTAAACATGACCTGAGGTGGAAGAAAAACTCAACACCTCTAGTCGATCCGAACTCGACCTGAGGTGGAAGGCAAACCTTTCTCCACTTAACAACCCTCCTGTGAGCCGAGCTCAACTGGAGGTGGAGAAAGCTCAACACCGAAGGTCGAACTAAACTTGACCTGAGGTGGAAGAAAAACTCAACACCTCTAGTCGAGCCAAACTCGACCTGAGGTGGAAGGCAAATATTTCTCCACTTAAAAACCCTCCTGTGAGCCGAGCCCAACTGGAGGTGGAGAAAGCTCAACACCTTAGGTCGAACTAAACTTGACCTGAGGTGGAAGAAAAACTCAACACCTCTAGTTGAGCCGAACTCGACCTAAGGTGGAAGGCAAACCTTTCTCCACTTAACAACCCTCCTGTGAGCCGAGCTCAACTGGAGGTGGAGAAAGCTCAACACCTTAGGCCAAACTAAACTTGACCTGAGTCGGAAGAAAAACTCAACACCTCTAGTCAAGCCGAACTCGACCTGAGGTGGAAGGCAAACCTTTCTACACTTAACAACCCTCCTGTGAGTCGAGCTCAACTGGAGGTGGAGAAAGCTCAATACCTTAGGTCAAACTAAACTTGACCTGAGGTGGAAGAAAAACTCAACACCTCTAGTCGAGCCGAACTCAACTTGAGGTGGAAGGCAAACCTTTCTCCACTTAACAACCCTCCTGTGAGCCGAGCTCAACTAGAGGTGGACAAAGCTCAACACCTTAGGTCGAACTAAACTTGAACTGAGGTGGAAGAAAAACTCAACACCTCTAGTCGAGCTGAACTCAACCTGAGGTTGAAGGCAAAGCTTTCTCCACTTAACAACCCTCCTGTGAGTCGAGCTCAACTGGAGTGGAGAAAGCTCAACACCTTAGGTCGAACTAAACTTGACCTGAGGTGGAAGAAAAACTCAACACCTCTAGTCGAGCTAAACTCGACCTGAGGTGGATGACAAACCTTTCTCCACTTAACAACCCTCTTGTGAGCCGAGCTCAACTGGATGTGGAGAAAGCTCAACACCTTAGGTCGAACTAAACTTGACCTGAGGTGGAAGAAAAACTCAACATCTCTAGTCGAGCCGAACTCGACCTGAGGTGGAAAGCAAACCTTTCTCCACTTAACAACCCTCCTGTGAGCCGAGCTCAACTGGAGGAGGAGAAAGCACAAAACCTTAGGTCAAACTAAACTCGACCTGAGGTGGAGGAAAAATCAACATCTTCCCAAACCAACTGGGGGCGGAGAACCAGTCCACGTCCTAGGTGCTTACCTCACCTGGAGGCGAAGGAACTCAACCATTTTACCAAAGCAACTGAGGGAAGAGAACCAGTCTACGTCCTAGGTGCTTACCTCACCTGGAGGCAGAGGAACTCAACCATTTTACCAAAGCAGCTGGGGGCAGAGAACCAGTCCACATCCTAGGTGCTTACCTCGCCTGGAGGCGGAAGAACTCAACCATTTTACCAAAGCAATTACCCTTTATGAAGTCTTACCTGCAGCGAGTCCACCCGATGAGCCTCCCATTTGCCGACATTACTGAGCCCGGTGAATGGTCTCTATTCAGGGATCTTACCAATTGGAGGCAGAAGTACCCGTCCGTGTCCTAGGTGCTTTGATCACCTAGAGGCAGAGGAACTCAATGCCTTCCCAATCCAATTGGAGGCGGAAGTACCCATCTACGTCCTAGGGGCTTAACTTACCTGGAGGCAGAGGAACTCAACACCCTCCCAATCCAGTTACCAAGTAGCAAGTCGACCTGATGAGGCTCCCATCTGCCGGCATGACTGAGCCCGGTGAATGGTCTCTAGTCCGGGATCTTACCGATTGGAGGCGGAAGTACCCGTTTGCGTCCTAGGTGTTTACCTCCACCTGGATGTAGAGGAACTCAACACCCTCCCAATCCAGCTACCAAGTAGCAAGTCGACCCGATGAGGCTCCCATCTGCCGGCATGACTGAGCCCGGTGAATGGTCTCTAGTCGGGGATCTTACCGATTGGAGGCGGAAGTACCCATCCGCGTCCTAGGTGCTTACCTTCACCTGGAGGCAGAGGAACTCAACACCCTCCCAATTCAGCTACCTAGTAGCATGTCGACCCGATGAGGCTCCCATCTGCTTGCATGACTGAGCCCGGTTAATGGTCTTTAGTCGGGGATCTTACCGATTGGAGGCAGAAGTACCCATCCGCATCCTAGTGCTTACCTTCACCTGGAGGCAGAGGAACTTAACACCCTCCCAATCCAGCTACCAAGTAGCAAGTCGACCCGATGAGGCTCCCATCTGCCGGCATGACTGAGCCCGGTGAATGGTCTCTAGTCAGGGATCTTACCGATTGGAGGCAGATGTACCCATCCGCGTCCTAGGTGCTTACCTTCACCTGGAGGCAAAGGAACTCAACATACTCCCAATACAGCTAACAAGTAGCAAGACGACCCGATGAGGCTCCCATCTGTCGGCATGAATGAGCCCGGTGAATGGTCTCTAGTCGGGGATCTTACCATAGGTGTTACGTGAAACCTTTTCATTCATCATCGAGGAGTTACCTGTTTATTATAACGCGCCTCCCTGAGCCTACTTGGCCACATGCAACCCTGTCCATCTTCTTCATCGTCCCCTCCATTCCTTTTCATCTTGCTCCTGGTCCTTCCGGGTAAAGCTGTCTCCCCTCTTCCGGGGCTCTACTTTCCTCCCTTACCTCCAGAAACTCTAGGCAAGTGGCTATCACGTGACCCTCTTGCTGATGCAAGTCACAGTATGGCAGTGCCAGCATCCTTGCTCCATTCCCTACACGACCCCTCTTCCTTTTTCCTCTTTTTCGGCCAATCGACATGGCCTGCAGGGGTTGGGGTTGCAATGGCCTTGGGTCCGGTTGCCACCCTATTGTGTCGAATTGTCCCTGCCCTCCCTGAAAGTTCTCTCTCCCATGGAAATGACCTCTATCTTGGCCTTGAGGGGATCCTCCTGGTGGCCTCCAGGTTGGACGGGCGACTGGTGGTTGAAACCCCCAGCCTTGCTCCTGCCCAATGGGGGGGTCCCTGATGCCTCTGACTTCCTGTTTCCTCCTTCCTCTTCCCTCCTTGCTCTTTCTTTTCTTCCTTCTTCTCCTCATCCGTCCATTTGCCTAACTTTACCACGAGCTCCTGGTTGGTAGCCTGGCACTCGATTTCTCGAGCAGCTTGCTCCATCAGCTCCTCGAAGGTCAGAGGGGGGTCTCGAGTGAGGCTCATCCTGAACATCCCCTGATGTAGCCCGAGGATAAAGGCTGACTGCAAGGTGTGCCTACGCACCTCATTGATGAGGAGGATTTCTTCCTGGAATCGGTCGACGTAGTTCCCCAACGTCTCCTTCGGCTTCTGTTGAATCAAAGGGCCTCCGCCCCCTTCTTCTTCTTCCTCGGGGTGGAGAACCTCAGCAAGAAGCTCCGGCACCGGTCCTCGAAGCTGAAGATGGTACCTGATGGGAGCTGGTGGAACCAGTCTCTCGCCTTTCCCTTGAAAGTGATGGAGAAGAGCTCACACCTAAAAGAGTCCATCATCTGCCTGATCGAGACCATGTCTTCAAACCACTGGGGGTGCTGAAGAGGGTCGTCCTTCCCTGCGCAGTTAGACATGTCCGGTTCGCTGAACCCATTTGGAATGGGAGCCGAGGTGATCATCTCGCGGAAGGGACTCCCCCATCCTTCCTGGCGAATCGAAGGCATTCTCTCCACTTCCCCACTAGGGTAGCCGGTCCCGGGAGAGCTGTTGAAAAGCACTCTCGCTTGGAGACCCGAGCCCTCCCCTGTGGTTGGCTCCTTCCCTTGTCGATGTGCTTGCTCCACCTCCATTGGAAGGGGCGAGGCAAGCATGGGTGCGGGTGGTGTTGAGGATTCGTTGTGAGGGGGGAGTGCGACCCACAAGAGCTCCAGGATCGTCTTCCTGAACTCGTCAAAATCACTCTTCTTCACGTACTCACGGGTAGGGGGCGAGTTCCCCAGCTAATCGCTTCCAGCCATGAGAGTTGTTCAGGGCTTTCTGAACTAGCTGCTTCCACACTCACCACACCAGAATGTTGAAACCATAGAACTGGTCTCGATGTTTGAAGGGGGATGCAGTTATCCCTTACTTGACCTGAGCTAGAACCCCTAACTAGTTGCTAAGAACTGGAAGATACTACCCTTGAAGAACACCTGAGTCCACAAACGGACCCCTTAAGCTACAACATAGAGGTCCCACCACACACCCGGAAGCTCACAAGGAACTTTCCCTCCTAAGACAATGCTGAGCCTAAGCACCTTGGAGGGCACTAAAGCTCACCTCACCACCAACCTTCACTGACAAGGGGGGGGGGGGGGGGGGAGGGGGTAGTGCTTGCTCACAAGACACATGCGAGGGAGTGGGGGGTAGAGACCAACATCCCTTCCCAAGGTGCCCATGGGGGTCTATTTATAGACTTCCCAAATTGGTCTGCGAATTGCCAAAATTATGCTATCCGCAGCTCAATCACGAACCCGAACGATCAAAATAGGGGGAGGGGTGAGTGGAGGATGAGACGTCCACTCCCCCCCTCACTGGGGGGTCAAATGAGTGGACCGAGGTCCACCACCCTGACTGGGTGAATGGACCTTACGGTCCACCCAACCCACCGGGCGAGTGGACCCTTGGTCCACTCGCCCAGCTGCACGGGGCGAGTGGACCACAGGTCCACTTGCCCATACCCTTGGGCGAGTGGACCCATGGTCCACTCGCCCCCCCCCCCCCCCCCCCCCCCCCCTCCCACTCGGGCGAGTGGACCAATGGTCCACTCGCCCAAGTCCATGGGCGAGTGGACCAAGGGTCCACTCGCCCGGGGCCTTGGGCAAGTGGACCCAAGGTCCACTCATCTAAGGAGGTATGCCCCTCGGGCCTTCTCTTTCTAGTCTTGACGACCTCCGATGGTTCGGTTCGTTGCATCATAGTCACCCTCTCTACCACGACCTCATCCGCATCGGGTCACACCGACTCGGAAAATTTGAGGGTTGTATATTCTTGACAGTCAAGACGACATAGTCTTGATGACCTATATCGTCGAGATGACCTGTATCATCGAGACGATCTCGACGATACCATCTTAATTCCTAAAATATCGTCTTGACAGTCAAGATGATATCCCTCAGCACTCGACGATATATCATAGGTGATAGTCGGTCATATCGTCGTGATCGCTCAACGATATTCGCAATATTGTTTTGATTATCTCGACGATACATGCAATGTCATCTTAAACACATGTCAACATGGTCCATAAAATATTCATAATATCTATGGAACATTTAGCCGACTCTATCTAACTCCAATGAGTCATAGGATTGGTCCTTCACTCATATCCAATATGAGCAAGGCCAACACAATGAGACTAACTGATTGATTGCTTTGAGATCACCTTAGAAATACCAACATCTTCATAAAACATGAACCTGACAATCAGAAGGCCATCATTTTTCTTTATATCGATGACCTCCTGATCACTGGAGGATCTGATATGACCATCAAAATGGTCAAGGAAAAAATGAAAGAGAGGTATGATATGACTGATCTTGGATATGTAAAATTCTTTCTTGGCATGCATGTGAAGCAAGACAATGGAGGTTTCTTTCCCTCTGATAGTTTATAGGTTAGTATTCTAATTCACCTAGAGGGTGGGGGGGTTAATAGGCCTCTACTGTTTTTACTTAATTATTGCTAGCAGTTAATGAGTAGTAAATAAAAAGTCAAGCAAACACAGAAAGCACACAGTTGTTTATAGTGGTTCGCCAAGACAGTGTGTCTATGGGTAATCCACTTTCCCTCTACACCTTACTAACATTGAGTTAGATAAGGCAAACTCCTCCAATCTCAGCTCAAAGAGCTTACAACACAGATCCCTCAGGATCTCTCAGGTTTAATCCAAACCCTACCTCAGGCCTAACATCTATACTAACTCAGAGAGCTCCCAGATCACCTTTATCTCCAACCTCAGGCCTATCAAGAAGCCCCACTTCCCAGGCAAAACTCCATACAGCTCAGGCTCAATAGCCTTACCAAACTCAGGCTCAACAGCCCTACAGCTCAGGTTCAGCAACCCTACAAACTCAGGCACAATGCCTTATAAGCTCAGAACTACACAATTCCTATAATGAGCAGTGGACAAACTTGATTTGATGTCTTCTGTTGATTATGCACAGCTGATGCAATCTTGAAGCTGGGCTGAAAGTAATCTTCAGTTCTGCTCCTAACTGATCCTTCTCTTCAGTAGATAAGAAATGATTACCTTGCTCTTCAGAATAGAAGAGCTTTCCTCTCTCCTTGTATCTTCTTCTAGGTTCAGTAAGCTGAAGGAGAGATAGCTCTTGAAAGCCATCAATGGAACATTAATTGCTTTCACACTTTTTAGCGCAACAACAGGTCCTTCTGAAAGTGCCCTAAGTTGTTCTTTTATACTTCATTTATCTTCAACGGATTATAGAAAGAGCCCTGGCACTTTGGAATAGGATAGAACACTTTATCTTCCCTTTATAGCTATTTGCGCCAAAAGAAAATCCCGCCAGTGTCGTCTTCCTGATTTGAATCTGTCTCAGCGGTTGGGCTGAGACAGTCTTCCATCTCAGTGGTTGAGTTGTCTTGGTCCCAGTGGATCCGCTGAGACAGATTGTCTTCTCAGCAGATTTTGTTTATCTGCAGCTCAGCTGAGGCAGACCCCTTCTCAGTGGCTCCTGGCCTTGTCTCAGCGGTTCTGCTGAAACAGTGAGTTCTTCTCAGAGGTTCAAACAGTGAACCACACACATTATTCCAATCCTTGGAATATTTAAACCCTGCTCAGTCATGATGCAAAATTGGGTTTATCAAATACAATATGTACTTAGCATTGTGAGTGATGCCTCTTCAAATCAAGGGAACATTGAGGTCAATATTCCCAACAATCTCCCCCTATTTGAAGAAGGCAGAACATCCCCAATGCTAAGTCACATAACCATAAAAAGAACTTATCATGAAAATGTTTCACATAGCATTCATGATATCATAACATGTAAATGTTAACATTAATTTGGCATTATAGATAATGTCATGACAGATTATTTTCATGGCAACATAACAACAACATTGTTTATCAAAACAATAAAATTGTTAACTATTTATGTCTATGCATCACAAAATATATAAAGCAATAATAGTGAATAACATTAAACTTTGACTAGGGTTAGCCTACAAAACAAACTATCAATTTCAACAGAAATTACATTTTCATTGCTGCTAATATGTTGATACATAGTTCAAATTATAATTTGATTTACTGAAAAACTAAATACATCAAATTAAGTTCTTCTTCTCTTGGAACTTTCAGCCTTGTCATCAGCAACCTCCTTCCCTTTAGCAGTAGCAGCTATCTCAGCTAGCTTCTTCTTATTTTCTTGCCACTTGAAATACAAGTATGGCTTTGGAATGTATTTGGAGGGCATCCTTCTTGGATTGTTCTTTCTCACTAAATTTTCCTTGAAGATTCTGTCTCTTTGAGTGTTCCTTTCTAGATGCCTAATCCACTCCTCAGCTGGATAGATTCTATCAATATCCTTGCAGACCTGGCCATGGCTTAGCTAGGCATTCATGATTATGCTCTTGGAGTCCTCGCTCCAATATTCAAAATCTGGGTCTTTTCCCTGCTCTTCCCTTTGCTTAGCCATATATTCTTCAGCTAGCAATACTCCTTCTCTCTTTATCCTTCTAGCCAGTTGAGCATCTTGAGATATCTTGGCCTATCCTTCAAAATCAAAATATTCTTGTAGTTATCCAGTAAGGGCATATTTAGGGCTATCCTTGTTCCTTATAGCACTTGGAGAGCCAATTCAGATATGGTCTCAGCATTGGCCACCTCTCCCTTTTTGGCTTCTTCAACCACTTTGGCTTCTTTGGTATGGGAGGCAGCTGCTACAGAACCTGAAAGTGTTTGGAAGGCATTCTCCAAATCAGACTTTAGATCATCCTTCATTTTCTCTTCCTCTCCAATTATTGTAGTAGTTATTTTCCATACAAAGTCTTCAATGTGATTGGAGGCTTTTTCTATGACTTCATCTGCTTTGCTCACATAGTTCTTTACATAGGACATGTCTTGCTCAAACAGTTAAAGATGTTTGTCCATTGATCTCAGATGAGAAACTACTGACTTTTCTGCCAGATCAAACCATTTAGTCATTTGCTTATTAAGGAAGGCAGTTTCTTCCTTAATCTCTTTTACTTCAGCCATGACTTCTTCTCTTATAGACATGATTGAAATAATTCTTCATAGAATTCATCTAACCTTCAATTAATAGGCTGATTGAGTTGATGAGCAGATCATGTGAGATTGCTGATGTGGAGGGGACATCAGGTACTATATCAAGCTCCCCCACAGCCTGAGCAGGGATTTGTTCCCCCTCAGCTGGATCACTAGGCTGAGCAGCAACCTGATTGTCTGCAGCCTTCTTCCTTGCTTCTTCAACATTCCTTTCTTGCTCCCCTTACTTGGAGCATCTATATCTTCCTTATCAGGAGTTTTCTTTTGCTGCTCCCCCTCAGATGAGGGATCATCATTTTCCTGAATATCTTCCCAATAGCCTGCTGGTTCAGGAGGGATTAGCTTAATTCTTTGCTTCAGATTGAATATAAGTAAATCAATCTTACCCTCAAGATCAACAACAATGTTGTCTTCTTCATCCTCATGGTCTTCTGAGGAGGATTGAATGATCTGAACACTCTTGTCAGCAACAACAGGATTGGAAGCATCACAAGTAGAGTGATCTTCATCATGTCCTTTTGATATGTCCTTAGCAGCAGCAGCATCATCTTCATTCTTCTCTTTTTCATGCTCTTTCTCAGGAGCATTGTATTCATGGAATTCATAGTCATGTCCTCCATCTTGATCATCCTTTGGTGGACTGCTTCATGGTCCTTGATTGTCCACAGCTGGGACATTACCTTCTGCCTCTGACTCAAATTCAGAGCAGACAATCTTGGATCTCCTCAGCCCTTTGACCAAAGTCTTCTTCTTCTCCTTAGGTTCAGATGGTTGGCTCATGGGGATGACCCTTGAGAATCTGTCATAGGTCTTGATATCCATTCTCTTCAAGCAATGGAGGTTTGTTCTTTTGGTCTTGTAAAATTCCTCTGGGTAGGAGTTTAAGAGGTAGAGAGAGAATTCTGCCTAGGTTGGGGGCCTGCAGACATTCCCTTATTCTTTGAAAGAGCACAACAACCCAGGATGTCTTCTTCTTCAGGATAACCCTTGACATCAATTCAAACATTTGTTTGGATATGGTTTCATGTGATCCTGGCTTACACAATATGGCTTTGCCAAATATATCAGAGAGCAGTTTGCCTCTCTGGTTAAAGAACTTCCTTATTAGTGAGCCAATTTTGGCATCCCTATACTCACATCATTGCAGTGCTTGGTCTTTATCATTTTCATAGATTTCATCTTCCTCTTCTTTACTGCAGGAGGTCAGCTGAAGGGCCTTCTCCATTTTCCTAAGAGAGATTTGTTGGTGTTTACAAGGTGATCTCAAAGCAATCAAATAGTTAGTCTTACTGCCAATGCAATTTGAGCCTATAGGGTCGCACATAACAGTGTTGGAGAAATTAGATGAAGGATTGTGTTGGTCTTACGCATATTGGATATGAGTGGAGGACTAATCCTATGAGCAATTGGAGTTGAGTCGAGAATGTCTCGACGAGAAAAAGGAAGTACACAATGAATCGTCAAGAGTGTCTCGACGAATTGCATTGTACTCTACAAATCATCGAATCATCTCTACGAATCGTCGAATTGTCTCGATGAATCATTGAAATGTCTCGACGACATATGTGTTGATTCGTCTCATTGAATTCGTCAAAATGTCTCGATGAATTAGATGTACTCGACGAATCATCGAGATTGTCTCGACGGAACACGTGTTGATTCGTCACGTCAAATCGTCGAGAGTGTCTCGACGAACTATATTGTATTCGACGAATTGTCGAATTATCTCGACGATTTTGCTATACTCGACAAAATCTGTGTTAACTCCAATAAAGTCTCGGGTCTGCGGATATCGTGTTTTATGCCTTGAGTATAAAAGGATGCGATTATGTTTCCAGAATAAGTTCTTCTTCTTTTCGCAAATCTAGAAGATCCTAAACGGAAGTGTTCCGCATAGGTCTCGACTCTTACGTCCGCACTCCGCGAGATCGCCGCCGACGCCTCTCCCTGTCGTCGAATCTAGCAGTCAGTGGGAGACATAGAGGGCATTCCTTCTCTATCTCAGATCTTATTGGACAAGAGTCATGGGGTTCTTCTTCACTCGTGTGGATCTTTATAGAGGCGCTGATCGATTTTTCATCGCTTGGGACTCAGAGTTTGTTTTGAGATTTCTTCTTGGAGCATCTTGGTTGAGTGTTGACTCAATCCCCTCAAGGTACTTCATTGTTGTTACCTTTCTGGTTTCTTGATTCATGAAATTGTAAGATCCTTAAACTCTTTTGGGTTGTTCTTGTTTGTTATTTCCGCTGCGCATATATGATATGTTATCCATATTAATGTACAGAAAACCCAATAATGGTATTAGATAGGTTACGATCTAGTGCGTGTAAATCGGGAATTTAGAATTGTTCTAAATGTCTGGATTTCTTCCTGGATGTGAGAATTTTGATGAAATGCTCTAAATTGGAACCCCGCCAGGAACACATGTGATTGCATTGCGATTTCATTGTTTTAGAAATAGTTTCTCCTTTGCAGTAACCGTCCCTCAAAATGGTTTGTGAACCAAATGTCTTAGATTTTGAATCTGACATTGAGAGACGAGCTTGTCTACTGCATAAGTGGAGTTGTTATTTATTAGTCCAATTCATGTAAATCTAGATATTTAGAAGAGTTCTGAATGTTCAGATTTAGCCCTTTTATCAAAGTGTTGATGATTTTTTGTGCACTGGGATGTATTTGGATTGTGAATGTTGTAATTTTAGTTTTTGTGAATGTGCACAATGATTAAATGTTAATCGATTATCATAAAATCCCTTATCCAATATTATGTATACGGATGCCTTCCGATGGATGACACTCTTCCTGCCTCGATCGATGAAGTGTGGGCTTGCCAAAGCAATGTGCATTAATCTATCTTGTTAGGGTGCGAGCGGATAATTGTGATATCCCATTGTCGACATCGGGTCCAACTTAACTAGCTTACCACAAAGGTTGAGTTTCTAGATGCATAGGGTTGGCATGCACCATATTGATGGATGCGAATAAATAGTTATTCACCAACTCTACAAGAGTTGCATAATGATGCAATTGGCAAATGTAGTCTACCTAAATAACTGCATTATGAGAGGAACGCCAAAGCGGACTCGTTGTGTTGGTGAAATACAGATCTTGTCCACTAAGAGAGTAGCTCGCACAAACTCTCTGAAATGATATTATGGGTTATCAATTTGAACAAAATAGTAGGAGCCTTTTAATAAAAGTCCTTATTAAATAAATTGTATTTTGAAATATAGTACTAAAATCTATTTTGCATAATTATTGTAGAATTTTCATGGAAAGTGGATCTCACTCCACCTTTTCCCTAAGAGACATCCTTAAGAAGGACAGGCTCAACGGGACTAACTTCCTAGACTGGTACAGAAACCTGAGAATTGTTCTCAGGCAAGAGCGTAAGCTCTATGTCTTGGAAGGGAAAGCCCCTATGGAGCTGACTGGAAATGCTCCTCGAGTAGATAGAGATGCTTACAAGAAGTATCAAGACGATACCCTGGGTGTGGAATGCCTCATGCTTGATACTATGTCCTCTGAGCTTCAGAAGCAACACGAGAGCATGTGTAGTTATGAGATAATCGAGCACCTCAAGAAAATGTTCGAGGGGCAAGCTCGGCAAGAGAGGTTTGACATATCCATGGCATTATTTCAGTGCAAAATGGGAGCTCGAGACTCAGTAGGGACTCACATACTCAAGATGATTGGGTATATAGAGAACCTTGAAAGACTGTGTTTTCACTTGGGACAAGAGTTGGCCACTGATCTAATCCTGCAATCATTGTCGGACAGTTATGAGCAGTTCGTCTTGAACTATAACATGAATGAGATAGACAAGACACTGCCCAAGCTCCTATGCATGTTGAGAAATGCCAAGAACAACATGAAGAAGGTCAAGCCTGCTAGCCCCATACTGATGGTGCATAAAGGCAAGGGCAAGGCCAAGGGATCGAAGAAGACAAAGATAGGATCTAAGTCTTATCTTGATCCCAAATCTTCTGCACTGAAAAAGAAAGGTCTGGCGAAGGAAGGAAAGTGCCACCAATGCGGTAAAGCAGGGCATTGGAGGAGGAACTGTCCCCTCTATATTGAGGATCTGCAAAAGAAGAAGGGAAGTGTGACTTCCACTCCAGGTATTAATGTCATAGAAATAAACCTTTCTGCTCCTTCATCTTGGGTATTGGATACCGGATGCGGTTCTCATATTTGTACAAATGTTCAGGAACTGAAAAGGAGAAGAATGTTGGGTAAAGTGGAGGTAGACCTGCGCATAGGAAATGGAGCAAGAGTTGCTGCCATTGCCATTGGCGTCTATCATCTTTCTTTGCCCACTGGACTTTAATAGAATTAGATAATTGTTATTTTGTTCCAGCCATAACTAGGAACATTTTATCCATTTCATGTCTTGACATGAAAGGTTTTTCATTTATAATTAAGAACGATTGTTGTTCGATTTTTATGAATGATGTTTGTTATGGTGTAGTCCAATTGTTTAATAGTGTATATGTTTTGAACTTAGACCATCCGATCTATAATGTAGAAAAATACTAAAAGACTAAAAAACAAATGACTTGAATCCTACATATCTCTAGCATTGTCGTTTAGACCATATAAATGAGAAACACATATCCAAGCTCCATAAAGATGGACTATTGGACTCATTTGATTATTAATCATTTGAGAGATGTGAGTCAGGTTTATTAGGTAAGATAACAAAGGCCCCTTTCACTAGTTGTAGTGAAAGGGCTGATGATCTCTTGGGAATAATACATAGTGATGTATGCAGACCTATGAGTTCTATGACTAGAGGTTGATACTACTACTTTGTTACATTTATTGATAATTTTAGTAGATACGGATATATATATCTTATGAAGTGTAAATCCGAAACCTTTGAAAAAGTTCAAAGAATTTAAGAATGAAGTAGAGAACCAACTGGGAAAAGGATTAAAACACTCCGATCTGATCAAGGTGGCAAATACCTAAGTCATGAGTTTTATGATCATCTGAGAGAGTGTGGTATTGTATCACAACTCACTCCACCTAGAACACCACAACATAATGGTGTTTTTGAGAGGAGGAATCGTACTTTATTAGACATGGTGCGATCGATGATGAGTAATGCAGATCTACCCAATTCCTTTTGGGTATTTGCTCTAGAGACTGTTGCTATCACTTTAAATCGTGCTCCAACGAAAACGGTTCTAAAGACACCATATGAGATATGGACTGGGAAGCGTCCTAATATGTCTTTTATCAAGATTTGGGGTTGTGAGGCGTACATACGACGTCAAATGCCTGACAAGCTGAAACCCAAATCGGATAAGTGTTATCTAGTGGGGTATCCTAGGGAGACAAAAGGGTACTACTTCTACCTGTCGTCTGAGGGCAAAGTGGTTGTCGCAAGGACTGGTGTCTTTTTAGAGAAAGAGTTATTATCCAGAAAGATTGCAAAGGTAGAACTTGAAGAAGTTCAAGAACCACAAAATGAGAACGAACCGGAATTGGAACGTGAGCAAGGACTACAAGAAGTTGTATCTAGAGAGCCTGCTCAAGAAACACAAGTCGTACGTAGATCTGGTAGACCAAGATTTGAGCCTGAGAGATATGGTTTTAGGCAAATGGATGTCAAAACAAATTTCCTTATTGGAAACCTCCTTGAGGAAGTGTATATGACACAACCTGAGGTTTTGTATCTCCAAGTGAAGCCACTAAAATATGCAAGTTGAATCGATCCGTTTATGGATTGAAACAAGCTTCTCGAACTTGGAAGTTGGAATCTACGTTTTGATGAGAAGATCATAGAGTTTGGTTTCATCAAGAACGAGGACGAGCCTTATGTTTACAAGAGGATTAGTGCGATCATTGTCGTTTCCCTGATATTGTATGTGGATGACATACTGCTGATCAGGAACCTGACATTCTGACCCAGCAAGTTGTTAAGAACAACTTAGGGAATTATTTTCCCATGAAAGACATGGGTGAGGCTGTGAAATTTTTCGGATCTTTATGAAGTGAGAAGGAATCATACAACTTAGAGTTCACAAACCAAACAATCAGAAGAAAATGGAGGCAAACAAGTGATCTTTATTGATAGCAACTTCAAATTAAGAGGCAAGGTATGCTTGGCGAGACATGATTTTGCCAACACAAACACCAAAGGAAAAAATACAAGCTGAAGAGAACTTGAGACCGCGCGGTCTCCCTACGACCTCAGCAACCTGCCAGACCGCAACCCGCTGCCAATCTCAGAACAACACCAGACCGCTGATCAGACCGCACCCCTCCTTCCGAACTCCTGATTCTCCCGAACTCCAGCAACACAACTCCAAGCCGCAGACCGCCCGAACACTTTCAGAGGAAGAGGTGATCGCTGCTGCCCGCACTATCCGCAGAAGCTGCACAATAAGACTTCAATCAGCAGACCGCCCGGTCACACAAATAGAGACCGCAGGAAAGAAGAGAACTCAGCTTACACTTGGTGTGTCTTAATTATTGCTGCCAATGGGTCCTATTTATAGGCGTGGGACCTGATCCAGTCACCACCCAATGAGATAGGATCACCACCCTCCAGACCGCGCAAACTTACCGGTCACACCGCGCGATCAGCAACAGTACTCCTGCTTCATTTTAGGTGAGCTCGCCAGCTTCAACCGAACTATGAGAGACCGCCACTCTCATAGTGAGATCGCGACTCCACAAGGAGATCGCCAGGCCGCCACGAAGCTTCTCACCACCTGTGTTCGCCAGAGACCGCAAACACAGCAAGTTCGCCATCAGACCGCGAACTCCTGTCCGCATGCCGGTCTCCTCCTGAGACTGCGAACAGCGTCCAGCTCGCATACCAGTCTCCTCCTGAGACTGCGAACTGAGACCGCGCGACTAATTCCCTTAGTCCGCGAACACCACCAGAAAACCCTGTCAGCTACCAGACCGCATTCTGGAAAACCTGGATCAAACTGTGCGGTCACACCAGACCGCCACAGTCTTGAAGAAGACAGCACGCCACGCTATCACGCACAGATCGCGCACACCTGAAGACGATCAACCCACCACACGGTTACAGACAGACCGTGCAGCCTTCACCTTCAGCCGCCTTGGACCCATACCAGCGATAATGCTAGGAGACCGCAGCTAGGCTTAGGCAAGCCAGACCGCAGAGGCAGACTGCCAGGCCGTGAGGTCACGCCAGACCGCCCGACCTCCTCCCAGACCGCCCAGGTCCAAAATCCCTCTAACTTCCACTTCAACAATTTCAACACTACCCCTTGAAGTGGGAAGTTGAAACTAGCCCCAGTAGGCTCTTTAGCCGTGTGAACGGCCCATTTGCCAGCGTCTTTGTGAAGATGTCTGCGACATTGTCAGCACTCCGCACATGCTCGAACGAAAGAGATCCCTCCAGCACCTTCTCCCGTACGAAGTGGTGCTCGATCTCGATATGCTTGGTCCTCGCGTGACAAAATGGATTGGTAACCAGTTTGAGAGCACTCTCGTTGTCACCTCGTAGCAGAGTAGGCTCTCGAACCTCCTTGTGTACGTCTCCCACCAACCTCCTAAGCCAGATGGCTTCCTGAGCTGCCAAGGCCGAAGCCTTGTATTCTGCTTCCGTGGTTGAGACCGATACGGAATCCTGCTTCTTGCTGCACCATGATATAGCCGTGGGGCCCGCCATGAAGACGTATCCAGACGTCGACTTCCGATTATCCGAATCTCCCCCGTAATCAGTGTCCATGTACCCATGCACCTCGAAGCCTGTATCACTCCTGTAAAGGAGACCCATGTCTGAGGTCGCCTTGACATACTTCAGAATGTTCTTGGCCGCTAGCAGATGAGGCATCCGTGGCTCCGCCATATACCGACTCACTCTACCAACTGCACACGCAATATCCGGCCTAGTGATCGTCAGATAGATCAAGCTCCCGACTAGAGCTCGGAACACCAATGGATCTTGCAGAATTCTTCCCTCATCCTTCCGAAGCTTCATAGCCCTCTCCAGAGGTGTGAGATGCACTTCCCTTCCTTCATGCTGAACCGCTCAACGATCCGCTCTGCATATCCAGCCTGGGACACCAGCACTCCACTCTCCTTCCTCTGCACCTTGAGTCCAAGGAAATGGTGAAGCTCACCTAAGTCCTTCATCTCGAACCTGATAGACAGCTCGACCCGAAGCTGCGCTACCTCCTCCTTCGAGTTCCCCATCACGATCATATCGTTGATGTATAGTAGCACGATGACTTGAAGCTCCCCGCTCTTCTTGACGAACAAGCTTGAGTCTGAGTCTGAAGCACCAAATCCACAGAATAAGAGATATTCTGCGATCTTCCGGTACCACGCCCTCGGCGCTTGCTTCAACCCATACAGGGCCTTCTTCAGCTTGCAGACATGCTCCGGAAAATCTTCAGACACAAATCCTGGTGGGTGGACCATGAAGATATCCTTGTCAATCTCACCGTACAAGAAAGCGTTCATGACGTCGAGCTGCCAAATCTCCCATCCACTGAACGCAGCCAAGGCAATGATAAATCGAACTAAAGTCAGTTTTGCCACCGGACTGAAAGTCTCCTCGTAATCTTCACTGTATTGCTGCGAGAACTCCCGAGCTACAAGGCGAGCCTTGTACCGCTCGATGCTGCCATCAGCTTTCTTCTTGAGCTTGTAGACCCACTTGCATGTCACAAGAGTGGTTTCCTTGGGCTTGGGCACAAGAGACCGGGTCTCATTCTTCTCGAGAGCTGCCATCTCTTCTTGCATAGCAATGTCCCACTCCTTCACGCCTTTGTCCTTCTCAAAGCTCGACGGCTCCCTCTCATCCAAGGGACCAGCGAAGAAACATGAGACGAAGCTCACTGCGTTTCCTCCTGTATAGCGATCAGGGGCGACAATCACTCGCTTCGACCTCCTCAGCTCCTTCCCCTGAACCACATTATCTTCAGCTGCTTCTTCCCTAGCTCCTCTTCCAGATGTGCTAGGAGCATCGCTCCCCCTGCTCCCTGAACCAGAAGCCCCCATCTCGGAACTAGAAGGAGATGGACCACCTGGTGACATAGGTATCTCCACCTGAGGATCCTCCACAGCTTTCTCCGGCACCTCCACCCTGCTCTCTGGTAGCTCCACACCAGAAGACCCCTTGTAAGATGTCACCTCATCGAACACGGCGTCGCGAGATACAACAAATCTCCGCGTCTCCGGGTCCATGCACTTCTAGCCTTTCTTCCGCTCATCGTATCCCACGAAGACTAGCTTCCTTGCTTTCACATCTAGCTTCATCCGAAGAGCATCTGGAACATGCACGTAGCAGGTGGAACCAAACACCCTAAGGTGTGCCACGCTTGGCTTCTCCTTGAACATCATCTCATGTGGAGTCAACATGTTGATGGGACTCAAAGGCATCCTGTTGATGACGTAGGCAGCACAAGACATTCCCTCCGCCCAGAAGGACTTTGGGATACTCTTGGCATGCAGCCAACACTTGCAGGTCTCCGTCAGATGACAGATCTTTCGCTCTGCAACCCCGTTCTGCTATGGAGTATGTGCACAAGTGATCTCTCTCCGGATGTCTGCCTTCCTGCAAAAAATAGAGAACTCACTGGAGGTGAACTCCCCTCCGTTGTCAGTCCTCAGCTTCTTCACATGCAGTCCTAGTCGACCCTCCATGAGCTCCTTGAACTCCACAAACTTGGAAAACGCCTCCGCCTTCTCCTTCAGGAAATATACCCAGACATATCTGATGTAATCATCGATCAACACTAGCATATATCTGCTTCCTCCGAGGCTTGGGGTAGCAGTAGGTCCCATTAAGTCACCGTGGATGCACTCCAACGGCACACTACTCCTTGTCTGCGACTTGTCAAACGGTAGTCGATGAGACTTGCCGAACTGACATCCTGCGCAAACATGACCTTCACCGAAGGAAGATAGACTTGGCAGGCCCTTGACTAGACCTCTCACCGCCATGACTTTCAGCTTGTCCATCCCTATGTGCCCCAACCTCTCATGCCATATAACGGCACCATCATTCGTCTTCATCTTGTCGACGTAGGAACTTGTCGATAAAACGAACAAGTCCTTTGCCCGTCTCCCGACATGGACGACCTCGGCCTTTACCCAGCGTCTACAGCGTTGGTCATGGAGAAGAGGTTTTTCCTCATACCAGGCACGTGATAGACACTCTTCAAAGTAAGTGGCCCTTTATCACTGCCCATGGAAACAACCCCCACCTTCTCTACTGGATGCACAGTATTATCAGCAGTAATGATTGCATTGTTACCTGTATAGGGCTGTTCAGAAGAAAGCTTGGTCTCGTCTCCGGTGAGGTGATGACCACACCCCGAGTCCACGATCCAGTCTTCCAGATAGTTGATAGGAGCCGAAGCTCCAACAGAAGCCGAGAAGGCTCCTCCCCAACCTCCTTCAAAGTACCTGGCCTCAGCATCCTCCTTCTCCGCAGCATGCCCAGCTTGGGTGACCACCCTGCAATCCTTCCTGATGTGGCCATACTTGCCACACTTGAAGCACTTCGGACCTTCACCCTTCTTCTTCCCGTCAGCCTTGGGAGCACACCCCCTATCCTGCTGCCCAGAAGTTGAAGGCCCATAGCCTCCTCCAGCGGTCTTCTTCTTCATATCCCACTTCTTCTTCTTCCCCGAGAAGAGCACCTCGCCATCTCCCCCAGCCACTGACACCCCCGCCATCTGCCTTGCCAAACTTTCTTGCGAAGCAAGCAAGTTCTCCAGCTCCAACAGAGACGGCTGATTTGCCCATCCCTGCACCGACGTCACAAAGGCAACATATTCCTTCCGCAAGCCGCGGATGATGTGCCTCTTCAGCTTCGCCTCAGAGATAGGCTCATCAGGATCCAATGCTGAGATTTCAGCGCAAAAGTTCTTCATCTTCAGAAAGAAAGTGGAGATAGAAAGATCACCCTAAGCCGACCTTGCCAGCTCATTCTCCAAGAACTGTAGCCTTGCTACATTCTTCTTGTTAAACAGCCCATCCAGGGCTCTCTAGATCTCCGCAGCCGATCCACACCCCAAGATGTGATCAAACAGGTCAGGTGAGATTGCCCTCTTCAGAGTAAACTCTGCCTTCGCATTCGTCCTCCTCCAAGTTCTCACCTCAGCCCCATTATCCCCTTCCGGGACAACTTTCTGTGTCTGATCTCCTCCAACTACCTCCCAGAGGTCCTCACCCAGAAGATAGCTTTGCATACACGACTTCCACTTCTTGAAGTTAGTCGAGTTGAGCATCTCAATTCCAAGACTCCTCGCTTCCATTGCTCTACCACTGGTTCCTTCTTCACAAAGGCGATGGCTACTCTAAGTTGCTCACTGCTCTATCCACTCCAACCTCGCTTTGATACCATGTGAAGATTTTCGGATCTTTATGAAGTGAGCAGGAATCATACAACTTAGAGTTCACAAGCCAAACAACCAGAAGCAAATGGAGGCAAACAAGTGATCTTTATTGATAGCAACTTCAAATTACAAGGCAAGGTATGCTTGGCGAGACAAGATTTCGCCAACACAAACACCAAAGGAAAAAATACAAGTTGAAGGTAACTTGAGACCGCGCGGTCTCCCTACGACCTCAGCAACCTGCCAGACCGCAACCCGCTGCCGATCTCAGAACAACACCAGACCGCTGATCAGACCGCACCCCTCCTTTCGAACTCCTGATTCTCCCGAACTCCAGCAACACAACTCCAAGCCGCAGAACGCCTGAACACTTTCATAGGAAGAGGTGATCGATGTTGCCCGCACTATCCGCAGAAGCTGCACAATAAGAGTTCAATCCGCATACCGCCCGGTCACACAAATAGAGACCGCAGGAAAGAAGAGAACTCAGCTTACACTTTTTGTGTCTTAATTATTGCTGCCGATGGGTCCTATTTATAGGCGTGAGACCTGATCCAGTCACCACCCTATGAGATAGGATCACCACCCTCCAGACCGCGCAACCTTACCGGTCACACCGCGTGATCAGCAACAGTACTCCTGCTTCATTTTAGGTGAGCTCGCCAGCTTCAACCAAACCATGAGAGACCGCCACTCTCATAGTGAGATCGCGACTCCACAAGGAGATCGCCAGGCCGCCACGAAGTTGCTCACCACCTGTGTTCGCCAGAGATCACGAACACAACCAGTTCGCCATCAAACCGCGAACTCCTATCCGCATGCCGGTCTCCTCCTGAGACTGCGAACAGCATCCAGCTCGCATACCAGTCTCCTCCTGAGACCGCGAACTGAGACCGTGCGACTAAGTCCCTTAGTCCGCGAACACCACCAGAAACCCCGGTCAGCTACCAAACCGCATTCTAGAAAACCTGGATCAAACTATGCGGTCACACCAGAACGCCACAGCCTTGAAGAAGACAGCACGCAGCGCGATCACGCATAGATCGAGCACACCTGAAGACGATCAACCCACCATGCAGTCACAGACAGACCGCGCAGCCTTCACCTTCAGCCGCCTTGGACCCATACCAGCGATCAAGCCAGGATACCGCAGCTAGGCTTAGGCAAGCCAGACCATAGAGGCAGACCGCCAGGCCGTGCGGTCACGCCAGACCGCCCGACCTCCTCCCAGACCACCCAGGTCCAAAAGCCCTCTAACTTCCACAAGTCCTACGTAGATCTGGTAGACCAAGATTTGAGCCTGAGAGATATGGTTTTAGGAAAATGGATGTCAAAACAAATTTCCTTAATAGAAACCTCCTTGAGGAAGTGTATATGACACAACCTGAGGTTTTGTATCTCCAAGTGAAGCCACTAAAATATGCAAGTTGAATCGATCTGTTTATGGATTGAAACAAGCTTCTCGAAGTTGGAAGTTGGAATTTACGTTTTGATGAGAAGATCAGAGAGTTTGGTTTCATCAAGAACGGGGACGAGCCTTATGTTTACAAGAGGATTAGTGCGATCATTGTCGTTTTCCTGATATTGTATGTGGATGACATACTGCTGATCAGGAACCTGACATTCTGACCCTGCAAGTTGTTAATAACAACTTAGGGAATTATTTTCCCATGAAAGACTTGGGTGAGGCGACTTATATACTTGGTATTAAGATCTATAGAGATAGATCGAAGTAGTTATTAGGTTTGACCCAAAGTACATACATTGAGAAGGTGTTGAAACAGTTCAGCATGCTTGAGTCCAAGAAAGGATTCTTACCCATGTCACATGGTGTGAGTCTCTCTAAGTACCAATGTCCTAAATCTTTGGAAAATAAGGACCAATTTCAAACAGTCTATTCTAGAACAGGAAACTAGGATTGAACAATTATAAGGGTGACATGGTCCATACCTCTAGTTTTATCCCGATGTAAGGGACAAAGGGACTTGACAGCACTGGTACATTGATCAAGACAGGCTTATTGAGTTATGAACTCTTATTGCTTGGGTAGCAATGATGTATTGCTAGATATCGCCCATTGTTTATGAGACTTTTGTTGATACTTTGTGATCAAGTGGGAGACTGTTGGTGTTTTCTAGGTGATCTCAAAGCATAGAAATAGTAAGCCTTGCTGCCAACGCAATTTGAGCCTATATGGTCGCACATAACAGTGTTGGAGAAATTATATGAAGGATTGTTTTGGCCTTACTCATATTGGATATGAGTGGACGACTAATCCTATGAACAATTGGAGTTGAGTCGAGAATGTCTCGATGGGAAAATGGAAGTACACGATGATTCATCAAGAGTGTCTCGACGAATTGCATTGTACTCGACGAATCGTCGGATCATCTCTACGAATCGTCGAATTGTCTCGATGAATCGTTGAAATGTCTCGATGACATATGTGTTGATTCGTCTTATTGAATTCGTCGAAATGTCTCAACGAATTAGATGTACTCGATGAATCGTCGAGATTGTCTCAACGGAACACGTGTTGATTCATCACGTCGAATCGTCGAGAGTGTCTCGACGAATTATATTGTATTCGATGAATCATGGAATTGTCTCGACAATTTTGCTATACTCGATGAAATCTGTGTTAACTCCAATAAAGTCTCAGGTCTGCGGATAACGTGTTTTATGCCTTGAGTATAAAAGGATGTGATTAGGTTTCCATAATAAGTTCTTCTTCTTTTCGTGAATCTGGAAGAGCCTAAACGGAAGTGTTCCGCATAGGTCTCGACAGTTATGTCCGAACTCTGCGAGATTGCTGCTGCCGCCTCTCCCTATCATCAGATCTAGTAGTCCGTGGGAGACATAGAGGGCATTCCTTCTCCATCCCAGATCTTGTTGGACAAGAGTCGTGGGGTTCTTCTTCACTCATCTGGATCTCCATAGAGGCGCTGATCGATTTCGTCGCTTGGGACTCAGAGTTTATCATCAAGATTTCTTCTTGGTACTTCATTGTTGTTACCTTTCTTATTTCTTGATTCAAGAAATCGTAAGATCCTTAAACTCTTTTTAGTTGTTCTTGTTTGTTATTTCCGCTACACATATATGATATGCTGTCCATATTGATGTATAGAAAACCCAACAAGATTTTTATCTTTCCACTCCCTATCTTGCCCTTGATGGAGGAACTAGAAGAAGACATCTTTGCACTATTGAAAAATTCCAGAACTTCAGTTCTGAGAATTGTGGAGGGCTCAGATATAACATACTTTGGTCCTTGGTTTGATAGAAGTTGAATCACTTCTCTTATCTCTACAGGGGCATGCAGGAATCCATTTCAAACTATCGCATAGCCTTCATGGAGATCTTTTGCCATCTTTGGCGCCATTTCTTCTGAAGGATAGGTCGCTAAGATGGGAAGGAGAGGGTTCGTCTCGTCGGCTAGGTTAATGAAAGTGTAATTAATTAATAAACATTTTGGTATTTATAGGGGTTTGACTTAGGTTTAGATTTGCCCTAAGTATATATATTGATTAGACTAATCAATTTGATGGATTTTACATTGCTGATGTGTCAATGCGGGCAAATTTTACTTTAGCCAGCCCGTCTCAGCGGAACCGCTGAGGCAGAGTTGTTATTCGCTGGGACAACATATTGTCAACCCTTGAGATAGTTCTAGTTGTCTCAGTGGATTAGCTAAGACCTTCTCAGCTGTCTCAGTGGTTCAGCTGAAACCTTCTCAGCTATTTTAGCTGATTTCACTGCCTATCAATGAACTGTATAATTAGGCATGTTGCAATGCCTAAACATGCTAACAATCATTTATATAGCAACTGATCCTTTCAAAGCTTGTTGTACATGTTCACATATTTTACTACAGCTAAGGAATAACATATTGAGCAAGTTGACAATATAAAATCTATTCTAGGTTTAACATACCATGATCAATTTTAAAAGCATTAAATTTTGCCTCATCCAATGGCTTTGTGAAGATATCAGCTACCTATTTGTCAGTGGGGACAAATTCATGGCATATATCTTCACTTTCAACATGCTCTCTAATAAAGTGATACATTATCTCTATATGCTTAGTCCTGCTATGTGAGACAAGATTCTTTGCTATAGAGATAGCACTGGATAAGTCACAATACATGGGAGAATTACTTACCTTGAGGTTATAATCCTCTAGCTGATGTTGTATCCACAATAGTTGTGCACAACAACTTCCTGCAACAATGTACTCAGATTCAGCTGTAGATATTGTCATATTGGTCTGCTTCTTGCTGCTCCATGAGATCAGCCTTCTTCCTAGGAATTTACAAGTTCCACTTGTGCTTTTCCTATCTTCTTTGCAACCTGCAAAATCTGCATCTGAAAAGCCAATTAGTTCAAAATCATTGTTCCTAGGGTACTAAAGACCAAGATGTTGGCTGCCTTTAAGGTATCTCAAAATCCTCTTTATAGTTGAGTAATGAGATTTCTTAGGGCATGCTTAGTACCTAGCACAAACACATATAGCATACATAATGTCTGGTCTACTGGCTGTCAGATACAACAGGGATCCAATAATACACCTGTACATGGATTCATCAAAGGGTTTTCCCTTCTCATCCTTGTCTAGGGAAATATTTGACCCCATGGGAGATTTCATGGTGGAAGTAGATTCCATCCCAAACTTCTTGATAAGCTCCCTAGTGTACTTGGTTAGAGAGATGAATATTCCCTCATCAGACTGTTCCATTTGGAGGCCTAAAAAGTACTTGAGCTCTCTCATACTGCTCATCTCAAACTCCCCCTGCATAAGATTGGCAAACCTTTTGCAAAGGTTGTCATCAGTAGACCCAAAAATTATGTCATCAACCTAAATTTGGACTAGGAGACACTTGCCCTTTGTTTCCCTAAGAAACAATGTACTATCTATCTTTCCCCTCAAGAACTTATTCTTGATGAGAAAGCTAAACAAGGTCTCATACCAAGCCATGGGGGGCTTGCTTTAGACCATATAGAGCTTTCCTAAGTAAATAAACATGAGAGGAGAGGGTTGGATGAACAAAACCTGAGGGTTGCTCCAAAAATACCTCTTCCTTTAGATTGTCATTCAAAAATGTTGATTTGACATCTATCTGATACACTTTGAACCCCTTGTGGGTAGCATAGACAAGGAACAATCTTATTGTTATTAACCTTGCAATTGGGGCAAAGGTTTGATCGAAGTCAATACCTTCTTCTTGTCTGTACCCCTTGACAACCAGTCTGGCTTTGTTCTTGGTGATGGTGCCATTCTCATCAAGCTTATTTCTGTAGATCCACTTGGTGTCAATGATATTGTGTCCTTATGTTTTTGGCACCAACTTCCAAACCTTGCAGCTCTTGAATTGAAGTAGCTCCTCTTGCATTGCTTGAATCCAGAATGTGTCTTCATTAGCTTCTTCAAATTTCTTGGGCTCCATCTGTGATAGAAAACTCAAGAATAAAGCTTCATTGTGAGCTCTACTTCTGGTAACCACTCCTTGGTTTACATCTCCAATTATTTGGTTTCTTGGATGATCCCTTAGGTGCTTGTTTGCTGCAGGAAACCTGTCAGCTATCTGCAACTCTTCTTCTTGAGCAGCACCATCTTTAACAGCTGGCTGATCTTCAACTTCAGGGATAAATACCTCTGAGTTGATCTTGCTTGTGATGGGTATGTCTTGGAGAGACATATCTGGCATTAGTTGTTCATTACTTGTCAAAAAAGGAGAACTTGACTAGCACTTATAGAGAAGGCTGGTCTCATCAAAAACTACATGCATAGACTCTTCTACAACATGAGTTTTTGTGTTGAATACTATATAGGCCTTATTATGTGAGATATATCCAACAAGAACCCCTACATTGTATTTTTCAGCAAACTTAGTTAATTGTGATTTCCATTATTTAAAATATAGCATTTGCAACCAAAGATTCTAAAGTATGAAATAGTTGGTTGTTTGCCTTTTAGAATTTCATAGGGGGTTATTCCTAGGGCCTTATTGATAGAAGCTCTATTGAGAACATAACATGCAGTATTGACTGCCTCAACCCAAAAATATTTTGGAAGTGAGGAGTCACTAAACAATGTTCTCCCAGCTTCTATCATGGTCCTATTCCTCCTCTCTGCCACACCATTTTGCTGTGGAGTCCTTGGGGAGAAAAATTCTTGACAACACCTTATCATTGCCCATATTGAAATTATGTACCATGGTCAGTTCTAGTCTTGATCACAGTAAATTGTAGATCATTCTATATTTTCTTAACATGGTTTATAAAGACATCTAAAGTATCAGATTTCTTCTTAAGGAAGAATACTCATGTATACTTTGAATGATCATCAACAATCACCAAGGTATACAACTTCCCACCTAGGCTCTGAATTGGCAAATGACCAAACAAGTCCATGTGCAATAGATAAAGACATCTTTCAGTGTCTTTGGAGCCAATGCTTTTAAAGGTGGCCATAGTTTGCTTGCCCATTTGGCATGCATTACATGGACCACTTTTAATACATTTCAAATTAAGACTATTGTTGGGAATATTGCCCTCAATATTCCTTTGATTTGAAGAGGCATCACTCACAATGCTAAGTACACGATGTATTTGATAAAGCCATGTTTGTGTAAGATATACAGGCTCAGGTAACTCAAGAGAAAGGGCCAATCATGCACTTAGATCAGGAGAAATCAAATCCTAAGCGATGAAGAATTGTCTCAGCAGAACCGCTGAGATGAAGCGTCAAAACCGCTGAGATGACTGTCTGTCTCAGCGGATCCGCTGAGATGGGAAAGGAGCAGCATGCAGTTGGGAAAGATTTGGCGTGTTCGTCAAACGCAGAACTCAGTTCGTCGAATGCAGAACTCAGTTCATCGAACGCAGAGATGGAACAGAAGCAAGCGCTGGGACTTGGCATGTTCGTCGAACGCAGAACACAGTTCGTCGAACGCAGAACTCAGTTCGACGAACGCAGAGACACAATAGAAGCAAGCGCTGAGACTTGGCGTGTTCGTCGAACGCAGAACTCAGTTCATCGAAAGCAGAGACAAAACAGAAGCAAGCGTTGAGACTTGGCGTGTTCGTCGAACAAAGAATGAAGGTCGTCGAACGCAGAGTATGGCTAGTTCGTCGAACGCAGAGTATGGCGAGTTCGTCGAACGCAGAGTATGGCGAGTTCGTCGAACGCAGAATATGGCGAGTTCGTCGAACGCAGAGTCTGGCAAGTTCGTCGAACACAGAGTTTGGCAAGTTCGTCAAACACATTATGACGAGTTCATCGAATGTAGATTGTGTGTTCTGCTTTTGGCGCAAGCTGCAAAGAGGCATTGTGGGGTCCACTAGTCTCTCCCATACTAGTTAGAAGGATGGCTAAGAGCCGTAGAAGGTCGGGGATGTATAAAAGGGATAAATTAGTGTTGAGAAACACCTCTGCGAGATCTCCAGCACGCAAAATCAAGAACATAACCATTCTATTAACGACAGCCAACAACTGAACTCACACAAGGTTGCAAGGAAGAGATAGCTCATCTTGATTCATTTCAAGATAGAGCAGTAAATCCAGTCCCTCATCTGAAGGGCTGATCAAGAAGAATAAGTTGGAGCTGAACTTCTGCTCCCTGGTTCAAGTCTGCAACAACAGCTGAGAAGAAGAGGAAGAACCAGGCTTGACCTTTCTTCCTTCTTTTTGTAAAGATCATTATTTCTTTTGTAGGAACCTTTGGGTTCTGAGTTTGTAGGGCTTCACTGCCTGAGTGGTAGAGTTGGGAGGTCAGCTTGAGGTAGGATATGTGTGATCTGAGGTAGGGCTGTTTAGCCTGAGTTGTAGGGCATTATTGCCTGAGCTGTAGGAGGAGGATTCCTCCGAGGTAGGACCTGGAAGGGGTCTGAGTTATAGGAGGTGGATTCTTCTGAGGTAGGGCTGTTTAGGCCTGAGATTGTAGGACATGTTGTGGTCTGAGTTGTAGGATTAGTGGCTGATCTGAGGTAGGGCTGCTGAGCCTGAGGTAGGGTTTGGGGAAAACCTGAGAGATCCTGAGGGATCTGTGTTGTAAGCTCTTAGAGCCGAGTTTGGAGGAGTTGGCCCTGTCTAACACACTATTAGAAGGGTGAAGGGGGAAAGTGGACTACCCATAGACACCCTGTCTTGGGGAATCACTATAAACACTTGTGTGTTGTCTGAGTGTGCTTGATTACTTGCGTAGAATAACTTTAAACATCTAAATCAATCAAGTAAAAAATCAAAAGACCTATTCACCACCCCCCCCCCCCCCTCTAGGTGATTTAGACTACAACCTTTATAAACTTACAAGTGGTATCAGAGGGAGGTTGGTCAAGAAGGACATAACTGTCTGACCAGGTCCTATTAAGGTGATGCAACGACGTCTCCTAATAGAGATCTACACGGATTTCACTCCAACTCGCCTCGATCACACGGTGATCTACCGCACTTACCAAGCATTCTATCGCTCACATACGTTGCCATTCGCATCACAATATCAAACAAAAAAAAGAAGAACGATCGACTCTAAAACAGCGGTCAAAAGAGAGTCGACATAGTTCCCAAATCAACACAAAGATTGCTACTCTTTTAGAGAACAAAACCAAGGCTATAGGCCAAGATCCGTTCAAGCAAACGAGACCCACTCGGTCCAGACACGAAGAACGCGGGAGAGCGATCTCAAGTTCAGAAAAATACCAACGATCGATATTCAAAATCGCGGAGAACACGATGGTTCTTCCTCCACAAACTAAAGAAAGAAACTCTTTGAGGTTTTAGAGATTACCCAACCCAGAAAATGAAAGCACACTTGATAACTGTGGGAGAATCACTCTCTCCACGCTTTCCACCAGCGTCGCACCGTATGGATCCTTCGGAGTCACACCGAGGGGCTGCCTTCCTTCTTCCTTGGAGTCGCACCAAGAAACCACGCCGGAAACACCCAAGAGGGGGGGGGGGGGGGCGAAATGGAGAAGAGTGGGAAGAGGCAAGGGGGGCGGCGGCTTGGAGCAAGCCCTTGGCCGAAATTCCTCCTTAGGGGGGAGCTTTTTAGGGTTCAAATTCTATCATTTCTCATAAAAGGCTCCTTTAAATAGGAGTTACAAACACCATCCAACCATCCAAAATTGAGATGAAATCTCATCAACCCGGATGGTTAAATGCACACCACATAAAATGTCTATTAGCACACCCAAAATAAGAAACATGCCGGAATTTAAAATATTACAATTTTAAAATGACGGAAATAAATATAAAACTAAAGCAAGATAATAAAAGGCTTTAAGCATCCTTTGCGCGGCGCGGGCGGAGGTTATAATGTTGACTTCCGGGGCGCCGAAAGTCCTTGTGTTGTAACATCTCCAAGTCATCCACATGTGGGGGAAGTGGTGCGGCATCAATCCTCCCCCCCCTCAACTTCACGTATCACCGATGCGTGGTCCAAGAGGAAATGGTGGAGAAGAGCGGCATCTAGTCTTTGAAGCTCGGACTCAAGCACCCAAGAGTCATCGGAAGGTGGACGATCCCGCCATCGAATGAGGAAGCGGCGAGTATCACCATCAGTAGTAGTAACGAGCTCCGTGTCCAATATCCTGTCAGGGTTAGAAAAGGTTTTGGGAAACCTTGGAAACATGTCAGCATTAGGAATAAGATGTGACTCACCATCCGGCGATATACCTGTGGAAAGCATGGAAGAGAGATCATCCGTCCTACCACTCCCCAGCCCATTAGAATCATTTGTGGAAGGATAAGACGACATAGATGTCAACTCTTGTGGAGGCGGAACAAACATCGTCAAATCCGAAACGTTGAAAATGGGTGAGACACCCCAATCAGAAGGCAAATCCAAAACAAAAGCATTCTCTCCTATTTTCTTCAAAATCCGGAACGGGCCGGCTCGCCTCGGTGCTAATTTCTTAACGGTGCCAGATGGCATTCGTTCGGGAACTAAGCAGACTAAAACTTGGTCGCCGACTTTAAAGTTTGACGCTCTCCTATTTTGGTTTGCATGTTTTTGATAGGCGTCATATTGAGAGGTCAAGGTCGCCCGAATATGTGCATGTAGATCATGAATGTGTTAGGCAAAGGATTGTGCGAATTGACTGGCCTTATACGACGGTGGTAGTGGGACCAAGTCAAGGGGCACTGGAGCATTATACCTGTGAACAACCTCGTTGGGAGACATACCCGTGGATCGGTTCTTGGAATTATTATAAGCCAACTGAGCGTGGGGGAGAAGTAAGTCCCAGGTGCCTTTATGGTCACCCACAAGGCACCTAAGAAGATTTCCCCAGCTTCTATTGACCACCTCAGTTTGCCCATCCGTTTGTGGGTGGTAGGCGGCAGAGAATAGCAATTTAGTGCCCATTAGAATCCATAACGTCTTCCAAAAATAACTTGTAAATTTCACGTCCCTATCTGACACAATAGTGTTAGGCACCCCACGATGGCTAACGACATTTTGAAAATACAGCTTGGCAATATGAGATGCATCGTTGGTCTTGCTACAAGGGATAAAATATGCCATCTTGGAGAACCTATCTACAACAACGAATATCGAGTCGTGTCGGTGAAACGTGGGGGGAAGGCCTAGAACGAAATCCATGCTCGCGTCTTCCCAAGGTTTAGATGGAATAGGTAACGGTGTATACAAGCCAACATTGGTCTTAGAACCTTTGGAGACTTGACACGTTCGGCAACTGCTCACTACACGTCCGACCATGACCTTAAGTTTTGGCCAATAAAATTTCTCTTCCACGAGCACAATAGTCTTGTCACGCCCGAAGTGACCACTCAACCCGCCACCATGCAACTCCCAAATAATGTGTAGTCGTAGGGAAGATTGCGGAATGCATAGTTTCCCGTGCCGAAAGAGGTAACCGTCTCTAATAGTGAAGGCCGAGATAGTGGTGGGGGAGTTGTCCTGTGCGGATAGGTACAATTCCTGGAAATCCGGACACGTGGCGTACTCATCCTTAATGCGCTCGAACCCAATAACATGCACATTCATGGTAGACAGAAAGAGGGTGAGGCGGCTAAGCGCATCGGCGACTCGATTCTCCGAACCCTTAAGGTGTTTAATGTTAAACGTGTATTCTTGAAGGAATGCAACCCACTTCGCGTGTCGTGGGCTGATCTTATGACTACCGTTTATGAATCTCAAAGCATCATGGTCAGAAAGGAGCACAAATTCCTTGGACAGAAGATAGTGTCTCCAATGATGCAAACACCTCACAATCGCGTAGAACTCTCGGTCGTAGTTTGAATAATTGAGCTTTGCGCCTGCCAACTTCTCACTAAAATAACTGATAGGGTGGCCCTCTTGACTTAGGACTCCTCCTATCCCTAACCCAGACGCATCACAAGTAACCTCAAAGACCTTGGTGAAGTCAGGGAGACGTAACACCGGTGCTTCGGTCATGAGTTGCTTGATCCTACGGAAGGCAAAAGTAGCAGACTTCGACCACGCAAACTCTCCCTTTTTCATACAATCGGTAATAGGTGCCATGATGCTACTAAAGTCTCGTATAAAACGACGATAAAATGTAGCTAGCCCATGGAAACTGCGCACCTCTCGAATACTAGTCGGCTCTGGCCAATCCTTAATTACCTGGACCTTCCCGGGGTCTACTCGTATACCTTCGGACCCAACAATATAACCTAAGAATTCTACCTCAGAGACTCGAAAAGTGCACTTCTTAAGGTTCAGATAAAGAGTTTCCTTCCGAAGGGTGGAAAGAACTATCCGCAGGTGTGAGATGTGATCGGCGGGGGTGGTACTATAGATAAGGATGTCGTCAAAGTAGACAACCACGAACTTCCCCATATAAGGCTGGAAGACATAAGTCATCATCCTGGAGAACGTGCTTGGGGCGTTGGATAACCCAAAAGGCATCACTAGCCACTCATACAGTCCATCCTTGGACTTAAACGTTGTCTTCCACTCATCTCCCTCACGGATCCTGATCTGGTGGTAACCACTCCGCAAATCTAGCTTGGAAAAGATGGTGGCACCCGCTAGGACATCGAGGAGATCATCTAACCGTGGGATTGGAAATCTATACTTGATGGTGATTTTGTTGATAGCACGGCTATCAACACACATCCTCCACGAACCATCCTTCTTGGGGGCAAGAAGGGCTGGAACAGCGCATGGGCTCAAACTAGTCCGAATGAAACCCTTCTTCAGCAAGTCCTCTATCTGGACTTGTAACTCCTTGTCGGCATCGGGAGGGAGTCTATAGTGGGGCTGATTGGGTAGGGATGACCTAGGGATAAGATCAATAGCATGCTGTATATCTCTAAGTGGGGGTAACGACGACGGAAGCTCGTCGGGGTAAACATCCCTATACTCATCTAGCAGGGCCCGCAACTCTCCAGGCAACCCATCTAACGTGCTCGAATCAGTCTTCGTACTCATAAGAACTAACGCATACATCACTCCATCTAAAAATGGGTCCCTCACAAACTCCGTCCTGCCTACTAGACTCAACGTCTTCCTCTCGACCGGAATAATGGTGTCCTTAGGTAACGCAACTGGTTCCTTCGGAATGGTCGGGCTCAAAGTAATGGTCTTACCCTTAAATTTAAACTCATAGGAGTTGGCCCGGCCATAATGTGTTACATCACAGTCATAGAGCCAAGGGCGGCCTAATAACACGTGGCAAGCATCCATCGGTAATACGTCACACCATATCTCATCCGTGTATGATTTAATCGAGAGGGGAACTAGGCATCGCTTGGTAACTGGAACAGTGATCTTGTTAATCCAAGCTACTAGATACGGGGTCGGGTGTGGCTCCGCGGTAAAGGTCATACATGTGACGGCGTTCTCAGAAACGACGTTTACACAACTTCCACTATCGATAATCAGCTTACATAACTTCTCACCACTCCTAAAAATCAGGGAAAATATGTTCGTCCTCTTCCAATCATCTAAAGGACGAGGGGTGGTCAAGATACATCGCATCACTCCTAGGTAGCGTTCGTCCTCCAAATCACTCGGGACTCCCTCAGGGTCATCCTCCTCAGTAGCCTCATAAATCAGATCGGCGGGGTCGGTCTCCGCATCCAACAGGGCTATGGCTCGGGTTTTTGTAGGACACTCAAAGGCGTAGTGACCCTGAACCCCGCAAGCATAACATGTGGTGTTAGCCTTGCTAACCTTTCCTATGGGGATACGCTCACTCGTGGGATTCCTAGAGTTCCTCGCAGTAATCACTACCGATCTAGACTCGACGGTCTTAGGTTTTCCTTTATCGTAGGTGGTAGGTGGTAGATGAAGATGCTCCAAATGTGGTCAAGCTCTTCGTACGGGAGTAACGAGAGTGGGCCTTCGAAGCCAGATGCTTTTCAATATCAAGAGCGGCATTGAATGTCGTATTCAGATCTGTGTGGCCATATCTCAATAGCTTCCTCTGAATGTCAGGGTGGAGCCCCTTACGAAATCGCGATAGCGTAACCTCAGGGATCTCTCGAAGATCACAATGCACCATACGGTCTTCAGCTCGCCCATATACTCAGCCACTGAGTTTGAGCCTTGCCGAAGGGTGGCTAGCTCATCGAACATTTGGGTTCGGTGGTAGACGGGGACGTATTGGTCAGTGAGTAAGTTCTTCATCACCGGCCATCCAATGGGTGGGACTCCCTGCCCGGCTCCTAGCCTACGTTCTTCATTCAGCCAATACGTTTTGGCTCGACCCGTTAGCTTCATCCTGGCAACCTGGACCTTTTGGGGATCCGTAAGATGGTGCCATTCAAAATAACATTCAATATCCACTACCCAAGTAAGGAAAACCTGGGGGTCTCCCAAACCATCGTAAGTGGGGGCATCGATCTTAATGGCTCTAGTGATGTCAGTGCCACGATCCGGACGACGTCCACGAGGAGGGGCTCGAGGATAGCCTTCATCCTAATCCGAATCATGAACCCGTTGTTGCGGATTGGGCAACTCTTCATTAGCCGGAGGGGGTGGTGTTCCCCTTTGATTCAGCAGAATCTGGGTTAACATGGTCCTAATCTCCGTCATCTCACCACGTAGCTCTTCTATAGCCTCCGTGTTAGGATCTACTTGATCGTTCGCTGCCATCCTAGAGGTGGACGGTAACTCTACGGTGTACTCCGTGCCTAGTCTCGTGCGCATGCAAGTTTAAACAACTAGAATGAAAATGAATTTTTTTGACGGACCTAACGAGAGCAAAATGAAAAATTTGAAGTTTTAAAGATGCTGGAAATGAACTCAGGAAGCTACAGAAAAAAATCAGATTTTTTTGATAAGTTTTGAAAAAAAAAAAAAAAAAAATTCTGATTTTTACTAAATGCAGACCAATCCGAAAAATTTCAGATTTTTGACCGAACAACGAACGCGCCGGCAAATCTAGGGATAGGATGGTGCCGAGATAGAACTCAACACAACCTATCTCTGATACCAAATTGATGCAGCGGCGTCTCCTAATAGAGATCTACATGGATTTCACTCCAACTCGCCTCGATCACACGGTGATCTACCGCACTTACACAAGCATTTTATCGCTCACATATGTTGCCATTCGCATCACAATATCAAACAAAAAAAAAGAAGAACGATCGACTCTAAAACAGCGGTCAAAAGAGAGTCGACATAGTTCCCAAATCAACACAAAAATTGCTACTCTTTTAGAGAACAAAACCAAGGCTATAGGCCAAGATCCGTTCAAGCAAACGAGACCCACACGGTCCGGACACGAAGAACGCGGGAGAGCGATCTCAAGTTCAGAAAAATACCAACGATCGATATTCAAAATCGCGGAGAACACGATGGTTCTTCCTCCACAAACTAAAGAAAGAAAGTCTTTGAGGTTTTAGAGATTACCCAACCCAGAAAATGAAAGCACACTTGATAACTGTGGGAGAATCACTCTCTCCACGCTTTCCACCGTCATCGCACCGTATGGATCCTTCGGAGTCACACCGAGGGGCTGCCTTCCTTCTTCCTTGGAGCCGCACCAAGAAACCACGCCGGAAACACCCAAGAGGGGGGGGGGGGCCGAAATGGAGAAGAGGGGGAAGAGGCAAGGGGGGCGGCGGCTTGGAGCAAGCCCTTGGCCGAAATTCCTCCTTAGGGGGGAGCATTTTAGGGTTCAAATTCTATCATTTCTCATAAAAGGCTCCTTTAAATAGGAGTTACAAACACCATCCCACCATCCAAAATTGAGATGAAATCTCATCAACCCGGATGGTTAAATGCACACCACATAAAATGTCTATTAGCACACCCAAAATAAGAAACATGCCGAAATTTAAAATATTACAATTTTAAAATGACGGAAATAAATATAAAACTAAAGCAAGATAATAAAAGGCTTTAAGCATCCTTTGCGCGGCGCGGGCGGAGGTTATAATGTTGACTTCCGGGGCGCCGAAAGTCCTTGTGTTGTAACATCTCCAAGTCATCCACATGTGGGGGAAGTGGTGCGGCATCATAAGGCATAGTCAAATCACAATCCAATGGCCTCCTCTAGATTGAAGAAGGAAATTGGATCCTTGAAGTTGCCCATATGCAACAAAGAAAACTTTGGCATATGGAAGCAAAGGATCAGACTCTTTATGGAAGCATCTGATCCAAGGATTTTCATTACAGTTGAAGAAGGACCTTTCACACTGCCTCCACTATAGATCCAACAAGAAGAGTGGCCAAGGTATTTAATGACTTGACCAAGGATGAACTTGAATTGTTCACCATGGACAAAAGAGCCCAGAACATTATAGTGAATGCTATTGATGATTCCACATTTCATAAACTTGGTACACTGCTCTACTACCAAGGAAATGTGGAACACATTAGTAGTATATATGGAAGGGACAACTGAAGTAAGGGATGATAGAAAGTCACTCCTTAACCATGAGTATGAAGGCTTCAGGCAGCAGAGCCAGGAGAGCATCTCCATGTGCTATGAGAGGTTCTTCAGAATAGTCAATAAGTTGAGAACTTATGGGAGAGTATTCACCAACTATGAGCTGAATGATAAGTTCCTTAGATCTCTAACAAGGGACTGGGACACCAAAATCTGTGCAATCAGGGAAGTGGCCAAGCTTGGTAAGACCCCCACTCACACACTATTTGGAAATCTGCTCTCCTATGAGATGCAGCTGTCTGCAAGAAAGGAAGAGGACACCTCAACAAGGGCTCAGGCAAGGGAGAAATCTGTAGCTCTCAAAGCTGAAAACTCCAAGATAAGCAAGGGCAGGATGGTGTCTCCTCCAAGGAGAAGTGCTGAATCTAAAACCAACACCTCAGATAGCTCTTCCTCTAATGAAGAGTTTGTTGCCTTTGTAAGGCAATTCAAGAAGATAATGAAGAGGAAGAAATGGAAGAATAAGCCCTCCTCCTCATATTACAACAAGGAGGACAGCAAGGAGTCAAAGCATCACTCCAGGAATGATAGGTATGGATCCAACTCTAAATTTAATTCCTCTAAAGTTGTTTGATATTGCTGCAGCAAGCCAGGGCATGTCATTGCTGACTGTCAAGTCAAGAGAAAAGAGAAGGATGAGAAGAAGGCTCATCAGCCAAGAGGCAAGAAAGGAGAAAAATCCTTTCTAGCTAAGAAGGAAAGAAGCTGGAGTGAATCAGACTCCAGCTCATCAGAATCTGAAAAGGAAGAAGCCCTCATTGGGCTGGTTGTTGTTGAAGAACCTGCTGCTGGGAGAATTGCAATCAGGGCCCCTCTATCTCACTCTGATAGTGATTATGAGGTGGATGAAGATATTGAAGAATATAATGGTCTATTGGCCTTAAAATCATATGATGAAGAATGCTCTGTAGCCAGAGAAAGGATAAGAGCACCTTTAACTCTCACAGACTGTGAATCTGAGGATGAGGAAGTCTTTGGGTTAATGGCTTTATCAGATGAAGAAAATCATGATGAATCATATCATGATCAGGTATGCATCACTCACACACCTTTACTACCTGCTTCAATTAAGAAAACCAAGAGTGCATCAGATGATTACTCATCTTCTGAAGATGATGCAGAAGACTACTCATCTTGCAACAATAAGAACCATGCTGATCTAATAGAACAGTTTGGTGATCTCTTGGCTGCTCTGAGAAAGTGCAAGAAGCTTGTTAGGAAGCAAGCTAAGGTGCTAGAAACACTCAGACCCATTAAGGCTGAGATGAATGAGGAAATGGGTATGTCCCACAATGAGTGCACCAACTCCTGTGAGCTCAAGAAAATAATAGGCAAGCTTCATGAAGAAAGAAACCAAAGGGAAGAACTCATTAGGAAGCTTGAGAATGATCTTCTTAAATAAAGAAGCTTAGTGGCTCAATTCTCTAAGCCCAAAACTATTCTGCCCATCATTGACACCTTCTCCACCTATGGAAATAGGAGGGGATTGGGTTTCAATGAATGGGCATTAGTTGCTGGGAATGGAGAAAAGGGAAAAACTAAAGCTGAGCCGCATACCACCTTTAGGATGGTAGTACTCCCCTCTAACAAGAATGACCAGGACAGTGTCCAAGGTCATTGGATGAAAGGAAGCTCCAATAGCTTGGGAAATGCTCCTAACTATGGGAGGAGAAAGGGCATGGGGATGAGTGCATTGAAGGCTCCCCATGAGGAAATCCAAATGGCCCATCATGGACCATTTGTGTTTTGTGCCTCAGCCCCCACCTTCAAGGATAAAGGAGCAACACCTTCCCAATCTCCTTCAGATAAGAAGCAGGCTGGTAGCACCAGTATAATCAACTCTCACTTGATCATATCTGATGTCATCAACACCATGTCAGTTACCAAGCTAACATCTGTTGCTGACAAACAGATAAAGTCAAGAAGAAATAATTATACTAGAGCAGCTAGTCATCTCTTGGCTGAGAGAGATTTGAAGAATGTTGCTGCCTTCTCTACTGAACATAGGCATTGTGATTCTCCACTCGCCTCAAAAAGAGTTTAGAAAAGAAGGTACAACATCCATGAATGTTGGTGTTGTGGCAAAGTGGGACACTTTGCCATTGACTGTTGGCACAACCGCAATGTGCCTAGTGCAAGGGAAAGACCTCCTGGAAGGGCTGAGGCGAGTAGAAGAATTCCTTATTATACACACAAGAACCTAGGACCCAAGTCACCTTGGGTTCCTAAGGGATATTAAATCTATTTTGTAGGGAAGTCCATTTAGCCAATAAAAAGCAAACAAGGCTAATGGATAATAAGAGTTCCAAGCTCAACTCTGGACTAAGAAAAACCTCACCACATGCCAAGATGCACTGGTCAAGGGGGAGCTAAAAGATAGTTTAAGTACCAGCCTCAATCAAATTTGGTACTTGGATAATGGGTGCTCAAGGCACATGACAGGAAGGGGGTTGACATCATGGTGCAGCAATAAGCAGACCAGTGTGGCCATATCCACAGCTGAGTCAGAGTACATTGTTGTAGGAAGCTGTTGTGCACAACCATTGTGAATTCAACATCAATTAGAGGACTACATATTCAAGGTAAGTAACTCTCCTCCTTATTGATTTTAAAGAAGGATGATCATCTTAATCAGAATAATCTGTTTCAGCTGAGCATCAGGTTGCCCTTAAACAGCTAGGAAAAATCTGGGTTCGACGAATTCTTTCCTGAGTTTGATGAACTCTTTCCTGGGTTCAACGAAAGTTGAGTTTGAGTTCGACGAACTCAGCTCTGAGTTCGACGAACTCAGCCATATGATGTCATTTTATTTACCCTTCAATCAAAAGTTCAATACAAATGCTCCAACTGAGGGGGAGCTAGAAAAGGGTTATTCAAAATGAACAAGAACAGCTAGTAAAGCTAATAGTACTCACATTGAGGGGGAGCAAGTTCTTACTCAGGTTAAGGGGGAGATGGCCAATGCTGCCTCCCAATCCTTAGAGGAAAAATAGTTGAAGAAATTAGAAAGGGGGAGATGGCCAATGCTAAGACCTACTCTGAGTTAGCTTTTAGTGGATTGCCCTCTGAGTTAGTCAAAGCTTAATACAGAATGCTGTCATGAGTTTTAATAGAATGCAAGCAATGTTATCATGAATGCTATATAGATTATTTTCATGATAGGTTTTTGTTGGCTATGTACCTTAGCATTGGGAATGTTCTGCCTTCTCCAAATAGGGGGAGATTGTTGGGAATATTGCCCTCAATATTCCTTTGATTTAAAAAGGCATCACTCACAATGCTAAGTACAAGATATATTTGATAAAGCCATGTTTGTGTAAGATATACAGGCTCAGGTAACTCAAGAGAAAGGGCCAATCAAGCCCTTAAATCAGGAGAAATCAACTCCTAAGAGATGAAGAATTGTCTCAGCAGAACCGCTAAGACGAAGGGTCGAAACCGCTGAGACAGCTGTCTGTCTCAGCAGATCCGCTGAGATAGGAAAGGAGCAGCATGCAGTTGGGAAAGATTTGGCGTGTTCGTCGAACGCAGAACTCAGTTCATCGAACGCAGAACTCAGTTCGTCGAACTCAGAGATGGAACAAAAGCAAGCACTGAGACTTGGCGTGTTCGTCGAACGCAGAACTCAATTCGTCGAACTCAGAACTCAGTTCGTCGAATGCAGAGACGCAACAGAAGCAAGCGCTGAGACTTGGCGTGTTCGTCGAATGCAGAACTCAGTTCGTCGAACACAGAACTCAGTTCGTCGAACGCAGAGACAGAATAGAAGCAAGCGCTGAGACTTGGCGTGTTCGTCGAACGAAGAATGAAGTTCGTCGAATGCAGAGTATGGCGAGTTTGTCAAATGCAAAGTATGGCGAGTTCGTCAAACGCAGAGTATGGCGAGTTCGTTGAATGCAGAGTCTGGCGAGTTCTTCAAACGCAGAGTTTGGCAAGTTCGTTGAACACAGTATTGCGAGTTCGTCGAACGCAGATTGCGTGTTCTGCTTTTGGCGCAAGCTGCAGAAAGGCATTGTGGGGTCCACCAGTCTCTCCCATACTAGTCAGAAGGACAGCTGAGAGCCGTTGAAGGTCAGGGATGTATAAAAGGGATAAATTAGGGTTGAGAAACACCTCTGCGAGATCTCCAGCACGCAAAATCAAGAACATAACTGTTCTATTGACGGCAGCCAACAACTGAACTCACACAAGGCTGCAAGGAAGAGATATCTCATCTTGATTCATTTCAAGATAGAGCAGTAGATCCAATCCCTCATCTGAAGGGCTGGTCAAGAAGAACAAGTTGGAGCTGAACTTCTGCTCCCTGGTTCAAGTCTGCAAAAACAGCTGAGAAGAGGAAGAAGAACCAGGCTTGACCTTTCTTCCTTCTATTTGTAAAGATCATTATTTCTTTTGTAGGAACCTTTGGGTTATGAGTTTGTAGGGCTTCACTTCCTGAGTGGTAGAGTTGAGAGGTCAGCTTGAGGTAGGATCTGTGTGATCTGAGGTAGGGCTCTTTAGCCTGAGTTGTAGGGCATTATTGCCTGAGCTGTAGGAGGAGGATTCCTCTGAGGTAGGACCTGGAAGGGGTCTGAGTTGTAGGAGGTGGATTCCTCTGAGGTAGGGCTACTTAGGCCTGAGATTGTAGGACCTGTTGTGGTCTGTGTTGTTGGATCAGTGGCTGATCTGAGGTAGGGTTGCTAAGCCTGAGGTAGGGTTTGGGGAAAACCTTAGAGATCCTGAGGGATCTATGTTGTAAGCTCTTGGAGCCGAGTTTGGAGGATTTGACCCTGTCTAACACACTGTTAGAAGGGTGAAGTGGGAAAGTGGACAACCCATAGACACCCTATCTTGGGGAACCACTATAAACACTTGTGTGTTGTCTGAGTGTGCTTGATTACTTGCTTAGAATAACTTTAAACATCTAAATCAATCAAGTAAAAATCAAAAGACCTATTCACCCCCCCCCCCCCCCGCCCTCTAGGTGATTTATACTACAACCTTTATAAACTTACAACTATTTCGAATTAGGTTTTTAGAAAAATAGCCTATACATTATCATGTAGTTAATGCGAGCAAGTCTCTTGTGTCATTGAACACAAAGAGACTCACTTTCATTAGCCACAAGACACACATGAGATAAAGAAAAATTGCATATAAAATCTAAGCAATAAACATTCTCACTCCTAGTGCCTGAGAGAATGATCTCTAAGTCATGTGACTTTTTGATTAAGCACTTATCATTGTGGAATTCAATGACATAGCCTAAGTCACATAGTTGATTTATGCTTACAAGGTTGTGTTGCAACCCTTCAACATAAGCCACCCTTGTGATGGAGACTATGCCATTTGAAATCATACCATATCCTCTGGTGATTCCTTTTTCTTATCCACCAAAGATGACCTTAGGTCCATTCTTCACAGCTTTGTATTCCTGCAGAAGACACTTGGTACCTGTCATGTGCCTTGAGCATGCGCTGTCCAAGTACCAAATTTGCCCTAGGCTGGTACTTGAACTAACCTGCAAAAAGGAATTTATTTACCCTTAGGAGCCCAATTACTTTTAGGTCTTAGGCTGTTGTTAGAATGAAAAGATAACTTCACACATGCTGCAACCTTTGTAGGAAAGCTTTTCTTTGCACTTGGCACATTAGGATTGTGCCAACAATCTATGACAAACCGTCCTACCTTACCACAACACCAACATCATGAATATTATATCTTCTCTTCTGAACATTCTTTGAAGAAGTAGCAACAATATGCTTGCGTTCAGGAGGGAAGTCTACAACATTCTTCCTATTCCTCTTAGCAACAATTTGGCTGAAAGTTAATCTATGGTCAGTCTTGACAGTCTTTGTCTGAATGACATCAGCTTGTCTTGGCTTGGTAGCTAGACAAGATTTGATGGCATCAGACACTAAGTTGTTAGACATGATAACAAGTTTGTAAGCAACCAAGGGCTTAGATGGTAGGGACATGGAAGAGCTTGCATTCTTATTCTTGAATGATGGGGCTGAAGCAGCAAAAACAAATTGTCCAGAATGGGCCATTTGAATTTCTTCATGGGGAGCTTTCATAGCACTCATCCCCATGCCCTTTCTTCTATTATAGTAAAGAGTATTTTCCTTCCTATAGAAACTACCATTCTTCCAGTGACCATACATACTGTCATGGTCATACCTGTTAGAGGGAAGTAATGTTGGAACATAGTTTTCCGCATCCCTTTGATTTGAGAATAACAAGTCCTACTTGTATTTGATCTTGTTTGCCATTGTATTTTTAGCATGCATATTTGAACAAAGATGACACTAGGTTGCTGTTGTTGGTCTGGATTTGCTCACAAGTTGAAAAGAATGGAAGAGAGCTAACGCTCGACGTTAACTCTTAACACTGGCGTTGACTTTCATTCCCACCAAGATGAAAATGGCATGAAGGGAAGCTGTCGTGATTGTAGGAGCATTTTGGGAATGATTTGAATCAACGCCAGGCGTTAGACTCAACGCCACCGTTAAGGTTGCCTAAAATGAATATTTCCAAAAATGCAGAATCTCCTTCGTGTTTTGAAGATCCAAACCATCAAAATGTTTCTATACTGGGTCAATGCCAGGCATTAGCCTTAACGCCGACGTTAGCATCCAGTCCTATAAATAGGTGGATTTCATCTTCTCCAACAACCAATTCTAAGGAGACCTATTCCAGCACTCTGAATTACTTGTGAGTACCATATTTCCAGACCACAAAGGATCTCCCACTAAATTTCAAAAGGAGGAATCAAAGGAGGCTTGGATCAACATGCTAACTCAACGCAAAGAACGCACGCTTGGACTTCAACGATCTTCAGTGATTCTTCGGCGTATCCTTCAGATTACCTCATAGGGAGTTTTTATATTTGTCTTTTATATTTATCATTGTAATCGGTTCATGATTTTGCCTCGTGTTGATGACTAGGTCTGGGTAGGACTTAGGGGGGAATTCGCCTCGTGTTGGCGACTGGGTCTAAGGAGTAGATCTAGGGGGTGCTTGAGGCCTTTCTGGGGATAGAAGGGCTAGAGCGGCTTGAGGTCGTATATGTGGAGAGATCAACTAAAGCCAACCAGTTCTTAGTGAGTGAGTCGGTATAGAAAACAAAAGAATATTTTACTTTATCGCCTACGATTTCTAGCGTCATAAGAAATCAAATTTTGTAATCTTATACTTCAAGTTAATAAAACCATGTCTTTCATTTATATTACTTGATCTCCTCTTTTTGTGTGGTTTTATCACTAAGTTAATCCCTTATCATTTCAAGTATTTTAAAATATGACAAAAGTTGTAAAACCCTTATTCACCCCCCCCCCCCCCCTCTAAGGGCGCCTCAAGATCCAACAAGTAACACCTTTTGAAAGGTGGTATGAGGCTTAGCCTTAGCTTTGCTCTTTTCTCCACTCCCATCACCCACTTCCAAATTCTTGAAACCTAGTCCTCTCCTACTAATTTCGGAGGAAAAGATGTCAGTGATTGGTAGTACAGATTTGGGCTTGGAGAATTGAGCTACTAGGCTCTTCTCTTTGAGAAGCTTCTCCTCAAGGTCCTTTATGACCTTGTTCATTTGGGAAATGGTGCTCAATTGGAATATTGTTATCCCCTTGAGTTGTCTTATCTCTCTACTCATCTGAGTCACCAGGGTAGGTGACTCAGTGCAATCTTGCTTAGCCAACTAAAGGGAGGCAATCTCCTGAGCTTGCCTCTTGGCTAGCTTCTTGCTCTTCTTCAGAGCATCCAATAAAGCATCATAATTGTCAATCAATTGATTGACAGCCACATCAGAATCTGAGCCACTCTCATCAATAGATGATCATGCTCCAGATTCTGGTAAAGATTCAAAATCAGAAGAAGGGTTGTGAGGAATTGATACCTTGTCAGGATTGTCCTGACTATCTTCATCATCATCAGTTATGGCCATCAAGCCATGATATTCTCTATCATCTTCATCCTCCTCTATGTCATTGTCTGAGTGTGATAAAGGGGCCCTGATGCCCACCTTTGTAGTAGGATAATCCTCATTCTCTTCAGCTGCAAACAACCCAATGTAGGCTTCTTCTTCATCTGAATCTGAGGATGATGACTTAGATTCACTCCACCTCTTCTCCTTCTTGGCTAGGAAGGATTTTTCACCCTTCCTTCCCTTCTGGTGATAAGATTTCTTATCACCCTTCTCCTTCCTCTTGACTGGACAGTCATCAATGACATGTCCAGGCTTGCTGCAGTAGTAACAAATCACATTATTTGAAACATGTTTAACATGTTTAGAATCATACCTACCCCCATTGGGGTGCTGCTTTTCAGATATGATGTGATCCTTTTTGGTATGTGAGGAGGAGGAAGGTTTGTTCTTTCACTTCTTCCTCCTCACCAGCTTCTTGAAATGTCTTGAGAAGGCAACAAACTCCTCATCAGAAGAGCAGCTATCAGAAGAGCTGGGCTCAGAGTTTTCTGAGCCAACAACCCTCCTTGGAGGTGAAGGAATCCTTGCCTTGCTCTTCTTGGAGCTCTCATGCTTGAGGGCCACAGTCCTCTCCCTTGCATGAGGCCTGCAGGATGTGTCCTCCTCCTTCCTTGTAGATAGCTGCATCTCATAAGAGAGCAGCTTTCCAAACAGAGTATAGGGAGGACTCTCATCCAGCTTTGCCACCTCCCTGATGGCACAGATCTTGGTATCCCAGTCTCTAGTTAAAGATCTAAGGAATTTGTCATTCAACTCATAATGAGTGAAGGTCCTTTCATAGGTCCTCAACTCATTTACTATACTGAAAAATCTTTCATAGCAATCGGGTATGCAATCCAGGCTTTGTTTCCTGAAGGCTTCATACTCCTGATTAAGGAGGGATTTCCTATCATCCCTCACTTCTTCATTCCCTTCCATGTACATTATTAGTGTATCCCGCATCTCCTTGGCAGTCTCACAGTGTGCCAAGTTTTGGAAGGTGGAATCATCAATTGCATTGGCTATAATATTTTGAGCTCTTTTGTCCATTGTTGCCAATGCAATCTAATCCCTTGTCTTTTCAGTATATAACTTGGCTACCTGTCTAGTTGGATCAATAGTGGAGGGCTTTTTGACAACAAAGGGACCCTACTGAACAGTGATATAAATCCTAGGGTCTGATGCCTCCATGAAAAGCCTAACCCTTTGCTTCCAAATGCCAAAGGTTTCCTTTTTGCATATTGGCAGCTTCATTAACCCCATCTCCTTCTGAACTCCATTGGTAGCCATTGGATTCAAATGTGACTACACCTGTGTAGGATCTGGTCAGACTGTTAAGTCCTTTTTTGACCAACCTAGCTTTGATGCCACTTGATAGTTTATAGTTTAGTAATCTAATTCACCTAGAGGGGGGGTGAATAGGTCTCTTTAGTTTTTTAATTAATTGTTGCTAACAGTTAATGAGTAGTAAATAAAAACTCAAGCAAACACAGAAAGCACATAGTTGTTTATAGTGGTTCCCCAAGATAGTGTGTCTAAGTGTAGTCCACTTTCCCTCTACACCTTTCTAACATTGAGTTAGATAAGGTAAACTCCTCCAATCTCAGCTCCAATAGCTTACAACTCAGATCTCTCGGGATCTCTCAGGTTTGCTCCAAACCCTACCTCAGGCCTAATAACCCTACTAACTTAGAGTGCTCCCACTCCTACAGCTCAGAGATCACCTCTATCTCCTACCTCAGGCCTATCAAGAAGCCCTACTTCTCAGGAAAAATGCCCTACAGCATAGGCTCAATAGCCTTACTAAACTCAGGCTCAACAATCCTACAGCTCAGGTTCAGCAACCCTACAAACTCAGGCGCAATGCCTTACAAGCTCAGAACTACACAGTTCCTATAATGAGAATAAGTTTTAGCTTACAACAGTGGGCATCCTTGATTTGATGTCTTCTGTTGATTTATGCACAGCTGATGCAATCTTGAAGCTGTATTGAATGTAATCTTCAGTCCTGCTCCTAACTGATCCTTCTCTTCAGTAGATAAGAAAGGATCACCTTGCTCTTCAGAATAGAAGATCTTTCTTCTGTCCTTGTATCTTCTTCTTGGTTCAGTAAGCTGGAGAGAGAGCTCTTGAAAGTCATCAATGGAACAGTAATGGCTTTCACACTGTTTTAGCACAACAACAGGTCCTTCTGAAGTGCCCTAAGTTGTTCTTTAATACTTCATTTATCTCCAACGGCTCTTAAAAAGAACCCCGACACTTTGGAAGAGGATAGAACACATTATCTTCCCTTTACAGCTTTTTGCACCAAAAGAAAATCCCGTCAGTGTCGTCTTCCTGATTTGAATCTGTCTCAGTGGTTGGGTTGAGACAGTCTTCTGTCTCAGCGGTTGAGCTGTCTTGGTCTCAGCGGATCCGTTGAGACAGATTATCTTCTCAGCGGATTTTGTCTATCTGCAGCTCAGCTGAGGCAGACCCCTTCTCAGTGTCTCCTGACCTCGTCTCAGTGGTTCCGCTGAGACAGTGAGTTCTTCTCAGCGATTTAGACAGTGAACCACACACATTATTCCAATCCTTGGAATATTTAAACCCTGCACAGTCATGATGCAAAATTGGGTTTATCAAATACAATATGTACATAGCATTGTGAGTGATGCCTCTTCAAATCAAGGGAACATTGAGGGAAATATTCTCAACACTCTCTCAAGAGCTTTATGCCACAGAGCTGCTAAAGAAGTACAAAACGTGGGATTGCAACTGGACTTGATGCGAGTCTTGCGGCGCAAGAAGGTTCCTTAGAAAAAAGTCATGTGGTCGAAATCATGGACAGGAGAAGCTTATCAGGGAGCCACTGGACTTGATGCAACAAAAGTATCCGGAGCTCTTCACGACAGGTATAACTTATTCTTTTTGGGAATGTTACATTTAATCACTTGCGGTAAGAGCCCCACAGGCCTATCCAGAATTTCGAGGACGAAATTATTATTTTTTGTTTATTAGGATTTGTAACATCCCCCAAACGATAAGACCCATAGGACGGTTTTGTCATGACTAGGTCATGACAAAACCCTAGGATGCGCAAAGAGAACATAAGAGCTTAGGCTTGAGGCAAAAATTGCCAGGGTCTGCGGATAGTGATTTCCAGTTACCAAGCCTAGGGTTGGCCTTAGGGCATCGCCGTGACCCATGACCCCACCATGACGTGTCTAACCCAGTAAAGGGGTCCTCTCGTAATACCTCAATTACCCAACCATAGAAAGAAAGGGGTATATTGAACACAGCGCTAGCGCCGGCACTAGTGGCTAGCGCTGACGGTAGTGGTGGTTTAGGTGAACCGCTGAGACGAATACTGAACCACTGAGACAAACCAAATACCATTGAAACACTGGCGCAGGCGCCAGTGCTAGCGCTGGCAGTAGCGGTAGCGGTAGCACCTGACGGTTGCTGAACTGGCAAGCATTACGCCGCTGAGGGGCTAACGCTGGCGCTAGCACTAGCCCGACGGTAGCTAAATCGATGGGAGAAGGTCGGGACTCATTTTGTTCGCCAAATTCATAGCCAAGGGAGTCCAAAAGTCCTCCCAATTGATGGAGGTTCATTTCCCTTATCAATTAGAAGAATATTAAGAGTTTTTCAACCTTTAAGGAGGGAGAAATGAGTGACCTTTGGGGATGGCCAAAATTTTCACCATGAATGGTGTTAATGGAGGAATCCCAAGCTTCATCTTCCCCCCACCAGGATTTGGCTCTATAAAAGAGCTTAAGGGGTGGAGGGAATGAGTTTCCCCCATTTTCTAGAGGAATTCTCATATCTAGGCACCTACCGGCATGACACCCAAGAGCACTCGACCAACCATGGAGGACCAGCGATCGACACGACTACAAGCCGCAATTTAGGTCCTCCCCTCTCGCCTAATTCTTAGTGGGTAGATCTTATCATTTTGGACAATAAATTTGTGGCCAATTGGTCTTGAATCAGCATGGATGGAAGCTTGTGATCAAGCTTTCTTCCCTCGTTTAAATTTCTGATTTCGTCCGCCTCCGGCCGGCCAACCACCGTACATCGCCGACCGCTACCTCAACGGAGGTGGTGGAGGCATTGGCCAACCGGGAGAGTGTCTAGGTGGCCAGGAAATCACCTCCCAAGTTGCTACAGGATGGGCCAACTGTGGTCGGTGGCTGATTGGAGAAGATGAATGATGCCCTTCGTTTGTGCTTTAAGATCTATGCAAGTTATGTAGTGATATATTTGATATTCCTAATTCTGTCCCTTTACTGACAGTAGTTAGAAATAATTATAGAAAATACTTACTCTCCCCTGATGAAAAGTGGCCAACTCCAAAGTTGTAGCCTTTGGTGTGTACTTTAATTTAAAATTTGTTTCAGCCCAAAAGGAGCATTATAGCTCCCTGTATTGCCATTTTGGTGGGGCTGGTCCGTAGGGTGGGACAGCTACTATTTCTTAAATAACATTTGATGGGATAATGACATTGGCCTGAAATTTGAAACATAAGCTATTTATACCTACACCCTTAACATATCCAAAAAATGAGAATTTTTGGAGAACATTTTTCTAAGGTTTTTGTAAAAATTTAATAAATCATATGTTAATTAATTTTAGGGTCTAATGGCACCCAATCCCCTCAAAATTTTGGTGGGAGGTCCTTAGGGTTATGATATTGCACTGGTAAAAATTTCAGCCCAATTGAGACTTATTTGGTTGGCAAATTAGTTAACCCAAGTTTGGTCAAACTAGGTCAAACTAGGTGAAAAGTGCACATGATGGAATTAGGTGGTCAAATCTCGTCAATGTGATGTGAAAATTGGGCCACTGGTTTAAGATCACATAAGACACCCCCCATGAGTGATTTGGAGTGATGTGGGGTGGATATGCCCTAGGATCCTAGTTCTAACCTCAGGGTTGCATTATAAGCCTTGTGAAAGACATAGAGGCATATGTCCTTAAACGGTCATGAAACTTGGTAGATAAATTCATAGGGTATAAATATGCTCTAAAAAATTTTATGAGAATTTTAGGAACACTTATCCCCTCTGATTTAGGTTATAACCTTTTTGGGAAGCCTTCATATAAAAGGAATTTACATGCTCAAACTATCTTGGATGTTGATGAAAGTTTGGTAGATTACATAAAATCATGATAAAGACCTCTGGTAATTTTTGTGCAATTATTGAGTTGATTTAATTAGCACTTTATTCACAAGTCATCTATTTTGTCTTTGGAATATGTTAAGTAAATGAGGGCCAAATATCCTCTGGAAAATTATGAAACTTAGTGGTAGGACATTTTAAGGCATTAGAGAGCTCTGTGAATTTTTGTACAATTTTTGGAATTATTTATCAGTAGGTTACTTCACAATTTTCCCTAGTATGAGTTTAATTGAAATATTTATTTATGTGACTAATTAGTTTTGATAAATTCTGAAATTTGGCCAGTATACTTCTATGATTAGTAGGAAGGTCTGGTAATTTTCCCAAAAATTTTGGACAAGTTTTTTTGGTGGTTCCTTCTTTAAATTCTAATTCAGGGTAATTATTCAATATTATAATTAGAGGTCAACCCCTTACTGCAAAATTGTGATATTATGTATCTACTGTTGTTTTGTCATCATAGATTTTCCATAATTTTATAGTGGACATATCATAAGAAGACCTTACACTTCATGTTCAATTTCATACTTGGTCAATGTTGAAAAAATTATAATAAATGCCAACTAGTTAAGGAAAACTATGATCCTCCGGATTTAGTCTTAGAATATCATGATAGACTCCCAGTAATAATCTTGGGTCAGTTGGATGAATATTTGGGGTACCTCCTCTTATGCAACTCATATAACTCATTTGATTTGCGTTTAGTAAAACTGTGAAACTTGGGTAAATTGAAGACCAGTAGTGGGAATGGAAGATAGATGGTGTACTAAGTCTGGTTGAGAAGATGTGAGGTCACCAAAAGGAGTTTATGTGATGAGAGTGTGCTTCGTGAGTTAAGGGTTAAGTTGTGCTCGGGATTGACGAAAGATCGTCTTTCCCGTGGGGAGTCGGAAAATACTTAGAAGGTTAATTCAAGTGTAATGATAAGAAGGGTAATTCTAATGGGTAGTTACCAATAACACTAAGTTCCTGGGAAAGAGAGAGTTTTGGGGTGTCATACCATCATAGCTCCTGGTACCGCTGCGAGCCCCTCACAGGGTAATCCTCGGGAAGCCCATGGTTAACCCTAAATTATAGGAATAACATGATATTCAGGATTAACTCAATAATACACACACCCACACCCCGTGTTTATGAGAGGTTAGTTGGTTTAGAATCACGAGCGGTAGGCTCAGTGGCTGTTGGCACGGACGGGTTGGTCCGGCGAGCCGGTGGCTCAGAAGGTTAAGTTTATGGGAGGGTTAGCCCGGGGAGCTTATAGCTCGAAGATAGATGGTAAACATGTTTGCATGTGCATAAAGGTTGTGGGTCTTTGGTATTGGACGGTCGTTCACACCGACGTCAATACGTTGACTCAGCAAGTGTGGAATTTGCACTTAGCCATAAAGTCTGGTGGTCTAGCCAGTAAGAGTATGCAGATGCTCCGCGGTTTTTGCATTGAGGCGTACGATAGTTCTAGGTTAGGTAGTGTGAATACCAATCTAGAGGTGGGTGAGGCCCAACTCACCGCTTCTGTTTGCCACTACAGGAGTATTCTGGGAGTCTTGCAAGCTCCAAAAAGGGGGAACTAAAGGTCAGTGCGCATAGAGTCGAAGTGTGTGAGTTGCACTTGTATGAACATAGCATAAACTACATAACTTTGCATGTCATGACATAAGCATTGCATTTCAACCCCTACCCCTATCGTATAAATCGGTATGAGACTTTTTATACGATAGGCCCTTCTAAACGACCCCTTTGTCTATAGGTTTGTATGTGCATTCCTATAAACCAATGGTTACTTTTCTACTCTTACTTACTGTCATTTGCATACTCTTTATTATGCTCTATTTACTGCTTTAATTATATATGTACACCTGTGTAGTGGTGGTTGTTCCTGTAGCTAGTCCACATCATCTGCTTTGTTATATACCCCCATTTTTGTCCTCCGCTTCGTCCTCCCGCTCGGTGCCTAGGGCCACTGGGGGATGGATATGGAGGGAACGAGGCTTAGTCTTTTTGACTAACGGTCGGTGAACCATATCATTTTAGGGGACAGGGGAGACGCAACAGCACTAGAGGCCAGTGCAAACGGAGACGAGCCAGTCTAGTACAGGAGCACCAGTTTCAGGATCAGTGAGTGATTAGGAGTTAGCTTCCGCGAGTGACTTTTGTAGTGAGGCTATATGATGTACTGGGCATGAGCCCTTTTATTATTCTAACCTTTGTTATTTCAGTTATATCATGTGGACATATATATATAGCATGTGATTTGTGGACTTGAACTTCTACTTGCATGTTCGTTTATACTTTTCTTCTTCTGTGATCGATATGGCCGGCAGGATCGGCATTTTGTAGTGGCGACTATCCCGAGTGATGGTGTCACCGCAAAGCGGCGGTTCTGGGCATAAGACCCCGGTTTTGTAGCGAAAAAATGGGGTCTTACACAGTGAACCACACCTTATTCCAATCCTTGGAATATCTAAACCCTGCACAGTCATGATGCAAAATTAGGTTTATCAAATACAATATTACTTAGCATTGTGAGTGATGCCTCTTCAAATCAAGGGACATTGAGGGCAATATTCTCAACACTCTCGCAAGAGCTTTATGCCACAGAGCTGCTAAAGAAGTACAAAACGTGGGATTGCAACTCCAATCAAACTAAGCAAGTGTAAAGAAGAAGATGAAAAAGTAGATAAAGGAGTCTTCAGAAGCCTCATTGGGTCCCTCATTTACCTCACTAATACTAAACCTGATCTAGAACAATCTGTTAACTTATTGACACGATTTGTAAGCTCCCCAACCAAGCAACACATGGAGGTGGCAAAAAGCATTTTGAGATATATAAAGGGGGCGATATATATCCCACGTCATTCTCTACACCAAGGATCTCAACCCATCGCTCACAGGGTACTGTGACTTGAATTGTGGAGGCTCACAAGACGACAGAAGAAGCATAAAGGGATATATATTTTTCTACGGTCGAACTACATCTTATGGAGGTCGAGGAAGCAGCAATCAGTGGCATTTTCAACAACTGAGGTGGAATACATTGTTATTTCCTCCATAATCTACGAAGGTGTTTGGTTACAAAGAATGATAGAAGAAGTGAGAGGAGATAAGCAGGAGCTGATAATGTTGAAATGTGACAACATCTCTACGATTGCAATATCAAAAAATCATGTCTTTCACAATCGAAGCAAGCACATCAAAATTAAGTACCATTTTATCCGTGAAAAGCTCGAGAACAAGAAAGTCAAGCTTGAACATTGCTCATATGAGCAACAACTCAACTTATCGTGATTTCATCACATATTATATTTCTAGGAATGTTGTTACTTTTATTTCATTATTAATAGGGTGGGAGTTGTTGCTTGGTTATGCACCATCCGGCTCCTTTGGCCTAAAATCATTTCTATTCTATTGCACCTTCAATTGGGTAGCATATTGGCCTGGCTATCATGATTTTTTTGGGTTCCTCTTGATGTAAATTCCATGCATTTTCTAAATATACTCCCGAGTCCACGCATTATTTATTTTTTATTTTCTCCAAAGGTCTCGAACAATGAATCTTTTATGGGTGAATATTTGTATATGGTGTTCGTTCTCAAATCTTCATGGGGATGAAGGCAATTATGACACAACACATGGATTTAACAGAGGAATGAATCGAAAATTAAAATTGGGCGATCAGATGAGACCATAGGGCGTGTTTTGAGAGACCATGCCGCGAGTTTTGGGAGACCACGAGAAGAATGTTGGGCGAACTTTGAGCGAACATCAGAAGACCCTTAGGTGAGCATCAAAAAAGATATTAATATGCTTACATTTCGGCGAAAAGTAGACGAGGATCATGGGGCGAGCTTTAGGAAATCAAAAGAAGACATCAAGGTGAACTTCTGGTGATCATTAGAAGACCACTAGGGGAGCATCAAAATGTATTTATATGCTTAGATTTCCAGCAAATGTATTAGGTTCCCCATACATGGAGAGCAATCATCTCGTCATGGCGAACATCGAGAGATCATTGGGAGAGCTCATGACGAACATTTTTGTCAAAGCATCTCTCAAGGGAGAGCCTTGGGAGATCCCGCGACGACCACTCGACCATCATTTTTTTAGCAGTTTAACAAAAAATTGGGTATTTTCTTGACTTAATATTCAATTTCACTATCAGTCATGTCAAAATTCAGAAATGCCTATATATTTCTAGAATGATAGTAATTTACAACTCCATCCATGTTTTGTTTGTAGATAATGGAGAAGCTACCTTCTATGGCTGAGAGACCTCACATGTTGAGTTATAGGTGTTTTTTCAAGATACTACCCATATCCTCAATTAGACCTATTTGTTCATTGGAAATATTGTCGGTAGCATTTACTAAAGGATGCTTGTGTTCCTTAACAAACTTATTGATAATTAAATTTTTTCCTTCTGCATGAACATTAAACACAATAACACTAGGGCAATTGTGTAACATTCTGCCTGCAAATGCCATATAGTACGAGTCCGCCCAGACCCTCATAACGTACAATCTTCATAAGCTAAATGTTATAAAGAGGTTCAGAAATAAAACCGACATCTCAGAGTATATAACATCTAGTGGAAACATATGTTTACTACACAAGTATGAATGCCCACATCTACATAAGTACAAGTATTTGGACTAATGACCTTACATCAATATGTTCATACATCAAATCAATCATACAACCAACTTCATCGACAACCAGGACAAAATATGAAGAAATAGCAGGTAAATGTGGATATTGTATGATCGTATGACAAAATATGACCTTAAATCAATAAAAAAAATATAATTTAAAACCTCAATTGTTATTAAAATAATTAATTTCAATAGAAAATAACATTAAATATCAATAAACTTTAGTGAAAAGCATAATCAAATAATTATATTAATTTTCACGAGGTTTACAAAATTTGGATCTCCAAAATGCTGAAGATCTAAACGATGATTGTTACACTGCTTCTTTTCTATACCGACTCACACCTTGAACTGGTTGGCCTTAGCATATCCTTCTCCAAATAGGCCTCAAGTCCCTTAGATCTAAACCTCAATCTAGTCACCACCATCGAGGCAAATTTTCCTCCCAAAGTCCTACACCATAGCAAGTTGCCAACACAGGCGAATTACCACAATGAACAAAAGAGTTTCCAATAAACAATGAAGAGAGCACAAAACGAAAGAATACAAATATTCAGAATGCTAAACTCCCTAAATGGATTTCTAAAGGCGATGCCAAAGGATCACTCTAGATCTTCGTCGTATGTGCGCTTGATCTTCCTCAGGAGTAAGCTTTAATCTTCAAGCACCTTGAAAATCTATTGGAATTGAAGTATGAGAGTGCTAGATCTTCTTTGGAGCTTTGGCATGAAAAGGCTCTCCAAAATATACGTTTTCACCTCAGATAAATGGAGTGAAATGTTTAAATAGAACTCTGTAAGCTATCTCATGCGCTAGCACTATAGTCGGGTGGTAGTGCATATAGTTCAATTTCCCACTTCCTCGGTTCTTTATTTGGAAGACGGTGCAAGAATTTTAGTCAAAAGATAGAGCAACGTGGTAGAGCTATCACATGGCAGTAGCAAGTAATATCTTTGCATGCAGAAGATATCCTCCATCTATATTTAGCTCTCTAAGTGACTGAGTTATCTAAATGATATCGTCGGGCGATATTCCTACTGCCGCGCAGTAGTGCAATTTGTGTCATTCCATATGTAGCTCCTAGATTCTGCAAAGTCCACATTTTCTTTTTAACAATTGGTATTTGTAGAACGAGTGCTACCACAGGGCAGTATCTTTATCATCGACGGTAGTGGATGTTTCTTTCCATATCTACCATCATATGTCTCGAGCATGATCCAATGTATTTTGTCTGCACTGTACCTATAAACCCTGCACACTATAAACACAAGTCAAGATTGATCAAACACATGTTTTGTTATTCTTAAACAAAGAGATGCAGAACCAATATTCCAACAATCTCCCCCTTTTGATAATAACAAATCCCATAAATGAGAAATTTATCATTTATACATCTGCTTTGTTTATAGAATAGTGTGGTAAATGATAATCATGAGTAAGCTACGAGAATGATCATTTTTAGGAATGCAAGTACAACAAAGTCAATGGATTTGCTCCGCCTAAATCCAATGGTTTGTATTTTTCTCCCTTATATTTCTCAATTTATTCTCCCTCTTTGTTATTAGCAAAAGAGGGGGTGGGTTACTACAATAATTAGTGAACCAAACAAAGACGAATAATCATGATCGATCATAAACCAGAGTGTTTACAATGGGTAATTGTGAAATAATGAATACATAGTGAGGGAAATACATAAACAAATAATCATAAAAAACCAAGAACACAACTTCAGAGTGAAGTTATAAAAAGTGTTATAACTCGATAAACATTAAAAATAATCTTGATTAACCTTTGAACATAATCGTCAAAAATTATTAATTCCATAAAGAATGTGATAATGTGTAATGTATAAACACAAAGGATTCAAAGGTACAATGTTACCTGATTTGTTTATCAAGAATACAGGACATTTTATAGATCATGGTAAGCCAAATAGTACTTTTACTTATTTATGTAAGATGATGTACTTTTGAGCTCATAGTCTAATTCTCATGAGTGAAACTTTTATACGAAACAATGTTGTGTACAATTTGTGAATTTGATAGAGTGTACACAAGTAATAATCAAAACACATATAAATGTAATGAATGTACACAATCATCATTAATATGCAAAGTAAAATTACATCCACAATTTTAAAGCACAATAAAATACAACTAGCAAGTTACTTTATTCACACAATACTCATTAAGACTTACCAGGGAGACAAAGCATTGCTTGGCGGATCACACAACATTATTTTTATTGTATTTTTAGGTGATCTAGTATACCAGGGAGACAAAGCATTGTTTGGCGGATCCAAGATTGCTAAGTAGGCTGCTCAGGCTGTTGAAAAAGATGCACAATCTCAAGGGGAGCCTCCCAAAGAAGATAACATTCATCAATAAACTAACAAGACTGCTGAAGAAGATAGATGAGTCATTGATGTTTGCACCATGAAAAGTAACACAACAATTTTTCTCAAGAAAGAGGAAAACTCCTCCAAAGGAGTAGAACAATACAGGTGAACAATTTCTATAATAACTTCTCAGTAAACATATTCGAAGTTATGTAATTATGGAAGACAATCTGATCATTTGGAAGCTTATCATGGTGATCTATGCTTTTGTGCAATGATGTCATTTTATTCCTATTGTATATTTGTTTGTGCTGTGTTTTTACTCAACTGCGTGTTTGAAATCACTTACATTATTTGTAAAATTTGTTAAGATAAATAGGGGGAGATTGTTGGGAGAAACTCCCATGTGATTTATCTTACAAATTATCTTAAAGTGATTTCAAAATCTAGGATGTATTAACCATGTTGTATAGTGAGGGTAATCCGGTCATTAGATGTCCTAGGATATCATACTCACACTAGAGTGTCAAGACCTGACCAAAACAAGCACAAAAGTCAATTGAGTTAAACTTGCGTCGAATAAAAGTCAACGCAACTTTGACTAAAAGTCATAGTAACTTCGAATACAAGTAGAAGTAACTCAAACTAAAGTCAAAGTATAAGTGAAATCGATGCAACGTTGAAATGTTCTCGGTGCAGAAGACAGAGCTTGTCAAAGAAATATCAAAAGTCAACGCAACTTCGATTTGAATTACACGCAGAAGTTCAAGTTCAAAGTCCAAGTCTACAACTCGACGGATACGTCGATAAGGATTCAACGCAACGTCGACATCCGAGTTCAGTCAGAGCTAAGAAGGATTTCGAAGCTACTTCTATAAGAACTCAGAGGTGCGTCGAATAGAAGGAAAATGAAATCGACGTTACGTCAAATACAGACAGAAATGGAAGGTTTTCTGCTGTCTTTTCTGATTATTTCCAGAAGGTATCCAAGGTTATAGTCTGACTTCTAATGGCTCGTTTATCGCCAAGAATGGAATGGAGTACTCCATAGAGACAACAAAAGACATTCTTGGAAGTTATTCAAATTAGATTGACGGGTCGGGAAAAAGAAATAGAAAGAAATACTTTTGTCTAAAGGATATTCCTTCTAAGGACATAACAAAAGAGGAAAGAAATTCAAACACTATTCGACAAAGAATAAGTATACATAAGAAGGAAGTAAACTACAACCATTGATTATTCTGTCTTCTTCTTCTTCTTCTCCTTTCTCAAGCTCTCTCCCTCAGACAGAAAATAAGAACAACTTTGTACAGGAATAAGAAAACAAGGCTGCTTCTTCTTCACATCTTACAGCAGGAAGCAAACTACAGTACAGAGATCATAAGGATCAGAAACTCATAACCCTTGCATCCTTCTCTACCATAAGCAAGGGTTCATTATATACAGATCCTGAAGCGCATCAAAAGACGGCATCCTATGTGATAGCTGTAGAAGGATTCGTACAGCAGAATCCTTCTCTTCTTCTTCTTTACTTCTCAATTTTTATTCTGTAACTGAGAATGAGTCCTAAGAATCCCTCTCTAAAGGATTCAGTTGGTTCTAAGAGTCTCCTTACCAAAAGACTCAGTGGTTCTAAGAGTCTCCTTATCAAAAGACTCAGGCACTAGATAGTGCAATCCTACCAAGGTGGTAGAAGAGTGGACTACCCATATTTTGGGGAACCACTATAAAAATTATGTGTCTTTTGAGCTGTGCTTTTCTGTGTTGTCCCTTTACTGTTTACTGCTTTCTATTTTCTGTATTTATTTTATTCTGTATTGGTTGTGCTAATTGCATAGTTATTAGAGTAGTTTTTATTATGTATGCATATTTAGGGTAAAGTTTTTAATCTCTATTCACCCACCCACCCCCCCCCCCCCCCTCTCTAGAGAATACTCAGAGGTTACACTGTGCACTTTCAAGCCCAGATCCTTGAATCTCAGGTGCTTGGGAAGCACATGAGAAGCTTGTCATTGACCTTAGTTAGTGAGATCTCCATATTCAGTCCCCTAAGCTCATTAATAATGATGATGAATCTCTCATACTTCTCAGCAACATTTACTTCAGATTTCTTTTGAAAGTTCTCATATTGGAATAAGAGAAGGGACTTCCTGCCCTTTCTTTCATCTGAGCTTCCTTCAACTAGTCTAGACAGTGATTCCTAGATTTCTTTTAAGGAGTTGCAGTCAGTCACCTTTTGGAATATGTCATCTGACATAGTGGACACTAGAATTTTCATGTCCTTGGCATCACATGCCTTCACCTTCTTCTTAGCATCAGTTTATTTTGCTCTAGAGACAAGTTCATGTGTCACAGTCCCACTTGCATCTTTTCTGAATGGGACTGGAGGACCTGATACATTGACATCAAAAATATCGGAGAAGCTAGGTTGGAGGCTGCATAGGAGGTGGAAGAAGTGGAAGTGTTGTCAGAGGGAGGAGAGCCCGGGATGCTAAAGATCGGGGGAGCTTTGAAGACCGAGGAGAAGGTTAAGATGGTGGCGTGCTTGCGAGAAAAAATAGACATCTTTTCCTGGAGTGCGGCAGAGATGCCAGGAATTGATGTGGATGTAGCCTGTCACCACTCAATCTAGACCCTGAGGTCAAGCCCATATGGTAAAAGAAGAGGTCGATCGCCACTTTGTTGGTCGAGCCCATTAGGGAGGAGGTGAAGAAGCTACTCGAGGCAGACTTTGCGTAAGAGATCTAGTATCCAGGCTGGGTCTCCAATGTTGTAATGGTAAAAAAAAGGTCAGAGGGGGATGAAGGATGTGTATTGACTTCTCTTTGCTAAATAAAGCTTGCCCGAAGGATTGTTATCTCCTGCCTCGAATCGACATGCTAGTTGATTCAGCTGTCGGTTTTTCTATTATGATTTTTCTTGATGCATTTTCAGGATACCACCAGATTCGTATGCACCCCATAATCCCAGTGACATCTCCTTCATCATGAGCGATGGCTACTATAGCTACAAAATGATGTCATTCGGGTGGAAGAACACGGGAGCTACCTTCCAGCGGATGATGGCTCATGTTTTCAAAGGGCAGAAGGTTTATGTAGATGACCTCTTAATCAAGAGCAAGAGCATCCAGAAGCATGTCGATGATTTGGTGAGACCTTTGCAACTCTACAAATATTCAAGATGAGCCTTCATCCAGTAAAGTGCGTGCTCGGGGCAGGGAGAGGAAAGTTTTTTGGACATCTTCTCACCCCAAAGGGAGTAGAGCCCAATACTGACAAGGTCAAAGCAATCCTAGAGATGGTGTCGCCAAAGAGCACGAAGGAAGTCCAGAGGATGACATGAAGGTTGGCGGGCCTAAGCCGCTTCCTGTCAAAGGCCGAAGAGAAATGCTCTCCATTTTTCAAGACTCTCCGAAGAGGCCAGCAGTTCATGTGGACAGAGGAGTGTGAGAGGGCTTTTGAGAAGCTCAAGCAGCAGCTGACGCAAGCTCACTTACTGCAAGGTCCGAAGGAAGGTGAAGACCTACTCCATTATCTGGGAGTGGGGGCAGAGGCGGTGAGTTTGGTGCTGGTAAGAAAAGAAGGGAATGGGGAAACTCCCCATCTACTACGTGAGCAGGGTGCTCCGAAAGGTAGAGACAAGGTATCTGATCCTGGAGAAGGTGTTGCCTTAGTGGTGTCGACGTGGAAGTTAAGGCTCTATTTTCAAGCGCACTCCATCCGGGTGGTGACAGACCATCCTCTTCAAAGCATTATGAATGGGGTGGAGCATTCTAGGCGGTTGGAAAAATGGTCGGTATAACTCAGTGAGTTTGGCATTTCCTTCTCACCAAGGGTGGCGATTAAAGTGTAGGCGGTGGCCGAATTTCTTGCTGACTTCTCGGTGGAGGTGGATGAAGGTGAAGGCTCGTCGGGCCTAGTTTCCTGAACGTGTTTGTGGATGGAGCTACAGTCAAAATCTCTGTGGGTGTGGGCATAGTCTTGGTGAGCACGCACGGAATAAGGATCGAGCAGGCAGTTGTGATCCTCTTCCCCGTCATAAATAATCAAGTCGAGTATGAAGTTATAGTGTTAGGATTGTGCCTAGCCAAGGAGTTGGGGATCCATAATATAACAGCTTTCATAGATTCGATAGTGGTTGCGTCGTAGATCTGCGGAGAGTTCAAAGTCAGAGATGTCATCCTGCAGCGGTATCTGATGAAAGTGGTTGATTGGAGGCCTCTAGTCTTTCTTCATCCAGCATGTGCCCAGAGAAGAGAACTCAACGACAAATTGTTTGGCAAAGTATGGCCCAATCGCCGTGTTGAAGCCTGGAAAATCCCGGCTCCAAAATTTGGATCAATGCAGCCGGAGGCTACTTGCCCAGAGGTTCAACGAGAAGATTTGGTTAGCCACGACGAGTGAAACGGAGAGATAAAGAACACAACCCCAGGTTCTGCGACAGGGAGATCCCACCACGTACCCAGAAGCTCAAAGGAGTCTTCTCCTCCAAAACCATGAATGGCCGAGCTTGGTACTAGGAAGGCACTGGCTAGGGACGATTATTGCCAATAAGGGTGGTGCAGCTTTGATTTTTGACAAGTGTCATTTCTGGTACCCCTGGGGGTCTATTTATAGACAAATCCTAAGGGGGGAAGCAGGCGACTATTCTTGACCCCTTGGAGTTGGGTTTTTAGCAAAGAAATAGGCAGGCAAGTAGGTAAGGACCTCGGCCTAAACTGGCGAGTTAGTTGGTGTAAGTCGCCCATAGGCGAGAATGTCCATGCCTACGCCCTTCTCGCTCGGCCAGGTTCCTTCTCGCTTGGCCCGGTTCCTTTTCGCTTGGCCTGATTCCTTCTCGCTTGGCCTGGTTCCTTCTCGCTTGGCCTGGTTCCTTCTCGCTTGGCCTGGTTCCTTTTCGCATGACCGAGGCTGCGTTCGACGAACTCTTGGTAGGCTGCGTTCGACGAACTCTGGAGGGCTGCATTCGACAAACACTTGGAAGGCTGTGTTCGATGAACTCTTGGTAGGCTGCGTTCGACGAACTCTTGGTAGGCTGCGTTCGACGAACTCTTGGTAGGCTGCGTTCGACGAACTCTTGGTATCTCGGACTATTGACCTCTGCCTTGACCTTTTGACCTTGACCTCTGCCTACGTGGCTTTGAGTGGGTCCTACCCTCGAAGAATATGGGTTGTACACGCCGGAGGCACAATCATAGAATTGTTGCGACCATCCATCAAAGAGGGGGAGATGATAGAGATTAAGCAACGAGCCTCTTGGTTGGATCCATTTGTAGCCTTTCTAGTTACTGGCCAGCTCCCGGTGGAAGTGGAAGATAAGATGAAGTTCAGGCACAAGGCGACATAATATCTACTACATGGAGGAGAACTATATTGTAAGACCATCTATAGCCCCTTGGCCAGATGTGTTTCAGAAGTTGAAGTGCCTCAGGTGTTAGAGGAGATCCATTCAGGAGAGTACGGATGTCAATCTGGTGCTTGCACTCTAGAGCGGAGATTCTTGAGGCAAGGCTACTTTTGGCCGACCATCCAAAAGGATGTCGAATCCTTCTCAAAGAAGTGTCGAAAATGTCATCTCTTCACTCCCCTTCAGCTACAGCCAGCCCAGCAGCTTTGTTCAATTACGGTCCCTTGGTCGTTCGCCATCTGGGGAATGGATTTGATCGGCCCCTTCCCCCAAGCATTTGGGCAATGGAAGTTTATTCTTGTGATGATCGACTACTTCTCAAAGTAGATCGAGGCTAAGGCGCTAGCTAAGATCACGTCTCAAGTCGTGATGAACTTCATATGGGGGTAGATTACCTGCAGGTTCGGGATTCCAACGCCATCATCACCTGCAATGGGTCGCAGTTTGCCAGCTTGGAACTAGCTGAATTCTGCGAGCAATTCGAGACAAATCTTTGGTTTACCTCTGTGCATCATCCTCAAAGTAATGGGCAAGTGGAAGCTACAAACAAGCTAGTCATCAGCCTTCTAAAGAAGAAAGTCAAGAATTTAAAGGGAAACTGGACAGAGCAACTCCCTTCGGTCCCATGGGCTTTGAGAACCACTCCAAATTCAACCACTGGGGAGACGCCTTTCAAGTTATCCCACGGGTCTGAAGCTCTCAACCCAGTGGAGTTTGAAGTCTGAAACCTGAGATTAGTTGCAACAGAAGAAGAAGATGAGGAGTGGCGTCTCGAGAATGAAGAGGCGCAGGGGGTATCACTTGATTACCTAGAAGAACTTCGAGACCTCGCTTCTGTCCGACGGGAAGAGGTCAAGAAGAGAATGGCAAAGCACTTCTACAAGCATGTCCGCATCAAGCAGTTCCAGGCAGGGGACCTCGTCTTAAAGAAGGTTGATGCCACAAGGAGATCAAACATCGTTGGGAAGCTCAACCTAAATTGGGAAGGTACATTCACGTATAAATGGCACTCGATACTGGAGGGTAACGCCTACAAAACCATGATAGGGAACCACTCGGCAACACGTGGAGCGGCGATGACCTGAAAAAGATTCTACCCCTAGAAGGGGAGGGTATGCTCATGTGTTTTTGATACCTACTTATATATATAATAAGTTATTTGCTCACACCCTGGAATAGGGAGATTTGTGTCTCTCTTTAGAAGAATGTCTCAAGCATGCGCAAGATGGCAAAACTGATCTCCACGATTGGGTTGAGAAATGAGCCTCCGACTTGACTCTCATAAAATTCAGAGCGGATGATGGGATGGTGTGTCAGGTTTGTAAATGCTAATTCCTAAGTTCAAGCCTTTGCATTGACAGCCGAGATCATCTCCCCCTTGCATGTTGGTCGACGATCCCCCGAGAACAACTCTCATTTGATTAGAGAAGTGTTGGGTTTACTTTAAATCATATGTAAACAGCATATCGTATATGCGCAGCGGAAGAAACAACAAGAATAACCCAAAGAGTAAGGATCTTGTGGATTTCATGGATCTAGAGATTAAGAAACCAAAAGCGAAATACCTTTAAGGGATTGAATCAATACTCAACCAAGATGCTCCAAGAAGAAATCTGATAGACGAACATTGAGTTCCAAGCACCGAAATGGATCGGCCCCTCTATAGAGATCAACACAAGTGAAGGAGAACCCCAATGCCTTGTCGTACAAGGGATGGGTCGGAGAAGAACAGCCCTCTTCGTCCCCACGAACTGCTAGGTCCGTTGAAGGGGAGGCGGTGACGGTCGGTGAATGACGAGATCAGCGGACGGGGACGAGATCTAGTGGAACACTTCTGTCTTCGGGCTCTTCAAATACCCAAAAGGGATCGACCTTTTTTGAAGACCTAATCACTTCCTCTTTTATACCCAGGGCATAAAACGAGTTATCCGCAGACCCGGGAAAACAGAACAATTCCGTCAGGATTTTAAATTCGTCAAATATGATATAATTCGTCTAAACACTTTCGACGAATCAACATAAATTCGTCGAAACGCTTTCGACGATTTTGTCGATACAATTTCGTCGAAACACTTTTCAGCGAATTTGTATCTAATTCATCGAAACACTTTCGACGATTCCAATTGGATGAATTGACACATATCGTCGAAACCCTTTCAACAAATTTGTCTAATATAAATCCATTCGTCGAAACACTTTCGACGAATTCCAATTGGACGAATTGACACATATCGTCAAAACCCTTTCAATGATTTTGTCTAATATAAATCCATTCGTCGAAACACTTTCGACAAATTCCAATTGGACGAATTGACACATGTCGTCGAAACCCTTTCAACGATTTTGTCTAATATAAATCCATTCGTCGAAACACTTTCGACGAATTTGCTAAGTCCTATAGAATTCGTTGAAACCATTTCAACGATTCTACAAGAGTACTTATTTCTCGTTGAGACATTCTCAATTTAATTCTGAACAGTCATAGGATTGGTCCTCCACTCATATCCAATATGAGTAAGGACAACACAATCCAAACGCTTTTATGTGCGACCTTATAGGCTCATATTGCGTTGACAGTAAGACTAACGGCTTGATTGCTTTGAGATCACCTCGGAAACTCCAACAGTCTCCCACTTGATCACAAAGTATCAACAAAAGTCTCACAAACAATGAGCGGCATCTAGCAATACATCATTGCTACCCAAGCAATAAGAGTTCATAACTCAATAAGCCTGTTTTGACCAATGTACCAGTGTTGTCATGTCCATTTGTCCCTTACATCCAGATAGAACTAGAGGCATGGACCCTGTCACCCTCATAATTGTTCAATCCTTGTTTCCTGATCTAGAATAGACCTTAAGAGAGTGGTAAGCACAATATCACATATTGGCTCAACCCAGCATGGTCATGAATTTCTCGGTCTCATTCTATCAAGGGGCATATGGATGTAACTCCTATCATAAAGGAGGACAAATCCCATATCTGTCCACACACAAACACCCAAATGAGTGGTAACATACCCAATAACCACCATTATCATCAAACTTTCTCAAGGAAGACCTTAGATGGCATCAAAGTACGCTCTTCCTCACTTGATGAATGATGTGACTTCAGGTCAAAGAACTACAGACACCATTGTCAGTTGAGACCTACTTGTGACACGTTCATATAACAATCCACAAAGTAGTCTCAAGGTGGGTATATCCAGTACAACTTGTTCACTAACAAGTACCCATGTGATGACTTGATATCACAATATCATGACCTGTGAGAATCGGTCATCAGTCAACGCACATGTTAGTCTTAATGTATCATCATTGCCCTTCAACTTCTAAGATGATACTCTGACCAGGGACAATGTAAGAATGTAGCTTCTAGAAAACATAGGCCCTCACATTCAAGTCACGTACTTGAATTCCTATGGAAGCAAACATTCTAAGGGCATTTATTATGCTAATTAATTTATCAAATTGAAACTATTGACATAATAATAAGAACTTGCCATAAATGTAAAATGAAAAACACAGTACATATCACAATTCATCAAATAAATAAACAACCAACAAACATACAATCCACAAGGCTCCCACTAAAGATGATCATTCAGGTATCTAAAACCCATTGATCTAATATGATCATCATGTTTCTTTTGCGCAAGAGGCTTTGTCAGTGGATCCGCTATATTTTCTTCAGTCGTACTCTGCAAATATTCATATCTCCTCGATCGACAATCTCTCGAATAAGATGGAACCTCCGAAGTATGTGCTTGGAGCGCTGATGAGATATAGGTTCCTTAGCTTGAGCTATTGCACCATTGTTGTCACAGTAGAGAACTACTAGACCAACAATGCTAGGAACTACACCAAGCTCGCTGATGAATTTCATAATCCACACAGCCTCCTTCGCCGCATTTGCAGCAGCGATATACTCGGCCTTAGTAGTATATTAGGCAACTGTCTCTTACTTGGAACTCTTCCAGCTTACAGCTCATCCATTAAGGCAAAATACAAAACCTGATTGGGACTTTGAATCATCCCTATCAGTCTGGAAGCTAACATCTGTGTAACCATTTACAGCGAGCTCTTCCTCTCCACCAAACACCAAGAGCATATCCTTAGTCCATCTCAAGTACTTTAGGATATTCTTGACAGCAATCCAGTGACCATCACTGAAAACAAAAATCCAGTGACCATCACTGGGATCAGACTGATACATGCTCATCATGCTTAAAGCATATGAGACATCGAGTCGAGTACACAATATTGCATACATGATGTAACATCCCCCAAACAACTAGACCCCTAGAGTGGTTTTGTCATGACTAGGTCATGACAAAACCGTAGGAAGCTTGAAGAGACCACTTGGCCTTAGCCAAGAAGAGAGAAACCATAGTGGTCTACAAATAGCAATTTCCAGTAAACAAGCATAGGGTTGGACTTAATGGCCTCACCTTGACCCTTTGACCCCACCATAGCATACATAACCCTTTAGGGGTCCCCATAGAGCACCAAGGACCCATTGGGGTCAACCAAAGAGGGCAAATTGACCAAAGTCAACCTTAACCCCAAATTGGTCAAAGTGGCCTAATTAGGGTCAATTGACCTCCACCTTGCCAAATTGACCCTACCTAGACCTTCCTAACCATTAAGAGAGACCAATAGGTCACTACCCACCCATTGGGGTCAACCCAAATGGTCAAATTGACCAAAGTCAACTCTAACCCAGTTTTGGTCAAACCAACACCTTTTGGATTAATTGGCCCAATTGGGGCACCACCATGACTCAACCAACTTTGGGTGGTGTCAAGGGACTCAAGACACACCACTTGGACCAGTCAACCCATCAGTTGACCAAGTCAACACCTCAAGTCAACACTTGGTCCTTGCCCAAAAAGAGGGGAAAAGGCTAACTCAAGCTCAATCCACTTGGGCTAGGCCTAATTGGAGTAGCCCATTAGCTTAGGAGGCTGATAATTACCAGGAGTTATTACTCAATTTCTGTAAATGGTGATTAGTAGAGAGAAACCTCATTTTCCCCAAAAATGGTGGAGAGAGAAAGAGAGAAGTAATGACATTCATGGCCAAGAGGAGACCAAATGCCACCCCAATTGATGGGATTCACTCCCTCTATCAGTTATGAGAAGCTTAGGAGGTTTTCCAGACCACATGGGGGCTAATTTTGGCGATTTTAACCATGGCCGAAATTCTACTTTGATGGCCATTAATGGCATTCAAGGTATAACCCCTCCTCTCCCTCGATTAAGCTCTCTATCATCTTCAAAAGACTGAGAGGAGTGAAACCCCCAACCTTCCAGAGAAAATCATGCAGTGGAGTCTCAGATCGGCAAGGGGCACAACTTGAAGGGGGCGGCCATGGCAAATCCGGGAAACAACCACCCTCAAGCCTGATTGGAGGTCTGGTTCTTCTCCTCTCCCTCTATGGATATATCTTAGATCAAAATAGGTGAGAAATTGGGCTCAATTGAGCCCGATCCAAGGGAGAAAAATCTGAAATTTTCCATGAAAAAGACTTGGTCGGGTTCGCCGAAAACCGCCCCTCCGGCGGCCGTGCCGCCGCCCGGCGATATCCACCACCTCAACGGAGGTGGTGGTGGTGGTGGCTGGCCAGGGAGGTGGCCGGATGGCCGGGAAATGAAGTTGGAAGTGCTACAGGTCGGTGCAATCCTGGCCCTTGGCTAGAGGAGGAAGATGAAGGGATGCCCTCGAAATTGCTTCAAGATCTGTGCTGGATCATATGATATAAATTTTTATTTAATGTATTTTTTGTCACACTTTTTGCTGTACATAGATTAATTTATTAAAAATATTTGGGCCCCTCTACAGAACAGGTGGTCAACAACAAAGTTATAGCCCTTGGAGTCTACTTTATTTTAAAATTAATTTCACCCCAAAAGGAGTTCTGTAGCTCCCTGTAGGTCCATTTTGGTGAGACTGGTCCCTAGTATAGGACAACCACCATTTCTTGAATAACTTTCGATTGGGTCATGGGATTGACTTGAAAATTGAAACCTAGGCTATTTGTACCTATACCTATAACATATCCAAAGATGGAAATTTTAGGTCTAAGGTTTTTTGACTAATTTTATAAAACAAATATTAATTAATTAGTGGGTCAAATGACCTCCAATGACCTCCAAATTTTGGTGGGAACTTCTTAGGGTTATCATATTACCCTGGTAAAAATATCAGCCCAATTGGGACTGATTTAGTTTGTAAATTGGTTAACCTAAGTTGGGTCTAATTAGGTCAAAATAAGGGAATGGTGTTTACCTTGGGGTATTGTGGTCAAATCTCCTCACCATGAGTTGAAACCTTGGCCACTGGTTTAGGATCCCCTAAAACACCTTCATGAGTAAGATGGGGTGGTTTAGAGGTGGATATGCCCTAGGACCCTAGTTTTACCCCTTGGGGTGCATATAGAGCTTTGTGAAGGACATGTAGTCAAAAGCTATAGAATGGTTATGGAACTTGGTGGATAAGTTCATAGGGTGCTAATAGGCCCTAGGTAATTTTATAAGAATTTTAGGAGCAATTATTCCCTTGAAATTGGTCATAACCCCTTTAGGGAAATTCCTTATAAGAGAAATTTACATGCTTAAATGATTTTGGATGATGATGAAACTTTGGTTGTGTCTTTATTATCATGATATACACCTCTGGTAATTTTTATGTATTTAATTGAATGATTTAACCAGTACATCATTCACAAGGCATTTATTTTGTCTTAGGCTTAAGAAAAATAATTGAGGGTCCAATACTCTTTGATAAATTGTGCAAATTGGTGATAGGACATTTCAGAGCATTAGGAAGCTCTGTGAATTCTTATATAATTTTTGGAGACTTAAATGAGTAGGCTACTTCACAACTTATCTTATTTGAGGATTTCTTAAAGTATTTATTTAAGTGAGAAAATGATTTCCATAAATCCTGAAATTTAGTCAGTAAACTTCTCTGATGAATACAAAGGTTTGGTAATTTTCCCCTAATTTTTGTGTAAGTAGTTTTGGTGGTTCCTTCATAAATCTACAAATTTGGATATAAGTCGAATATTACAAATAGAGGACAATTCCTTACTGTAAAAATATGATATGCTGTATTTGCTGATATTGAGTCATCATAGATTTATCATAATTTTATGGGGGCCATATCATAAGAAGATCTTACACTTCATGTTCATTTTCATACTTGGCAAATGTTTGGAGAATATTTGGAGTAAGAAGATCTCTGGATTTAGTCTTACAACATCATGATAGACTCCCAGTAATAATATTGAGTCAGTTGGATGAATATTTGGAGTACCTCCCATTATGCAACTCATATGACTCTTTTGGTCTGTGTATAGTAAAACTGTAAAACTTGAGTTATTTGTGGATCAGTAGGTGGGAATGGAAGGTAGATAGTGTACAAAGCCTAGTTGAAGAGATTGAAGGTCACCAAAAAGGGGTTTAGGTGATGAGAGTGTGCTTGGTGAGTTAAGGGTAAAGTTGTGCTCAGGGTTGACGAATGATCGTCTTTCCCCTAGCGGGTCATAAAATACTTAGGGTAATCCAAGTGTAATAACAAGGAGGGGTAATCTTATGGGTAGATACCAACAACACTAAGTGACTTGAGAAAGGGAACTTTGGGGTGTCATCTAATTACAGTTCCTAGTACCGTAGCGAGCCCCTTACAGGGTAATCCTCGGGAAGTCCAAGATTAACCATAAACTGTAGGAGTAAGATGTTGTACAGGATTAACTTAACAATACACACACCCACACCTCGTTGTTACGGGTATATTAGTCAGTTTGGTCTTACGAGCGGTAGGCGCGGTGGTTGTAGCAGCAGACTAGTTAGTCTAGTGAGCTTGTGACTCAGTAATGTTGTTGGTGCGGACGGGTTGGTCCCCGAGCCGGTGGCTCAGAAGGTTATTGATGACGGGCAGGTTAGCCCGTGGAATTTATGGCTCGGATATACTAGAACATGTTGCATGTGCATGAAGGTGGTGGGTCTCCGGTATTGGATGGTCGTTCACACCGACGTCAATACGTTGACTCGGCAAGTGTGGAATTTAAACTTAGCCATAAAAGTCTGGTGGTCCAGCCAATAAGTGTACGCAGATGCTCCGAGGTTTTGCGTTGAGGCGTACGATAGGTCTAGGTAGGATAGTGTGAATACCAACCTAGAGGTCGGCGAGGCCCAACCCACCGCTTCCGTTTGCCACTACGGGAGTATCCTGGGAGTCTTGCTAGCTCCAAAAAGGGGGAACTAAAGGTCTGTGCGCATAGAATCGAAGTGGTTGAGTTGCACTTGTGTGAACATGGCATAAACATCACAACTCTGCATGTCATGGCATAAACATTGCATTTCAACCCCTACCCCTATCGTATAAGTCGGTTATGGGACTTCTTATACAATAGGCATTGCTAAACGACCTCTTGGTCTATAGGTTTGTATGGGCATTCTTATAAATCAATGGTTACTTTTCATTTATATACATGTATTTACTTACTGTACTTTACTTATTCTTTACATGCTCTTACTATGCTCTTTTACTGCTTCAATTATATATATACACATGTGTAGTGTAGAAACATTTCCTTTAGACAAAATCCGCCGTCATCTGCTCTTTGTTTTATACCCCTTGCTGTCATCCGCTTCATCCTCACACACGGTGCCTAGGAGCCACTGGGGGTGGGGTGGGGAACATAAGGCTTAGTCTTTTTGACTAATGGTCGGTGGACCATATCATTTTAGGAGATCGAGGAGACGCAGCAGCACCAGAGGCCGGTGCAGACGGAGGCGAGTCAGTCTAGTACAGGAGCACAGGATTCAGGACCAGTGAGTGATTAGTAGTTAGCTTCCGTTAGTGATCTTGTAGTGAGGACGTGATGTACATGGCGTGAGCCCTTTGTTATTGTAACCTTTGTTATTTCAGTTATACCATGTGGACATTTATTATATATAGCATGTGATTTGTGGACTTGAACTTCTATTGTTTGTTTATACTTTTCTTCTTCTGTGATCGATATGGCCGGCAGGATCGGCGTTTTGTAGTGGCGACCTTCCCGAGTGAGGGTGTCACCGCAAAGCAGCGGTTCTGGGCATAAGACCCGGGCTTTTGAAAAAAAAATGGGGTCTTACAAAGTGGTATCAGAGCAAACCTCGATCTGAAGAAAAGAAGTCCACAAACTCTGGGCTACCCCGCGCGAGTTTAGTTTGAGGACAAACTAAGCAGCGGAAGCAATGGTGTGCCCATATGGGAAATCACATGAAAAAGTCCACTTTTAGCTGAATCTTTTTAGCCAAATTCTCCTTACGAGTGCAAGTTTTCTTTTGTAGCCTGCGACGAACCCTGCCCCCAGCAGGGAATTCCTCCGGCTGCAAAGAAATGTTTAGATAGTCCTTTAGTCAATGAGTTAGACTCAACCCCACTAGGACACTTGACTTGCCATGACAATTTATACCATGCCCTAGTCTGAAATAGACCGCAGGTATAATTTTGGTGAAGGTACAAGGATACCCCAAAGATGCTAGAGAAAGTGAGATTGACACATAAACAGAATGGTAGGGGACTCGTAGATCTCAACCCTCGTACTGGTGACATGATTACATTGGGACAACCACCACGACAAACACCGAGGGTCGGATAAGAATTGAAGTTCAGAAGGGGCCCGTTTGGGATTGGGTGACATATTGACCCTGATAAGGTTGTCGCAGAAGGTACCTAGAAGAGTCTAAGGTGTGGAGTATACCAATGAGCCTCAAGATAGAACCCCAAGTCTAAGGTTGTGTGCCCTAAGAATTGTTTGCAAACTTGGGACGAATATAACTTGTTGATATTAAAGATACTCAGCCCAAAATAGATAGTGGCTTATCTTTTGTTTATTGGGGCTTATCTTTTGTTTATTGGGGCTTACATTTTGTTTATTGGGCAAATTAATGACTGACTTGGGTTTCCTTTGGATCTAATTTAGAAGATGTTGCGTCGTAAACATAATGATTTTGAAATTGATCATATTCGATGTTACTCGGTCGAAGATGAGATGGTGTAATAGTATGTTCGGAATAATGATCTGTAGTATTACCAGGACAATGAATAGACATTGTTGATCAAGCAATGACTTGACCTTAGTTGAAGCATTAGAAATGTAAAGTTGCTAGGTTTAGTCACTTAGGGATGCAGATGCCTTTCTGGAAGTTGGGAACTGAAATTAGGTCGTGCAAGCGTTGGTTATATTTGAAAGTTCTGGTAGTTTGGGGCTTTCAGAAGTGATTAACTTATGATTCGTTATAAATCACGCCCTGTCATGGTAGAGAATCTTAATTGCAATAATAGCCTTATACCTTGGGAGCTTTGATGATAAATAACTAGAGATCTTAGATGATGGCTTATTGGATTTAGAATCTAGTGTTTGAGTTTACTATGATAAGAACGATCTAAGTTTATCTTACTTTAGACCATTCGAAAGTGATCGAGACTAGCATATGTGGAAGTGATAGGAATTTGGTGAAATAAACGTGAAGATATTTTCTTGATGAAATTGACTTGTGAAAAATCTTAGGGTTTCAAAAGATTCTACCCGTATACCTTATGAATCAAACTCCACCTAGAAAGTGATTGGGGGTCATCTTCAAACATTGATACTAGTGTTGGTTGGTTAACATATGATCATAAGATCTGTGTACACCCCCTTAAATTCTTAGTATAATTGGGATGCTTAATGATCTGATCAGTTCCACCAATGGTAAGAACTAGATAAGTTGTAAAGTAGAGTTGATTGATCACTCGGATGCACTTGAAGGAATAAGAACCTAAACATGCGGAGAAAACATTATAGAAGCGTTGTCTACCCATATTAACAAGAGCTTTAGTCACCGGAAAAATGGTGTATTCCGGAACACGTATGTCCTCAGAATGAAAAAAGACGTCATAAGTTTTGTGATGCACGGTGAAGGCCAAGTGAAAAAGTCTTTGGAGAACTACCACAGTCACTGCCCGTGTTAGAGTGGAGTTCGAGGACATAATTATGGATTTCAAACACAGGTTACCACATCCCCACTCTGGGCACAAGTTCGTTTGGAACATCGAGGATAAATTGACCAAGGTAGCTAGGGTCACCCCGGGCTGGAAGGACGCTCCCGTTGGTGTTTGGTGGGATTTATTGAGCAGTTTGTCCGTTATTGTAGTGTGACCAGGACGATCGTGTCGAATCAGGATGGACGGTGTACGCCCAAAAAGTGAAGATCAGTCCAGGCTTATCTGGGCTCTTGGTTGACGTCAGCACAGCTTTCCACCCTCAGAGGGACATAGGCACAAGACTCCATTGTCTTTGATCCAGGATTAGGATCCCAAGGCACTCGGCTATGAATTTGTGAAGGACACAGATACCCAGGTGCGATTGATTTGGGTTAGGATGCTGGAGGCCCAGAGCAGGCAGGTTAGGTATTACGATGTGTGGTATCGTCAAGTAGAGTTCCAGGTTGGAGACCGGGTGTTCTGGAAGATACGTCCAATGCAGGGATTCTTGCGGGTTCGCAGGCAGAAGAAGCTCGGTCTGAGATAGATGGGGCTCTACATGATCCTGGAGTGGATCAGCTTGTTGGATTATAGACTGGAGTTGTCGCCGGAGTTAGCAGGATTGCACGACGTCTTCCATGTCTCCTCCTTTAGTAAATCTCTACTACGGCCGGAGTAGCAAATTTCTACTATAGATGGCCCGGTATCCTCCAATTGATTGATTCACCTGGAGCCGGTCCGGTTAGATGGCACGAAGATGCGGGTCTTGCGGCGCAAGAAGATCCCGCTGATCAAGGTCCTATGGAGAAATCATGGACAGGAGAAGCTTATCAGGGAGCCTCTAGAACTGATGTAGCAGAGATAGTCGGTGCTCTTCAAGTCACGAATAACTTCCATTCTTAGGGGATGTTACGTTCAAGCACTTGCGGTAGAAGCCCACAGACCTAACCTGAATTTCGGGGATGAAATTATTTTTTTATTTATTGGGATTTATAACATCCCCCAAAAAACTAGACCCCTAGAGTGGTTTTGTCATGACTAGGTCATGACAAAACCCTAGGAAGCTTGAAGAGACCACTTGGCCTTAGCCAAGAAGAAGGAAACCACAGTGGTCTGCAAATAGAAATTTCCAGTTAACAAGCATAGGGTTGGACTTAAGGGCCACACCTTGACCCTTTGACCCCACCATAGCATACATAACCCTTTAGGGGTCCCCTTAGAGCACCAAGGACCCATTGTGGTCAACCAAAGAGGGCAAATTGACCAAAGTCAACCCTAACCCCAAATTGGTCAAAGTAGCCTAATTAGGGTCAATTGACCTCCACCTTGCCAAATTGACCCTACCTAGACCTTCATAACCCTTAAGATAGACCAATAGGTCACTACCCACCAATTGGTGTCAACCCAAATGGTCAAATTAACCAAAGTCAACTCTAGCCCTATTTTGGTCAAACCAACACATTTTGGATTAATTGCCCCAATTGGGGCACCACCATGACTCAACCAACTTTGGGGGATGTAAAGGGACTCAAGACACACCACTTGGACCAGTCAACCCATCAGTTGACCAAGTCAACACCTCAAGTCAACACTTGGTCAACCTTGCCCAAAAAGAGGGGGAAAGGCTAACTCAAGCCCAATCCACTTGGGCTAGGCCTAATTGGAGTAGCCATTAGCTTAGGAGGCTGATAATTATCAGGAGTTATTACTCAATTTCTGTAAATGGTGATTATGAGAGAGAAACCTCATTTTCCCTAAAAATGGTGGAGAGAGAAAGAGAGAAGTAATGGCATTCATGGCCAAGAGGAGACCAAAGGCCTCCCCAATTGATGGGATTCACTCCCTCTATAAGTTATGAGAAGTTTAGGAGGTTTTCCAGCCCACATGGGGGCTGATTTTGGCGGTTTTAACCATGGCCGAAATTCTCCTTTGATGGCCATTAATGGCATTCAAGGTATAACCCCTCCTCTCCCTCGATTAAGCTCTCCATCATCTTCAAAAGACTGAGAGGAGTGAAACCCCCAACCTTCTAGAGAAAATCGTGTTGTGGAGGCTCAAATCGGCAAGGGGCACAACTTGAAGGGGGCGGTCATGGCAAATCCGGGAAACAACCACCCTCAAGCCAGATTGGAGGTCTGGTTCTTCTCCTCTCCCTCTATGGATATATCTTAGATCAAAATAGGTGAGAAATCAGGCTCAATTGAGCCCGATCCAAGGGAGAAAAATCTGAAATTTTCCATGAAAAATACTTGGTCGGGTTCGCCAGAAACCGCCCCTCCGGCGACCGTGCCGCTGCCCAGCGATAGCCACCACCTCAACGGAGGTGGTGGTGGTGGTGGCCGGCCAGGGAGGTGGCCGGATGGCCGGGAAATGAAGGTGGAAGTGCTACAGGTCGGTGCGATCCTGGCCCTTGGCTGGAGGAGGAAGATGAAGGGATGCCCTCGAAATTGCTTCAAGATCTGTGCTGGATCATATGATATAAATTTTTATTTAATGTATTTTCTGTCACACTTTTTGTTGTACCTAGATTAATTTATTAAAAATACTTAGGCCCTTCTACAGAAAAGGTTTTCAACACCAAAGTTGTAACCCTTGGATTCTACTTTATTTTAAAATTGATTTCACCCCAAAATGAGTTCTGTATCTCCCTGTAGGTCCAGTTTGGTGAGACTGGTCCCTAGTGTAGGACAGCCACCATTTCTTAAATAACTTTTGATTGGGTCATGGGATTGACTTGAAAATTGAAACCTAAGCTCCTTGTACCTACACCTATAACATATCCAAAGATGGGAATTTTAGGAGAAACTTGTTCGAAGGTTTTTTGAATAATTTCATAAAACAAATATTAATTAATTAGTGTGTCAAATGACCTACAATGCCCTCCAAATTTTGGTAGGTACTTCTTAGGGTTATCATATGACCCTGGTAAAAATCTCAGCTCAATTGGGACTGATTTAGTTTGTAAATTGTTAACCTAAGTAGGGTCTAATTAGGTCAAAATTAGGGCATGGTGTTTTTCTTGGGGTATTGTAGTCAAATCTCATCACCATGAGTTGAAACCTTGGCCACTGGTTTAGGATCCCCTAAAACACCTTCATTAGTATGATGGGGTGGTGTAGAGGTGGATATGCCCTAGGACCCTAGTTTTACCCCTTGGGGTGCATATAGAGCTTTGTGAAGGACATGTGGTCAAAAGCTATAGAATGGTCATGGAACTTGGTGGATAAGTTCATAGGGTGCAAATAGGCCCTAGGTAATTTTATAAGAATTTTAGGAGCAATTATTCCCTTGAAATTGGTTATAACCCCTTTAGGGAAATTACTTATAAGAGAAATTTACATGCTTAAATGGTTTTGGATGATGATGAAACTTTGGTAATGTCTTATTATCATGTTATACACCTCTGGTAATTTTTTGTATTTAATTGAATGATTTAACCAATACTTCATTCACAAGGCATTTATTTTGTCTTAGGCTTAAGAAAAATAATTGAGGGTCCAATACTCTTTGATAAATTGTGCAAATTGGTGATAAGACATTTCAGAGCATTAGGAAGCTCTGTGAATTTTTTATAATTTTTGGAGACTTAAATGAGTAGGCTACTTCACAACTTATCTTATTTGAGGATTTCTTAATGTATTTATTTAAGTAAGAAAATGATTTCCATAAATCCTAAAATTTAGTCAGTAGACTTTTCTGATGAATACAAAGGTCTGGTAATTTTCCCTTATTTTTGGTGTAAGTAGTTTTGGTGGTTCCTTCATAAATCTACAAATTTGGACATCAGTCGAATATTACAAATAGAGGACAATTCCTTACTGTAAAAATATTATATGATGTATTTTCTGATATTTAGTCATCATAGATTTATCATAATTTTATGGGGGCCATATCATAAGAAGATCTTACACTTCATGTTCATTTTCATACTTGGCAAATGTTTGGAGAAATTAAAATAAATAAGGAAAAATATGATTATCTGGATTTAGTCTTATAACATCATGATAGACTCCCAGTAATAATATTGAGTCAGTTGGATGAATATTTGGAGTACCTCCCATTATGCAACTCATATGACTCTTTTGGTCTGCGTATAGTAAAACTGTAAAACTTGAGTTATTTGTGGATCAGTAGGTGGGAATGGAAGGTAGATAGTGTACCAAGCCTAGTTGAAGAGATTGAAGGTCACCAAAAAGGGGTTTAGGTGATGAGAGTGTGCTTGGTGAGTTAAGGGTAAAGTTGTGCTCGGGGTTGACGAAGGATCGTCTTTCCCCTAGCGGGTCATAAAATACTTAGGGTAATCCAAGTGTAATAACAAGGAGGGGGTAATCTTATGGGTAGATACCAACAACACTAAGTGTCTTGAGAAAGGGAACTTTGGGTGTTGTTGAAACCGATTTCTCGGTCTCCTGTGGAGCTCGGGGCCCTCACCGAAATGAGGGGCGGCTAGTCCTTACTGATCCCTCGAGGAGGGTGGACGGAAGATTATGAATTCGACTAGGACCTTAGTCACAACAAGGAGGTCCCTCCACTAACCCGGAAGATCGTTGAGCGCTTCCCCTCCCAAGCCAAAGCTGAGACTTGGGCACCTTGGAGAGCTCTGGAAATGCTAACCAAAGAAAGTCTAAGGAGAGGGAAGCTACAGTCCTCTTTCCAAAGGTGCCCTTGAGGTCCTATTTATAGATTTTCTGATCTGGCCTGCAAATAGCAGGATTCCACCTCTAGATTTTACTATCTGCACCCCAAATGGGTCTGCTAACAGCCAAGCTCCGCTGTTTGGAGAGGCTAAGGGCAGACCACCAAGGGTAAAATGGTAAGTTGACCCTAATGATTTATGGGTATGGGGTTGCGAGAGCCCTACTATTGGAGTTCTCGCCGGCCTTCTCGCGGATCTTGCCCGCGGAAGGAGCTCTCGCGAATACTGCCCGCGGCATTTCCTTCGGAGGGTCGTTTTGCGAGAACCCTGCTGAAGGAGCTCTCGCGAGGACGAGGGTCTGCTGACGAGGTTCCCGCGAGGACCGCGTTGGCCCACTCTGGTGGTTTGTCGGGGTCTCATTGGCTGGGAGTCGATCTCGGCGAGGCCCAGATCTCGTCACTCCCGTCTCGCTCGATTTCCTTGCCTGGCGAATATCAGGGTTGTACACAATCCCCGCTCTTCGCGAAGACTACTGTCCTCGCGAAGAATCGTCCAACCCCTGATATTCGACCGCCCCCAGATGACCTGTCAGGAATCTTTGGTGGGACCCACCATGCAGGCTATAAATATCGTCCCGGACCCCCCATTGGTGCGCGTCGCTTCTTTTCCTTCCTTTCTTGTTCTAGCTGCCGGGAGATGCCGATTTCCGAAGAAGCAGAGGCTCGCCTGAGGGCGATGAGAGCCGGCGGGCTACCTACCACGACCAAGGTACCCGCCTGGATGAACCGGCTACCTCCCGCCCAGTCGCCAAAAGTCAAGAAGGCGAAGGCGGTTCGCCTCTCTGGAGATGACTCCGTGACGCTGGACTCCTCCCCGGACGATCGCCGACCCGAGAAGGTATGAGTTATTCGAATTCACGTCAATAAGTTGTTCTTCACTAATTTTCACTCGCAGGATACTTTGCCGAACGAGAACATTGGAGAACCCGCTGAGGGGTCTCGCAAGAGTCCACAGGCGGACCTGAACCTTGCGCGGAAGGATATCACCGGTATGATCTTAATCTCGCATACCGTAGTACTTTAACCCGTATGTGACCTTCGTTACTATTTTCTTACAGTCTCGCCCTTGAAGTCCCCGGCCCGCCCGTCGTCGCGGCCGCCGTCTCCGCCTCCTCCAGATAAAATCATAGATAAGCCCGGGTTCCAGCTCCTGACGAGCGAGGAGACGGGTGGCTCCGCACCGGCAAAGATTCCCCCGACCAACAGTACAGCTTATCCTGCCAGCCTGGGCAAATCCCTCTACCCCCACTATGGCAGTGTGTTCCAGGGCACTCCTTCGACTTCTTGCCGCCCTCTCGGTAAGCGTTATGGCCTCGCCGAAACCCCGCGTGATCTCGCGCTCGTCATCTAATCATTCTAAAATCTTGCAGATAATGCCGAGAATCCACCTACCGATTCCGAGCTGGGTGATGACGAGATGTCTCCCCTTCCTGACCAGGTGGAGGAATTCTTAGGGGATCCGCGCGATCCGGAAACGATGAAGCAGCGAGCCGCGGAACTCTTGAGGAAGCATGGGCGAATGCTGATGGATCTCAATATGCAGGCGAGGCGGGATAGGGAAGCCGCGGAGGATAGGCACGCGGTCCTGATGGAGGAGTGCGCGAGGCTCCGGCAAGCGAGACACCACGATCAGGATGAGGTCGCCACGACGCCGGATGTGCACATAGCGAGGATGAGGGACTACGCCTACCTCATGGATCGGGAGGGTCGCTTGGCGGAGGAATATTATAATTCTAGGGCACCGCCGAGGTCAGGGTCGCGGGGTGGTGGCCGGTGGAAATGGCTCCCCCACGATTCTCGTTAGACGTTGTATTATGAGTAATAATCGTTATCTTTGAACGGTCTCGCCACGTTCTGTAACTCGCATATTCGCCACTCCTGCTGGCTGTTATTTCTTCCGACAATTAGTATCATATTTTATGGTTTCTCGCTTGTTATCAATAAATTTGTTTAATTTGTTGCATCGTGCTCGCAAGGACCCTTTGTCCTCGCTAAACGTATTCTGCAGGGATGTCGTTTGTGCTAACCTCGCGGGTTTTCCTCGCCAGCGTACGTGATGTGATGTTTTTGTTGATACTCGTGCTCGTCGACGTTTGGACTTCCTCCCGCCCTTTTGCTTTGGCTATAAATAGGTGGTCTTGACTAGGCCAACCACCGCATTTATTCCCGACCTTCTTCCCCTTTTGCTGCAGAGCTCTCGCTCTTTCTCGTTCTCGTGCTTCTCCCTTTTCTCGCAGGTTTTCTTGATGGGTGGCGACGTGGAGTCGGAGGGTCGGCGAAGGGTCGCGAAGGCCTTCGCCGAGCATAGCTTCTTCACTTGCAATCTGACCTACGAAGAGTACTTTAGCGCGATCGCCGATTTCATTCTCCCCCCCGTTCGAGGCACGCCGTCCTAGCGAGGATGACGAGATCAACGACCCGTTGGTCGACGAGTTGGCCATCCCTATCGCCCACTTTTCGGTTGGTTTGCGCCTTCCTTTGTGGCCAGAAGTTCGCCAGGTAACAATCGTTCTCGCTTACTTTCTGTTTATTTTGCCACTCGAGTCTCGCTCGCCACGCGGATTGATCCTGTTCTCGCTGCCTGTTAGGTGCTCAAGCATTATGGCGTGGTTCCCGGCCAGCTCACACCCAATGCCGTGGCGGTGATCATCGCCTTCGCCTGCTACCTCCGCGAGGAGCGAATAGAGTTCAGCCTTCCTGTCTTCCGGAAGCTGTTCTCCTTCCGCGCCTACAAAGATGGGACAGCCTATTTCGTGGGCACAGGCCCGAAAGTGGTTGAGACCGTCAACAAGGCCCACTTCTGGGCCCAAAAGTTTGTCATCGTCAAGGGGAATTTCGGCAACATTCCCTTCTCGCCGATTCAACATAGCGAGACCACCTACCGACCCACCGCCCTCGGCGGTCATGACGCCCTCCTCCATCAGTTCTTCGGCAAGAAGAACTTCGAAGTCGTCTACCTCCGCCGCAACCTAGACAAGCTGCCTCCGGTCCTCGCCGGAGAAGGTAAAGATCTCTGTCTAATATATATGTCTCAATTCGCATGCCTATCATTCTTATCCATATGACTTTTTGTTTTTAGGCGAGCGGGACGTTCCCCTCCATCCCCCTTACGCGAGCAACCGGAAGACCGACGCAACAATGGCCCTCGCTACTATGGGGGCGGAAGCTTGCCGAGGCAATGTCACCCCGGCCGAGCCCTCCTCTCGCAAGAGATCGGGAGCTTCCGGCAGTCATGCCGCCCCTCCGAAATCTCCGCCCAAAAAGAAAAGCAAGAAAGGCGCAGCCTCGCTCGCTCCGTCAAAAGGTAAGGATCCTCGCAAGACTGCCTTCGACGAGTTTGACCTCACCGGCCTCTCGGCGGGCGAGGACGAAGAGCCTTGCCAGGATGGGGTAAGGGCCTCGGTCCTCCCCATCCCGGTGAATCATTATAACTTCGGGCTCGGCCAGAGGCGTCGGGACGAGACTGGCGAGCCCCTCGTCACCTGGAAGCCGGAGACCAACAGGGTGGACATCTCTTCTATCCTCCCCTCCTGGGTGGAGAAGGAGACCGTCAGTGGTCACGCCTTCGACTTCTCGTTCGCACTTTATGGTCGGGAAGATGCGGGGTCTTATAAGGATGAGACCGCGAGGACCCTCGCTTACGAGAGCGCGAGGTCCCAGCTGCGTTCTGCCGAGCTCGCCCATATGACGGGGAGGCGTTGCTTACAGCTCGAGCTTCAGAATGTGGAGCTCGCGAGGTCCTACCAGGGAGTTCTTGCCGAGAACGCACAGCTGAAGGAGAAGCTGCTTGCCGCGGAGGGCAGGGTGGTGAGTCATCTAGACCTACTTCCTCCTTTCCCTTGGTCTTTTCTCCTTTCTAACGGAACTTATTCGCAGGATGTCGAGGCTGCCGGGAGGGCCAACGCTCGCATCAAGAATTTGGAGGGCGAGGTGGCAGGGCTGAAGGCCCTAAATAGAGACCTCACTCGCGCCGCTGTTCCCCCCTCGCCTCACCGTTTAAAAGAAGACCGGCGAGCGCGAGATGAAGAGATCCGCGTGGGATCTATAGAGTCGGCTCGCTACATTTTTTCGGTGGCGAAGGCGATCGGCCTTTTGGCGGATAATGCGGCCGACATGACTCTAGAAGACATCGTCCCGGAGCTCTTCCTCCCTCTGCCGCCAGTGAAGGACAGTGATGACGAAGAAGGGTCTGCGGGCGGTTCCTGAATCTCGCCGCTATTCCCCCTTTTGTGTTGTAATTTTTGATCGGCGAGATCGCCGGAGATTGTAACAACTAATGAAATGTAGAATGCAGATTTTGTTTTGTTCACTGCGCTTTCCCTTTCTCGTTTTGTTATTTTCACTTGTCGAATGTCTCGCCCTTGCTTATCTCGTTATCCGCTTTCGTAGAGGTTATTCTCGCGGTGGTTCTTCTCGTGCCATATGTTATTGGGTAGGTGCACATAGGACGCTTTGGCTGTTCGGGCCTTTCGTCGTTTGCCTTAGGCTTATCACGCCTTTTGATATGCGTATTTTCTTAGGTTTCGCGGGGCATTTTTCCTTTTGGCGAGAGCTCGGCTCTTACCCGGTGCCGGCAAACTTTCTGCCGAGGACCGAGTGTTTGGGACCGTATAGGGTTGATCCTCGCCACTCGCGTGGTGTGAAAATTCTCCTTGCCGAGCGAGCAGACCCGCCGAGCGAGAAGGAGTTTGCCAGCATAAAGACCTGTTATCTTTCCGGCCTCTCCAGAGATCAACCTGAACCCCCCGTCTAGTGAGATCCCGGGAGCGGAATCGATCTGGGGCATTCCAGCACCAACATATCCAACCTTGCCAGCCTCTCCAGAGATCAACCTGAACCCCCCGTCTAGTGAGAGCCCGGGAGCGGAATCGATATGGGGCATTCCAGCACCAACATATCCAACCTTGCCAGCCTCTCCAGAGATCAACCTGAACCCCCCGTCTAGTGGGAGCCCGGGAGCGGAATCGATCTGGGGCATTCCAGCACCAACATATCCAACCTTGCCAGCCTCTCCAGAGATCAACCTGAACCCCCCGTCTAGTGAGAGCCCGGGAGCGGAATCGATCTGGGGCATTCCAGCACCAACATATCCAACCTTGCCAGCCTCTCCAGAGATCAACCTGAACCCCCCGTCTAGTGAGAGCCCGGGAGCAGAATCAATCTGGGGCATTCCAGCACCAACATATCCAACCTTGCCAGCCTCTCCAGAGATCAACTTGAACCCCCCGTCTAGTGGGAGCCCAGGAGCGGAATCGATCTGGGGCATTCCAGCACCAACATATCCAACTTTGCCAGCCTCTCCAGAGATCAACCTGAACCCCCCGTCTAGTGAGAGCCCGGGAGCGGAATCGATCTGGGGCATTCCAGCACCAACATATCCAACCCTGCCAGCTTCTCCAGAGATCAACCTGAACCCCCCGTCTAGTGAGAGCCCGGGAGCGGAATCGATCTAGGGCATTCCAGCACCAACATATCCAACCTTGCCAGCCTCTCCAGAGATCAACCTGAACCCCCCGTCTAGTGAGAGCCCGGGAGCGGAATCGATCTGGGGCATTCCAGCACCAACATATCCAACCTTGCCAGCCTCTCAAGAGATCAACCTGAACCCCCCGTCTAGTGAGAGCCCGGGAGCGGAATCGATCTGGGGCATTCCAGCACCAACATTTGTTACCTCGACATAGCAGCAGTTAAAAGCATAACAAATGAAAGTAAGACATTGATTTAAACAACATAATAAAACTTTCAAGGGTAGAATCGTTTCAAATCATCCCCACTCCGAGCTCGGTCGAGAGGTACCCCTTCCACATCCTGGAGGTGATACCCCCCCCCCCCCCCCGACTTGAGCACCTCGCTTACGATATATGGGCCCTCCCAGTTGGGGTTAAGCTTACCCACCGCGGCCCCTCTGCCAGCCGCATCGACCTTCTTCAGGACTAGGTCCCCTTTCTGAAAGTGCTTGATCCGGATGTGTTTGTCAAAATATCGAGCCATCCGCCGTTTGACCTCTTCCTGTCTGATGGTGGCCAAGTCCCGGAGTTCTTCCACCAGGTCCAAAGATAGCCTCTGCTCTGCATTGTTACCTTCTAGCCACTCTTCGTTCCCCTCGCTCGCAGCGATCACCCGGGGGGTCATTACCTCGAACTTTATGGGGAGAACGGCCTCGGACCCATGAGAGAGCTTGAATGGAGTCTCCCCGGTGGCGGTATTCGGAGTAGTCCTCATTGCCCAGAGGACGGAGGGTAGCTGTTCCACCCAGTTTCCTCGAAGGTTCTCCACTTTCTTTTTTAGTAGGTTGACGATTATTTTGTTCGCCGCCTCCACCTGCCCATTGCTCCTCGGGTGATGGACCGATGCGAACCTGAGATCAATGCCGAGCTGAGTGCAAAAGCCGACAAACTCTTCACTCGCAAACTGCGGCCCATTGTCCGTCACTATAGCTAGAGGGAGTCCATGCCTGCAAATTATTTCTCCCCACACAAAATTCCTTACGACCTGAGAGGTTACCTTAGCAAGTGCTTTCACCTCTACCCACTTGGAGAAGTAGTCGATCATGACCAGCAAGAACTTCCTCTGGCCGCCGGCTTGGGGAAAGGGGCCGACCAGGTCCAACCCCCATATGGCGAAGGGCCAGGGGGCCGTGATGGTCCGGAGCCTTTGAGCGGGGAGGAGTTGGAGCGGAGCGTAGAGCTGGCACTTCGGACACTTTCTTGCGAACTCTGCCTCATCCTTGCTGAGAGTGGGCCAGAAGTAGCCTTGCCTCAACACCCTCCCTTCCAGGGTCCAACTCCCGGAGTGACTGCCGCACTCCCCGGAGTGGATTTCTTCCAGCACTCTCGGGACCTCCTCCTCGGAGACACAACGGGCCAAGAGTCCCGAGAGGGTCTTTCTATATAGCCCCCCTGCATGCAAAGAGTAATAGGCAGACTTATACCTGAAACGTCTCTTGTCCACATCCTCTCCAGGGAACTGCCCGGAGGATAGGAAGGTGATGAACGGATCCATCCACAAGGCTTGTTGATCCACTTCCATCAATTCTCCTTCCTCGATGGAGGGTCGGAAGAGTTCCGAAGTCGTCCCCCCCGCTCGGGGACCGAACTTGGCTAGGAGGTCCGCCTGGGTGCTCTCCTCCCTCGGCACATGCTTGATTGAGAAGGTGCGGAACTGCCCGATGACCCCCTTAACCTTTTCCAGGTATAGTAGGAGGGTTGGGTCCTTTGCTTCAAACTCTCCTTTGATCTGGCATACTACCACCATGGAGTCCGTGGAGACCTCCACGTCCTGCACACCCAGTTCTCGGGCCAGCCGAAGGCCCTCCATCACTACTTCGTACTCAGCCTGGTTGTTGGTGATTGGGAAATGGATGTTTAAGGCTTGCTCAATTCGAGTCCCCTGAGGACTCACCAGGACTATTCCCCCTCCATAGGAGTATTTTCCCGACGCTCCGTCCACCAACATCTTCCATGCTTCTGGGGGAGGTGGCTCGTGCTCCCCCACTTCGGCCGCATAGTCAGCCATGAAGTCTGCCACCGCTTGAGCCCTGATGGATGTCCTGGGTACGAACGCGATATTGAATTCGCTTAACTCTACGGACCACTTTGCCAACCTTCCTGAGTGCTCCACCCCTTCCATGATTTTGCGGAGCGGGTGGTCTGTCACTACTTTAATTGAATGGGCTTGAAAGTAAGGTCGGAGCCTCCGGGCTGACACCACTAATGCGAAGGCCAACTTTTCCAAAATCGGGTACCGGAGCTCTGCTTTCTTCAGCACTCGACTGACGTAGTAGATAGGGAACTGTTTCTTCCCTTCCTCCCGGATTAACACGGAGCTTACCGCTTCGGACCCTACCCCCAGGTACAGGGAGAGGTCTTCTCCTGGCCTCGGTCCCTGGAGCAGAGGGGTTTGGGTGAGCTGTTCTTTCAGAGCCTGGAAGGCCTTCTCGCACTCCGGGGTCCATTCAAACTTCTTGTTTCCCCGCAGTACTTTGAAAAAAGGTGCACACTTTTCCCCCGCCTTGGAGAGGAATCTGCTGAGCCCAGCCAATTTCCCTGTGAGGCTCTGAACCTCCTTCGGATTTCTTGGCGACCCCAACTCCATCACCGCTTTAACTTTGTCAGGGTTGGGTTCCACTCATGCGGGGGTGAGCAAATGGCCCAGGAACTTCCCTCGGCTCACCCTGAAGACACATTTCAGGGGATTGAGTTTCATCTTGTACCGCCGCAGGGTCCCGGATGTCTCTTCGAGGTCTCGGAGGTGAGTCCCAAGATCTCGGCTCTTCACCATGAGGTCGTCAACATAGACTTCTAAATTTCTTCCTTTCTGCTCGCGGAAGACCCTATCCATCATCCTTTGGTATGTAGCCCCTGCGTTCTTGAGTCCGAAGGGCATCATCTTATAGCAATAACATCCATCCCCCGTGATGAAGGAAACATCCTTGATGTCCGGGGGATGCATGCGGATTTGATGGTAACCTGAAAAAGCATCTAAGAAAGACATTACAGAAAAACCAATGGCTGAGTCAACCAGCGCGTCGATTCTGGGCAGGGGGTAACAATCTTTCGGGCATGATTTATTAAGAAGCGAAAAGTCGATACACATACGCCACTTACCTCCTCCCTTCTTTACCATAACGACGTTGGAGACCCAACCTGGATACTGGATCTCCGATACAAACCCGGGCTGCAAGAGTTTGCCCACCTCCTCGCGGATGGGCCCTTCTAGCTTGTCTGCGACGGCCCTCCTCTTCTGACGGATGGGGCGGGCGCCGGGGTTGAGGTTGAGGCGATGGCACACCACATCCGCGTCGATCCCGGGCATTTCTGCGGCGGTCCAAGCGAAGACGTCCACGTTCTTTTGTACGCAAGCCAGAATCTCCACCTGATCTTCTGGGCCGAGTTCTCCGTTGACCCGGACTTTTTCTACCACCCCCAGCCGGGTGGTGACCTCGAGCTCTATTATCTCGTCCACAGCCTCCAATCGGGACTGCTCTCCTCAAGCCCTTTCCTCTTCGACACAAGTGGGAGCCTGGGTTTCTTCCTCGACTTCCTTCTCTACCACCATCAGCTCTTCCGCCCTTCCCTCCTGGGCCTTCTCTTCTTCTTCCTTTCCTTCCGCCCGGGGTACCTCAGCTACCCCTTCCTGGGCATGGACTTCATCTCCTGATAAGAAAATAAACGACGACGTAGGAGGCAAGCGCACCTATCGCGTGTCGTATATACGATTTAGAAAAATCATATCAAGGTCGTATTTAGTCCTGGGTCCCGTCGAGTATTGTTACTTCGAGCTACGGCTATTATTTTATCGGATATAAAAATGGATGAAAGTTTATGCATTAATTAAAAACAAAAATGAAAACAATCGCAGGCTTGGTGTGCGTTTAGCAAAAACCAAGAAAAGCGATAGAAAAGACAAAAAAGACGCACTAAATGAAAAACTCACGCACTATGCGGGAATTTAAATGACTGAAATTAAAGGACAGAAATTAAAGGAATGCAATCTCTACCCGAACGGGTAGAGGGGAAGTAAATGCGTGAGCAAGTTCCACCCAAACGGGTAGACGGGAAATAAATGCAGTGCAAGTTCTACCCAAACGAGTAGACGGGAAATAAATGCAGTGCAAGTTAAACTAAAACTAAGCTATTAAACGAAATAACGAAAACATAAACAACGAAAACACTAATAATAACAACTTAAAGTGAAAATACAAAAACAAAGAAAGCATTACGAGGGAAAAACACTCACTTTGAAGCGATTTTAAACGCAACCCGAATATCCCATTCTAAACTACCGTGTCAAGGAAGAAAAGAACGGAAAATTATGACGACGCATAAATTCGAATCTAAGCGAAAGAACCGATGTCATGGCGACAAATAAATCTAGCTAAAGAAAGATAAATTGCAAAATTGAAGTGCGGATATGAAACTAAGTTTAGGAATTGAAATACGGTGCAGAAATAAAGCTAAGTTAGAAATTGAAATTGCAGTGCAGAAATGAAATTGCAGAATTGAAATTACGCTACGAATGAAAAAAAATGCACGAAATAAAAACTAAATTTATTTATTGCCATAATAACGGGGTTACACGAAATAAAATTACAAAAATAAAAATATTTAATTGCAACATTTATAAAAACATTACAAAAAAGAAAATAAAAAAAACACTTAATTAATTACAAAAAAAAACGTAAAAAGAAAATACAAAAACTATGGTGGAGAATTATTGTGGAAGATCACCCAAAAAGGGCAATCCAAGAGGAGAGATTAGTGAGGGGGAGGGGCTCTATTTATAGGCAAAATTTTCAGATTACACGCCCTCGGACACGGGCGTGTCTGAGGGCGTGACACGGCTTGGGGTGCGAATAGCCAGAACAGCTGGATCCAGGCGGGCATCTGGAAGGCTTGACCGGCGACTTGGAAGTACACGGGCGTGTTCTAAGGAACACGGGCGTGTTCGATGTCGGCAGTGTGCTGTCGGCTGCTGGGCGTGACGGGCGGCGTGTCCTTTGTTCTTCTGGAAGGAATTGAGGGTCACGGGCGTGTCTGAAATGTCACGGCCGTGACTTTGATTTTTTTGGATGAAATGCTTCAAGTGGCTGGAATCTGGGATGGATATCCAACACGGGCGTGACCAAGTACACGGCCTCGGTCACGGGCGTGACCATGTACACGGCCTCGGTCACGGGCGTGACCATGTACACGACCTCGGTCACGGGCGTGACTTGATGTTTGAGCTGGAAAAAGAACAGAGAAAAGAAAATGTTAGGGATTAGTGAACACACCCTTGGACACGGGCGTGACCAAGGGCGTAACTTAACAAAATTACAAAAACTTTACAAAATGAAAATAAAACTAAGTTAAAAACAAAAATAACAAAAACAAACATTTTATTCAATAATTTACATATATTATTTACAAATCTAATTAAAATTATACTAAAATCTATATAGAAAAATGCGTATATTTACTATTCATCAAACACCCCCATACTTAAGCTTTTGCTATTCTAGAGCAAAAGTAAGGGATACCTATAAGACGTTTAATAAAATTTCTAATTTACTAAAGTTTTTATTAAATCAAAAGTAAGATCGAAATAAATTTAGGGTATTTAAAGAGGTAAGTCCAAAATATGAAAGTAATTTAAAAAGAGCGAAAAAATTTTAGCGAGACTTCTAAAGTTAGCTAAATAGCGTCGATTATTGTAGTCTTTGGTACCTTTTAATTTGAATAGAATTATATAAAACTTTAACCTTTTTTAAGAAAGTTTTTTAAGAATAAATAAAGCCTACTAATTATGCTCTCTCAAACTTTTTTTAAATTAAAATCTAGGTACAATTTTATTGGCTAAGGGGTAGGGAAAAAAGGTAGCCTTGGCAAAAAGAAGAGTGCTTGGATTTAGGGGTGACGGATTTTATCCTCTCACCCCACCTTTTTGGTGGCCTTTGCTTTGATTCCCAGCGTTGGTTTACGCGGGAGAATTGAAGTCATTTCTAAACTTAACCCAATGCCCGTGTTTACGGAATTATTAAATTTTTTATTCCCATTGACACGGGATTTCGTTTAACAATATTGGGTGCCTGTGTTTACGGAATCTTTTTATTCTCATTGACACAGAATTTCTTTTAAAACTTCTTCTCTTACTTTTTTTATGCCAAGCTGAAGGGGTGTTTATAAGGGGGGTTTCAAGAGAAATTCTAGATTAATAAAAAAAAATTTTGAGAGCAAGTTTAGTAGATTAAAAACATTCCTAAAGTTTCACAAGTTTAGAGTTAGAATAATTGAATCTAAAGATGGTTTGCCAATATAATACAAAAAGGAATCTATTTAGGGTAAACCCGAGGTAGTGCTAAAAATTCTGTTCTCAAATTAAATTAAGATCGCAAGATTTTCTTTACTACTGAAAATTCCTCGATTTAAATTTTTCAAACTATGAAATAAATAAAATTGATTTAGCAAATCATAAATAATGAAAAACGCTTAAAGATAAAACTAACCTAGCCTTGGAAATAACAAAAAGCTAAGTAGGGGTTTTATTTTATTTTTGGATTTTTGATAAGTTTTTCATCATTCTTTTTTTTTTTTGAAGTTTTTTAAGATATGATATATTTTTTATTTTTTATTTTCTTTATAACAAAATGCATATATAAATACTAAAAAAAAAGGAAGACAAAAATTAAGAAAAGTAAAAATACATACAAAATATTTTTTTTTTTTTTTTTTTTGTTTAAGAAATTTTTTTTTCATCATATATTTTTTTGATTTTTTCATTTTGTTAAAAATATGTACATTAATAGAAAAAAAGGAAAAGAAAAGAAAAGAGAGAAGGAAAAACATTTTTTTTTGGATTTTGATTTATAACAAAATACATATGTAAATACATATATATTTACATTAATACTAAAAAAAAGGGAAAAGAAAGAAAAAGAAAGAGAAAGACATATATATTTTTTGTATGTTATGACAAAATTTTTGTGAATTTTGTTATAACAAAATTTTTTAGTAAAACTTTTCATCATTTTTTTTTATTTTGATTTATTATTATAAATAAGGATTTTTATATACAAATAAAAGACATAAACATAAAACATTTAAAACGTTTTTTTTTTGTGTTTTTTTCTAAGTTAATTAATGATTTTTTTGGATTTTTCATTTGATTTCCTATTTACATATTAAAAAAAATATTACAAAAAGAAAAGAGAAATGAAAAGAGGGACAAAGATGTTGCAAAGATGTTGCAATAAATTTTACATATAAATTTTTTTTTTGTTTTTTCTAATATGGGAGGGGCAAAAATAATTACAAAAAGAGGGAAAACACCCCCATACTTAAAGATCAACATTGTCCCCAATGTTGAAGTAAGTATGAGGAATAATCTTATATATATACAAAAGCATAATAAAAAGAAAAATACAAGGAGGGAAGAAGCAGGGGGAAAAAGCACGCCTCTATTTTGGAGACGGGATAACCGGAATAATTACCTGCAAAAGATGTTAAAACATAATAAAGGTTATTTACAAGGGGGGGGATAAAAATGATAAAATCATATGCATATATATATATATATATATAAGTTTTTTATTTGTTTTTCCAATTTTTCTTAGTTACAAAAAAATATAAAACATATATACAAAAAGCAAACTATATATTTTTTTTTTTTGGGGAGATCTTTCTAACACATATTTTCATCATTATTAAAATATGCATATATATATAAACCTTTATACTTAATAAAAATAAAAAATAAAGAGAAACTTTAAAATAAAAAGCAAAGAAGAAGAAGTGAAATGTAAGGATAAAAGTAATAGGGTTTCCCCTTTTCAAAATATCGACAAAAATCCCCTTTCGGGTCTGTCGAATAATCCTACTTCGAGAAAACTACCTATTATTCTATCTCAAAAATTCCAAAAAATCTTTTTGATTTATGTTTCAAAATTTTCCATTATTTTGTCATTTTAATTAGAGAATTATTTTGTTTTGTTTAAATATGCATATATAATCTTAATGAAAATAAAATAGAAATCATATCATCATTTTTTATGCATATTTATATACAAAATAAAACTTAATAAGTAATAAAACTTAATAAGTAATAAAACTTAATAAGATAAAAAACAAAGAAAGAAAACAAAACATATATTTTTTGATTTTTCAATATTTTCATCATCATTTTTTTGGATTTTAATATGATAATAATATATATAAATACTTAACAAAAAAGAAAAGCAAGAAAAAGGAAAGAGGAAAAAAGAAAAAATAAGAAAAAATAAGAAAGCCAAAAATACTTAATTAATTTTTTGTGGGATTTTTTTTTGGTTTTTCCATCATCATTTTTTTTTTATTTTTTAAAATTTAGCCAAATATTTACATATATAATTTACATATATAAAACCTAAAAATAAAAATAAGAAAGAAAGAAAAAAAGGAAAAAGATATTTACAAAAAGAAAGATACATAATTATATTAAATTTTTTTTGGATTTTTCTTATATGTACATTTATATACATAATGATACTAAAAAAAAGGAACAAAAATAATAAGAATAAAAAAGAGAAAAACAAAGTAAAAAGAATATTTATGGTTTTTGGTTTTTTCTATATCACAAAAAGGATGAAATATATATATAAAGTAAAACCACATATATTTTTTTTGGAGTTTTCTAAATGTATTTTCATCATTTTTGAAATACGCATATTCAAATTTATATTAAAACATAAGAAAAAAACAAAATTAATAAAGAAAAACTTTAAAATGAAAAGCAAAGAAGAAAACGTAGAAATAATAAGGTAAAAGCAACGGGGTTTCCTCTTTTCAAAATATCGACAAAAATCCCCTTTCGGGTCTGTCGAGTAATCCTACTTCGAGAAAACGATCTATTGTCCTATCTTAAAATTCCTAGAATTCATTTTGATTTTGGTTTTAAATTCTTTCATTATTTTTTTTCATTTTGAAATTTGAAATAATATAATTTCAAATATGCATATAAAAACATAATGAAACAAATACAAATAGAACAAATATTTTTTGTATTTTTCTAACTTTTTCATCATCATTTTTTTTATTTATAAAGGATGATAAAAAAGGATATAATATATCTATATATTAATACTTAACAAAAAAGAGAGAAAAAGAAAAAGATAATTTTTTTTGGATTTTTGTATAAGAATATTTCATCAATTTTTTGGTTTTTAATTTTTTTATATTTACAAATTAGAGCTTAAGAAAAAGAGAAAATATATATTTTTGGGTTTCAGGGGTTTTTTAATTTTTTTGATTTTTTAAAGATGATAAAATCAATAGTGTATACTTTTTTCGCAATATCGATGAAATTCCCCAGCAACGGCGCCAAAAACTTGATTAGAAAATAAACGACGACGTAGGAGGCAAGCGCACCTATCGCGTGTAGTATATACGATTTAGAAAAATCATATCAAGGTCGTATTTAGTCCTGGGTCCCGTCGAGTATTGTTACTTCGAGCTACGGCTATTGTTTTATCGGATATAAAAATGGATGAAAGTTTATGCATTAATTAAAAACAAAAATGAAAACAATCGCGGGCTTGGTGTGCGTTTAGCAAAAACCAAGAAAAGCGATAGAAAAGACAAAAAAGACGCACTAAATGAAAAACTCACGCACTCTGCGGGAATTTAAATGACTGAAATTAAAGGACAGAAATTAAAGGAATGCAATCTCTACCCGAACGGGTAGAGGGGAAGTAAATGCGTGAGCAAGTTCCACCCAAACGGGTAGACGGGAAATAAATGCAGTGCAAGTTCTACCCAAACGGGTAGACGGGAAATAAATGCAGTGCAAGTTAAACTAAAACTAAGCTATTAAACGAAATAACGAAAACATAAACAAAGAAAACACTAATAATAACAACTTAAAGTGAAAATACAAAAACAAAGAAAGCATTACAAGGGAAAAACGCTCACTTTGAAGCGATTTTAAACGCAACCCGAATATCCCATTCTAAACTACCGTGTCAAGGAAGAAAAGAATGGAAAATTATGACGACGCATAAATTCGAATCTAAGCGAAAGAACCGATGTCATGGCGACAAATAAATCTAGCTAAAGAAAGATAAATTGCAAAATTGAAGTGCGGATATGAAACTAAGTTTAGGAATTGAAATACGGTGCAGAAATAAAGCTAAGTTAGAAATTGAAATTGCAGTGCAGAAATGAAATTGCAGAATTGAAATTACGCTACGAATGAAAAAAAAATGCACGAAATAAAAACTAAATTTATTTATTGCCATAATAACGGGGTTACACGAAATAAAATTACAAAAATAAAAATATTTAATTACAACATTTATAAAAACATTACAAAAAAGAAAATAAAAAAAAACACTTAATTAATTACAAAAAAAAACGTAAAAAGAAAATACAAAAACTATGGTGGAGAATTATTGTGGAAGATCACCCAAAAAGGGCAATCCAAGAGGAGAGATTAGTGAGGGGGAGGGGCTCTATTTATAGGCAAAATTTTCAAATTACACGCCCTCGGACACGGGCGTGTCTGAGGGCGTGACACGGCTTGGGGTGTGAATAGCCAGAACAGCTGGATCCAGGCGGGCATCTGGAAGGCTTGACCGGCGACTTGGAAGTACACGGGCGTGTTCTAAGGAACACGGGCGTGTTCGATGTCGGCAGTGTGCTGTCGGCTGCTGGGCGTGACGGGCGGCGTGTCCTTTGTTCTTCTGGAAGGAATTGAGGGTCACGGGCGTGTCTGAAATGTCACGGCCGTGACTTTGATTTTTTTGGATGAAATGCTTCAAGTGGCTGGAATCTGGGATGGATATCCAACACGGGCGTGACCAAGTACACGGCCTCGGTCACGGGCGTGACCATGTACACGGCCTCGGTCACGGGCGTGACCATGTACACAGCCTCGGTCACGGGCGTGACTTGATGTTTGAGCTGGAAAAAGAACAGAGAAAAGAAAATGTTAGGGATTAGTGAACACGCCCTTGGACACGGGCGTGACCAAGGGCGTGACTTAACAAAATTACAAAAACCTTACAAAATGAAAATAAAACTAAGTTAAAAACAAAAATAACAAAAACAAACATTTTATTCAATAATTTACATATATTATTTACAAATCTAATTAAAATTATACTAAAATCTATATAGAAAAATGCGTATATTTACTATTCATCATCTCCCTCCCTCTTCTTCTCGGCTACCTCCATGCTTCCGGCTTCGGCTGCCTCCTCCATCATCCTATCCCACTCCTCAGCTTCTCCCATCCAGGAGATGGTGTTGACAGCCGTTACGTAGCACTGTCTTGCCACCTTGGGATCCCCCCTGATCCGCACCTGGACCCCTCCGTCGTTGAACTAGTCTTGCGGGTTGCCTCCACCCCTACCCCCCATGGATCACTCTGATCCCTCCTCTATTCCCCAGATCTGCTCTATCCTCACACCTTTCCTCCTCCTCCTCTCGAGGCTCCACGTCCACGATCCTTAATGGCTGTTGCTGTGGTGGCGCGGGCGCTCTGCCCCTCTTCACCTCTAAGAACTCCGGACAGGTGTCCGTGGAGTGGCCTTCCACATCATGGAAAATGCAATATGGCACCGCCACTTCCCTTGCATCGGCCTCTGCCACCCTATTCCTTCTTCTCCTAGCGGCCGCCGTTTCCGCTTCTCCTCCCCTTCCCCTTCCTCTTCCTCTTCCTCGTCCAATCGTCATGGCCTGCTGGGGAGGAGGAGGCATTTGCATCGAACCTTGCCTCCACCCTAACTGGGGTGGCCTCCATTGACCTCCGACATGGTTACCTCTTCCTGGGCCGTAACCTCTTCCCTGCCCTTGCACTCCTCCCCCTTGCGGCCTCCATTCCCCCTCCGGGGCCCGGGGTTCTTCCCTTCTCCTGACCTCCTGCTGCCTCACCTCCGTCTCACTGAGCTTTGCTAGCCTCCTGGTGAGCTCCGGATTAGCTTCCTCACTTGCGACTTCCTCCGACACCCTCTCCATCAGCTCTTCAAAGGAAACGGGGGCTTTTCTCTTCAACGCCATCTTAAAGAAACTCTCTCTCAACCCGACCGTGAAGGCGAGTTGGAGTGCAAACCCAGGCATCTCCTGAGTGAGCTGTACTTCCTCCTGGAACCGATCGGCATACTGAGCCAGCGACTCCCTGGGTCCCTGTTTTACTGTGAAGAGGGAATCAGCATCCTTCTTCCTCTTCTTTGAGGTCGAGAACCTCAGCAAGAAACTCCGGTGCAAATCTTCAAACGAGTAGATTGACCCTGCAGGGAGATGATGGAACCAGTCCCTGGCCTTTTCCTTGAGGGTGACGGCAAAGAGCCGACACTTGAAGGCATCTGACATCGGCCTGATGGAAACCGAGTCTTCGAAACTCTGCAGGTGCTGGACAGGGTCATCTCTACCGTTGTAGTATACCCGGTCCCATTCTCCAAATCCCCCAGGGACGGGTGCGGAAATCACCAGCTCACAAAAGGGGCTCCCCCCACCTGTCGCTCTTCCCGCCCCCACTCGTCCCCCAAGCTCGCTCGCCAAACTCGAGCTCGCCGGGACTGTGCTCGCGAGGGCGGTGCTCGCCTGAACCACCCCGACAGTCGCCGCTTCCTCTTGGCGTGCACTCGCCAGTGATGCGCTCGCTGGGATAGAGCTCGCCAGCGCTGAGCTCGCTGGCACGGAGCTCGCCGGACTGGCGAACAGCACCCGCCCTTCCTGGCTCTGGCCTAAGCCGACAGCCACTTCTTTTCCATCCCTTCCTCCTGGTGCCCTCTCGCCGACTGTTGTTGGGGGAGTGGTCGCCTGAGGTGTCGGGGTCGCGAACTCACTTCGCAGAGCTGTGACCGTGAACCCCAAGGTGTCGAGCACCTCCTTTCTGAAATCCGCGAGCATCCTAGCCATCGCTTCCTAAGGGGTCTCGCCGTACTCCTTGCCATGCTCCTCATTTCCCGCCATAACCCTTCTCTAGAACTTTCTTGAACCAGCCACACTCCACGCTCACCGCACCAAAATGTTGAAACCGATTTCTCGGTCTCCTGTGGAGCTCGGGGCCCTCACCGAAATGAGGGGCGGCTAGTCCTTACTGATCCCTCGAGGAGGGTGGATGGAAGATTATGAATTCGACTAGGACCTTAGTCACAGCAAGGAGGTCCCTCCACTAACCCGGAAGATCGTTGAGCGCTTCTCCTCCCAAGCCAAAGCTGAGACTTGGGCACCTTGGAGAGCTCTGGAAATGCTAACCAAAGAAATTCTAAGGAGAGGGAAGCTACAGTCCTCTTTCCAAAGGTGCCCTTGAGGTCCTATTTATAGATTTTCTGATCTGGCCTGCAAATAGCAGGATTCCGCCTCTAGATTTTACTATCTGCACCCCAAATGGGTCTGCTAACAGCCAAGCTCCGCTGTTTGGAGAGGCTAAGGGCAGACCACCAAGGGTAAAATGGTAAGTTGACCCTAATGATTTATGGGTATGGGGTTGCGAGAGCCCTACTATTGGAGTTCTCGCCGGCCTTCTCGCGGATCTTGCCCGCGGAAGGAGCTCTCGCGAATACTGCCCGAGGCATTTCCTTCGGAGGGTCGTTTTGCGAGAACCCTGCTGAAGGAGCTCTCGCGAGGACGAGGGTCTGCTGACGAGGTTCCCGCGAGGACCGCGTTGGCCCACTCTGGTGGTCTGCCGGGGTCTCATTGGCTGGGAGTCGATCTCGGCGAGGCCCAGATCTCGTCACTCCCGTCTCGCTCGATTTCCTTGCCTGGCGAATATCGAGGTTGTACAGGTGTCATCCCATTACAGTTCCTATATAGTACCGTAGCGAGCCCCTTACAGGGTAATCCTCGGGAAGTCCAAGATTAACCATAAACTGTAGGAGTAAGATGTTGTACAGGATTAACTTAACAATATACATACCCACACCCCGTTGTTATGGGTATATTAGTCAGTTTGGTCTTACGAGCGGTAGGCTCGGTGGTTGTAGCAGTAGACTAGTTAGTCTAGTGAGCTTGTGACTCAGTAATGTTGTTGGTGCGGACGGGTTGGTCCGGCGAGCCGGTGGCTCGGAAGGTTATTGATGACAGGTAGGTTAGCCCGGGGAATTTATGGCTCGGGATATAGTAGAACATGTTGCATGTGCATGAAGGTGGTGGGTCTCCGGTATTGGACGGTCGTTCACACCGACGTCAATACGTTGACTCGGCAAGTGTGGAATTTGCACTTAGCCATAAAAGTCTGGTGGTCCAGCCAGTAAGAGTACGCAGATGCTCCGCGGTTTTGCGTTGAGGCGTATGATAGGTCTAGGTAAGGTAGTGTGAATACCAACCTAGAGGTGGGCGAGGCCCAACCCACCGCTTCCATTTGCTACTACGGGAGTATCCTGGGAGTCTTGCTAGCTCCAAAAAGGGGGAACTAAAGGTCTGTGCGCATAGAGTCGAAGTGTGTGAGTTGCACCTGTGTGAACATAGCATAAACATCATAACTCTGCATGTCATGGCATAAATATTGCATTTCAACCCCTACCCCTATCGTATAAGTCGGTTATGGGACTTCTTATACGATAGGCCTTGCTAAACGACCCGTTGGTCTATAGGTTTGTATGGGCATTCCTATAAATCAATGGTTACTTTTATATTATATACATGTCTTTACTTGCTGGACTTTACTTATTCTTTACCTGCACTTACTATGTTCTTTTACTGCTTCAATTATATATATACACATGTGTAGTGTAGAAACATTTCCTTTAGACAAAATCCACCGTCATCTGCTCTTTGTTTTATACCCCTTGATATCCTCTGCTTTATCCTCCCACACGGTGCCTAGGAGACACTGGGGTGGGGTGGGGAACATAAGGCTTAGTCTTTTTGAGTAACGGTCGGTGGACCATATCATTTTAGGGGATCGAGGAGACGCAGCAGCACCAGAGGCCGGTGTAGACGGAGGCGAGTCAGTCTAGTACAGGAGCACAGGATTCAGGATCAGTGAGTGATTAGTAGTTAGCTTCTACGAGTGATCTTGTAGTGAGGACATGATGTACAGGGCGTGAGCCCTTTATTATTGTAACCTTTATTATTTCAGTTATACCATGTGGACATTTATTATATATAGCATATGATTTGTGGACTTGAAATTCTATTGTTTGTTTACTTTTCTTCTTCTGTGATCGATATGGCCGGCAGGATCAGCATTTTGTAGTGGCGACCTTCCCGAGTGAGGGTGTCACCGCAAAGCGGCGGTTCTGGGCATAAGACCCGGGTTTTTGAAAAAAAAAATGGGGTCTTACACATGATTGATCCAATTGCCGAAGCATATGGAATCAACTTCATGCGATCCTTATCTTCCAAAGATTTCGGACACTGGTCCTTAGAGAGACTCACACCATGTGACATGGGTAAGAATCCCTTCTTGGACTCAAGCTTGTTGAACCGTTTCAACACCTTCTCAATGTATGTACTCTGGGTCAAACCCAGCAACTTCTTCGATCTATCTCTATAGATCTTAATACCAAGTATATAAGTTGTTTCACCCAAGTCTTTCAGAGAAAAGCAGTCCCCTAGCCTGTTCTTAACAGCTTGCAGGGTCGGAATGTCATTCTCGATCAGCAGTATGTCATCTACATACAATATCAGGAAAACAACAATGCTCCCACTAATCCTCTTGTAAACACAAGGCTCATCCTCGTTCTTGATGAAATAAAACTCTATGATTTTTCTCATCAAAACGAAGATTCCTACTTCGAGAAGCTTGTTTTAATCCATAAGTGGATCGATTCAACTTGCATATTTTAGTGGCTTCACTTGGAGATACAATAACCTCGGGTTGTGTCATATATACTTCCTCAAGGAGGTTTCCATTAAGGAAAATCGTTTTGACATCCATTTGTCAGATCTCGTAGTCATAATACGCAGAAATATCAACTAGAATTCTGATGGACTTGACCATGGCAACAGGGGAAAAAGTCTCATCATTGTCAACCCCATGAATTTGCCCGAAACCTTTAGCCACCAGCCGGCATTTGAATGTCTGTACATTCCCATCCATGTCGGTCTTCTTCTTGAATACCCACTTGCACCCTATGGGTCGTACCCCTTCAGGTGGTTCAACCAAGGTCTAAACTTGGTTTGTATACATGGAGTCCATTTCAGATTTTATGGCCTCAAGCCATTTCTCGGATTCTGGTCCATTCATAGCATCTTGGTAGGTTGCAGGCTCATCATCATGATCCATAAGCAACATATTACCTATCTGAGACACGAGAAATCCATATCTCTTAGGCTCAAATCTTGTTCTACCAGATCTACGTAGTACTTGTGTTTCTTAAGCAGGATCTCCATCTATAACTTCTTGTAGTCCTTGCTCAGATTCCAATTCTGGTTCGTTCATTGTTTGTGGTTCTTGAACTTCTTCAAGTTCTACCTTTGCAGTCTTTCTGTATAAGAACTCTTTCTCCAAAAAGACACCAGTCCTTGCGACAAACACTTTCCCCTCAGATGGCAGGTAGAAGTAGTACCCTTTGGTCTCCCTAGGATACCCCACTAAATAACATTTATCCGATTTGAGTTCCATCTTGTCAGGCATTTGACGTCATACGTATGCCTCACAGCCCCAAATCTTAATGAATGACATACTAGGACGCTTGCTAGTCCATATCTCATATGGTGTCTTTTGAACCGTTTTCGTTAGAACTCGATTTAGTGTGAAAACAGCAGTCTCTAGAGCAAAACCCCAAAAAGAAACGGGCAAATCTGCATGACTTATCATTGACCGTACCATGTCCAACAAAGTACGATTCCTCCTCTCAGACACACAGTTATGTTGTGGTGTTCCGGGCGGAGTGAGCTGTGATACAATACCACATTCTCTCAGATAATCACGAAACTCATGACTTGGATATTCGCCACCTCGATCAGATCAAAGTGATTTTATCCTTTTTCCTAGTTGGTTCTCTACTTCATTCTTAAACACTTTGAAATTTTCAAAGGTTTCGGATTTGTTCTTCATAAGAAACACGTATCCGTATCTGCTGAAATCATCAGTAAATGTAACGAAGTAGTATAACCCACCTCTAGGCATAGAACTCATAGGTCTGCATACATCACTATGTATTATACCCAAGAGATCATCAGCCCTCTCAATACAACTAATGAAAGGAGCTTTTGTCATCTTGCCTAATAAACATGGCTCGCAACTCTCAAATGATTCATAATCAAATGAGTCCAGTAGTCCATCTCTATGGAGCTTGGATATGCGTTTCTCGTTTATATGGCCTAAACGACAATGCCAAAGGTATGTAGGATTCGAGTCATTTGTCTTTAGTCTTTTAGTATTTTCTACATTATAGATTGGATGGTCTAAGTTCAAAACATATAAACCATAAAACAATTGGGCTACCCCATAACAAACATCATTCATAAAAATCGAACAACAATTGTTCTTAATTATAAACAAAAAACCTTTCATGTCAAGACATGAAATGGATATAATGTTTCTAGTAATGGCTGGAACAAAATAACAATTATCTAGTTCTATTACAAGCCTAGTGGGCAAAGAAAGACAATAGACACCAACGGCAACGACAGCAACTTTTGCTCCGTTTCAGACATGCAGGTCTACCTCCCCTTTACCCAGCATTCTTCTCCTTCTCAGTTCCTGCACATTTGTACAAATGTGAGAACCGCATCCGTTATCCAATACCCAAGATGAAGGAGCAGAAAGGTTTATCTCTATAACGTAAATACCTGAAGTGGAAGTCACGTACACTTCCCTTCTTCTTTTGCAGATCCTCAATATAGAGGGAACAGTTCTGCCTCTAATGCCCTATCTTACCGCAGTGGTGGAACTTTCCTTATTTCGCCAGACCTTTCTTTTTCAGTGCAAAATATTTGGGATCAAGATGATACTTAGATCCTATCTTTGTCTTCTTCAGTCCCTTGGCCTTGTCTTGCCTTTGTGCACCATCAGTATGGGGCTAGCAGGCTTGACCTTCTTCATATTATTTTTGGCAGTTCTCAACATGCCTAGGAGCTTGGGCAGTGTCTTGTCTATTTCATTCATGTTATAGTTCAAGACGAATTGCTCATAACTCTCCGGTAACTATTGTAGGATCAGATCCGTGGCCAACTCTTGGCCCAAGGGAAAACCCAGTCTTTCAAGGTTCTCTATATACCCAATCATCTTGAGTATGTGAGTCCCTACTGAGTCTCGAGCTCCCATCTTGCACTGAAACAATGCCTTGGATATGTCAAACCTCTCTTGCCGAGCTTGCCCCTCGAACATTTTCTTGAGGTGCTCGATTATCTCATAACCACACATGCTCTCGTATTGCTTCTGAAGCTCAGAGGACATGGTAGCAAGCATGAGGCATTCCACATCTAGGGTATCGTCTTGATACTTCTTGTAAGCATCTTTATCTGCTCGCGGAGCATTCCCGGTCGGCTCTGTAGGGGATTCCCCTTCCAAGACATAGAGCTTGCGCTCTTGCCTGAGAATAATTCTCAGGTTTCTATACCAGTCAAGGAATTTCGTCTCATTAAGCTTATCCTTCTCAAGGATGGCTCTTAGGGACAAAGTGGAGTGAGATCCATTTGCCATGGATATTCTACAAGAATTTTTTGCAAAATAGATTTTAGTACTATATTTCAAAATACATTTTATTTAATAAGAACTTTTTGTTAAAAGCTCCCACTATTTTAATCAAATCAACAACCCTTAATTTTGATTCGGAGAGTTTATGCGAGCTACTCTCTTAATGGACAAGATCCGTATTTCACCAACACAACGAGTCCTCTTTAGCGTTCCTCTCATAATGCGGTTATTTAGGTAGACAACATTTGCCAATTGCATCACTATGCTACTCTTGTATGGTTGGTGAATAACTCTTTATTCGCATCCGTCATATGGAGCATGCCAACCCTATGTCTCTAGGCACTCAACCTTTGTGGTCACCTAGTTAAGTTAGACCCGATATCAACAGTGGGATATCACAATTATCCGCTCGCACCCTTACCAAGATAGATTATTGCGCATTGCTTTGGCAAGCCCACACTTCATCGATCGAGGCAGGAAGAGTGTCATCCATCGGAAGGCATCCGTACACTTAATATTGAAAAGGGATTTTAGGATATAATTGATGAACATTTCATCGTGATTAACATTTAATCATAGTGCACATTCACAAAATAAAAAAATATAACATTCGTAAACCAAATGCATCCCCTATGTGCACTAAATAAAATTATCAACACTTTTGATAAGAGGGGCTAAATCTAAACACTTAGAACACTTCTAAATCTCCAAATTTGCATGCATTGAACACAGGCAAAATAACTTCACTTATGTAGTAGACAAGCTCGTCTCTCAATGTCAGATTCAAAATCCAAGACATTTGGTTTCACAAACCATTTCGAGGTATGGTTACTGCAAAGGAGAAACAATCTCTGAAATATGAAAAACGCAATGCAATCACAGGCGTTCCTGGCGGGGTTCCAAGAAGAAATCTGGGCATTTAGAACACTTCTAAATTTCCTGATTTATATGCACTTGACCGCTAACCTATCTCTGATACCACTCTTGGGTTTTCTTTGCATCATATGTAGACAACATATCGTATATGCGCAGCGGAAGAAACAACAAGAATAACTCAAAGAGTAAGGATCTTGCGGATTTCATGGATCTAGAGATTAAGAAACCAAAAGCGAATTACCTTTAAGGGATTGAGTAAATACTCAACCAAGATGCTCCAAGAAGAAATCCGATAGACGAACTTTGAATTCCAAGCACCGAAATGGATCGGACCCTCTATACAGATCAACACAAGTGAAGGAGAACCCCAATGCCTTGTCGTACAAGGGATGGGTCGGAGAAGAACATCCCTCTTCGTCCCCACGAACTGCTAGGTCCGTTGAAGGGGAGGCGGCGACGGTCGGTGAATGACGAGATCAGCGGACGGGGACGAGATCTAGCGGAACACTTCTGTCTTCGGGCTCTTCAAATACCCAAAAGGGATCGACCTTTTTTGAAGACCTAATCACTTCCTCTTTTATACCCAGGGCATAAAACGAGTTATCTGCAGACCCGGGAAAAACAGAACAATTCCGTCAGGATTTTAAATTCGTCAAATATGATATAATTCGTTTAAACACTTTCGACGAATCAACATAAATTCGTCGAAACGCTTTCGACGATTTTGTCGATACAATTTCATCGAAACACTTTTCAGCGAATTTGTATCTAATTCATCGAAACACTTTCGACGATTCCAATTGGATGAATTGACACATATCGTCGAAACCCTTTCAACGATTTTGTCTAATATAAATTCATTCGTCAAAACACTTTCGACGAATTCCAATTGGACGAATTGACACATATCGTCGAAACCCTTTCAATGATTTTGTCTAATATAAATCCATTCGTCGAAACACTTTCGACGAATTCCAATTGGACGAATTGACACATATCGTTGAAACCCTTTCAAGGTTTCAACGATTTTGTCTAATATAAATCCATTCGTCGAAACACTTTCGACGAATTTGCTAAGTCCTATAGAATTCGTTGAAACCATTTCAACAAGAGTACTTATTTCCCGTTGAGACATTCTCAATTTAATTCCGAACAGTCATAGGATTGGTCCTCCACTCATATCCAATATGAGTAAGGCCAACACAATTCTTTCTCCAACTTCTCCAAACACTTTTATGTGCGACCTTATAGGCTCATATTGAATTGGCAGTAAGATTAACTGCTTGATTGCTTTGAGATCACCTCGGAAACTCCAACAAGAAGTTATCACGAGAGAGTCTAGCGCTAACCTCCCAATTCAACGAAGGGTAGATTGTATTGCCTCGTGGAAAGATCCTTCGCCATCAAAATATAATCGACCTAGAATGGGTCGGAAGCCCGTTGCGGGATCAAAAATCTTCATAAGCTTATACTTAATGTCATTTATTTTAGTCACGAGACTTGGTGCGGTTAACTCTCTTTGACTATCAAGTGACAGGGCGAATAAAACTTCATAAATGGAGCTGACAAGCGGTAGGTTGGAGGCCTCGAGTGTGTGCAACCTTCAAGACCCCCCCCCCCTCGTCCCCCTTCCCCCCCCCCCCCCCCCCCCCCCCCCCCCCCCGCAGTGTCTTTCCCTCCCCAGGTATTCTTCAGCTTCATGACAAGGGCTAGGGACAACGCCTCATGTGTTGAGAGTCCTAGTAAGTCCATACCTCTACAAAGTCATTTGAGATCAGCTCTTCACTTGAACATTGGCCTAGTAGACCCCCGAGAGCCTTTCCTTCCCTAGGTATTATGCAGCGTCATGACAAGGGCTAAGGATAATGCTTCATGTGCTGAGAGTCCTAGTAAGTCCATACCTCTACAAAGTTGGTCGAGATCAGCTCTCCACTTCTACATTGGCCTAGTAGACCCCCCAAGACCCTTTTCCTCCACAGGTATTCTTCAGCTTCATGACAAGGCCTAGGGACAATGCCTCGTGTGCTGAGAGTCCTAGTAAGTCCATATCACTACAAAGTCGATCGAGATCAGCTCTCCACTTGTACGTTGTCCTAGTAGACCCCTTGAGAGCCTTTCCCTCCCAAGGTATTCTTCAGCTTCATGACAAGGGCTAGGAACAATGCCTCATATGCTAAAAATCCTAGTAAGTCCATTCCTCTACAAAGTTAGCCGAGATTAGCTCTCCACTTGTATGTTGGCCTAGTATACCCCCTGAGAGCCTTTCCCTCCCCAAGTATTCTTCAGCTTCATGACAGGGGCTAGAAACAACGCCTAGTGTGAGGAGAGTCCTAGTAAGTCCATACCTCTACAAAGTCGTTTGAGATCAGCTCTCCACTGGTACGTGCACCTAGTAAACCACTTGGGTGTGATTTCCCTCTCCTGGTACCTGTGTCTTCGTAGCAAGGTAAGTACGCGAGAATTCCTAGAGGTATGCGAAATTGGTCCCCACAGTCTATGTCACAACCCGCATTTTCTCCGTATTAAATAATACGTCAAAATAAGAGAAAATACGCGTCGTGATGCCACGCCGTGCAGGGGACAACTGCATGAGCTCAGGCGAACCCTACTCCTATTACTTATCATGAAAAGCCATGAATTTATAATTTAAAAACATGATTTAAGTTTAGTTTATTAACCGTGTCCCTCGGTTCAGTGGGTCAACTAACCCACGAATAACTGTGTAAGTAGAAATACGCAGCGGAAAATACTTGGTTTTAGTTACTTATTATCCTACATTAGCATGACGATCGAATAATAATACATGATATGCAGACTTCTAGGTTTAATATAAGTACAAAAATGGCTTTTTATAACTTTTAAAATAAAGTGACATTCGTTTTAAAAAGATGTTATGAAGTAATGATATAAGTCTCTTATACTTAAAATACCTAACATGCAGTCCTAGCATAAAACCTCCCAGAGATCAAGTAACTATGATAAAATAGTAAGAAATAATTAGCAACTAGCAAAGTGTCCAAAATCAACACAACTCTGTGGGTGCGAACAACCTGACACAAACCCACAGGCCACAAAAGTATGTCTGAACTACAACAAAACAAAATAACGAACAACTACCTCACAACGGTGAGGTGAAACAGTCACAGCTACTACTGTAACACCAAAAACATCAGCTATAACTCCACTGGCCGCTATTACTCTGAACTTGACGCATTCACAAGAGAGAACGCCTCAGCAAGAAGGTACAAGTGGCGAGAGAAACTAAACAAAAGTAAACAACGGTCAACAGGGGTACCAACCCAAGACCGACTATACAGAAAGAAAGTACAGTAAGAAAGCTAAGTAAGCAACAGAAGGCACCTACGAGAATAATCACATGTACCTGACTACCCAAGCGCAGTAGAAAGTTAGGGCTAAAATGCCCGGCTATAATAAGAGCATAACGTCATTATAAAATTTCAGAAATAAATTATTTAGTAACAACACCGGTAAAATTCTGGTGACTGTGGGGGGAATACCTCCGCCAGCACACCCACAGAACAAACTCCACAAGTGGGCCAAAGGGTGAGGTGGTCTCATAGTCTGACACACCTGAACTGGAAAATATCCAGTAACTACGGTGGGAGATACCTCCGCCAGAACACCGGCAGTAAAACAACCAACAAACCAACTCGGGTAAAATCCCGTAAAATATTCAATTTAAGTGCAGGGCACTGTGGCGATAGTTTTAATCCACCAACATCAACATCCCCAAATCGACTACTTATATCTTGAGAATGACACGACTAAACTAGACTAGTTACTACCAGTCTTAACGCACGGAAAATCATCAAGGCCGACATGTCATGTCAGATCACCTACTAGACATCGTCGAATAAACTTGGCGCACAAGTTTGACTAAAATCGAGGCCCACACGGTGAGTGATCAACCTCAAGATGGGTGCAAGGACTCAATCGAAGGACTTAAACTACGAACAAAAAAGGACTAAGTCGACGAACGAAACTCAATCAACGGACAAATCACGGGCTTTGGCGAAATTACACGATCGATTTAACAAGTTAAAACCTCGTCGCGACGGGTAGGAAAAACAAACAAGTGGTTAACTACTCACACACACATATATAACGTACTTGGACGAAACGACTTCGCCAACGGAATTTTAGTGGCGACGAGTGTTCAAGAACGCGATTCAAGCGCATCACATTCAATCAAAATCAGATAAAAATAGTGTAAAGATTAATATCGCGATAAAAAATGAGAGGGGAAGAGGGAAAAACCACAACTTGCCTCAAAATCACCGGAAATGTTCTCTGAACAACTCCTCGTCGTAGATCGGTCTAAAAGGAGGCACGACGAGGCGAGATCTACAAAAAATGGCCAAAATGAAGGTTAGGGCCGAAAACCTGATAAGTAATAAAATATATGTATTTTTAGTATAATTATTAGTATAGTTTTAATTAATATTGTGAATTTTCTATGTAAATTAATGAATAAATTGCTTCTTTATTATTTCTGGTTTCTAACTTAGTTTTATTTTTGTTTTTGCATTTTTTTGCAAAATTTTCCCAGGTCACGCCCTCAGTCACGCCCGTGACCAAGGGCGTGTAATTTTAAAGATCAAATATCAACGGGACGGCTCGATTCAGATCAAATCCCGAAAAATCGCACAAGTCACGCCCGATGAATTTCTCTTCAACTCACTCCAGTTGACCAAGTCACGCCCGTGACTCTACAAGTCACGCCCGTGTTCCAGCAGAGTCACGCCCGTGAGCCGCCAGCGCGTCACGTCTCGAAGCCGCGCCCATGCTGCCGACATCAGCCACCCATAGTCACGCCCGTGACTCACAAAGTCACGCCCGTGACATACCAAGTCACGCCCGTGTGCAGCCATGTTTGACGACCGAACCTTCCAGAAGACGGCGAATACAGCCGAGCAAATATCACGCCCTAAGTCACGGCCGTGACATTCAAGTCACGCCCGTGACCTAGGGCGTGTAAAACTCAAATTTTCCCTATAAATAGAGGGGCTCGGTTGAAGTATTTTTCATCCAAATTTTGAGTAGTTCTTGTTGTATTGTGAGTTCTTTTGAGTGATTGTGAGCTTCTCATATGCAATTCAGTTTAAGTTCGTTTTAAGTTTTTTTCGTCTTCCTAGTCTAGTTGTAATGCTGATTTTAGAAATAAAATGATGTTTTTCTCATTTGGATCATCTTCTTTTTTATTAATGTTAGCGTGTGTGCGTGTATGAGTTTAGCTTTATTGCTTTCATAATTTAGTTTTATTGCTTTTATAGTTAGGTTTATTGCTTTCATAATCTAGGTTTACTGTTTTCATAGCTTAGATTTACAAGCTTTCATAAAATAGTTTTATCATTTTCTTTTTCGCTTTATTTTATCGCTTTCATTTTAAACGCTTTCTTTTCAGTTTTTTTTAGAGTGTGTGCGTGTATGAGATTATATTTTTCTTTTTTGTAACTTAGTTTTATTTCAGTCTTCATATAACTGCTATATACCACCCCCATCTTGAATAAGAGGCTAATTAACTTTAGCATTTATTTAAGTCGGTTGGGACGGATATTATTTCTGCACCTTTATAAGTCTTTTCATTTCTATACCACCCCCTTCTTGAATAAGAGGCTAAGAACTTTTTAGCGCTTGTTTAAGGTGGTTTGGACGGATACTATTACTGTTTTTTTATATAAGTCTTTTTATTTTCTTTTTATCCGCTTATATCTGCTTTAATCATTAAACATGTATTTTTCAACCGATAATGCCGTCTCCATTCCGATGAGTGGCTAATTTTCTTTAGCACACGACGTCGAAGAGCATTGGGACACAAAAATAGTTTTTCTATAAAATTAAAACATCTCTTTCTAAAATAATTAACGCTTAAGGTTTTCCCGAGAATCACGTTGAGTGGAGCCACATAATCGATGTGTGGTTTTCATTTCCGTTTTCGTACCTAGTTAGCCGAGAGGCTCGTGCGTACGGATTGATCGCTCACGGGTAAAGAGAAGTGCGCTCTACCCTCGAGAGAGGACGAGGTAATTCTCCCGAATTGGAAATAAAAACCCAATAGCGGGGTTCACAACATAAAGCGAGTATTAAGAACATTCGATTGTAGAACGAGAGTTCGGTTGAATATTCATAATCTCAGGTGGGCGTACCCTCGAGAGAGGAGCGTTCATAATTATGGAACCTCCACGGTCAAGTCATCTTAATATTTTGAAAAGTCATCACTTTTAATTCTACGAAAAAAATCTATTTTCGTCTCAAGGTAATTCGACGTCGCGCGCTATCTTTCTCATCGCTTAGAACTCTAGTTAATCGCTTATTATCGTCTTTCGCATTTTATCACTTAGAACTCTAGTTAAACCAACTAAAAATATTATTCCGATAAAATAATAATTCGTTCCTCGAAGTAGCATAATCAACACGACCCGCGGAAATATACGATCCCGATATTTTCAAAAAAAATATCCTGTATTACTTACGATAAGGTATACTTGCCTTTATCAAATGATTAATTTGGACTAAGAATTCAAACACAGCTTTCCAAACTCATTTAGTGCAAAACTCTCCTTTTCTACTTTTCAATTCAATAGAATTCGGCGTTGTAGCCGAGGCGTAATTGTCAATATTCCGAAAGAAGAAAAAGACCGTTACTTCTATCCTTCAATAGGATGACGGTTAATTTCTCAAAGTAGGAGTACTTGCGAGACTCTTCGAAAACATCCGCCAATTATAAACTCTTAATATAAAGGTTATCTTTTATTTATAAACCAAAAAGAAGAAGTCCAACGCAAAATCATCAAGTTTTTGGCGCCGTTGCCGGGGAACTTTGTGTTGTTATTTGAAAGTAGGAACTGCTATTAATTTTATTCCTTATCTATATATTTTTAAAATATATATATATATATATATATATAAATATATATAATATAAAAATATATATATATACAAACTTATATTTATAAAAATTAACAATAAAACAGAAAATCCAAAAATATTGTTTTTAGTATATGACCCGAGGAAACTCGTCGGACGATTCGACTATTCCTTTTGACCCCGAAATCGAGCGCACTCTTCGTGAGCGCATCCGATCTCGTGATCAAAACTTACTCGAAACCCCCGAAGAGTCAATCGGAGATACTGCAAATATGGGCGATCCAATTCCAAATGCGGCCCCGGCCCGGACCATGGCATATTATGCCCGGCCGAATTTGGACGATACAGGATCAAGTATTACTCGCCCAACAGTTAATAATAATAATTTCGAAATAAAATCCAGCATAATTCAAATGGTACAACAGTCGATTCAATTCGACAGTTTGCCAGATGAGGACCCAAATCAGCACCTTTCAAACTTTTTAGAAATATGTGACACCTTTAAAATTAATGGCGTCACTGATGACGCCATTCGTTTACGCTTATTTCCATTTTCGCTACGGTCAAAGGCCAAATCGTGGTTGACTTCTCTTCCGAGAGGGTCCATAACCACGTGGGCCCAATTGACGGAATTTTTCTTAACTAAGTATTTTCCTCCGTCAAAAACCGCAAAACTACGCACGGATATCACATCCTTTGTGCAATTTGATTCCGAGTCTCTTTATGAGACTTGGGAGCATTTTAAAGAATATTTGCGTAGGTGTCCTCATCACGCGCTACCAACTTGGCTACAGGTCCAGACGTTTTATAATGGTTTAAATTTTTCTACGCGGCAGATGATTGATGCGGCCTCCGGGGGAACGTTAAACAACAAAACCCCGGAGACGGCTCAAGCTCTGATCGACGAAATGGCCATGAACGCGTACCAATGGAACGTGTCAAGGTCGCGTCCTAATAAACCGGCTGGTCTTTTTGAAGTGGACGCCACTACTTTCTTAGCCTCACAGGTAGAGCGGCTAAGTAAGCAGGTGGCGGAGATGACTGTTTCCTCCTCCACTCCCGCTTGGAATAATAATAGTAATAATAATGTAATCGAAGAATCGGTGGATTACCTCGGTAATCCGGTTAGGCCCCCCTTCAACCCTAATAACAACCCGTATAGTAATAATTATAATTCGGGTTGGAGGACCCACCCTAATTTCTCCTGGAGCAATCCTAACAATGCTCAGAGGCCCCCAAATATGAATCCTCAAGGATTTACGCAAGGATTTCCACAGGGATTCCAGCCTCCTCCTCCAAAACCTTCGCCGCTCGAAGATGTTTTGTCTAAATACATCGCGTCCAACGATTCAAATATCCGGAATCTTACCGGATCGATTAAAAACTTGGAAAACCAGGTTGGACAACTTGCAAAGATGGTCTCCGAGCGGCCATACGGAGCTCTACCAGGGAATACGGAGCCGAACCCCAGGGAAAATGCCAACGCTATAACCCTTCGAAGCGGCAAGGAGGTCGTCTCCCCATTGCTGCTTGAGCCTAAGGTATGCATTTCGCCTCCGACCCCTCCACCCTCTTCCTCGATTCTAATTGCTCTGGATTCTCCGGTTGCGCCGAATGTTTCGAGTCCTCGAATTCCTTACCCGTCTAAAATTAATAAAGAGAAGGAGGACGAAAATTATCAAAAAAATTTGCGTATTTTAAAACAAATTCAAATAAACGTCCCCTTCTGGGAGGCACTCTCCCAAATGCCGAAATACGCGAAATATCTTAAGGAGTTGCTTTCTAATAAAAAGCGACTCGAGGATGTTTCGCGTGTTTCCCTTAATGCGGAATGTTCGGCTGTTCTCCTTAACAAATTGCCGCCAAAACTGAACGACCCGGGATGGTTCTCCATCCCGTGTCTCATTGGCAATATGTTAATAAAGTACGCTCTTGCGGACTTAGGCGCCAGCATCAATTTGATGCCTTTTTCTCTTTTCAAAAAACTCAATTTAGGCATCCCGAGTCCGACAAAAATGAGCATCCAACTCGCGGATCGCTCGGTAAAGTACCCAATCGGGGTAGCGGAGGATGTTCTGGTCAAGGTCGACAAGTTTATCTTCCCAGTAGACTTTGTCATCCTGGACATAGAGGAGGACGTCGAGGTACCCATCATCCTTGGTCGCCCCTTTCTTGCAACCTCCTGCGCGTTAATCGATGTCAGTAACGGTCGCATCCTCCTTCGAGTTGGAGACGACGAAGTTACTTTACATATCAACCCCTCCATGCGGAACTCACTGTCGAATGATGATTCCTGTTTCAATTTGGAATCCGCGTTTGTGGACGAGTGTTCTTCTCTTTCGGAATTGCTATCTTTAATGATAGACGATTCGAATCTGGCGAATCAACCTCCTTTAGACGAATTACCGCCAAATTCGCCTTTCGAGCCTTTTGATTCGAAAGCTTTAAAAATCTCCACTTCCTATGAAGAACCTCCGGTCTTGGAGCTTAAGCAACTCCCCGACCATTTAAAATATGCTTTTCTAGCCGCGAACTTAAAACTTCCGGTTATAATATCGTCTACTTTAACCGATTCGGAAACATCCGAATTGGTTGAAGTTTTATCTAAACATCGCCGTGCAATTGCATGGCAAATTTCCGATATCAGGGGAATTAACCCCTCATTCTGCTCCCACAAAATTTTTCTGGAGGAAAACCCCCGCAAAACAATTCAGCCTCAACGGCGACTTAACCCGAACATGCGGGAAGTCGTTAAGACTGAAATTATTAAACTCCTTGACGCGGGGATTATCTATCCTATTTCCGACAGTACGTGGGTAAGCCCCGTACAAGTCGTCCCAAAAAAGGGCGGTATAACGGTCGTGGCAAACACGAATAATGAATTAATCCCAACTCGCACTGTTACGGGTTGGAGGGTGTGCATCGACTACAGAAAACTAAATGATGCCACCAGAAAAGACCACTTTCCGTTACCGTTTATTGATCAAATCTTAGAGCGTCTCTCCGGTCATCCTTTTTATTGCTTCCTTGATGGTCTCTCGGGATTTTTCCAGATCCCTATTTCACCCGAGGACCAAGAAAAATGACTTTTACTTGCCCTTTCGGCACCTTCGCATATCGACGAATGTCGTTTGGCCTCTGTAACGCGCCAGCTACATTCCAAAGATGTATGCTGGCAATATTTGGCGAGCTAGTAGAAGACATAATGGAAGTCTTCATGGATGACTTCTCCGTCTTTGGAGACTCTTTTAAAAATTGTCTAAAAAATTTAGATAGAGTCCTCCAACGGTGCGAGGAGACGAACTTAGTCTTGAACTGGGAGAAATGCAACTTCATGGTCCGAGAGGGCTTAGTCCTCGGCCATAAAATTTCTTCCAATGGGATGGAGGTCGATAGGGCCAAAGTCGCTATAATTGAACAACTTCCTGTTCCTTCGAACGTCAAATCAATTAGAAGTTTTCTTGGCCACGCAGGTTTTAATCGGCGGTTTATTCAAGATTTTTCAAGAATAGCCAAACCGCTAACTCACCTCCTGGAAAAGGATTCCCCATTCATTTTTGACACGGCCTGCGTAGAGGCATTTGATTTTATAAAAAAGCAACTTATCAATTCTCCAATTTTGGTGGCGCCAGATTGGTCCCTTCCATTCAAGATTATGTGCGACGCGAGCGATATCGCGGTAGGAGCTGTCTTAGGCCAACGCGTAAATAAATATTTTCATCCAATATATTACGCTTCTCGCACACTCAATGCCGCACAGGCTAACTATACAACGACGGAAAAGGAACTTCTTGCCGTCATCTTTGCTTTTAATAAATTCAGGCCTTACGTAACACTTTCCCACGTGATCGTTTTCACTGATCACTCCGCCCTAAAATATCTTTTGGCCAAAGTTGATGCCAAGCCTCGCTTACTTCGATGGATCCTCCTTTTACAGGAATTTGACTTAGAGATCCGGGATAAGAAAGGGGCTGAAAATTTAGCAGCCGACCACCTCTCACGTTTAGAACACCCCGCCGTAGAAGCGCTCGTCGAACCAGAAATAGACGATCGATTTCCTGAGGAGCGCCTTTTAATCATAAATAATACAAAAACTTCTTCTACCCCTTGGTTCGTAGATTACGCGAACTATTTAGTTGCGCGGGTCCTTCCAAAAGATTTTTTGACTCAGCAGAAGAAGAAATTCTTCTCTGACTTGAAAAACTACTTTTAGGAGGACCCCTTTCTCTTTTGCATCTGCGCAGACCAAGTGATACGAAGATGTGTTTCAAGCAAGGAGGGTGCGCAAATATTGCGACACTGCCATGAGGGGCCGGCTGGAGGGCATTATCAAGCCAACCGGACCGCGCGGAAAGCGTTAGAGTCAGGCTTTTATTGGCCCACTCTCTTTAAGGATGCTCACACTTTTGTGAGTATATGCGATAGCTGCCAGCGGTCGGGTAACATCTCTCGTCGTGACGAGATGCCCCAAAACTTTTATTTAGAATGCAAAATCTTCGATTTGTGGGGCATAGACTTTGTAGGCCCCCTACCTCCTTCTTTTAATAATCGCTATATTTTAGTGGCGGTCGACTACGTATCTAGGTGGGCAGAAGCGCAAGCTCTGCCCACCAATGATGCGCGCGTCGTCGTCCATTTTTTAAAAAATTATTTTCTCGCTTTGGCACGCCCCGTGCAATAGTAAGTGATAGGGGCACGCACTTCTGCAACGCCCAGTTTTCAAAAAATTTATCTAAGTACGCCGTCACGCATAAGCTCGCCACCGCCTATCACCCCCAAACGAGCGGCCAAGTAGAGGTAGTAAATCGCGAGATAAAACGCATTCTGGAAAAAACCGTCTCTTTAAATAGGAAGGATTGGTCCTCAAAACTCGACGACGCGTTGTGGGCGTATCGTACGGCATACAAGACCGCTATCGGTTGTACGCCCTATCGATTAGTCTACGGCAAAGCGTGCCATTTACCGGTAGAGTTAGAACACCGCGCTTTTTGGGTCTTAAAATTTTTAAATCTCGATTCGAACTTAGCCTCCGAGAATAGGAAATTCCAACTAAATGAACTCGATGAATGGCGTGCGAACGCTTATGAGAGTAATAAATTTTATAAGGAGCGTTCTAAGTTCTACCACGATCGAAAAATTAAATTTCCAAAAACTTTCCCGCCGGGCGATCTTGTCCTTCTTTATAATTCACGTCTTCGTCTTTTTCCGGGTAAGCTCAAATCCCGCTGGTCTGGCCCCTTTGAAGTCAAAGAGGTTTGGCCGTATGGGACCGTTCTTATCTCTCACCCCGAAAAAGGCGATTTTAAAGTCAACGGCTACCGTTTAAAACTATATCTTGCGGGCGATCCGGTGGACGGACACACGGAATCTTTAACCCTCCCCAATTTATAATCTCACCACGCCAAATGCGTCAAGCTACGCGACGGTAAACAAAGCGCTCGTGGGAGGCACCCCATATTTATCTAATATTTTTATTATGCTTTTTCTCTATTTTTGCAGGGTTTCTTACGACCCCGCCAGCTTTCATTCAGGGAAGCCTTTTTGCTTCCTCTTTCCTTTTGTATATATTGCAATGTTATTTTCTCTTCTTCATACTTACATTACAACATTGGGGACAATGTTGGGTTTTAAGTATGGGGGTGTTGTACAGTTTTCATTAAAAAAAACCAACAAGGCTTCTTTTTACAAAAACAAAACAAATTAGGTACTTTTTTTTACTTTGTCACAAAAAAAAAAACAACACAAAAAAAAAATCTCTACAAAAACTTTTGTTTTTTTTTACTTTGTCATAATAAAAAAACAAAAAAAAATTACAACTTACAAAATACAAAAAAATATATATAACTATATATAGTTGAAAAAACAAAAATAATATCCAAAAATAAAAACCCTACTTTACTTTTATTCTTAAAGCATTTAGGTTCGAGAGTATATGTTTGTGGATTTTCATAATCGCTAGTTTTACTATTTGTTTGTTTATCTAAGATCGATAGATTTAAACGTTCGGGGTTAAGTTTTAAAGAATATCTTGTGTTTTTAATTTAAATAGAGGCTTTGTTATCAAGCACTACTTCTACTAGCTAAAATAGAGACATGTGTATTATGTTGGCAAAACAACTTTAGACTGCAATTATCCCTACTTTATGTCTTCAGGAATCTAGGAATATTCAACTTACTAAGGTTGCTCTCAAAACTTTTTTTATTATTCTAGAATTTCTCTTGAAAACCCCTTGTATACACCAATTTAGCATGGCAAAAGCAAACAAAGGAAGAAAAAAAAAAGATCTTATGTCAATGGGAATACAAAAATTCCGTAAACATAGGCACCCAATATTTGTTAAAAGAGATCCTATGTCAATGGGAATTGCAAATTCCGTAAACACAGTCATTGGGTTAATTAAAAGGTCAATTTTCCCTCGTACACCAACGATGGGAGTCAAAGGAAACTATATAAGAGGGGTGAGATGATACAATTCATCACCCCTAATTCAAGTACTCTTCTATTTGCCAAGGCTTTTTACCCCCTTTTCCCTTAACCAAATTATTGTTTCTAGTTTTAATTCAAAAAATCATTTGAGAGCATAATTAGTAACTTATATTTTTTCCTTCATGTTTCTTTAAACAAAGGTTATTATAATTTCGATCTAATCTCGTTTACTAATGATTGCAATTTTGTTTGCTATTTGGTTAATTAAGAAGTCTTTTGGCCAGGACATTTCTTTCTACTTAAATCATTTGCATAATTTAGGACTTAACTCTTATTACTCCGAATTTTTATTTTTCAGTCTCTTATGATTAAAATAAAAGGATAGCCAAAAATTAGAACTTATGTTAATCCCGTATAGATCTCTCTTACTTTTGCTCTGGAATAGCAAAAGCTTAAGTATGGGGGTATTTGATAAGTAATAAAATATATGTATTTTTAGTATAATTATTAGTATAGTTTTAATTAATATTGTGAATTTTTTATGTAAATTAATGAATAAATTGCTTCTTTATTATTTCTGGTTTCTAACTTAGTTTTATTTTTGTTTTTGCATTTTTTTGCAAAATTTTCCCAGGTCACGCCCGTGACCAAGGGCGTGTAATTTTAAAGATCAAATATCAACGGGACGGCTCGATTCAGATCAAATCCCGAAAAATCGCACAAGTCACGCCCGTGACCAAGGGCGTGTAAATTTAAAGCTCTGCGCCCGACGAATTTCTCTTCAGCTCACTCCAGTTGACCAAGTCACGCCCGTGACTCTACAAGTCACGCCCGTGTTCCAGCAGAGTCACGCCCGTGAGCCGCCAGCGCGTCACGTCTCGAAGCCGCGCCCATGCTGCCGACATCAGCCACCCATAGTCACGCCCGTGACTCACAAAGTCACGCCCGTGACATACCAAGTCACGCCCGTGTGCAGCCATGTTTGACGGCCGGACCTTCCAGAAGATGGCGAATACAGCCGAGCAAATGTCACGCCCTAAGTCACGGCCGTGACATTCAAGTCACGCCCGTGACCTAGGGCGTGTAAAACTCAAATTTTCCCTATAAATAGAGGGGCTCTGCTGAAGTATTTTTCATCCAAATTTTGAGTTGTTCTTGTTGTATTGTGAGTTCTTTTGAGTGATTGTGAGCTTCTCTTATGCAATTCAGTTTAAGTTCGTTTTAAGTTTTTTTCGTCTTCCTAGTCTAGTTGTAATGTTGATTTCAGAAATAAAATGATGTTTTTCTCATTTGGATCATCTTCCTTTTTATTAATGTTAGCGTGTGTGCGTGTATGAGTTTAGCTTTATTGCTTTCATAATTTAGTTTTATTGCTTTTATAGTTAGGTTTATTGCTTTCATAATCTAGGTTTATTGTTTTCATAGCTTAGATTTACAAGCTTTCATAAAATAGTTTTATCGTTTTCTTTTTCGCTTTATTTTATCGCTTTCATTTTAAACGCTTTCTTTTCAGTTTTTTTTAGAGTGTGTGCGTGTATGAGATTATATTTTTCTTTTTTGTAACTTAGTTTTATTTCAGTCTTCATATAACTGCTATATACCACCCCCATCTTGAATAAGAGGCTAATTTACTTTAGCATTTATTTAAGTCGGTTGGGACGGATATTATTTCTGCACCTTTATAAGTCTTTTCATTTCTATACCACCCCCTTCTTGAATAAGAGGCTAAGAACTTTTTAGCGCTTGTTTAAGGTGGTTGGGACGGATACTATTACTGTTTTTTTATATGAGTCTTTTTATTTCCTTTTTATCCGCTTATATCTGCTTTAATCATTAAACATGTATTTTTCAACCGATAATGCCGTCTCCATTCCGATGAGTGGCTAATTTTCTTTAGCACATGACGTCGAAGAGCATTGGGACACAAAAATAGTTTTTCTATAAAATTAAAACATCTCTTTCTAAAATAATTAACGCTTAAGGTTTTCCCGAGAATCACGTTGAGTGGAGCCACATAATCGATGTGTGGTTTTCATTTCCGTTTTCGTACCTAGTTAGCCGAGAGGCTCGTGCGTACGGATTGATCGCTCACGGGTAAAGAGAAGTGCGCTCTACCCTCGAGAGAGGACGAGGTAATTCTCCCGAATTGGAAATAAAAACCCAATAGCGGGGTTCATAACATAAAGCGAGTATTAAGAACATTCGATTGTAGAACGAGAGTTCGGTCGAATATTCATAATCTCAGGTGGGCGTACCCTCGAGAGAGGAGCGTTCATAATTATGGAACCTCCACGGTCAAGTCATCTTAATATTTTGAAAAGTCATCACTTTTAATTCTACGAAAAAAATCTATTTTCGTCTCAAGGTAATTCGACGTCGCGCGCTATCTTTCTCATCGCTTAGAACTCTAGTTAATCGCTTATTATCGTCTTTCGCATTTTATCACTTAGAACTCTAGTTAAACCAACTAAAAATATTATTCCGATAAAATAATAATTCGTTCCTCGAAGTAGCATAATCAACACGACCCGCGGAAATATACGATCCCGATATTTTCAAAAAAAATATCCTGTATTACTTGCGATAAGGTATACTTGCCTTTATCAAATGATTAATTTGGACTAAGAATTCAAACACAGCTTTCCAAACTCATTTAGTGCAAAACTCTCCTTTTCTACTTTTCAATTCAATAGAATTCGGCGTTGTAGCCGAGGCGTAATTGTCAATATTCCGAAAGAAGAAAAAGACCGTTACTTCTATCCTTCAATAGGATAACGGTTAATTTCTCAAAGTAGGAGTACTTGCGGGACTCTTCGAAAACATCCGCCAATTCTAAACTCTTAATATAAAGGTTATCTTTTATTTATAAACCAAAAAGAAGAAGTCAAACGCAAAATCATCAAAACCCTAGCGCGAAAAAGTCCAAGAAATGAGAAATACAAACCACGCACGCGAAGCTCTCGCCGAGAGCTTTCCGAATCTATGCTCGGTTTAAATTTTTGTCCACCGAACTCCGTCGGCGGCGGTCGGAAGTCCCACAAACGGGATGCTCTCTCTCTCTCTCTCTCTCTCTCTCTCTCTCTCTCTCTCGGTTTGGTCTTTCTCTGACTCGGGCGGAAGGAGAAGGCATGCTTTTATGTATAATAGAATAAGAATAATAATAATAACATTATTATTAGGGTGATGTTGTATACAAACCAAATATGGCTATATACAAACCAAATTATTTCATTATTTTAGGTGTTTTAAAACACTATCCACAAACCTAATAAAAGCCTAAAATTTAACCTAATTTCTATTCCTTCCAGCCGCTCGACATCTCCCATCCCGTGTGCGCGATTTCTTCTCCGTCTTCTCCATCGGATCTTCACCGGCGCCACCCCTCTTCCTTCCCCATCCGGCGAGCCTCCTTCCCCATCCGGCGACCTCTCTCCATGGCCGACGGTGAAGCCATGGTCGACGGTCCTTGCCTCCTTCCCCGTCCGGTCCTTGCCGACGATTCACGGGGAAAACCGAAGCCACCGCCGCCTCTCCTCTCCATGGCCGACGGTGAAGCCATGGTCGTCGACCTCTCCCCTTCCCGTGCTTCCTCTTTTGGCCATGGAAGCAAGGTTTTCCTAAAACCCTAAATCTATTATCTTCCTTTTTTCTCTTGGAAACCCTAGAGCTATCCTAACTGTTAGTGAATATTATTTTTTTGTTCCATTTAGGTGAGCTCCGAACATCCCTCTTTCGGAGACCAAATTTCGCAACATTCCCCTAAGTTGCACCGTCCGATCTCCCTTCAACAGGTGGATTTCTCTTCGGATCGTTGATGAGGTATGCCCTTGAATTCTACAACATCATTGATGAGTTAATTCTACAGCATAGTTTTAATTCTACCGCCATCTAATTGCATTTTTTTATAATAAAAATGCATCATGTTTTTGCTAACTAGAGGTTGTTAAGAAAGAAAGATACAGCGGCAAGAAATTAGGGTAAAATTAGTAGGGAAGATTAGTGTTTCGAATGCCTGAAGTAGACTAGGCTTTGATTGGTACTATTACACATCATTTGCTTCAACATAGCTGAGAATTAACTCATCAATGATGCTGTAGAATTCAAGGGCATACTTTATATTTAGTAAATTTGTATCTATCTAATTTTTGTGTGTGAATTACAGGATCTAACAATTTTTTGGGTTCAAGAGAACTATATGTATTCATAAAAATATAACAATTTTTTGGGTAATTGAAGGTGAGAATGATGAAATAGTACTTATAAATGATCATTTGTAGTGAAAAATACATGATTTCTTATTTTCCTTGTGCAGGTATTTTCAGGTTTTGTAATAACTAACTTTCCGAACACAATCCAAAATGTTGGGGTTGTAACATGAAGGTGATTCCAAGTCTCTTCTCGTTGTAATTGGAATGTTTTGAAACAACGAATATAATCGATATTGCATACTTTCTATTTTGATGAGAGGAAATTGTTTTTGAGTCACCTTTAATTTTAAAGTTTTTAGCTAATAAAAAATATATATATATATTTTTAATTTTCTATTGGTTTGTATATAACCATTAGGTTTGTGTATAACAAAAATATATTTGTACTGGTTTGTATATAGTGAGGGTTTATATATAGCCAAAAGCGGTTTGTATATAACATCACCCTATTATTATTATTAGGAGGGGGATCGGTTGGTTAGCCGGGTGAAGAGAACTCCACGCATGGCTACAGTTACTCGAGAAATGGGCTATGGTTACTCGGGAAATCAAGGAAGAAATCTCGCATGACTAGTTACTCGAGAAATGGGCTATGGTTACTCGGGAAAAATAAAGGGTCGAACGGTCCAAAAGAATTCTCGGGAAGTTTATAAATTCTCGAGACAAGAATTGCATACACATGCAAAAACTAAAAATTTTTATCATAATATAATAACTATTATATTAATTCGACACCGAAAAAACACACGCCGAATCCGACGATAATCGCTCCGTAGGAGAAAATTAGCGCTACGAATCCAACTGCGAAACCAAAACCAAAATCCGACGTACCATTCTCGAGATATAAATTTTCAAAGTTTACGGCGAACGATAAATTCTACAAAACTTCGAAAATGCGTCGAGGCTCCAAAATGACTCAGATCGCAACGAAACTTGACGGACAAGTCTAAAATTAAATAATTTAATTTCCTAACGTAAAATTTTCCAATTCCGGGTCGTTTCAAAAACGCCGTCAACTCGACGTTAAAAGTAACGCCCTGACATCATAATCACGCCATCACTGAATTAAATAATTACCGAAAAATCAGGGGCGTTACAGTCACCCCACCTAAAAAGAAGTTTCGTCCTGAAACTTAACACACAACTCAAAACCAAAACACAAGAATAGTCAAAGGCTAACAAACGAATGACTTACCAGAAAACTAGGAGAAAAGGTGCGGATGAGATTCCCGCATCGCTAACTCCAACTCCCACGTCGCGTTCTCGACGTCTTGATTCCGCCAAAGAACTTTGACCATGGGGATTGTCTTTCTCCGCAATACTCAATCCTGAGTCTCCAGAATACGAACAGGTACTTCAACATATGAAAGATTATGAAAGATTAGGCTGCAATTGGGACACTGAGTCAAGGACATGACGATCACTAAGAACACACTTCCGCAACTGGCTCACATGAAACACATCATGGACGTTAGGGAAGGTGGCAGGCAAAACCAGTCTATACGCTGACACTCCGATGCGCTCAAGAATTTGGAAGGGTCCCACATACCGGGGGTCCAATTTATGGTTCCTTCCAAATCTTCTAACACCAGGCATCGGAGAAACATTCAGAAAAAACATGTCCCCAACTGTGAACTCCATCTCAACCTTTCGCTGATTTGCGTACTTCTCACAACGCTCCTGATCCACACGAAGCTTTTCCCGAATATGAGTTACATCAATACTCATCTATTCGAGGGCTTCCGGACCTAACAATGGCTTCTCACCAACCTCGGCCCAAAACAAGGGAGTCCTACATCGCCTCCCGTACAAAGCCTCGAGCGGGGCCATCTGCAAACTTTCTTGAAAGCTATTGTTATATGCAAACTCCATAAGTTTGAGACGCTCATCTCAAGCTCCGTCGTAGTCCAAGATGTAGCACCTAATCATATCTTCCACGATCTGATTAACTCGCTCCGTTTGACCATTGGTCTGCGGATGGTACGCGGTCGAAAACCTGAGGTCAGTGCCCAAAGCCCCCTGCAAGCTCTGCCAGAATCACGACATAAACCTAGAGTCTCGATCTGACACGATACTCACTGGCACTCCGTGCAAACGAATGACCTCATCCAGATACAACTCCGCTCACTTTTTCATAGAATAACCGATCTTGAAAGGTACGAAGTGCGCACACTTCGTCAATCTATCAACTATGACCCACACTGAGTCTTGCCCTCGGGGAGATCTTGGCAAACCAGTAATAAAGTCCATCGATAAACTCTCCCACTTCCAACTCGGTATGTCCAAAGGCGTCAACTTGCCACCAGGACTTTTGTGATCTACCTTGACACGCTTGCAGGTGAAGCACTCAGGCACAAACTTAGCTATGTCATTCTTCATTCCATACCACCACACGATCTGCTTCAAATCTCTATACATTTTCGTAGAGCCAGGGTGGTAGGCCACACTAGAACCATGTGCTTCATCGCAAATCCTTGTCCGAATATTACCCACTGCGGGGATACAAAATCTACCTCGGTACTTTAGGGTACCATCTTCGTCTATCGAGAAGTCAGGCAATTCTCCCTTCTCTGCCCTTCCTCGGAGATGCTCAAGGTCAGGATCTTCTTTCTGATGTACCCTCGTGAGAGTGATCCACGAAGGCTCTTCTGCCTCCAAGCGAGAGGGTCCGACACTACTACCGACTGAAATGTCCATCAAAAGGAACTCCTCAACCAAAGACTGCACGGTAAGGTTGAAGATTTGCGCGGTATTTCTACTTAACGCATTCAGCTATCTTGACCCGTACGCAATCACTTTACCTCCCTGCATCAAGACACATCTGAGTCCGACGTGCGATGCATCTACAAAGACGTCGTACTCTATACCTTCAGTAGGTAAGGTCAACATCGGAGCAGTGTACAATATCCTCTTTAATTCTTGAAAGGTTTCTTCGCACTCATCGCTCCACACGAATAATGTGTTCTTCTGTGTGAGCTTAGTCATCGGAGCAGATAATACTGAAAATTCTTCCACAAACCTCCTATAATAATCTGCCAACCCCAGGAAGCTTCTGATCTCCTTGGGTGTAGTAGGTCTCTTCCAATTCATAATAGTAGAAATCTTCTCTGGATCCACGGAAATTCCATCCTTACTCACTACGTGGCCCAGAAAGGACACCTGAAGTAGACAAAACTCACATTTGCTCAGCTTCGCATATAACTTATGCTCCCTCAGGGTAGTCAAAACCAAACGCAAATGCTGAGCATGCTCCTCGGCGCTCCGAGAAGACACGAGAACATCATCTATAAACACGACTACGAAATGATCCAAGAAATCTTTGAACACTCGGTTCATCATGTCCATGAAGGCAGAGGGTGCATTCGTCATTCCAAAGGACATCACCAAAAACTCAAAATGCCCATGCCGAGATCAAAAAGCTGTCCGTGGAACATCTGACTCGCGGATCCTTAACTGGTGGTAGCCCGAATGAAGATCAATCTTTGAAAACATTGTGCTACCATGCAACTAATCAAACAAATCATTTATCCTCGGCAACGGATACCTGTTCTTGATGGTTACCTTGTTCAATTCTCGATAATCGATACACAGCCTCATAGAGCCATTCTTTTTCTTTACAAACAAGACTGGAGCACCACAAGGTGAAGAGCTCGGCCTAATAAACCCGCACTGCAGCAACTCATCGAGCTGAGTACGCAACTCCTCTAGCTCACGCGGGGCCATACGGTACGGTGCCTTAGCAATAGGCCGAGTACCAGGCTCAAGATCGATAACAAACTCCACATCTCTCTCAGGTGGAAGACCAGGAAGACTAGTTGGGAAAACATCCGGAAACTCCTACACTACAGAAATATCCTCGACACGCGGCGAAACTCTAGCAGTTTCTATAATAGAAATGAGATAAGCAAAATAACCGGAATCTAAAAGTTTTCAAGCACATACAGCAGAAATAATTGGGGAATCCTGGCGCGGAAAGCCATATACACTCATGGGGTGGTTGTTGTCCATCTTGAAGTCCAAGCGCTTAACCTTGCATTGGATCACCGCATCATAACGGGACAACCAGTCCATGCCCAAAATAACATCAAAGTCTTCTAGGTCCAGCACCATCAAATCAGCGAATGCTAAGAAACCACCTAAAAGGATAGGGCATCTCTGGATACCCTAGTTCGACACCACCGTGTCACCGGAGGGAAACTTGACACGAAAGGAATCACCAACTTGATCGAGATTCAGCGGATGATGCTCTACGAAAGTCCTAGCCACGAAGGAGTGGGTAGCACCGGAATCGAAAAGAACACGCGCCATACGGTTCTTTACCTTAAACTCTCCTATAAAAGCGGATACGTAACAAAAAGAGCGAAAGCAAACTAGGCAACAGCTGAAACTAAGAGTTAGATTAGAATTTAACCTGATATCACCTGAGTGGAGGTCTGAGCTTCCTCCCTCGACATCACGTTCAGCTTTCCCTTTCCGTTATCCAAATTTTTCGGTGGCGGCGGCAAGGACCGAAGCGGCGCAAGATGCAATGGGAGTTGGTTCTTTGGACACGCAGACTTCATGTGTCCTTTCTGCCCACACTGATAGTAGACTCTGTCTTTCAACCAGCACCTGCTCGAATCATGACATTTCTTCTCACAGATTGTGCACACCAAATCTCCCTTGTGTGCGCCCTAAATGACGAGCACCCACTGTTGCTTCTGAGCTCCGATTCTCTTGAAACACTTTTCATATGGGTGGTCAGGGTGCCCACAGAAACTGCAAGCTTCACCACCACTCTTCTTTGAAGCGGGGTGTCACAACCCGCATTTTCTCCGAATTTAGGAATATCAGAGTATGAGAAAATACGCGTCATGATGCCACGTCATGCGGGAGACAATTGCAGACGCTCAGGCGGGAACCTATTACTTATTTAATTAAAACCTGTTTACATGATATGTCATCATTTGAAATAATTTATTAGGGTTTGGGGTAAGAACTGTGTCTCTCAGTTCGTGGATCAACTAGTCCACCGAGAAAGTATATGTAATTGCAGCGGAAAGTACTTGATTTAGTTCACTTCAGATCCTAAATGCATGTGATGACAGGACATAAAGTAAATGAGATGCACATATCTAGGCGTAGTATAAGTATAGAAAATATCTTTAGGCGACTTTAAAGATAAGGATTTCAGTTAAAAGGAATGCAATGAGGATGAAGGAAAAGCCATTTTATAACTATAATGCACCTAGACATAAATAATTCCCAGAGAGCAAGATACACAAGATCTAAGAGCAGTGGCATTTAACTTGCAAGTAAGCTATAAAGTATCAACAGGGCACAACTAGTGTCAACAACCTGACACTAACACGTTGGCTCCAAACTAGCATGTCTGAACACAAGAAGAAAACTAACAACAACTACCTCGCAGCAGCGGGGTAAAACAGCAATTAAACCTCCCAAAGACTTCGGGCTACACCACTAGCCCCTAAGGCTCTGAACCTGAGGCATTCAATAAAACAAAGAACGCCTCAGCAAGGAATTTACAAGTGGCAGAAAACAAAGTAAACAAGGCATAAGGGGCAACAACCCAATCCCAACACTTACAGGAAAGGAAGCTCCAAGCACAAAACTAAACAATGCACCAAGTGCACCAAATACGAAGTAGAGATACAAGTAAAGTTCATTTATCTTGTTAAATTTATTTAAAGAGACTGATCAGCTCAAATTATGCGGGGGCGGTCCTTTATCCTCTGCCACCCAAAGCCAAAAAAATGGGTGGGGGTTTCACTATCCCCAACCACCCAAACACGGCCCACGGGACCACAGGCCAAGCCTGTGGTTCACCTTTAAAATGGCCACCGTGCAAGGCTACAACAAATCCCCACTGCCCCCCAAACACGACCCACCGTGTAAGGACAAAGGCAATGATTCATATTAATTAATTTCAATTAAAACACGGGACGAAGCCCGAGAAAAAATAGGATACCCTAAGGATAGGCTCACAAATGAAGTAAACACTGCATAAGACGATTCACAAGAGAAGACATAAGTTATTTAACCACAATGGTACCTGATTTCAAAGAGAAGTAATCGGAGGCATAACTCAAGTACTAAGAAGTAGAGGGCATTTCTCGAGAATCTAAAGGATAAGAACATAGTTCTCGAGAAATCAAGGAGTGGGGTCATAAAGTTATAGGGAAAACCAAGGGCAGAGTCCATATAGTTCTCGAGAGAAAAGAAAAGACAGAGAACATAATTTATCGAGAAATCCAAATGCAGAATTCAAGGTTTCTCGAGAAGTTAAGAGCAGGGAGTCAAGTTTCTCGAAAAAAATGAAAGGGCAGGGATCAATGCCAGGCCGTTCGACAGCCAGGCCGTTCGACGAACGTCGGGCCGTTCGACGAACGTCAGGAAAAGAAGAGTTCGACGAACGTCAGGAAAAGAAGAGTTCGACGAACATCAGGAAAAGAAGAGTTTGACGAACGTCAGGAAAAGAAGAGTTCGACGAACATCAGGAAATGAAGAGTTCGACGAACGCGCTGTTCGACGAACACGTCGTTCGACGAACGTCAGGAAAAGAAGAGTTCGACGAACGCGCCGTTCGACGAATGTCAGGAAAAGAAGAGTTCGACGAATGCCAGAAATCAACAGATTTCATGAGAAATCCAAAGCTGCAGGCAAAAAGAATCCAGGGCAAACGTAGGTTGTCCAAGGAAAACTCCAGATATACTAACTATAATACATGCGCTCAAGGTACAAGCTAAAAACACAGCCATAACTCATAACCAAGGAAAAGAAGAGTGCTTCAACAAACAAGAAGGAAGGAGGAAAAATAGCCACTTGCCTTAAACCTTGCAAGCTCGAAGTTCTCCGCTCCAAAGCTATGGATCGGCTAAGAACTCACTCAAGCACAACAACCTGAAACTTCTCGGATCAAAAAGGAGGAGTTAGGTCACTACCTTAACTCCAAAAATTCCCCGAAATGGGAAACGCTTACCACTAGAACGAAGATCTCGCCGAGAGCTTTCCGAATCCACTCTCCAAACACGATTCCGACTACTACAGCCTTCGAATCGCCGGCCGGAAGCTCCACGACACGTCGCTCTCGCTCTCACACCCGACGACTGGTTTGTATCGACGAAGGAAGAAGGTGAATAAGGAGAGAGATTTAGGTATTTATATAAACCCTAATTTAATATTTAAATAATTAAATAATTCTCCCTTTTACTAAAACTGCGAGGGTGACCAAAACACCTCGGATTTTCATGAAATTCGCAACTAAACTAAAAATCGGTGCTACGAATCCAACGACGAAGTCAGAATTCAATTCGACGAGCCAAACTCGGGCTAAAGCTTCCCGAAGCTAAAATCTCGATAATTACTCCAAATAATCCCCTTAACTCGAAACGTCGTGAAATTTTGCACACTCGATCTAAATTACATACTTTAACTAAGCTAAGGCCCAAAAACTAAACCTAACGAGCTGACGTAACGCCCTTACGCCAAAATTACATCACAGCGGCTACACAAAATAATAAACGAAAAATCAGGGGCGTTACAGTCACTCCCCCTAAAAGGAAGTTTCGTCCCGAAACTTGAAATCCAAAGATCAAGAAAGATACAGAATCAAATCCGAAGGTTACTTGACAGAAGATTTACCCGAAATCTAAGAGAAGAGGCTAGGATGAGTCTCTCTCATAGCAGACTCCAGCTCCCATGTTGCGCTTTCGACACCCTGATTCTTCTAAAGAACCTTAACCATCGGGATCATCTTCCTCCGCAACACACGCTCCTGAGTCTCCAAGATTTGGGCAGGCTCTTCAACAAATGAAAGATTGGGCTGCAATACGGGCACTGAATCAAGAACAAGCCGACCACTACGCAAACACTTCCTCAGCTGGCTCACATGAAACACATCATGAGCATTAGGGAAGGAAGCAGGCAAATCCAATCTATAAGCTGACGCTCTGATGCGCTCAACAATCTGGAAAGGTCCCACATACCAGGGATCCAACTTGGGGTTCCTTCCAAATCTCTTAACGCCCGGCATCGGAGAGACTTTCAAGAACACTAAGTCTCCGACGGCGAACTCTAGATCCACCCTTCTCCGATTGGCATACTTCTCATACCGCTCCTGAGCAATACGAAGCTTCTCGCGGATATGGGTCATGGCAACACTCATCACTTCCAAAGCCTCCGGACCTAACAACGGCCTCTCACCAACCTCAGCCCAAAATAAGGGAGTTCGGCAATGCCTCCCATACAAAGCCTCAAAGGGGGCCATCTGCAGGCTTTCCCGATAACTGTTATTATAGGCAAATTCCATCAATCCAAGACGCTTGTCCCACTCTCCTCCATGATCTAGAATATAGCACCTTATCATATCCTCCAAAATTTGATTCACTCTTTCCGCCTGACCATTGGTCTGAGGGTGGTAAGAGGTAGAGTATCTAAGGTCAGTGCCCAAGGCTCCTTGCAAGCTTCGCCAGAAACGAGACATATACCTTGAATCCCGATCCGACATAATGCTCATGGACACACCATGCAATCTGATAACTTCATTCAAATAGAGCTCTGCTATCTTCTCCATAGAATTACGGGTCTTAAAAGGCACAAAGTGAGCACACTTTGTCAATCTGTCAACTACAACCCACACAAAATCATGTCCTCCGGGAGACCTCGGCAAACCGGTAATGAAGTCCATTGAAATACTCTCCCACTTCCAGCTTGGAATATCCAAAGGGCTCAGTTTACCTCCAGGCCTCTTATGATCTGCCTTAACGCGCTGACAAGTAAAACATTCTGAAATATACTTAGCTATATCGTTCTTCATACCTGACCACCAAACGATTTGCTTCAGGTCTTTGTACATTTTTGTGGAACCAGAATGATATGAAACACTTGAGTCATGCGCTTCACTACAGATCTTTGCTCGAATATCTTCCGATGCCGGAATGCAATACCTACCTCGGTACTTCAGGGTATCTTTATCATCGATTGAAAAATCTGGTAATTCCCCTTTATCAGTCATGTTTCGAAGATGCTGCAAGTCAGGATCTTCCTTCTGGTGCAGTCTAGCAAGGGAAATCCACGAAGGCTCTTCAGCCTCTAAGCTCGAAGGCGCGGTACAACTACCGACTGAGATATCCATCAACATAGACTCTTCTACCAAGGACTGCACGAAAAGATTGAAAATTTGCGCGGTCTTTCTACTCAGGGCATCGGCCACCACATTAGCCTTACCCGGATGATACAGGATATCAACTTCATAATCCGCCACATACTCCAACCACCTACGCTGGCGCAAATTCAGCTCTTTCTGGGTAAAGACATACTTCAGACTCTTGTGATCCGTGAAAATCTTGCATGACACTCCATAAAGAAGATGTCTCTAAAGCTTTAAGGCATAAATTACTGCAGCAAATTCTAAGTCATGCGTAGGGTAATTCTTTTCATGAACTTTCAGTTATCTAGACCCATAAACAATCACTTTTCGTTCTTGCATCAAAACACACCCTAGACCAATGTAAGATGCGTCCACATAAAAATCATACTCTATTCCTTCGATCGTCAAGGCCAACATAGGAGCACTGCACAAATGCCTCTTTAATTCCTGGAAGGCTTCTTCGCACTTATCGCTCCAAACAAAAGTGGTGTTCTTCTGGGTAAGCTTAGTTAAAGGTGCTGACAGCACTGAGAATCCTTGAACAAATCTCCTGTAGTACCCAGCCAACTCTAAGAAACTCCTTATCTCCTTAGGCGTTGAAGGCGCCTTCCAATCCAACACATCAGAAATCTTAGCTGGGTCTACAGTAATTCCATCCTTGTTCACTACATGACCCAGAAAGGACACCTGAAGAAGCCAGAACTCGCACTTACTCAGCCTCACATACAACTTGTGCTCTCTAAGAGTAGACAATACTAAGCGCAAATGTGTAGCATGCTTCTCATCACTTCTGGAATACACCAACACATCATCGATGAATACCACTACAAAATGATCCAGAAAATCCTTGAACACGCGGTTCATCATGTCCATAAACGCAGAGGGTGCATTCGTCAAACCAAAAGACATAACCAGAAACTGAAAATGACCATAACGGGAACGAAAGGCAGTCCGGGGAACGTCCGACTCACGGATCCTCAACTGATGGTATCCTGATCGAAGGTCAATCTTCGAAAACACCGTGCTACCACGCAACTAATCAAACAGATTATCTATCCTCCATAACGGATACCTGTTCTTGATGGTCACTTTGTTTAACTCTCTATAAACTATGCATAACCTCATAGAACCGTCCTTCTTTTTCACGAACAAAACTGGAGCACCCCAGGGCGAAGAACTTGGTCTAATGAATCCACAATGCAACAGCTCATCTAACTGAGTTCGCAACTCTTCTAGCTCACGCGGGGCCATACGATACGGTGCCTTAGCGATAGGATGAGTACCAGGCTCAAGATCAATAGCGAACTCCACATCTCTATCAGGAGGGATACCAGGAAGATAGACAGGAAAGACATCAGGAAACTCTCGCACCACCGGAACACCCTCAATACACAGCGAACCACTAACAGTTTTTAACACCGAAATAAGGTAAGCCAAGCAACCAGAATTTAATAGTTTCCGAACACATGCCGCAGAAATTATCGGGGAACCCTGGCACGGAGATCCAAAAACGCTCATAGGATGACCGTTGTCCATCACAAAGTCTAGACGCTTTTCCTTGCATCGGATGACAACATCATAACTGGACAACCAGTCCATACCCAATATCACGTCAAAGTCTCCTAGGTCCAACACCTTGAGATCAGCAACAGCCAAGAAATCTCCTAAGAGAACGGGGCAACTTCGGACGCACTGGTTCGAGGATACCAAATCACCGGAAAGGAACTTAATGAGGAATGAATCGTTGCCCGGCTCAGGGGTCAAACGGTGACGCTCGACGAAAGCCCTTGCTACGAATGAATGGGTAGCACCCGAATCGAACAGAACACACGCCCAACGATTCTTTACCTTAAATCTCCCTATAAGGGCGAAAAAGAAACGAGTCTAATACAGCGAAACTAAAAGGAATCAAGACTTAACAGCTGGCTTAAGGTCTAACCTGCGATCACTTGGGTCGAATACTGCGCTTGCTCCTGGGTTATCACGTTCATCTTTCCTCTTCCTTTATCCTGATGTTGCGGCGGCGGCAAGGCTCGAAGCGGAACTGGCTGCAATGGGGGTTGAACTCGCGGGCATTGAAACTTCATGTGCCCCTTCTGTCCGCACTGGAAGCAGACTTTATCTTTGGTCCAACACTGGGCCACATCGTGCCCCTTCTGCTTGCACAACTGGCAAAGCACCTCACCCTTCAGAGCACCCTGGATTGCCAGCACTCGATGCCGCTTCTGAACTCCTTTTCTCTTGAAACACTTTTCAAATGGATGGCCAGAGCGGCCAAAGAAACTGCAGACCTCGCCACCTCCTTTCTTCAAGACCGAGGCAGGCGCACCAGAATTTCCTTCTTCTCCAGCCTTTCTCTTTCCCTTCTTCATCATTGATCCTCGGTTTTTGACATTGTCGATTGCCTCAACCTTCAGCGCTGCCTCAACAACCTCGGCGTACTTCTCCGACCTGTATGCGTTGGCCAGTTGCTGGATGTCACTGCGGAAACCACCCAGAAATCTCTTCACTCTTCCTTCTTCCGAGGCTACCAGGGTCGGAGCAAACCTGCTCAACTTGCAAAACTCAATCTCATACTCGCTCACTGACAGCAGCCTCTGCTTCAGATGCAGGAAACCATTCATCAATCGGTCTTGCTCTACCGACGGCAGAAACTTTCTTAACAATATTCTTTTGAAGGTTTCCCACGAACATCCTTCGGAAAGGCCTTCCTTCTCCCTCAACCACCAACTCTTTGCAAGACCCTTAAGCTGGTATGCGACAACCATCACCTTCTGATCCACGGTGATTCCTGAATACGAGAACATCTCCTCAATGGCTATAAGCCAATCATCTAAGGCCACGAAGTCAGCTCGTCCGTCATACGATGGAGGTCCCAAACTCTGAAAGTGCGAAATGAAATTCATTTCCGGCGGTATCGCTACTGGGGGTACCAGGGGAGTAGGAGGGGTAGGTAAGGTCTGCTCAACTACGGGGGCCTGCATCGTGGTTTTCTTCCTTGCACCGGCAGACAGCAACGCCTCAACTTGTGACTGCATCGCAACCATTTGCCTCGTCAGAGCCTCATTGCTCTGGCGCAGACTCTCGATCAAAGCTTCACTCTGTGCTCTGGATGACTCACCCTCCGACTGAGGAGTCAACCTAGTCGCGACTCGCTTACGCACCATTTCTGTTAAAATGCAAAAACCTACAATCAAAACTTATCTTTACACTAGAACTACACTGCTTGGTTCAGAACATACATGTACAGATACTTGTCATTTCCACTACCTATCTCTGGGATATTTTTATGATGTTATGCTAAATTTGGGGGAATGATACTACATCATCCCTCTTGACTCATGTGCAAAGGTCATGAATGCATGAATTTTCTTGTGTTCGTTTTGAAATCATGGGTGCACGTGTGTAATCATATAAGTCTTTAGCTTCGCACGTGTGCTTATGCAATGCTATGAAATGTATGTTGTCCTATGCATTCTAATAAAGGTCTTAATGCATGTTATGAGCGGCGTGCACATGAAATATTATGCATCCCATACTACATAATATCGCATATAACAAAAAGAAAATGTGTTAATGGGCATCCATGTGATGATGGTTATGCATCCCATACTACATAACCGTCACATGTTGCCACCTATGGTGGATCCATATACAGACACATATTATGCATCATATACTACATAATATACCCTGTATACTTCTTATCATGCTATGAGTGTAGTATTCATGCTTCGGCCAAGACGTACTGATGACACATCGGTGTACGTATGCAATGAAACCAAAACAATTATACTATATCAGAATTTGTTGCTCGACCGACTTGTCGAACAACCTTCCTCTGATACCAACTATCACAACCCGCATTTTCTCCGAATTTAGGAATATCAGATTAAGAGAAAATACGCGTCATGATGCCACGTCATGCAGGAGACAACTGCAGACGCTCAGGCGGGAACCTATTACTTATTTAATCAAAACCTATTTACATGATAGGTCATCATTTGAAATCATTTATTAGGGTTTGGTGTAAGAACTGTGTCTCTCAGTTCGTGGATCAACTAGTCCACCGAGAAAATATATGTAATTGCAGCAGAAAGTACTTGATTTAGTTCACTTAAGGTCCTAAATGCACATGATGACAGGACATAAAGTAAATGAGATGCACATATCTAGGCGTAGTATAAGTATAAAAAAATATCTTTAGGCGACTTTAAAGATAAGGATTTCAGTTAAAAGGAATGCAATGAGGATGAAGGAAAATCCATTTTATAACTATAATGCACCTAGACATAAATCATTCCCAGAGAGCAAGAGACACAAGATCTAAAAGCAGTGGCACTATAAAGTATCAAAAGGGCACATCAGGCGTCAACAACCTGACACTAACCCGTTGGCTCCAAACTAGCATATCTGAACACAAGAAGAAAACTAACAACAACTACCTCGCAGCAGTGGAGTAAAATAGCAACTAAAACTCTCGAAGTCTCCGGGCTACACCATTATCCGCTAAGGCTCTGAACCTGAGGCATTCAATAAAATAAAGAACGCCTCAGCAAGGAATTTACAAGTGGCAGAAAACAAAGAAAACAAAGTAAACAAGGCATAAGGGTACCAACCCAAGCCCAACACTTACAGGAAAAGAAGCTCCAAGCACGGAACTAAACAATGCACCATGTGCACCAAATACCAAGTAGAGATACAAGTAAAGTTCATTTATCTTGTTAAATTTATTTAAAGAGACTGATCAGCTCAAATTAAGCGGGGGAGGTCCTTTATCCTCTGCCACCCAAAGCCAAAAAAATGGGTGGGGGTTTCACTATCCCCAACCACCCAAACACGGCCCACGGGACCACAGGCCAAGCCTGCGGTTCACCTTTAAAATGGCCACCGTGCAAGGCTACAACAAATCCTCACTGCACCCCAAACACGACCCACCGTGTAAGGATAAAGGCAATGGTTCATATTAACTAATTTCAATTAAAACACGGGACGAAGCCCGAGAAAAACATTCACCAGGATACCCTAGGATAGGGTCACAAATGAAGTAAACACTGCATAAGACGATTCACAAGAGAAGACATAAGTTATTTAACCACAACGGGTACGAGACTTCAAAGAGGAGAAGTAATCGGAGGCATAACTCAAGTACTAAGAAGTAGAGGGCATTTCTCGAGAATCTAAAGGATAAGAACATAGTTCTCGAGAAATCAAGGAGTGGGGTCATAAAGTTCTAGGGAAAACCAAGGGCAGAGTCCATATAGTTCTCGAGAGAAAAGAAAAGACTGAGAACATGATTTCTCGAGAAATACAAATGCAGAAATCAAGGTTTCTCAAGAAGTTAAGAGCAGGGAGTCAAGTTTCTCAAAAAAATGAAAGGGCAGGGATCAATGCTAGGCCGTTCGATGAACGCGTCGTTCGACGAACGTCGGGCCGTTCGACGAACACCAGGCCGTTCGTCGAACACGCCGTTCGACAAACTTCAGGAAAAGAAGAGTTCGACGATCGTCAGGAAAAGAAGAGTTCGACGAACGTCAGGAAAAGAAGAGTTCGACGAACGTCAGGAAAAGAAGAGTTCGACGAACGTCAGGAAAAGAAGAGTTCGACGAACGCGCTGCTTAACGAACGCGCCATTCGACGAACGTCGGGAAAAGAAGAGTTCGACGAATGCGCCGTTCGACGAACGCGCCGTTCGACGAACGTCGGGAAAAGAAGAGTTCGACGAACGCCAGAAATCAACAGATTTCACGAGAAATCCAAAGCTGCAGGCAAAACGAATCCAGGGCAAACGTAGGTTGTCCAGGGAAAACTCCAGATATGCTAATTATCATACATGCGCTCAAGGTACAAGCTAAAAACACAGCCATAACTCATAACCAAGGAAAAGAAGAGTGCTTCAACAAACAAGAAGGAAGGGGGAAAAATAGCCACTTGCCTTAAACCTTGCAAGCTCGAAGTTCTCTGCTCTAAAGCTATGGATCGGCTAAGAACTCACTCTAGCATAACAACCTGAAACTTCTCGGATCAAAAAGGAGGAGTTAGGTCACTACCTTAACTCCAAAAATTCCACGAAATGGGAAAAGCTTACCACTAGAACGAAGATCTCGCCGAGAGCTTTCTGAATCCACTCTCCAAACACGATTCCGACTACTACAGCCTTCGAATCGCCAGCTGGAAGCTCCACAACACGCCGCTCTCGCTCTCACAACCAACGACTGATTTGGATCGACGAAGGAAGAAGGTGAATAGGGAGAGAGTTTTAGGTATTTATATAAACCCAAATTTAATATTTAATTAATTAAATAATTCTCCCTGTTACTAAAACTGCGAGGGTGACCAAAACACCTCGGATTTTCATGAAATTTGCACCTAAACTGAAAATCGACGCTATGAATCCAACGGAGAAGTCAGAATTCCATTCCGACAAGCCAAACTCGGGCTAAAGCTTCCTGAAGCTAAAATCTCGATAATTACTCCAAATAATCCCCTTAACTCGAAACGTCACGAAATTTTGCACACTCGATCTAAATCACATACTTTAACTAAGCTAAGGCCCAAAACTAAACCTAACGAGCTGACGTAACGCCCTTATGCCAAAATTACGTCACAGCGGCTACGCAAAATAATTAACGAAAAATCAGGGGCGTTACACGGGGCCAGATGCCCTGGAACTTCATTCATCAACACCTTTCCTCTTCTCTTTCCTTATCGCAGCACCTCGATTCTTGGCGTTATCAATCGCCTCAACTTTCAGAGCAGCTTCCACTGCCTCTGCATAGTTCTCTGATCTATATGCACAAGCTAATTGTTGAATATCACCGCAAAGTCCTCCCAGGAATCGCTTCACTCTTCCTGCTTCCGAGGCGACTAGATCTGGAGCAAATTGACTCAACTTGCTAAATTCAACTTCATACTCACTAACAGTGAGTTGCCTCTGCTTCAAATGCAGAAAGTTGTTCATTAGGCGGTCTTGCTCGACCAACGGCAGAAATTTCTTCAGCAGCAACTTCTTGAAGGATTCCCATGAACATCCATCTGTCAGGTTCTCCTTCTCTCTTATCCACCAGCTCTTCGCAAGACCTTTGAGCCGGTACGCGGCGACCATCACCTTTTGGTCGGCAGAAATCCCAGAATAGGAAAACATTTCCTCAATAGCGATAATCCAGTCATCCAACGCCATGAAATCGGCTCTCCCGTCATAGGTGGGAGGTCCTAGTCGCTGAAAGTGCGAGATGAAATTCATCTCTGGCGGCAACAAAACTGGGGGCACTAGAGGAGCAGGAGGAACAGGTACAGCTTGACCCACAATAGGATCTTGCACCACGGCCTGCTGCCCTACAGCGGCGGTCAACAACGTCTGGATCTGAGATTGCATCTCAATCAACTGCCTCGATAGAGCTTTGTTGCTATGTCGCAGCCCTTCAATCACTGCGTCACTCTGCGCACCCGACGACACGCCCTCGGACTGGGGAGTCTCCCTCGTCGCAGGATGCCTTGACGGCATTTCTAAGAGAAAACACAAACAAACAACTCATTAACACCCTAGCTCAACACTAGGACAACCCTATTTAGTTCAGACCATACACAAACAGACACTTTCTTTTGTTGCTAACTTGCTCTGAGATTTACAAATGATGTTATGCATAACTCGGGATGATACTTTGTCATCCCCTTAGACTCTTGTGCTTATCCTATGACTGCATGAAATTCTTATACCTTTGTTTTAAAATCATGTGTGTATGAGTGTCATCGTGTAAATCTTTAGCTTGGCATGTGTGCTTATGCAATGCAATGTAATGTATGTTGTGTTATGCATTCTAATAAAGGCCTTAATGCATGTTATGAGCGGTGTACACATGAAATATTATGCATCTCATACTACATAATATCTCATGCAACGACAGTAAAAATCTAATGTGCATCCATGTGATAATTGTTATGCGTCTCATACTACATAACAGTCACATGTTGCCTCCTATGAGGTTCCATATACGACTGTATATTATGCATCCCACACTACATAATATGCCCGGTATACTTCTTATCATGCTTATGAGTGTAGTGTTCATGCTTCAGCCAAGACGTACTGATGACACATCGGTGTGTGTATGCAATGAAGCCAAACAACTAACCTATATCAGAATTAGTCGCTCGACCAACTTGTCGAACTAACCTCCCTCTGATACCAACTGTCACAACCCGCATTTTCTCCGTATTAAATAATACGTCAGAGTGAGAGAAAATACGCGTCATGATGCCACGCCGTGCAGGGGATAACTGCATGCGCTCAGGCGAACCCTACTCCTATTACTTATCATGAAAAACCATGAATTTATAATTTAAAAACATGATTTAAGTTTAGTTTATTAACCGTGTCCCTCGGTTCAGTGGGTCAACTAACCCACGAATAACGGTGTAAGTAGAAATACGCAGCGAAAATACTTAGTTTTAGTTACTTATTATCCTACCTGAGCATGACGATTGAATAATAATAATACATGATATGCAGACTTCTAGGTTTAATATAAGTACAAAATGGGTTTTTTATAACCTTTAAAATAAAGTGACATTCGTTTTAAAAAGATGTAATGAAGTAATGATATAAGTCTTTTATACTTAAAATACCTAACATGCAGTCCTAGCATAAACCTCCCAGAGAGCAAGTAACTACGATAAAACAGTAAGAAATAATTAGCAACTAGCAAAGTGTCTAAAATTAACACAACTTTGTGGGTGCCAACAGCCTGACACAAACCCACAGGCCACAAAAGTATGTCTGAACTACAACAAAACAAAACAACGAACAACTACCTCACAACGGTGAGGTGAAACCGTCACAGCTACTACTACAACACCAAAAACACCAGCTCTAACTCCACTGGACACTATTACTCTGAACCTGAGGCATTCACAATAGAAAATGCCTCAGCAAGAAGGTACAAGTGGCGAGAGAAACTAAACAAAAGTAAACAACGGTCAACAGGGGTACCAACCCAAGACCGACTATACAGAAAGAAAGTACAGTAAGAAAGCTAAGTAAGCAACAGAAGGCACCTACGAGAACAATCACATGTACCTGACTACCCAAGCGCGGTAGAAAGTTAGGGCTAAAATGCCCGGCTATAATAAGAGCATAACATCATTATAAAATTTCAGAAATAAATTATTTAGTAACAACACCGGTAAAATTCCGGTGACTGTGGGGGGGATACCTCTGCCAGCACACCCACAGAACAAACTCCACAAGGGGCCCAAGGGTAAGGTGGTCTCATAGTTTGACACACCCTAACTGGAAAATATCCAGTAACTGCCGTGGGAGATACCTCCGTCAGCACACCAGCAGTAAAACAACAAACAACCAACAAACCAACTCGGGTAAAATCCCATAAAATATTCAATTTAAGTGCAGGGCACTGTGGAGATAGCTTTAATCCACCAACATCAACATCCCCAAATCGACTACTTATATCTTGAGAATGACACAACTAAACTAGACTAGTTACTATCAGTCTTAACGCACGGAAAATCATCCAGGCTGATATGTCTTGTCAGATCACCGACTAGACATCGTCGAATAAACTTGACGCACAAGTTTGACTAAAATCGAGGCCCACTCGGTAAGCGATCAACCTCAAGACGTGTGCAAGGACTCAATTGAAGGACTTAAACTACGAACAAGAAGGACTATGTCGACGAACGAAACTCAATCGACGGACAAATCACGGGCTTTGGCGAAATTACACGGTCGATTTAACAAGTCAAAACCTCGTCACGACGGGTAGGAAAAACAAACAAGTGGTTAACTACTCACACACACATATATAACGGACTTGGACGAAACGATTTGGCCAACGGAATTTTAGTGGCGACGAGCGTTCAAGAACGCGATTCAAGCGCATCACATTCAATCGAAATCAGATAAAAATAGTGTAAAGATTAATATCGCGATAAAAAATGAGAGGGGAAGAGGGAAAAAACCATCACTTGCCTCGAAATCACCGGAAATGTTTTCCGAACAACTCCTCGTCGCAGATCGGTCTAAAAGGAGGCACGACGAGGTGAGATCTACAGAAAAATGGCCAAAAGGAAGGTTAGGGCCGAAAACCCTAGCGCGAAAAAGTCCAAGAAATGAGAAATGCAAACCACGCACGCGAAGCTCTCGCCGAGAGCTTCGCGAAGCTCTCGCCGAGAGCTTTCCGAATCTATGTTCGGTTGAAATTTTTGTCCACCGGAGCTCCGTCGGCGGCGGTCGGTAGTCCCACGAACGGGACTCTCTCTCTCTCGCTTTGTTCTTTCTCTGACTCGGGCGGAAGGAGAATGCATGCTATTATATATAATAGAATAAGAATAATAATAATAACATTATTATTATTATTATTATTATTATTATTATTATTATTATTATTAGGAGGGGGATCGGTTGGTTCGTCGGGTGAAGAGAACTCCACGCATGGCTACAGTTACTCGAGAAATGGGCTATGGTTACTCGGGAAATCAAGGAAGACTACAGTTACTCGAGAAATGGGCTATGATTACTCGGAAAATCAAAGAAAAACAAAGGGTCGAACGGTCCACAAAAGAATTTTCGGGAAGTTTATAAATTCTCGAGACAAAAATTGCGTACACATGCAAAAACTAAAAAATTTTATCATAATATAATAACTATTATATTAATATGACGCCGAAAAAACACGCCAAATCCGACGATAATCGCTCCGTAGGAGAAAATCAGCGCTACGAATCCAACGGCGAAACCAAAACCAAAATCCGACGTACCATTCTCAAGATATAAATTTTCAAAGTTTACGGCGAACGATAAATTCTACCAAACTTCGAAAATGCGTCGAGGCTCCAAAATGACTCAGATCGCAACGAAACTTGACGGGCTAGTCTAAAATTAAATAATTTAATTTCCTAACGTAAAATTTTACAATTCCTGGTCGTTTCAAAATTTGGTCGACTTGACCCAAACGGATGCGAAAACACGCAAATGGCGACATGTCGTCAACTCGATGTTAAAAAGTAACGCCCTGACGTCATAATCACGTCATCACTGAATTAATTAATTACCGGAAAATCAGGGGCGTTACAGTCTAGTTGGGAAATGATCCTCTGACTTGACTCTCATAAAACTCAGAGTGGATGATGGGAAGGTGAGGCGGGTTTTTAAATGCTAACTCCTAAGTCCAAGCCTCTGCATTGACGACCAAGATCAGCTCCCCCTTACATGTTGGCCGATGATCACCCGAGCACACCTCTCAATCGACTGAAGATGTTATCAGGAGAGAGTCTAGAGCTAACCTCGCAACTCGACGAGGAGAGCATCGTCTTGCCCCGAAGAAAGATCCTCCATCATCTAAATCTGGATCGGAGTAGCTTCTTGAATTTTGAGCTTAAACATTATTTCTGTTGTTCACGAAAGTTGGTGCGGTTAACTCTCTTTGATTATCAAGTGGCAGTGAGAAATAACCCTCTGGTGAGTGGGACAAGCAGGAGGTAGGATTGAGGCCTCGAGCGTATGCATCCATCAGGACCCCCCGAGTGTCACTCCCCTTCCCATGCACCTACATCAGGCCAAAAAGATGACTATGCGAGACGTGTGGGTACCAATAGGTGAGTAAGCGCCTTACTCGCTCGACCATGGCTGCGAGCATCCAAGAATGTTGTAGAGCCTCTAATCCTAGGGAGCACTCAATCTCGCTCGAGCCTAAGAGCCAAGCGAGCACCCATCGCATTCGAGCCTAAGAGCCTAGCGAGTATCGGCTCACGCGAGTAAGAGAAAAGTAGAATAAAAAAATTATATGCCATTTTCATTTATTTGCTCGGCGAGTACATTACATTTAAAATGGTGTGATGCATCACCCTATATAATACAAAAAACAAAAAAGTGTACAAGTTATAAACAGGTGATCAAAAATACACGGCGACCTAGCAGCTCGACGAGGTGACTAATCTTCATCCTCGTTGTCGTCTTCATCTTCTGCATCCTCCTCCGACCCCAAAGATTCTAGAGAGTCAACCTCTTCTGTGAGGAGCTCAGGGATGAGGTACACCTTCATCAGATTCTCGGCCTCCGGCACGAGCAGGCCATCGAACTTCAACTTGCTAGCGAGCAGATCCCAGTGGCTTTGGAAATCTCGCAATGCACCGAGGACATCTCCAGAGGAAGCATACACACATTATTTCCCGTCGAGGAGGGACCAGCCTTAGATAGAGCCCTTGCCAGCTCGCTGTTTCGAGCACGGCAATCATGACTTGTGCAGCCTCCAACACGGCTTGACTCTCTTTTAGGCGACTAGGTCAACTTCTTGCAAGTATCAAGCAAGCAGTCGTTAGTAAGGCGACCTGCGAGTATCAAAGCGGAAAGAAGAAGCAATTTTCTGCAAACCAAAGTCACCTCAAAGCCCTTTCAACTGGCAGCTTTCTCCTCAGCGCCGGCCAACGACCTTTATAGCTTGGTGATACGCTCATCCTTCTCTTTGATCCTCGCCTCAGCGGCTAGCAGGTTCTTCACCGTCCGGTGTGCGAGTTCCACCGAGCGCAGCAACGAGCGTGATGTATTTTGAGCAAGAAAGGAGGGTGTGGCCTCCTGCAACACTGTCGCGTCCGCGGCTGTAAAGGGAGAAAGCCATGCCCTTGTCTTCCCAGTCTTTAGATCAGACTAACAGGTTCGAGCTAAGGTGAACCTCATTCTCACCCTCGGCTCAGGCGACCAGCGGGCGGACAAAGTGATCCAGCCTGCCCGCCCCTTTGACAAAATTTGGGCGCGAGGAAGGAGACCCGGGGTTCCCGTCGGATTCTCTCTTCCTCGTGATCTCCTTCCTTTTCCACCACGCCTGATCATCATCTATTTGTCATTCTTTGGTGGATGATTCACCCCGCTCAGGCACTGAGTGAGGTGTGTTGAGATCCTCCCCCAGCAAATCTTCAGGGATTGATGACACCTCGCACAGGCGAGATCCAGTGTTCGACGGAGGAGTGGCCTCCTTCGCCACCGAAAAAGGTTCCCAGGGAAGTGTGCGAGATGCTACAAAAATGACAAAGTAACTGTTAGTTGGCCCCAAATAATAATGTGAGTATTGTTGAAGCTCGCCCAAGTTTTAGCTTCGCTGGGATAGACGTGCTCCAACTCATTAACTCGTCACCGCTAGTAGGCGACATCGAACTTTCACCCCCTTGAAGGCCTTCTACAGCTCCTCTAGCGATCCTCGCAGGGCGGGAGCGGTGAAGATGGCCTCCGGCGGCTGCTGAGGGCTGAGATGTATTGATCCAAAGTCATCGTGGACGACTATGTATTGATCCACCTTGAACTTCTTCTTCTTGCAGATGGAAGAAGATCAATCTTGTGTCTGATGATCAACTCTGCTTGTTCTTCTGTAAACCTTCAACAAGAATAATCTTTCTTCTCTTGGAGTGTCGCTGAACTCTTCTTGATTTTAGGTTTTTATGTAACGGCCCTGTTCCATTGCCCTAACAGTTCTTCTTTATAAATTTTGATGAAATTCAGTAGCCTCTAGAAACGTCTTGTCATCGGCATGGACAGGAATATAATAGTATATCCTTATTTTTGGCGCCGCAACCAATTTTGACTTCCGATAAGTAGTGCGGGCTTCAACGGTAGTATTTTGAATATACTCCATGGTACTGCTGAGTGTTGTCTTCATTCTCAGTTGTATGAGTCTTGTGGTTGATACCTGCGTCTTACTGTGGTTGTATTTGAATCTTCTCGACTGTACCGCTGAGTAGATCCTTCATTCTCAGTGGTATAAACTTTGAGATCTGCTGCTTTCAGCGTCGTCTTCACGATATCGTCGAGACGAGTCTTTATTCTCAACGATATAGTTGACACTGATATTCCTTCTCGGCGGTATATTCTATCTTTGCTCTAAATCTGTTTTAGTATCAACTGTAATGTGTTTTGTATAAATATGATTCACATGACCATACCGTCGTGTGTCTTCTTCTCACACGGCTACTTAGCTGAGTTATTCTCAACTTTACACAACGCTTTTGGACTTGGCCGTTGATTCAGCTCTAACACTGCGAACACAACGATGTCGTTGTGTGTGTTCAGTTAACAAAACGATATCGACGTGTTCTGCTTGTTTGTTCCAAACGATAATTGTTCAGACATGTTGCAATATTTACATCGATTACTTTGAGTATATTTATGGTCTTTTCTGACCATTTTGATCAACTGTCCAACTGAAGTAGTTTGTCATGAGTTATTGTTGGACCTGCATGTACTTAGCAGATTATCATTACAAAAATTATGTTCTTATCATTTTTTTAAGCACTTCTTCAAATATTGGAACATTGGGGGCAATATTCCCAACAGTGTAGGTATGGTTGCAGAAGTAAATGACGCCCTCCTTCATCGCCCCCTGGCTGAAGATCTTCCCGAAGATCGACAAGTCGAACGCAATCTTCTCTGCTCGCAAGAAGCATAGGTAGCCAACGATGATCGCCACACCGTTGCGGTTTATCTGCGTCGGTACTAGGTCATAGTACCGGAGGATCTGGCAGAACTCCGGCCATAGAGGAAGTCGCAGGCCGACTTTGAAGTGGCGGATGGGGAGCATGATCTTGTTTGTGAGGAATATGTTAATTCGCATGCACTCACGGGGCAATCTCGCTTTGAAGTTATCCACTAGGAAGCTGTCCTTGAAGTCCTCTATATCATCATTCGTAGAGATCAGCCTCTTGAATGTCGTTGAAGCAAAGAGCTCACGTAGTTCTGTCAGTGAGCAGCAGCGTCTTCAGCAGAAACCATCTTGAATGTGAGAAGCGGCGTGCGAGTATTGAATAGCGCATAGTAGGCGAGGATCAGAATCTCGCAAGGATCATTAGAAGCGCTGAAAAGGAAAGGGGTATCGATAGCCATCCGTCGAGTAACTCAGCACGTCACGAAGTGCTTAGCGCTACTAGTATCTCGCAAACGCGCAAAGCCTAAGATCCAACCACACGAATACTCGCAAACATCAACACAAAGCATTATACACCATCGCAGATCACAAGAAGCAGGAAAATAAGCAAAGAATCAATTTAGTACTCGCAAATGGAATTGGTGAATCAATAAATTGGATGTTTACAAAGTCACCTAAGGTGACTACAAGCAGAGTAAAGAAATAAGAAAAAATAATGGAAAAGGCCTAGGGCATCTGGATATTTCCTGCACCTGTTGAAGGATTGAGCATGTCGCCTAGAAAATCCTAGAGCACGAGCACGTTGGAAATGCTCGCTCGCGCGAGCCTAATGTTCCTCGCCTTGTTAAATATGGTCTTCCATTCTTGCCAGTCTGCCGACCGAGCCCATGCTTGTCGTCATCCTACAGAGATCGTCCTGCTGTAGGTTCTGTCGATGCTCCACGATCGCGACGCGCTGTTCCATCTCGTTCATCGTGTAGAATCTAGATTTCGCACAGGCCAGCCGATACTCAAACTCTTCAGTCCTCACAACTCTCACCTCCAGTGTGGAAAGCCTGCGAGTAGGCTCACATATCGCCAACTGGTTGAATTTCGTCTCGAGATCAAGGTAGTCCGAAGTGAACTTCTCTTGATACTCATGTAGCTCAGAGTCAAAGTGTGGCATGTCAAAGCAGTCAAATGGTTAGCGATAATCCAGGTAAGAAAAGGGAAGCTACTTCCAGAAAATTGAAGACATGTTAGTGCGTGGAGTCCGAGGCCTCGCGTCATGCCTAGGAGGAGAACGCTCTCGACAAGGAGACTCACGCCGAGGAGTGTGGTTCTGGGGAGGAAAGGGGCTATGTTGAGAGTAAGATTGTCGACCTATTATCGAGCCCCCGATGTGCCCCCTATCTTAAGAGGTGGGTTGTTGGTGCTAGGTGTCAGCTCATTGGGAGTGATCGTCGGCAGGAGGGACCACATGCGCCTTCCCACGAGCATCAGATCCTCGCGCACCCCCACAGAAAGAGGTGCTGATCGGATGAGGCCTTTCGTTCTTCCCGCCATTCAGAAAAGGCAGAGTACAGCATTCTGGTAGGCGACCATGGAGGGGAAGAAGTCATCAGTAAGAGGAGGCGACGTTGGTAGGTTGCTCGCCAATGGTGGAAGAGTGTTGCTCGCCAACAATGGAATAGTGTTGCTCGCCAACGGGACTCGCGAGTTGCCAGTAGAAGGGGTCGGTTGCTCGGGCGACCTCGGTAACGAGGAGCCCACCCCAAAGTGGACTCTCCCACAGCTCAAGTTGAAACGCATCGAGGGACCAACCCTGGAGATCATCGTGCTTACTATAGAGATCGGCGGAACCATGTGAAGAGGGGTGGCGTCCATAGGAGTGTCACCCGACCGAGGGAGGCAAGCTCGCCTCGCTTGGAGTTTCTATTGGTGCTGGTCCTGCGAAGAAAAGTAGCGTCAGACGAGTAAGTTAGAGTTAAATCATGACAAGATCAAAGGCAATTATCAAAACCTCGCGAGGAGAGGTCTAGACGACTCTGCTCCAGGGGTACATTTAGATCCTCGGCAGTAACATCTTGCCGCGAAGCATCCTCGGCAGTGTCATCCTGCTGCGTGGTGTGGCGAGAAGTCTAAGGAGCGAGTTGTTTGGTATACTCGCCCAAACCCATCTGGTTCAGCATTTCCTGAGTACTCATAGGGACCGCGGGGTCGTCAACGGGCAGTGGAGCATTGTCGGCAGGAGCGGGCATGCCAGCCCTCTCCTTGAAGATCTTCTTCTTCTTTCTCTTGTGATCGTCAGTATCGTCATCCAGGCGAGGATGCTTCGACGAGCCAGGATTCAGAATCTTCTGCAAAGCGAGCTTGTTAGCCGCGAGTTCTTCTAGAGTCACATGCATCTCACTCGAGTTCAAAAAGGAAAACTCACAGCAGCCCCCCCCCCCCCTCCCTTTTTATTTATAGATAGTGGAGTCCGACCATAAAGACAAGTCGAGTATGTCAATTACTCGCCAAAGCCTCTCACTGATAAAGGGTTGGATGATTCTTTTTTAACACTGTTATAGCTCGCAAAGAGCAGAGATTGTGTACAACTCATATGTTGTTGAGGTTGGAGCTTATTCGTGTCATGTAGTGAGAGGTCAAAGTCAAAGATCAAGTCAAAATCAACCAGCATGAACATCTGAAGGTCATAAGAGAGTATGCGAGTACCTTCTTCCATACTCGCTAGGTATGCGACGTCGGCGATATCTCGCCAAGTAGGTGAGATCCTCCATTACTCGCGAGTATGCGAGATTCTCCCATAGTAGACAGGTCGGCATAGGCAACCTCGCAGGGGCTAGGTATAGTCGCCTACATATCTCCCCCCCTCCCGGATTTGTCTATAAATAGGCCCTCAAGGGTACCAGGATTTGCACCTCTTTAACACTTCTTTTAGCTCTTCTTTTGGGAGACATCCAGTGTTCTCTTGAATTCTTGACCCCCCATCCCTCTGCTAGCAATATACTCGCCAAGAGGTGCTTTTCTCTTACCAATGTCAGTCATTTGTGGTTGTATATGGGAAGTTTCTCTCAAAATTTCGGGTACGTGATGAGATCACCCTGCTGAAGCGTCTTGGGGTCTATTTCTAGTCTTTCTCTCTCTTCTTAGCTTTAGCCTTCGGATCCTAGTAGCAGGACCACGGGATAAGTAACCTCAGACTGTCATATAGTCCGAACATTTGGAGTCAGGATTTTCCTGACTTCAACAAGGTCCTTTTGTAAAGCCATAGATCATACATTTTTATACAACTAGGCCCATGAAGAAAAAAAATTTGTTGATCGTCTTTGGTTCTCAAAATTGAGCTTAAAGTTTGGAAAAAATATTTTTAATTAAAGACATCTTTTGAAAATCAATTAGAGAGATGTTTTATCTAAAAGGTTTTTCTCAACTTTGGCTATAAAGTGTTTTTTAATCAAAAGTCTCTTTGAGGTCCAAATTGTGGAGTGAAATTTTAGAAAAATTATCAAAATCAGAATTTTTAATTGATTGGTTCACGCCTCTCACATTTTTGAGGGTCTTATGCTTCCAAAAATAAATTTTGACCTTCATCAAAATTGTTGAAAACTAACTTTGGTTTTACACACTTTTTTTGAATATCTTTTTACTAAGAAAGTGGATAAACAATAACTGATTTAAGCTTTATTTAGATTGGATTTAGCCTGCACAGGTCCCGAAGAGATCTGACGTTTCAGATTGGATTGGACGGCTTTTAATACTCTCCATAGAATGCAGAACAGGAAGATATATTCTCTCCAATCACTCATACGAGCATACCGGCAGCCTTGATTAAATGCATGCAAATCAGACGGGATGTGCCCCACTGTCCGACCAGCTCTTTCGGATCTTCCCTGCCATCATCGGCGATGTTTGCCACAGGTGACCACCATTGATCGATTTGTCGGGCTGAGGCACGTCGGCCGATGGTAGTCCGGTGGTGGTCCGTCAACCTGCCTACGTTGGCGGTGCCCACATTTAACTAGAACCGACAGTTGCTTCATTATCTTGCCGCATATTTACTTGATCTCACCTCTTACATTAATAGGGGCTCCTCAGGGGCCTAAGGAGGTCCTAAAGGACCATTACACCCTTCACAAAGTCCCGCCGACCAATGGAGTCGTACGGTGGTTTGCTATTGAGCGTGCATGTGTGGCCCGTCACTCATCGGGATCACCTCTCCAATGACCAGACCGAGGTGGAGAGTTTCTAGCACTCCACCTCCGGCTATCCCCGCCGCTACTGGCAACCATGCCACCTCTCAGAGGGTAAGCCCAGTGTTAGATGATTGATTGAGGTCTTGCTGTTAGATTTGTGAAGTGAGTATATGCTGGGATAGTGGCGACTATCCAGGTGGCGACTATCCAGGTGACGAGTATCCGTGCCGAGTATCGGTGACGAGTATCCGTGACGAGTATCCGTGACGAGTATCCGTGACGAGTATCCGTGATGAGTATCCGTGCCGAGTATCCGTGACGAGTATCGGTGCCGAGTATCCGTGCCGAGTATAGGCATACTCGCCCCCCTTGAGTTGCCTATAAATAGAGGGGTACCCCCCCCCCCCCTAAAGAGTAACGAATCCAGACCTTCTGACAGTGACGAGTATATACTCTGAGAGTGACGAGTATAGCCATCAGAAGTGGCGAGTATCATCAACTCTGAGCGAGTTAGAGATACCAGAGTGCTACCTGGCGAGCATCGGACTTGGAGTAAGTTCGGGTAGCTCCCTTGAGCGGGTAGCGAGTATTGGAGGTCGTGACGAGTATCGTCGTGACGAGTATCTGCGTGACGAGTATCTGCGTGACGAGTATCGTCGTGACGAGTATCTGCGTGACGAGTATCGTCGTGACGAGTATCGTCGTGACGAGTATCGTCGTGACGAGCATCGGTGACGAGCATCGGTGACGAGTATCGGTGACGAGGATCGGTGACGAGCATCGGTGACGAGCATCGGTGACGAGTATCACCGTGACGAGTATCGAGGCGACGAGTATCACCAGCACGGTGTGCTCGGGAGGAGAAGCGGACCTTGTCCGTGACCAAGTTCTTTACTACTATTGGCTGTTGTGATTCAAGTTGGATGCAACTTGTATTCAGCCGTGTTCTGTTGTAATCTTGTTGCCAAGTATATATTACAGCTGTGTTTGTTCTGTTTTGGTATCCTTGATTGGTAGCACACAAAAATTTCAACACTTGCATGTTTTTGGAGTGGAATATATGCTTATTTTTTGCTTAAATGACTTGAGTTGACCTAAATATAATAGGTTTGACTTTTCATCAGGTGAGGTGGCAGTGGGGACACCCCATGGACTCATGTGGGCTGGCTTTGAGGCTAGCCTGGGCTATTTATTTAGTGGACTTTATGCTTTAGTAAAGCCCATGTGCACTTATTTAAATACTCATGCCATGAAATTATTTTTAAATTGTTTCATAATGTATATGGGTGTTATGAATACAATTTCATAATTTTAGGAGGTATGTTCCTTTTTTATCTTATTTGATTTTCTTAATAATTAAATTGATTTTTTTAATTAAATAAATAATTTTATTTATTTAAATATCGAAAATATTCTAATAAATATTTTAACGGTAATTGGGGTTTATGGAATATAAATTCCATTATTTCATATTTTTAATTCAAATATCATTCAATTAATTAAAATAAAATAAAATTTATTTAATTTAATTTTAATTCAATGTTAGGACGTGACGCATTATGGGATCCTTTACGTCCATTGATGGGGGCAAGGGTGCTTATGAATGATGAAATGACTATTTTGATTTTTTTTAATGCATCGAGATCCACTAGGGTCACATGTAGTGTTCCTCGTACTCAATTTGAGCTAAGTTAGGTCTATTGTGGCTCTGGTTACATTGATCAGGCTAGTCAAACCAATTAACACATGGGGGGGGGGGGGGGGGGGGGGGGGGGGGGAGGGTATTACACCCTACCCTCCTGGATAGCCACCTACTTGTGGCAATGATTGACAGTGCAAGTGTGAGCACTAACCAAACCCAAAAACCTCCATCGAGGTCATCGTGGATAGACTGTCAGGTTTTCACTAATTATCGGGTATGAAGTATCAGCTCTAACTGAAACAACAAATTTCTGGAATCCGTTGTTACGACAAAGGTAACAATGCTATTTTGGGGACTTAAATCAAAAGTAGAAAAAAACTAGGGACTGAAATTTCAAAAAAAAATTATTAGAATAAAAATCTTAAAGCAATTAAAAGCTAGAAACTGAAATTAGTGTTTTGCATCTTTGTTTGAGTTCACGGTGAAATATAGTTCGTCAAAACTTGGAATTACAAAGAATTTCTGCTTAGTTCTTAATTTTTTAGTTATGCTTACTTTGTTCATGCCCATGCATCTCTTCCATATTCATTCACAAGATTGGGTGTTCTAGTCAGGATGTGAGCAAAGCAAGGGTGAAAAACTCACCTCGCTGACAGAATAAGATACAATAATTGACTTATAATTGAAGCACAAAGCAGAAAATAAATTATAAGTGATAGGTACCCCCCCAATCCAGACTGCGAATAGCCAAAGCACCGGCCTCATTTGATGGAGGAAATGAGGTTGATCAAAGTAAACCCCACTAGCCCCGTAACAACCCAAGATAGGGGGTGTTTACCCAGAAATCGGCGATCACCTTGAGCTAGATTTTTTTTTCAGGTGACCAAGGCAATCGACACGCTCTCGCAGTCCTTGAGCGACCTCTCCCGGCATTTCCAGGTATTTTTCCCAGCTCCGAGCCCTGGCGGTCTTCCATCGGCCGGGCAGTCTCCCCCGAGGAGGTCGCCCACTTTTTTGGGCGACCTCGCCTCCTGGGAGGTCGCCCTCACCAGTGAAGTCGCTCCTCCTGGGGCGGCCTCGCCTCCTGGGAGGTCGCCCTTTGGGCGACCTCGCCAGTGAGGTCGCTCCTCCTGGGGCGACCTCGCCTCCTGGGAGGTCGCCCTTTGGGCAACCTCGCCAGTGAGTTCGCTCCTCCTCGGGTGACCTAGCCAGGGAGGTCGCTCACCCTGGGGCGACCTCGCCTCCTGGGAGGTCGCCCTTTGGGCGACCTCGCCAGTGAGGTCGCTCCTCCTGGGGCGACCTCGCCTCCTGGGAGGTCGCCCTTTGGGCGACCTCGCCAGTGAGGTCGCTCCTCCTGGGGCGATCTCGCCTTCTTGGAGGTCGCCCTTTGGGCGATCTCGCCAGTGAGGTCGCCCCTCTTGGGCGACTTCACCTTGGGAGGTCTCGGTCTCGGGCAGCCCTTTCCTTCCAGATCTGCCCGTTTGGGCAGGCCCCCTCGCCTATAAATAGAGGGGTAGGGGCATTGGTTTCGGGACCTTTGGAGAGTTTCCATCCCTTGCCTTTGACATGAGCGGTCTCATTTCTGAGACCATCGTATCCCTACCCAGCAGCTGGAGCGGTCTCATTTCTGAGACCGTCGTATCTCTTTTCAGCAGCTCAAGCGGTCTCAATTTTGAGACCATCGCTCCCTCTTTTTCTCTTTCCTTCGCCCTCCTTCGCCCGTAGGTTGAAGTAACCAACCATCTAACAGTTTCCTTCCTCCACCTCTTTTCAGCTTGAGCAAGTGTGGACCTGGACAATTTTTGGCTCGAACAGGGGGGCAAATAGTAAAATCCCTCATCACGGGGTGCAAATAGTAAAATCCCTCAACACGGGGTGCAAGTAGTAAAATCCTCAATCATGGGTGCAAATAGTAAAATCCTCCAACATGGGGGTATAAATAGTAAAATCCTCCAACATGGGGAGCAAATAGTAAAATTCCATATCGTGTGATGCAAACAGTAAAATCCCACATCGTGGGATGCAAATAGTGAAATCCTCCAATCCAGTCTGCATATAGCAAAAAATATGGTTATGGTGTGCGCATAACCATGTCCGTCATATGAGTATGTATCACCACAAATCTATACAAACAGGTGTGCATATAGAACATAAATTTGTTATGGTGTGCAAGGGTAGCCACATAACCACCATAACCACCGTAACCACCCATTATGGGTGGACGTAAATATCCGAAATTATATCGGCCTACAAATAGTAAAAAGGGTAATTATGGCCTGCGAATAACCGTGTAATCATCATAGGGCCTATAAATAGGACCCAGGACCTTCCTTCATTTCGATCTTTTCTCTTCTCCCACCTTTTTCTCCTAAGTGTAAGAGAGAGAGAGAGAGAGAGAGAGAGAGAGAGAGAGAGAGAGAGAGAGAGAGAGAGAGAGAGAGAGAGAGAGAGAGAGAGAGAGAGAGAGAGAGAGAGAGAGAGAAAACTCCTGGAAGATCTTCATCATCTTCGAGGAGTGTTTGAAGGATCTTCGAGCGCCTCGAAGACGGTTCAGAGAACTTCGTCCTCCTTCCAGCTTCGTTCCAAGCACGGAACTCCTTAAGGTCGTCACCTCCGATCCAACGACGAGCTCTTCGCTCCGGCCACCAGCATCAACCTCCAAAGTGCTCCAAGAGTTGCGCGTGCACCCGTTCATCTTCCAAACGCAAACAAAAAACCGTACGAGCCTCAGAGCGCGGTGCTCCCCACCGCAGCAAAGAAGAAGACTAAGCCTCGAGAGCGGTTACCTATGTAAGATCCCTCTCCCGCACCTGGAGAGCTTCCGGATCTTATGCCCAGAACCGCCGCCTTACGGTGACACTAACACCCGAGTTAGCTACCTCCGCAAGACGCCGATCCTGCCGGCAAGAACGATCGACAGGTCAACAAGAGTTAAGAAGGAAAATAAACGGAACCAAGTCCACAATCACACATTTATACAACAAAATATATATTGTCCATCAATGAGTACAAAAAAATGAAAGAGTAAAAGGGGCTTAAGCCCGGTACATATCCAAGCGAAGTACAAAAATCTCTCACTCTACAACTGTGCGGAAGCTAAACAAACTCTCAACTCTCGAACACCTGTCTTGTAGTAGAAGTAATGCGCTGTTTAAGCTCCTCAGGTCCTGTCTCCTCCTCTAGCTGGGGCTCCATCACCTCGGGTACCTACGGTCACCACCGACCGTTAGTCATAAAGACTAAGCCGATTTTGTCCCCGCCTCCCCCCGCGACTCCTAGGCACCGTGCGGGAGGAAGAAGCGAGGACAACAAAGTGGAGTAAACAAAAAGCAGGTGATAAATATTCTACGCTAATAAGAGTATGTCCATATAATTTCTATGCTAGCAGTATAAGCAAGTAAACAGTAATAAGTGCAGTAAGGTAATATCGCAGCAGTAAAAGAAGTAAGCATAGAGAAGCAGTGCGACGCAAGTAAAGTAATTTAAAAGTAACCATTGATTTATAGGAATGCCCATACAAACCTATAGACCAAGGGGTCGTTTAGCAGGGCCTATCGTATAAAAAGTCTCATACCAATTTATACGATAGGGGTAGGGGTTGAAATGCAATGTTCATGCTATGACATGCAAAGTATGTTGTTATGCTATGTTCATACAAATGCACTCACTCACTACGACTCTATGCGCATAGACCTTTAGTTCCCCCTTTTTGGAGCTAGCAAGACTCCCAGGATACTCCCGTAGTGGCAAACGGAAGCGGTGGGTTGGGCCTCGCCCACCTCTAGGTTGGTATTCACACTACCTAACCTAGACCTATCGTATGCCTCAACACAAAACCGCGGAGCGTCTGCGTACTCTTGCTGACTGGACCGCCAGACTTTCATGGCTAAGTGTAATTACCACACTTGCCGAGTCAACGTATTGACGTCGGTGTGAACGACCATCCAATACCGAAGACCCACCACCTTCGTGCACATGCAACATGTTCTACTATCTACCTCCGAGCCATAAGCTCCCCGGGCTAACCTGCCCGTCAATAATAGCCTTCCGAGCAACCGGCTCACCGGACCAACCCGTCCGTACCAACATACCCTACTGAGTCACAAGCTCACCTGACTTGTCAATCCGCTCTTACAAACACGGAGCTTACAACTCGTAGCACCAAACCGACTAAGCTCCCGTAGCCACGGGGTGTGGGTGAGTGTGTTATTAAATTATTCTTGTATAACATCTTATCCCTACGGTTTACAGTTAATCTTGGACTCCCCGAGGATTACCCTGTAAGGGGCTCGCTACGGTACTAGGAACTACAATGGGATGACACCCCAAAGTTCCCTTTTTCAAGACACTTAGTATTATTGGTATCTACCCATAAGATTACATTCTTATCATTCCACTTAAATTAAACCTCAGCGCTTTATGACCCTCTAAGGGGAAGGACGATCTTTCGTCAATCCCGAGCACAGCCTTACCCATAGCTCATCAAGCACTCTCATCGTCTAAACTCCTATTTAGACTACCCTTGTTTAGTTATTATTATACTAGGAAGTTTATGGTGGATCCTGGACTTCCCGAGGGCTACCCGGTGAAGGGTTCGCAAGGTACTAGGGTATGTGATGGGATGATGACCAACCCCTTTCCAGGACAATTAACATTCTTGGTGACTACCCTGACCTAACATTCCACCCTCTCATTACTCTTTATATCTTAAGTGTTTTCACGCCTTATGTTTCATCCCGCTCCTGAGCAATCGTTCTTTTGGATTCAACTCTAATAACTTTTAGTCCTCTAAGTGGTCTATACTCATCTCTTGTTATAATCAAATTCTCATTGATTTCCTTGTGATTATATTGACCTATTCATCATAATGAGTTTTCAGTATCCGCAGACCACGACATATAACTACTTAGATTCCTATGATGGAACCTTGGTCAAATTACTTTCAAATGACTTCTAATTTCTATCATAGGTTCATAGTGGATAAAATAAGGGATGATCAAAATCCAAGCATGTTTCATATAATTTTGCCCTCTATAAAAATTCATTAATTACTAATCTGAATCTAAAATGTGAAGGAGGTATCATGCTAGTGAATTCAAACTTGTTAAATATCCTTCCAGAGATGAAATGTGACATGATAAAAAGATTTCCAATATTTCAAATTTTTCCAGCAATTAAATAACCATGATCCCTAATTTTCAATGAATGAATAAAAAAATAATTTTACACATCAAGTACAAGATTTTGACTTCCTAAAATTCTGGAAAAATTACAGTGGCTTCATATGAACATAAAAACACTATTTCCAGAAGATTATATTTTTCCAAATATTTTAAACCTACAATTTCTATTTATCTTTAAAGGGGTGCAAATAGGGATTTACACAACAACTACCATTAATATGTCTCTATAAATTCTGAGAAAATTATCCTAGTATAATAATCATCTAGAAACACCAAATCCAAAGTTTCATAATTTACCAGAGAGTATTTATCCATAATTGCTATTTATTACAAATGGTGTGCCAATAAGGGTTTACACTACAACTACCATTAATATGTCTCTATAAATTCTGAGAAAATTATCCTAGTACAATAATCATCTCGAAACACCAAATCCAAAGTTTCATAATTTACCAGAGAGTATTTATCCATAATTGCTATTTATTACAAATGGTGTGCCAATAAGGGTTTACACTACAACTACCATTAATATGTCTCTATAAATTCTGAGAAAATTATCCTAGTATAATAATCATCTATAAACACCAAATCCAAAGTTTCATAATTTACCACGAATATTTATCCATAATTGCTATTTATTACAAATGGTGTGCCAATAAGGGTTTACAGTACAAGTGCTATGTTAAGACTTCAATAAATTCTGGGAAAATTACTATAGCACAATATTGGTCTAAAAAACACCAGATCCTAAGTTTCATATTAATCCAAGGAGTATTTACCTTTATTTATCATTTATTACATTTGGTGTGCCAATAAGGGGTTATATAACAAGTACTATATAATGACCTAAAATTCATCTAAAAAGTATGGTAAAATTTACAGAGCTATATGATCACTAAGGAAACCTACTAGAATAATTTCATAATTCTCCAAGTGCATATGAGACCTAAATGTCATATTTGAATAAATTTGACCTAACCAAATAAATCAAATTCAGAGAAATAAATGAGGTCCAAAAATTCCAAAAAAATTCCTAAATGTGCTTTTCCAGTCAAAGATCCATTTCCCAGAGTTTTGGATTTATCTCTAAGTTTTTTATTCAAATTATTTCATTAATTTCAAAGTGTGACAATTTTCATTTAATTAAAAACTTTAGGAAAATAACTTCCAAAAGTCATGAAACTTATGTCAATGATGTATATCCTCATGACATACACTAACCCCAAGGTTTCAGAGGCATGCAAGGTGATTCCCATCTTCAATTCCATCAAAAAGCTCAAAAGCCCCAATTGACTATTAGCACCCCAATTTTCCTCTTAGACCCAAACTTCATTTTGAAGTTCAGAGAAATATACTCGTGCACATGTGATGAAATTTTAACCAGTGATCAAGATATATATATATAGCTTACCACCCAAATTTGGGGGTGTTTGGAGTTACACAACTCCATAAATACCAATTATTTACTATTGCTAATAACTAAAATATCTCAATGAATATACCACCATAAATTCTCAAATTTAAACCCTAGGTGTATCATCATACCATGCATGCATGGTAGAAAAATGAAGGGATTTGGTTAAGACATTTAAAAGTTATAGCATTTTTAATTTCTGCCCTACATTAGGATCACTCCTAGGAAAATGGGTGATGTAGGTGCTACAGTGCTCCAAATGACTTGATTTAAGTTTCTGTTGAAAGGTAACATCAAGGGCAACAAAAGTTGTCTCAGACAACTTTTCATTAAAAGGCCTCTAAGTGGCCTAATTTTTACATGCAAAGTCTGTTAAAAACTTAAGTAATTGGGGGGTGGTCTGCCTATAGCCCATCCTTGATCAAATCAATGGCCATGATTATCTCTTCTTCCTAGAGCCAAAGGCCACGGTTTGCTCGACCTGGAGCAGGTGTTTTGGCCTCACTACAGCAATCTAAGCCCTCCCATTGCCGGCCAACCACACCAACTCCTTCCTCTCGGCAAGAGTCATCGATGGGTGGTGGTTCGGCGACTTGGGGTGGCCGGAGTAGTGTTTTCCGGCGAGATCTAAAATCAGCCATTTCTTCATGGTTGTCCATGGCATCAAGCTCAAATGAGCTTGGATTCATTCCTATTTGATCTATGAAGCTAGCACCGAGGGAGGGGGGAGAAATCGTACCTTAATGAAGCTTGACGGAGGCGGCGGCGGCGATTGGCCATGAATCTTCTCCTCTCCGACGAGCTTGCTCAAAACTTCATTCCTCCACCATTTGCAGTGATTCAAAGGTCGATTTCATATGCTTTCCTCATTCTAAAGCTAATGGTGGCGTCTATTTGGCCTGAGGAGGGCTCTAACCATTCCAACCATTAAAGGGGAGCTCGGCCTACACCTTGGATGCTTCACCAAGGTGACACTTGGCATGGGGACAACAGGAATTCGGCTGGGAATTACTGAGGGAGCTCAGTGGAATGCTTTGGGAGGAGAATTGAGTGCCAATTGGCACTCAATCCATGAATTCCAATTTGTCTCTTCTCCAAATTGGGGGAAAAATCCAATTTTCCCCTTGCATGTCAATCCCTCTTCAAATCTGAGGGCATGCATGGTCAAGTGCCATTGGGTTGCAGGATGGGCCTCCTATTGAGGCCTTAGCCCATAGGGTTTGGTTTAATTGATCCAAAATTCCCATTTAGCCCAATTTTGACTTTGGTCAATTTGACCAATTTGATGATCACATGATGAGGCTTCTGAGTCCATTGGGTCTCTCTTAGGGATTGACATGTAATGGTGTGGTCAATTTGGTCATATGAAGTCTAATTGAGGCAATTTGGGTTGAATTGGGTTATGTTGACTTATATTTGACTTTGGTCAATTTGTTTAAATTGGACAAACTTGGTGACCATATGTTAGGGCTTTTGGGTTGACTTGGTCAACTGATGAGAAGGCTGACCCCACATGGTGTCCAAGAGGTCCATAGACTCCCTTTGGTGTGATTCATGGCTTGGTGAACCCTTTTTGGGCACTTTTGACCTATTTAGGTCTACTTAGGCTAAATGAGTCAAATGGTGATTTTGACCCAAACCCTAGATTTGTCTTGACCCATTGGGTTATTAGTGACTCATTGAGTTCCCTAGAGGATTAGGAAGAGTTACGTGGGGTCAATTGGATCATTTTGAGGCTTAGACATCAAGTCTTAAACCTTGAAGTCATTTTGTCTATTTGCACACCAAGGTGTTTTTCACCTTTTCACCTTGGTTCTAGGGCAATCCTTGGTATCTTAGGGCATTGTTATGACCATATCATGACAAAGTGCACCTTAGGGGTCTAGTAGGAAATGGGATGTTACAACCTATCACCCTCCGAGCGCCTCTCTCTATCTCTCTCTCCCAATTGTAACGAGGAGCGGCATGTCACCCTTGAGTTCTCACAATAGCCCTGTAAAGGAGCAACTGATAGTAAAGTTTGGTTGACTCTGAACTAACCGCGTGTTTTTTCACCTCTTTCCGGGATTTTCCACGATAAAAAAGATCCCTTCCCAGCCGTCTCAAGACTCCGTGACTTATTGCGCGCTCGTCTGCTCCCGGGCTAAGACAGTCATTCTAGACCGGTTTTAGGAGCCCCGAGTAGACCGCAATAATAAGGTATCAATGAATTTTTTATTAACAAAAAATTGTGAATAGACATTGGTAAAAAAGGAATGATTTGCTAATAATAATGATTTTCTAATATCTAAAATGAATTTGGTTATAAAGTTGTATTTGCAATGTTGTTATTAATTATCATAGTAATTTTTAAATATTTTTAAAAATATGAAGAAGTTCGCTTGTAGATTGATATTTCTTTTTCTTTACATGTTTGTGGTATTGTGCCTTCCTATCGGCAGTGGTGGATCGAAAAAATTATAAATGGGGTGCACATAATTTTTTTTAAACACAATAGTACATAATTGTTACATTGAGCACAGGGAGTAGGCGGGTCGCAGGTCATGGATTGAATTAATTTTGGGGGTGCACATAGCTGAGTCTGGTTTACGAATAACCAAATTTGGTCTGCAAATAGCCTAATTTTGGTCTGCTTATAACAAATCGCAATAAAAATGAGGGTGAAACTGTCCCTTTGGCACCCCTCTGAATCCGCCCCTGCCTATCGGGACACTTGGCAAAACAATAGAATTAGCATGTAATTAATTGTGCCTCTTATCATATTGACATCAACTATAGCTCCTTCAATTTGAAGGAGATATGAGAACAATTAAATGATTGTGGATAATGTGTAACTAAATAGTAATTCTTTTGTTTTTAATATGATTGTGTCTTTTGAATATATATAGCGATGTTGCATGGGATTCTATGTTCTCTTCAATGAATGTGCTCATGCCACTCAAAGTTTCTGCGGGATATATAGGATGTCGAGTTATGTCCATACGTATGAAATTCGATACATACTGCATACTGGGGACTACTGGCGGCTTGAATACTATCATTGCAGGGCATGATGAACCCGTCCCAAATTGATCGTTACAATAAAATGGACATAAGGATGTTTCAAAATCATAAAATATGCAATAATAATTATAATCATGTAGCTTTTGAAATCAATTCATGAATTTACTTATTTATGTAAAGCTAATTAAGCATCAACAAATTTAATATTAAACTTTGAATCTTTAAATATTAAAGAAACAACAAGTTTAATAGTCGTTTGTTAACCGTAATTCGCTTTTGACTATTTATAATTTTTTTGTTAATCATAAAATTTGAAAATTATATTTAAATTGTAGTCGACAAATCAAACAAGAAAATAAAAAAAAAACATGCTAAGCAAATTGCAACTTATTTAAATCATGAGAGAAACATGAAAGACGTGTTGAATAGTTTTTCTCCTTGTTTTTTCTGATCTTTTTTTAACATCCAAGACAACACCGGCTTTTTACCTAATAAATCCCATATTTTCCCCATCGATTCATTGGGCTTAATACCCCTTTTAGGTATCCGTGAACATAAAGCCCGATCGGGCCGGCCCGGACCGGGCCCGATCGGTCTTTTTCCTACACCGGTCCGGCCGGCCCGGTCCTCCCCTGGAATCGGGCCGGTCCGGGCCGGGCAGGCAGCACTTATGTGCTGCCTGCTCCGGCCCTTCAGGCCGGGCCGGGCAGGACCGGGCCGGTCTCGGGCCCGATCCGGGCCGACCCATTTTTTTTATTTTTTAATTTATTATTTATAATTTATAATTTTTATTTCTATAAATAATTAAATATTGAAAATTTGAACAAAAATTTAAAAAAATTGAAAAAATTTAAGGTTAGAATTAGATTGTATTAATATTGAACAATTGGAACGAAAAATTTGGAACAAAAAATTTTATTAATATTGAAAATTTGGAACAAAAAATTTAAAAAATTACAAAATTTAAGTCGTACAATTGTACAAAATACAAAATTGAAAATACAAACCTATGAAGGCTATGATTCTTATAAAATTTAATTAAAAAAATTTACATATATAAAAAAAATACATTTAGAGTGCTCGATTTAATCATCTTGTAGATTCAACACGTCCATTTCGACTTTTATCTCATCCGAGCTATCATTCAATGCTGTTATGTATTGCTTCCTCTTTAAACTGTCAAAGTAGTCCTTGTAGCATATGCAAATCTCCAGCGAATCTTCGTTAAGCCGGCTCCTCCGCTCGTTCAAAACCCTGTCACTAAGAGAAAAAGCGGACTCCGAAGCTACTGTACTAGCTTGGACATTTAATAAATCACGGGCCATATAGGCCAAAACAGGATAGGTATTAGCTTTACCTTTCCACCAATTTAAGAGATCGAAGTTTTCGATCTCGTCCGAACTCATAAAATCGCTAAATTGAGTTTTTGTATATAATCCTAATTCATCTAAACTACCAGATGTACGCGCTTTTTTCCTAGAAGCTAAATCTAAAATTTTATTTTTAAGCTATCCTTCGTTTTGGGTTGCGTTATTTCTTCGCGGGGTCGTGACCCGTATAAGTTATTGTAATAATTATAACTTTGCGTAAAAAAAGTAGTAAAACTTGTAGTACTAACGGGGTCATCCTCATCATAATTTATATTTAAGGTTAGATTAGTATTGATTTCGTCGATCAAATTTTCTACGTCTTCTACGTTAAGTAGCGGATTTAAAGCGGCGGCGCACGAAAACATAGGCGGTATTTCTCTATAATATTTTAAAAAAAATTCTTCCATTATTTTAATTAAAGGAGCCCAACCTTGGTGTTGTCTATAATAACTAAATATTTCTGTATATGTACGAAATGTTCAATTACTAATGCACTCGTTGGATAATACACTCCATATAAAGAAATGGTGGCCCTATAAAAACACTTTAGTAAATCTATATAATGTTCTATAATATCCCAATCATTTTCACCTAAATCGTGTTCAATATTAAGCAAACTATAATATTTCATTAGAAGATCTTTTTGTAGAACTGTTCTTTTTAACATTTTATAGGTTGAGTTCCATCTAATAGGCATATCTAATTGTGGTTTCAAATATTTCTGATTTTGTGCTTTACAAAATTTTCTAAAATCTTGAGCTCGTAGTTTAGTACAATAAATTGTTTTTAACATGTCGCGAATTTTATTAATATATTGTGTCATTGCCTTTAAACTATCATGTACCACTAAATTTAGGACGTGACAAACGCATCTAGTATGAAAAAACGCGCCGTTGAGAAATGGTTTTAAATCTCGTTTTAACAATTCAATTGCGGCGCCATTATTGGAGGCGTTATCAAGAGAAAAACTAAGTATTTTATCGTTAATTTTAAATTCCCGCACACATTTCATAATAACTTTATATAAAAGCTATAGCCGTGTGCGGGAATTCAAAACCTGTAAAACATATTACGCGTTTATTTTGCTCCCACGAAATGGGATCAATCCAATGACAAATGATGCAAAGATAAGCTAATCCTAATTTTAAATTACTCGTTTAAACGTCACTCGTTAGACTCACACGTCCTTCGAAATTTTCAAAATACCTAATTAATTCTTATTTTGCTTCTAAATATAACCTAATCGTGTCGCGCCTTAAAGTAATTCTACTAACCTTTTGGCATTTGGGCTGAAGCCCCGCATGTATGTACTCTGTGCCGTCATCATTGTCGAAGACGCTGAATGGCAGCCCACGTTTGATGACGAAATTCGCCTGCAGCTCTCGCTGTCGCATTTGATCGTACGTCCAAATCTGTCCGGCTCCAGAAATTTGGGCTTGACTTGACTCGGAAGGAGCTTGTTTCGACTCGCAAGACTTCTGGTGTCTAACGAGCGTCGAGTTGCCGCTATTGGATAGCAACTTCGAGCACATCTTGCAGCGTGCTTTTCTTTTGGTCCCGACTAGGACCATCTCGAAATGCTCCCAAATACTCGCTCTACGGTTGTGCTCCACCACCGAAGTCGTACTTTGGGAAAACGACGCTGGAGTTGTGGAGGACGACGCCATTGGGATAGCTAAGAGAGAGAGAGAGAGAGAGAGAGAGAGAGAGAGAGGTGGGGTGTGAGAAAAGAGAGAGGGGAGGGGGGTATTTATAGAAATTTTTTAGGTTTTTTTATTATTATTAAAAAATAATTTAAAAAATAAATTTTTAATTTTTTTTTAAAATAATCAGCAGCCAACGGCTCTCTTGAGAGTCGTTGGCTGCTTTCATGGCAGCATGGCTGCCACGTGGCAGCCATGCTGCCATGAGCCTAACGGCTCTTAAAAAGAGCCGTTAGGCTCAATCGGGCCTAGCCCGAGACCGGATCGGGCTATGGCCGGCCCGGTCTCGGGCTAGCCCGATATTCGGGCTTTACCCGGCCCGGACCGGGGCGGGTACCGGGCTGGGTAACAGCTCCAAACCGGGCCCCTTTTAGGGCCCCGGGTAAGGGCTCGGCCCGGTTTGGGCCTGAACCGGGTCGGGCTTGACCGGGCCTTGACCAGGCCGGGCTCGGGCCGGCCCGTCAGGCCCGGTTTTTTGTTCACAACTACTTTTAGGGTGCGGAAAGCTAAAAGTTAAGGGAGAGTTGAAGTTAAAGCCCTTTATTCTATGCTGTGAATAAAACTGTCATTTAAAACCGAAAATCGTAAACTGAATCGGAACCGAACCGGAACCGCAAAGAACCGGACCGAACTGTTCAAGAATTATTTGGGTTCCTATTTGAATTTTGGAACCGTGAACAACATTGGTCCGGGTGTGATTCTTTCATTTTACTATCCGCAATATACAAGTCTAAAGCGGTTTCAAGATTTTTAGAATCAATCCGAACCGGACCGAAGCAGAATTGAACCACAACCCGTTTATTATTATTATTATATTGTTATTTTTTATAATATATCTATAATAACTATACTTACTATTATGAGCGAAACTAGTGCGGTTTGAACCCAAATCGCAATCGCAATAAAGGGGGTCGGTTTTAGACTGAACAAAATCGCACTGCACCAAAACCATGTTGTGTGGTTTGACATTTGTGCGATTTAAAGTCGGTTTTTACGGTGTACTTTCAATTTTAATACAGTCATATATTATATTTTTAATTTTACTCACATATTTTTCTGAAATATTAAGACAAATATAATTGTAGTTGATGCAACAACAACACTCAAGTCATTTTCTCACCATAGCTGATAAATTAATCCAATTGAATTAACTAATATATTCTTCAAATAAAATTTTAATTGCAAAATAAACTTTCAATAGCAACAATTCAAAGTTCTTTACCCTATATTGAGTCGTGATCTTCAACAACATGAACATTGCATCAGCATTACACGATCGTGATCTTTAAATATTTAAAATCAGCGCGGTCTGGTGCAATTTTGTGATTTTACGGTTACAATTTATAACTTTTAGCTTGACTCACTATATTTTATAAAAAAAGTACTCCCCCTTGGTGTAGCACGAAATTCCTGCGCCCGGGCATCAGACTTTGAAGTCTCTCTCGCAAAAAAAATTGAACAGGTATACTTTTCCACTCCGGTTGTTTATTTTTGACCTCCCACATTCATTCCGTCAAGTTTGGTTTTGGTTCTAGTTGGAACCGATTGGAACCGGACCGAACCGCATAGAATCGGACCGAACTGTTAGTGTCCGGTTTGGTTTTGGTTCTTGTTGAACCGTAACCGGAACTTTTAACACGACGGTTCCAAAAATTATGCTGGAACCTGAACCAGAACTGAAACCGGTCAAAGCAAATACGATTTTGGTTCTAATTTGAAGAACCTACTGCAACAAAATAGATTTACAGCGGCGTTTTTTTTTGCGACGCTTTTAAAAATGCCGCCGTAATATTTATAATTTGAGGCGTTTTTATGAAAAAAATGCGGCCAATACTCCTTAATCGCATTTGCGGCATTTTTTTTAAAGTGCCACGAAAAGACATATTTTTTGGAGGCATTTTTAGCAGGAAAACGAAATCTAATATTAAACTGGGTGAAACTTCAATCAGGAAAACGCCGCGGCGCCACCTTTGCCCCCATTTCTTCCCGAATCTAAATCGGGGGCTTCGATGAAATGCCCGGGCTGCCAGGGCTCGGGCATGAAGGTGTCAATCATGAAGGGCTCGAGCCTTCCATGATTCAACAAATGCAACACCTCTGCAACTGAGGAGAAGCTTCCCTGGCACCGGGGAAAGGACATGATTATGTCATTATTGTTGAATGTCATCTAATCAGTTTCCTCCATGAGCCAGTGGCTGGTGAAATCCTTGAGGGGTCGCTCGCTTGGATGGTATTGGGGCTTCAGAATTGAAACTAAAGGTCTATTCCAATTAAAATGAACATCTAGTTCTAACTTCGAAGTCTCAATTTCATCCAAATGAATGGACTCATGCTAAATTATTTGTTGGTCTGCCTCCCACACAATATAATACACTTTGATTCTATAAATTCATTTTAATATTGAACAGTTTGTGGATAAAATTTTGTTTACCTCTTCATGGATTACTCATATCATATAGTATGTGTTTATTTTCATGGTTATCATTAGTCTCATCCAAATTATTTGGGGTTTGTTTTATAGCTTATTCTGGGATTTCCTTGATTGAGTTCTATTAGTTTGTATTGAAAATTTATATTTAGGCGAGTACTTTTGAGATTCTTGCTAGTTACTGTTCGGGTAAGCATTTTTTGCAATGAATGTTGCTTGATTTGGTCCATTGGATGATTAAGGTGAAATTTCATTTTTAGATTTCTTTACATGAGAGTCTAGCCCTATTTTTTTCTTGATTTCTTATTGATTATCCTACAAGTTAGTGTGTGGATATGGACGTGTAAATGGATGTGTGATAACATTGTGAATGTGTATGTGTTTATGTGGACGTGTTTATAGCGGCCCTACTTTTTTCTTGATTAAGATGAATGTGTAGCTATTAATATATGTAGATGTGTCAATGTGTAGGTATTTTGCAAAAATTCCTCCTCCCAAGGATGTTGCTTCAGCGAACAACATGTACTCTTCTCCTCAAACTCATTTTTCCTTAACATAGCCATGACTAAGCCAAATATAACCTCTTGGCAGATTCTCATAATTTCAGGTTTCAGGTTCTCGTAATTTTAGATTTTTTAAACTCTTTTCGAATTTTGCTTCCAACTGCTATTAAGTGGGTTTGTTGCTTCTGGTCCATTGTACTCTTCTCTGGTTTGTTGCCACAGTTATACACACCTATGTCAATTCCCTATATGTCATGGACTGTGTTAGGTTTACCACAAATATTTATGACTCAATTTTGTCCTAGTTAATACATATTGAAAGAGTGACTCACTTTATTTCTTTAAAAATTGCATTTGATCACAAAATAGCATAATCTGCAATGAAGTTTTTAATTGCATGATCTACCATAACGATTGTTTCTTACATAGATGTTGATGTATATATATATATATATCGAGTTTCAGGTTGTCGCTACCGCCTTTGACAGGCTAGAACCCAAGCTAAATACTTGAGATGTTTGTTGGGTATATTGCCCTCAATATTACCTTGATTTGAAGAGGCATCACTCTCAATGCTAAGGACATATTGTATTTGATAAAGTTTTGTTTTTGTAAGTCAAACAGGCTTAGGTGACTCAAGAGAAAGGGTCAAACATGCCCTTAAATGTGAAGAACTCATCTACAAGGAGATGAAGATTTACCTCAGCAGAACCGCTGAGACGAAGGGTCAAAACTGTTGAGTCGAGGAGCCGTCTCAGCGGATCCGCTGAGAAGAAGGTGCCTCCGTTGATAAGTTCATCAAACGCTGAGAATCAGCGTGTTCGTCGAACGCATAATGCCGTTCGTCGAAAGAGGGACTAAGTTCGTCGACCGCTGAGACGAGACCAAAGAAGGAGGCGTTGAGAAGGCATAATTGGCGTGTTCGTCGAACGCAGAGTCGTGTTCGTCGAACGCAGAGTCGTGTTCGTCGAACGCAGAATTCAGTTCGTCGACCACTGAGATGAGATCAAAGTAGGAGCCGCTGAGAAGACACTCAAGGCAAGTTCGTCGAATGCAGAGTTTGGCAAGATCGTCGAACGCATGATACATTGGGTTCGTCGAACGCAGAGTGCAGCGCGTTCGTCGAGCGCAGACCTTCTCTACGGAAAAGTAGGGCGGCGGGACCTGCGGCTAGGACAAGTTGCAGAAAAGCTGTGTGGGGTCCACCAATTTCTCCCATACTTCTCAGAAGGACAAATTAGAGCCGTTGAAGATCAGAGATGTATAAAAGGAAATGCTAGGGCACATTTGAAGCTATCCTCTCCCTCCATCGCGTGCAAAAAGCAAAATCAACTGTTTCATTGACGGCAGCTGCTCTCGACTTTCTTCTCGTTCGCTGAACGAGAAGAAGAATCAGAGAGAAGAAGTTAGCTCCTCCACCAGAAGAGGCAAGATGATCTTCCATCACTCTATTGAAGAGGAAGATCAAGTTGTGGCTGTAATCAACATCATCAGCTACAGGAAGCACAGACCGTGCAGGATCTACAGGAGAGTTCCTCTACTGTAGAATATTTCTAAACCATTTTTCTGTAGGGCATTTTGCCTGAGTTGTAAGACCTTTTGGTCTGAGTTTGTAGGAACCTGAGGGTTCTGAGTTGTAGGGCTGAAGGCCTGAGTGTAGGATCAGGAGCTGACCTGAGGTAGGGCTTCATAGCCTGAGCTGGAGGAGAAGGAATTCTCTGAGTTGTAGGACCTGCTGAGGTCTGAGCTATAGGATCGGGAGCTGATCTGAGGTAGGGCTGTTTGGTCTGAGGTAGGACCTGTTGTGGTCTGAGTTGTAGGACCTGCTGAGGTCTGAGCTGTAAGAGAAGGAATTCTCTGAGTTGTAGGACCTGCTGAGGTCTGAGCTGTAGGATCAGGAGCTGATCTGAGGTAGGGTTGTTTAGCCTGAGTTAGGAACACTTGTGGTCTGAGTTGTAGGACCTGTTGAGGTCTGAGCTGTAGGATCAGGAGCTGATCTGAGTTGTAAGGCTGCTGAGCCTGAGGTAGGGTTTGGGAAAACCTGAGAGATCCTGAGGGATCTGAGTTGTAAGTTCTTTGAGCCGAGTTTGGAGGAGTTGGTCTTGTCTAACACATTGTTAGAAAGGTGAAGGGGGAAAGAGGACTACTCAAGACACCCTGTCTTGAGGAACCTCTATACATGCTTGTGTGTTTTCTGTGGTGCTTGATTTTCTGCTTAGAATAATTCTAACAGTTCATAATAATCAAGTAAAATCCAAAAGACCTATTCACAACCCCTAGGTGATTTAGACTACAAACCTTATATTCTTACAAGTGGTATCAGAGGGAGCTTGGTCAAGAAGGACTTAACAGTCTGACCAGATCCTAAAAGGTTTTGTCAAATCAAATCCCACAGAAGGAAGAGGACACCTCCTCAAGGGCTTAAGCAAGGGAGAAATCTACATCTCTCAAAGCTGACAGCTCCAAGAGAAGCAAGGCCAGGATGGTGTCTCCTCCAAGGAGAAGTGTTGAATCTAAAACCAGCACATCAAATTGCTCTTCCACTGATGAAAAGTTTGATGCCTTTTTAAGGCAATTCAAGAAGATGATGAAGAAGAAGCAATGGAAGGACTTGCCCTCCTCATCATCACACTACAAGAAAGATAGTAGAAAATCTGAAAGACAGCACCCAAAGGGTGACATGTATGATTCCAAACTTGGTAAACATGTTTCCAATAACATAGTTTGTTATTGTTGCAGCATGCCTGGGCATGTCATTGCTGACTGCCCAGTCAAAAGGAAAGAAATAGGTGAAAAGAAGCCTCATCACAAGAAGGAGAGGAAGGGGGAACAATCCCTTCTAGCCAAGAAAAGCAAGAGCTGGAGTGAATCTGAATCTTCAGATTCAGATGAAGAAGAGAAAGCCTACATAGGGATGTTTGTTGCTCAGGAGGATGAAGACTATCGTGCTGCTAAAACAGGAATTAGGGCCCCTCTTTCACACTCAGATAGTGATGAAGAGGAGGATGAAGAAGACACTGTTCAGTTAGGCCTTATGGCCTTCACTGATGAGGAAGGGAGTCAGAATGCTTCTGACAATGTTCAGGTACTATCTCATTCCACTGCAATTTCTGATTATGAGACTAGTCCAGAATCTATTGCACCTTCATCAATTGATGAAAGGGGCATGGAAACTGAGGAAGAACTCAATCAATTGATTGACAAATATGGTGTTCTTTTGGAGGCTCTGAAGAAGAGCAAGAAGCTTGCCAAGAGGCAAGCCCAGGAAATTGTTTCCCTCAAAATGACTAAGGATGTCAACACTGAACCTACCACCCTGGTGGCTCAGATGAGTAGACAAATTAGTCATTTACAGGGGATAACTGTTGTGCAATTAAGCACTATTTCCCTGAAGAACAAGGTCATCAAGGACCTTGAGGAAAAGCTTGAGAAGGAGAAGAGCCTGGTGGCTCAATTCTCCAAGCCCAAATCTGTGCTTCCTATTATTGACACCTTCTCCTACCAAACTAATAGGAGAGGACTAGGATTCAATAAAATGGAAGTAGGAGAAGGGAGTGGAGTAAAGAGCAAGGAGAATGCTAAGCCTCAACCCACCTTTCAAAAGGTGATACTTCCCTCCAACAGGTATGACCATGAAAGCATTTATGGTCACTGGAAGAATGAGAGTTGCTATAGGAAGGAAAATGCTCTTTCACATAGTGGAAGAAAGGGAATGGGATTGAGTGCCATGAAGGCTCCCCATGAGGAAATTCAAATGGCCCAACATGGACCATTTGTTTTTGGTACTTCAGCCACATCATTCATGAATAAGAAGGCAAGCCCTTCTAAGGTTGAATCAGTCAAGAAAATGACTGCTGCCAAATCTGTAAACATGTATGAGTGCTCAGTGTCAGATGCCATCAAATCTTGTATGGCTGCCAATTCATTGCAAGCTGATGCCATCAGGACAAAAAGGATCAAGACAGCACACAGAATGACATTCAGTCAAATTATTGCTGAGAGGAACAGGAAGAATGCTGCTGTATCAATTCCTGAACATGTGGACTGTGCTGCACAATCCTCAAGAAGTGTTCAGAAGAGAAGATACAACATTCATGAATGTTGGTGTTGTGGTAAAGTGGGACACTTTGCCATAGATTGTTGGTACAACCCCAATGTACCTAATACAAAGAAGAGTCTTCCTGCCAAGGGTGCAGCTAGAGTAAGGCTTTTTGATTATGCTAACAAGAACCTAGGACCCAAGTCATCTTGGGCTCCTAAGGAACATTAAACTCTGTTTTGCAGGATAGTTCAAGTACCAGCCTCATCATCATTTGGTACTTGGACAGTGTGTGCTTGTGGCATATGAAAGGAAGGAGGGTGATATCATAAATTTGATATCAGATAGATGAATAAATCCTCAAGGTAAGTATTTCTCCTCCCTATTGTGAATTTATCATCAAATGCTATCTATAATAGTGTTAAAGTAGGATGATAGAATTAACCAGTAAAATCTGCGTTAGCTAAGCTTCAAATTACGCTTAAAAAGCTGGGTTAAGTCTGGGTTCGACGAATGTCGAGCTTAAGTTCGACGGACCTAGTCTTTAAAACATTAGCTATGTTCGACGTATTCAGCCCTAGGTTGAAACTTTAGATGAACCGTCTCAGCTGAACCGCTGAGTCGATTAGGTTAACACTCTGGCCCACTATATAAACTCTCGACGACATTAAATGACTCTTCACATTCTCACGCACCACTCCAGCCACCGAGACGAAATCTATACTCTTCTGTCCCAGTGTTTTCATTTTTCCCATTCGACTAGATGGCGCCCAAGGTTGCGAAGAAATTGCAAGAGGGTTGTGAGTTGGTGAGGGATGGATTTCTCCATGCCTCACCAGAGATTTTGAGTGTTATATCCTTGATTTCTATTGCTGGACTAGACTTCTTGCTGTCTGAACCCTCTCAGATATTCAAGCAAGAAGTGCTAGAGTTCTTTGCAAATGCCAAGCAGTCGTCTTCTAAGGATGGCCTAACATCTAAGGTTGGAGAAATTAGGGTGAAACTGTCCCCTAAGAGACTGGAAACAGTACTGCACATTCCTAGAGTGGAAGAAGAGGAAATATCTGCAGGTGACAAGGAGCATGCCATTATGTGGTGTGAATACAGTGACCCCCAGACTTCATCACTAAAGAAGAAATTCTTCAATCAAAAAGGGAAGTTGTTGTGTGACATTGTGGGAAAGGCACTCCTGTGCAAGCCAGATTCATATCACAATCTCTCAACCCATGTTTGAGCTTATTGTAAGGATCATTTTAAAGAAAAGGACATGTTGGGGAAATGTCCTGTTCCAAAGGATTAAGCAATGCCTGCAAGCTCCAAACCTTGGAAGGATCTTATTTCTCTTCCTGCTGAAGGCATATCCTGACCAGTTCTCCTCTTTCAAGGGTGTAAACATTCACTACTTGAAGAGAATAGATATCAAGACTTTGGACAGGTCCACAAAGGTTCTCCCCATGAGCCAACCCTCTATGGTGGATGAGATAAAGGAGAAGAAGAGGGCTAAGAAGAATGAAGGAGAAGGTGCTGAAACCTCCAAAAAGGATGATGAACCTCCAATGCACAAGGATGGTATGGAAGGAGAAGATGTCCCCAGGACAAGTGGGGATGGGGAGCCCCAAGGAAGAGTTGAACCCAATCATAAGCCAACTCAGATGAATACTGATCCAGCTGTTCCTCAAGCTGATGATGAACTTCCCAATTCACCTATCCATGGTGACCCTAGACAAAATTCTCCACCTATGGATGCCCCAAGTGAGGGGGAGCATAACCCAGCCTATGAAGGAGGAGGTGGGCATGCTAGTGGGGGAGAACATCAACAGGACCCCCCCCCCCCCCCCCCCAATCTACAAGGTACACCTAATGCCCCATCTGAGGGGGAGCAGATCCCTGATGATTGAAGAGCTAATGCTCAGAGTGGAGCTGAAGAGGTGGTTGAAAAAGAAGTGGCCCAGGAAAGGCCAGTTGCTGTTCTGGACACATCTGACATGCTAAACTCAATACAAACCATGATTGAGGGTCAAATGTTGTCAGTAAAAGAACTTGTTGCTGAAAGGATACAAGGTGTCACTGCTCAAGTTAGAGATGAGTTGAATGCTACAAGAGCAGCTTTATCTCAAGAAATCCAAGCTAGTGAGCAGAGGTTGGAGGTAAGGGTGGCTACTGTGAGGGATGAGCTGAATACTCAAATCAAGAATGCCCACCAGCTGATACTCTCCAATCAGGCAGAAGCCAGCAAGCAATTGGTGGAAGTGGTCAACAAAGCTTCCAATGAAATTCAAGAAAATATCCTAACCATGGTCAAAAAGGTTAATGATATTCAGTGGGACTCAAGCTTAAAGGTATTGCAAGGAACAAGGATTGCTTTGAATCTTCCAATATTGAATCCAAGCATAAATGAAGACTTTGACTTCCAAAGTCAATCAGATCTGATTCAAGATGAGAGGGAAGCAAAGAGGAGAAGGGCAGAGGGCATTCAAACTACTGAAGAATATATGGCCCAGATAAGAATGGAAAGAATGGAGGATCCACTCCATGAAGATGACAATCTGGAGTTGGACACAATTGTTGGCAATACCTGGGTGAGCCATGGCAATCAACTGAAGAACATTGACCATGTCTATTCATCTGTTGAATGGATCAAGCACCTTGAGAGGGAATCTTTAAGGGAAAGGATTCTCAAAGAAAACATGGTAAGAAGGGAAACTCCTTTAAGGATTCCCACAAGATATCTTCCCAAGCCACTTCTGTACTTCAAAGTAAAGGAGAAGATCAAGGCTGCTGCTGAAGCTAGGAAGAGAAAGTCTAAAGATGGAGAAAGCTCTTCCCAGGGACCATCTAAGAAGAACCTGCCTTGAAATGCTTTTTAAATTATTCAATGTACAATCATAAGTTGAATTGTTTGAAATGTCTATACTGAACATTTAAATTGAAATGATATTTCATATTCTGATCATAATATTGTGTTTGTTACTATTGGTATATGTACTATGTACTTTTATCTTTAGTATTCAGGAGCTTGAATGAGTTGTTCAAATTGAACTAGATCAGCTATTACAGAAAATAGCTCTCTAATTGAGGGAGAGCAAATTCCCTGCTCAGGTTGAGGGGGAGATGGCAAATGCTAAGAGTGTATAGGTTGGCCTATAGGTTGATCCAAAGGGATCTATAGATGTTGTCTCTCTATCCATAGAAGGTTAAGGTTGATGAAACCAGAAAGGGGGAGATAGGGCCAGTGCCAATGCTTAGGATAGGCCAATGCTAGATAGGGCAAATGCCTAGGGTGTTAGGGCCCATGCTACAGATCAATTTTTGTGATATGTTTTTGCTGTTAATGTACCTTAGCATTGGGGAAGTTCTGCCTTCTTCAAATAGGGGGAGATTGTTGGATATATTGCCCTAAATATTACCTTGATTTGAAGAGGCATCACTCTCAATGCTAAGGACATATTGTATTTGATAAAGCTTTGTTTTTGTAAGTCAAACTGGCTTAGGTGACTCAAGAGAAAGGGCCAAACGTGTCCTTACATGTGAAGAAATCATCTAAAAGGAGATGAAGATTTGTCTCAGCAGAACCGCTGAGATGAAGGGTCAAAACCGCTGAGTCGAGGAGCCATCTCAGCGGATCCGCTGAGAAGAAGGTGTCTCCGCTGATAAGTTCATCAAACGCTGAGAATCAGCGTGCTCGTCGAACGCAGAATGCCGTTCGTCGAACGAGGGACTAAGTTCGTCGACCGCTGAGACGAGACCAAAGAAGGAGCCGCTGAGAAGACATAATTGGCGTGTTCGTCGAACGCAGAGTCGCGTTCGTCGAACGCAGAATTCAGTTCATCGACCGCTGAGACGAGATCAAAGAAGGAGCCGCTGAGAAGACACTCAAGACAAGTTCGTCGAACGCAGAGTTTGGCAAGATCGTCGAACGCAGGATACAGTGGGTTCGTCGAACGCAGAGTGCAGCGCGTTCGTCGAGCGCAGACCTTCTCTACGGAAAAGTAGGGCGGCGGGACCTGCGGCTAGGACAAGGTGCAGAAAAGCTGTGTGGTCCACCAGCTTCTCCCATACTTCTCAGAAAGACAAATTAGATCCGTTGAAGATCAGAGATGTATAAAATGAAATGCTATGACACATTTGAAGCTATCTTCTCCCTCCGTCGCGTGCAAAAAGCAAAATCAACTGTATCATTGACGGCAGCTGCTCTCGACTTTCTTCCTGTTCGCTGAACGAGAAGAAGAATCAGAGAGAAGAAGTTAGCTCCTCCACCAGAAGGGGTAAGGTTGTAACGCCCCTGATTTTCGACTATTATTTTAATTATTTTAATTGTCGTAATAATGACGTAAGGGCGTTACGCTAGTGCAGAGTTAACGACGCATCGTTGTTAGTGCGTTCGCGTGTCCGTTTGGTTAAGCCGACAAAATTTTGAAAGTTACCGAAATTGGAAAATTTTACGATAGGAAATTAAGTTGTTTAATTTTAGAAATCCCCGTCAAGTTTCATCGCAATCCGATCGTTTTTGGAGTCTCGGCGCGCATTTGAAGTTTTGTATGGTTTACGTCTAGTGTAAACTTTGGAGATTTATATCTCGAGAACGGAACGTCGGAATTTGGTTTTGACTTCGTCGTTAGATTCGTAGCGCCGACGTTCACCTACGGTGCAAATTTCGTTCGTTTTGGTGTGCGTTTAGTTCTTCGTAATAATATAATACTTATACTACTATATTATCACACTTATATTATAAATATTAATATTATATTATAAAAGTTATAAAAATGTAAATAATCTACCGTGGACCTCCCCCTCCCCCTCTTCATTTTCTCCCGACCGAACCAGGGAGCGCGAGAAGGCGAGGGCGTGTGGGTTCGTGGTCCTTCCGGTGGCCGCCGTCGGCGATCCAGAGCTCGAAATCTTCGATCGAGAGTAGATCTGGAATGCTCTCGACGAGAGCTTCGCTATAGAGGTAAGTTTTCCCCGTTTCCTCGACGTTTTCGCTATAGGATTTTTGACCCTAACCCCTATTTTGCCCAATTTCTTGTAGAATTCAACTTCTCCCGTCTTCTTTTGCCCCGATCTACGACGTGGCGCGTTTCGGAAGACGTCTCCGACGAAACCAAGGCAAGTGGTGGATCCCTTGCTCTCTTGTTTGTTTTCGTCTTATATTGAGATGAAAGTTCTCTTATTTCCATTTCAACAAGTTCAAGCAGATCAGGATCATCTACCATATTTACTTTATTTAAGAAAACTACCATAGCAGGTACTCCTACTTGCTTAGCAAGTAAATATGTTATGTTGTTTGAGGCATTGGGCCATTAACTGTAGATACTACCAATATAGCCCCATCCATTTGGGCAGCACCAGTAATCATATTTTTTTTCATAATCGGCGTGACCAGGACAATCTACGTGTGAATAATGCCTGTTTTTAGTTTCATATTCTACCTGCGTCGTTGAAATAGTAATACCTCTTTCTTTTTCAGCTTATGGGTTTTATGAGTTTAGATATTTTTAGACACGGCAATTCTCATCTAGAACTACCACAAAATTTACTAGAGGGTAATAAAGCTGCAGCTAATCGGACAATATTATTTTATGATGAACACTTAGCTCCAATGGATATGACAACTGAATTTTATCTACAAACAATTGAGGAAGTCTTTAATGATTTTGCTCTTGCTAAAGGTGAATTAGTATCGAGAGATCGGAAGATAGACCTCAAAGATATAACTAAATGTGCTCTGCTCGGGGTAGAAGGAGAGCGTGATAACGTAGCGGCAGTAGGCCAAACAAAAGCTGCTTTAGAATTTTGCGTTAATATCCCTAATTCAATGAAACAATATCATCTTCAAGAAGGAGTAGGGCATTATGGGAGCTCTAGAGAAATCCAGATTTTATTCCTTGAGAGGTCTCGAGAGGCTGTTTCCATTTCTCGAGAGACCAGTTTTCATTTCTAGAGAGGTCGGTTTTATTCCTTGAAAGGTCCCGAGAAATCTGTTTTACTCCTGAAGAAGTCTTGAAAAATCCAAGTCTTCTTTGACTGCATCATACCCCTGCATATCCCGATCTAAGTCAAATGTCGCCCTCCTAGACTTCATCCTTACATAACCTAATTTCGACTGCATAGTTCGATTTGCATAAGTCCTTCGTCGACTGCATGTATGGAGTTAATTTCTTTGGTGTCGACTGCCTGTATGAAATTGATTTATCTCGTAAGGATTGCATGATGATTTTGCATAGTTTGTGCTTTGGTAATCGCATGCGTCCGGTTTGTTGACTGCAAGACTTCTCTTGCTTATCCTTTACCAACTATATGATCTCGATTCGTTCCCGTTGTATAATTTAAGGCATGTTTTGGCTGCTTGTCGGTCAGGTCAGCATCGTTGGTTGACCGCTTGGTTTCCCGTTAACAATTGTATCGTTCAGAGTCTTTTACGATGATTGTATCAAATCCTCAACTCGCTTATTAGTAGGGTGTTGGTCTAAGTGTTGAACCTTGAATTGTGTCCTTCTAGCTGTCGTGTCAACTTGGTCGTCGCATCATTTGGATCGTCGCCTCGTTAGGCGGAATGATTTAACTGAATTGTCTCGGTATCGGAATACCATCAGATGGCTAGTTTTTCCCCGTTTATTTTGGAGATATGTGTTGTTAGGGCCTTGGACTTGTACATGGATGGTCTGTGTAGTTACGTCGACCGTATATTCAGTTTGGCCTAAGTTCTTCGTCGACTTCGTAGTTCAGAACCGTCATAATAAAATGCTATATTGAGGGTTGTGCACGGTGTGGTTTTTACCCCCGACATGATGCTTCCTAACCGTAACCTAAATGTGTTGGAGGCCATACGCGGTGTGGTTTTTGCCCCCGGTGTGGTGTTCTTTTAAGCTTTTGATTAGGAGGCCGTACGCGGTGTGATTTTTTCCCCCGATGCGGTGTTCTTTTAAGCTTTTGATTAGGAGGCCGTACGCGGTGTGGTTTTTGCCCCCGGTGCGGTGTTCTTTTAAGCTTTTGATTAGAAGGTCGTACGCGGTGTGGTTTTTGCCCCCGGTGCGGTGCTCTTCTTTTGGATGAGCTGATCAGTCTCTTACGAATATGAATACGAATATGAATTTGAAATCTGGTAAATATATATATAGCTATGCATTTCTTTTGCTTCTGTTAGTGAACTCTCTTGATTTTAGCTATTTAGCTGATTTCTCTTCCCTGTTTCTGCACTCTAGTACTGACATCTGTTGCAGGCTGTTGGTATACCTCCCGTTTACTTGGAGGTTTGTTTAGCTCTTTTTGCTATCTTGCACCACTTGCAACTTATTTCTGAGGTGTTCTTCTTTTGAATGCCTCAGGTTCAGAGCAGTAGCAGGTTCGTCTGGTAGAGCTCGAGGTTTCTGTGCTGCAGGTAGTGGCAGCTTTTGTTTCACCTCCTTCTGTGAGGTAGTTTTGTCTTTTCTGACTAGTTTTGCTCCTATGGGTGTGTCTGTTTGTTGACGCCCATAGTGTTTTGTCTTGGATGTTAGACTACTTGCTAGTGTTCACTGATGTTACCTACTGTTAGCTCTTACTCTTGCTCTCTGGGAAGGATTTATGTTAGGATGCATGTTAGTTACTTTAAATATAAAAAGCTGCATTTAACTTAGATTCATCGCATATCTTTAACTGAAAGCCACCATATTTTGAACGTTATAAAACCTTTTTATTTCTTATAATAAATCTAGAGTCATGCATAACATTAGCTGTATGTTAGGTCTTCGGGCTCATATAGGACCATAAAAGAATTGAATCAAGTATTTCTCCGCTGCGACCACATATATTTTACTCGTGGACTAGTTGATCCACTGAACCGAGGGACACGGTTCTCAACTTAAACTTAAATATTGTTTTATCATAATAACATGTCTTTTCATAAAAGAGCATTAGATTTAGGAGTTTGTCTGAGCGTCTGCAGTTGTTCCCTGCACGGCGTGGCATCACGGCGCGTATTTTCTCTCACTCTGATATATTTTAAATATTGAGAAAATGCGGGTTGTGACAAAGGTGATCTTCCATCACTCTATTGAAGAGGAAGATCAAGTTGTGGATGTAATCAACATCATCAGCTACAGGAAGCACAGACCGTGCAGGATCTACAGGAGAGTTCCTCTACTGTAGAATATTTCTAAACCCTTTTTATGTAGGGCATTTTGCCTGAGTTGTAAGACCTTTTGGTCTGAGTTTGTAGGAACCTGAGGGTTCTGAGTTGTAGGGCTGAAGGCCTGAGTGTAGGATCAGGAGCTGATCTGAGGCAGGGCTTCACAGCCTGAGCTGTAGGAGAAGGAATTCTCTGAGTTGTAGGACCTGCTGAGGTCTGAGCTGTAGGATCAGGAGCTGATCTGAGGTAGGGCTGTTTAGCCTGAGGTAGGACCTGTTGTGGTCTGAGTTGTAGGACCTGCTGAGGTCTGAGCCATAGGAGAAGGAATTCTCTGAGTTGTAGGACTTGTTGAGGTTTGAGTTGTAGGATCAGGAGTTGATCTGAGGTATGGCTGTTTAGCCCGAGGTAGGACTTATTGTGGTCTGAGTTGTAGGACCTGCTGAGGTCTGAGCTGTAGGATCAGGAGCTGATCTGAGTTGTAGGACTGCTGAGCCTGAGGTAGGGTTTGAGAAAACCTGAGAGATCCTGAGGGATCTGAGTTGTAAGCTCTTTGAGCCGAGTTTGGAGGAGTTGACCTTGTCTAACACATTGTTAGAAAGGTGAAGGGGGAAAGAGGACTACTCAAGACACCCTGTCTTGAGGAACCTCTATATATGTTTGAGTGTTTTCTGTGGTGCTTGATTTTCTGCTTAGAATAGTTCTAACAGTTCATAATAATCAAGTAAAATCCAAAAGACCTATTCACCCCCCTCCCTCTAGATGATTTAGACTACAAACCTTATATTCTTACAATGTTGGCAGTCTTTGATGGGCTATAACCCAAGTCACTTGCTCTACAGAGTGTTCTTAGCTCAGGAGAGATGTTGTGCAATAGGCTTGAAACATAGGCACGCCTTGTTTATATCATTATATCCAGAATTAACGGCTTCATAGTCATTCAGTTCCCCACACTACATAATGCATGTGTAGCGCTTACACACGAAGAAATGACAAACACTATGTCGGCATATTTTGTATTGGATGATGTGAAAATGATGTGGAATGATGAATAGAATAATATGTATTGTATGGTAGCAATCGAGATTTTTGGTTAAAGCTATCCATGTTCCAGGTTTTTATATATTTTTTTAAAATGCCGCAACCTTTGGCGGTGTTTTTTTTAAAATGGCGCAAACTTTAGCGGTGTTTTTTAAAAAAACGCCGCTAACTTTTGGCGGCGCTTTTTTAAAACGCTGCTAACTTTTGGCGGCGTTTTACAAAAAAAACGCCGCAAATGCTTCTGAGTTTTCACGGCGGTCTCTACCGCGGTGCTTTTGCGGCGTTTTTTCAAGCGTCGCGAAAGCTTTCGCGGCGCTTGAAAAATGCCGCCAAAGGTATAAAAGAACGCCGCAGTATACCTGTTTTATTGTAGTGACTGTTACCTTAGCGGTTCGGTTCACGGTTTTAGTAGAACCGGAACCGAACCGGAACCGTGATATCTCTACTAGTTGTGAGTATCCCAAAATGATCTACGGTTAACAATCGCTTAATAATTCTATTAGAAAATAATTTATTTATCATATTTTCGTTAGTCCCACGTAGACGTGGGCATAAGGACCGGCGGGCCCAGGCGTGCCGGGCCTAGGCCTTTTTGAAAATACCCGGGCTCGGGCCTGGTTTTTGTCAGGCCCGGGCCGGGCTCAGGCCTCCTCCTGAGGAGGAGGCCTACCGAGGCCTTGCATGCTGGGCCTGGCCTGGGTCTGGCCCGGCATATTAAAATAGTTAATTTTTTTATGTCGGGCGAGCGTCGAATTTCCGCTGACGGTCAGCAGCTTCGAACAATGTTTGCACCTCGCCTTAAATTCAGTGATGATCCACACTTTCTCAAAGTGCTCCCAGGCTAGAGTTGTGTGCTTATGCTCCACAATTCCGTGCGCGGTCGATGCCGAGGACGAAGACATAGAGGAGGAAGACTTCATCTTCTCACTTATTTAGAGAATGAGAGATAATGAGAGAGAAAGAGAGAGAGAGGAGAGTGGATTAGAGAGAGAGAGAGTGAGAGAGTGTATTAGAGAGAGTGAGTGAGGAGAGAGAGAGGGGGATCGACCATATGAGGGCGGGGGGGGGGGGGGGGGGGGGGGGGTTAAATAATTTATAAAAAAATAAAAGAGCCTAGGTGTAGACTGCCAAAAATTGGCAGCCTACACCTAGGCTATCAATCCTGGCAGCTGTCGCTGCCAGGAAAGAGCCATTGAGCGACTCATTAAAAGATCCGTTGAGCGGTTCTTTAAAAGAGTCGTTCAACGACACTCCACTGGGCCCAGGCTATGCCCGGCCTGGTCCCAGGCCGGGCCCATAGCCCGGTTTTTGCCTGGGCTTAGCCCGGGCCGGGCTCCAGGCCAGGTGTCCCACTGAAATGGGGGCCTTGTTAGGCCCCCAAACCCCGGCCCGGGCCTGGATCGGGCCTACCCGGGCCCGGGCTTTAAAGGCTTTCTCCAGGCCGGGCCCAGGGCGGCCCATCAGGCCCGATCTTAATGCCCACCACTAGTCCCACGTGACAAGCTAGATTCTTCTGAAAAAGAGATGCATCCCCCCTATTGGTGAATCGGTTGAGAGATTGTCCCTCGTCTACAAATTCAAGGTTATTTTCATCCTAATTGGCTATCTAGCCAAAATCTTGGAATTCGACCCATGATACATACAATCTTCTTTTAGGTTGATTTAGCAACCACCAGACCTTACCACCTCAGTAGCTAAGTTGGTAGAGCAGTAGTTTTTGACAGGTTGTAGGTTCGAAATCCCACTTAAGAAAAATGCCAAACTTACAAGGCCGCAGGCGAGCACCGTTCAAGTCAGGTGCAGAAGGAAAATGAAAATTTGGTAGGAGGGATAAAGCAAGAATTTTATACACACAGTCTACAAGACAAGAATGCTTTATAAAGTAGTATAAATAGATAAATTGTTAAGAAATTTGATTGGATTTGAGATAATGGTCAATCGTGGTAGTTGGCTGATTGGAGAAGATGAAGGGATGCCCTTCGTTTGTGCTTTAAGATCTGTGCAAGTGTATGTAATAATATATTTGATATTCCTATTTCTGTCTCTTTACTGACAGTAGTTAAAAATAGTTATAGAAAATACTTAGAGCCCTCTACTGAAAATTGATCTATATCAAACTTGTAGCTCTTGACGTCTACTTTAATTTAAAATTTATTTGAGCCGATTTGGCCCACTGGTTTAACGCCAGCACTCAAAATGGTGCAACCTATACGTTGGGTTAACCAGAGATTAATTTGAGTGCCCCCACTAGTTCGGACGTCCAAATGCTTTGAAATTTTGAGCATATGTTAGATTTACCCTTACCCTCAACATATCCAAAAATGGGAAGTTTTGGATAAACTTTTGCTATAGTTTTTGTAGAAATTTAATAATTCATGTACGAATTAGTTTTAGGGACTAGAGACCTCTAAACCCCTCCAAATTTTGGTGGGTGATTCTTAGGGTCATTACATGACTGTGATAAAAATTTCATCCCATTTGGGATTGAATCGGTAGGGTAATTAAGTAACCCAAACGTGGTCAATCTATGGTTTTCTAGATCAAAAGTGCACTTGATGGATTTAGGAGGTCAACCCTCATCCAAATATTGTGAAACTTTGACCACTGACTTGATGTCATATAAAATACCCCCACAAGTGTTTTTGGGTGGTTTAGGGTGGATGTGCCCTAGAACCCTTGCTCAAACCTTAGGTTTGTATATTGGACATATTGAAGGACATAGGGTCATATGTCCTTGGAAGGACTTGAAACTTTATAGATAGTTTTATATGGTGGTATTATGCCTTAGATAATTTATCCGGAGTTTTTAGGAACATTTACTCTCTCTGAATTAATTAAGAATCAATTAGGCCACTTTCTTATATTAAGAATTTACGTAATCATAATACCTGGATGCCCATGAAGTTTTGTCAGTAAGTTTATATGGATGATATCATTCTTTGATAATTTTGTTATGAATTTTGGATTGATGTATATAGTACTTCATTCATAACCCCAATGTTTACCCTAGTTGTAAGAAAATTAATTGGTGGATTTTATACTCAATGAAAAAAATCATGAAACTTGGTCAGAGCACTTTTAGGGCAATAATGAGATCTGTAAATTTTGGTATAATTTTTGGAGGAGTTTTTATATGGTTGACTTCACAAAGTGTCATATGATTTGTTTATTTAATTAAAAGATTTATATGGTCAATTGAATTTGGAAAATTATGAAACTCAACCAGTAAACTTTTCTGATCACTTTGGACATATGTTTATTTTCTTGTATTTTTTGAATGAGGATTTTTGGTGCTTTCTTTGTAAATTCTTGAATTTGATAAATTAGTCAATATTTTATTTGGAGGTCAAAACCTTTTTGGAAATTATGAAATTCAGGTTTGTCTGTTATTTTGCTGTTATCTAGTTGTACAAATTTTAGTGAAGTCATACCATGTCGGAAAACCATACTTGATGTACAAAATCATAGGTTCCCTAATTTTGGAGAAATTATAATAAATACCAAATAAAGTAGGAAAATTATGAATTTTTGGAGAGGGTGTTAAAATGTCCTAACACACCCCCAGTAATAATCTTGAGATATTTGGATGATTATTTGGAGTACCTCCTCTCATGCACCTCATGTAGCTCATTTGGTCTGCGTATAGTAAACTGTAAACCTTGAGTAACTTGTAGACCGTTAGGTGGGAATGGAAGTTAGATGGTGTACTTAGTTTGGTTGAGGAGGTTTGAGGTCATCAATAGGAGTCTGTGTTGAGTGTGCCCGATAAGCTAAGGGACAAGGTTGTGCTCGGGATCGACGAAAGATTGTATTTCCCTTGGAGAGTCATAAAACACTTAGGGTTAACGCAAGTGAAATGGTAAGAGGGTATGTTAAAGGGTAGACATCAATAAAAATAAGTGTTTTGAAAAGAGCGGTTTGGGCTATCATCCCATCGTACCTCCTATTATCGTGCGAGCCCCTCACAGGGTAGACCTCGGGAAGTCCAAGATTAACCATTAATTGTAGGAGTAAGTTGTTATGCAAGATTAACTTTATAATACACTCACCCATACCCCGTTGTTGCGAGTGTTACCTTGTTTGGTCACACGAGCAGTATGCTCGGTGGATGTGGTTGCAGATGGGTTTGTCCGACGAGCAAGTGGCTCGAAAGGTTATTGCGACGGGCGGGTTAGCCCGGAGAGCATATGGCTCGGAGATACACAGTAATCATATTGCATGTGCATATTGGTGGTGGGTCTTTGGTATAGACGGTCATTCACACCGACGTCAATACGTTGACTCGGCAAGTGTGGATTTGCACTTAGCCAAGAAAGTCTGGTGGTCCAGCCAGTAAGAGTATGCAGGCGCTCCGTGGTTTTGCGTTGAGGCGTGCGATAGGTCCAGGTTAGGTAGTGTGAATACCAACCTAGAGGTGGGCGAGGCCCAACCCACCGCTTCCATTTGCCACTACGGGGGTATCCTGGGAGTTTTGCTAGCTCCAAATAGGGGGAACTAAAGGTCTGTGCGCATAGAGTCGAAGTGTGTGAGTTGCACTTGTGTGATCATAACATTACCCAATATAACACTGCATGTCATAGCATAAGCATTGCATTTCAACCCCTACCCCTATCGTATAAATTGGTTATGGGACTTTTTATACGATAGACCTTGCTAAATGACCCCTTGGTTTATAGGTTTGTATGGACATTCCTATAAATCAATGGTTACTTTCTATTCTTTACATGTCTTTACTTGTTTACTTTTCTTGTTCTTTACCTTGCTTTGTTTACTGTTTCATATATATAAACATCTGTGTAGCGATAGATACTCTTGTAGCTAAGACATGTCACCTGCTTTGTTTGATACCCCTTGATGTCCTCCGCTTCATCCTCTCGCTCAGTGCCTAGGGCCACTGGGGGTTGGATGTGGGGGAAATGAGGCTTAGTCTTTTTGAGTAACGGTCGGTGAACCATATCATTTTAGGGAATCGAGGAGACGCAACTCCACCAGAGGCCGGTGCAGATGGAGGCGGGTCAGTCTAGCACAGGAGCGCCAGTCACAGGATCCGTGAGTGTCTTTCAGTAGTTTTGCTTCCGCGAGTGATTTTGTAGTGAGAAAATGATGTACCAGGCATGAGCCCTTTATATTGCTACTATTTATTTTAGTTATTATTTGTGGACATCTCCTTTTCCTTATGATCTATATTTCATGTGATGTGGATTTGAGCTTACCTTTGCTTCATTTGTATTTTTCTTCTTCTGTGATCGATATGGCCGGCAGGATCGGCGTTTTGTAGTGGCGACCTTCCCGAGTGTTGGGGTCACCGCAAAGCGGCGATTCTGAGCATAAGACTCGATTTTGTAGCGAAAAAAGGGGTCTTACAATGTGAGCTTACCACAACCCTAAAATTTGGTTACTCATACGTCATTGTGATGCAGTCTTAATCGTAGTCTTAAAAATGTAATATTTATGATTGCACCACCTATATGCTATATGTAATTTTCCAAACTTAGTAGCATAATTGTTAATTAAAAATTAATTAGCTCTGCCCTACATTTAAATATTTAATTCCAATTTATTGTAAACGGCTAAACGCAGCACATGAGCCTTGTATGCATGCGTTAATTTAATAGCCTGACGCCAATATTCCAATATATTATCGGACGGACGGGAGCCTTGTATGCGTGGCAGCCAGCATCGGTGAGCTTGTGACTGCTACGTGTGCGGTCCGGCTCCACCGGCGATTATCAGCCGTGAATCAATTCCCAAAATACCCCCATACTACAATTAACGCGGGACCCAAAACTGCGACCAAAATAATTTTTGACGGGAAAAACGCAGGACATTTTTGGCACAATGGGCCACGTGGTTAGGGCCATCGGAATGTCGCTGTTCCAACGATCTCAAAATTGCTCTTTCAAACGAATTGTTTAATTAGCTCCAAGATGTTGCAGCTTTTCAGACGAATTTTTTGTGTGCTATCGACACATGTGTGCGTCAGACGTCATCTGGGTCGTTGATCGGAAGGTTTATTTTTTATTTTTTTAAATAGTACTCTTTTTTTAGCCCTTGGATTAGGTATCGGCTGGATTAGGTGGCTTGCGCACATGCCTCTATGTGCGCACGAGCACCTAATGAGATCTCTTTTCAAATACCACTAAAACTCATGAAAATTTTTTCCTAGGTCTCACGCACAGAGAGAAAATTTGATCGTAAAAATTCATAAACCAACGGTTGAAATTCAAATTGTAATTTCCAGTTTACATTTCAACCGTCGGATTTCCGATTATTAAGGTGAGATTTCCTCTCGCACACAGAGCTGCGTGTGTCGGGCGCACGGTGATATTTCTCCAAACACATGCAAAGACTATAGGACATCATTTGCTCATAAAGCAAATGTGGAAAATCAATGATGACAATTGTGCTGTCAGAAAAATAGTGATGAAGATGCTGCAGATTGTTGAGAAAATTTGTGTTTTAATATTGTTTAAAATAATATTATATGTTTATCTTTTTGGAAGACCATTTGTGTGATAAATGTTTACTTTTAAAGGGCTTGATTGCTCCTTGGTAATTAGAAATAAAATAAAAACATATTAATAAACAAAAATGTCTATCCATCTTCATAAAATAACATTAAAGATTAATATTCTCAATCTCTAATGTCTTCTAAGGTCTTCAAATAACATTCTTATTTGTTTACCTAAGAATTGAAAGAAACAAAGATAAGTCATATAAGTTCATAATAAAAAGATTATATAAATACAATGACTAAAGTAGTGCATGCTTACATTGTGCAATTCCCCAGCAATGCAATCTCGTATCATAAATGTTGGAGCAGACAACTCGGATCATAAATTTTGGACTAAAAGGATGATCGAAGGTTACTGGCCTTAGGATTAGAAACCACAACCACGTGACAGTAGAGAGAGATCAAGGGTAGGTGTAACGCCTAAAGTAAATAAAATTTATAATGGGTGTGCGGATAGAGGTTTTGGGTGTGGATAGCAGACTTCTTTAGGTTAAAACTCAAAACCCTATCCCCCAGCACATATACCTGCCCCCCCCCCCCCCCCCCCCCCCCCCCCCCCAAGCGTTTTCGGTTCTTCCTGTGCGTACGCCGTCGAGGAAGAGAATTGGAGGAGACCGCTCTTAGGTCTCACAGTTCTCCCTGTCAACCTCGATAGAAAAGGAAGGAGGAGGGTCGTTGGACTCCTGTTCGTCATCACCTGCGTCGATCATGAGAGAGACGGAGGAACCCCTCTTGCTGAGCCTACCTGGAGCAGCAATCTGTCGTGGGTGGTGACCAAACGAGACCTGGGAGTGGTGGTGTTGCATTGAAGGGTGTTGTTGGCGCTCCTTGCCAAAGTCGAGACCTCCCGATGCATTTCTTGCAAGGGCCCCCTTTGTTGCCGATCAACTAAGAGGTGGAGGTTGCTGATCGGTTAGCTTTTGGAGCTGCCATTTCATAGCTCTGACAAGCTCTTCTTGGTGTCGAACTCTCCTACCACCGACCCTATTCGGCAGCTCGAAAACAACATGGTTGTTGTTGTTGCCTCCCTCCCCGCCTTGCTGAGTCTCTTCTAGTGTGTTGTATACCCTCTCCTGTGTGCATAGTTCCTTGGTCGAAGGTTTGAGAAGTTGCTGCTCGCCTCCAATGATGTCGATAAAGATAAGGAAGTTGATCCTACTTTCGAAGAGCTTTTGAAGGTACACTCTTGAAGAGGGCCAGTGTTGCCGAGATCTCATCTCGTTCGAGGAAGGCGACCGAGGAGCCGTTTGCCAAGTGTGAGCTTGCCAAGGGACGCTGCGGAAAGCTGTTTAGAAGCTCAAATCACTGAGAGAAAGCTGTTGTGAACGTTCCATGGTTCCGCATCTTGCGCCAATGGTAACGATCTCTTTCCCTGGTCTTAGGACCGTTGTTTTTGTGCTTCTGTGCATTTTTATTTTTTTTCGTGCAATGAGAGTCCCCTCACGTCATTTTGTTTAAGGACTGAGACACCTCCACGACGTGGGATTGTGACCCGACGTATGTTTTGTTGGAGCAAAATTTGTCACCCAACTTCCACACTCAGTGAACACTCCGGGGGACTTGAGAAAAGAGGTCGAAAACCGCAAGCAACCGTTTTGAAAGTGAGGTTAGATCTTAGATTTACTCTAGAGGGGGGTGAATAGAGTATTAAAAGTTTTTCACTTAATTTTATAGCGGAATTAAAATAGTGATACTTATATGTGTATTGAGTGAGTTATAAAAACAAACACAAAGAGAGCACACAACACAATATAGAAAAATAAACATAAACACAGAGGACACAAGGATTTTATAGTAGTTCCCCAATAAACCTGGGTACGTCTACTCTTCTACCACCCTTGGTAGGATTCCACTAGGTTTTTTATCAGGTGCCCTATCACCAATGGGGTTTTGATCAGGTGCCCAAAACACCAAGGAGCTTTTGATCAGCTGCTCTAACCAAACTACAGGTTTTTGATCAGGTGCCCTGCCACCAAGAGGTTAACTTTTGAAGGGAGTTATAACCCTGTACAAGAGGGGATAAAGAGGGTTTAGATGTTCTTCTCTGTCAATAATCTGAGAGAAAACTCTAGTGGAATGTGTTGTAAAGCTCCCCATGTCTGATTGAAATTTGTTGAAAGTTGACGATGGAGCTTTCACTTGAATGTGATATCTTCCTGTATCTTCCTGATAGCTGATGAATCTGAGAGACTAATATTTCTCAGATTATTTGTTGCTCTTGAAGATCTGATCTAGAAACTTGCAGCAGAAATCTGAGAGATGATTTGTATTGTTGTTCTCAAAGAATAAGATGGTGCTGCTTGAAGAAGATGAAGATGATCTGTTAGCCTTTTCTTTCTTCTTCATGTATATTTTTCTCGACTGTATTCCTCTTTCTCTTTCTTTTTCCTGTACAGTTATTCTGTGATAAGTTCTGTAATGTTGTCGTGAAAAAACTGTATGTCTTCATCCTTGTTTTTTTTTTGAAAACTCTGATCGATTTTAAATTCAAATCCTCTGTATAAGGAATATAATATTCTGAATTGAATGTTTCTTTGGAACTGCAAACTGAGACTTAAATTCCTTTTCCTTTTTAATTAATGATATCCTTTTCTGCCAAACGGCTATTTTCTCGGGAAGAGAATGGAAAGGAATAATATAAAAAGGAAAGATAATATCCTTGACTTATCTGGAATAAATATAGCCGTTGCTGAAAGAAGATCTGAGTTCAGAGAATAATATAAATGATCTTCTGAAATAAATTTGCTGTAGAGAAATTTCGTCGATCTGAATAAACAAGTTCGTCGAACAGAATTGGATTCGTCGATCTCAGAGATGAGTTCGTCAACCTGAAGATATTCGTCGAACGCAGACTGAGTTCTTCGAACAAACGCTGGAGTTCGTCGAACTGAGAGAACTTATCTGTTGGCCTGGCTGGAAAACTAAGTTCGTCGAGCTGAGAAAATACTTTCGTCGATCTGAATCAATTCGTCGACCGCTGAGACTTGGTCAAACGCTGAGACGAGGTTCATCGACCGCTGAGATGAGGTTCAACAACCGCTGAGACGAGCTTCAACAACCGCTGAGACGAGATTTCGTCGACCGCTGAGAGCATTTCGTCGAACGCAGAGAGGAGTTCGTTGAACGCAGAATGAGGTCGTCGAACGCAGAACCTTGGCAAGTTCGTCAAACGCAGGAGCATGCAGTTCGCATCGAACGCAGGATGGAGTTCGCCGAACGCAGTATGGAGTTCGTCGAACACAGAAGCTGGTTCTTTTCCTTAGTTCTAACAGCCTAAAACCTTGACCCTTAAGACTATACATTGGGGTCAACTTAGTCCTAATAAACAGATAGTGATCCTAGCCCAAATCAGTAATAGGGTTGTTCCAACAATCTCCCCCTATTTGGGTTAGGACACTATTTGACAAAATTTGAATAATAAAACAAATAACAAAACAACAGAGCATATATATCTGACAGATTTTAAATATTTCAGCAGATATAAAATATGATACTCTGATATTTGAGTTTTACATTGAAAACAAAACTAATAAAAACAAATAAATAGAACCTTTGACTTTCTCTGAATTCTGACATTGCCTTCAACTTTCTGAATTTGATTGTCTGAACTGTATCTGCTATATCTGAATTTGATATCTGAGCTATATCTGCTATTTTTCATCTTTCTGAACTTGTTGATCTGAACTGTAGCTTTATAATCTGAATCTTCTTTGCTACCAATCTGCATTGGAATCTGCTATAACTGAATTTGATATCTGAGCTATATCTGCTATTTTTCATCTTTCTGAACTTGTTGATCTGAACTGTAGCTTTATAATCTGAATCTTCTTTGCTACCAATCTGCATTGGAATATGCTATAACTGAATCTGAAACAAAAACTAAAACTGCAAACTTCTGTGAGCTTCTTCAAGAACTGAATGATTTTTGCTTCTTCATACAACATTTTCTCTTGAGACTTGAGCATCTTCATAAAACAACTCCTCCTATCATAAAGGAGTTTCTTCAAAACATCTCCCCCTGTCAAAAGGAAAGTATCTCCCCTTAACAAAAAGGAGCTTCTTCAGCTTTCTCCCCCTGCCTAGTTCATAGAACATTTCCCCCTGAGCAAAAACTACATCATATGGAGCTTCTTCATAGAACTTCTCCCCCTGCCTAGTTTCAGGAAGGCCTAAAGCCAGGCCCCTAGAAGAAGGGACATATGAGGAGGTAGGGAAGGATGCAATCTTTATATTGCTATTGTTCCTGCAAAATAAAATAGAGATCAAGTGCAAAGGAACTGGAAAGAGAAGCAGTTTCTGTAGGCATTCAGTTAAAATAAAAGATTTGATTATAATGAAATAAATTCAGAAACAAAAGCTTCAACAAAACTGCGTTCGACGATCTAGATGACTTTGTCGATCTCCGTTCGACGAACGACTAGATTTCGTCGATCTCAGTTCGATGAAGAGATGGGATAAGTAGAAAGTTTAATTTTTAGCAGATTGAATCTCCATCTATCATACCTAGCTGATTTATAAAGAAGATATGTTTCTTTTCATCGAAGGGTTTGGTAAAAATATCAGCCCTTTGCAAATCAGTAGAAATGAATTGTAGGCAAATTTTATTTTTATCCACATTATCTCTGATAAAGTGGTGCATAATTTCTATGTGTTTAGTCCTACTATGGAGAACTGGATTTTGTGCTATAGATATTGTACTAGTATTGTCACAAAATATAATTGAATTATTTAGATTGATACCATAGTCTAGGAGCTGATTTTATATCCACAATATCTGTGAGCAGCAACTGCCTGCAGCTATGTATTCAGCTTCAGCTGTTGATGTAGACACAGATGTTTGTTTCTTACAAAACCAAGACACAAGCCTATCACCAAGAAACTGACAAGTTCCTGATGTGCTTTTCCTGTCTACTCTGCATCCAGCATAATCAGAATCTGAGAATCCAGTTAATTCAAATTCTGAAGTTGTTGGATACCAGAGTTCTAGATTTGGACAACCCTTTATATATCTCAAAATTCTTTTTAATAAAATAAGATGAGATTCTTTGGGGTTAACTTGGAACCTAGCACAAATATAGGTAGCAAACATTATATCAGGCCTACTAGCTGTTAAGTAAAGTAATGAGCCAACAATTGCTTTATATACTGTGAAAATTTTCCGAAGATCTAGGAGTGAGCAGGAATCGTACAACTTAAAGTTACAGCCAACAACCAGAAGCACATGAAGCAAAGCAATCTTTATTGATAATAGCAGAAATCTTCATTACAGAGCGAGGTATACATGGCGAGACATGATTTCGCCAGTACACAAAACCAAAAGGAAAAATACAAGCTGAAGAAAGATAACTGTCGGTCTGAACTCTAAGACCGCCTGACCGCGCGACCTGGGTGTTTGCGCGACTAGAAAAGGAGACCGCCCAAACAGCCAGCTGGCGACTTGATCAACACCAACCGAAAACTCTGCGACCTTCCGAACTCCACTGAGTCTCCCGAACTCCAGCAACCCATACTGCAAGCCGCAAGACCGCCCGAACACCTTAGAAGAAGAGGTGACCGCTGCTGTCTGCACTATCCGCAGAAGCTGCACAAGACAAGTTCAATCAGCAAACCGGCCGGTCACAAAAACGAGACCGCAAGAACTAGGCGTGAGTTTAGCTTACACTTGGTGTGATAATTTTGCTGCTACAGTGACTCCTATTTATAGGCGTGGGATCAGATCTAGTTACCACCCTATGAGATAGAGTTACCGCCCTGACCGCGTGACCAAGACCGGTCAACCCGCGCGGTCAGCAAAAGATCGCTCTGCACTTAGTGAGCTCGCCGACTTCAATCCGACCAGGAGATCGCCACTCCTCCAAGAAGCCGCGCGATCATGACAACCCGCAAGGTCATGATGCTCACCACCAGTGTTCGCCTATACGAGAACTCCTTCAGAGACCGCGAACACAGCCAAGTCGACTAGGGCAACAACCCGCCAAGTCGACCAACACCAGTGTCCGCATATACTAGTAGATCGCCAAGATACCGGCTTATACGAACACAAAAAGAGACCGCGCGACTAAGAGAACCTTTGTCGGCACACACCACCAAGAACCCGAACAGTCACCAGACCGGACTGCCCGATACCAGAACAACAACCCTGTGTGGTCACAACTTAACCCGCACAGTACAGAACACCAGCTTGCCACGCGGTCACACAAACCAGACCGCGCAACCTCACCTCAGCAGCCTTGGACAAAGAACGATGGTCATGACGAATAGACTGCGGCTAGACCGAATAGGTCAGACTGCAGAGGAGACCGCGAGATCGCGCGGTTAGACTAGACCGCGTGAACACCACCCAGACCGCCAACTTCCACTTCAACATTTTCAACACTCCCCCTTGAAGTGGGAAGTTGAAAACAGCCCAAGTAAACTCCTCAGTCGAGTGAACGACCCCTTCGCCAGCGCCTTTGTGAATATGTCAGCAATGTTGTCCAAACTCCAAACATGCTCGACCGAAAGAGACCCCTCCAGCACCTTCTCACGAATGAAATGATGCTCGATCTCGATATGTTTGGTCCTCGCGTGACACACTGGATTAGTAACCAGTTTGAGTGCACTTTCATTGTCTCCGCGGAGCATAGTCGGACCCCGAAACTCCTTATGGATGTCTCCCACCAACCTCCTAAGCCAGATGGCTTCTTGAGCTGCCAAGGCCGAAGCCTTGTATTCCGCTTCCGTGGTGGAGACAGATACGGAATCCTGCTTCTTGCTGCACCATGATATAGCCATAGGGCCCGCCATGAAGACGAATCCAGACGTCGACTTCCGATCATCCGAATCTCCCCCGTAATCAGCATCCATATACCCATGCACCTTGAAGCCCGCATCCCTCCTGTATAGGAGACCCATGTCCGAAGTCGCCTTGACATACTTCAAAATATTCTTGGCCGCTAGTAGATGAGGCACCCGTAGTTCCGCCATATAATGACTTGCCCTGCCAACTGCATATGCAATATCCGGCCTAGTGATCGTCAGATAAATCAAGCTCCCAACCAGAGCTCGGAACACAATCAGATCTTCCAGAATCCTCCCCTCATCCTTCCGAAGTTTCATGGCCTTCTCCAGAGGTGTAGAAATGCATTTCCATTCCTTCATGCCGAATCGCTCCACGATTCGCTCTGCATATCCAGCCTGGGATACCAGCACTCCACTTTCCTTCCTCTGCACTTCGAGTCCAAGGAAATGGTGGAGTTCACCCAAGTCCTTTATCTCAAACCTGATAGATAGCCCAGCCCGAAGCTTTGCTACCTCCTCCTTCGAATTCCCCGTACGATCATATCGTCGACGTAAAGCAGTACGATGACTTGAAGCTCCCCGTTCTTCTTGACAAACAAGCTTGAATCAGAGTCTGAAGCACCGAATCCACAGAATATGAGATATTCTGCGATCTTCCCGTACCATGCCCTCGACGCTTGCTTCAACCCATACATGGCCTTCTTCAGCTTACAGACATAGTCTGGAAAATCTTCAGATACGAAGCCTGGCGGCTGGATTATGAAGATATCCTTGTCAATCTCGCCGTACAAGAAAGCATTCTTTACGTCGAGTTGCCAAATCTCCCACCCATAGAATGCCGCCAAGGCAATAACGAACCGAATTGAAGTCATCTTCGCCACCGGACTAAACGTCTCTTCATAATCTTCACCGTATTGCTGCGAGAATCCACTAGCCACAAGGCGAGCCTTGTATCGCTCGATACTGTCGTCTGCCTTCTTCTTGAGCTTATAAACCCATTTGCATGTCACACGGGTGATAACCTTGGGCCTGGGTACCAGAGACCAGGTCTCATTCTTCTCAAGAGCTGCCATCTCTTCTTCCATAGCCAAATCCCACTGTTTCACGCCTTTGGCCTTCTCAAAGCTCACTGGTTCCCGCTCATCCAGGGGACCAGCGAAGAAACATGAGACAAAGTTCACCATGTTTCCTCCTGTATAGCGATCAGGAGCAATGATCGTTCGCTTTGATCTCCTCAACACCTTCTCCTGACTCGCATTATCTTCAGCTGCTTCTTCCCTAGCTCACCTTCCAGACGTACTAGGACCATCGCTCCCCCTGCTTCCTAATCCAGAAGCCTCTGTCTCAGAACTAGAAATGGATGGACCACCTAGTGACAAAGGCAGCTCCACCTGAAGATTTTCCACAGCTCTCTCTGGCTCCTCCACCCTGCTTTCTGGTAACTCAACACCAGAACTTCCCTTGTAATATGTTACCTCGTCAAACACGTTGTCACGAGATACAACAAATCTCTGCGTCTCGGGGTCCATGCACTTCCAGCCCTTCTTCCAATCACCATATCCCACGAAGACTAGCTTCCTAGCTTTAGCATCCAGCTTCGTCTGAAGCGCATCTGGAACGTGCACATAGCAGGTGGAACCAAACACCCGAAGGTGTGCCACTCTTGGCTTTTCCTTGAACATCATCTCATGCGGAGTCAACATGTTGATGGGACTGAGAGGCATCTTGTTGATGACGTAGGCGGCACAAGACATTCCCTCTGCCCAGAAGGACCTTGGGATACTCTTGGCATGCAGCCAACACTTGCAGGTCTCCGTCAGATGATGGATCTTTTGCTCTGCAACTCCGTTTTGTTGTGGAGTATGCGCACAAGTAAGCTCCCTCCGGATGCCCGCCTTCCTGTAAAAACTAGAGAACTCACCAGAGGTGAACTCCCCCCCCCCCATCATCAGTTCTAAGCTTCTTTAATCGCAAGACTAGCCGACCCTCCACTAGCTCCTTGAACTCCACAAACTTGGCAAACGCCTCCGCCTTCTCCTTCAGGAAAAAAATCCAGACATATCTGGTGTAATCGTCGATCAACACCATCATATACCTGCTGCCTCCGAGGCTTGGGGTAGCGGTCGGTCCCATCAAGTCACTTTGGATACACTCCAACGACACACTACTCCTTGTCTGCGACTTATCAAACGGTAGTCGATGAGACATGCCGAACTGACATCCCGCGCAAACATGACCGTCATCGTAAAAAGATAGACTAGGCAGGCCCTTGACTAGACCTTTTATCGCCATAGCCTTCAGCTTATCCATCCCTACATGCCCCAACCTCTCGTGTCATATAAGGACACTATCATTTGTCCTCATCTTGTCAACATAAGAAGTTGTCGATAAGACAAACAAGTCTTTTGCCCTTCTCCCGACATGAACGATATCGGCCTTTACCGCCTCAACGTTTCGTAGAAACCTCGCTTCTGTTGGACCGAACATAACATGATACCCAGCGTCAACAACGTTGGTCACGAAGAAGAGGTTTTTCCTCATTCCGGGCACATGATAGACACTCTTCAAAGTTAGTGGCCCCCTATCACTGCCCAAGGAAACAACTCCCACCTTCTCGACAGTATGCACATTATCATCAACAGTTATGATGACATCATTACCTGAGTAAGGCTGCGCCGAAGAAAGCTTCGACTCATCCCCAGTGAGATGATGAACACACACCGAGTCCATGATCCAGTCCTCTTGATAGTTGATAGGAGCCGCAACTCCGACAGAAGCTGAGAAGGCTCCTCCCCATCCTCCATCATTTTGCCTGGCCTCAGCTTCCTCCTTCCCTGCAGCAACATGCCCTGACTGAAGATTCACCCGACAATCCTTCCTAATGTGACCAAGCTTTCTGCATCTAAAGCATTTGGGTCCTTCTCCCTTCTTCTTCCCTTCAGCCTTGGGAGCATAGCCCCTCTCCTGCTGTCCAGAAGTTGAAGGCCCATTACCTCCGGCGGTCTTCTTCCTCTAATCCCATTTCTTCTTCTTCCCTGTGAAGAGAACCTCGCCTTCTCGCCCAAACACTGACACCCCCGCCATCTGCCTTGTTAGGCTCTCCTGCGACGCAAGCAGATTCTCCAGCTCCAGCAGAGACGACTAATTTTCCCAACCCTGCACCGACGTCACAAAGGCCACATACTCCTTCCGCAAGTTGCAGATGATGTGCCTCTTCAGCTTCGCCTCCGAAATTGGCTCATCAGAATCCAGAGCTGAAATATCAGCGCACAGGTTCTTCATCTTCAGGAAGAACATAGAGATAGACAAATCTCCCTGAGCCGACCTAGCAAGCTCATTTTCCAGGAACTGTAGTCTCGCTACATTCTTCTTGTTAAACAGCCCGTCCAGGGCTCTCCAGATCTCGGCAGATTATCCACACCCTAAGATGTGATCGAATAGGTCATGTGATATTGCCCTTTTTAGGGTGAACTCTGCTTTCGCATTAATCCTCCTCCAATTTCTCACCTCATGACCATTATCCCCAACTGGGACAACTTCCTCCGTGTTATCTCCTCCAACAACCTCCCAGAGGTCCTTGCCCAGAAGATAACTCTGCATGCACGACTTCCACTTCTAAAAGTTAGTCGACGTGAGCATCTCAATTCCAAGACCTCTTGCAAGCCCAGCTTCCATGGCTCTACCACTAGTTCCTTCTTCACAAAGGCGATGACAACTTTAAGTTGTTCACTGCTCTATCCACTCCAACCTAGCTTTGATACTATGTGAAAATTTTTCGAAGATCTAGGAGTGAGCAGGAATCGTACAACTTAAAGTTACAGCCAACAACCAGAAGCACATGAAGCAAAGCAATCTTTATTGATAATAGCAGAAATCTTCATTACAGAGCGAGGTATACATGGCGAGGCATGATTTCGGCAGTACACAAAACCAAAAGGAAAAATACAAGCTGAAGAAAGATAATTGTCGGTCTGAACTCTGAGACCGCCTGACTGCGCGGCCTGGGTGTTCGCACGACTAGAAAAGGAGACCGCCCGAACAGCCAGCTGGCGACTTGATCAACACCAACTGAAAACTCTGCGACCTTCCGAACTCCACTGATTCTCCCAAACTCCAGCAACCCACACTACAAGCCGCAAGACCGCCCGAACACCTTAAAAGAAGAGGTGACCGCTGCTGTCTGTACTATCCACAGAAGCCGCACAAGACAAGTTCAATCAGTAAATCGGCCGGTCACAAAAACGAGACCGCAAGAACTAGGCGCGAGTTTAGCTTACACTTGGTGCGATAATTTTGCTGCTACAGTGACTCCTATTTATGGGCGTGGGATCAGATCCAGTCACCACCCTATGAGATAGAGTCACCGCCGTGACCGCGTGACCAAGACCGGTCAACCCACGCGGTCAGCAGAAGATCGCTCTGCACTTAGTGAGCTCACCGACTTCAATCCGACCAGGAGATCGCCACTCCTCCAAGAAGTCGTGCGATCATGACAGCCCGCAAGGTCATGATGCTCACCACCAATGTTCGCCTATACGAGACCTCCTTTAGAGACCGCGAACACAGCCAAGTCGACTAGGGCAACAACCCGCCAATTCGACCAAAACCAGTGTCCGCATATACCAGCAGATCGCCAAGAGACCGGCTTATGCGAACACAAAAAGAGACCGCGCGACTAAGAGAACCTTAGTCGACCCACACCACCAAGAACCCAGACAGTCACCAGACCGGACTGCCCGATACCAAAACAACAACCCTGTGCGGTCACAACTTAACCCGCACAGTACAGAACACCAGCTTGCCATGCGGTCACACAAACCAGACTGCGTGGCCTCACCTCAGCAGCCTTGGACAAAAAACGACAGTCAGGCTGAATAGACTGTGGCTAGACCGAATAGGTCAGACCGCAGAGGAGACCACGAGATCGCGCGGTTAGACTAGACCGCGCGAACACCCCCAAGACCGCCAACTTCCACTTCAACATTTTCAATATATACTTTCTGATCAACAGGTTTCCCTGATTCATCATTATCAACAACAGCATTTGAGGGCATGAGTGTTTTTATGGTGGAAGAATCAGACATAACAAACCTTTTCACTAATTCCTTAGCATACTTGGATTGAGATATGAATATGCCATTTGAAGTTTGCTTCACTTGAAGACCAAGGAAGTATAATAACTCACCCATACTACTCATTTCAAATTTAGATTGCATCAGGTTAGAAAACCTTTTGCATAAATTTGAATCAGTATAGCCAAATATGATATCATCTACATACATTTGAACTAGTAAAGTTTGATTTTTATGTATCCTGAAAAATAAGGTTTTATCAACTATGCCTCTACAGAAATTGTTCTCCAAAAGAAAATTAGCTAAGGTCTCATACCATGCTCTGGGAGCTTGTTTGAGACCATAGAGAGCTTTATTAAGCTTAAATACATAAGAGGAGTGTGTTGGAGAGATGAAACCTGGTGGTTATTCCACATAGACTTCTTCTTTGATGTCTCCATTCAAGAATGCACTCTTCACATCCATCTGGAATACTTTGAATTTCTTGAATGTAGCAAAGGCCAGAAAAATCCTGATAGCTTCAAGTCTTGCAACAGGAGCAAAGGTCTGATCATAGTCAATTCCTTCTTCCTGTGAATATCCTTGGGCTACCAATCTTGCTTTGTTTATGTTGCCTTGATCATCTAGCTTGTTCCTGAAGACCCACTTGGTGCCAATGACTGGATGGCCTTTTGGTCTTGGAACCAAATCCCATACCTTGTTCCTTTCAAATTGATTGAGCTCCTCTTGCATTGCAAGAATCCAATTTGGATCTTGTTCTACATCTTTTATGGATTGAGGTTCAATCTGGGATAGGAAACATGTGTGCATCTGATTTTGGTGTAGTTGATGCCTTGTTTGAACACCTACTGAAATATCTCCAATGATTTGAGATATTGAATGATCTCTAACTGTGATGTGATCAACAGTTGGAGTTGGTTCAACAATGGTATCCACTTGGGGAATTTGTTCAGCTGTCACTTGATTTATATTGTCAGCAAGATCTGGATTATCCTCTTCTTCACTGTCTTCAATATTTTGAGTTGATGGAAGCAGAGAATCTTCTTTCTGTAGATCTAATCCATTAAGCTCTTCACATAGAGCTGGTACCTGCAAAGTATGTTTGGTAGAGGTGGTGTTCCTCTCCTCAAATAACATGTTAGTCTAATCAAAAGATACATGCATGGACTCTTCTATCTTAAGAGTAGATTTGTTGTAAACTCTGTATGCTTTACTAGAAAGAGAATATCCAAGGAATATGCCTTCAGCAGCTTTTGCTTCAAACTTCCTTAGATACTTCTTGTCATTATTATGCACATAGCATTTACAGCCAAATATCTTAAAATAGTTAACCTTAGGCTTTTTATTCTTGAGTAATTCATAGAGAGTTTTGCCCTTAAGTTTATGTATTAGGCTTCTGTTCAACACATAATTTGTTGTGTTCACTACCTCTGCCCAAAAAGAGAGTGGCAAGTGAGCATCAACAAGCAATGTAGTTGCTGATTCAATAAGTGTTCTATTTTTCCTTTCAGCTACCCCATTTTGTTGAAGAGTTCTAGGAGCAAAGAAACATTGCCTGATCCCTTCTTTTCCACAGAATTCTCTCATCAGAAGAGATTCAAACTCAGTGCCATGATCACTTCTAATCAATGCAACTAGAGTAGAGTACTCAATCTTGATGGACCTGAGAAAGTCTGTCAGAACAGTGAAGGTGTCAGACTTGTTCCTAAGAAAGAACACCCAAGTGAATCTTGAGAAGTCATCTACAATAACTAGAGAGTAATGCTTCCCTCCTAGACTTTGTATTGCAGTAGGTCCAAAAAGGTCCAAGTGCAGTAAGTACAAAATCCTAGGTGAATCACTCTTGGATAAAGATTTAAAACTACTTCTAGTTTGCTTACCTAATTGACAAGCCCTGCAGAGTCCTTCCTTCTTGTATGAACCAGAAGGTAGTCCTCTAACAAGATTGTCCTTAGAAAGCTTAGATATAGTTCTAAGGTTAATGTGTCCTAGCCTTTTATGCCACAATTCATTTGTTTTACTTATAGAATTAAATAAGCAAATATCAGAATTGGCAGAGTCAAAATTGACTAAATAAATATTTCCATGTCTAATACCAGATAACACATTTATGTTTTTATTATTGGTAATAAGACATAAGGAATGGTTAAAGGTTACCTGATAACCTTCATCACATAACTGGCTTATGTTGATGAGGTTGTGCTTCAGACCCTTGACATAAGCTACCTCTTTGAAGGTGACTGCTCCAACTTTGATCTGTCCATAGCCTTTGGTTTGTCCACAGTTGGAGTCTCCAAAGATCACCTTGGGTCCAAGATTTGCCTTGTAGTTCCTCGGGTTGGCCTTGTTTCCTGTCATGTGCTTTGAACACCCACTATACAAATACCATTGTTCATTTAATTTTGGATAACCCTGTACCTGCACAACAGAAAAAATAAACTAGTTGTTTTGACCCAGACTACCTTGGGTCCTTTTGTTTTTCCACAAAATTCTAAAATGAAAGACATTTGAGGTTGATCCTTATAACCTTGTGGATGATATCTCCTTGGCGGAATTATCCATTCAGTGAAAGGATTGAAAGTATGTGAAGAATAAAAATTCTTTAGTTTTTCTGTATAGTTTGCGTTCGACGAACTGGGCTGAGTTCGTCGATCGTCGTTCGACGAAGTGAAGTGCTTTCGTCGAGCGTCGTTCGAATAATAACTATACTGAAATTCTGGCTTCAGAGTTCACCGATCTCCGTTCGACGAAGTGAATTCATTTCGTCGAGCTCCGTTCGACGAATTCTGCTGAATTTCTTTATTCTTAACAGCCTTGCTTGAATTGTTTTTATTTACTTCTACAGTCTCTTTGCTCTTGGCAGAGATGAACTTTATTGGTGTAGAAAGTATCTTCTTCTTAATCAGAGGTGGCTCACTTGATGATGCACCTAAGCCCAGTTTACCACTTATTCTGGCATTCACTGTGCTTGTGATGTCCATCAGTTTGATACTTCTCTCATTTAGGGATTCTTCAAATTTCTTAGCCTCAGATAGTTTGTTCTCAATGAGAATAATATCTTCTCTGGAGGCAGACAAATCTTTCTTAAGATTAGCATTTTCTTCAATGAGTTGGTTCATTTCAGCCAACTTATTTCTGAGAGAGATTATTTCCTTCTCAGATTTGATTAAGTCTAAGCAAAGAACTTTGAATTCATCTTTGAATTCAATTGAATTAAAATCAAAGTTTGAGATTACATGATCACTGTCAGCTTCTGATTCTTCTTCATCTGAGTTGTTTGCTGAGGCATTGATAGCCATCATGCAGAAATTTCTTTCTTCTTCATTATCTTCATCATCGAAAGAGCTGGATGAAGATGCAAGTTCTGACTCACTGCTTGAGTCATAGACAGCCATCAAGCATTGATCCTTCTCATTTGCATTTTCTTCATCATCAGATGAGCTGGATGATGATTCTGATTCTGTTTCACTCCAAGTTTCAGCTACAAATCCTCTTCCCTTATGCTTGTGTTTGTGGGAGGAAGACTTGCTGGAGTGTCTCTTTTCTTCTTTGTCTTTTCTCTTTTCCTTCTTTTGATTCTCTGGACACTCAGGCAGAATGTGTCCAGGTTTCCTGCAGCCAAAACAAATTATTTCTTTAGGATTAGATTTGTCATACCTTGGCTTTTCTCTTGATCTAGAATCCTTCTTTCTAAAATCCTTTCTAGCCATCTTGTAGAACCTTTTGGCTAGAAGGCTCATGAACTCCACTTCTCCTGGAGATTTTTCTTCTTCTTCAGTAGCTTGGAAATCTATACTTCTCTCCTTCTTGGATGCTGGAGATGAAGTGGATTGTTCAGCTTCTCTGGATTTGATAAGTTGCTCATAGGATTTGAGTTTGCCTAACAAGGTCTCAGTAGAGATCTCATTAAGGCTTCTGGCTTCCTTGATTGGCCAGATCCTAGAGTCCCATGTGTTGGGGAAGCACATTAGGATCTTATCATTGACCTCAGTGATGGAGATCACTTTGTCCAAGGTCTTCAGCTCATTGATTATGAGGCTGAGCCTGTTATACATATCAGCTACTGCCTCAGATTCTCCTTTCTTGAAATTTTCATACTGGGAGATTATGTGAGATCTTCTATCCTTTCTTTCATCTGCTGATCCTTCAACCATATTGTTGAGTGACATCCATATTTCTCTTGCTGAAGTGCATTCCACAACTTTTTGGAAAATGTCATCAGACATTGTTTGTGCCAAAATGTTCATTGCCTTGACATCTGCACTTCTCTGCTTCTTCTGAGTATCTGTCCACTCAGGTGGTGGAACAGCATTGTTTGTTGTTGTGGGTTCGGCACTTGTTATTGCTGTAGGTGTTGGAGGTCCTGTCAAAATAACATTAAAAATGTCCTCATCAATAGAATTCATGTACAATCTGATCCTTGCCTTCCATAGTGCAAACTTACTTAGATTGCACATAGGAGGTCTTGTGCTTGAATATTCTTTGTTTTGTGCCATGAGTTTTTAAGAAAAGAAAACTCTAAAATAAATTTAAGATCTAATTGATCTTTTTGATTCAGGTGTTAGCCTGTAAACAATCAACCAACCTCTGATACCAATTGAAAGTGAGGTTAGATCTTAGATTTACTCTAGAGGGAGGTGAATAGAGTATTAAAAGTTTTTACTTAATTTTATAGCGGAATTAAAATAGTGATACATATATGTGTATTGAGTGAGTTATAAAAACAAACACAAAGAGAGCACACAGCACAATGCAGAAAAATAAACACAAACACAAAGGACACAAGGATTTTATAGTAGTTCCCCAATAAACCTAGGTACGTCTACTCTTCTACCACCCTTGGTAGGATTCCACTAGGTTTTTGATCAGGTGCCCTATCACCAATGGGGTTTTGATCAGGTGCCCAAAACACCAAGGAGCTTTTGATCAGGTGCTCTAACCAAACTATAGGTTTTTGATCAGGTGCCATGCCACCAAGGGGTTAACTTTTGAAGGGTGTTATAACCCTGTACAAGAGGGGATAAAGAGGGTTTAGATATTCTTCTCTGTCAATAATCTGAGAGAAGACTCTAGTGGAATGTGTTGTAAAGCTCCCCCTGTCTGATTGAAATTTGTTGACAGTTGAGGATGGAGCTTTCACTTGAATGAGATATCTTCATGTATCTTCCTGATAGCTGATGAATCTGAGAGACCAAGATTTCTCAGATTATTTGTTGCTCTTGAAAATCTGATCTAGAAACTTGCAGCAGAAATCTGAGAGATGATTTGTATTGTTGTTCTCAGAGAATAAGATGGTGCTGCTTGAAGAAGATGAAGATGATCTGTTAGCCTTTTCTTTCTTCTTCCTGTATATTTTTCTCGACTGTATTCCTCTTCCTCTTTCTTTTTCCTGTACAGTTATTCTGTGATATGTTCTATAATGCTGTCGTGAAAAAAACTGTAAATCTTCTTCCTTGTTTTTTTTTGAAAACCCTGACAGATTTTAAATTCAAATCCTCTGTATAAGGAATATAATATTCTGAATTGAATGTTTCCTTGGAACTGCAAACTGAGACTTAAATTCCTTTTCCTTTTTAATTAATGATATCCTTTTCCGCCAAATGGCTATTTTCTCGGGAAGAGAATGGAAATGACTAATATAAAAAGGAAAGATAATATCCTTGACTTATCTGCAATAAATATAGTCGTTGCCGAAAGAAGATCTGAGTTCAGAGAATAATATAACTGATCTTCTGAAATAAATCTGCTGTAGAGAATTTTTTGTCGATCTGAATAAACAAGTTCGTCGAACAGAATTGGATTCATCGATCTCAGAGATGAATTCGTCGACCTGAAGATATTCATCGAACGCAGACTGAGTTCGTCTAACGGACGCTGAAGTTCGTCGAACTGAGAGAACTTATCTGCTGGCCTGGCTGGAAAACTAAGTTCGTCGAGCTTAGAAAATACTTTCATCGATCTGAATCAATTCGTCGACCGCTGAGACTTGGTCGAACGCTGAGACTTGGTCAACCGCTGAGACTTGGTCAACCGCTGAGACGAGGTTCATCAACCGCTGAGATGAGGTTCAACAACCGCTGAGACGAGCTTCAACAACCGCTGAGACGAGCTTTCATCGACCGCTGAGAGCATTTCGTCGAACGCAGAGAGGAGTTCGTCGAACACAGAATGAGGTCGTCGAACGCAGAACCTTGGCAAGTTCATTGAACGCAGGAGCATGCAGTTCGTCGAACACAGGATGGAGTTCGTCGAACGCAGTATGGAGTTCGTCGAGCGCAGAAACTGATTCTTTTCCTTAGTTCTAACAACCTAAAACTTTGACCATTAAGACTATACATTGGGGTCAACTTAGTCCTAATAAACAGATAGTGATCCTAGCCCAAATCAGTAATAGGGTTGTTCCAACACGTTTACTAACCCGAGGCTTGACGAGCAGAACACAGAAAAGAGGATGTCGCTAGCAGCGGCGGACACTAGATTACCGCAACGGCGAATGCCTCTCTTGTTGCGGGCTATGTAATTTCACAAAGAGTATTACAAACTATTACAAGAGAATCTGCTGGAAAAAGAAGGCAATCAAATGGCGGGAACTTGTAACCACACCTATAACAGGGTAGAATCTGGCCAAAGTTCCTGCCTTCCTCCAAGCACCACTGGCCCTCTATTTATACTTGAGGGTAGGATGCGCGGCGGTGGGGCCATTTAATGCTGCATTAAATGCTTCTCCGCCTGAGGAAACTGATGTGTCAGTTGCGGAAGAGAGAGAAAAGGGCATGCGGGCATGACATGCCGTAACTGCGCACACTTGCTTGCTAAAAAGGTCCAGACAGGCTTTGGAGGGTGCCCACTGAGATTCCTTTGTGAAGGCTGACACTGCTGGCTTAAGGGCGCTGGCAATCTGGCGGGCCACCGCGCGCGCCCTCGCTGAGGAGAACAAGATCTTCCTGAAAAGAGTTCGCGTACCTCCCAGGGTGTCCGCCCAGGCCTTCTACTGAGAAGAAAATATGCTCATCTAGGATGTGATCGTGGGCACTTCGAGCTGCCCTCTAGTGACTTTTGAAACTGGTAGAGAGGGAACTAGACGCGGTCGCAGTATTTGGGATAACGAATCCCCTTTGAGTTCGTGCGAGCTCCAAAAAAGTACACAGGTAACCGCAAATACTACAACTCGGTTTTCGCACCGCTGAGAGCTATAAATAGGTCGGGGCGGGCCTTTCTGAACATATCGCTGGAGAGAACCTTGAAAACTATGACCTCCGCCCATCGAATAATGAACAACCAACTCCTTGCGTTGTGGGTCCAGAAGGTGGCGCCAGAAAAGGGACCCTCCAGCATGGAGAAACAACACAAGCCTGCCAAGAAAATGGGAGGCACCACTGGGCAACCACTCGAAATAAAATCTCCCACCAAACCTTCCGCTACTACCAAGCCAGTTGAGCGGGCTCCCTCTGAGAAGAAAGTGACTTCGGAGTCCATGACTCATGTCGAGATGGACGAACACCTGAAGGGCTTCACCGGCCTTAGCGCGCTCTCCATGAACCAAGGGGCACCCAATAACATCCTCCCAAACTCAGAGGTCACGTACCCCCTGCAGGTGGGCCCTCTCTAAAAGAAGAAGTCAAAGATGGACCGAGATGGCAAAGTACGTGACCTCCGAGCGTGGCTGCTCTACCCAGCACATCCTTGCGCGCTAGAAGAAGAAGTCGAAGGTGGGCCCTCTGCAGACTGGCACCTCTATGGAGGAGCTGGCGAAGGATGTAGAGCAGCATGCGCAAGACCTGGAGCGCAAGGATGTGTCGGGTACACCAGCCATGCTTGCGGCTGTGTCAGGGCCAAAAGCTGCACAAATTGGAGATTCAAATCCGTTCCTGGAGCACACCGTCGACAAATCCGAAGAGCAGCAACCGCAGATTTTGACTGATTCTTCAAATAAAAAGGCGAGCAAGGAGCCCGGTAATGAAGCGGGTGATGGCCATCAACCGGTCGATGTCGCAGACTCGCCGGCCATCGATGAAGAACACTAGTCTGAGCCAGACAACAAAAGCAGAATGGATGTTGAAAGTCCAGGGGTGTCTTCACCTAGAAGGGGTGAATAGGGATGTCGACTACTTTAAAAGTTTGCGGAATAATAAAAACAAAAGCCACAATCACATAGCAAGCACAACACAAACACATGCTATTTATAGTGATTCTCCAAGAAAATGTGTCACTGGGTACTCCATTGTCCCCCTTCACCTATCTAGGAGTGTGCTAGACTCCGCAATCTCTGCCAAAACTCAGATATGTAGATCCTACAACTCAGAGACAACGTCTTATACGCTCAGGTCCCGCAAGACCCTACAACTCAGAAACTTTGTCCGACTTTCTACCTCAGAGTCAAAGTCTCCTACCTCATATCCCACAAGATCCTACAAATCAGAAGCACTCCTAGCTTCCTACCTCTGAGACAACATCTAATATGCTCAGACTAGATAGAGCCCTACAACTCAGATTCCACACGGGAATCCTACAACTCAGATCGCAGAGAGATCTTACAGTTTAATAAGTTTTGTTACAAATATAGACACAAAATGAATATGCTTGAAAACTTTGGAGTCTTCTTGAAGACTTGATGAAGATTGACTTCGTAAAAAATCTTCTTGCATATGTTGAAGATGAAGCAGTGAGATTCCTTCTGCACAGATGAAAATTCTTCTTTTGGCTGAACGATCCTAGATCTAAATCAGCAACTGTGATCGACCTTTCTTCTTGGAGACGATTAAAGATTTGCGTTGAACTTGTCTTCTCCTTCCTTAAGCTTTCCAATGGAATAGAGCTTTGAGCGGCGGAAAAGCTTTTCTTTTTTATTTGTCGATTAGGGTTTGCATCAACATTGCATTCCCTTTTATAATACACTAATGTCTAACGATCGATTCTAGTACTGACATTATGTCAGAGATCTCTTTTCTTATATCAATCTGCGGCGACAAAATATGACGGGACTCCGAAATCACGCTTTAATTTGAATTCACGCCTTTCAGCCAATCGACTAGATGTCTAGTCGATTTTATTTCTTCTGGACTATTCTGCACTGTAAAGATTTACTTCAGTTCTTCTGCACGATTCATCTAGATGCCTTGATAATCTGTAAGATGATTTGTCATAGAGTGCTATTCTGGTCGAATCGCCTTGGTGACTGATAGTGTACAAGATGATATTTCAAGCTTTTTTCTTCTAGACAATTTGTGTGCACGAATCGTTTTGATATCTCTTCTTGAAGACGATATTTCAATCCTTCTGCCTTCTAGCCGATTCTTCTTCATAAATCTACTTGATCTTTCTTCAAGAAGATAATTCTTTCCTTCTGCCTTCCAACCGATTCTTCTACACGATTTAACTTGATATATGTCTTCATAGTCTTTATGATGATATTTAAGCTCTTCTAAATGAATTGTCTTGTTATTCATGAAATGTCGTCTTGGTTCCACGATGACATTTCGAGTGTCCAAGTCGATAATTGACTTAGTAATTTTCTTCATTCATATAACTCCTTCAGACTATATGTAGCCCATTTCCAAGACGATATATTATTTCTTCAATCTTCTAGTCGAATCTTCAACGCGATTTGTCTTGATATATCTTCATTCTTCTTTAAGATGATATTTGAGTTCTTGTAAATGAATCGACTTAATATTCATGAAATGTCGTCTTGGTTCCTCAGCGATATTTTGAGTGACCAAGATGATAATTTAGAGTCTTCAAGACGATATCGATATCTTCACTCGACGATATTGAAGCTTACTAAGACGATATTTTCCTTAGTCAATTTCTGATCTTCTCCAATCTTGCCATTTACTTCAGCTCACTTGATAGACTTATATACTTAATAATTTAGAGTTAGTATCAAGTCTAATATAGTTTAGATCATAGGTCGACATGGTGTTTTGCACAGTAAGGGATTACATTGGCAAAATTATGTTTGATGACACTAAGTCTAGCCCTATGTTAGACTTGCACTGTCAAGTACCTGAAAGCACATGCATCAAATACAGATGTGTTCATCTATATTATGAGGGCTTCTTCAAATCAGGAAAATTGTGGGCACTGTTCCCAACAGATGTCGAGGAGACGAAGGATGAGGAAGGGGAGGAAGAAGAGAAGGAAAAGAAGGAAGATAGAGAAAAAGGGGAAATCCTCGGGGATCCTCCCTTATTGGGCGCTGGGACGGATGCGGCGGTGACATATGTCGGGCTGCCGATCTAACTGCTCTCCAAGGGGAGGAAGAAGAAGAGGAAGAGGAGCAAACCTGGGTATGCTCGTGAAGGGTGTTCCTTCCCTGTCAATCGAATTATTTCAAAAATATTACTAACTCAAGATGTACCTTTGTTCGCAGCGGGCTCTTCTGCGGACGCCGAGGGCGAATCACTGAGCCAACTGTATGAGGAGCTGAAGGCGGTGAAATGAGATTTTTGGGCTACTTGCACGTGAATAGAGAAGCTAGAGAAAGAGATGGAGACTCTGAAGGAGGGAGGTGTGCGCACCGCCTGGTATGGTTGTTCGCCCGTGCTACAGATAGAAGTTGCACCGGTCTCGAAGAACCTGACACCTCTGGAGGACCCCCTAAGAAAATACATCAAGAAAGTGAGGGATGACGTCCGTGCGATGCACTGTTGCTTTTTCCAAGGTGATCTCAAAGTAATCAAGTATTTAGTCTTACTGCCAACGCAATATGAGCCTATAGGGTCGCACATAAAAGTGTTGGAGAAATTGGATGAAGGATTGTGTTGGTCCTACTCATATTCGATATGAATGGAGGACCAATCCTGTGACAAATTGGAGTTGCGCCGAGAAAGTATCGATAAGAAAAGAAGTACACGACGAATCGTCGAGAGGGTCTCATCGAATTGTCTTGTACTCCACGAATCGTCGAATTATTTCGACGATATTTATGTGTTAATTTGTCTAGTCGAATTCGTCGAATCGTCTCGACGAATTTGATGTACTCGACAAATCATCGAGATCATCTCGACGGAACACGCATTGATTCGTCACGTCGAACCGTCGATACGTCGAGATCATCTCGACGAAGCGCGTTGTATTCGATGATACATCGAGAGTGTCTTGATGGATCGTGATGTATTCGATGAATTAGATGGAATCGACGAATCGTCAAATTGTTTCGATGAATTTGGTCTACTAGACGAATTTCTGTGTTAACTCCAATAAAGTCTTAGGTCTGCGGATAATTTGTTTTATGCCTTGAGTATACAACATGAAGCGATTAGGTTTTCTGTAGACCTTATTCATTTACGAGACTAAGAGAGCCAAAACATTAGGGTTCTATATAGGCCTCGACGGTTCCAGCCGTATTCCACGATATCGCCGCCGCCTCTCCCTGTCGTCGGACCTAGCAGTTTGTGGGAGACCAAGAGGGCATCCTTTCTCCATCCCAGATCTTGTTGGACAAGGGTCGTGGGGTTCTACTTCACTGTGTGGACTCCTATAGAGGTGCCGATCCATTTCAGTACTTAGATCTCAGAGCTTATCTTCGGGATTTCTTCTTGGAGCATCTCGGTTGTGTGTTGACTCCACCCCCTTCAGGTATTTATTGCAATGTGTTGCTTTCCCTTTTTATTTCTTGATTCATGAAATCGCAAGATCCGAAACTCTTTTGAGTTGTTCTTGTTCTTTCTTTCCGCTGTGCATATTTGATTTGATGTTATAGAAAACCCAACAGTGATATCAGAGATAGGTTGCAGTCCAGTGCGTGTAAATCGGAAATTTAGAAGTGTTCTAAATGTCTGGATTTCTTCCTGGAGCATCTTTTACATGTATTATGTGAGGTTTCTGATGAAGTGTTCTAAATCAGAACCCCGCCAGGAACACATGTGATTGCGTTGCGATTTTCATGTTTCAGAAATCGTTTCTCCTTTGCAGTAACCGTCCCTTGGAATGATTTGTGAAACCAAATGTCTTAGATTTTGAATCTGACATTGAGAGATGAGCTTGTCTATTGTATAAGTGGAGTTGTTTTTCTAGTGTCCAATGCATGTAAATCTGGTCCAACTTATCTAGGTGACCTCAAAGGTTGAGTACCTAGAAGCATAGGGTTGACATGCACCATATAATGGATGTGAATAATGAGTTATTCACCAACCATACAGGAATTACTTAATGATGCAATTGGAAAAAGTTGCCTACCTAAATAGCCACATTGTGGGTGATCAGCCAAAGCTGACTTATGGTGGCGGTGAAATACAGATCTTATCCACTAAGAGAGAAGCTCACATAAACTCTCCGAATTGATATTAAGGGTTATCAATTTGAATAAAATAGTGGGAATATTTAATAAAAGTCCTTATTAAATAAAATATATTTTGAAATATAATACCAAGATTTATTTTGCATGATTCTTGTAGAACATCCATGGCAAGTGGATCTCACTCCACCTTGTCCTTGAGAGCTATCCTTGAGAAGGAGAAGCTCAACGGGACTAACTTCCTAGACTGGTACAGAAACCTAAGAATTTTTCTTAGGCAAGAGCACAAGCTCCATATCTTAGAAGAGGATCCCCCCGAAGTGTCGACCGGAAATTCATCCCGAGCCGACAAAGATGCTTATAAGAAGTATCAAGATGAATCCCTAGACGTCGAACGCCTCATGCTAGCTACCATGAACTCTGAGCTTCAGAAGCAACATGAGTCCATGTGTGGCTTTGAAATTATCGAGCACCTGAAGAAGATGTTCCAAGGGCAGGATCGATAAGAAAGGTTCGACATCTCTAAGGCTTTATTCAGTATAAAATGGGAGCTAGAGACCCAGTGGGAACTCATGTACTCAAGATGATTGGGTACATCTAGAACCTTCAGAGATTGGGGTTTCCTTTAAGCCAAGAGTTGGCTACTGATCTGATCCTGCAATTATTGCCAGACATTTACGAGCAGTTCATCTTGAACAACAACATGAATGAGATAGACAAGACACTGACCGAGCTCCTAGGCATATGAAGAACTATCGAGAACAATATGAAGAAGACCAAGTCTGCGAGTCCCATATTGATGGTGCATAAAAGCAAGGGCAAGGCCAAGGGATTCAGGAAGACTAAGGTGGGACCTAAGTCTTGCCTTGATCCCAAATCTTCTACACTGAAAAAGAAGAGATTAGCTAAAGAAGGAAATATCCACCACTGCGTTAAGGCAGGGCATTAGAGGAGGAACTATCCCATCTACATAGAGGATCCAAAGAAGAAGGGAAGTGTGACTTCCACTTCATGTATATTTGTTATAGAAATAAACATGTCCTCTCCTTCATCTTGGGTATTGGATACTGGATGTGGTTCTCACATTTGTACGAATGTGCAGGAACTGTCAAGGAGAAGACTGCTGGGTAAAGGAGAGGTGGACCTGTGCGTCGGAAATGGTGCAAAAGTTGTTGTCATTGTCGTAGGAGTGTACCGTCTTTCCTTGCCCACTGGGCTTATTATATAACTTGATAATTGTTATTTTGTTCCTGCTATAACTAGAAAAATCATTTCTATTTCATGTTTGGATATGAATGGTTTTTCTTTTATTATTAAAAATAATTATTGTTCTATTTATAAGAATGATGTTTGTTATGGTGTTGCTCAAATGTTTAATGGTTTGTATGTTTTGAACATAAATCATCTAATTTATAATGTAGAAAATACCAAATGACTAAAAAACTAATGACTCTAACCCCACATATATCTGACATTGTCGTTTGGGCCATATAAATGAGAAACACATATCCAAGCTCCATAAAGATGGACTATTGGACTCATTTGGTTATGAATCATTTGAGAGATGCGAGTCATGTTTATTAGGCAAGATGACGAAAGCCCCTTTCACTAGTTGTATTGAGAGGGATGATGATCTCTTGGGTTTAATACATAGTGATGTATGCGGTCCCTTGAGATCTATGGCTAGAGGTGGGTACTACTACTTCGTTACATTTACTGATGATTTCAGTAGATACGGATATGTATATCTTATGAAGTGTAAATTAGAAACCTTTGAAAAGTTCAAAGAGTTTAAGAATGAAGTAGAGAACCAGCTGGAAAAAGGATTAAAGCACTCTGATCTGATTGAGGTGGCAAATACCTAAGTCATGAGTTTCGTGATCATCTGAGAGAGTGTGGTATTGTATCACAACTCACTCCGCCAAGAACGCCACAACATAATGGTGTTTCTGAGAGGAGGAATCGCACCTTGCTAGACATGGTGAGATCGATGATGAGTCATGCAGATCTGTCTTTTTCTTTTTGGGGATTTGCTCTAGAGACTGCTGCTTTCACTTTAAATCGTGATCCAACGAAAACGGTTCTAAAGACACCATATGAGATATGGACTGGGAAGCGTCCTAGTATGTCTTTTATTAAAATTTGGGGTTGTGAGACATACGTACGACGTCAAATGCCTGACAAGCTGGAACCCAAATCGGATAAATGTTATCTAGTTGGGTATCCTAAGGAGACCAAAGGATACTATTTCTACCAGCCGTCTGTGGGCGAAGTGTTTGTCGCAAGGACTGATATCTTTTTGGAGAAAGAGTTCTTATCCAGAAAGACTGTAAAGGTAGAACTTGAAGAAGTTCAAGAACCACAAACAGAAAACGAATCTGAGTTGGAACCTGAGCAAGGACTACAAGTAGTTGTAGTTGGAGAGTCTGCTCAAGAAACACAATCCCTACGTAGATCTGGTAGACCAAGATTTGAGCCTGAGAGATATGGATTTCTTATGTCTCGAATAGGTAATGTGTTGCTTATGGATCATAATGATGAGCCTACAACTTACCAAAAGGCTATGAATGGACCGGGCTCTGAGAAGTGGCTTGAGACCATTAAATCTGAAATGAACTCCATGTATGCAAACCAAGTTTGGACCTTGGTGGAACCACCTGAAGGGGTACGACCCATAGGCTGCAAGTGGGTCTTCAAGAAAAAGACCGACATGGATGGGAATGTACAGATATTCAAAGGCCTGTTGGTGGCTAAAGGTTTTATGCAAATTCATGGTGTTGACAATGATGAGACCTTTTCCCTTGTTGTTATGGTCAAGTCCATCAGAATTCTACTTGTTATTGCTGCGTATTATGACTACAAGATCTGGAAAATGAATGTCAAAACGGCTTTCCTTAATGGAAACCTCCTTGAGGAAGTGAATATGACACAACCCGAGGGTTTTGTATCTCCAAGTGAAGCCACTAAAATATGCAAGTTGAATCGATCCATTTATGGATTGAAACAAGCTTCTCAAAGTTGGAATTTATATTTTGATGAGAAGATCAAAGAGTTTGGTTTCATCAAGAACGAGGATGAGCCTTGTGTTTACAAGAGGATTAGTGGGAGCATTGTTGTTTTCCTAATATTGTATATGGATGACATACTGCTGATCGGGAATGACATTCCGACCCTGCAAGTTGTTAAGAACAACCTAGGGAACTGCTTTTCCATGAAAGACTTAAGCGAATCGACTTATATACTTGGTATTAAGATCTGTAGAGATAGATCGAAGAAGTTGTTGGGTTTGACCCAAAGTACATACATTGAGAAGGTGTTGAAACGGTTCAGCATGCTTGAGTTCAAGATGGTATTTTTACCCATGTCTCATGGTGTGAGTCTCTCTAAGGACCAAATTCCTTAATCTTTGGAAGATAAGGACCACATGAAGTTGATTCCATATGCTTCGGCAATTGGATCAATCATGTATGCAATGTTATGTACTCGACCTGATGTCTCCTATGCTTTGAGCATAACGAGCAGGTATCAGTCTGATCCCGATGATAATCACTGGACGGCCGTCAAGAACCTCCTAAAGTACTTGAGAAGGACAAATGATGTATTCTTGGTGTTTGGTGGAGAGGAAGAGCTTGTTGTAAAGGGTTACATAGATGCTAGCTTCCAGATTGATAGGGACGACTCAAAGTTTCAATCAGGTTTTGCATTTTACCTTAATGGAGGAGCTGTAATTTGGAAGAGTTCCAAGCAAGTGACAGTTGTCGATTCTACGATAGAAGCCGAGTATATTGTTGCAGCAAATACAGCAAATGAGGCTGTATGGATTAGGAAATTCATCGGCGAGCTTGATGTAATTCCTAGCATTGTTGATCCCATAGTTCTTTACTGTGACAACAATGGTGCCATAACCCAAGCTAAGGAACCTAGATCTCATCAGCGCTCCAAGCACATACTTCGGCTGTTCCATCTTATTCGAGAGATTGTCGATCGAGGAGATGTGAGCATATGCAGAGTACCGACTGAAGAGAATATTGTAGATCCACTAACAAAGGCCCTTGCATAGAGAAAGCATGATTGTCATACTAGATCAATGGGTATTAGATACCTGAATGATCGTCTCTAGTGGGAGTCTTGTGGATTATATCTGTGTCGGTTGTTATTCTTGTGATGAATAGAGTATTTTTATATTTCATTTTACATTAATGGAAAATTCTTTTACTATGTCAACTGTTTCTATTTGATAGATTAATTAGCATAATAAATGCCCTTAGAATGTTTACTTCCATAGGAATTCAAGTGCGTGACTTGAATGTGAGGGCCTATGTTTATAAGAAGCTTCATTCTTAAATGGTCTCTATTCGATGTATCATCTTAGAAACTAAGGGCAATGATTGTACATTAAGACTAGAAGGTGCGTTGACTGATGACCGGTTCTCACAGGTCATGATATTGTGATGTCAAGTCATCACATGCTTGTTAGTGAACAAGTTGTACTGGACAGACCCACCATGAGACTACTTTGTGGATTGTTATATGAATGTGTCACAAGTAGGTCTCATATGGCAATGGTGTTTGTGGTTCTTTGACCTGAAGTCACAGCATTCATCAAGTGAGGAAGAGTGCACTTTGATGCCATCAAAAGTCTTACTTGAAGAAGGTTGATGATAACGGTGGTTATTGGGTATGCTACGATTCATTCGGGTGTTTGTGTGTGGACAGATATGAGATTTGTCCTCCTATATGACATGAGTTACATCCAAGGGACCCTTGATGGAATAAGACTGAGAAATGCATGACCATGCTTGGTTGAGTCAATATGAGATATTGAGCTCACCAATTTCAGACAGCCTATTCTAGATCAGGAAACTAGGTGTAAGACCCCAATTGTCATGTACACGAAAGATAAAAATGATTTGAAGTCAGGGAGCTAGTGCTAGGCGCTAGGGCTAGCGCCTGCGGTAGTGGCCCTAAGCGGTACCGACTCTGATCTAGCGCCAGCGCTAGAGGCTAGCGCCGGCGGTAGCGTGAAAAGCATATATACACAAAATCCGGCATTTTCCTTCATTTTCTCTGAGAGCCTGAAATTCTGAGAGCAGTGGGCTGGGAGCTGGGAAGGAGATCCGTTGGAGTTGAGCCTTTATCGTGCCAGGAGGGAAATTAGTGAAGAAGCATCTGCGTGCGTGTACCATCGCGGATTCCAGCCAATCCCCTCTCAGTCTATGGCACCAAAGAGACCAACTAGGGTAACGGCTCTCTTTCCTAATCCTTGGACATGTACGTCCTTTGCTTTGCATGAATTTAGGAAGACTTCTACTAATTAGTAGATCGGATCTTCCGGTGGGATGAAGTTGTTCCCCCACAAATTGCATATAGAGTCCGGAATGGAAGTACGGGCATAGGCTGCTGTGTGAAGCCCATCTGGACAGGTCGAGCCGGATTGGTGATGTTTATCGCGTGGAGAAGACTCCATGTATATGATGTGGTTCGGGTCTTCTCTACTGTTTTGTACAGCAAAATATCCTGGAGGTGTTTCCCAGGCAATACCCGAAGTTTGGTAGCAGAACTGAGTTTTGTTACTAGCGCCGGGCGCTAGCGTTAGCGCCGGCGGTAGCTCCAGGTGAGCTACTATTGTTGATTTCTGGAGGTGTTTTCCCAGAGGTATCAGAACGGAGTTCTGTTACCATTGCCGAACAGAACTAAGTTCTGTTGCTAGCGCCGGACGCTAGCATTAGCGCCGGCGGTAGCGCCCAGCACAAAGATTGTGTGATTCCATGCTACCTAAAGTCCTGGGGACTGAATACGTAGCAGGAGAAGCTGTGGAATTTGCAAAGCCCAGCTTTAAGTGTCGGGTATTAGGTGAAGCTTACCCGCATCGTGCAGAGTTGAACCGCGATGATTGAGCACGGGCCTAGCTGATCCGAACCCACCCATAGTGGTGGTGAAGAGGTCGCCCCTCGGTGCACCGGGCTATGGAAGAGTGCCGGAACTTCGTGTGTACGGACTAGCTCAAATTGCTTGTCTAAGTTGAAATAAGACTTAGCGTGAGTGCGTAACTCAGGGAGTATGCCAAAGTGTGCCTTGAGAGCACGAAGCGGGTGGCTTGGTATGCCCCCATTGGTGTTGTTTGCAGATATATATTTATATGCTGCTGACTCTTACTTGCAGGGAAGGAGCACCACCGCCCCGAGTGTGGGGTAGGGTCGTTATAAATCTTGGTCAGCTAAAGCTGACCGGTTGCTTGTTTGCCCACCGTTTGGTGGATTTGTTTATACAGGTCCCGGTGAGCCTAGCGGGAAATAGCGGGCTGAAGCCCCTGCTGCTGTGCTGTGCTGGCCCTTGAAGGCCAAAGCTTTTGTTTACCTTTTTGATCATGTGTGGCCGGGCTGCGTGCCGATGTCTGGAAGCCACCTATAGGATGTAAACAAACAATGTAAAGAACTGCTTATGTATTTCATTCCTAGTAGCTTATGTGGACAATGTTATACACTGGTTTATAAATGAAATTATATGCTTCTGTTATGCGACTCTGATGCTGAGATAGTTATATATTTAACAGTTACATGCTAATTTTAGTACCGCGCTCTTCTGTTCATTTCATATGGCGTGGGGTCCCGGCCGGACCTACTGTTATATGCAATGTAACATGGAGGGTGTTACAAATTGGTATCAGCTACGGGTTTCGCTCCCTTTCCGTACGAATTCGTGGTCGAATTCTTTTAAGGGGTGGTGAGCACGTGTGTGCGTCGCCTTTAACTCATGTAAATAACCAGTACTTGTCCACTTTAGGAATGAATTACATGTATATGTGTAGCATTCGGATGGAACTTCTATGTTCCTTTGTTGATCCATGCCTTCTCCTAGTCGCTAATTGTGTTTTATGCACATGTTTAGGCGTCTGGGAGTGGAGCGGGGCCTTCTCGACCCCCTCGTTCGACTGCAAGTAGTGCACCAACTCCGGTGCCGACTCCTCCTTCGGCTGAAACTGTAAGGATGGTCGCTGAGGCAGTATTTGCGATGTTCACGGCGCAACCACGAGGGCATGTCCCTGGACAGCCTCCTATTCCGGGAGCGGATCCAGTGTAGGATCCAGCAGCCGAACCTGCGGTGGAAAGGCCAATGCCGTTGAGGGCACGAAGAGCTCCAGATCAACAGCTGCAATACTTTTTGAGTTTCCACCCTCCCACGTTCACGGGGGCAGGAACCCCGACGCAAGCAGAGGATTGGCTATCACGGGTGCGCAAAACCTTGAAGGCCACAGATATAGAGGAAGAGCAAAAAGTTACATTGGCAACCTTCCTATTGGATGGGGAGGCGCAACTGTGGTGGGACGAGATGGAGTTACATCAGCTAGCGGGAAGGCAGCTGACAGATATCTCCTTTGATGAATTTTCGAGATTGTTCTTAGCGAGGTATCTCCCACCTGCTCAGCAAATCGAGATGGAGAACCAGTTCAACCGCCTGACTCAAGGTGATCGCATGATTGATGATTACCTGCATGATTTTACACGGTTGGGGAGATACGCAGGAGTGACCTTTGCCGATGAAGCCCGGAAGACCAATCGGTTCTATGAAGGTCTGCGAGAAGAGTTGCGGTTCCTTCTGTCGGGGGCAATGACACATGGGTTTATGACCCTGGTCAACACGGCTCGTTCTTTAGAGAAAGATATGAAACGGTCCCAAAGCAGGAAGGAGCTAGCAGTAGTCAAGCCAGAATTCAAAGTAACGAGCTCGGCAAAGTCGGGATGAGACAAATGGAAGAAAGGAACGTGACCGTCTGGGTCAGCTCAATCTTCAGCATCGGGAGTGACTGGGCGAGGCCCACTCATCTGTTACAACTGCGGCAGACCGGGGCACTATGCTCGTGACTGTCGTAGTGGGAAGAAGCTAGTTGCGGCCTATGCGGTAGAGAAAGGGAAGGCGGCAGAGTCATCCACATCCCTCGCTGCTCCAGCCCAGCCTAGAGTATACAACCTTGGCCAACAGGAGGCCATCAAACAGAGCGATGTGGTGACAGGTATGCGATAGTGTATAGCATTTATTGATTTTTATACTTCATACCTTATGCATTGCTTGTTAACCATTAATGTACTAGGCTTTGTCCTGATCTTTAATTATCCGGCAAGAGCATTGTTTGATACGGGTGCTTCACATTCCTTTCTATCGGAGGCCTTCATACAGCAACTTTGAGTGCCTTCATCGTTTAGATAGGAACGACTAAGTGTGTTGCTACCCAAGGGATGTTCTATGCGTGTGGATCGAGGTTGTGTGGTAAAGGTACGAATAGGGAGTCAAGACTTTGATTTGGAAGCACTGATACTCCCGCTTTCAGAGTTCGATGTAATCTTTGGTATGGACTGGCTGTCAGCGCAGCAAGCCTACATTGATTGCACTTCTAAGGAGGTCACACTGGGACGGAATACCAAATGTGCGACTATATTTGTTGGTTTGCGTGGATCGAGCAAGACACGGATGTCTGCTGTCCAAGTTGTCAAGGCAGTTCGGCAAGGTGCAAAGTTATGTGTTGTGCTAGTGGGGGATGCAAAGCCCCAACCCAGTTTGAGTGATGTTCCTGTGATTTCAGAGTATCCAGATGTGTTTCTGAAAGATCTTCCTGAGGCGCCACCTCAGCGAGAGATTGACTTCACGATAGAGCTGGTGTCAGGTGCCAAACCTGTGTCACGCTCTCCGTACCGAATTGCGCCAAAGGAGATGGCGGAGTTGAAGGTTCAATTACAGGAGTTGCTAGAGCAAGTTTACATACGCCCAAGTACATCCCCTTGGGGTGCTCCGGTCCTTTTTGTGAAGAAGAAGGACGGAAGCCTGCGTCTATGCATTGACTACCGAGAATTGAACAAGCTGACCGAGAAGAACAAGTATCCGATTCCTTGAATCGATGACTTATTTGATCAGCTAGTGGGGTCAACTGTGTATTCAAAGTTGGATCTCAAGTCCGGCTATTACCAGTTACGAATTCGGGATTGTGATATCCCTAAGACAGCATTCAGTACTCTCTACGGACACTACGAGTTTACAGTGATGCCGTTTGGATTGATGAATGCACCGTCAGTATTTATGTATCTGATGAATAGGACCTTTCGAGAGTGCCTTGATTGGTTTGTCATTGTCTTCATTGACGATATCTTGGTGTACTCTCAGTCTGAAGAAGAGCACGCGATTCATTTGCGTGAAGTTTTGGAAACCCTGCGACGTAGTCAACTATATGCCAAGTTCTCTAAGTGCGAGTTCTGGCTAACCACAGTGGCGTTCCTTGGTCATGTTGTTAGTGGCGAGGGTATCGCAGTGGATCCGACAAAGATTGATGCAATCCAGAAGTGGCCCGTTTTGGCGACAGTAACGGAAGTCAGGAGTTTCCTTGGACTTGCCGGCTACTATCGACGCTTCATGGAGAACTTTTCGCGGATCGCTCTACCTCTCACAACCTTGACGAGGAAGGATCAGAAGTTCGTTTGGTCACCGGAGTGTGCACGGGCTTTTGAGGAACTGAAGAGGCGTCTGACCACAACACCAATTCTGTGTTTGCCATCTGGTGCAGAGGGTTATGAAATTTACAGTGATGCGTCAGGGAGTGGCTTAGGCTGCGTACTTCTTCAGCATGGTCAAGTGATCGCTTATGGCTCTCGTCAGTTGAAAGTGCATGAGCGGAATTATCCGGTCCACGACTTGGAATTGGCGGCCGTGATCTTCGCTCTAAAGTTGTGGCGGCACTACTTATATGGTGTGAAGGTTGATATCTTTACAGACCATAAGAGCCTTAAGTATCTGTTACATCAGAAGGAGCTCAATATGCAACAACGAAGGTGGATGGAGTTCCTGGGGGACTACACTTTTAATATACATTATACTCCCGGAAAGGGGAATGTCGTCGTAGATGCTTTGAGCAGGAGGGCTTATGCACAGGCCAACTGGATTCAGATGTATGATCCACGTCTGATCAGGGACTTGGAAGCCTTGGAGATCTCCTGTGTGGAGAGGGGTTCTAGTGCGAGTGCGTGCTTGAACTAGACGGAGGTGCAGTATGACCTCGCAGACAGAATACGACAGGCCTTAGAGCTTGATTTGAGCATGCAATGCTATTTAGCAGAGTCTGGGGATGGGACTGCTGCAGAGTTTGTATTAGACGATGGTCTGATATGGAAAGACGGTCGGTTGTGCGTCCCAAATGTTGGTAAGTTGTGGGAGGAATTGATGTACGAAGCGCACTTTACAAAATACTCAATTCACCCAGGGAGCACAAAGATGTACCAAGACATGAAGAAGCTGTTTTGGTGGCCAGGTCTAAAGAAAGACACCGCCTTATACGTGGCAAAATGCAAAACTTGTGCACTTGTGAAGGCGAAATGTCAGAAACCTGGAGGTTTCATGAAGTCATTGCCAGTACCGGAATGGAAATTTGACGATATTTCTATGGATTTCGTGCACGGTTTACCGAGATCGCAGAGTGGGAATGATGCTATTTGGGTGATTGTGGATCGCTTGACGAAGGTAGCCCACTTTATTCCAAACCGCGGGACGATTCAGTAGAAAATTTAGCAAAACTTTATGTTGATGGTATTGTACGATTGCACGGTGTGCCCCGTAGCATCGTCAGTGACCGAGATGGGCGCTTTACTTCGAAAGATTGGAGGCTAATCCACCAGTTGTTGGGGACAAAGTTGAAGTTTAGTACTGCCTTCCACCCTCAGATGGATGGACAGACTGAACGTACAAACAGAACTCTGGAGGATATGCTCCGAATGTGCGTCCTGGATTTCAGTAAGAAGTGGGAAGATCATCTCTACATGATCAAATTCGCTTATAATAACAGCTATCAGGTAAGTATAAAGATGGCACCCTTCGAGGCCCTCTATGGTAGAGCTTGCCGCACTCCCTTATCTTGGGCAGAGACAGGTGAAACGAAGCTGTTTAAGCGAAAGGAAGTCGAAGAGGCAAATGCGGCGATTCAAACAATCCGGGATAGATTGTTGATTGCACAAGATAGGCAGGCAAAGTACTACAATGTCAAGCACAGAAGCGTCGAGTTCGCCGTGGGAGACTGGGTTTATCTAAATATCAAACCTTTCAAGGGTGTGTCTAGGATTCGACGCTTGAAAAAGCTGAGTCCAAGATACCTTGGACCGTTTGAGATTCTGGAACGTGTTGGCGAAGCTGCCTATCGACTCTCTCTTTCGACAGAGTTGAGTGGTCTGCACGATGTGTTCCACATATCGGTTTTGAGGAAAGCTGTACCAGAGCCTAGCTAAGTGCTTGTGGCTAATCAGGTGTCGGTCGATGATGGGTTGAAGACACTGGTCACGCCTATTTGCATCGAAGACACTGATGTCAAACAGCTGCGGAATAAATTGATCAAGATGGTCAAAATCTGCTGGAACAACTGCGGTCGTGAGGAGCTTATATGGGAGGGCGAGCAAATTATGCGTGAGGAGTTCCCCGAGCTGTTCCGTTGAGGTACAAGTCATATTTTGTATCTTTTTGATTATTTGCACTAGTAGAATTTCGGGACGAAATTCTTTTAAGTGGGGAAGAATTGTAAGACCCCAATTGTCATGTGCACGAAAAATAAAAATGATTTGAAGTCAGGGAGCTAGCGCCAGGCGCTAGGGCTAGCGCCGGCGGTAGTGTCCCTAAGCGGTACTGACTCTGATCTAGCGCAAGCGCTAGTGGCTAGCGCCGATGGTAGCGTGAAAAGCATATATACAAAAAATCCGATGTTTTCCTTCATTTTCTCTAAGAGCCTGAAATTCTGAGAGCAGTGGGCTCGGAGCTGGGAAGGAGATCCGTTGGAGTTGAGCCTTCGTCGTGTCAGGAGGGAGATTAGTGAAGAAGCATCTGCGTGCGTGTGCCATCGCGAATTCCAGCCAATCCCCTCTTAGTCTATGGCACCAAAGAGACCAACTAGGGTAACGACTCTCTTTCCTAATCCTTGGACATGTACGTCCTTTGATTTGCATGAATTTAGGAAGACTTCTACTAATTAGTAGATCGGATCTTCCGGTGGGATGAAGTTGTTCCCCCACAAATTGCATATAGAGTCCGGAATGGAAGTACGGGCATATGCATGCTGTGTGAAGCCCATCTGGACAGGTCGAGCCGGATTGGTGATGTTTATCGCGTGGAGAAGACTCCATGTATATGCTGTTGTTCGGGTCTTCTGTACTGTTTTGTATAGCAAAATATCCTGGAGGTGTTTCCCAGGCAATACCCGAAGTTTGGTAGCAGAACTGAGTTCTGTTACTAGCGCCGGGCGCTAGCGTCAGCGTCGGCGGTAGCTCCAGTTGAGCTACTATTGTTGATTTCTAGAGGTGTTTTCCCAGAGGTATCAGAACGGAGTTCTGTTACCATTCCCGAACAGAACTAAGTTCTGTTGCTAGAGCCGGCGGTAACGCCCAGCACAAAGATTGTGTGATTCCGTGCTACCTAAAGTCCTGGGGACTGGATACGTAGCAGGAGAAGCTGTGGAATTTGCAAAGCCCAGCTTTAAGTGTCGGGTATTAGGTGAAGCTTACCCGCATCGTGCAGAGTTGAACCGCGATGATTGAGCACGGGCCTAGCTGATCCGAACTCACCCATAGTGGTGGTGAAGAGGTCGCCCCTCGGTGCACCGGGCTATGGAAGAGTGCCGGAACTTCGTGTGTACAACCTAGCTCAAATTGCTTGTCTAAGTTGAAATAAGACTTAGCGTGAGGGCGTAACTCAGGGAGTATGCCAAAGTGTGCCTTGAGAGCGCAAAGCGGGTGGCTTGGTATGCCCCCGTTAGTGTTGTTTGCGGATATATATTTATATGCTGCTGACTCTTACTTGCAGGGAAGGAGCACCGCCGCCCCGAGTGTGGGGTGGGGTCGTTATAAATCTTGGTCAGCTAAAGCTGACCGGTTGCTTGTTTTCCCACCGTTTGGTGGATTTGTTTATACAGCTCCCGGTGAGCCTAGCGGGAAATAGCGGGCTGAAGCCCCTGCTGCTGTGCTGTGCTGGCCCTTGAAGGCCAAAGCTTTTGTTTACCTTTTTGATCATGTGTGGCCGGCCTGCGTGCCGATGTCTGGAAGCCACCTATAGGATGTAAACAAACAATATAAAGAACTGCTTATGTATTTCATTCCTAGTAGCTTATGTGGAAAAGGTTATACACTGGTTTATAAATGAAATTATATGCTTCCGTTATGCGACTCTGATGCTGAGATAGTTATATATTTAACTGTTACATGCTAATTTTAGTACTGCGCTCTTCTGTTCATTTCATATGGCGTGGGGTCCCGGCCGGACCTACTGTTATATGCTATGTAACAGGGAGGGTGTTACACTAGGATTGAAAAATTATGAGGGTGACACGGTCCATGCAACTAATTCTATACCGATGTAATGGACAAAGGGAAATGACATCACTTGTACATTGGTCAAGACAGGCTTATTGAGTTATGAACTCTTATTGCTTGGGTAGCAATGATGTATTGCTAGATGCCGCTCATTATTTGTAAGACTTTTGTTGATACTTTGTAATCAAGTGGGATACTGTTGGTTTTTCCAAGGTGATCTCAAAACAATCAAGTAATTAGTCTTACTGCCAACGCAATATGAGTCTATAAGGTCCCACATAAAAGTGTAGGAGAAGTTGGATGAAGGATTGTGTTGGTCCTACTCATATTCAATATGAATGGAGGAATAATCCTGTGACAAATTAGAGTTGCGTCGAGATTGTCTCGATAAGAAAAGTAGTACACGATGAATCGTCATGAGGATCTCATCGAATTGTCTTGTACTTGACGAATCGTCGAATTCTTTCGACGATATGCGTGTGTTAATTCATCTCGTCGAATTCGTCGAATTGTCTCGACGAATTTGATGTACTCGACGAATCATCGAGATCGTCTCGACGGAACACGTATTGATTCGTCTTGTCGAACCATTGATACGTCGAGATCGTCTCGACGGAGCGTATTGTATTCGGCGATACATCGAGAGTGTCTCGACGGATCACGATGTATTCGACGAATTAGATGGACTCGACGAATCGTTCAATTGTTTCAATGAATTTGGTCTGCTCAACGAATTTCTGTGTTAACTCCAATAAAGTCTTGGGTCTGCGGATAGTATGTTTTATGCCTTGAGTATAAAACAGGAAGCGATTAGGTTTCTTGTAGACCTTCTTCTTTTGCGAGACAATGAGAGCCGAAACGGAAGGGTTCCGTATAGGCCTCGATGGTTACGCCCGCATTCCACGAGATCGCCGCCGCCTCTCCCTGTCGTCAGACCTAACAATTTGTGGGAGACCAAGAGGGCATCCTTTCTCCATCCAAGATCTTGTTGGACAAGGGTCGTGGGGTTCTCCTTCACTGTGTGGAATCCTATAGAGGTGCCGATCCATTTCAGTACTTGGATCTCAGAGCTTTCTTTTTGGAGCATCTCGGTTGTGTGTTGACTCCACCCCCTTCAGGTATTTTTTTCAATGTGTTGCTTTGCCTTTTTATTTCTTGATTCATGAAATCGCAAGATCCGAAACTCTTTTGGGTTGTTCTTGTTCTTTCTTTCCGCTGCGCACATCTGATGTGATGTTATAGAAAACCAACATGCACACCATAGGCGCTAAGGTGAACATGCTCTAGGAGGGTGCACTTGGCGCACTCGCTGAGATGACCGACGACTTGGCACATGTCAGGGTAGAGCGGCCGCATCCAGAGTGAATCTAGAATTTGAAAAGTAAACTTTGAAATCCTATAATAATTTTATTTAGCTTTTTACGATCGCGCGCTTTAGGCCGGTCTCTGCGAATAGTCTTTTTTCTTAATTTCTTTGAATCCATGGTTGTGTGAGTGCTTATTTTATCCGCTGCGAATGTTTGTGTTTGTGCACTTCTCCTTGTTATGAATGCTTGCGCACTATGTTTTTTCTTGCAGGAAAATTGAGATAGTGGGGTTGATCTCGGTGTGCACTATAGAAGTCATCATTGCCGTCGTTTCGCATTTCGAGGCATAAGGCTTCCACACCGCCTACAAATAGGGCTGACCCTCTTCGCTATCCGTATGTAACCGTGATTGATTCGGAGAGCAGGCGAACTCCCTCTGCGGATGCTGATGTGGTGCAGGCTCTTCCAGTGGTCGTGGGGCGACCTCAACCGACGGGTCTACACACATAGAGTGCGCCATAAAATTCCTCTGGCATGTATCACTGGTAGTGATGAATGGCGATGAAGAGTTCGCCTCTCTGCTAGACAGGAACCGCGCGAATCCTGGGGCCTGTACCGCGTGGCTCCCGGGGCACAAAGAACATCTCCACACGGTGTCCGCAAAAAACTTGTCCTCCCCTTCGAACACTTCGATGCAGGATGGTCTTTCCCCATCCTTCCGGAGATTGTGGAAGTTCTGAACTTCTACGGGGTCATTCCCGCATAGCTATCGATGACCTCCATCATGTCGGTCGTTTCTTACCTCATTTACCTGTGGTTGCAGCGCGTCCGCTTCAGCCTTCCTCTCTTCAGGAACCTGTTCCATGTGCGTGCCCATGACCATGAGCACATGTATATTGGTTCCAGTGTGTTTCGGGTTTTGAACACGCCAAACAAGATCCATGGATGGAAGCATGGGTTCGCAACCTTCTGGGCTGATTTCAGCGGGCTCAGCCCTTTCCAGGAACCGCGCGAGGAGAGCGCGTTTCTCAATCCTCTGCTGTCGGAGGTGGAAAAAGAGAGCCCGAAGTTCCTGCCGAAGACCCTGCTAGACATCCATCATTATATTCCCCGCCTGGACGAAGTGGTGGACTTGGACACTTCCTACTGTAAGTTATTTAATTCATTGATACTAACCTCCTAGCGTACCTACGGATGCTTATTGTGTATTTTCGCGCAGTCATCCTACAGGTTCCTCTGGAGAAGCCCTATGCGCCACCGGGTGAGGTACTAAGCGCAACTGAAAAGAGGCGTCAGTGAAGGATAGTCGATCCCCCGACAATGGGGCGAGTACTTTTGTAGGGACTAGGAGGAGACCGGCATAGTTATCCGCATACGGGAAGTAGAGAGAACGCACAGCCGGGCACTGATGACTGGGTGGATCCTGGCGGCAGACCGATGATGGTGCGGCGCGAGGACGTGGTCACCCTAAGCACCCACCTTCCATCATGGAAGGATGTGCGACGGGTCTAGCTCCCCGCATGCTCTATCGGTCTCCACAGCTATTATCAGGAAGGATGATTTCCAGGAGATTAGGCGGATCCCAGTGGAGGAGCTCGGGTGTGCTCGACCATGGAGAATCCCAAGTTTGCATGGGCGGTTCTTCGAGTTAGGAAGCGCTCGGCGGAGGTCACGATTGAGCTTTGGTGAGAGCGCGGCACACCGATGGATGAGTTCGTGGACATCGATTGCACCAGCCTATATGAGGGATGTGGGTGAGGCGATGTCTGATGAGTCCAGTTTATATAGTGATTTTCAGACTCATCTGGGTTGTTTTTCTTGCCAATGCACTTCACTTATTGCTCATTTATGCTTCTATTGATCACATTTCATATTTCCACTCTTAGTGCACATTTATGCCCATTTTGGTGTGATTACTTGTATTCCAGTGGTCCTGGATGTTTTCATGCAGATTCAAGGGTCGTGCGATGCTCGGAGTTTGATTGGGGGCAATTTCTGCCTAAAAAGCCACTGATCGTGTATTTTCCTTCGCGCACGATCAGGCGCACGACCACTGGTCGTGCGTTAATTGCCCTTACCAAACAGAGAAGTTCGCACGTTCATTGGCCTTCTTCTCGCACAACCACTGGTCGTGCGCTATTTTTGTCATTCTGGATTTTGCTACAGGTTGTTCCCGTACGCTCACAGGCATTTCTTCGCGCACGACCACTGGTCGTGCGCGTTCAAAATTCTGCTTTCTATAAATACGCATTTTCACGAATCCTTCCGCCCTAATCCGTATTTTAGGTCATTTCCAGCGCCGTTTTCTCGCTCCAGAGCGCCATTTTCGCCGCTCCATCACCGCCCACCTTTGGGAGGAGCTCCGGCCGCCATTCTCTTGCAAATCTCAAGCCAGAGCATCCTATTGGCCTCCTCCATTGATCATGCACCTCCAAAGCTCCATTTTGAGGGATTTCCTGCTGCATATATGGAGTTCTCCGGTGAGATCGTGGCTAAAGAAGATTGACGGAGAAGACGGGTACAATAGAAGTAGGTGACAGCTCTTCCGGACCCCGGACGACAGTTGGAGCCCAAGCCCGGACGAGGATTGACAACCCTAGATTCCGGGCGTGAACCTCCGATGAGTCTCCGTGCTTTGGTTGTAATCTCAACCCCCTTTATACTGTAGTATTGTTTTCCTTTATCATTTGGGTGTATGAATAATGTTTGCTAAACCTTGTTATGATATTTAGTATTTCATGTCTATGTGAAATTGATATGTGTGGTTTATGCAAGTGAGGAGCGCCCCATTCCATCCTCCATCCCGCCGTCACATTCGTGTGCCGCACTAGCAATTGCTAGTGGCGTGCTTGTCGACGAGGTGCTTGCGACCCTCATTCCGTAAGACTACTCGTCCATCCGCCAAGCTAAGCGGTGCTAACGGCCCGTGTAATCCACCTCGACTCCGCCAGTGCGAACCATTCCATACGCTTGCCTTCTCGTCCATCCTCCTAGTGAAGCGTGGCATAGCGGCCCGTGTAATCCATTCGCCTAACGAAGCAGTGCGCTCAAGACCTGCACAGTTCGATTCCGCACTTATCCACCTCATCCGCTTGCCTACTCGTCCATCCGCCTAGCGAAGTAGTGCGTTCAAGGCCTACGTAGTCTTCCATCCCGCCTGGTGAAGCATTGCATAGCGACATTGCATAGGAGTAGTTGTAGCTCTTTTACTTTATTTTCCACAAACCAAATCACCCCCTTTCGCATCCATCCGACATAAAGGACTTCAATCTCAAGTCCTTCCTCGAAAGTTAACTTCACCTTACTGTGTTCCTCGAGATCGATACTTGGGGATTCACTCCTATATTTTATATTGCTTGAACGATCGGTACACTGCCGTTTCGTGCTGCAATCGCGCTCCCGCCTATAGCGGTGTTTTAGATTTGCGCATCAAGTTTTTGGCGCCCCTTCTTCTCGCACGACCACTGGTCGTGCGCCACTGATCGTGCGCTATTTTTGTCATTCTGGATTTTGCTACAGGTTGTTCCCGCACGCTCACAGGCATTTCTTCGCGCACGACCACTGGTCGTGCGCCACTGACCGTGCGCGTTCAAAATTCTGCTTTCTATAAATACGCATTTTCACGAATCCTTCCGCCATAATCCGTATTTTAGGTCATTTCCAGCGCCGTTTTCTCGCTCCAGAACGCCATTTTCGCTGCTCCATCACCGCCCACCATTGGAAGGAGCTCCGGACGCCATTCTCTTGCAAATCTCAAGCCGGAGCATCCTCTAGGCCTCCTCCATTGATCGTGCACCTCCAAAGCTCCATTTTGAGGGATTTTCTGCTGCATATATGAAGTTCTCTGGTGAGATCGTGGCTAAAGAAGATTGACGGAGAAGACGGGTACAATAGAAGAAGGTGACAGCTCTTCCGGACCCCGGACGGCAGTTGGAGCCCGAGCCCGGACGAGGATTGACAACCCTAGATTCCGGCCGTGAACCTCCGATGAGTCTCCGTGCTTTGGTTGCAATCTCGATCCCCTTTATACTGTAGTATTGTTTTCCTTTATCATTTGGGTGTATGAATAATGTTTGCTAAACCTTATTATGATATTTAGTATTTCATGTCTATGTGAAATTGATTTGTGTGGTTTATGCAAGTGAGGAGCGCCCCATTCCATCCTCCATCCCGCTGTCACATTCGTGTGCCGCACTAGCAATTGCTAGTGGCGTGCTTATCGACGAGGTGCTTGTGACCCTCATCCCGTAAGACTACTCGTCCATCCGCCAAGCTAAGCGGTGCTAACGGCCCGTGTAATCCACCTCGACTCTGCCGGTGCGAACCATTCCATCTGTTTGCCTTCTTGTCCATCCGCCTAGTGAAGCGTGGCATAGCGGCCCGTGTAATCCATTCGCCTAACGAAGCAGTGCGCTCAAGGCCTGCACAGTTCGATTCCGCACTTATCCACCTCATCTGCTTGCCTACTCGTCCATCCGCCTAGAGAAGTAGTGCGTTCAAGGCCTACATAGTTTTCCATCCCGCCTAGTGAAGCATTGCATAATGGCATTGCATGGGAGTAGTTGTAGCTCTTTTACTTTATTTTCCACAAACCAAATCACCCCTTTCGCATCCATCCGACATAAAGGACTTCAATCTCAAGTCATTCCTCGAAAGTTAACTCCACCTTACTGTGTTCCTTCGAGATCGATACTTGGGAATTCACTCCCACATTTTATATTACTTGAACGATCGGTACACTGCCGTTTCGTGCCGCAATCTCGCTCCCGCCTATAGCGGTGTGTTAGATTTGCGCATCAATGTCCCAGACTCCGAAGACGAGGTTTTGGAAGTCGCGGACTCCGTCGGTGCAGCTGCTGGTAAAGAAGAGACTGAATCCTCGGAGTCCGAGACAATGTCGACTAGATACGACCTCTGTGTGGAGTCCCGGGAGTGGAGGCAGAGGAAGAGGAAAGCACCTGTCTCAGAGTCCGGAGAGACGGCGAGTAGCGCTGTTTATAAATTTTTATTTTGCCAATGTATGTGCAGGTTCTTTTTTGTAAATGCGTCGGCTATTTTAGTAAACAAATTTCTAAAGCAATGAAAGTATAATTTTTGGTTTGCGGTCATCTGTAACTGTTTGTGGTTTCATCTCGTTTCATGCATAATTATGAATTCACCCGTACCTTATTCACGATTCTGGTAGACGATTCGGACTTTACTTGAGACCGCCTCATACTGCAAAGTTGATTAAATATTCAGCGGTGACATGCTCGCTTAGGCCGGATACTCGCGGGTCTTTGACAAATCGCCACGATTCACTGCCCGTCTACCTGTTGCATGTACCTGATTAGGATCCTCATAACTTTAAATAAAAATACATGTGAGCACCGCTTCGCCTAAAGACATTGTAGGGTGTTAATTCAAAACGAGGCTCCTTGGGCGCACACTTCTAGAGTATCCATTCCGGTTTCATTCAAGTGTGTCATGTGCGCTCCCCATATATGCGACTGACTGCACCCCTTAGGGCAGAACCAATGCGGGAGTGAAAACACTGCGACCTCTCCCAGGAGAAAATCTCGTGGGGACGAGGCGACTGCTTCTTTAGTTGTGGGGGGCTTGTTACCAGAGGTTACAACTGCCAGTTGGGCTTATGTCTCCGCAGGGTTCTCCTCCGCAAGTAACATCCAGACACATTCTTGTGAAGCATATGTGTCTCAGAGATGTCCTCAGAGACAGAGAGACTAGATGCTTGACCCCATAGGCTCATATGTATGTGACCTCATAGGCTCATATCGCGTTGACAGTGAGACTAGATGCTTGATCACTTCCAGATCACCATGGAAACACCAACACCTCGATCTTCTTAACTTCAGAATTTTCCATGCGGGAACTACTCTCCCCAACCTCTGTTGAAGAACGCGGTTGGTGAGAAGACTCATGCTGTGGGACGATGCCAAGCGAGATAGTCGGAGGAGGTGGTAGATTCTTTGCGCTCACAGGATCCTCAGTGAGAGGCGCCGACGTGCTCGTCCCGACCGTGTTGGTCTTTGGAGGAGTCATTGTAAGAGAAAGTCGACATCAGTAAAGCAAACAGTTGCAGGATTTCTGAAGATGGGCGACGAATACCTGTTGCGGTCGTGTTGGGGGGAATGGTCGAAGGCTCGTTATCAGTGACCTGTTTCTCGCTCACATCGTCTAAACCCGCCTGGCTCAATCGAGTTTGGACAAGGTCTGGCACAGTTTGCGTCGGGCCTCCCGATGGAACGTCCTCCCTCAACGTCCTCTTAGTCGAAAGCTCAACATCGCTCTTTTTCCTTTTTCTCCTATCAGACCCTCCGCCCTGCCTCTTGTTCAGCACCTTCAACAGCGCTTGGGTCTTCACGACTATCTCCTCGGGGGTCAACATCTCGTTGTAGACTAAAAAGGGGTGTGCTAGGGAAGGCCCCTCTACTCCTATTTATAGATGTCGGAAGGGACCCCCCGTGCTTTCGAGTATGACCGATACTCACTAGAAGACCCTCGCCGAATAAGGGTTGGATGTTTCTTTCCAAGCCATTTCATTGCTCGCAAAGAGTGTGGATTGTGTACAACCCATATTCTTCGAGGGTAGGACTCGTTCATGCCACGTGGGCAGAAGTCAAAGTGAAAGGTCAAGTCAAAGACAAAAAAAAAAAAATTCACAAGGGCATTCATTGCCAGATGCGAGTAACAAGGTTACTCGCCCCAAACTGGCGACTATCAGCAAACATCGGAGTTACTCACTTAGGTGGCGACTATCAACACATCTCGCCAGGCGTGGGCGAGATCCTTCAATAGTCGCCCGTTCGCCAGGTTCAACTAGATAACCTCGCATGGGCCATGTATAGTCACCCATTTTCCAGGTTCAACTAGATAACCTCACAGGGGCCAGGTATAGCCTTCTACATCCCCCCTTAGGATTTGTCTATAAATAAACCCCCAGGGGTACCAGGAATGACACTTCAAAAAATCAGAGATCACCCCCCCCCCCCCAGAGAGATTCTCATCATGTCAGTGCCTTCCTCGCACCAAGCTCAGCCATCTGTTGTTGTGGAGAGGAAGTTTCTCTTAAATTTCCAGGTACGTGGCGTGACCTCCCAGCTGAAGCGTCATGGGTTCTATTTGTGTCCTTCTCCTCTCCTTAGCTCTAGCCTTTAGATCTAGATTGCCGGATCGCAGAATCAGTATACTCGGGTTGCACATAGGTCTGAACATTTGGAGATAGGATTTACCTGGCTTCAACAGTTTTGTTACCTGTGTTAAGCTCATATCCTCTGTTATGTTGAACTCTCTTTGTAAGTTTATATCCCTCTCTTGTGACTCTTCTAGTTGAGTCAACTTTTGATGTTATCGTAGTTTTGTACTTGGTGCTCGCAAATCAATTGTGTGAATGGTGACTCTAGCAAACAAGTCATAATTTGGTTGTTGCGTGACTATGTAATCGTGACCATATATGAGTTTGACTCTGTAACATGTGGATGATGAAAAATTGATATTTGTGTCACTTGGTAATTAACACCACTGTGAAGAGTCGTTGGTCTACCACATAGAGGGTTGAAAGTGATTCCTCCATAAACAATAAAACCCAAGTAAACACGCCTTGTCGAGATTGTGATATCTCGGGCGTTGATTTCTCTTTTGTGTCATTTACACGAAATCTGAATGGTAGTTGACTACATTGGTGTTTATATGTGTTGATTAAATGTGATGTCTAGTTTGATTACCATCAAATATTTACTTACGGGACCATCATAGTCTCGATGTGCTTGGCGATGTAGTGAACTCGCAAAGTATTGGAATCAATGTAGTGCGTTGATCCTCCAATGAGAGGTCGAAATTCCTCATTTTGAGAAGTGGATAATCCTTCCTGACATGATAAGAATGACTAAGGTAGAGTATTCATATTTATGAAAAGTCATACGCATGTTATTCCTGATCTCCTAGTTTGGTATCTCACTGTGTTTGAAATCATGTAGTTTTCCTCGAAAAGGTGTAGATTAGAGTAATGCGACGAAAGCGTGGCGGGTCCATAACTCACACGTCGTTTTAGAATTTGACTTTTGTATTCAATTCTTATATAGATTGAAAAGAATTGACTTTAGTTCAAAATGAATTCCATGGAATTCATAAGAATTTCAATTCTAATGTTCAAGTGCGCAAACGAACAGCAAAATTGGAATTAGACCTTAATGAGGTTCCCTAAATTTCACCAGAGTCAGGGGAGTTTTCAAGATCATAACCTCGACCGGATCGCCAAAGTGTACCAGACCGATGGCACAAAGCTCGCGCACAGGCCTCGCATACACAAGAGTAGCGCACGCTTACACAACAACAACGCGCGCGGGCAGTGGCCATGACCGAGCGCCGCGTGCGCCCAGCAGTCGCGAGCACCCGACAACTACACGTGCGGAATGCGCGCGCGTGCGCCATGCTCCCCGGCGCACGTGTCGGTCTTCCTCCACCGTCGTTCGTCAACGCCTCCCGTCGTAGCCTTCAACCACCATCATCGCCGACGAACCTTCTCGGGCCTCCCGGGGGGCATGCTCGTCATTTTCGAAAATTGGTGATCTATGTGACCAAGATCGTGCGACCTCATTCGCCAGCTCAAGTTTCAAGATGGCACAATTACAAAGATGCGCCTCTGAAAACTATAAAAAAGCATTTTGGCGTTCATTTGAAAACATGCAACCAAGAAGAGAAAAAGAGCGCTGAAGGTTTTTCAGCGAAGACTTGGAACTCTGAAGATTTTTCGGCGAAGACTTGGAGTTCTCTTGCTCTCCTACTCAAGCAACCGCTCCCATGCCTACTTCAGCGACCGCTCAAGTGCCTACCCAAGTGACTTCTTCAGTGCCTACTCAAGTGCCTTCTCCAGCGTCTTCTCAAGTGTGGACTTAGCTTTCCATAGTGCCTGCTTCGGCGCCTTCTCCAGTGCCTGCTCCGGCGCCTTCTCCAGTGCCTGCTCTTGAAGCCGCTCTCGCGAGCATCCAGAAAGATTTTGCATCTTTTTTTTTTACTTTCAAGTACTTGTAATTGAAGCGGTGATCTGTCAGCCTCTCGAATATCCTAACACTTGTAATCTCAAGCAAATTAGTGAAATTGGTCGGCACCGAACCGACCTCGTGTTTTTTTCCTTTTCCAGGTTATTTCATGTAAAAAGTTTTGTCATCACTGCCGTTGGTACTTTTTTAACTGTATGCGCGATTGACTCACTCTTGAGCTAAAGCGGTTTGATTTTTCAAACCGGGAGAGCGCAAAGCCCAGCAAAAAGATAAATTTCAATTCCAGGATCTTAATTCCGTCCAAACGAACGGACTCTAAGTTTTTTACATTAAGTTTTAGTCCATAAACTTTATTTTTTAAATTTGAGTCCAACCTTTTTCAACTAACACCTTAGTTAACATGCATTTTTGATGACATTTTTGATGAATAATTAGGAAAAAGAATAGCTCATTAATAAAGAAAATAATACCTATCATATTATTTGGGCCCCACCAATTAGGTCTTCATTCGGATCTCTCCTTTAATAGCGTAATAAATACCAAGATTTTAAGAATCGAACAGGTGAGATCAATAGTTCAAGGTTTGATCGGTTGGACGATCTGCCCGGAATTGAACCGTGATGTTGTACTAAATAATAAGAACTTTAAAACATAAATATTTAAGTAAACATTAAAAATGTAAAACTATAAAACAAACTATATTATCTTTAGAACTAAAATTATACGTCATATTGTCATAACATATTACATATCATGAAAACACAACATTAGATTATAATGTTTTGTGACGTTGTAGCAAAAAATGATTGTCTAAAAAATAGTAATAATATAAAGTAAGGCACAAGCATTCATAAATGAACTGGCCACCATGCTCACATAAAGTAAGGCACAAGCATTCATAAGAAATTCAAAATTGCATAAAATATATGTATGATCACCACATGATCGAAACCAATGGAGCATTTTATTCATGCATCTCAGGAGAAAATGCCAAATCAAGTAATCACTGAATTAGACACCAATGGAGAAACGCAAAACCAGTGAATTAGACTATTAGTTGAAAACCAGTACAACATTAATTAGATTAGAATGCCAAATCAGTGAAATCATTGGCTTCTGTTGAGAGGAAAAAAATATTAGAGATTCATAAATTCAATTTCTTTAGTAAACCCTAAACAGGCATTAAAGATTTGAGCAGAAATGAAGAAAGCCAAATGAAGAATAAAGGAAGACAAAAGAGGCATCGAAAGTGAAAAATGAAGAACCATGTGGCTTCTGTCGAGGCGAGGGGGGACAGGTGCAAGGAAATAGGGCTTCTGTTCTTCCTTCGAGGCTATGGCGCATGGCGAGGGCGATCTTTAGTTATCCCGCCGGAGGCGACTGGCATGGCGAGGGCGATCTTCTCGCGGATGCTATGCGAAATGGGTTGCCGTGACTGTCGTAAGCCGTGTGTGTTTAGTTTAGGTCTTCCATCGTGCCTAATCATAACCTTTGGATTTAATCCAGCAGTGAATATCTGAACCGCCCGAGTACAGGAAGGGGCCAACCATCTGATTCCCCGGTTCCCGGGCGGTTCACAAAGGAAGGGGCCGCATACCGTGACCGGACCAATTGGTGGTTCGGTCGGCGGTCGGACCGACCAGCCCACTCCGATTTAAAAACCTTAATAAATATTAAATAAGTACATATCTTCCGCTTAAAATTGAAAGATTACAATTAAATAAAGTTTGATTTTGTGCGCATGTTCATATTTTCATCCAAGTTGATTAATCTAAAGAGAATAATGTTACTTTTTATTAAATCTAAAGAGAATAATATTACTAAAATCAAATGGTTGCTAGCAAATCATTCAAATTTTTTTAAACTCCAAAAAACAAGCGTTTGTACTATACTATATCATTTAGCATTATAAAATTGAACTAGTCATCATATTTTTTTTACTACAAAAAAGTCCAAAATATGATCGTCTTCAATAGCTAGTCGTCTTCGTGTTCAGTCACTATGATTAAATTCTAGTCGTCTTCGTTAACAATCAGAACTTATAGCAATGCGAGAATTAAAATCAAATTTTAGAATACTGTGAGGTCAAAACAAATTGAATCTCACAAAAATGAAGTAATTAAACCTTCAACGCTTATGTGATACATGGCAGAAGAAACAAATAATCTTCAAGTCAAGTTAATCAATTACTTTATCAATAACAAATTGACCTAGGATAAGAACCTCAAGGATCTTTCTCCAGTCTCATGACATCTGCAATAATCAGTATGGTGTTTTAATTAAGTACTTGAACAAGCAGCTTTCTGTACCAAATCATTCAATTGTGATTAACCTACCTTCACCAGAACACTGATTACAAAAATTCCAAAGACAGCTCCTGAGGCACCAGCACTTGTTAAGATGTATGAAAGTCACAATGCAAAATTGTCTTCCTCCTCTTCAACAAGTTTGCCTATAAAACAATAAATAACCAAAAAGAATGTGTATGAAAGATAAACAATCTTATGAGAAACAGAAAGAATTCAAAAAGTAGGCAACTTTTCTCTTACTAAACTTTATAGCAATATTGTTAGAACATTTTTATGTAAATTAATTGACTAAGAAAATAAAAAATTATACCTTTCAAGATTTGTTGTTGAGGATGCATTCCCATGAACTTGATATGTGTGTATGATACCTTCTCCATGGGGAGCATAGTTGCGGCAATGAGCATCCTTCCTTCATGCATAGTCTCACAAAATGATTACCATTTACAAATTCGATGATTTTCAGCATTCCTCTTTTTTAAGAGTGGTTAGTATAATTCTTGGTTTCACATTGGAGGCAATCATGTCATGAACTATTTTTTTCTCTGCACAATCCAATCGTCCTACAGTTGCATGTGCTTCAAAATGAATCATTTCATGGTTATGCGTCCTACATTTTACTTGAATAGTCCATTCATCTGAGTGCGCATTTTTTCTCAATCAAAGAAAAGGGGCACCCGCAACATTTGCTAGTAGTTTTTCGCAAATTTTGTTTAACCCAACCTTTTTTATATTGCTTCTCACGGTATAAACCACCTCTATCACAACCAAGAAACACACGTGGGTTTGCTCTTCCATCTACTAATTTGTCTGTACCTTTAATCGTGACCGCAAAACTAAGACATTTCCCGATATTACGAGCCCACTGAGTTAAAGCCTCCCTTGATGGAAATTGTATTTCTGTTTCAAAGTGCATACCCACATCCTCAAATACTTTTATTTCGCTGCACAAAATAAATAAATAAACAAATCAAATGCCTTAATTCCTAAACAAAACACACAAATAACCATTATATAATTAAATCATTGCTACCTTGGAGAGGTTGAATATTGTAGAACAATCTCCATTGAGAGAATGAAACCAAATCAACGAAAATGCATCCACGTTTGCGCCAATCAATCACTAAATGTGGAGAATAAAGATAATGAGAAGGGACATCGGCAGGGAAGAAGCTTCGTAGCGTCGGAAGGGAAGAAGCTTTGCAGTCGGATGCGCAAGGGAAGAAGTTCAGAAGTCATCAAAAAGGAAGAAGCATACCTCAACGTCAGAAGGGAAGATCCTCGCAGTCAGCAAGAGAGGCGGGCTGGAATCAGTGCGCCGAAGGAGCCCTAATGTCGCGAGTCGCGAGAGAGAAGGGGTCGCGAGAGAGAAGGGGTCGCGAGATGGGGGCTGAAAACCAGGATAGATATGGTTTTGCTAAAAGCCTTTTCAAATAACTTAAAATATAAATTTTTTAGATACTTTATGATTTGCTAGAAATGAAATACGGTTTGCTCATAACACCGGAAGAATCACAACAATGAGATCCATATATCCACTTATTAATTTATTATACAATAATAATCATATTTATTATAATATTAAACGAGAGATACGAGTGAACGCTTAATTGGTGATGTTCTAATATGTGGATCAATTATTCTCTCAATTTGGGGTCTCAAATGGAGAACTATTTCATGGTGTGAATGCATTCTTACTTTATCCAATGGTGCAAAATGTTTTGATTAAAAGAAAAAAGTAAAAGAATGAGTTTAGTAAATCCATCGGATCAACGAGAAATAGATATCGACTGTGAAACGGCAGTATTCTCTTTTCTAATTAGTTGTTCTTTTTCCCAACAATGAATGAATAATCTTTAAAAATGACATGTTAAGTGTTATTTGAAAAAGGTGTGAGACTAAAATTTAAAGATTATAAAATTTATGGATTAAAATCTTTTAGTTAAAATTTTTTGGACTTATTTTTTAAAGATAATAATTATTAGGACTATTTTTATCATTTAGCTTTTATAATACAAAATTTTACTTTATAATTTTAGCCGGCAAACAGTTTTTTAGGAACTTTTCTAGTAATTTTTGGATCACCAACAAAATTTTCCCTACCTGCCCCGAAGCACGCCTCAGGTTGCGCTATCTATAAATACCCAGCCCTCGCCTCCGCTTGTAATACCTAACGCACGAATCCGACTTCCATCTCTCTCTCCATCGGGCTCGCCGTCGTTTCTACAGCATTTCTCAGTCGACATTACCCATTCGCGTCATGATCTGCATTGCAAATCACTGCTCGGCCACCCTCTCCGGTACTACTATTACCCGGCTGCAGGCCACGCCGACCCGGCACCGCCCTTCCGTCATCCTCGCCTCAACATCTTCGAAAACCCCGAATTCCTCGTTCTCCTTCCGGAAACCTCTATACCTCGCCCCTATCGAGCCATTCGCCCTCAGATTATCGGCGTCGGCTAGGTCTAGGGAGGATGTCGGGAAGACGAAGGCCTACGAGGCGGAAAAGGCGAACTTGATTCAGATCTCAGAGGAATCACGCTCAGCCGCTGCACAGAAGCTTAAGATCGGGATCTACTTCGCTACATGGTGGGCTTTGAATGTGGTTTTCAACATTTACAACAAGAAGGTACTCAACGCCTTCCCTTTCCCATGGCTGACATCCACCCTCTCTCTCGCCGCTGGATCGCTGATGATGCTGATATCCTGGGCATCGCGTGTTGCTGAACCGCCCAAAACTGATATCGATTTCTGGAAGGCCCTCGCGCCGGTAAGCTGACAATGGATTTTGATGGTTTTGGTAGGGTTTTAGGAACGAGAGATTTTTTTGCTGGGTATTGTAATCTGACGCTTGTCTTATCCGATTAGGTTGCGCTGGCGCACACCATCGGTCACGTGGCGGCGACGGTTAGCATGTCAAAGGTGGCGGTGTCGTTCACTCATATAATTAAGAGCGGGGAGCCGGCTTTCACCGTGCTGGTATCAAGGTTTCTTTTGGGGGAAACTTTCCCTCTCAATGTTTACTTATCGTTGCTGCCGATCATCGGTGGCTGCGCTCTCACTGCTGCGACAGAGCTCAACTTCAACATGACAGGTAAGTAGAAACAGAAGAATCACTTTGCGGAGGATTAATTTCTTTTGGAATGAGTTCCTCAACAAGTGCATGTCTGTTGTAATTGCAGGATTCATGGGCGCTATGCTTTCTAACCTTGCATTTGTATTCCGGAACATATTCTCAAAGAGGGGGATGAAGGGGAAGTCAGTCAGTGGGATGAATTACTATGCATGCCTGTCGTTAATGTCTTTGCTCATTCTAACTCCATTTGCGATTGCTATCGAGGGGCCTCAAGTATGGGCTGCTGGCTGGCAGAAAGCTGTATCACAGATTGGTCCCAACTTTGTCTGGTACCAACATTTTGATCAATTGTTCCCAACTTCTTAAACCCCCCTTATTTGAGCTCTCTGTTTTATTTTCATAATCAGAGTACCTCCAATTTCAATTCCGAAGCTATAATTCCGTCTAGAATTAAGCTTGTTATATTTGATAGGAGTGCTCTGAAATTATCTAAAGTAGACAAGAAGACCAATCTTTGTCTTTGTTATATGCTTCATTCTAAAAAAAAGTTCAAAATTTGCAGGTGGGTGATAGCACAGAGTGTGTTCTACCACTTGTACAACCAGGTCTCCTACATGTCCTTGGACGAAATTTCGCCGTTGACATTCAGTGTTGGAAACACGATGAAGCGCATTTCGGTAATCGTTTCCTCGATCATCATCTTCCACACTCCCGTCCAGCCAATCAACGCACTCGGCGCCGCCATCGCCATTTTTGGGACCTTCCTCTACTCACAGGTGACTATTTTAACTTTTATTAAATTCGAATTTGGTTCATTTTCCGGATAAATCTCTCATATTCGTTTATTATTGTAATTCCTGTGCAGGTGAAGCAGTAGAAGGAATCAAATTTCAGACAGCTTAGATGCTCATTTTTCTGGTTTGGTTGGGCTCTACATTCTTCAGTTACTGTAGATAATTAGCAAGCTAGCATTCGGGTTATATCTATTTTTCTAGAAGAATTTGTACAATAATCGCTCTTTTAGCGTAATGAATAATTAATATGAACGGTCGTAATTCTTTTCAGCCAGAGAAAATAGTAGTTGAGTTTGAATTGCTTTCCAGTGTTATTACTTCTTCTAATTCCGTTGGAAGAGGCTTTGTTCTAGAAATACGGCTGGCTGTTTGATTTGTTTGCCCATCTTGTCTTGCGAACTTAGACCGCGCAGGAGCACTAATATTATTTGGACACGTATCTTATGCACGTGCGCCTCTACCTCTCCCAATGTCTTTTGTGATTATTTTTTTGAATTCCTGCCTCCGTGTCCCAGACAAAGTCCGTCCCCTTGCAAAAAAAAAAATTTTCGAACGGTTTACTAAGGGCATTGTTAAAGGCAAACCAGAATTGGCTATTGACAAACCAATTTCTATGAGTTATTACGCGGCTTTTGAAAATACGCTCTGTACATGCATTTTTAGGAAAAATGTTCAACACGAAAATTGTAGATCTCGTCGAGATCTACAACTTTCGTGTTGAATACTTTTCCTAAAAATGCACGCACAAGGCCCTAAAATCGCCCTGATCGTTACTATAGTGAATTTTTGAAAATAACAAAAAAATACGCTTTGTACGTGCATTTTTAGAAAAAGTGTTCAACACTGAAGTTGTAGATCTCGACGAGATCTACAATTTTTGTGCTGAACACTTTTCCTAAACAGTTTTTCAAACTCCCTTTACTAATTCTTAACAGTTTTTTATTTTTTATCCGGAGTTGTTAAAGGCAAACCAAAATTGACTATTGGCAAACCAATTTCTATGAGTTATTATGCGGCTTTTGAAAATACGCTTTGTACATGCATTTTTAGGAAAAGTGTTCAACATGAAAATTGTAGATCTCGTCGAAATCTACAACTTTCGTGTTGAACATTTTTCCTAAAAATGCATGTACAAGGTGTATTTTCTTGTTATTTTCAAAAATTCACTATAGTAATGATCAGAGCGATTTTAGGGCCTTGTGCGTGCATTTTTAAGGAAAATGTTCAACGCGAAAGTTGTAGATCTCGACGAGATCTACAATTTTCGTGTTGAACACTTTTCCTAAAAATACATGTACAAAGCGTATTTTCAAAAGGCGCGTAATAACTCATAGAAATTGGTTTGCCAATAGCCAATTCTGGTATGCCTTTAACAATGCCCTTTTTTATCTCCCCTGCTTAACATTCACGTGGCAGATTTTTGTGCGTCCCCGACCGCTCAACGGAAAAGTACGGACGTTATAAAAAATTCGCTAATATCCGCACTGCGGTTTTGGCTATTCACACTATCTGCATGAGTTATTATGCGCATTTTGGAAATACGTCTTGTACATGCATTTTTAGGAAAAATGTTCAACACGAAAATTTTAGATCTCGTCGAGATCTACAACTTTCGTGTTGAACACTTTTTTCTAAAAATGCATGCACAAGACGTATTGCCGCTCTGATTGAAATCTGGGCATAACTATAGCGAATTTTTGGAAATACGTATTGTAAATGCGTTTTTAGGAAAAATGTTCAACATCATAGTTGTAGATCTCGTCGAGATCTACAACTTTCGTGTTGAACACTTTTCATAAAAATGCATGTACAAGGCGTATTTCCAAAAGGCACGTAATAACTCATACAAATAATGTGCGGATAGCCAAAACTGCAGTGCGGATATCAGCGCCCATAAAAAATGCCGCCGCTTAATAAATGTGATTAAAATGTTGATTAGAGGCTTTGAATGACTTCGAATGTTTTAAAACAGTCTCATCAGCTCTCTATTTGCTCATCGCGTTCAAATTTTGTTTAGTTTTGTTTTTGAGAATCTGTGATTGCGCAAGGCTTTTGTTTTTGTTTTGTTTTGTTATTGAGAAATTGTGATTGCGCAAGGCTTTTGTTTCCACATCAGTCGCTCAGCATGGAATATCATGTGAATGAGTATCATCCAACTAAGAGACTAACAATCTAGGCAGCATCAAAACTATTCTTGCACGATACAAAATGCATCGTCTTCAAGAATCTATTCAGCACGACAAAAACACATTCATAAGTTATGTGTCGGAATCACACAACAAAATTCTTTGAAATGTGTTCACGAGATGTTCCTGGAATATGGGCATTGTTGTAACTAGGAATATCCTGGTTCACAAGAGGTTCAGTCCGAGAGGAACCAAAGGTAACTTGCCTAGCGTTTGAGACGGGCTAGCTTAGACTAAGGAGAGATGAGAGGGGCAGGAGCTTTTTGGAATGCCTGTAAACAGGAGCTCGCGAGCAGCAGCGAGGAGGTATAGGAACTTCCCCTCTAAAATTAGAGTTGAGCTCGGCACAAACGAGGCACGGAAAGGTTTTTGGGAACCTTGGGGGGGGGGGGGGGGGGGGAGGTACAACGTGCCTCAAAATGTGTCCTGGGGGTCCTATTTATAGGAAATCCAGGGGGTGGTCTGCAAGTAGACACCATCTCCTGAGGTACTGGGCTTTCGACGAGTTGTCTGATGACGTCGCCATACTCACGAGGTCTTGTTGGCGAGCTCGGGCAGAATGAGAGAAGAGCAAGCCGATGAGGTAAGCTCAAGCGTGGCGGGCTGAACGGTCTGGCTCGTAGCTGGCGAGCCGCAATCTGTTGAGAGAAGAACTCGCGGTGAGGTAAGCTCATGCGTGCCGAGCTCGTTTACTGTGGGTGCGAGCTTTAACCTTTGGCAAGCTCGCCATTGTATAGGCGAGCTCTTGATTCTCCTTGCTTTGTCCCAGTGTCCTTGTCTCTTTCAACCAATGACCATTATTCGGAGGTACGGAGACCCCCTCTGGGTCGGGCCCACCTCGACGAATATGGGTTGTACAGGCTTGTGTATCCAATTTGGTGTTTTGGCATTTCCCTTTGTTGGTTTGGCATACCATACATTTTTGTGTTGCTTGGTCATGTCACATTTTGGTTCAAACCTTCATCCTCGTACCAATTGTCTTATCTCGATCAAAATATCATTCTCAATGTACCTTATTGATCCTTGGGGGTGTCGAAGCTTTCGGTTTTAGTTCAGATCTGCTGTGTTTTGATTGGGTTTTGATGAGACCTAAAGGCTTTTATCCTGATTGGCTTCATAGAAAATAGTAGAGCTGCAAGCCTCGATATCTTATGCGATGGAGAAGAAGACAGAAGCCACGACTTTCCTCCTCCCTTTCTCAGTTCCTTTGTGGCCACACGATTGACATGAATTGACAATGCTAAGGATCTATGGCGATGCTTGCATGAAATGTTTGCAAAAGATGGTGGTCACAAAGTGCAGTAGGCTGAGTGAGCAGACAACCCCCGGGTTGTCGTACATTGGGAGCAACAAGGTGCATCGACGGGCTGCATGAGACATACATCAAGTGGGCAGCATGCTCGCGAGTGGAGTTGGTTGCTCATGATGTTGGACGTTGGTGGGATGCACATCCATGACAAGTCCATGTACGACTTGGGCTCTTTCTTCCCCGGTGATGATGGCGGTTGGTCATCTGGCGGCGACAAAGGTTTGTGTGCTAACCTATGGATTTTATTAAGTACTCATTATTCCTCAACCGGGTGAATGTGTCAGATTCCACTTGTGGTGCTTTTATCGGATCATTCTTTATTTTCTTAAGCATATCGCACTCTTTTATTGTGATTATAAAATTGCATCGGATTATTCACTCTATGATTTTCTTGAGTGCCCTACGTTCTATGTAAGTGATTGATTGAATGTTCCTCTCTAAGTTTGGGTCAACATTGTGTCACGACACTAGTTCGCTCCTTACCATCCCAAATATGATCCGTAAATTAATCAGATCCCCAAGTGATGTTGAGGGCAGCTATGATAGAGACGAATACTGTGTTGGCGAGGTATTGTGTGGAGAAGTTTGATGGAAGCAAGAATTTTAGTAATTGAAAGATTTGAATCAAGAACGCGCTGGTTGAGTAGAGTTTGATACGACTGTTGTGGGGAAGTGATAAATTGCCCGCTTGATGATGGATTTTGAGTGGCTTGACTTGACGCTATTAGGATGTGCGTTGACAATAAAGTGCTCTTCAGCATTAGGGTAGAAGATGGTGCAATCAAGCTTTGAGAGAAACTTAAAATACTGTATTTGGGAAGTCGTTGACCAGGTTATTGCTGAAGTAGCAACTATATCACCTGAAAAATGCAGGAGGGTGATAACTTGCACGAATACTTTAACGTGTTCAACGGACTTCGCAACCAACTACACATGGGTGGTGTGAAGGTGGAGGAAGCAGACGTCTATATTGCTTCTTATCCCACTCCCGAAGTTATATAAGTGCATGGTGACTATACTCATCTATAATAATGATATAATGGGGTAGGAAGAGGCCACATTAGTGTCATTTTGCAACATATGCTCAGATGCAGTGAGGTTCAGTTCAATGGATGTGAGAATGGGTCAGTCTTTTTGGGTGACGGCTTAACATGTGAGGTCACGAAGATATGGACAATGGACATCTGAATGTATGATGGAGTAGTGTGTATGGTTGAGCTGGTTTATCTAATTCCCAAGATCCTCGATAATATGATATTTTTGGTTCGATTGGATTGACGAGGCTACAACTTTGTGGCGAGTGGAGTGCTAATAGTGACATGTAAGTTGTCAAGCTTGTTGGGGGTCACTCAACGCTCTAATGGACCGGCCGACTTGAACCATCTAAGCTTGAGTGTGAGCCGAGTGCGCAAATAGTCACAAAGAAGACCAACGGCTGACAAAGAATCTTTTGACGTGGAAAAACCCCGGAAAGAGGAAAAAATCACAGAGCCGGATCGGTGTCGGCCAAGTTTTACTATTTCTTGGGGTGTTACAAATGTTATCTCTCGAGGGTGACAAGCAACCGTTCGTTACAATGATTCTCCTTGACCGCTGAGGTCACTTGGAGTGGGATGGTGACAAATGTGCTCGGAAGCAATCTGGAATGTTGAATGCAGCAACGGGCGCTCTGAGCTCGGTGGACGGAGCTGTACGAGGTCTACGAGTAGTCTTTAGGGGACCTTTGAGGAGCGAAGGAGATCTTCGAGGCTTCGAAGGGATCTTCGAAGGCCGAAGGAGATCTTTGAGTTGTCTTCAAAGGCCGAAGGAGATCTTCGAACCGTCTTCCGGGAATCTTCTAACTCTGGAGGTGGTCTTCGAGCGTCGAAGGAGATCTTCAAAGGAATCTTCAAGCACTCAAGGAGAGCTTAGGGAGATCTTTGAAGGAACTCTTGAGTTCTCTCAGGCATAGAAGACAAGGTACCTCTGTAACATCCCGACTTTTATTGGGTCCCTAGACCCTAGTGGACCCAATAAAAGTAAACTCAAACGGTAGAAAGTAACACGATTGGGGGATACTATGCTAGGAAACTCCATTTTGACTTCCGTCAGTTCCGTTAGACTCGTATGACCAATACGAGCGTAACGGAATTCGTTGCACCCCGATCAGAGTTCGTTTAGGGAAAACAACCGTTTTGAGTAGCATAGCGCGTCACAACCACACTATTGTGGAATAGTGACCAAACGTACTCCGATTTGACTTCTGTCAGTTCCATTAGACTCGTATACCCAATACGAGCGCAATGGAATTCGTTGCACCCCGATCCGAGGTCATTTAGGGAAAATGACTGTTTTGAGTAGCGTAGCGCGTCACAACCACACTATTATGGAGTAGTGACCAAACGTACTCCGATTTGAGTTCCGTCAGTTCCGTTAGACTCGTATAACTAATACGAGCGCCACAGAACTCGTTGCACTCCGATCCGAGGTCATACGGGAAATATGTCAGTTTTAGGTTTTGTTGACCGCCCCAGCATAATGTACGAAATACAAAGCACACGAGCTCGGAAGCGGCTCCAGTAAATCTTAGTGGACCCCCAGGACCATGGGGGACCCCACCATAAGTTTACCTTGGTCAAATCCCCCCAAGCTTGATTTTCTTGAAGAAGGAAAAGGGGGGGAGGGGGAGAAGAGGGACTCCTCTCATAAGGAGAGGAGGGCTGCCCATGAATAAGCAGCCCACTCTAGGGCAGTAGAGGGAAGGGGGATAAAGGGAGGGAGAGGGAATAAAGTGAGGGAGAGGGAAGGCTTCCCTCCTTACCTATAAAGGGGACCCGACCCCCCCCCCCCCCCCCCCCCCTTGCTGAAGCACACCCCCTGCCTCCTCCCCCTCCCTGCCGAGCAGCCACCTCGCCGGAGAAGCCTCCCCCGAAGCTACTACCGCCTCCCCTCCATGGCCGGGCGGACATCTTCTTCCCGACCCCCCCCCTATGCAGGTGGAACTCCTCCCCCTCCCCCTTCCCACCTCCCCGAGGCAAGTTGGCCGCCCCTCCCCCCCTGTCGCCGGAGCGCCGCCAACTACACCCGAGCCTTGCCCAGGCTCGGGTGAAGGCTGGCCGTGAAACCCGCACCCCCAATGCCGGTGGTGGCACTGGGGGAGTAGGTCCCCACCTGGGGACCTCAGCTCCGACGAGGGAAGGCAGCAGGGCCGCCAGAGAACGCGTCTCTGGCGGCATCCGCGAGTTCCCCCCCTCCCTGTGTTTCCTGTAAGGGTTCGGAGGCTACCCCCGGCGGCGCCTGGCCGCCGGACCACCCCTGGAGGCAAGCCCCACCCACGGCAAACCAGCCAGGGGCGGGGAGGGGCCCTCCCGGCGAGGGGGTGGCGCGGTCATGGCCTGCATGGCCCATGCAGGATGCGTCACCGCCCAACCTCCCCCGTTTTTCCTAAAAACCGGCGGTGGCCAGCGGCGCCAGGCCGCCAGACCACCGCGGTGTGATCGCCGGCCCTCGGCAAACCGGCCGAGGGCGGCGCCAGTGCCCGCGGGCCGCTGCCCGGCGGTGGCAGCGGCCGCCACCCGCGGCAACCCCGATATTATCAGGGACCGTCCGATCTCCCTGATGAGATCGGACGACCCCTCTATCCTCGTTCCCCCCCTCCTAAGACTATGTGCCCCCACAGCGGATCGGCTGTGGATCCACTGTGGGGACCTCAGAACCGTACACGGTTCGGCCCCACTCAGCCGCCTCCCAGACCTCTATCCGCACCCCACTTGCATTTTTCCCCTTCCTCAATTTTCTGAGGCTATTCTAGGCCTCTGAGACAAAACTCCCAGCATGAAAAATGTTCCCATGTTAGAGGGACACCTCCAGTATTTTTTTGAGACTTTTAGGTGGAGTTTTGCTATTTTTAAAAGCTTATACAAGATTTCTTTAAAGGAATTAAAGGCTCAAATGACTTTGGAAAATTCCCCAAAAATTATTAGCTCACTCTTAGGCTATTTTACAACCACTATCAAAGTTTGGATATTTTATCAATTATTTTGATAATTTTATGGACCTAAATAATATTTCTACGGGCTTAATAATGCCCTAAAATGGATGGAAATATTTGGGAAAAACTTGCGGGCCCTCGACGTGTCATTTTAGCTATGAAATAAATTTGTGCGAGTCAGTCAAAGATAAGTGGCAAGCTTCCGAATTTCGGATAGGAATCGACTAAGTTAAAAGCATAGAAACGCGCAATCGGGTCGCGATCGCGAGGTGACACTTCTAAGCAATAACGACCCGATAATTAAAGGGTAAATCAAAGGCTCACAGAAATAAGAAGTCCCATAAATTATAAGTCGACCCTGATTTGTAACTAAATAAACTGGCTCCTATAAACGGAGAAGAGACTCCTATGAACGGGGAAGGACATAATTCCCTCCTATGAACGGAGAAGAGGCCCCTATGAATGGGGAAAGAATAGAATTTCCTCCTAAGAAGGGAGACGACACTGAAGCCTCCTGATATGGAGTGATTGGACTACTAACCCGCTTATTTATTTATGTGCTCCAGTCTCGTACTGGTCCTGCATTTACTTTCTGCAATTATTCTTTTAATACTCCAGTCTCGTACTTGTCCTGCATTTACTTTCTGCAATTATTCTTTTAATACTCCAGTCTCATACTGGTCATGCATTTACTTTCTGCAATTATTCTTTTAATACTCCAGTCTTGCACTGGTCACTTAGTTATGTTTTCTTTTCATTCATTTCCAGTACTCCAGTCTCGTACTGGTCCTACATTTACTTTCTGCAATTATTCTTTCGATACTCCAGTCTTGTACTGGTCCCGTTAATTCGGCCCCTGCTTTCGGCCTTCCTACTGTTAAGTATTTTATTACTCAGCTCCGCAGTTTGCATTGCCCTATATTATACTAACACAGGTCCTGCGCTAGATAACAGATATTTTTATGTTGCTATAAGATCTTAGTTGGGGATAACCAAGAGTCGAGTTCTTCCTTTAGGGTTAGCCCCAAATAAGATGCCCCACTTCTGATGCGTCTCCCGGCCAAAAGTCGTTTAGCCGGTTGAGTCAAGGAAGGCGCGGTGGACCTGGAGTAAGTCGTTCTTTCTGTAAATTGTTTGCAAATTGCTAGTATGAAAGTGGCGGGTCAGTCACGCCCACAGACCGTTCGTACCAGTGCGGGAGAGATGACGACTCATGGCGACAGGGAGTTGTGCACCACGGGTTATCACCACTTCGAACCCGCTGTTTTGCCTCCACTGGTCGGCCTAAATCTCAGAATCGTCGGATGTCGCTCACATCCAAGTAGTACACCAAGTTGTACGGGAGGGATTGGGTGATACGGTACGACTACGCTCAGAAGTGGCAGGACTGGCCAATGTCACTGACGGCCACATCGGTGAGGCCCGCGGGGTTCCCTACCCTGCTAGAAGTGAAGCGGTCCAAACGGTGTCAACACAGGGTTGTGTGTGTTCAAGTTTGAATACCTAATGTGTGTGTGCAAGATAGGGTTGCTAATGTTGACGTAAATTGTGCGTCCCCCTCTGCTTTATTGAAATTGTGGCTGGTAGGCCCTATGGATATATATACCTGCTGCTAAATTTTTCTTTGCTTCGGCTATTTATTTTAGTACCTTAGCCCACCCCCAGGATACGAATCCGGGGAGGAAATGTGTTTTCCACTTAGCTCTGTGACTAACAGTTATTCTTATAACCATTCACAGGAGATGGGACAATGTGAAGCCCCCGCACCGCCGGATGACTTACCGACCCTAGAGATTGCCCGATCAGACACTTCAGCCTTGCCCCCAGTCTTCCGTGACGTGAGTCCTAGAGTCTAGGGTTAAATAAGGAGTCTTTTGATGTACCTATTGTAGCCCACGAGGCATTTTGTGTAAACAGTAGGCTACGACCTTTTCAGTTAGATATATATATAGCCTTGCCTCTTTACTTTCCTGAATTCTGCTTCCGCTGTGTGACTCTGATATGTGATGTGACGATTCTTGTGCCTGACAAGGCGATTGCTTAGTGCTTGAGAGGGTGGGTCGTCGCCACCCGGGAAGCGGTAGGTGGTCCGCCTTGGGCAGTAAGACCCCCTCATCCTGAACCGGGTTCAGTTTGGGGGGGGGGGGGGGGGGGGGTCTTACAACCTCTAAATGAGAGCTTTGAGTCTCTTTTATAGATTTTGAGAAGGGCACTTTGGTATTTAAGCTGTTAGGAAATCTGATTATCCGCACACCCGTAAACATATATTCTACTATGTGCACCCCCATGATAAGGTATTTTACTATGCGCACACCCATAACCATATGTTTGGCTCTGCGCACCCCCTTGATATGGTATTTTACAATGCGCACACCCATAACCATATGTTTGGCTATTTGCACCCCATTGATGATGTGTTTTACTATGCGCACACCCATAACCATATGTTTGGCTATGCGTACCCCATTGATGGGGTATTTTACAATGCGCACACCCAAAACTATATGTTTGGCTATGCGCACCCCATTGATGGGGTATTTTACCGTGCACACACCCATAACCATATGTTTGTATATGCACACCCCCTTGATGCGTATTTTACTATGCGCACACCAATAACCATATGTTTGGCTACGCGCACCCCCTTTGATGGGGGGGGGGGGAGATTTTACTACGCGCACACCTCTAGAGGGTGATTTTGCGAATTGTGTGCCATGAAGGTGGTCACTGCAATGGTGGTCTTGCGGGGTTGCGCACACCTATAGAGCGGCACGGTCAGGTGTCCGTGCGGCTGACATGGGTCAACACGGCCGGGAGGTCGGGCACCGAAGGGAGCGTGACCAAGTGGTCGGTGCGCAGTCATGTGGCCGGTGCAGCGGTCGTGCGGCAACGCGACCTGCGCGCAGCCATGCGACCAAGTGGTTGTGTGGCCTAGTGGCCGCGCGGCCGGCGCACGACCGACGTGTTGCCAAGGATCCGCACAGCCGATGCGCGGTCGGGCGGCCAAGTGGTCGCGCGGCCGGTGCGCATTCGTGGGCTTCCCAGGCGGCGACGACGTCCGCCTGGCCGGGGTGGTTAGGCTCGTGCACAGTAGTGGGCGGTTTTGGGTACCCCCACTCTCCCCAATAATTGGCACTACCTAAGTTAGTGGGTAGGTGGAGCAATTGTCACCCCTTTTTGCTATTCACAGCCTATTTCGCATTATAGATTTTGGTGGTCCCTTTCATTTGCCCCTTAAATCCTCGGAGTTCGCGACTCATTCAAGGGGAGTGCGAGGATTTTTTCTCTCTTGTCATTACTATTTACTAGTGTGCGCGAGAGCTGTGGAGGTGTAAGATCCCTCTCCTCCTTACTGGAGAGTTCCTGGATCTTATGCCCGGGACCGCCGTCTTGCGGTGACACCAACTCACAAGTTAGTCATCACCGCTCGACGCCACTCCTGCCGACTAGTTTGATCATAACACAGGCCAATTTGCAAGAAGTAATATCACAAATATGACAAGTCCACAACACAACACACATATATATATATATATATGAAAGAAAAGTGCAAATAGTCCACAATGAGCACAAATCTAAAAGAGTGCAAGGGCTTAAGCCCGATACATATCCAAAAGGAAATACTGATAACATTGCACTCTCTCACACTACACTATGTGGAAGCAACTCAAAATACTCTCCAACCTGTCGCCGTGTGGTAGTAGTGATGCGCGACATCTGCTCCTCAGGGTCTGCCGTCACGTCTTGCCTGACGTACTGTGGCTCCTGCTCCTCAATCTCCTGGTGTTACGGCCACATCCGACCATTAGTAAAAAAGACTAAGCCATTTTGTCCCTGCCTCCCCCTACGACTCCTACGTACCGAGCGGGAGGATGAAGCGAAGGACATCGAGGGGTAAAAAGAATACAAGTGACATGGATAATACTAACAGTATAAAGGGTAAATGAGTAGTGAGACCAACAATAACATATAATAAATGCAATAAGTAAGACAACAGTAGTAGGTAAGTAATGAGCAGTAAATAAATAAATGCAGAGCAGGTGAAGTAATAAGTAAATCTACCACACCATCATCTAGAGTATCTTAACTTATATGAATGCACATACAAACTTATAAGTTATGATTTCCGGAATTATAACTTCTCATATAAAAGAGCCCATACTAATTTATATGATAAGGGTCTACAAATGTGTATGTCATTATGATGTTATGATTGTTATGATATGCTATGCTATGTTCATACAGTGCAACTCACTCACACGACTCTGCGTGCATAGACCTTTAGTTCCCACTTTTCGGAGGTAGCCAGCCTCTCAGGTTCTTCCGCCGTGGCAACGGAATCAGTGGATCGGGCACTCCACTTCTAGGTGGGTATACACACTACCAGACCTAGACCTTACGTACGCTGTTGTACATGTCCTAGGTGCACTTCCGTGAGCCTTTGCGTACTCTTGCTGACATCCCGCCAGACTTTTATGGTCGGGGGTGGGTTAGTAGGAATTGTCTGCTAGACCGAAGTAAAGTAACCTACTGGCCCTCTAACTCACCACACCCCGCCAAGGTCAACGTACCGCCATTGGTGTGACAAATGAACCCGTACTGAAGACCTGCCACTAATTTATGCACATGCAAGATTCGTTACAAATCCTGGGCCACCAGCTCGCAGGACTAATTAACCTTGACCGTTCCGTCCCTCCTAATCGGACGAGGTTTACTCTTCTCAATTTAACTTAGTTAGGAATTACTCTCGGTTGTTACTTTGACGACCAAATCAATTTAGGGTGAATTCGGGACTTCCCGAGGTCTACCCGGTGAAGGGCTCGCAGCGATACTAGATGGTATTTTGGGATGACATCCCAGACCTTCCTTTCTCAGAATATTTATTCTTATTGGTAACTACTCTTGCTAAGGTTACTCTTATGGTTGCTCTATACTACTTAAGCACGATTTAGATTTCTTTTAGGTAACTGACGACCTTTTACTAATGCGTGGTTCAAATCCTTGGTTGTTCACCTAAACACTCATATCTAACCTTGAATGCTTCATTGTCACCTTAGCTGTCTAAATGTCGTTATAAGTTCTATTGATAGAAAACCCTCAAATTTACTTCAATTGTTCATCGAGGCGTACTTCCGTTCACTATTCTCTATAGGGAAGACTTTCTCCAATTAGCCTACCACTCATGTGAACTGTATTTATGTATGCCCTAATGTTATGTTCCTAATTTCATTCCATTCCCACATGTTTTGGCTATCCTACATACTACCCCAAGTTTTTGCTAAATGCAGACCAACTCTACATTGGGCTAATTTAATCTCCTTAATGCCAACATCACCAAAACATGACCAAATGACTTAAGATTTTTATCATGGCTTAAAAATGACCTAATTACAATATGGTCAAAAATTCATAATTTTCCCAACTATTTTGTCCATTTATAAAAATACTTTAATGATCATGCACACCTCACTTTCCACATAAAGTACAATGTTCTGAAGTCAAAATGCTCTCAATAAATTATCAGTGACATATAATGTATAAATATCATGGCTGGCTGGATTTCCTAATTTTTCATAATGTTTAAGACCACTATTTAAATATTCAAACTTTTAAATCAATTGGGCACATTATACAGTAAGTACTGAAATAATTGCTCCAAAAATTCTATAAAAATTACCATATACTGATGATGAGCAAAATATAGCCCATCCAGAATTTCAAAATTTTCCAGATAATATTAGTCATATAAATATCATTAATACATAAGTGTGACAAAGAGCATTTTTTGTAATTATCAGTGTGAATGACTTCTAAAATTTTTACCAAAATTTCTAGAGTTTTATTCCAAGGTAAACTATCATATGCCAGAGTATTGGATTTTTCCCTAGGTCTTAGGTGATGTTTATTCCATTAATACACTTTATGATAAAAGGGCATTTTGCATAAATGGCCAAGAAAATTAATTCCAAAAATTCAAACAAAATTTACAGAGGTGTCTAACATCCTAAAATATCATTTGACAGAAAATCAGATTTTTCCTAGGTTGTTTGATTACTTTTATTTGATTAATTTATTTATGTGACAAATACACTATTGTCCAAATATTTAGGATTTTTCTTCCCAAAAATCCTAATATTTCTAAGGATGATACCCTACTCTATTCTAGGTGTGTTACCAAAATTTCATGAGCTTAATACCAGCCATAAGTGGTGAAATTGCATAAGTACACAAATGTGCTATGTGCACACCACCCCTCCATACATCACATTCCTATGAATATGAGAAAATATGATCTAAAGTGAGCCAAATGGTCTCAAATTTTGACATGTTACTCATTAGGGTCTATCCCTCATACCACCTAAGATTTGGGTCACTTTGCATATATTTACCCATAATTATTTCATTAATATGAAAAACCATATTTAACATAAAACCATAGAAAAATGTTGCCCTAAATTTTTGATTTTTGGATAGGGGATGAGTCTATACTATTTACAACTATGGCTAAAACATTAGACTCATCCATGTAAGTATGAAGTCTAGATCTACAAAATAAGGTCTGAACACTCTTTTGGACATGTCTCAGTAAAATAGACCTACAAGGGGATGTAGGTCACCAAATGGGGTGATTCAATGCCTTATAGGAAGTAGAAAGCCAGGTCTACAAAAGTTGTCTCTGGCACTTTTGCCTAAAACGGCCTCTAAGCAGCCTAAATATTGAGTTTAATCTACTGTATAAAGTGTGACAGATTATTTAATATGTATAATTTCTGGTCTGCATATAGCCATCAACTGAAATCAACGGCCTTGATTTCGTCTCCTTCCTCCAGCCGACGGCCAACATTAATCCCAGCTGGGCCGACTTCCACCTTTATTTCCCGGCCACCTGAGGGCCACCATTGCCGGCCACCACCTCCACCACCTTCGTTGAGGTGGTGGCTACCGCCAGGCGGCGTGACGGCTGCAGGAGATAGCTCCTCCGGCGATCCAGATCTAGGAGAAAAGCTCGGAAAATCTTACTCTTTCTCACATGAGATCGGGCTCAATTGAGCCCGATTTCTCTCCTAAGTGATTCTAGATGCTAGCACAGAGGGAGAGGGGGAGAAACAGACCTCGATTGAGGCTCGGCCTCGTGTGCTCCGACGTGAGGCCATGGATTTCTCCGTCTCAGACGAGCTTGCTCGATCTGTGGATTCTCCGCCATTTCCTCTGCTCCAGTAGGCTGGCTCGACTGCTAAGGGCCTTCTGAAGATGATGGAAGGTTCAAATGGAGGAGTGGGTGGCTGTATAGTGAGGATGGGGTGGGGTGTTTCGGCCATAGATGGTACATCATCTACTCCACTGTTTCCATGCCTGAAGTGACTGTTCATGGCCTGGGAATTCGGCTGGGGGGCTTGGGCTGAGGTGGTGGGGGCCATGGAAGCTCCTTCACTCCAACTCATTTTCCCCCTTTAAGCTTTTTGGGAAAAAATGGCATTTTTGCCCCCATGCTCATCATTTCTCTCCAATTTCAAATGTGGGGTGTGTTGGGTATATTGACCTCAATAGTACCTTGATTTGAAGAGACATCACTCTCAATGCTAAGGAACTATTGTATTTGATAAAGCTTTGTTTTTGTAAGTCAAACAGGCTTAGGCGACTCAAGAGAAAGGGCCAAACATGCCCTTAGATGTGAAGAAATCATCTACAAAGAGATGAAGATTTGTCTCAGCAGAACCGCTGAGATGAAGGGTCAAAACCACTGAGACGAGGAGCCATATCAGTGGATCCGCTGAGAAGAAGGTGTTCCCGCTGATAAGTTCATCAAACGCTGAGAATCAGCGTGTTCGTCGAACGCAGAATGCCGTTCATCGAACGAGGGACTAAGTTCGTCGACCGCTGAGACGAGACCAAAGAAGGAGCCGCTGAGAAGGCATAATTGGCGTGTTCGTCGAATGCAGAGTCAAGTTCGTCGAACGCAGAATTCAGTTCGTCGACCGCTGAGACGAGATCAAAGAAGGAGCCGCTGAGAAGACACTCAAGGCAAGTTCGTCGAACGCAGAGTTTGGCAAGTTCGTCGAACGCAGAGTTTGGCAAGATCGTCAAACGCAGGATACAACGGGTTTGTCGAACGCTGAGTTTGGCAAGTTCGTCGAACGCAGAGTTTGGCAAGATCGTCGAACGCAGGATACAGCGGGTTTGTCGAACGCAGAGTTTGGCAAGTTCGTCGAACGCAGAGTTTGGCAAGTTCGTCGAACGCCGGATACAGCGGGTTTGTCGAATGCAGAGTGCAGCGCGTTCGTCGAGCGCAGACCTTCTCTACGGAAAAGTAGGGCGGCGGGTCCTGCGGCTAGGACAAGTTGCAGAAAAGCTGTGTGGTGTCCACCAGCTTCTCCCATACTTCTCAGAAGGACAAATTAGAGTCGTTGAAGAACATAGATGTATAAAAGGAAATGTAAGGGCACATTTGCTGCTCTCTCCTCCATCGCGTGCTAAAACGAAATCAACTGTTTCATTGACGCCAGCTGCTCTCGACATTCTTCCTGCTCACTGAAAGAGAAGAAGAATCAGAGAGAAGAAGTTAGCTCCTCCACCAGAAGGGGAAAGGTGATCTTCCATCACTTTATTGAAGAGGAAGATCAAGTTGTTGCTGTAATCAACATCTTCACAACAGGAAGCACAGTCTGTGCAGGATCTACAAGAGAGTATCTCTACTGTAGAATAATTCTAAATCAATTTTCTGTAGGGCAATTTGCCTGAGCTGTAAGACCATTTGGTCTGAGTTTATAAGAACCTGAGGGTTCTGAGTTGTAGGGCTGAAGGCCTGAGTATAGGATATGTTGATCTGAGTTGTAGGGCTTCATTTCCTGAGCTGTAAGAGGAGGAATCCTCTGAGTTGTTGGACCTGCTGAGGTCTGAGCTGTAGGATCAGGAGCTGATCTGAGGTAGGGCTGTTTAGCCTGAGGCAGGACCTGCTGTGGTCTGAGTTGTAGGACCTTTTGAGGTCTGAGCTGTAAGATCAGAAGCTGATCTGAGTTGTAGGGTTGCTGTGCCTGAGGTAGGGTTTGAGAAATCCTGAGAGATCCTGAGGGATCTGTGTTGTAAGCTCTTTTGAGCCGAGTTTGGAGGAGTTGGCCTTGTCTAACACATTGTTAGAAAGGTGAAGGGTGAAAGAGGACTACTCAAGACACCCTGTCTTGAGGAACCTCTATACATGCATGTGTGTTTTCTGTGTTGCTTGATTTTCTGCTTAGAATAGTTCTAACAGTCCGTAATAATCAAGTAAAATCCAAATGACCTATTCCCCCCCTCTAGGTGATTTAGACTATAAACCTTATATTCTTTCAAGTGGTATCATAGATAGGTTGGTCAAAAAGGACTTAACAGTCTGACCAGATCCTAAAAGGTTTAGTCAAGTCAAAACCCAATGGCCTCCAGTGTAATGCAGAAGGAGATGAGCTCAATGAAACTGCCCATATGTAACAAAGCCAACTTTGGCATATGGAAGCAGAGGGTTAGGCTGTACATGGAAGCCTCAGACCCTAGAATCTACATTACTGTTCAGGAAGGCCCCTTCATTATCACAAAACCCTCCTCTGTTGATCCTACCAGGCAAGTAGGCAAACCATACACTGAAATGACCAAGGATGAGATAGCATTGGCTACTATGGATAAAAGGGCTCAAAATATCATAGTCAATGATATTGATGACTCAACATTTCAAAATTTAGTGCACTGTGGATCTGCTAAGGAGATGTGGGATACACTGATTGTGTACATGGAAGGGACTGAAGATGTGAGGAATGACAGGAAGTCACTCCTCAATCAGGAATATGAAGCTTTCAGGCAGCAAGGGCAAGAGAGCATCTCCATGTGTTATGAAAGGTTCTTTAGAATAATAAATGAACTAAGAACCTATGAGAGAGTGTTCACAAATTATGAGCTGAATGATAAGTTCCTCAGATCTCTAACAAGAGATTGAGACACAAAAATTTGTTCAATAAGGGAGGTGGCTAAGTTGACTGAAACTCCTCCCCAAACTCTCTATGGAAAGCAGCTCTCCTATGAAATGCAGCTGATTGCCGGGAAGGAAGAAGAGCAGAAGTCAAAGGGTGATACCAGGGAGAATTCCCTGGCCTTCAAGGCTGAAAGCTCAAGAAGAGGGAGAGAGAAGGCTCACTCACCTCCCAGAAGATCTGTTGAACCAGAAGATTCTGAGCCTAGCTCATCAAACTGCTCTTCTTCTGATGAAGAAATTGCTGTTCTTACAAGGCACTTCAGAAAGCTGTTGAGGAGGAAGCAATAGAAGAACAAGCCTTCCTCCTCATATCACAACAAGGAGGACAACAAGGAGTCAAAGCATCACTCCAGAAATGACAGGTATGAGTCTAACTCAAAACATAATTCTGCCAAAGTTGTTTGCTATTGCTGCAGCAAGCCTGGGCATGTCATTGCTGACTTCCCTGTGAAGAAAAGAGAGAAGAATGAGAAGAAGGCTCATCAATCAAGAAGCAAGAAAGGAGAGAAATCCTTTCTAGCTAAGAAGAAGAAGAGCTGGTGTGAATCAGACTCTAGCTCATCAGAATCTGAAATGGAAGAAGACCGCATTGGGCTGGTTGCTGTTGAAGAAACTGATGTAGGCAGGGTTGCAGTCAGGGCTCCTCTATCACATTCAGACAGTGATGTAGAGGCGGATGAGGTCATTCACAATGACCATGGGCTGATGGCTCTAACTGAAGATGAGGACAGCCACAATAATTCAGAACATGAGCAGGTATTAATTCATTCCATATCCTCTCCTGATTATGAGACTAGTCCAGAATTTGATGCACTTCCATCAATTGATGGAAGGGGCATGGAAGCTGAGGAATAACTCAATCAATTGATTGAAAAATATGGTGTTCTTTTAGAGGCTCTGAAGAAGAGCAAGAAGCTTGCCAAGAGGCAAGCCCAGGAAATTGTTTCCCTCAAAATGACTAAGGATGTCAACACTGAACCTACCACCATGGTGGCTCAGATGAGCAGACAAATTAGTCATTTACGGGGGTTAACTATTGTGCAATTAAGCATTATTTCCCTGAAGAACAAGGTCATCAAGGACCTTGAAGAAAAGCTTGAGAAGGAGAAGTGCCTGGTGGCTCAAATCTGTGCTTCCCCTTATTGACACCTTCTCCTCTCAAACCAATTGGAGAGGACCTGGATTCAACAAGATGGAAGTAGGAGAAGGGAGTGGAGTAAAGAGCAAGAAGAAGGCTAAGCATCAACCCACCTTTCAAAAGGTGCTACTTCCCTTCAACAGGTATGACTAGGAAAGCATTCATGGTCACTGCAAGAATGGAAGGTACTATAGGAAGGAAAATACTCCTTCCCATAGTGAAAGAAAGGCATGAGATTGAGTGCAATGAAAGCTCCCATGAGGAAATACAAATGGCCCAATCTGGACCATTTGTGTTTGGTGCTTCTGCACCTTCAGTCAAGAACAAGGAAGCATGCACTTCAAAATCTGCTTCAGCAAAAAGCAAGACTACTGTCAAATCTGTTGACAAGGCTTGTTGCTCAGTGTCTGATTCCTTCAGATCTTGTATGTCTGCCAAGCCAAAGCAAGCTGAGGCTGTTAGGAAAAAGAGCAGCAAGACTTTCCACAGATTATCCTTCAGTCAGATTATTGCTGAAAGAGACAGGAAGAATGTTGCAGTCTCCTCTGCTGAACATGTGCACAGTGCTGTACCAATTCCGAAAAATGTTCAGAAAAGGAGATACAATATTCATGATTGTTGGTGCTGTGGCAAGGTGGGTTTGCTGTCATTATTGGACAATTGCTTAAGTGTAATAAAAGGTCCTATTGTGACCGCGTGTTCTGGTTCTGGAGACTGCATGCTTCAATAAGGAAGGTGACCATATCCCTCTGTAGCGGTGACAATATTCGTTCATTTGCCTATAAATAGAGGGGCGGGGTAGCCATTTATAATGCAAGAACTGTAAGAACCTAGTGTGGAGTGATTGTGCCGATCTCATTTTGAGGTCGCGCGATCTGAAGATTGTTGACCATTTGTTGTGTTCGCAGGTTAGGCGGCCAGCAAGTTCTGTCAGCATTCTTCCTATCTTTCCAGCTTTGAATAAACCAGCTCGCCAACGATCTGTCTGGGCAAACTGTGTTTGGAGGTTCTTGGTATGTTTGCAGCGGACTCAGTTGATTTGGCGACATTAAGCGGTCAGGCGGTCTTGAGTGCGGTCTTGCAGCAATGAGCAGTTCTTCTTCAAGTGTTCGCAGGATACTTCTGTGATCTTGAGACTGTGCGGTCTGGGTGATCAACAAGTGCGAACAGTTTTGTTTTCAGCAGTTGCAATAAGGAGCAGTTCGTGCGGTCTGAGCTTTCAGAGGTCTGGCAGTTCACAGGTCGTCTCTTGTTCGCGCGGTCTCAGGAAAGACTGTGATCTTGCTAAGTTCGGGCGATCTCAGCTTGCTGACCGCCAGACTTTTGTGTTGCTTGTTCTCATCTATGTTTGCTCTTATAATTCATGTCTCGCCATGTATGCAACACATTGTAATAAGATAGTATTCAATTGAGATTCTCTTGCCTTCATTGTCACTGGTTAACTGTTGTGAATTTGAATTGAAGTCTTCTGTTGTTGTCTACGACCCATTCTCCAAAATTTTAACAACAACAACAAACCCAATGAGGGTCTCTTCATCTTCTAAATATGAAGAGCTAGAGTCACTGTCACTCCAACTCTTCTTTTTCTTTGCCAAGAGACTCTTCTCAGATCTCTTGGAACTGTAATGTTTTTTCTCTTCTACTTCCTTTCTCTCTTTTCTTTTGACTGGACAGTCAGCAATGACATGTCCAGACATATTGCAATAATAGCAAACAATGTCATTATTAAAATGTTTGTCCTGTTTGGAGCCATACCTTTCCCCTTTAGGGTCTCTTCTTGGTATGTCAGTGTTGCTGTGGGGCTTCCTTGAGATGGAGGCAGAGGAAGACTTGTTCTTTCATTGTCTTCTTCTGCTTAGCATCTTCTTGAACTGTTTGGAGAACATGGTAAGTTCTCCATCAGTTAGCTTATCTTCAGAAGTGGAGGCCTCTGAGCTGTCTGTATCATCATTTTTTCTTAGAGGGGAGTGGGTATTTTCTCTGCATTTTTTGGAGCGTTAATCTTTGAAAGCTATAAACTTGTCCTTGTTGTTTGCCTTGCTGCCCTCCCCTTCAGGTTTTTTGGTGTTCAGTTGAAGCTCATGGGATCGCAACTTCCCAAAAATATTCTAGGGTTGAATCTCATCCAGATTCCCCATCTTCCTTATGACACAGATCTTTATATCCCATTCCATGTTGAGGGATCTAAGGAATTTGTAATTTAGATCATAATTTGTGAAGATCCTGCCATAGGTCCTCAACTCATTGACAATTCTGAAGAACCTTTCATAGCATTCAACTATGGAGTCTATTGGGGAAAACACCCTTGTGATTTATCTTACAAATTATCTACAAGTGATTTCATAATCTAGGATGTATTACACATGCTGTATAGAAAGGTTAATTTGGTCATTAGATGTCGTAGGATATCAAACTCACACTAGAGTGTCAAGACCAATCCAAATTATGTACAAAATTCTGTTGAGTTAAAATTGCGTCGAATAGAAGTCGACGCAACTTCGACTGAAAGTCGACGCAACTTTGACTGAAAGTCAAAGTAACTTCAAATACAAGTAGAAGTAACTCAGACTGAAGTCGAAGTATAGTTGAAGTCGACACAACGTCTAGATGTACTTGACGCAGAAGACAGAGTTTGTCAAAGCAATATCAGAAGTCGATGCAACTTCGACAAGAATTCGACGCAGAAGATGAAGTTCAAAATCCAAGTCTTCAACTCGACGGATACTCCGATAAGGATTCAACGCAACATCGATATCTGAGTTTATTCAATATTTAATTTCATGTGCAGAAAGGAGACTGTTCTACCAGAAACCAGCAGTGGTATCTGGACAATGGAGCTCCATGCATATGACTGGAGTAAAAGAGGTGCTGGAAAACTGCAAGGCTAAGGAAGGCGCTAAGGTAATCTTTGGGAACTCCCACTCTGGTCAGACCAAAGGATATGGTGTGCTCAGGATTGGGGAAATCTCCTTCTCTAAGGTAGTCTATGTTAAAGGCCTTCACCATAATATAATTAATATTAGTCAATTATGTGATGGTGAATACAAAGTTGTATTTACTAAGTCCTTATGTCATATAATTAGCTCTATAACTAACCAAATAGTATTGACTGGACTTAGAAAGGGTAAGGTCTATGTTGTAGATTTTTAGTATGCAAAGTCAGAAGTTTGTTTGTTTAACTCTCATCTAGAAAACAATGAATTGTGGTATAAGAGACTTAGTCGTCGGAATTGTAAGAAAATATCTAAGCTATCCAAGCTTAATCTAGTTAGAGGCTTACCAATTGGCAAGTTTAAGAAAGACGATCCTTGTAGAGCCTGCTAACTAGGAAAGCAAACCAATTCATCATTCAAATTAATTGGTAAGAATGTTTCTCCTAGAACAATCTATCTGTTGCACATGGACCTGTTTGGTCATATCTCCACTCAAAGCTTAGCAGGCAAGTCCTATACATTAGTCATTGCAGATGATTTTTCTAGATTCAGCTGCGTGTTCTTTCTAAAAGGTAAGTCAGACACCTTCAAGATCCTCTCAAGATTCATTAGACAGATTAAATCTAAATTCAATACTCGAGTTGTAATGATCAGAAGTGACCATGGTATTGAGTTTGAAAATCAGTTAATGTGTAGATTCTGTGAGGATGAAGTGATAAGACAAAACTTTTCAGCTCCTAGAACCCCCCAACAAAATGGGGTGACTGAAAGGAAAAATGGAACCCTAATTGAATTAGGAAGAACCTTATTGGCTGAATCCAATTTGCCATAGTCCTTTTGGGCTGAGGTAGCGAATACTGCCAACTATGTTATAAATAGAAGTCTCATCCACAAAACTAAGTTGAAGACTCCTTATGAGTTATTGAAAGAAAAGACACATATAGTCACATACTTTAGGATTTTTGTGTGTACTTACTTCATTCTGAACAATGGAAAGAGACATCTTGCCAAATTTGACAATAAGGCTGATGATGGGATATTCTTGGGATACTCATCATCAAGCAAGGCCTATAAGTGTTATAATAAGAGCTCTCTCAAAATTGAGGAGTCAATGCATATTGTATTTGATGAAACTAACATGTTCTACAATGGGAAGGAAACTTCCACCAATGCTATATTGCAGGAGGAATACCAACTTGCAGACCAAGTGGAAAGGCTCAACATCATGGATCACCCATCAGATTGTCAGGACAAGGGCAAACATAAAGCTGATGGCAATGATTCAGATGAAGATTTTGCTGAAGATGAGGATGACAATAGAGCACCAGATCTACCAAACACAGTAAATGAAAATGTTGCTCCCATGGTCAATGAGCAAGATGAAATTCATGAGGTGGTGAATCCACTGATCAAATCCACAAGAACAAGGATGACCCTAAAGGATCACCCTCCAACTCAGGTTATAGAAGATTTGACAGTGGGAGTGAAGACAAGGAACCATATAACAAATGAAACTACGCTACAATGCTTCCTCTCTCAATATGAGCCAAAGAAATTTGAAGAAAAAGATAGTGACCCACACTGGATTGCAGCCATATAAGAGGAGCTAGCTCAGTTTGAAAGGAACAATGTTTGGACCTTAGTTGAAAGACCAAGAAATTACCCAATAATTGGAACCAAATGGGTATACAAAATAAGATGGACTCAACTGGAGTCATTGTCAGAAAGAAGGCAAGGCTTGTTGCTCAAGGATATAGGCAAGAGGAGGGAATTGACTTCAACCAGACATTTGCTCCAGTGGCAAGGCTGGAAGCAATCAAGATGTTTCTTGCTTATGCTGCACATATGATAATAATAGTCTATCAGATGGATGTGAAGAGTGCATTCATAAATGGAATTCTTCAGAAAGAAGCATATGTGGAGCAGCCCCCAGGCTTTGTCAATCCATCTTACCTTTTTTTTTGTTTATAGATTAGATAAAACACTATATGGTCTCAAGCAAGCTCTAAGAGCTTGGTATGAGACCTTATCCACCTTTCTGTTAGAACACTCTTTTATAAGAGGTAAGATGGATAAAACACTTTTCACTAGATCACATAAAAATCAGTTACTTTTAGTACATATATATGTAGATGATATCATATTTGGCTCAACAGATCAAAAACTTTGCAAAAATTTTGCTGACCTAATGCAGTCTAGATTTGAGATGAGTAACATAAGGGAACTATCCCACTTTCTTGTTCTCCAAGTAAAGCAAACTGCAGATGACATTTTCATATCCCAATCCAAATATACCAGAGACCTTATCAAAAGGTTTGGGATGGAGAATGCCTATGTAATGAAAACCTCATGGCTACCAATACTATCCTTGATAGAGATGAGAAGGGTAAGTCCTTTGATCAGAATACTTATAGAGTAGCCATTGACTCACTCCTCTATCTGACAGGTAGCATGCCAGATATCATGTTTGTTACATGTATATATGCTAGATTTCAAGTTGACCCTAAGGAATCTCACATGAGTTCTGTGAAAATAATACTCAAATATCTAAAGGGTACACCTTAACTTGGCTCATGATATCCTGCAGAATCTGGATTTGACTTAGTAGGCTATTGAGATGCAGATTATGCTGGATGAAGGCTTGATATAAAAAGCACCTCAGGAACCTGTCAATTCCTGGGTGCTAGACTGATCTCCTGGTTTAACAAGAAGCAAACCTCAGTCTCCACTTATACAACTGAAACTGAGTATATAACTGCAGGAAGTTGATGCTCTAGTGCTATTTCTATAGCTTCCAATCCTGTTCTCCACATCAGAGCTAAGCATATAGAGATAAGGCACCACTTCCTCTGGAATAATGTAGAGAAGGGTAAGATCAATCTTCAATACATTTCCACTGATAATCAAAGGGTTGATATATTCACTAAGCCACTTGATGAAAGCAAGCACAGTTTCTTCCTCAATGCACTGGGAATGCTTGATGGAGCTCTTTAGGTCACATATATTATGTAACAAAATCTATTTTACATAGAAAAATATTGTTGGGAAAAACATCAAATTTTTTGAGAAAATATAATTGTTTATACAGAGCTGCGTCGAATACAAATCGACGCATCATCGATTTCTACTCGATGCATGCTTCGAGAGCTGTCTGTGATAGTTCATTCGAATAGCACTCGACATAGCATCAAATTCATATCGACACTTATGTCGACATCATTGTTGCTGACAATATTCGGAGCCACGTCAATTTCTACTCTACGTTCCATCAACTTCGCACAGCGCGCACAGAAATGATTTCTAGAAGCCACTTCGACATGTTTTGGCGCGCTGAATCCACCTACTGTCAACGCAGCTTCGAATAAAACCCTAAGTTGTGATGATTCTTCTACTCAAAGCAACTTAGTTGATCGATTCTATTGTGCTTTCGAATTCTCTCTCTCTCTCTCTTCAGTTCTCCTTCATTTTCCTCTCTACGTCTCTCTTTCTTCTTTCGTGTAGGTACTCTCAAGTAATCAATGACTTCTTCTCAATATCAAAGAAACCTTGTTGAAGTAGTTAATCTTGCCTTAGAGACACTGCTATCTCAATTCAGCTCTCTATATCTTGATTTTTCCAAAGACTGCTACCGCAAATTATGTGCTCAACATAGAAGGCTACAGAACATCACTGCTCAAACAAAAGCCCTCGAAGAAGAGGTGAGGTTGTCAGCACTGCATGCTGATGTATTTATATCTTTCTTTAAAGATATAAAGCATGGGGAGAAATGTGACAGCAGACTCCCTCAAGATTTAGTATACACTACAACTCTCTCCTTGTCTTTTGTTTCTGAAGGAGAGCCAGCCATCACCTCTAAGCTCCTTCTGATACCTATATCATTTTCTTCTCTCAGAACCCAGTCTTCAATTTAGGGGGAGCCATCTAAACAGGGGGAGGATGATCTTTTCTCACATGATAATGACTATCTGAAATGTCTGAAGGAATACTCAGAATGGACAGATTTACCCATTCCTGAAACTCCAGACTTCAGGCCTTACTCTGAAGAGTCAACAACAGCATCACCTCCAGTCAAGCCCTGAAAATATAATGGAGGTGTTTACTGACCCAGAGCTTGATAGAGTTCTAGATGAGATTAGAAGTAGGTATCAAGATGAATATGAATCATCTCAAAGGGAATTGGAAGAAAAGAGAAGGTTGTTCATTGAAAGATTGAAGAAAGACAAGGATGTTGTGGAAAAAGAACAACTAAAGAAGATAATTCAAATTCCAAGCACTTTTTTTGATCCTACAAAGCATGCAGCCAGGAAACCTCAAGCAAAACTTCCTGAAAACAAAGGGCAACTTCACAAAGGAAGTCTTGGATGTAATCAGGATGATGCAGAGCAGCCCCTTCAAAAGAAAAGGAAGATTGTGTTCAAGTCAACTCCAACTCCTGGAGTATACAGTCCATTTTTATAGTTCTTGATCCAGAGGAGTTAGATCTGGAAGAAATAAATCTGATGTCTGCAAAAATCTTTGGTCTGGGATTCAAGCTTAATGATTTATATTCTGAAGTAGAAGCTGACCTGGAGAAGCTTTTCAAAGGACATGACAGAATCCAGAAGAATCCATAAAAGGCTATTCTAACAAACTTTAAGTATGTGGAAAGAAAATTCAGAAAGGTCTATGCGGCCTTATCTACTTTTCATAATCTAAGATGTATTACCCATATTGTATAAAAATGATAATTTGGTCATATATGTCCTAGGATATCACACTCACACTAGAGTGTCAAGACCAATCCAAATTAAGCACAAAATTCAGTTGAGTAAAATTACGTCGAATAGAAGTTGACGCAACTTCGACTGAAAGTCGAAGCAACTTCGAATACAAGTAGAAGTAACTCAGACTGAAGTCGAAGTATAGTTGAAGTCAACACAACGTCGAGATGTACTCGACGTAGAAGACAAAGCTTGTCAAAGCAATATCAGAAGTCGACGCAACTTTGGCGAGAATTCGACGCAGAATGTTGGGGAAATGATTTCTCTTAACCCCTAGAAATGAGTTAAAGAAAGAGTTTTATGAATGAAAAACAAGACTAAGTAAATATGCGTCGAATAGTATTCGACGCAACGTTGAAATGTAGTCGACGTTTTCTTCAGGTTATGTCGAAGTAACTATAGGAAGATTTCGACGTATGTGTTGTCGACGCTACTCTGATTTCTAATCGACGCATATAGAGAAGTCGACGCACCTTAATCGACGCACCTTCCTTATTCTTCTCTCGACGTCCAGCCAGGATGAATTCGACGCTTACGTTGAATAGTAATCGACGCACGTCGATTTATATGACAGATTTAAATATGCGCCAGATCTCCTTCCTTCTTTCAGTAGATCTAATTTATATGGAATAATGTTAATATTTTATAGCCGTTCTGAATCATTCTTTCCTTCTATTTGATTCTTGGCTAATCTGATAAAACTCATTATGGATATTATTTGAATTTGGAATGAATTCTTTCCTTCTATTGGTATGCTAATTATAGAAACATTTCTATTTTTCAAATTCTCTGACTGCTAATTAATTATCCTCCTATAGCATTATTTTGAATACACAGAGCTATAAATAAAGAGGAGGTCGGCAGAAAATAGAGCAGTTGTGTGATCTACCACATACTTTTGCAATAGAGGAAAAGCTCCCAAAAGAAAAGAGAGATATTGTCAAACAGCTCTGCAGCAACAATCTGAAATCTCCCTGCTGCAAACTCTGATTGCTCTCACTAAAAGAGAGAAAGGCTACAAATCTTCTTCTCTATATAGAAGAAAGATTTAATTCACTTCTTGTGCTTCCAATCTTCTTGCTAGGAAGAAGATTCATTATTGTTTCTTTCTTTCTTTCTTACTTAAATATTGTAAAAGAGTTTTTAGAATCTCTCTTCAAAAAATTCAGTGTACTGGTTCTAAGAGTCTCCTTGTCAAAAGACTCAGTTGGTTCTAAGAGTCTCCTTGTCAAAAGACTCAGGGTGGTTCTAAGAGTCTCCTTATCAAAAGACTCAGTGCAAGATAGTGAATTCCTACCAAGGGGGTAGAAGAGTGGACTACCCAAAGTTTGGGGAACCACTATATTTTCTTGTGTTGTGCTGTGATTTTCTCTCTTGCATTTACTTTAATTACTTATCTAATTCTTGTTGGTGTGTAGGAAGCTCTAATCTGTGATCATACACACATATATATTAACTTTGCACTAAATATTTTAAATCTCTATTCACCCCCCCTCTAGAGAATTCTAGTGAGGTTAACTGTGCACTTTCAATTGGTATCAGAGCGAGGTTGATCTAAAAAGGATAACTCCTTGATCAAAAGATTCTACCTCTTATATATATATCTTCAAAACTATTTTTCACATGGCACAAATCAAAGATTATGCTTCCACCAGACCACCAATTTGCAACCTTGAAAAGTTTGCACTTTGGAAGACAAGAGTTAGAATTTATTTAAACTCTATTGATGATGAATTGTTTAATATTATCTTGACAGGTCCCCCCAAGCCATTCAGGAAGGACTCAAGTGGAAAAGTGACTGAAACACTTGCTCCAAGAGCTGATGGACAGAGGATGAGAAGAAAGCCCAAGGACATGATGCCAAATCTATGAATATCTTAGTCTCAACCTTCTCAGATGAAATTTTCCAAAAGATTGCTGATTGTGAGTCAGCTAAGGAAGTATGGGAAGCTCTCACCAAAATGGTAGAGGGAAGTGCTGATGAGAAAAAGGATAGAAAGGCACTATTGATTTCCCAATATGAAAACTTCCAAAAGAAAGAAAGTGAAAGTGTTGCTGACATGTACTCAAGATTCAGCCTCATAGTCAATGAATTGAGAACACTTGAGAAGGACATATCTCTCACTGAGATAAATGATAAATTGCTGACTTGCTTTCCCAGCTCTTGGGATTCAAGAATCTGGCCAATTAAAGACTCCAGAAGTCAAAAAGAAATATCAACAGATGTTCTATTGGGTAAATTAAAATCCTATGAACAACTGTTGAAAACCAGAGCTGAAAAAGAAAAGGCATCTCCACTCTCAAAAGAAAAGAGTATTGCATTGAAGGTTATTGAAGGTGAATCATCTACTAATGATGAGGAGCTAATCAGCTTGCTAGCCAGAAAGTTCAAAAAGTGGATCAAAACAGAAGGATCCAGAAGAAGAGACTCAAAAACCAGGTATAACAAAACACTCACTAAAGAGATTATCTGTTACACTTGCAGGAAACCTGGACACATTGCTCCTAAATGTCCCAAGGAGAACAGCAGTAAGAAAGATCTGAAAAGAACAGATCCAAAGAAGAAAAAGAAAGAAAGAGGATTCATTGCTCAATCCTGGAGTGATTCAGAATCTGAAGAAAGTACCTCATCAGATATTGATCAAGAAGAGGTCAAGCAAGAAGAAACATGTCTGATGGCCACTGAGAAGCTTGATGACACATCTATGGTAAATATACTTGATAATATAGATTTCTCCTCTACTGATTTCAAACAAGATTTCAAAGAATTCTGTTTAGATTTAATCAAATCTGAAAAAGAAGTAAAAGAATTAAGGATGGAATTAAAAAAATCTAAAACAAGTAAATATACACCATAAAAATTATAAACTCAATCTAGAACTCTCAGAGGAAAACCTAAACAAAATCTATTTAGAAAATCTAACACTAAGAAAAGAGTTAGCAAAGGCTAAAGCCTTTGAGGACTCTCTAAATGGAAGAGGTCAGAAGATCAAAAATATTTCTGAGAATCTCACTAATAGATTTAGTCAACTAAAACTGAAAACTAATGAAGCATCTAAATCTCAATCATCTAGCAAACCTGTCTGGAAACATCCCATTCACTTCACTAGGGAGAATCATCTAGCAGAAGCAAGATCACGAGTAAGTCAAGAAACCACTATTTTCAATCAACCTAATCCCATTACAAATAAAGGAATCTTAGGAAAGAATCCTCACAAAAATTTTGAACATGCGTCGAACTCTTATCAACGTGCGTCGATTTCTAATCGACGCTTACACCAAAATGCGTCGACTTCTACTCAACGCAACCCTTCTCATACTTCGACTGAAAGTAAACACAGAATAAAGAAAGCGTCGACTCCACGCAAACTTAAACATATGTCGAATTCATATCGACGCAACCAATCTGACAGAAATGTCTCTCTGTTCAAAAAGTCTCCTTCCCTTTCCTTTTATTATGAACACCATTTTTGTGACATTACCAAAACAGATTCGTATGATAGAACAATGCCCCAAAAGGAGGAAGGATATCCTGTAAAACCTACTTATTCCTTCATTAGTTCTTTCACTGATTATAGGAAGGGACCCCAGCTGAGCAGGGTTCAAACTAATGTTTGAAATTTTATGTGCAGATGTATCACATCTCCAGGCTTGTGTGGTACTTGGACAGTGGATGCTCCATGCACATGACAGGATGCAAAAACCTGTTAATCAACTTTGAGGACAGACTTGGACCATCAGTAACTTTTGGAGACTCTAGCTGTGGCCAAACCAAGGGCTTTGGAGATTTCAATGAAGGGAAAGTCACCTTCAAGAATGTGGCAGTAGTCAAAGGACTAAAGCATAATCTGATAAGTATAAGTCAGATATGTGATAATGGTAAGTATGAGGTAAAATTCACCACACTATTCTGCCATATTATTGATATCAAGACTGGTGCCACGGTACTTAAAGGAATTAGAAAAGGAAAAGTATATGTAGTGGACTTTAGTTCTTCACCCACAGAAGTCTGTTTATTCAATAATATTATTGATAAAAGTGAATTATGGCATAGGAGACTAGGTCATTTAAACTACAAAACAATTAGTAAACTAGCAAAAAACAACCTAGTTAGAGGCTTACCAAAGGGTAGATACTCTAAGGATTCTCCATGCAGACCTTGTCAACTAGGAAAACAAACCAAATCATCCTTCAAACCAATTGGTAAGGATGACTCTCCAAGGATCCTTCACTTGTTACACATGGATCTTTTTGGTCCCATATCCACTCAGAGCTTAGGTGGAAAATCCTATACCCTAGTCATTGTAGATGACTACTCTAGATTCAGCTGGGTATTCTTTCTAAGGGCTAAGTCTGAAACCCATCAGACTCTCTCAAAATTCATAAAACAAATTCAATCTGAACTCAATAGTCAGGTATCCATAATTAGAAGTGATCATGGGACTGAATTTGAAAATCAGTTTATGAGTAGTTTCTGTGAAGAATTAGGTATCAAACAAAGTATTTCAGCCCCTAGAACTCCTCAGCAAAATGGAGTGGCTGAAAGAAAGAATAGAACATTAATAGAATCAGGAAGGACATTACTTATAGAATCAGGAAGGACATTACTTATAGAATCAGGTTTGCCAAAAACTTTCTGGGCTGAAGCAGTCAACACTGCCAACTATGTACTAAATAGAAGCCTAATACACAAAACTAAATCAAAAACTCCATATGAGCTCTTAAAAGGAAAAACACCCATAGTTAAATATTTTAAGATCTTTGGATGTGCTTGTTTTATCCTAAATAATGGAAAAGATCATCTTGCCAAGTTTGACAAGAAATCTGATGATGGAATATTTCTAGGATATTCAGCATCTAGTAAAGCCTATAGGTGCTATAACAAAAGAACTCTTAAAACTGAAGAATCTATGCACATTGTATTTGATGAAACTAACATGCTTCTTAAGGGGGAGGAGACTTCCACCAGTTCTTTTCCACAGGAAAATAACAGTATAGAAACCCAGCTTGAGCAACTAGCTCTAGATAAAGGAAAGGAAAATCAGTTAGAGGAACCAAGTGAAGAGTCTGAACAAGAAACCTCAGAAAAGAGCATTCAAGACCCACTTCCACAAGAGGACATGATTCAGGAAGAACAATTGAACAATGATCCCATTGAGAATGAAGAAGAAGAACAACTGACAAATTCAAGCAGAACATGAATCAATTTGAAAGATCATCCACAAGCTCAAGTAATTGGAGATCTCAACACAGGAGTAAGAACAAGACATCAGGTCTCAAATGGGATGATGCTCCAATGCTTCCTATCACAAGTTGAACCAAAGAAGTTTGAAGAAGCAAATTGTGATCCTCACTGGATTATGGCCATGCAAGAAGAATTAGGCCAATTTGAGAGAAACAAAGTATGGAACCTAGTTGAAAGACCAAGAAGCTACCCTGTAATTGGTACAAAATGGGTATACAGGAATAAACTAGATTCCACTGGAGTAATTGTGAGAAACAAGGCAAGACTTGTAGCACAAGGATATAGACAAGAAGAAGGGATAGACTATAACCAGACCTTTGCTCCAGTAGCTAGATTAGAGGCAATCAGGCTCTTTCTTGCCTATGCAGCCTTCATGAAGATGAAAGTCTACCAAATGGATGTCAAGAGTGCTTTTCTAAATGGAAATCTGCAAGAAGAGGTATATGTGGAGCAACCACCAGGTTTTGTTAATCCTTCCTCTCCTAACTTTGTTTATAGACTTAACAAAGCATTATATGGTCTTAAGCAGGCTCCTAGAGCTTGGTATGAAACTCTATCAAATTTTCTTTTAGAAAACTCCTTTGAAAGAGGCAAAGTAGACAAGACACTATTTACAAGAACTCATAAAAACCAACTCCTCCTTGTTCAAATATATGTAGATGACATTATCTTTAGCTCAACCCATCCTAAACTATGTAAAAAATTTGCTAATCTTATGCAATCCAAATTTGAGATGAGTAGTATGGGTGACCTCTCCTATTTCCTAGGACTCCAAGTAAAACAAAGTAGTGAAGGAATTTTTATCTCACAATCAAAATATACTAAAGAACTAATCAAAAAATTTGGTATGGAGTCAGCATCTACCATGAAAACACCCATGGCAACCAATGCCATTATAGAAAAAGATGATAAAGGGAAATCAGTAGATCAAAAGACCTATAGGGCAATCATAGGATCCCTTCTATATCTAACAGCCAGTAGACCTGATATCATGTTTGCCACTTGCATATGTGCTAGATTCCAAGTTGATCCAAAGGAATCCCATCTCACCTCTGCAAAAAGGATTCTTAGATATCTAAAAGGAACCCCTGAACTAGGACTATGGTACTCAGCAGAAACAAACTTTGAACTAATAGGTTTCTCAGATGCAGATTATGCTGGATGTAGGGTTGATAGAAAAAGCACATCTGGTACCTGCCAATTCCTAGGTGACAGATTAATCTCATGGTTTAGTAAGAAACAAACCTCAGTCTCAATCTCAACAGCTGAAGTTGAATACATAGCTGCTGGGAGCTGTTGTTCACAAATCCTATGGATGCAAAATCAACTACTTGATTACAAATTGGAAATATATAACTCTAAGATCTATTGTGATAGCTCTAGTGCTATTTCTATAGCATCCAACCCAGTCCTTCATAGTAGGACCAAACATATAGAGATCAGACATCACTTCCTTAGAGACAATGTTGAGAAGGGTAAAATAACCCTAGAATATATTCCCACAGACAATCAAAGAGCAGACATTCTTACAAAACCTTTAGATGAAACCAAGCATAACTATTTCATCAACACCTTAGGAATGCTTGATGGTAGTCTGTAACTACCATTGTGGGGAAGCCTAAAAGAAATGAGGAAATCTAAGAAAGTAATTGAATATGCGTCGAATACTTATCGACGCACCCTTGAGAAGAACTCGACGCTGGCGTCGATTTCTTCTCGGCAAAGATACATCGATAACCTATCGACGCTCCGTCGAATTGATATCGACGCAGGGCTATGAACACATCGACAGATCGCTTCGTGGACAAATCTCCACGTAGCGTGGACTTTATATCGACGCATAGGTCGACATTCATTCGACGTACCGTCGACTTCTGCCTACAATTGGAATTGAATCCTCCCTTCCTCTTTTTGACGATCGGATTACCTAATATACCTTGATTTCTGTTCCCTTTCTCGACGTTTCATCTCCTTTTAAATAATGCTACTTATTTCATAACATATACTCTCCTAAAACCCGCCAAAACTTCGTCGTCTACCTCTGTCTCTCTTTCTCTGCAACAATGGCACCAACTTCTGATCACTCAGCCCTCGTCAAACAGATGAATGATGCTCTTGAACAATTAGTTAGTGATTTCCAGACTCGCCTGAATAACTTCGCCAATGAATGCGCTGCCATGATCAACACCTGTGCAGTCAAACTCGAAACCCTCTCTTCTTCTCTTCTTGAGCTACATGCTCTCATTCAAGAACGGCCTCTGTCGCCAGAAAGGTTTAAATCCTTCATGAAGGATGTAAACGAGGGGGAGAGTTGCTCCAGAAACCCCTCTTATCAGGTCATCTATCTCTCTTAAAAAGGTCAGGATTAAATTCTTTTTCAATTTTACACATTATAGATTACACCAACTTCTTTCATTATAGGTTCCACTCCTCTCAAATCACTCTGACTACACTTTCATCAAACATTTTGGTGAATCCTCTTACAACACTGAAGGGGAGCATGCTGTGGATTCAGCATTCAGGACTGATGATCCTTATACCCAGGGGGAGATTCCTGTAGTAAAGGACCCAGTAATCCAGGGGAGGAAGAAGCAGCCACCTCAGATGATTGGAATGGCCAGGTATGGATTAATGCACCCTCCTGTGATGAGGAACATCAGCATCATTCCCCTGGCTTCTCTGCCAGTTACTTCAAGCTAAAGACACTTCTGCTTGAGGACATCCCTGCAACAGAGCTTGGAGAAGACAATCATCCCTCAGCAGAGATCACTATACCAGAAATCACTCTGCCCTCTACTGCAGACCATCTAAGAACTCTTCTTGAAATAACTCCCTCTCCACCCAAAGAGAAAACTCCTCCTCAACTTCCTCCTCTACCTTCTTCTCTACCTCCTCTGCTACCTCTACCCCCACAAGCAGCAAGACTCCATAAATAGATCATACCTAGGCAAAGTCCAGGAGGACAGATAAAGAGAAAAAGGGAAGTCACTCCCCACCGGCAAAAATTTTCTAAAGAAGAAAGGAAGGAGTTTGCAAAAGAAAAGAAGTATAGAAAAGCATGTGAGCAAATAAAAAGATTTGAAAAGATGCCTAGTATCTGTCCTAACAGTCCTGTCAAGGAGTACCATGATCCTGACATGGAAAAGAGGCATGAAGAGATAAGAGAAAGAGAACCGTATGAATATGAAGCAGCTAGAAAATAAGTGGAAGATAAAAGGAAAGCTTGGATGGAAAAGATTAACAAGGGAATGACTAAGGAACAAATCCTTGCTGAATCTTCTATCAAAATTCCAAGTAAGTTGTTTGATATTGAAGCTTATCAAAAGAAAAATCCTCAGGCAGGGATTATCCTGGATAAGGGTCAAAAGGACAAGAAGGGTATAGGATGTACAGAAGATACATACATTCCCTATAAAAAGCCATCAAGACCTGCAAAGTTAGATTCCTGGAAAGGGAAAGGAAAAATGACTGAGAGTCCTATGAAACAGGAATCAGAGAAGAAAACAAAGGTTGATAACAAAGGACCTCCTGAGCCCAAGCCTGCACAAAAAGAATCTCACAACATCACCATTGAGATGATTGATGAAAAGGCAGCAATCATCATCAGCAAAGGCTACTCCATAAATGACACTATCCCTGATGGTGATAAACTCTTGGAAAAACTGCATATAATCATCAGGAATGTTCAGGAAAGACCTGATAGAGCCAGGGGATACATTTTTGATGCCATTCATGACTTATCTAGGAAACTTTATTCTGCTTTTGTCAACTTCATGTACAAAAAGAAGTTTCTAGTTTAATTCTTGTGAAAGACAAATACTTGACATATGCTTTCTTTTCCTAATCTCTTTTTGGTTACTCAATATATTTCTTATCCTTACAAATACTGTGCTGGGTTAATTATATGCTAGTACAATTTCTCTCTAAATAGGGTTAAGACAAATAGGGGGAGATTGTTGGGGAAATGATTTCTCTTAACCCCTAGAAATGAGTTAAAGAAAGAGTTTTATGAATGAAAAACAAGACTAAGTAAATATGCGTCGAATAGTATTCGACGCAACGTCGAAATGTAGTCGACGTTTTCTTCAGGTTATGTCGAAGTAACTATAGGAAGATTTCGACGTATGTGTTGTCGACGCTACTCTGATTTCTAGTCGACGCATATAGAGAAGTCGACGCACCTTCCTTATTCTTCTCTCGACGTCCAGCCAGGATGAATTCGACGCTTACGTCGAATAGTAATCGACGCACGTCGATTTATATTACAGATTTAAATATGCGTCAGATCTCCTTCCTTCTTTCAGTAGATCTAATTTATATGGAATAATGTTAATATTTTATAGCCGTTCTGAATCATTCTTTCCTTCTATTTGATTCTTGGCTAATCTGATAAAACTCATTATGGATATTATTTGAATTTGGAATGAATTCTTTCCTTCTATTGGTATGCTAATTATAGAAACATTTCTATTTTTCAAATTCTCTGACTGCTAATTAATTATCCTCCTATAGCATTATTTTGAATACACAGAGCTATAAATAAAGAGGAGGTCTGCAGAAAATAGAGCAGTTGTGTGATCTACCACATACTTTTGCAATAGAGGAAAAGCTCCCAAAAGAAAAGAGAGATATTGTCAAACAGCTCTGCAGCAACAATCTGAAATCTCCCTGCTGCAAACTCTGATTGCTCTCACTAAAAGAGAGAAAGGCTACAAATCTTCTTCTCTCTATAGAAGAAAGATTTAATTCACTTCTTGTGCTTCCAATCTTCTTGCTAGGAAGAAGATTCATTATTGTTTCTTTCTTTCTTTCTTACTTAAATATTGTAAAAGAGTTTTTAGAATCTCTCTTCAAAAAATTCAGTGTACTGGTTCTAAGAGTCTCCTTGTCAAAAGACTCAGTTGGTTCTAAGAGTCTCCTTGTCAAAAGACTCAGTTGGTTCTAAGAGTCTCCTTGTCAAAAGACTCAGGGTGGTTCTAAGAGTCTCCTTATCAAAAGACTCAGTGCAAGATAGTGAATTCCTACCAAGGGGGTAGAAGAGTGGACTACCCAAAGTTTGGGGAACCACTATATTTTCTTGTGTTGTGCTGTGATTTTCTCTCTTGCATTTACTTTAATTACTTATCCAATTCTTGTTGGTGTGTAGGAAGCTCTAATCTGTGATCATACACATATATATATATTAACTTTGCACCAAATATTTTAAATCTCTATTCACCCCCCCTCTAGAGAATTCTAGTGAGGTTAACTGTGCACTTTCACAGAAGATGAAGTTCAAAGTCCAAGTCTTCAACTTAGCAGATACGTCGATAAGGATTCGACGCTGTTGGGAATATTGCCCTCAATATTACCTTGATTTGAAGAGGCATCACACTCAATGCAAAGGACATATTGTATTTGATAAAGCTATACTTGTGTAGGATATACATACACAGGTGTCTCAAAAGGAAGGGCCAAACATGCCCTTAGATGAGGAGAAATCATCTCCTAGGAGATGAAGTTTTGTCTCAGCCGAACCACTGAGATGAAGGGTCAAAACCGCTTAGACGAGCCCACTGTCTCAGCGGAACCGCTGAGACCAGAACAGGAGCCGCTGAGAAAGCTTATATGCAAGCTGAGCTGCAGATATTCAAGAAACCGTTGAGACGAGATCGTTGTCTCAGCGGATCTGCTGAGACGGGAAAGGAGCAACGTGCAGATTGGAAAGAATGGTGTGTTCGTTAAATGCAGAGAACCATTCGTCGAACGCAGGACTCAGTTCGTCGACCGCTGAGTCGAGACCAGAGAAGGAGCCGCTGAGAAGGAACAGAGTGTCGATCGTCGAACGCGGACAGAAAGGAAGAATTAGCTGAGACTTGGGCAAGATCGTCTAACGAAGATTGCAGATCGTCGAACGCAGAGACAAGGCAATTCGTCGAACGCAGAGTTTGGCAAGTTCGTCGAACGCAGAGTTTGGCAAGTTCGTCGAACGCAGAATTTGGCAAGATCGTCGACCGCAGAGTTTGGCAAGATCGTCGACCGCAGAGTTTGGCAAGTTCGTCGAACACAGTACAGCGTGTTCGTCGAACGCAGATTGCGTGTTCTGCCCATGGCGCAAGTTATAGAAAAGCTGTGTGGGGTCCAACAGTTTCTCCCATACTTCTCAGAAGGACAGCTGAGAGTCGTTGAAGATCAGAGATGTATAAAAGGAAGAGTTAGGGCACATTTGAACTCTCTCCGTCACGTGCAAAAATAAATTAATTGTTTCATCGATGACTCAAGCTCTTGTCTTCTCTCCTGCTGCTCACTGAACAAGCAAGAAGAAGAACAGAGAAATAAAGTTAGCTCCTTTGCAAGAAGGGGCAAGGAGATCTTCCAACCTTCATCTGAAGAAGAAGATCAGTTAGTAGCTGCCATCAACATCACCAGCTACATGAAGCACAAGCTGTGCAGGAACTACAAGGGACTTACTGTCATCTGTAGTATGTTTAATACTCACTTTTCTGTAGGGCATTTTTCCTGAGCTGTAGGACCTTTTGGTCTGAGATTGTAGGAACATGAGGGTTCTGAGTTGTAGGGCTGAAGGCCTGAGTGTAGGATCTGTTGATCTTAGTTGTAGGGCTTCATAGCCTGAGTTGTAGGAGGAGGAATCCTCTGAGTTGTAGGACCTGGAAGGGGTCTGAGCTGTAGGATCAGGTGCTGATCTGAGGTAGGGCTATTTAGCCTGAGGTAGGGTTGTTTAGCCTGAGTTGTAGGACCAGCTGTGGTCTGAGCTGTAGGATCAGGGGCTGATCTGAGGTAGGGCTGGTGAGCCTGAGGTAGGGTTTGGGAAAACCTGAGAGATCCCGAGGGATCTATGCTATAAGCTCTTTGAGCCGAGTTTGGAGGAGTTGGGACTTGTCTAACTCATTGTTAGAAAGGTGAAGGGGGAAAGAGGACTACTCAAGACACCCTGTCTTGAGGAACCTCTATACATGCTTGTGTGCTTTCTGCGTGTTTGTTGATTTGCTCAAACTAAACCAGAAATAAGCTAGGGTACATAGAGGAAAATTAAAAGAAACTTATTCACCCCCCTCTAGGTGATTTTGACTACAAACCTTATAAACTAACAAGTGGTACCAGAGATAGGTTGGTCAAGAAGGACTTAACACTCTAACCAGATCCTAAAAAGGTATAGTCAAATCAAAACCCAATGGCCTCCAGTGTAATGCAGAAGGAGATGGGCTCAATGAAACTGCCCATATGCAACAAAACAAACTTTGGCATATGGAAGCAGAGGGTTAGGATGTACATGGAGGCCTCAGACCCTAGAATCTACATTACTGTTCAGGAAGACCCCTTCATTATCACAAAACCCTCCTCTATTGGTCCTACTAGGCAAGTAGGCAAACCATACACTGAAATGACCAAGGATGCGATAGCATTGGCCAATATGGATAAAAGGGCTCAAAATATCATAGTCAATGCTATTGATGACTCAACTTTTCAAAATTTAGTGCACTGTGTGTCTGATAAGGAGATGTGGGATACACTGATTGTGTACATGGAAGGGACTGAAGAAGTGAGGAATGACAGGAAGTCACTCCTCAATCAGGAATATGAAGCTTTCAGGCAGCAGGGCCAGGAGAGCATCTCCATATGCTATAAAAGGTTCTTTAGAATAATAAATGAACTAAGAAACTATGAGAGAGTGTTCACAAATTATGAGCTGAATGATAAGTTCCTCAGATCTCTAATAAGAGATTGGGACACAAAAATTTGTGCCATAAGGGAGGTGGCTAAGTTGACTGAAACTCCTCCCCAAACTCTCTATGGAAAGCTGCTCTCCTATGAAATGCAGCTGACTGCCAGGAAGGAAGAAGAGCAGAAGACAAAGAGTGATACCAGGGAGAATTCCCTGGCCTTCAAGGCTGAAAGCACAAGAAGAGGGAGAGAGAAGGCTCACTCACCTCCCAGAAGATCTGCTGAACCAGAAGATTCCGAGCCTAGCTCATCAAGCTGCTCTTCTTCTGATGAAGAAATTGCTATTCTTACAAGGCATTTCAGAAAGCTGTTGAGGAGGAAGCAATGGAAGAACAAGCCTTCCTCCTCATATCATAACAAGGAGGACAGCAAGAAGTCAAAGCATCATTCCAGAAGTGACAGGTATGAGTCTAACTCAAAATATAATTCTTCCAAAGTTGTCTGCTATTGCTGCAGCAAGCCTGGGCATATCATTGCTGACTGCCCTGTGAAGAGAAGAGAGAGGGATGAGAAGAAGGCTCATCAATCAAGAAGCAAGAAATAAAAGAAATCCTTTCTAGCTAAGAAGAAGAAGAAGAGTTGGAGTGAATCAGACTCTAGCTCATCAGAATCTGAAAAGGAAGAAGCCCTCATTGGGTTGTTTGCTGTTGAGGAAACTGCAGTTGGCAGGATTGCAATCAGGGCCCCTCTATCACATTCAGACAGTGATGTAGAGGAGGATGAAGTCATTCAAAATGACCATGGGCTGATGGCTCTAACTGAAGATGAGGACATCCACAATAATTCAGAACATGAGCAAGTATTAATTCATTTCATATCCTCTTCTGATTATGAGACTAATCCAGAATCTGATGCACCTCCATCAATTTATGGAAGGGGCAAGGATGCTGAGGAAGAGTTCAATCAACTGATTGACAAGTATGGTATTCTTTCGGAAGCTCTGAAGAAGAGCAAGAAGCTTGCTAAGAGGCAAGCCCAGGAAATTGTTTCCCTCAAGATGACTAAGAATGACTACACTGAACCTACCACCCTGGTGGCTCAGATGAGTAGACAAATTAGCCATCTATATGGGTTAACTATTGTGCAATTAATCACTATTTCCCAGAAGAAAAAGTTCATCAAGGACCTTGAAGAAAAACTTGAGAAGGAAAAGAGCCTGGTGGCTCAATTCTCCAAGCCCAAATCTGTGCTTCCTATTATTGACACCTTCTCCTCTCAAACCAATAAGCGAGGACCAGGATTCAATAAAATGGAAGTAGGAGAAGGGAGTGGAGAGAAGAGAAAGAGGAAGGCTAAGCCTCAAACCACCTTTCAAAAGGTGTTGCTTCCTTCCAACAGGTATGACCATGAAAGCATTCATGGTCACTGGAAGAATGGGAGTTGCTATAGGAAGGAAAATGCTCCTTCCCATAGTGGAAGAAAGGGAATGGGATTGAGTGCCATGAAGGCTCCCCATGAGGAAATTCAAATGGGCCAATCTGGACCTTTTGTATTTGGTACCTCAGCCCCCTCACTCAAGAATCAGGGTGCTAGCTCTTCCAAATCTATTTCAGCAAAGAAAAATGTTGTTGTCCAATCTATTAACAAGACTTGTTGCTCAGTGTCTGATGCCATCAGATCTTGTACAGCTGCCAAGCCAAAGCAAGCTGATGACATCAGAACAAAGAACATCAAGACAATACATAGATTGACTTACAGTCAAATCATTGCTGAGAGAAATAGGAAGACTGCAGCTGTCTCCCCCCCTGAACACAGGCACAATAATGCTAATTCCTCAATAAATGTTCAGAAGAGGAGATATAATATTCATGAATGTTGGTGCTGTGGTAAAGTGGGACACTTTGCCATAGATTGTTTGTACAATCCCAATGTACCTAATGCAAAGAAGAGCCTTCCTGCTAGGAGTGCAGCTGGTGTGAGATTTTCTCATCAGACTAACAGGCACCTAGTACCCAAAAGTGTTTGGGATCCTAAGGATAACTAAACTTCTTTTTGCAGGTTAGTTCAAGTACCAGCCTCAACCAAATTTGGTACTTGGACAGTGGGTGCTCAAGACATATGACTGGAACCAAGAGTTTACTGCAGGATTACAGAGCAGTGAAGAATGGACCCAAAGTCATCTTTGGGGGATCAGAAAAGGGAGTCACCAGAGGTTATGTTATGATCACTAATGTCATAGTCTCCTTCACAAATGTGGCTTATGTTGAAGGGTTGCAACACAACCTTGTTAGCATAAGCCAACTGTGTGATCTTGGTTATGTCATTGAATTTCATAATGATAAGTGACTCATCAAAATGTCTAATGACTTGGAGACCATTCTTTCATGCACTAGGAGTGGAAATGTTTACTGTTTAGATTTTTTCTGCAAATCTTTTTCTTCTCCTGTATGTCTTGTAGCTGATGAGAGTGAGTCTCTATGTGTTCAATGGCACAAGAGACTTGCCCACATCAACTACAAGACAATGCATAGACTATTCTCTAAGAACTTGGTTAGAAATAGTCCTAATTTAAAATGTGTTAAAATGGCCCATGTCATGCTTGCCAAATGGGCAAGCAAACAAGGGCCACTTTTAAAAGTATTGGCTCCAATGACACTAGGAGATGCCTTTATCTATTGCACATGGACTTGTTTGGTCCTATGCCAATTCAGAGCTTAGGAGGGAAGTTGTATACCTTAGTGATTGTTGATGATCACTCAAGATATACATGGGTATTTTTCCTTAGAAAGAAATCTGATACTCTAAATGTCTTCATAAGCCATGTCAAGGCCATTCAGAATGATTTGCAATGTTCTGTGGTCAGAACTAGGTCTGACCATGACACAGAGTTTCAATCTGAAGCCATGACAAGGTTCTGTCAAGAACTAGGTATCATTCAAGAATTTTCCTCCCCTAGGACCCCACAACAAAATGGGGTGGCTGGGAGGAGGAATAGAACATTGATAGAAGCTGGGAGAACATTGCTTAGTGACTATTCACTCCCAGAATATTTCTGGGCTGAAGCAGTCAATACTGCCTGTTATGTTCTCAATAGAGCTTCCATCAATAAAGATCATGGAATTACCCCCTATGAGATTCTGAAAGGCAAGCAACCAACAATTTCATACTTTAGGATCTTTAGATCTAATTGCTACATTCTAAACAATGGAAAAGCTCAGTTAACCAAGTTTGCTGAAAAATGCAACATGGGGATTCTTGTTGGATATAGCTCACATAGTAGAGCCTATAGAGTATATAACAAGAAAACCCATGTTGTTGAAGAGTCCATGCATGTAGTGTTTGATGAGTCCAGCCTAATCTACAAGGGCTGGCCCAGTTCTTCTGTTTTGAAAGGAAGTGAAGAAGCCATTGAAGAACTATCTATACAAGAACCTTCCAGCAGCAGTAAAGCAAATCCTGATGCAGAAGTTCCAGAAGAAGCAGAGGTGCAAGATGCTAAAGAAGATGTTGAACCAGTGGAAGAAGTTCAGCAAGTAGAGCACGGACTACCTGCAGCTACAAGACATCTAAGGGATCATCCCTTGGAACAGATTATTGGAAATGTCCAGCAAGGTGTGACAACCAGAAGCAGAGCTCACAATGAGGCCTTGTTCCTCAGTTTTCTGTCACAGGTAGAGCCTCAGAAGTTTGACGAGGCCAATTTGGATCCATTCTGGATTCAGGCAATGCAGGAAGAACTTTTGCAATTCAAAAGATGCAAAGTATGGAAGTTGGTGCCAAGACCACAGGGACATAACATCATTGGCACCAAATGGATCTTCAGAAATAAGATGGATGAGAATGGAACTATCATCAAGAACAAGGCAAGGCTTGTTGCAAAGGGATATAGGTAAGAGGAAGGAATAGACTTTGATCAAACCTTTGCCCCAGTTGCAAGGTTGGAGGCCATAAGGCTATTCCTTGCATATGCAGCCCACAAAGGCTTCAAAGTATACCAGATGGATGTCAAGTCAGCATTCCTAAATGGAAATCTGAAAGAGGAAGTATATGTAGAGCAGCCATCAGGTTTTGTCCATCCTACTCTCACTTCTCATGTCTATTTTCTTAAGAAAGCCCTGTATGGTCTTAAGCAAGCCCCAAGGGCTTGGTATGAGATATTGTCTGGCTTTCTCATCAAAAACAAGTTCTTGGGGGGGGGGGGGGGGGGGAGATAGATAGCACATTATTTCTTAGGGAAACAAGGGGCAAGATTCTCCAAATATATGTTGATGACATAATATTTGGGTCTACTGATGACAACCTCTGCAAGAGATTTGCCAATCTAATGCAGGGGAGTTTGAGATGAGCAGTATGGGTGAACTTAAATATTTCCTTGGGCTCCAAGTGAAACAGTCTAAGGATGGAATTTTCAATTCCCAGACTAAGTACACCAAGGAGCTCATCAAAAAATTTGGGATGGAGTCTGCCTCCACCATGAGAACACCCATGGGATCAAATGTATCATTAGACAAGGATGAAAAGGGGAAGGCCTTTGATGAATCCATGTACAGGTGTATCATTGGATCCCTGTTATATCTGACTGCTAGTAGACCAGATATTATGTATGCTACATGTGTATGTGCTAGGTACCAGGCATGTCCTAAGGAATCTCACTACACAGTTGCAAAGAGGATTCTGAGATACCTTAAAGGCAGCCTACATCTTGGCCTTTGGTACCCTAAGAACAATGACTTTGAACTAACTAGATTTTCAGATGCAGATTTCGCAGGCTGCAAAGAAGATAAGAAAAGCACTAGTGGCACCTGTCAGTTCCTTGGAAGAAGATTGATATCATGAAGCAGCAAAAAGCAGACATGTGTGGCCATCTCCACTGCTGAGTCTGAATACATTGCTGCAGGAAGCTGTTGTGCACAACTATTGTGGATTCAACACCAGCTAGAGGACTACAACCTCAAGGTAAGCCAATCTCCTCTTTATTATGACTCATCCAGTGCTATCTACATTGCTAAGAATCCTGTCTCTCACAGCAGGACTAAGCACATTGAGATAAGGTATCATTTTATAAGAGAACATGGACTGTAAAGATATCAGCCTTGAATTTGTCCCCACTGACAGTCAAGTGGCTGATATCTTCACTAAGCCATTGGATGAGGCCAAGTTTAATGCTTTCAAGATAGAACTAGGAATGTTAAATGTAGAATAGTACTCACATTGAGGGGGATCTAGAAAGGGTTGTTCAAATTGAACAAGATCAGTTATTACAAAAAATAGCTCTCTAATTGAGGGAGAGCAAAATCCCTGCTCAGGTTGAGGTGGAGATGGCAAATGCTAAGAGTGTATAGGTTGACCTATAAGTTGATCCAAAGGGATCTATAGATGTTACCTCCCAATCCATAGAGGGATAAATAGTTGAAGAAACCAGAAAGGGGGAGATAGGGCCAATGCTTAGGATAGGGCCAATGCTTAGGGTGTGCTTAGGGTGTTAGGGCCCATGATAGATAGGGCAAATGCCTAGGGTGTTAGGGCCCATGCTATATAGATCATTTTTGTGATATGTTTCTGCTGTTAATGTACCTTAGCATTGGGAATGTTCTGCCTTCTTCAAATAAGGGGAGATTGTTGGGAATATTGCCCTCAATATTACCTTGATTTGAAGAGGCATCACTCACAATGCTAAGCACATATTGTATTTGACAAAGCTATACTTGTGTAGGATATACAGGCATATGTGTCTCAAAAGGAAGGGCCAAACATGCCCTTGGAAAAGGAGAAATCATCTCCTAGGAGATGAAGTTTTGTCTCAGCCAAACCGCTCAGACGAAGGGTCAAAACCACTGAGACGAGCCCACTGTCTCAGCGGAACAGCTGAGATCAGAACAGGAGCCGCTGAGAAAGCTTATACGCAAGCTGAGCTGCAGATAGTCAAGAAACCGCTGAGATGATATCGCTGTCTCAGCGGATCCGCTGAGACGGGAAAGGAGCAGCGTGCAGATTGGAAAGAATGGCGTGTTCATTGAACGCAGAGAGACATTCGTCGAAAGCAGGACTCAGTTTGTCGACCGCTGAGTCGAGACCAGAGAAGGAGCCGCTGAGAAGGAACAGAGTGCCGATCGTCGAACGCAGACAGAAAGGAAGAATCAACTGAGACTGGGGCAAGATCATCTAACGAAGTGTGCAGATCGTCGAACGTAGAGACAAGGCGGTTCATCGAACGCAGAGTTCGGCAAGTTCGTCGAACGCAGAGTTTGGCAAGTTCGTCGAACACAGAGTTTGGCAAGTTTGTCGAACGCAGAGTTTGGCAAGATCGTCGACCGCAGAGTTTGGCAAGTTCGTCGAACACAGTACAACGTGTTCGTCGAATGCAGATTGTGTGTTCTGCCCGTGGTGCAAGTTGCAGAAAAGCTGTGTGGGGTCCACCAGTTTCTCCCATACTTCTCAGAAGGACAACTGAGAGCCGTTGAAGATCAGAGATGTATAAAAGGAAGAGTTAGGGCACATTTGAACTCTCTCCGTCACGTGCAAAAAGAAATCAACTGTTTCATCGACGGCTGAAGCTCTTGTCTTCTCTCCTGCTGCTCACTGAACAAGCAAGAAGAAGAACAGAGAAATAAAGTAAGCTCCTTTGCAAGAAGGGGCAAGGAGATCTTCCAACCTTCATCTGAAGAAGAAGATCAGTTTGTAGCTGCCATCACCAGCTACAGGAAGCACAAGCTGTGCAGGAACTATATGGCACTTGCTGTCATCTGTAGTAAGTTTAATACTCACTTTTCTGTAGGGCATTTTGCCTGAGCTGTAGGACCTTTTGGTTTGAGATTGTAGGAACCTGAGGGTTCTGAGTTGTAGGGCTGAAGGCCTGAGTGTAGGATCTATTTATCTGAGTTGTGGGGCTTCATAGTCTGAGCTGTAGGAGGAGGAATCCTCAGAGTTGTAGGACCTGGAAGGGGTTTGAGCTGTAGGATCAGGTGCTGATCTGAGGTAGGGCTATTTAGCCTGAGGTAGGGCTGTTTAGACTGAGTTATAGGACCAGCTGTGGTATGAGTTGTAGGATCAGGGGCTGATCTAAGGTAGGGCTGGTGAGCCTGAGGTAGGGTTTGGGAAAACCTGAGAGATCCTTAGGGATCTGTGCTGTAAGCTCTTTGAGCCGAGTTTGGAGGAGTTGGGCCTTGTCTAACTCATTGTTAGAATGGTGAAGGGGGAAAGAGGACTAATCAAGACACCCTATCTTGAGGAACCTCTATACATGCTTGTGTGCTTTCTGTGTGTTTGTTGATTTGCTCAAACTAAACCAGAAATAAGCTAGGGTACTTAGAGGAAAATTAAAAGAAACTTATTCACCCCCCCCCTAGGTGATTTTGACTACAAACCTTATAAACTAATAGACGCAACGTCGATATCTGAGTTTATTTAATGCTGAGAAGGAATTCGAAGCAGCTTCTATTAGAACTCAAAGGTGTGTCTATTTTAAGGAAGATGAAGTCGACGCTACGCCGAACACAGACAAATATAGAATATTTACTGCTGTCTTTTCGAATGCTTTTTCAGAAGGTGTCCAAGGATATAATTCAAATTATAACAGATCGTTTATTGCCAAGAATGGAATGAAGTGCTCCATATAGAAAACATAGACATTCTTGGAAGTTATTCAAATTAGATTGACCAGTCATGACCAGAAATTGAAAGAAATCTTTATTATCCAATGGATATTCCTTCTAGGTACATAATAGAAAAGGAAAGAATTTCAAACACCATTCGAAAGTGAATAAAGATTACAAAGGAAGAAAGATAACAAAAAAAGAACTCAAGCCATTCAATCATTTTCTTCCTCAAGCCCTCTCTCTCTGAAATAATAACAAAAATATCTCTGTAAAGGAATATACAAAGGCTCTGCTTCTTCTTCTCCTTCTCAATCTATAGTAGGAAGTCATCAAGAGTACAAAGAGATAATCAGGATCACAAGCTTACAACCCTTGCTTTCTTCTCTACCTTAAGCAAGGGTTCATTCAAAAAAGATGCTGAAGAATATCAACAGAAGAAACTACAACTTCTACTTCTCCTTCTTTCTTTCCTGTCTTATTTTGTAACTGTGAAAGAGTCCTAAGAATCCCTCTCCAAAGGATTCAGTGGTTCTAAGAGTCTCCTTATCAAAAGACTCAGTTATTGGTTCTAAGAGTCTCCTTATCAAAAGAATTAGTTAGTGGTTCTAAGAGTCTCCTTATTAAAAGACTCATTTAGTGGTTCTAAGAGTCTCCTTATCAAAAGACTTAGTGAGTGGTTCTAAGAGTCTCCTTATCAAAAGACTCAGACACTAGATAGTGCATTCCTACCAAAGTGGTAGAAGAGTGGAGTACCCACATTTTGGGGAACCACTATAAAACTGGTCTCTTCTGTGTCTTGCTTTTCTGAGCTGTCCCCTTTACTATTTCTATAATTTGTGATTAATTTATTCTGTGTTGGTTTTTCTGATGGCATAGTCATTAGAAGTTTTGTATTGTGTGTGCACATTTTGTATAAAAGTTTTAATCTCTATTCACCCCCCCCCTCTAGAGAATACTCAGAGGTTACATTGTGCACTTACAGAGTCTTTCCCTTGCTTAAAGGGTTTATACTCCTTGTTCAGTAAGGATTTTCTGTCATTCCTTACCTCAGTTGTGCCCTCTATGTACACAATCAAAGTATCCCACATTTCCTTGGCAGTTTGACAGTGAATCGGATTTTGGAATGTGAAATCATCTATGTCACTGACTATAATGTTCTTGACCCTTTTATCCATAGTGACCAGAGCTACCTCATCTTTGGTCATCTCTGTCTGCTTCTTTGAGACTTATTGATTTGCATCTATTGTTGAAACCTTTGTGGGGATGAAGGGTACCTCTTCAACTGTAACAAAGATTCTAGGGTGAGAGGCTTACATAAATAGCTTAACCCTTTACTTTCAGATGCTTAAGTTCCCCTTTCTGCAGATAAGCATCTTCATTGAACTGAGCTCTGTATAGCTTTCACCTGAAGTTATGGTGAATAGACTAAAGATTTTCTTGAGGAACTTGTTCAAACTGTTAAGTCCTTTTTGAACAACCTCCCTCTGATACCACTTGAAAGTTTGATCTGTAGTCTAATCACCTAGAGGGGGGGGGGGGGGGGGTGAATATGTGCTTCAAAAATATTTTAGTCTCTTTTATGTTCTTGACTATTCTAGCTTAGAGAATGTAAAATAAATAACACAAAAAAACACGCAAGTATTTATAGTGGTTCCCCAGATGATGGGTACTCCACTATCCCCCTTCATCCGGGAGGGGGGGGGGGGGGGGGGTGAATATGTGCTTCAAAAATATTTTAGTCTCTTTTATGTTGTTGACTATTCTAGCTCAGAGAATGTAAAATAAATAACACAAAAAACATGCAAGTATTTATAGTGGTTCCCCAGATGATGGGTACTCCACTGCCCCCCTTCACCTATCTAGTAGTGTACTAGACTCGACCAACTCTACAAAAAACTCAGATCAATTAGGTCTTACAACTCAGGAACTCAACAAGTCCCCTACCTCAGATTCCCTCCTGGAATCCTACCTCAGGTGCCAGCAGCAACCCTACCTCGGAGTGCAAGCACTCCTACAACTCAGATCCCAAGCAAGGATCCTACAACTCAGATTTCCTCAGAAATCCTACCTCAGGTCTTCACAAACCCTACCTCAGGTCTTCACAAACCCTACCTCAGACTTTCAACAAAGTCCTACACTCAGGCCTTCTCACAAGCCCTACACTCGGTTGTCAGCACAAACCTACCTTAGATCTCAAGGAGATCTTACAATAAGAGATTAGAAGAATGTTTACAACAAATAGACTCTGAAAATTTTAGCTTTAAGCAACTTGAGTCTTCTTAGATCTTTTTGGAAAGAAAGTCTTCTTTAACAGCAACACTTGATCAATCGGCAGAAAATTTTTTAATACCAGGATCAGTGTTGAGCTTACTTGTATGAAGAAGTATTATTGCTCTCAAGAATGAGAGCTTTCTTGTTAAAGCTTGACTTCTTCTTTTTTCTTTTGAAAAAAATTGTTTTTTACTGTTCTATTGCTTTTTAGCGGCAGACAAGCTTTTCTCCTTTTTGAATTCTCAATGATATAAGCTCAAAAGCTAGGGTTAGCCGACCCTCTCTTATCCTTTTATAGCTCTGAACCCTAAAAAGGTTTTGTCTCAGGCCGCTTTTCAGAAGTGATTAATTTGACATCTTTTTTTGTCATCTTCGTCAATTTGAAATCCCTCCTTCTGAGCTTGACAAAACGATGTTGTTGTATGAAGTTGACTAACACAACGATAAAAGACTTTGCAGTCTTCTCTTGAGTTCTTGCAACGATATCATCGTGTGCACCTTTTTGTCACAACAATAAGTAACTTAGATGGCTTTTCTTGAGCTCTCACAATGATTATGTCATGTGAAGCTGTTGGATCTGTAGGCGCCCTTAGAGGGGGGGGGGGGGGGGGGTGAATAAGTGTTTTAAAAACGTTAAACTTTAACAGAAAACTTTTGAAATTTTGGACGTAGTTAAATCAAAATTAAAGAGATAATGAAATTAGAAATGAAATCAAATTTATTAAACAAGAAAAGACATGATTATCATTTATAAAATTGATTACAAAATCTAATTTCAATGACGCTAGAAATCGAAGCGAATAATATGAAAACCTTTTTTGTTTTCTATACCGACTCATATCCCCACGAACCGGTTGGCTTTAGCCGATCTCTCCCCAGAAACGACCTCAAGCCGCTCTAGCCAATCTATCACTAGAAAGGCCTCGAGCACCCCCTAGATCTACTCCCTAGACCCAGTCGCCGTGTGGCAAATTTCTCCCTTAGTCCTACCTAGACCTAGTCACCGTGTGGCGAATTCCCCTAGTCCCCGCAAGGCCCTAGTCACCGTGTGGCGAGTTCTTCTACCGAACAAAAGATATAAAGGTTACAATTTGAAAGTAAAACAAAACACAAACTAAAAACTCCCTCAAAAGAAGAACTTGATGTCGATGTAGATGTGATCATATTGGTCTTCAAGTTCTTTGCGTTCACGAACATTGACGGAGTTCTTCGGGCTGCTTGGAGAAGGCTCTCACGAGTGCTCTGAATATATGGCTCCAATCCCTTTTGTATCAACAAGCAACAACGGAGGAGGCATGCGTCATTTTATAGATTCAGCCACTACCGCCTGCGGTAGTACTACCGCCCCGCGGTATCCACATAAGGCAATGAAGCACACGGATCATGGTAGTTTAGGCAACATTCTGACGCCAAACACTAGCGCGCCGAGGTACCGCTAATGCCCCGCGTTAGTGAGATTTCCTTCCTTCAGCCACAATCTTCTTCTAAAACTGCTCCTCAATCAACTACAGACGGGATGTTTCCAAAACGCTACCGCCGGGCGTTAGACCTAACGCGCCGCGATAGTACATGCCAAACATAGCGACCCGTCGACATTCCTTTTTCTCCACTGTTTCCTTTCTGTCAATAGTTTCCATATATGCTAGCGCCAGCGTTAGTGCTAACGCTCCGCGGTATAGCACATTTCTTTTCGTCGGGCGCATCTTTGTCGAACCGGCCTTATATTTTGACGATCGAATTTTCGTCGAACGGGATTCGGCTTTCGTCGATCGCAAATTCGTCGAACGCAGTGATAAGCATTTCATCGAGCACAACTTTCCTTTTGTCGAACGAACACTAGCGCTAGCGGTAGGGCTAACGCGTCGTGGTAAGACATACATTTCGTCGAGCGCCGCGGTAGAACATGCAGATCGTCGAACGTAGCTCACAGTTCGTCGAACGGAGCTCTCAGTTCGTCGAACGGAGCTTTCAGTTCGTCGAACGCCAGTTTCCTTCTCATCGGTTTCCTTCTCAGCGGTTTGTTAGCGCCAACAGTAGTGTTAACGTGGCGCGGTAGCAACAACAGAACACATTTCCATGGAGATTTGAAAGCACATAATCCTGCATACTATAAACACAAAACAAGTATGATCAAATACAATAGGATTTGTTATTGTCAAACCAAGAGATGCGGAAAGCATGTTCCAACAAACTCCCCTTTTTGATAATAACAAATCCCCTTAGAAAGAAATAATTCAATAGATAGGAATTTGTGTTTATAATAGAGATAAGCACGAAATTTAAGACATGTGCATATGCTCCCCCTAAATGAATGCTCCCCCTAAGTGAATGCTCCCCCTACAACAAAACTTCCTATGAACTTAACTCCCTAAACATGTTAATTTATTTCAAATTTATTCTCCCCCTTTTGGTATTATCAAAAGAGGGTGGAGAGAAAGGCCAACAAAAAGTGTGCAATAACTGTGTAGAGAGGGAATGGTCATGATAAAGAATTAAACGTTTAGCAAACATACAATATATAGGAGTGAAAAGAGAATGTGAAGAAATTGTCATAAAGAAACCACTTGTTGGGACAATGTATTCATGATCGAGCGTACAAGTAGTAAAGAGGTGGAAAGCATGACGAAATACCTTTTTTAAGTGAACATCTATATAGGAATTGAGAAGCATAGTAGATGATAAAGGATTTTAGATATAACAAAATAGATGTTGTAGCATTTTAAGTACACAAAATAAGATCAGTTGTAACATAGCCATATACTAGTTTTGAAGGATATGCAATACAGAGTTCTCATGGCGTAGCGGAAAAATATGTCAGCATGATATAAGATATCAAGTCAAGATGGAAGAATACAATGTTCTAAATTGAGAAAAACAAGTACACTTATACATTGTATTGATCATGCAAGGCTATCTAGTGCATTTACTTAAGAATTTAGAGAATACATGTAGATATGCAATAGACTCCAATTCTCATGAGTAGAAGGCTTACAAGTGATAATGATGTGTGCAAAATAGTATTTTTGATAAAAGTATATATATGAGTTAATCAAAACACATGACATATATAATGGAATAAACACAATATTATTGAAAAAACATTTTTAGAGTTACTTCTGCCCACAAAGCAATATAAATAATTCAATGCACATAGAAAAATAGTACAACTACCAAGGTGCTCTGCACACACAATGCTTATTAAGACTTATCAGGGTGCAAAGTAGTGCTTGGAGAATCATAATTATTATTTTGAATTTTATTTATTTGTGATTCGGTGTACAAGAAGAAGTAGTGTAAAAAGAAAATGTTTGCAACAAGGCACTTTACAATTCTCTCCAAGGTGCTCAACCTCATAATGCTCATTAAGACTTATCAGGAGGGTGAGTAGTGCTTGGTGGAGTTATCTTTGTCAATTATTCATTTGAAGTTTTGCTTAACGACAAAGGTCTCCGAATTCACTTGTATGTGCAAACAAAAGATTTTTGAAAAGACACACTTCTTCAAAGAATAGGTGCATGAAAAAAGATTTTAACATGTGGTGAAGGTAAAATGAAGCATGCCTAATAATAATATGAAGTTGTTACACTACACAATCATGTAAGAGAAGATTAAATTCATATGTAGTTTATCAAAAAGTGTGAGTGAAAACAAAATCATTAGCAAATATAAGCCATTTACTCATACATAGAGGCATGCAATGCAATACTACACATGATTTCTATAATCAATTTCAAAGCACACATAAGATAATGATCAAGGCATGATACAAAAACAATGTTATTAAGATACTTGAAATAGAGAATGAAACATCGTATTCTAAACTTGGTAAGATAAACCATATCATCCTTGAAACATAGAAAATGACATCAGTTTTTATAAATTTTAAGTTAAAAAAAACAAAAAAAGCATGTTTTTGTTGTTTTAATTGGTTTTTCAATTTTGTAGTTGGTTTTGATATATAAAAAGAAAGCATGTTTATGGTTGAATTTTGATTTGTTTTATAGTTTTTTTTGTTTTTAGAATTAAAAAAAAAAAAATAGGATCTGAAAAAAATAAGAAATGAAAGAGAAAATTGGAAATTCAGAAATACCCACTAACGCTAGCGGTACTATGCTATCGCCGGGCGTTAGTGGCAGAACTCGAATTTTTGGAAAAACGTGAAATTTTTCAGAATTTTTCTTATGAATATAGTTGTGCAGATTAGTGACACTGTGATTCAGTACAAAAATCAGATATGCGTGGTCACAAAAATGTGGGCTTTGCATGATTAAGTATAAATGTCCAAGACCCCTAGTTCTAGTCTAAATAGAGCAAATCGGGAATCGGGTAGAGGCTTGGTAAAGATGTCCGCAAGTTGCGATTCAGTTCCAATGAAATTTACATGAACATGTTCCTTTTTGATTTCATCCCTAATGAAGTGGTGTCTTACATCTATGTGTTTAGATTGTGAGTGATGAACAGGGTTGTTTGTTAAGTCAATAGCACTCTTGTTGTCACACTTAAGTTCAATATTAGTTAAATGAACACCAAAGTATTCTAAGGTTTGAGTCATCCATAATGCTTGGGCACAACAACTTCCTAGTGCAATGTATTCTGCCTCGGTGGTGGAGAGAGCAACAGAATTTTGTTTTCCACTTGACCATGCAACTAGAGAGGGACCTAAGAAGTGACAGGTACCACTAGTGCTTTTCCTATCTAATGAACAACCCGCATAATCAGAATCTGAATACCCATGCAAGAGAAAAGAATCATTATTTTGATACCAAAGTCCTAATTTAGATGTGCCGATTAGATATCGAAAAATTCGTTTCACCGCTTTTAAATGAGATTCTTTTGGATTTGCTTGAAATCTAGCGCATAAACATACGTCAAACATAATATCGGGTCTAGATGCACTAAGGTATAATAGGGATCCAATCATTCCTCTATATAACGTTTGGTCAATTGAAATTCGGGCTTCATCTTTTTCTAATTTTAGTAATGCACTCATTGGAGTACTAGCTTGTTTCAAGTTTTCAAAACCAAAACGTTTTAGCATATCATGGACATATTTAGATTGACATATAAAAATTTCATCATTTCTTTGGGTTATTTGAAATCCTAAAAAATATGTTAGTTCACCCACTAGACTCATCTCAAATTCATTTTGCATCACTAACACAACTTCATTACACAATTCTTCATTAGTGGCTCCAAAAATAATATCATCAACATATATTTCAAGAAAGCACAGTTAACCTCACTAGAATTCTCTAGAGGGGGGGTGAATAGAGATTTAAAAATACTTTGTGCAATTATATATATATGTAATAATCACATATTTAGGCTTCCTACACACCAACAAGAATTAAGCAAGTAAAGAAGGAAAATAACAAGAAGAAAATCACAGCACAACACAAAGAAATATAGTGATTCCCCAAACTTTGGGTAGTCCACTCTTCTATCCCCTTGGTAGGAATTCACTATCTTGCACTGAGTCTTTTGATAAGGATACTCTTAGAACCAGCCTGAGTCTTTTGATAAGGAGACTCTTAGAACCAGTCTGAGTCTTTTGATAAGGAGACTCTTAGAATCAGTACAACTGAATTTTTTGAAGAGAGATTCTAAAAACTCTTTTACACAGTTTAAAAGTGAAATAAAGATAAGGAGAAGAAGTAGAAGAAGTAATTTAAACAAGAAGGAATCTTCTTCCTAGCAAGAAGATTAGAAGCACAAGAATAGTGAATGTAATCTCTCTTCTATAGTGAGAAGGAGATTGTAAGCTTTTTTTCTCTTTTGTGAGAGCTTTCAGAATTTGCAGCAGAATGGCCTTAGGAGGAGAAGATGAAGGCTCTTTCTTTGCTGCAACACACTATCTCTTTTCTCAGCTTTCTCACTCTTCACTTGGGAGCTCTTCCTCTTTTTCAAATGTATATGGTGGATCACTGGTTGTTGTTCTCTGTCGACTTCCTTCTTATTTATAGCACTGTTTGAAAAGATATTGCTAAAGAAGAATAATCAATTAGCAGACAGAGAATTAGAAAGAGATAAAAGTTTCCATACTAATTTTATCTGTAGAAGGAAAGAGTTTATTCTGATTTCAAATAATATCCAAATAAACATTAATCAAATTAGCCAAGAATCAATTAGAAGGAAAGACAGATTCAGAACGGCTATAAAAGAATAAAATCATTCCATAAAATTCAGATCTTTAGAAAGAAGGAAAGAGATCTGGCGTGAATTTGAATTTGACATAGAAATCGACGTGCGTCGATTACTATTAGACGTAAGTGTCGAGTTCATCCTGGCTGGACGTCGAGAGGAGAATAAGGAAGGTGCGTCGACTAAAGTGCGCCGACTTTATTAAATGCGTCGACTAGAAGTCAGAGTTACATCGACAAAGATTACGTCGAATTCTTCTTAGAGTTACTTTGACTCATTCTGAGAGAAACGTCGACTACATTTCGACGTTGCGTCGAATACTATTCGACGCATATTTACTTAGCCTAATTTTTCATTCTTAGAAATTATATTCTTCTTAATTCTAGGGGTTAAGATAAATCATTTCCCCAACAATCTCCCCCTATTTGTCTTAACCCTATTTAGAGAGAAATTGTATCAGCTTTATATAAAAAAGAAATATGCTAAGTAAGAGAGAAATCATATAAACAGACTTCATAATAAATATTTAAGCATAGAAAGAAAGAAATATAGATTGTATCAATATTGTTCAACACATCATTCAGGAGGGGTAGGAGGAGTTTTTCTTTTCCTAGTGAATACTAATGTTTTTGGAGAGATGGGTTGCTCCTTCTCAGTAGCAGGTAGTTCACTCAGCTCCCCCTGAGTCACAGCAGGTTGCTCCCCCTGGGATGGAACTTTCTTTGAGCCTTCTACTTCTTCTTCAGTTTCTTTCTCATCTCCAGTTTCAGGTATAACAGCATCTGGCTCCCCCTGAGCTTCAGCTTCCTATTCAGCTTCATTCTCTGCTCTACTTGCCTCCCCTTGCAATAAATCCACTTGTTGTGCAGCTTCTCTTGCTATAATCAGTACATCTAATATCTGCTCTTCAGTATGTAGCTCTGGTACTACTTCACTCCCAATGTTATTGTCAGATTTTGAAGAATGAGGGGTTTTGTGAGAGGGAGTTTTGTGGTTGGAGAGCTGCTCTTCATCTAACTTCTCCCCCTTCTTGACCTTCTTAGCCAAGGAGGTTAAGAAAGACTTGGTCACCCTAGATGAAGAGATAGAGGATTTCAGACTTTGCACAGAGGCATTGACCCCATCTATTTGGGTTTGCATGTGCATGATGGAGGAGTGAATTTGAGAGCAGTGTCCATCCAGCATGTCCTGAAATTTTTGGGCTGCTGACTGGATACACTGGGTGATGAGGTTTTCAGTGGATGGAGATGGTTCATGTTGTGTTGGAGGAGGAGGAGACAATGGAGGAGGAGGAGATAATGGTGGAGGTGTATGTGTTGAAGGTGGAGAGGAGACAATATCATTTTGATGAGGAGGAGGTGGAGGAATAGAAGAGGGTTGAGCAGGTAATTGAGTTGGTATTTGTGAAGGTGTTGATGATGGTGGTACAGAAGAGATGTCTGTATGAGGAAGAGGAGGAGGTGAGATGGGATTCTTTTGGATCAACCTGAAATCTAGCACATGTGCAGGTTGCAAACATAATGTCAGGTCTGTTAGTTGTTAGATAGAGAAGGGATCCTATGATTGCCCAATATGTTTTTTGATCTACTGATTTTCCCTTATCATCCTTTTCTATAATGGCATTAGTTGCCATAGGTGTTTTCATGGTAGAGGCTGATTTCATACCAAACTTTTTGATTAATTCTTTAGTGTATTTAGATTGTGAGATAAAGATTCTCTCACTGCTTTGTTTCACTTGTAGCCCTAAGAAATAAGAGAGTTCTCCCATACTACTCATTTCAAATTTTGATTGCATTAAATTAGCAAATCTTTTACAAAGTTTGGGATGCGTGGAGCTAAAGATGATATCATCTACATAGATTTGAACAAGAAGGAGTTGATTTTTATGAGTTCTAGTAAAAAGTGTTTTATCTACTTTTCCTCTTTCAAAAGAATTTTCTAAAAGGAAGTTGGAGAGAGTTTCATACTAGGCTCTAGGTGCTTGCTTAAAACCATAAAGTGCTTTGTTAAGTCTATAAACAAAGTTAGGTGAGGAGGGATTGATAAAACCTGGTGGTTGCTCTACATACACCTCCTCTCGAAGGTCACCATTCAGAAAAGCACTCTTGACATCCATCTGGTAGACTTTCATCTTCATGAAGGCTGCATAGGCAAGAAAGAGTCTGATTGCTTCCAATCTGGCTACTGGAACAAAGGTTTGATTGTAGTCTATTCCTTCTTCTTGTCTGTATCCTTGTGCTACAAGTCTTGCCTTGTTCCTGACAATTACTCCAGTGGAATCTAGCTTGTTTCTGTATACCCACTTTGTACCAATAACTGGGTAGTTTCTTGGTCTCTCAACTAGGTTTCACACTTTGTTTCTCTCAAATTGGCTTAGTTATTCTTGTATGGCAATAATCCAGTGAGGATCACAATTTGCTTCCTCAAACTTCTTTGGTTCAACTTGAGATAAGAAGCATTGGAGCATCATCCCATTGGAGACTTGGTGTCTTGTTCTTACTCCAGTATTGGGGTCTCCAATTACTTGGGATTGTGGATGATTTTTTATGTTGATCCCTGTCCTGCTTGGATTTCTCAGATGCTCTTCTCCCTCATTAACAATGGGATCTTTGCCCAACTATTCTTCCTGAACCATGTTCTCTTGTGGGAGTTGGTTTTGATTGCTCTTCTCTGAACCTTCTTCATGCTCTTGTTCAGACTCCTCACTTGGTTCCTATAGCTGGTTTTCTTTCCCAGTGTCTCTGTTCTCTAGAGTCAGTTGTTCAAGCTGAGTCTCTATGTTGCCATCTTCCTGTGGAAAAGGATTGGTGGAAGTTTCCTCCCCCTTAAACAACATGTTAGTTTCATCAAATATAATGTGCATAGATTCTTCAATTCTGAGAGTTCTCCTGTTATAACATCTATATGCTTTACTAGATGATGAGTACCCCAGAAATATTCCATCATCAGACTTCTTGTCAAACTTGGCAAGATGATCTTTCCCATTATTTAGAATAAAGCAAGCACATCCAAAAATTTTAAAGTATTTAACAATGGGTGTTTTTCCCTTCAGAAGCTCATATGGAGTTTTTGCCTTAGTTTTGTGAATGAGGCTTCTATTTAGAACATAGTTTGCAGTGTTGACTGCTTCAGCCCAGAAGGTTTTTGGTAATCCTAATTCTGCAAGTAAGGTCCTTCCTGATTCAATTAAAGTTCTATTGTTTCTTTCAGCAACTCCATTTTCTTGAGGAGTTCTAGGGGCTGAAAAACTTTGTTTAATACCTATATCCTCACAGAAACTACAAATTGACTGATTTTCAAATTCAGTCCCATGATCACTCCTGATAATTGAAACATGAGTATTGAACTCAGATTGAATCTGTCTTATGAATCTTGAGAGAATCTTATGGGTTTCAGACTTGGCCCTTGAAAGAATACCCAGCTAAACCTAGAATAATCATCTACAATAACTAAGGTATAAGACTTTCCACCTAAGCTCTGAGTGGATATGGGACCAAAGAGATCCATGTGCAGTAAGTAGAGGATCCTAGGGGAGTCATCCTTACCAATTGGTTTGAAGGATGACTTGGTCTGTTTTCCTAGTTGGCAAGGTCTACATGGGGAGTCCTTAGAGAATCTACCCTTTGGTAGGCCTCTTACTAGGTTATTCTTTGATAGTTTACTAATGGTTTGTAGTTTAGATGACCCAGTCTCCTATGCCATAATTCACTTTTATTAATAATATTGTTGAACAAACAAACTTCTGTGGGTGAGGAGCTAAAGTCTACTATATATACCTTCCCTTTTCTAATTCCATTAAGTACTATGGCACCAGTCTTGATATCAATAATATGGCAAAATAGTGTGATGAATTTTACCTCATACTTACCACTGTCACATATCTGACTTATACTTATCAGATTGTGCTTCAGTCCTTTGACTACTGCCACATTCTTGAAGGTAACTTTCCCTTCTTTGAAATCTCCAAAGCCCCTGGTTTGGCCACAGCTAGAGTCTCCAAATGTCACTGGTGGTCCAAGTCTATCCTCAAAATTGATTAATAGACTTTTGTACCTTGTCATGTGCATGGAGCATCCAATGTCCAAGTACCACACCAGCCTGGAGATGTGATACATCTGCACATATAATTTTAAACATTAGTTTGGACCCTCCTAAGCTGGGGTCCATTCCTCCCAACAGTGAAAGGTTTAATGAAAGAATAAGTGGGTTTTTCAGAATATCCTTCCTCCTTTAGGGGTATTGGCTTATCATACCAGTTTTCTTTAGTAATGTTGCAGAAATTGTGTTCATAATAAAAGGAAATGGATTGAGAAGACTTTTTGGAAAAGGAGACATTTCTGTTAGATTGGTTGCGTCGATATGAATTCGACGTATGTTTAAAGTTGCGTCGAGTGGAAGTCGACGCTTCCTTCATTCTGTGGTTACTTTTAGTCGAAGCATATGAGAGATTGCGTCGATTGGGAGTCGACGTATTTTGGTGTCTGCGTTGATTAGAAATCGATGCATTATTTGAGTTGCGTTGAGTAGAGTTCGACGCACGTCGATAATGATTCGACGCAAGTTTGTTTCTTTTCTGAGGATATTTACCTAGGATTCCTTCATGCATAGTGAGATTATTTTTGTTAAAAACAGTGGTTGTTTCTAGATTTTCTTGTGATCTTTCTCCTATCAAATGATTCTCCCTAGTGAAGTGAATATGATGTCTCCAGACAGATTTGCTGGGTGATTGAGGTTTGGGTTCTAAGTCATTGTTATATTCTAGTTGTCTAAATCTATCAGTGAGATTGTTAGAGATATTCTTGAGCTTCTGACTTCTGCCATTTAGAGAGTCTTCAAAGGCTTTTGCCTTTGCTAGCTCATTTCTTAGTGCTTGATTTTCAGTATTGATTTTATCTAGTTGCTCCTCTGAGAGTCCTAGACCGAGCTTATAGTTTTTATGTTGTGTATTTATTTGTTTGAGATTGTTTAGTTTATTTCTTAGTTCTTTTACTTCTTTCTCAGATTTGACTAGATCTAAACAGAGTTCTTTGAAATTATTTTTGAAATGAGTGGAAGAGAAATCTATATCATCAAATATTTTTACCAGAGATGTATCTTCAGGCTTTTCAGTAGCCATCAAACAGGTTTCCTCTTGCTTAGCCTTTTCCTGATCATCTTCAGATGAGGTACTTCCTTCAGATTCTGAATCACTCCATGATTGAGCAATGAACTCTTTCTCTTTCTTCTTCTTTAGATCTGTTCTTTTCAGATCTTTCTTACTGCTGATCTCTTTAGGACATTCAGGTGCAATGTGTCCAGGTTTCCTGCAAGAATAACAGATAATCTCTTTATTAGGAGTTTTGTCATACCTGGTTTTTGAGTCTCTCCTTCTGGATCCTTCTGTTTTGATCCACTTCTTGAACCTTCTAGCCAGTAGACTAATCAGCTCTTCATCATTTGTAGAGGGTTCACCTTCAGTAGCCTTCAAAGCAATGCTCTTTTCTTTTGAGAGTGGAGGAGCCTTTTTTTCTCTTCTTTCTCAGCTCTTATTTTCAACAACTGTTCATAAGATCTTAATTTACCCAACAGGACATCTGTTGAGATTTCTTTTTGACTTCTGGAGTCTTTAATTGGCCAGATTCTTGAATCCCAAGAGCTTGGGAAGCAAGTTAGCAATTTGTCATTTATCTCAGTGAGAGATATGTCCTTCTCTAGTGTTCTTAACTCATTTACTATGAGGCTGAATCTGGCATACATGTCTGCAACACTTTCACTTTCTTTCTTCTGGAAGTTTTCATATTGAGAGATGATTAATGCCTTTCTGTCCTTTCTCTCATCAGCACTTCCTTCTACCATTTTAGAGAGAGCCTCCCATATTTCCTTAGCTGACTCACATTCAGCAATCTCTTGGAAGATTTCATCTGAGAGGGTTGAGACTAGGATGTTCATAGCCTTGGCATCATATGCTTGGGCTTTCTTTTCTTCATCTGTCCATTCAGCCTTTGGAGCAAGTGTTTCAGTTACTTTTCCACATGAGTCCTTTCTGAATGGCTTGAGAGGACCTGTCATAATAACATCAAATAATTCCCCATCAATAGAGTTTAGATAAATTTTAATTCTTGTTTTCCAAAGTGTAAACTTTTCAAGGTTGCAAATTGGTGGTCTGGAGGAAGCATAATCTTTGATTTGTGCCATGTGAAAAATAATTTTTAGAAATATATATATATGAGAGGTAGGATCTTTTTGATCAAGGAGTTAACCTTTTTAGATCAACCTCGCTCTGATACCAATTAAAAGTGCACAGTTAACCTCACTAGAATTCTCTAGAGGGGGGGGGGGGGGGTGAATAGAGATTTAAAAATACTTTGTGCAATTATATATATATATATAATCACAGATTTAAGCTTCCCACACACCAACAAGAATTAAACAAGTAAAGAAGGAAAATAACAAGAAGAAAATCACAGCACAACACAAAGAAATATAGTGGTTCCCCAAACTTTGGGTAGTCCACTCTTCTACCCCCTTGGTAGGAATTCACTACCTTGCACTGAGTCTTTTGATAAGGAGACTCTTAGAACCAGCCTGAGTCTTTTGATAAGGAGACTCTTAGAACCAGTCTGAGTCTTTTGATAAGGAGACTCTTTGAACCAGTACAACTGAATTTTTTGAAGAGAGATTCTAAAAACTCTTTTACACAGTTTAAAAGTGAAATAAAGATAAGGAGAAGAAGTAATTTAAACAAGAAGGAATCTTCTTCCTAGCAAGAAGATTAGAAGCACAAGAATAGTGAATGTATTCCCTCTTCTATAGTGAGAAGGAGATTGTAAGCTTTTTCTCTCTTCTATAGTGAGAAGCAGAATGGCCTCAGGAGGAGAAGATGAAGGTTTTTTCTTTGCTGCAACACACTATCTCTTTTCTCAGCTTTCTCACTCTTCACTTGGGAGCTCTTCCTCTTTTTCAAATGTATATGGTGGATCACTGGTTGTTGTTCTCTGTCGACTTCCTTCTTATTTATAGCACTGTTTGAAAAGATATTGCTAAAGAAGAATAATCAATTAGCAGACAGGGAATTAGAAAGAGATAAAAGTTTTCATACTAATTTTATCTGTAGAAGGAAAGAGTTTATTATGATTTCAAATAATATCCAAATAAACATTAATCAAATTAGCCAAGAATCAATTAGAAGGAAAGACAGATTCAGAACGGCTATAAAAGAATAAAATCATTCCATAAAATTCAGATCTTTAGAAAGAAGGAAAGAGATCTGGCGTGAATTTGAATTTGATATAGAAATCGACGTGCGTCGATTACTATTAGACGTAAGCATCGAGTTCATCCTGGCTGGACGTCGAGAGGAGAATAAGGAAGGTGCGTCGACTAAAGTGCGTCGACTTTATTAAATGCGTCGACTAGAAGTCAGAGTTACGTCGACAAAGATTACGTCGAATTCTTCTTAGAGTTACTTCGACTCATTCTGAGAGAAACGTCGACTACATTTCGACGTTGCGTCGAATACTATTCGACGCATATTTACTTAGACTAATTTTTCATTCTTAGAAATTATATTCTTCTAAATTCTAGGGGTTAAGATAAATCATTTCCCCAACACTCACAATGATATCGTCGTGTGTTCCTTGTTTACACGGCGATAGATGCCATAACAGACTTTTATTGATTTATCACAACGATATCATCGTGTGTACCTTGCTGACACGACGATGTCGTCGTGTTCTTCTTATTATCAAGTCAATTGTTGACTGACTTCTTTTGCTTCCTTCTGTGAGTGATCAAAATGATATCGTCGTGTGAGTGTCATATACACGACGATATTTAACTTAGACGTTTTGTGCTTGATCTCCAAACATTATATATGAGATATATCATGTCTCCACCTGCTCATGTCACATCAAATAGATATGAAATACAAATTGTACTTATCATTGACTTAAGGACTTTTCCCAATCTGGAACATTGTGGGCAGTGTTCCCAACAGGTAAGAAGCAAGAGGGTCTTGTCTTCTTCCTTCAACTTCATGACACCAACCCATGCAGTTGGTTCAGAAGTCCATTGAACACGTTAAAGTGTTCCTGTAGATTACCACCATCCTGCATTTTCAGTTCGTACAGTCGTTGCTTCAACAATAGCCTCGTGGTTAACAACTTGCTCATATACAGTCCCTCAAGCTTCTCACACAGCTTGACAGCGGACTCTTCAACACCAATATTGAACAGCACCGTGTCGTCGACGCAAATCCTAATAGCACTGGTGTCGCGCTCATCCATCTCAGTCCACTCAGTATCCTTCACCGGAGCGGGCAAAGACTCACGCCCCCACAACACTCGCATCAATCCCTGCTCAACCAGTATGTCTTTGACCCGAATCTGCCATAGGCGAAAATTACCGCTACCATCAAACTTCTTCACAGAATATCTGATCAATACTGTGTGTAACATCCCAAAATTCTAACATGACCGATTGAACACCTAGGGGGCCTAACTGGTTCAATCGACCCCTTTTTGTGAGCCAATTCATGGCCATATTGACCTTATTGGTCCGGTGAACCAATTGCAATTGGTTTACATTGAATTTCGAGCTAGGTTGACTAAAACAAACATTTTGAGCAAATGAGTTCAAAATGGACTTCAGTCAGTGATGTTATACTCGTAAGACTGATATGAATTCAACTAAGTTCGTTTCGTCGCATTTCGATGCGCGTATATAAAGTCGAATGATCTCGAGCTACGCGACGCCTCAAATATAACTTTTAAGCAAATGACCTTAGAATTGAACTCATTCAGTTTTGTTAGACTTGTGAAGCTTATATGAGTTCAACGAAACTGTCTGCACTCCATTTCGATGAGTATCGGCAAAACTATAATTCGAACGCGAGTTCAAATAACAAAATTATCCAAAAGGTGATATCGAGCAAACAAACTCGAAATTCACCTCAGTCTGTTTTGTTAGACTCAAGAAGCCTATACGAGTTCAATGAAACTATCTGCGTTCCATTCTGATGAGTATCGACAAAATTATAATGCAAACACGAGTTTCAAATAACAGAATTATACAAAAATTTGATATCGAGCAAACGACCTCAGAATTCACCTCAGTCAGTTTTGCTAGATTTGTGAAGCCTATACGAGTTCAACAAAACGTTAGTGCTCGAATCTGATGAGAATCGGCGAAATTTTAACGTGATTTGCAAATAACGTTTTTACCTGAAAAGAGCGATCGAGCAAAACGACCTCGGGATTGACCCCAGTCAGTTTTGTTGGATCACTCGTAATAATAATATGAGTCCAACGGTGTTATCATTTTGAAATTCCGACTTCGTTCGACGAGTTTTTAATGCTACGTAAGAATTATGCCGCAAACGCTCTGAAGGGCGTAAAGTTAGCAAACGAACTCGGAATTGATCTCGGATCGTCCCGGTGGATGCGTGTCAGCGAGACGGTCGTAACGGGCCCTTCCAAGACAATTTTTAAGTCATCTAGGGAGGTGTACAAGCGTTTATATATTAATAATACTAATATTATTATTACTGTTATATATTATTATTACTATCATTATTATATATATATATCTTTAACTACTATATGCAAGAAGTTATCATTGGTGCAACATTTAAATTGTCAAATATAATCTTATTCTGAAAAATATAACATTTAAAATTGTCAAATATACTGAATTAAATATATATTATGAAAAATGGAAAATTCATAAAATATAATAGCTATTTGTGTAATTACATTATATTCCTATAATAAAAATAACGATGGAAATTCATAAAATCCAAAAGTTTTTAGTAGACCTACTACACCTACTATGATAGGTTATCATTAGACCTCCTAGACTATTTTAAAATAATTTTTTGTTAAAATATAAATTTTTTTGAATTTTATTTTATAAAATATTAATTAAAATTTTTGTGCGATCATTTTGAGTACTCATATGTATATGTTCCGCCCGGGACAGGCAAAGCCCGCCGTCGCCGGCCAGGTACTGTCGCGCTTGGCAATAAGGGCGGAGCCCCGTGCCTATCAAGTGTGTGTGTGTGTATATATATATATATACAAATGTTATGTTAGAATTTTACCCAAAAAACCTGATGAAATCCATCAGCGCTGTCATCCTCTTCCACGACTGAACCAAGGCACCTCCAATCTCCCTCCTTACTTCGGTGAGTTCATGGCCGATCCAAGCTCTTCCCCCTCCCAGCAAACTCGGCCACAACTCCGATCTGCTCCCTTCTCTCTCTCCCTCTCTCTCTCCATTTTCGGTGAGACACCTTCCCGGATTCTCTCTCTTTCTCTCTCTCTACAACATCCATGGCAGAACTTTCTCGGGCGAGTTTTCTCTTCTTCCCTCCATTCCGGAGAGCTTTCGCTCTGGCAAACTCCCCCTCCACAAGTTCTCCGGTGATCTCTTCCAAGCTCCGGTGACTCCAAGCTCTTTTCCGACGTAATACCTTCAAGTCGCCGGCTCCAGTCTCAGATTTCTAGTAAAATCCGCCGTCGCCCCTTCGCCATTCCGCAACCCGACGTCCACCTCTCCAAAATAAAGAGCGACCTCACTCCCCAAGCCAAAACAGCCCACTCAAAGAGAACGACACCACTTCGGTGACGATCGACGAGATCCGATCCGGCGAGATCCAGTATTGGGAACGACGCGCAAATGCCGCATACACGGCTATTGGGTAGCATGCATGGACAGAAGGTGCGTTCTTCCTTGACTCCTCCCTCCACATAGATCTAAAGTTTTAATTGTAGAAACCTTCTCGCAAAGACCCCGTTTTTCCAACGACCCAGGGACACCAGAGCGTAGTCGTGCTCGGCGTGGCCGCGGATCATTATGAGTGGGTCCTTGCGACCCCTCTCGGTGAGTCTCGGGGTGTTACACGACGATAAGCAAACATTATTGCGCGCGCGGTCGAAACAAGGACGATCGCGCGACGAAAAATAATATTGATGCGCGCGCGGTCAAAATAACGACGATCAAGCGGCGATTAATAAATATTAATGCGCGCGCGGTCGAAATAACGACGATCGTGTGGCGACAAATAAATTTTAATGTGTGCGCGGTCAAAATAACGACGATCGCGCGTCGGAAATAAATATTAATGCACGCGCGTCCGAAATAACTGCAATCGCATGACGACAAATAATATTGATGCTCGTGCGGTCAAAATAATGACGATCGCGCGACGGTAAATAAATATTAATGCGCGCGCGGTTGAAACAACGACGATCGTGTGGCGGCAAATAATATTGATGCGCGCGCGGTCGAAACAACGACGATCGCGCGTCGGTAAATAAATATTAATTCGTACGCGGTCGAAACAACGACGATCGTGCGACGGAAATTAATATTAATGCATGCGCGGTCGAAATAACGATGATAATGCTGCTGTAAACAATATTGATGCACGCGATCAAAGTAGCAATGCTCACGCGACGATAAATAATATTAAATTGTGTGGTGAGATCGATGGTGAATCTCGTGATGAAACCCGCAGTGATCGTGCACTGGAAATAAATAGTGGAGCTTGCAATGAAGAATTTCGACGATGATGGGAATATGCAGTAGAGCTTGCAACGAAGACTTACGATGATGATGGAATCATGCAATGGTGGTAATCGTGAAGCTTGTGACGGAGACCTTCGACGGTGAAGATTCCCAGGCTATGGGATGCTTAGTCGACTTAGGGTAGAATAACTGAACAGACACCGTTAGCATCACCTACTTCATGATAATGAATCAACGGCATGGTGTTTGTTGAATCATGGCCGCGCTGCCCACCATATGAGGCGGCTGACCCAATTCCTATTCTAAATCTGGGCAATGATTAGGATCCCTAATCTGATAATGTTTATTCATAACTATTTAGTGGTTTTATGATTTGGCAGATGTGAGAATTATTGTTTAGTGGTTGTTTGGGTAGAGTAGCAAGTTATTCGCTTCCACTAGTTGGTGCCCTACATTGTATGTAACTCTGCCTATATGAAAAGATATTGTGTGTGAATGTATGTGGCGGGTCGCTGGCTCTACCGGTGGCACACTCCGGATGGTTAGTATAGCGACTCTAGGATAACGTCATGGTCGAACAACAACGTGCGTCCTAGCCTAGTTTGTTGTTTGTGTAGGTGTTAGCCACTTGGAGTTTGACCTGAGCTATGCCTCTCGGTTATTTTGTTTGTTCCGCCAGTATGGGTAAAGACTGAGTACGGGTTCGGACAGCCGTACATAAGGCCTAGGGATGATTGTGCTTAAATACCATAGAAGTGGCCAGGACGTGCCACTACCACCGTTTGGCCATGACGGTGGTGTCTGTGGGCTTAGCTACCCCACGAATAAGCATCCCAGTCATTATTTTATACTTGATTTCGATCGAGTGCTTGCGTCTCGACACTGTTTGAATTATTTAGGCTATGTCGACATAGATTTCATGTGCACATGTGATGATGATGTTAATCCCGGTTGAGTTTATTCTTTCACTAGTACTTCTCTTAGTTGATAACACGTTTCATAATGTTTTAGCTTAGCCATCATTGGGTGTGTGGGTGTGGACACCGCTAGGTTCGAAACAGTAGAACTTATTCCTTGTTCCTTATATGCTCATATATGTCAGGATGCTAGTTTACTCATCTGTTATTATTTGTTTATACTTGCTCATATATGGTAGTGAAAGTGCACAGTGTGCCTCTAAGTATTCTCCAGAGGGGGGGGGGGGGGGGGTGAATAGAGTTTTAAATATTTTCTACCATAATTATGCACACACAATAAAACACTAAGTATTATGCAATCAACAATCCAAAAGACAGAATAAGTAAACACAGATTGCAGGAAATATAAACACAGAAAACTAGAAATAGGTATAACACAAAAAATCAAGCACATAAGACTCATGAATTTTTATAGAGATTCCCCAAAATGTGGGTACTCTTCTCTTCTACCTCCCTCGTAGGATTGCACAACCTGTGCCTGGGTCTTTTGATAAGGAGTCTCTTAGAACCACTGAGTCTTTTGATAAGGAGACATTTAGAACCACTGAATCCTTTGAAAGAGGGATTAATAAAACTCTTTTATAGCTGTAGAATAAAGGAGAAGATAGAAAGAAGAGGGAGAATAGAATTCTGTTTTCAGAATTCTTCAGAAGCAATTTCTCATGAATTGCAGCTTTTGTTTTTCACTGGATCTGAATATGATGAACTCTTGCTTATGATTGTGATGATTGCAAGGATGATTTGCTTGATCCTTATTCTTAGAGCACTTCTTGTAAACTAGATGTTGTGTGATGAAGAAGAAGTTGTATTCTTTTCCTGTGCAGGGAGAACACTTGTTTTTCTATCTTAGGGTTTAAGGAGGAAGAAGAAGAAGAACCCTTTTCGACAGATAGAAAATAATGTGATCAATGATGTGTTTTTCTTCTCCTCTCAGCATATTCTCCATGATAGAATTTGAATTTTTTTCTTCTATTGGGCTGTCCTGAAAAGGAATTCTTATTGGACAGTTGATTTCCCTTTCTTCTTTTGATCCCGACCCATCCATCAAATTTGAATACCTTCCAAGAATGTTGTTGTTGTGTCCTGGAATACACCATTCCATTCTTGGCAATAAACGAGCTATTGGAGAACTATCTTTAGCTTTGTGGTCCTTCTAAAAAGGTGTTAAAAGGACAGCAAAAAAAGATTCCTTTTCAGACTATATTCGACGCTGCGTCGACTTCATCATTCTTCATGTCGACGCACCTCTGAGTTCCTATAGGAGTAGCATTGAATTCCTTCTTAGCTCTGGCTGAACTCAGATGTCGACATTACGTCGATTCCTTATCGACGTATCCGTCGAGTTGAAGGCTTCGACTTGAACTTCATCTTCTGCGTTGAATATAAGTCGAAGTTGCGTCGACTTCAAAGATGGCTTCGACAGGATCTTCCTTCTGCGTCGAGTTCCTTTCGAAGTTGCGTCGACTTGACTTATACTTCGACAGGCTGATTGAGTTGCTTCGACTTTCAGTCAGAGTTACGTCGATATCTAGTCGAAGTTGCATCGACTTCTATACAACGCAAGTTTTTAACTCAACTGAATTTATGATTATCCTGACCTGGTCTTGAACTCTAAGGTGAGTGTGACATCCTAAGACTTCTAATGACCAATTTACCCTTTCTATACAATGTGGGTAATATAACCTAACTGTTGAAATCATTTTAAATAATTTGTTAGATAAATCACACGGGATTTTCCCAACAGATAGCCTGCTAGTGGTACTTATATTATTACCATACTTATACTTGTATGCTATACTTGCATATTATATAGCATGTCACTTCCTGCAGTGTGATATTTCCCTCCCTTGAGTGTTAGGGCTTTGGGGGGAGAGGGAAGAACCACTCAGTCTAGTTTGACTGACACGTTCACGCTTATCATTTTAGGCGGAGACATCGTCTATGGCGACGCAACCGTGGGTACATGTTTCCAGAGCTATGACGTGGAATCGACGTGGACTTGGCATGGAGATAGAAGGCATGATGATGATCGTTGCTACCCTTATCAACATCATCAGTCATATAGTTAGCTCATTAGATTTACATATTTACTACACTTGTATATCATCTTTCATCCGGCTTGGCATGTTACTTGTTAGCCCCCGGATTTTCTATAGACTGTTGTACTTGGACTGTGGGGTCATCGTGTCGTTTGTTGTGGCTATTTATGTCATGTATTTATATACTCATATATTCCTATGATCTACTACGTGGCTACTAGTCTCCCGCTAGTACTTCTTCCACTACTGCTTACAACATACTCTGGTTGGGGTGTGATGGTTGTTCGCTTAGCACCATCGCCGATTCATGGCTTGGAAGAGAATGATGGTAGAGGGTTGAGACATTCATACATTTACTCTTCCGTTATCCCCTTCTTTGTTGTAGATTGGTGGTGGTGTGCGATAAGATTCCCTGGTCGTACCAAGTTCCGAAGGGGGGGGGGGGGGGGTCTTACAGTGGGATCATAGGCAAAAATTGAGCCCTTGAGCGAGTAGTAGTCATAGAAATACCTTCTTTCCCACTAGTCATTGTTGTTTGGTTCGGGACGAACCAATACAGCGGAAGTGGTGGTGGACTCGAACGACTATTAAAGATAGAAAATAAGCATAACTTCGAGTACAAGTCTAAAGAACGTTGAAAATTAATAGAGAATTTTCAACTTTAGACAACTTAGACATGAAAACATCTAGGATATGACAACCAACATAGTAGTAAACTTCAATCAGCATAACTCTAAACAACTTAGACATGAGAGCAACTAGGTTATGACATCCAACCTAGTTTAGTAAACTTCAACTAGCATAACTTTAGACAACTTAGCTACAAGTTAATTATAGTTGGATAATCTCAACGCAAATGACTACACTAAATTCTTGAGAATAATATTTCTCATAGCAGTGAGTGTTCGCTCTGGTGTTATGGAGTAAGGGTTAAACATCTATACCTAAAACATTCTTTCAAGGGTGGTAGCATACAATTTTGTTACCCGAAGGTTGGAGGGTCATAGTCTTCATAGATATCTTTGACTCTTCCGCACACACCTTCAACAAATCTAAATTCATTCACCTTCGTTTGACCCCGGGTTTATGCCTCTATATTTTATTGGGAGTTAAGCATCTTACAAACCCGTGTGTTCCTTGGAGGAAAGAAAAATTGTCATCTCATTTAAACTCTGAGTTGATTCCTCTTTGTTTTATTGGAGAATTTTGAAGTCAAATAATTTAATAATGAAATGTATTTATTATAATCAATCATTTGATTTATCCATAAAAAAACTTTCATTTTGTTGTTAGTGTACTAACAACACAACAAACATCCTGATGATATTGATCTCTGGTGGTTATTTCAGAACGTTGATTCATTTAAGTTACCTTTCTCTTTTGCTAAACAAGCACTTAAGAGATAACATCATAATCAGTTAATTCAATTATCTGTTTTAAACTCCTTAAAATTTTTTAGATCGAGGGTGCAGTTGAATGAAAGCCTAAATCCTTTTCGATAGTATTGTAGTACCTCTCAGTGATCAATGGTCGGTCTGATGACCGCATGACAAATTTTAAGGGGACACCTGAGAAATTTGTTAAGTTGGAGTTGTATTTGATTGTTGATCAAAGATGTATGTTTTCAAACATGTCAAATTATAGATAAATGGTTCAAAATCGTAACACTCATAGTGCTAATATTTTGCATTGTGAATTGTTAAGTTAAGAAATTCATAAAATTATATTATTGACCAAGTGAGATCACGAGATGTATGTCGAACTCTGTAAGGTGTGAATACGTGTTGAGTAGACTCTACTCAAGATGTTTTATGTATACACTAAACCCCGATAGAAGCCTGGTGTAAGACCCCTCCCCCGCATCGCAGAATACCCGGTTCTTATACACAGAACCGCCGTCTTACGGTGACACCAACTTCCGAGTTAGTCGCCACCGCACGACGTCGATTCTGCCGGCTTGTACGATCATATCACAAGTAGACCAATTCAAAGGTATTAAACAACATAGTCCACAAATCACAACTCATCATATATAAATGAAATCAAAAGCAATAATCCACAATGAGATAAATAAAGTAAAGAGAGTAAGAGATTATGCCCGATACATATCCAATGAAACAAAATGCAATCACTCTCTCACAAAATGTCTAACAGAAGCAAATCAAAACCTTGATCACGAGCACCTATCTCCGAGTAGTACCGGTAGCTTGCAGCGACTACTCCTCACGACCAACCTCCTCATCCAACTGGTGCGTCTCCTCAAACTCCTAAAATGATATGGTCCTCTGAGTGTTAGTCAAAAGACTAAGGCACTGTCTTCCACGCCTCACCCCCGCGACTCCTAGGCACCGTGCGGGAGGAAGAGAGGACAGGTATATGAGTAGTAAATAGATCAAGCTGATGGCAGTTGAACTACACTAGCAGGTGTATATATAAGGAGAAGAACAGTAAGGCAGTAATAGAAAATAAGTGCAGTGCAGTAAGGTAAAGCAAGATAAAGTAAACGAACTACAATATCATTAAGATAAGTACCTTAACTTATATGAATGTTCATACAAACTTATAAGTTAATGTTTCCAAATATAACTCATCATATTAAAGAGCCCATACTAATTTATATGATTAGGGTCTGTGATTATAAATCTAAGTTACGCTAACTAATGAATGTCGATGCGATGCAATGAATGTAATGCAACTCGCCCACCCGACTCTGTGCGCATATACCTTTCACACGTTCCCCACTTTTTGGAGGTAGTTAGCCTCTCAGGCACCAACCGTCGTGGCTCACAGTGGCAGTGGAGAGGGTATCTCCACTCCTATGCAGGCAGACACACTATCAGGCCTAAACCTTACGTACGCCTCAACGCTAAGAACACAACAGCGGAGCCCCTGCGTACTTTCGCTGGCAACAACTAGTCTTTATGGTTGGGTGTGCGCTTAGGGGATAGTCATTCAGACCTCAGTATAAATAACCTACTAGTCTCGCCAAGACTTGCACCTCGCACCAGAGTCAAGGTACTTCCATCGGTGTGTCGACTGGACCAGTACCGATTGACTCACCACTCAAGCACAAACCAGGTATAGTAACACTTATCCGAGCTTCCAGCTCACAGGACCACCCCGTCCTCAGATCATACATCACTGAGCCTTCCGTTCGCAGAACTAACAAGTCCTTTTATTTGTCACTGCCCTGAGCCCTCGGCTCGCAGGACCTACAAGTCTTGAATCACTCCAACCCATATGTGGGTGAGGTCACTATATTATTCAATCATTATATTAGACTACTCTTGTCTAACTTTTGGTTATACTTAGCGGTTTATGGTTAACCTTGGACTTTCAGAGGTCTACCTGATGAAGGGCTCGCAGTGGTACTGGGAACTACGATGGGCTGAAGCCCAATGCTCTCTTTCCAAGGCACTTAGTTTTATTGGTATCTACCAATTACTAAATCCCTTCTCACATTACTCTTAAGCTTTAAGTGAATTATAGTTCTTTAGGGGGAGAGACGATCTATCGTCGGTCCCGAGTACAACTCCTCCTTGAAATTCAGGCATTCCAATACCTGACACCTTTTGATGACCTCATTTAGACTTCACAAAGCTTAGGTCTACCTGATATATTTCAACCCCATAGGAGATCTACAACTCTATCATTACTCCGCCAAATCACTATATGCGGACCATCTGAGCAAGATTGAGCGTATGAAAGGGAATACTCCAAATAATTGGCCAAAAGCCCTAAGATTATTTTTAGGGGTCTATCATGACATGTTATTCTTAAATCCAGAGATTTGTAATTTTCCTAATTTAACTAGTCATTATTATATTGTTCCTAAATAGATGTCAGTAGTGATTTTGAACTTGAAGTGTCACTTTTTTTTATCCAACCAACAAGATTAATTTATCATAAAATCACATTGATGAAACATGAGACTGGGCAAAATTTCATAATTATTCAGTGACATTTAATGGCTCAATTAATTTTTCCAAGAATAGAACCTCTAGGTCACTTTCCCAAGGAAGTAATTGAAATACTTGATAAATAAATTCCATAAAATTTCCAGAGGATGTAAATGCCAAATAAAACATAATTCCAGAGATTTGTAATTTTCTAAAGTGTTCATGATTTCCATAATTCAACAATTTACTAAAATGTCATTAATAAAAGAAAGTACTATAAATAGTCACCCAAAAATTCCAAAAAAAATCACATAGTTCCAAAAGGTTATAAAAGTGATCAAGGAAAAATTTCAACATTTTCCAGACCGTAAACATCATGGTTTGTACAAAAGTTTCTAAGGGTCAATTATCAAATTTTTGTTAAGCTTCACATGAAATAAATTCCAAAAATTTCAAATTAATTACCAGATGTGTAAAGTGCCTTTATTATACTTATGACAGAGCTCCATAATTTTCTGAACTAGTTTGCTCATTTTTATCTTTTTAATTTCAAAATTCAACATAATTAAACTAATTGAAATACCTAAGGATTTTTGTCCCAAAAATCCTAATATTATTAAGGATGATGTATTTCATCAATATAAGTCTCGACCAAAATTTAATTGGCGCACCAAAGGCCATATAGACTGAAAACCCCATTTTCCCACTTCTTGCTAAGTGCAACCCAAAACACAAACATTGTCCTCTCTTGCAAGTTGGATTCACCAACTTGCAGAGGTCAAAATGGGCTCAAACTTTTACCACTGGCTTGTTATGGCCTAAGAAGTGTATCACCCCAAAAATTGGGACATTTGAACTAATTATACTTCAAATATTTCATTTATTCAGAAAAGCACATTTTACCTAAAACTGTAGGAAAAGGTTGTCCAAAAATTCTCATTTTTGGACAGGGTGTGCATATAAGGTACATGCATACATGTACCAAATTTCACCTCATAATCTTATCCATTCAAAAGTTATTCAAGTATTATGGGTTGTCCTACCCTAAAGATACAGTCCACCAAAACAGACCTACAAGGAGTTGCAGTGCTCCAAATGGTCTGATTTCAATTCCTAATTAAAGTAGACACACAGATCTACAAAACTCGTCTCTGGCCATATTTCCTAAAAAGACCTCTAAGGGCCTCAATATTCTGGACCAAAAGGTCCATTTTTATGTAACATAAAATCGTATTTTAAATACATGAATCTTAATATCCAGAATGGGCGGCCTGGATTTTGTCTTCCCCAAACGGCCCTACAAGGAGCTGCAACTCAATTGGTGATGAGAAGTGAAAGTACTCCATAGTTAAGCGTGTTCGGGCTGGAGTAGTCACGGGATGGGTGACCTCCTAGAAAGTCCACGCGCTGCAACTTAACTGGAGATTTCCTCATCAAGGGGGCGTGAGATCCAATCTCGGCCCTAACAACCCGCCTGTTAAGTGGAGAGGGGTTGGGGGTGGTATGGGCTGCAGCCTGATTGTATATTAACAAGTGCACCTTTATAATAGCCTACCTAGCACACATCTCGAAAGGATGACCGCGGCACCCCCAGCATACAGCTCGCAAGGGTTCAGCCTCAACCGGTCTGCAGACCATGCACCCCAAACCCTCTTTGTCCCACCACAGGGCACAGTGGGTTGTTGGAGGCCACAACCCCTTTTTCATGAGGAATGGTTCAGTTAAGCGGCACTCAGGGACTTCCCCGGAGGTCACCCATCACGTGACTACTCCAGCCCGAGCACGCTTAACTAATGGAAAAAACTCCATAGTTAAGCGTGCTCGGGCTGGAGTAGTCACGGGATGGGTGACCTCCTGGGAAGTCTCTGCGCTATCGCTTAACTAAATCATTCCTCATGAAAAAGGGGGTTGCGGCCTCCAACAACCCATTGTGCCCTGTTGTGGGACATAGAGGGGTTGGGGTGCATGGTCTGCAGACCGGTTGAGCTTGAACCCTTGCGAGTTGTGTGTTGGGGGTGCCGACGGTCATCCTTTCGAGCTGTGTGCTGGGGAGGCCATTATAAACGGCTCATCACCAATTGAGCTGCAGCTCAATTGGTGATGAGGAATGAAAGTGGGGATAGATCAAGATTACTCTAGAGGGGGGGGGGGGGGGTGAATAGAGTATTTTAAAATAATTTTACTTAGCTTAAAGAAATCTGTAGAAAACAATTTGAGTTATTTAAGTATATGTGTAAGTGAGTGCAGCACAGATATAAACATAAACTAAAGCATAGCACACACAGCACAGCACAAATAATAAAGGCAAACATAGAAGACACAAGGATCTATAGTAGTTCCCCAATCAACCTGGGTACATCTACTCTTCTACCACCCTGGTAGGAAATCCACTAAGGCTTTTTGATCAGGTGAGCCTTCACCACAGAGCTTTTGATCAGGTGCTCAAAACTACCACAGAGCTTTTGATGAGGTGCTCAAAACCAAAAATCAACTTTTGAAGGGAGTTACAACCCTGTACACAGTTATAAAATAAAAGTAAAATAAAGATGATGGTGTCTTCTCTTTTCTCTAACAACAGAGAAGACTAGTGGATTGTTGAATGATTGTCAGATCTCCCCCTGTGAATAAGAGTAAGAAAAACAGGAGAGAAAATCTGCTCAGGGTGTAGGTCTTCTTGATCTTCAGAGTATCTCCAGCAAAAGTTCTCTAGAAGGAATTGGTGCAGATGATTCCTAGAGATTAAGAGTAGGTGTCTGGAGAAGATGAAGACTTCAGAGAAAATCAGAGAGAGTTCTTGAGAGGAATGAAAACTGAGCAGCAAAAGATTATTTCTCTGTATCTGTGTCTCTCTCTAGAATAATAGCAATGATAATCTCTGGACGGGAGAGAGTTGATCCTCTTTCAAATTTCAAACAGGGTTGGAAAGGAATGAGACAAAAAGGAAAGATTTGCCTCTGACAGAAAAAGGAATACCAATATATTAAATTGCTTGAAACTTGCAATCTGCCTTATAAAATAATCTGCACGCATCCCTTAATTAATGCAGCAACGGCCATAAAATCTTTGATAGAAAATACTGCAATAACTGACTGATATTATAATAAGAACAACTGTCAGCCTTCATAATAAATCCTGAGGATAACTCCAAAATAATACTCTCAATAGAAGAGGTCACTGAATATAGAAACTCTGAAGAAGTTCGTTGACCTGAGGGAAAGTTCGTCAAACTTAAACTGGGAAGTTCGTTGAACAAGAAGAAACTTTCGTCGAACAGAACTTTGAAGTTCATCGAACCAAGTTCGTCGAACGGATTCTTGAATTCGTCGAACGTGTTCGACGTTCGTCGAACACCTTGACTTAGCTAATCTTCAAATCTCTTCTAGACTTAGCCTATGACCCTTATACTATACATGATGGGTCAAAACAAATCCTATACCTAGAAATAGACATCCTAGCCCAAATCAGTAATAGGGTTGAACTATGTTCCAACAATCTCCCCCTATTTGGGTTAGGATCCTATGTACAGCATTTATCAACTAAACAAATGTGCATAACAGAATTATAGGAAAAATATCTGACAGAAAGGAAATTCAGCAGATATAAATCAATTGTCACAAGCAGATATCATCACAGAATAATTAAGAGTCAATTAACCAGAGAGAGAATTTTAAGGATTCCTGTCCTCTGAAGATGGCTTCTTGAAGATTATTTTCCTGCTAGTATCTTCAGATTGCCTTCTGCTTAGCTTGCAGTCTTCATCACCCAGTGTTACCTTCTTGGAAACAGTTGGCAGAACAGCCTCTGGGTGGAGACTCATGTAGGTAGAAGTGTTGCACATATTCTTCACCTGGTACTGTTGAAATTCCTGTTCTCTCTAGGGAGACATGGTAGAAATATGAGAGGTATCCATACCTTTTTCTCTGGCATCTTTCATCTGAGATAGAGCAACATGCTCTCTAAACCTTGCCATATTGTACAATCTATCTGCTTCAGCTTTATCTTCAGCTTCCTTATCTTTGATTTCTTGTTCAGATAATTGGCTATGCCTTCTTCCATAAACCTGATAGCCTGAAGATCTTCCTTCCCTGTATGAAGAGGATTGACCAGATGGCTTGGAGCCAGCAGACTGAGATGTCCTGGATGTGGAAGAAAGTCCTCTTGCAGAACCTGCACCTGGAGGAGGTGGAGGAGGAGGGGGTTTCTTGAACACAGCAGGGTGATCCTTCTGGTATCTTCTTTCAAACTTCCTTCTCTTCAACTCATTCTTGGAGAATTGCATCCAAGGTTGAGTTATTTCATGAGGCTTGAGATTTTTCTGCACATAATAGGGAATATCATTTTTATCAGGCTTTTTGGAAGGGCTGGCAGCTTCTTGCATGGAGCTTTTCTTTTCTTGGATTTGACTTTGGCATCACTATCATCACTGTCATCATCATCATCAGAATTTGAAGATGAAGGCACATTCTCATACATTTCATTAATTTCCTTGTATGCTTCAATCCTTCTTTTCTCTAAATCATCATCAACATTCTTGACAGCAGCAGCAGCAGGCTCAGAAGAAGAGGAGGGGGCAGAGGCAGAGGCATCAGGCATCTGTTCATCAAGAACTGCCTGTTCAGGAACAGCAGGTTCTTGATCTGCCTTAGAGATAACTGGCTCTGGAACTGGAGACACTAGCAAATATCCATGCCTGGCTTCCAAGTCTGGGGAATAGCAGACAATGGCCTTGGAGAGGTCTTCAGCTGATTCTTTGGAAGATGGGTCTGAGCAGAGGGACTGAATGGTAAGCTGCAGAATCTGATCCACTAGAGGGGTGGATTTGAAAGAGCTTCTGGGAGGAACTTCTGGAGGAGGAGCACCTTCTGTGCTTTGAGCCAGGGAGACCAAGACTGTGCTGACATCAGCTAGGTCTGACCCTTGCTCTTCAGGAACTTCTGCCTCTGGAGCTTCATCCTGGAACATCTCCCCTTGCCTAGACTCTGGGAAACTAGAGTCTGGGACTCCAGATGAAGGGAAAGAGGAAGAGGAGAGAGAAGCAAGTTGAGAGAGAATAAGATCAAGCTTAGAATGCACTGGGGCCAGACTTTGATCAATAAGCTCCTGTAATTTAGAAGCTATGTGACCAAACACCTTGGTGGCTATCTGTGAGACATCCACAACCAGTACATCTGGAGTTGGGTGAGAAGAAGAAGAATGGATGGAAGATGTGGTATGAGCACAAGAAGTGGATGGAGGAGGAGGAGTGAAATCTGATGGGATTTCATCCTGAGAAAAGTCTGGAATGGAAGTGTCTTGTGGAGGAGGAGGAGAATTTTGAGGAGGTGAAGGTGGAGATAGAGTGGAGAGGTTTTCTGGAGGTGGAGGAGGAAGAGAAGAGGAGGCAGGTTCTTCAAAATGTTGAAGAGTCTGTGAGAGAGGAGGAGGAATCTGGGGTGGGGGGTGGCTATTACAGCCCTGGTGTCCTCAGAAGCTTGAACTGTTGGAGCCACTGGAGCTGATTTCTTCTGGAATGTCCTATCCCACTTCTTGAAAAGAAGGGAAGTCAGTTTCTTTGAGGCATTAATGCCAACAATAGTAGAAACTGAGAGGGATGGACACTTGGCCTGAAGGAAGATTCCCAGAATCCTTCCCTAGCCTACATTCCTTGAGGTCACTTTCTTTTTGATGGAATCAAACAGAGTCAGACCCCAGTTGATGTGCCTCTTCTCAATCAAAGCACTCATGACTAGAAATTGCTGCCTGTTTGTGTAGTCATGTGCTGAGCTCTTCCCCATCAGAACCTTTCCCACAATATCTGCCAAGAAGGTGTATTCCACTGCAAAATCACGTTTCAGAAGATGTTTAGGGTTACTCCTAGAGTACCCCATCCTGTCCAGCATCAGATTGAACTCTTCCCCAGTGAGTTCCAAATCATCATCTCCATTTTCAAATTCAAATATCTCAGACAAAACAGTAGCACTCAGAACAACTTCATTCCCTGAAACCTTTCTTGCAATTTCTGTGCCATTTCGAATCTCAGAAGTGAATGCCCATTCCTTTATCTCATTGATATGAATCTTGGGCCAGCAAGTCATAGACTTGCGCAACTTCGGGTCTTCAAAGAGATTCAGAATGTCTGTGAAGCCTTCTCCTGACTGGGCAAACGATTCCAGATCAATATCGAATCCTGTATCAAACTTTATTGAGGCAAGGACTCCAGCAGTGATCGACATTGTTCCTGCAAAGAAAGAAAAACGATCAAGTGCAAAGGGAACTGGAGGGAGAAGAAGAGTTTGAGAGCGCAAAAGACAGAATCCAGACGAATAGAGATTAAATATTAGGGTTCGGCGAAGACGAGGGTTTGCGCGGAATGGATTCGACGAGAAGACACGTGTTAGCGGGAAATAAAAAGCTGTCTTTCGTTGATCCCGTTCGACGAATGAAATATTTCGTCGATCTCGTTCGACTAATAACTTTTCAAAACTTCTTTCATAAGGAAGATAGAACGTCAGAGACTTCATCGATCGGGTTCGACGAAATCGAGACTTCGTCGATCGAGTTCGACAAAAATTCTTCAAAACTTTAGAAATAAATCTTGCCAGTTCGTCGACCTCGTTCGACGAAAAAGATGTCATTCGTCGAGCGCATTCGACGAATTTTCTGAACCTTAATATATTGAAAAATTTTGTTGGGCAGAAAACTTTGCCAATTAGATTGACTCCCCATTTATCATTCCAAGCTGATTTATAAAGAATTGATGTTTCTTTTCATCCAAAGGCTTGGTGAAAATGTCAGCTCTCTACAAATCAGTTGGTATGAAGTCTAAACATATTTTCCCTTCTCCACATTATCTCTGATAAAGTGGTGTCTGATCTCAATATGTTTAGTTCTACTGTGGAGTACTGGATTTTGTGCTATTGATATTGCACTGGTGTTATCACAAAAGATTTTGGAATTATTTAGATTGTAACCATAGTCTAGGAGCTGGTTCTGTATCCACAATATTTGTGAACAGCAACTGCCAACTGCTATGTATTCAGCTTCTGCAGTTGATGTAGACACAGAGGTTTGTTTCTTACAAAACCAGGACACAAGCTTATCTCCAAGGAACTGACAAGTCCCTGAGGTGCTTTTCCTGTCTATTCTGCATCCAGCATAATCAGCATCTGAGTATCCAGTTAACTCAAATCCTGATTCTGTAGGATACCAGAGTCCTAGATCTGGACAACCCTTTATATATCTTAAAATCCTTTTTAATAAAATATAGTGAGATTCTTTAGGATTTACCTGAAATCTAGCACTAATACATGTGGCAAACATGATATCTGGTCTACTGGCTATTAAGTATAAAAGAGACCCCACAATGGCTCTATATACTTTCTGATCAACAGGTTTTCCTGATTCATCAGTGCCAACAGCTGCATTTGAAGGCATGGGAGTTTTCATGGGGGAGGCATCTGACATCCCAAATCTTTTAACAAACTCTTTAGCATATTTAGATTGGGATATGAAGATGCCTTCTGTTGTTTGCTTAACTTGCAAACCAAGAAAGTAAGACAGTTCTCCCATACTGCTCATTTCAAATTTTGAATGCATTAGATTTGAAAATCTTTTGCATAACTTAGAGTCAGTAGAACCAAATATTATATCATCTACATATATTTGTACCAATAGGGTTTCAGATTTATGATTTCTAAAAAACCATGTCTGGTCTACTTTGCCTCTAGAAAACTTATTCTCCAAAAGAAAATTTGTAAGGGTCTCATACCATGCTCTAGGAGCTTGTTTGAGACCATACAAAGTTTTATGTAATCTAAAAACATAAGAGGGTTGAGTTGGAGAAATAAAACCTGGTGGTTGTTCCACATATACTTCTTCTTTGATATCTCCATTTTGAAAGGTACTCTTAACATCCATTTGAAATACCTTGAATCTTTTGTATGCAGCAAATGCTAGGAATATTCTAATTGCTTCCAGCCTTGCTACAGGTGCATTAGTCTGATCATAGTCTATGCCTTCCTCTTGGCAGTATCCTTGAGCCACTAGTCTGGTCTTATTTCTGACTATGACTCCTTGAGCATCCAATTTATTTCTGAATACCCATTTAGTGCCAATCACTGGATGATTCTTGGGTCTTGGAGCAAGTTCCCATACTTTGTTCCTTTCAAATTGATTTAATTCCTCTTGCATAGCAGTAATCCAGTTGGGATCTTGCTTTGCATCTTTGATTGATTGAGGTTCAATTTGAGAGAGGAAACAGGTGTGCAAATTATTTTGATTTAGTTGATTTCTTGTTTGCACACCCACTGAGATGTCACCAATTACTTGAGATCTAGGGTGATCTCTTATGTTGACATAATCAGTAGGGAAAATAACTTCTCCTTGAGCTTGTTCATTTTCTCTATGAGGAATTTCTATGTCCTCCTGAACTTCAGCATTAACAGCCTCAAGATTTGTAGGAATATTTGATGTATCCAATGTTGGTGCAATAGGACATTCTTCTTCACTGTCCTCATTAGGTAATAGAGAAGGATTTATTAAATCCTCTTTCTGTAGAGTTAGATTATCTAACTTCTCACAGAGAATTGGTACCTGTGCATCTTGTGAGGTAGAGATATTTCTCTCCTTGCAACTCAAGTTAGTTTCATCAAAAGATACATGAATAGATTCTTCTATTTTAAAAGAAGATTTGTTAAATACTCTGTAAGCTTTACTACTAACTGAATAACCAAGGAAAATGCCATCTGAAGCTTTTGCTTCAAATTTTCCTAGGTGCTTCTTGTCATTATTATGAATGAAGCACTTACAGCCAAAAGCCTTAAAGTAATTTACTCTAGGCTTCTTCCCTTTAAGCAGTTCATAAGGTGTCTTGCCCTTTTGTTTATGAATTAAACTTCTGTTTAAAACATAGTTTGCTGTGCTGACAGCCTCAGTCCAAAAGGATTGGGGCAAAACAGCATCTGCAAGCAATGTTCTTCCAGATTCAATCAGTGTTCTATTTTTCCTTTCAGCTACCCCATTTTGTTGAGGAGTTCTAGGAGCTGAAAAGCATTGCCTGATACCTTTCTTCTCACAGAATTCTCTCATCAGAAGAGATTCAAACTCAATGCCATGATCACTTCTGATCAATGCAGTCTGAGTGGAATACACAACCTTGATGCTCCTGAGAAAGTCTGTAAGAACCTTGGAGTTATCTGACTTGCTTCTCAGAAAGAATACCCAACTGAATCTAGAGAAGTCATCAACAATAACTAAGGTGTAAGACTTGCCTCCCAAACTGTGTATGGGAAGGGGTCCAAAAAGATCTAAGTGCAGCAAATACAAAATCCTAGGAGAATCACTCTTAGATAGTGACTTAAAGCTGCTCTTAGTCTGCTTTCCCAATTGACATGCCCTGCAAAGACTTTCCTTCTTGTATGATCCAGGAGGTAGTCCCCTGACAAGGTTTCCCTTTGATAACTTGGCTAAGGTCCTATGGTTCACATGACCTTGTCTCATATGCCACAAATCAGTATTTTTACTGACTTGGTTAAACAAGCAGATCTCAGGTTTGGCTGAATTAAAATCTACTAAATAAACATTACCTTGTCTATTTCCTAAAATAACAATATTATTTTCAGAAAAGATAATGCATCTAGATTGGTTGAAGCATACCTGATATCCTTCATCACATAGTTGACCTATGCTGATGAGGTTATGTTTGAGTCCACTTACATAGGCTACCTTTTTGAATGTGATTGTCCCAATCTGGACTGATCCATAGCCTTATGTTTGTCCCCAATTGGAATCTCCAAAAATCACTCTTGGTCCAAGCTTTGCCTTATAGTTAATTAATTTGGCTCTTGTTCCTGTCATATGTCTTGAACATCCATTGTCCAAGTACCACTATTCCTCTGTGGTAGGACAGTTCTTTTTCTGCAATATAAGGAGGGTTAGGTGTTCTTAACCCAGGTTACCTTGGGTTGCTTTTTATAACCTTGAAATGCAGAAATATATGAGACAGCAGGTTGACTATGATAACCTAGAGGGTGATATCTTCTAGGAGGGATAATCCAATCACTAAAGGAATTCTTCAGTTTAGAAGAGGATGTATGTTGTCTGTCCTTAGTAAAATTGGCGTTCGACGAACTTTGTTGTGTTCGTCGACCTGGTTCGACGAAAGATGTGGCATTCGTCGAGCCCTGTCTGCAGCAGGTTTTCTGCTTAGATTCAGGCCTTGGTTTTCGTCGATCTGTGTTCGACAAAACCTGTTGGTTTCGTCGATCGCCGTTCGACGAACTTGCTTGAGCAATATTTGTTTCAGGAATTTTTCCTGTGTCTTGTATTGCTTCTTTCCCTTTTGCAGATACAAATTTTACTGGGGTAGATAACATATTCTTCTTCAAAATAAGAGGTTGATTAGATGATGCCCCCAAGTCCAGTTTGCCATTCAGCCTGGCATTCACTGTGCTTGTGATATCCATCAGCTTGAGACTTCTCCTATTTAGAGAATTCTCTAGCTGCTTGGCCTCAGTTAGCTGTGTTTCTAGAGAACTCACTTGTTCCCTAGAAATCCTTAGCTCATTTTTGAGCTTAGTGTTTTCAGTGGATATTCCATCCATCTTAGCTAACTTATCTCTCAGAGAAATAATTTCTTTCTCTGATCTAATCATATCTTTACACAACTGTTTAAAGTCATCTTTAAACTGTTATGAATGAAAATCAAAACTGGAAATTACCTCGTCCCCATTAGCTTCAGATTCATCATCTGAGTTATCATTTGATGAGGAGGCATTGATTGCCATCATGCAGAATTCCTTGTCTTCTGCTTCCTTCTCCTCATCACTGGAACTGGAGGATGACTCAGATTCATTGTCACTCCAGGTTTCAGCAACAAAGCCTTTTTCTCTTTTCTTGTGGCCTTTTGATGAGTGTTTGCTGGAGTGATCCTGCTCTTTTCTCCTACTTTTCTTGTGAGCTTCTGGACACTCAGTGAGGATGTGTCCAGGCTTCCTGCAACCAAAGCATATTATTTCTTTAGATGAAGTTTTATCATACCTTGGCTTTTCATTATGCCTGTTGGACTTTCTTCTAAAGTCCTTCCTTGCCATCTTGTAAAATCTCTTTGCTAACAGACTCAGCCTCTCCTGATCACTAATCTTGTCTTCTTCCTCTGTTTCCTGAAAGGCAATGCTCTTCTCTTTCTTTGAGGATGAAGATGGAGAGGCTTCTACTTCTCTGCTCTTTATCAGCTGCTCATAAGATTTGAGCTTCCCAAGGAGATTCTCAGTTGTAATCTCACTTAGTCCTCTGGCATCTTTAATTGGCCAGATTCTTGTGTCTCATGTGCTGGGGAAGCACATCAGGATCTTGCCATTAATTTCAGTGACTGTGATCACTTTCTCCAGGGTTCTCAGCTCATTGATGATGAGGCTGAGTCTGTTGTACATCTCCGCAACAATCTCTGATTCTCCCTTTTTGAAATTCTCGTACTGGGAGATCAAATGTGATCTTCTGTCCTTTCTCTCATATGCTGATCCTGTCACCATTCTTGTGAGGGAGTCCCAAATTTCTTTGGCAGAGGTGCAGTCAACCACCTTTTGAAATATGTCATCAGACATGGTTTGTGTCAAGATATTCATGGCCTTTGCATCAGCAGTTTTCTGTTTCTTTTGTGTTTCTGTCCATTCTGGAGGAGGGACAGCAGTTGTGTCTGTTGTTGTTGAGGTTGATGCAGTTGGAGGTCCTGTCAAAATAGAATTAAAAATTTCCTCATCAATAGAATTCATGTAAAGTTTGATCCTTGCTTGCCATAGTGCAAACTTGTTCAAATTGCACATAGGAGGTCTTGTGCTTGAATATTCTTTATTCTGTGCCATGGCTCTAATAAACAAAAAAACCTTTAAAGTAGTCTAGATCTATCAGATCTGTTGGTCCAGGTGTTAGCCTGTAACAACCAACCCAAGCTCTGATACCAATTGAAAGTGGGGATAGATCAAGATTACTCTAGGGGGGGGGGGGGGGGTGAATAGAGTATTTTAAAATAATTTTACTTAGCTTAAAGAAATCTGTAGAAAACAATTTGAGTTATTTAAGTATATGTGTAAGTGAGTGCAGCACAGATATAAACATAAACTAAAGCACAGCACACACAGCACATCACAAATAATAAAGGCAAACATAGAAGACACAAGGATCTATAGTAGTTCCCCAATCAACCTGGGTACATCTACTCTTCTACCACCCTGGTAGGAAATCCACTAAGGCTTTTTGATCAGGTGAGCCTTCACCACAGAGCTTTTGATCAGGTGCTCAAAACCAAAAATCAACTTTTGAAGAGAGTTACAACCATGTACATAGTTATAAAATAAAAGTAAAATAAAGATGATGGTGTCTTCTCTTTTCTTTAACAACAGAGAAGACTAGTGGATTGTTGAATGATTGTCAGATCTCCCCCTGTGAATAAGAGTAAGAAAAACAGGAGAGAAAATCTGCTCAGGGTGTAGGTCTTCTTGATCTTCAGAGTATCTCCAGCAAAAGTTCTCTAGAAGGAATTGGTGCAGATGATTCCTAGAGATTAAGAGTAGGTGTCTGGAGAAGATGAAGACTTCAGAGAAAATCAGAGAGAGAGTTCTTGAGAGGAATGAAAACTGAGCAGCAAAAGATTATTTCTCTGTATCTGTGTCTCTCTCTAGAATAATAGCAATGATAATCTCTGGACGGGAGAGAGTTGATCCTCTTTCAAATTTCAAACAGGGCTGGAAAGGAATGAGACAAAAAGGAAAGATTTGCCTCTGACAGAAAAAGGAATACCAATATATTAAATTCCTTGAAACTTGCAATCTGCCTTATAAAATAATCTGCACGCAGCCCTTAATTAATGCAGCAACGGCCATAAAATATTTGATAGAAAATACTGCAATAACTGACTGATATTATAATAAGAACAGCTGTCAGCCTTCATAAGAAATCCTGAGGATAACTCCAAAATAATACTCTGAATAGAAGAGGTCACTGAATATAGAAACTCTGAAGAAGTTCATCGACCTGAGGGAAAGTTCGTCGAACTTAAACTGGGAAGTTCGTCTTACAAGAGGAACTTTCGTCGAACAGAACTTTGAAGTTCGTCGAACCAAGTTCTGTTGGAGCATGCATTTCGCACTCTTCCGGTTTGATAATAATAAAGTCCCGTTTGTATTTGATTCTATTTTTATTAATGGTGTGCAGGTAACATGTATGAGATGTTCACAATTCTGCTGGAGCTCAATTTGAGTGTATGAAAATTTCACTGTCGGAATTTTCCGACAGCTGATGTCGCCCAGGCGACAGCAGAGAAGTTACAACAACTTCCCCCACGGCAACACGACGAACGACAGTTTTGCGCTGTCGGAAATCCGACAACGATGTCGCCCAGGCGACAGCTCGGAGGTTACAGCAACTGCCCGCACGACAGCACTACGAGCGGAAGTTTTGCGTTGTCGGAAATCCGACATCGATGTTGCCCAGGCGACAGCTCAGAGGTTACATCAACTGCCCGCACGATAGCACTACGAGCGGCAGTTTAGCGCTGTCGGAAATTCCGACAGCTGATGTCGCCCAGGCGACAGCGAATTTCTATATATTGGCTCCTTTTGTTCGTGCATTCCAAGCATTGAGAATTCTAAGTCCCTTCCTGAGTGCATACGAACCAGAGAGCTCCAGAACCTCATCAACTCCCATTTGTGCTTAGAAGGTTTGAGATTGAAGACGAGATCGGACGCGCTTCTACATCAACGATCATCTCGAGGCTTCAACCTTCCTTTCAGAGATCTGAATTTCTAGGGAGTTGTTCTTTTCATATTGTATTTTCATTTATATATATTTCATTTTGTATTGGTAGGGAAATCGTCTCCTTGTGCGTGACGTCTAAGTCCTTGCGTGGCTTAGGGGAAAATCGCTTCCTTGTGTGGAGCGTCCAAGTCCTTGCGTGGCTTGGTGGGAAATCGTGGCCTTGTGTGCTACGTCTAGATCTTGGGAAGATCTAGAGGATAGGCTTGGGCTTGGTCTAGAGAGAGACAAGTGATAGCCTTCCGATCCTTGAGAGAAGGATTGGTAAACACAAATTGTAAAATGGTTATTATCATATTTATGCCTTGATCTTAAGCATTGTTAAGATCATATTATTTATATGTGATTTTCATGATTATAAAATTATGACTTTTTCTTTAATTGCAAATATGGTTGTTTAATCTTTAACTTAGAAATTTGTGTTTGAATTTATTCTAAAAATTACATTAGTTTGAAATTTTTATAAGTAATTGTTAGAAAAGTAAAATTTGTTTTAAAATTCTTAAGTAAAAATCAAAATTTCTAAAAGGCCCTTATTCACCCCCCCCCCCCTCTAAGGGCGCCACAAGATCCAACACGTGGTATCAAAGCAGGTTACTCCAAAACGGTTTTATCACCGGGAGTAACGACGCACAACGATCACGCGTTCGTTGAGGGGCAAGGAATTAGTAGGCCACCACTTTTTACGGGCACGGACTATAACTATTGGAAAACCCGAATGTGGTGTTTTCTAATAGCTCTCGACATGGAAGTTTGGAATATGGTCGAGACGAGTTATTCTTCCTCAACATTTGTTGTAGGAGATGTAACTATGGTCAAACCAAAAGACAAGTGGGATGACAATGATAAATTAAAATGTAAAAACAATGCAAAAGCCATGAATGCTTTATTTTGCGCACTAGATCGCACTGAATTTAATAGAGTTTGTGCTTGTGATACTGCATATGAAATTTGGAATCTTTTAGAAATCACTCATGAAGGTACTTCGCAGGTAAAGGATTCAAAGCTATTTCAACTAGAGTCAGAATTCGAAAGATTCAAAATGGAGGTGGATGAAGAAATTGATACAATGTACACACGATTTACTAAAATCGTGAACGATTCAAAGGTGTTGGGTAAGGTTTTCTCCAATGGAGATTTAGTGAGGGAAATCTTAAGATCACTTCCCCCGAAGTTCAATCCTAAAGTGACTGTAATTTCTGAGTCACATGTGTTGGATCGTATGATGCCCTTAGAGGGGGGTGAATAAGGGTGTGTTTAAAATATAAGTTTTACTTAATAAATTTTTTTTAAAACAGATTTTACTTTAAAAAAAAATTACTTATAAACACTTTCAAACCAATGCAATTTTTGTATTAAACAAAACACAAATTTCTAAGATAAGGATTATGCCACCAAATATGTAATTAAAGAAAAAGACATAATTATATTAATCATGAAATTTGCATACAATAAAAATGATCTTAACAATGCTTAAGATCAAGGCACAATTATGTTAATAAAAAATTCAACAATTTTGGTTTACCAATCCTTCTCCCAAGGATCGGAAGGCTATCACTTGTCTCTCCCAAGACCAAGCCCAAGCCTATCCTCTAGATCTTCCCAAGATCTAGACGTAGCACACAAGGCCACGATTTCCCACCAAGCCACGCAAGGACTTGGACGCTCCATATAAGGAAGCGATTTTCCCCTAAGCCACGCAAGGACTTAGACGCCGCACGTAAGACGACGATTTCTCTACCAATACAAAATGAAATGTGTGTAAATGAAAATACAATATGAAAAGAACAACTCCCTAGAATTTCAGATCTCTGAAAGGATGGTTGAAGCCTCGAGATGATCATTGATGTAGAAGCGCGCCCGATCTCGTCTTCAATCTTCAATCCTTCTTTGCACAAATGGGAGTTGAAGAGGTTCTGGAGCTCTTTGGTTCGTATGCACTCAGGAAGGAACTTGGAATTCTCAAAAAATGGAATGCATGAACACAAGGAGTCAATTTATAGAAATTCGCTGTCGCCTGGGCGACATCGACTGTCGGAATTTCCGACAGCGCTAAACTGCCGCCGTAGTGCTGTCGTGCGTGCAGTTGCTGTAACCTCCGAGCTGTCGCCTGGGCGACATCGATGTCGGATTTTCCGACAGCGCAAAACTTCCGGTCGTGGTGCTGTCGTGGGCAGTTGTTGTAACCTCCGAGCTGTCGCCTGGGCGATATCGACTGTCGGAATTTCCAACAGCGCAAAACTGTCTTTCGTCGTGCTGCCGTGGGGGGAAGTAGTTGTAACTTCTCTGCTGTCGCCTGGGCGACATCAGCTGTCAGAATTTTCCGACAGTGAAATTTTCCTACACTCAAATTGAGCTCCAGCAAAAATGTGAACATCTCATACCTGTTACCTATACACCATTAATAAAAATAGAATCAAATACAAATGGGACTTTGTTATTATCAAACCGGAGGAGTGCGAAACGCATGCTCCAACAATCTCCCCCTTTTGATAATAACAAATCCGTATAAAAAGAAATCATGTCTATTTAGGTTGTTGATTTTCAACATATGGTGTGTGCACATGATATATTCCTATTAAAATGAATAATCTCCCCCTAGATGAATGCTCCACCTAAATGAATGCTCCCCCTAAATTAATGCTCCCCCTAAATGTTAAAGTAAGTTGAAATGATGTATTGTCTAGGTGGAATATTTAGGTGTAATAGTTTTTTGATTTCTTGAATATACTTATAATTCTCCCCCTTTTGGTATTAGCAAAAGATAATATGAGACAAATGAGTAGCTCGTAAGGAAAGAAATAGGATGTAGAAAATAAGAGTAAGCGGAAGCACTTGCTGGGAAAATGATTGAAGGTCTCGAATTAATAGTAATATGCCATAATATTGAATAAACTCATGAAGAGATGGTATAGCCATATGAAGTAATAAAATAAAATAACTTATACATGATTAAGGTCATTTGAAAGTATCATAGAAAGACACAATAGTGTATAGAAATTTGGAATATCTTCGGTCCAATTCTCATGAGATTAATGTTTATATAACATAATGATGTGTACATGTGATACTTAGATCAAACATATGAAGTTATTTAATGTACATGATCATCGAAATGGAGAACATAATATAAGCATATAAAGACAACTTTGACCTTGAAGATATAGCATAATAAGAATAGAATACCATTTTTCTTTTGCACAAGACACTTTACAATTCTTTCCAAGGTGCTTAACCTCACAATGCTCATTAAGACTTATCAGGAGGGTAAGTAGTGCTTGGTGGAGTATCCTTGTATTTATTTTAAATATTTTGATCACATATGTTGTGATATCTTAATTTTGAGATATTTATAATTTTTTAATTGACCAAGGATCTTCGAATTCACTTGAATCGCAAAAGATAGTGTATATTTTGATGTGCTAACAAATCAAGGTTGAAAGTAGTATTTATTAAGTGCTTTTGTATTATGTGTTGGGTATTGTGTCCACAATCACCTTGATTTGAAGATGTCCCCTAGTAAACTAAAATGAATTGTATTTGTATTTGATGACTTTTGTTTAGATGTGTTATGACAAGCCTTAATGCTAAGTGCTCACCAAAGTCAGGTTGCAATGGATCACCAAACACAGTTCTAGACAATGTAATCCCTCATTGTATAGAACAAAGTGTTGGTCCATGTGTAATCTCTCTTTTGGGGTGCACTTCATATACTCATAACTGAAGGCTTTCAAGGTTGAGTAGTGGAGCAGGTTTTCAGAAGAAAAGAAAAATTCTGCTGAGTCAATTCGTCGAGATGACTCGGGTCATTCCGACGAATCCCGATGAATCCAGACAGAAGACCTTTGTCTTGGTTTAGAAGAAAATTCTGCAGCCAAGTCCATTCGTCGAGATGACTCGGGTCATTCCGACGAATCCCGACGAATGCTGACAGAGGTCATTTTGGCTGAGTTATGTAGAAAATTCTGCAGCCAAGTCCATTCGTCGAGATGACTCGGGTCATTCCGACGAATCCCGACGAATGCTGACAGAGGTCATTTTGGCTGGGTTTTGAAGAAATTTATGCAGCTAAGTCAATTCGTCGGATGTTCACGTGAAGTCTCGACGAATGACGGACAGACGGATTTCAAATCTTTGTTTCGTTTTCGAAAATTAGGGTTAGCCACCATGAATAGTACACGTGTCGCCTCTCCCTTCTTTGTCGCACTAGCCGTTGAAGTCCTCCCTATAAATAAATGCTTATTTTAGGGCAAGGGGCTCCTCTTAATTTTTTCTCGATCTAAACATCTCCCTTCAGCCGACAGTTCAGAAAAAGCTAAAAGTCGATCTCCTTTCTCTTTTGCTGAACAAGATTTATGAGACCTAACATTTGCTGCTCAAGATCCTTTCTCTCTTGTTGTTAGAGATTTCTCAGAAGAAGGCCTTTGATCTTATTGTTGCTCTCCTTATTGAAGATTCTTTCAAGTATGTCAAAGGGCCTATTCAGATCTGGTTAGCCAAGTCTTCTCTCCTCCACTTCTTTCAAGTGCCAAGCTTTCTTTCAAGTTAAGAAGAAGACTCAGTTTTCAAGATCTGAAGTTATTCTCTTTAGAGGTTAAAAAGAAGTATTTGGTTGTTTCAATATTTTCTTTTGTAGGAGTTTTCACTCTGAGATTATTTGTAGGAGTTGTTTACTCCGAGTTGTAGGAGTTGTTATGCTCCGAGTTGTAGGAGTGGTATACTCCGAGTTGTAGGAGTTTGGACTCCGAGGTGTAAGATTTGTTATAATCTGAGATTGGTGAAGTAGCCGAGTCTAGCCTCGTAGTGCTAGATAGGCGAGGCGGGAAAGAGGACTACCCACATCGGGGAACCTCAATAAAATCCTTGTGTCTGTGCTGTGTTTGATTGTTTGCTTTTCTGTGTTAAATTTTTAATTCCGCATAAAGACATAGAATCCACCTATTCACCCCCCCTCTAGGTGATTTAGGCCGCAACTAGATACTTTCATTATGTTAAAGCAAATATGATTCATGTATATATTAAATAGAAAGACATACGTATTGATCAAAAGAAGTGAACGTGAAAGTTCATTATGATATATAAATAATTTCTCATACTTAGAGGCATGCGAAAACAATTTCCAATGGTCTAATTAACTAAGTAGGAGTGTCAACACGATGATAGCTTGGAAATGAAATCATATAATCATGTAAGAGCCCTTTTTTAAAAAATAAAAAGCATATGGTTTGTCATCAAGTCATGAGTTGAAGCATTAATAATGACATATAACTATTTGAAAGCATCAAAAGGACCAAAAATTGAAGATTAAGCAAATCGGGAGCTGTCGAAAATTTCCGACAGTCACTGTCGCCTGGGCGACAGCTAAAAATATAAATACGGCTTTAGACCGAGTTAAACCCTATTGTGCATCATTTTTCTGGTCTGAATGGCGAGAGAAAGCAGTCGGAGTTCGGCGACAACCTAGATCTAAGGTATGGTTTTTGGATTTTTAAGTTTTTGATTCAAAATTTTTTTATGGATTTGTGATTTTTGAAAGTAGAGAAGAAGGAAAATGTGGTTTTCATTTCACTATTGATGAATGGTTTAGATCTTTGAAGTTTTGTGTTTTAAAAGTGTAGATCTAGTGTAAAGCAAGTGGATCTTGTTGGATCTTGGGGAAAAATGTTTTGATTTTGTGATTCTTGTGGTTGAAGTTATGCATTTTTGACATGGTGGAATTGGAAAAACTGAAGCATTCCTTTTGAAGATTGTGAAGAAGATGAATAGTAAAGGAGATGTTAGAAGATGTAGTTTTTTTTAAAAAAATATTGTTTTTTTTTATTAAACTTGATGTTGTAATAAAACTTGATTTTGAGTAGATCTGGAAGTGTAAAAAAAAATCAAGAAAATTTCACTGGAGTACTGTCGGAATTTTCCGACAGTCACTGTCGCCTGGGCGACAGTGTTCCAGAGCACAGGACTTGTTTAATTTATTTTTGTTATGTTTTGTTTGTAGAATGGCTTCCAGTTCTAAAGCGTGAAGGAGTACGTCTGAAGATGCGCATAGTTCGTATCAAGTTTACCCTGGGGTGGAGAAAGCCATAGTTGGAGTAGCGAAATATGTTGAATTTGATTCGCCGAAGCACGATCATATCTATGATTGTCTTGCGAATGCAGGTATAATTTCAGTAATCACAGCAGATTCGTTCTCATCCTTTTTGATTCGAGAATTTTATAATCATTTGGAAGACCCGAGTTATACTGAATTGGATGGGGGAGTGAGATCTAGAATCCAGGGTCAACATGTGGAAATAACACATGTTGATCTAAGAGAGGAATTCGGTCTTCTTATGAGTGAAAATATGCCGGATATAGTGGAGAGTTATAGAAAGGATAGAGATTGGACCCTTGTAAACATGAGTTTACATGAGAGTCAAAAGAAGACTCTAACCACTGAAGTTACGTCACTCACTCCGGATGCATATTTAGTTCAAGATATATTAAGGAACTCAGTTATGTTAAAGAGTGGAGATACAAGGAGTATCACAGCACAGTTGACCCTCATTACTTACTTTATTATGGAGGAGGAACCTTTTGATGTAGCAGACTTCATACTTTCCCAGATTCGGTATGCTTTTAAATTAAAGCATCCAAAATGGGTGAAGGTTCATACTCTCCCAATGGGGGCTATAATTCAGCGTATACTATATAAGAAGTATGGATGGATAGTTCAAGATTCGTATTTTGATGATTGTTTTCCTGAGATATATTATACGGGTACCACGAAAGTGAAGAAGACGCATAAAAAGGCCCATCTTGGAATTGAGATTAGAGAGCCTCCAATGCCTAGGGCAGGATCACTACGAGAGTCTATAGATGATCTTCGTGATTCACTAGAGGATCATAAGAAGGAAGTGAAGAAGGATCGTAGTAGAATGCAAAAGTTTATGAAATTTTTGGTCAAAGGTTTGAAGTTAAAGCCTACACCGGAGGAAGCGGCCGAATGGCAAATTCCAGATGAAGAACCACCACGCCAATCGGTGAGGCGGACTCGACGTGGTAAGGCCGTAAGACGAGGACCTCCAGAAGACTGTCTAGAGAGCAGCGGGGCTGGTTATGAGGATTCGGAGTAGTTTTTATCAGGGTGCTGCTTCTGATTGATGTCAGAATTTTCCGACATCCACTGTCGCCTGGGCGACAGTGAACTTCTTCAGATTTCGTATTATGTTAATGAACTTAAACTTTTGTTGAATTCTACTGTTTTATGGAACAAATTTTATGTAATATTAATGATGTGTGAATCTTTGTTAAGTCATTTCAAATTCTATGGTTTGATTTAATATTTTAGTTTTTCTTTTTAAAATGTATAAGTTTTGTGATGATTTTTTAATAAATTTATATGTTTTGAAGTAGTGACATATTCATTGTGAAATGTCTAGGATTCCCAATTCTAGCCTAAGCATAGAAAAACGGGAATCCGGTAACGGTTTAGCGAATATATCCGCTAGTTGTGAATCCGTTCCTATGAAATTGATTTTTATATTTCCCTTCTTAATATGATCCTTTATAAAATGATGTCGGACATCTATATGCTTAGATCTAGAATGTAATACGGGATTGTTAGTTAAGTCTATAGCACTTTTATTATCACACTTTAATTCTACACTACTTTGTTGTATGCCAAAATCTTCTAACGTTTGTGACATCCAAAGAGCTTGGGCACAACAACTACCTAGTGCAATATATTCGGCCTCGGTAGTAGAGAGGGCAACATAATTTTGTTTCCTACTCGACCATGAAATAAGTGAAGGGCCGATAAAATGACAAGTGTCACTTGTGCTTTTCCTATCTAAAGAACATCCCGCATAATCTGAATCCGAAAAACCATGCAAAATAAAGAAATCCTTATGAGGATACCATAATCCTAATTTAGATGTTCCTATAAGATATCTAAAGATGCGTTTCACCGCTTTTAAATGTGACTCTTTAGGATTAGCTTGAAATCTAGCACATAAACAAACGACAAACATAATGTCAGGTCTAGATGCGGTTAAATACAATAAAGATCCTATCATACTTCTATAAAGGGTTTGTTCAATTGAAACACCACTTTCATCTTTTCCTAATTTTAGGGAAGTACTCATAGGAGTGTTTGCATGTTTTAGATTTTCAAATCCAAATCTTTTTAACATATCATGAATATAGTTGGTTTGACATATAAAAATACCATCATGTTTTTGTGTAATTTGAAAACCTAGAAAATATGAAAGTTCTCCAACCATGCTCATTTCAAATTCATTTTTCATAATTTGAACTATTTCATTACACAACTCTTCATTAGTGGCTCCAAAAATAATATCATCAACATAAATTTGCAAAATAACTAAATCATGATCAAATTGCTTAATGGAGAGTGTAGAATCCGCACTTCCTATTTTATAATCGTGCTTTAATAAATATTGAGTTAATCGAGCATACCAAGCACGAGGCGCTTGTTTTAATCCATAAAGCGCTTTATCTAATTTATAAACATAATTTGGATATTTCTCATTTACAAAGCCAGAGGGTTGTTCTACATAAACCTCTTCTTTTATATACCCGTTTAAAAATGCGGTTTTGACATCCATTTGATATAATTTAAATCTTTTAAAACAAGCAAATGCAAGAAATATCCTAACCGCTTCTAATCTTGCTACGGGTGCAAAGGTTTCATCAAAATCTACCCCTTCAATTTGTGCATAACCTTTTGCAACTAATCTGGCTTTATTTCTAATAATTCTAGATTCACTATCCAATTTATTTTTGAAAATCCACTTAACTCCAACGACAGGATGATTTTTGGGTCGTTCTACAAGATTCCAAACCTTATTACGTTCAAATTGATTAAGTTCTTCATTCATAGCTAAAAACCAAAATTCATCATTTAAAGCGGTGGAAACATCTTTTGGTTCTATTTCAGAGGCAAAACAAAGATTTGATAATAAAAATGTAACGTTGAACGAGTACTAACCCCTTTTTGCGGATCTCCAATGATAAGCTCCTTTGGATGATCCTTTGAAAATTTCAATTCACTTGGAGGCACATAATCTTCTCTTTCTTCTTCTTCTCTATCTTCTTCTTCTCTTTCTTCTTCTTTTTCTTCTTCATTTTCTATAAGTTCTTCATCATCATTCTCCACCGAAGGAAGGGGTTCATCTTCTTTTCCTATAATTTTCTTTTCTACACATGAAGCAAACTCATCAAACCTAACATGAATAGATTCTTCAACTATTGTTGATCTTTTATTAAAAATCCTATAAGCTTTACTAGTTGAAGAATAGCCAATAAAAATACCTTCATCACATTTTTCATCAAATTTTCCTAAGGAATCTTTAGAATTCAAAATAAAACATTTACAACCAAAAACTTTGAAATAAGAAACATTTGGTTGTTTATTAAAAATTAATTCATAAGGAGTTAATTTTAAAATAGGGCGAAGTATTACTCTATTAATTACATAACATGTCGTACTAACCGCTTCAGCCCAAAAAGATTTTGGTAATTTAAATTCAGATAGCATCGTATGGGCTAACTCTTGAAGAGTTCTATTTTTCCTCTCCACTACACCATTTTGCTGTGGTGTGCGTGGAGCGGAAAATTCATGTTTAATTCCTAACTCCGTACAAAAAGAAATAAACTTTTCATTTTCAAATTCTCCACCATGATTCGATCGTATGCGTTTAATTTTTAACTCAAATTCATTTTGAATACGCAAACATAATTTTGAGAATTCTGAAAATGCATAGGATTTGGAGGTTAGAAATAAAGTCCAACAAAAACGAGAATTATCATCAATCAATACAAATGTGTATTTTCTACCTCCTAAGCTAGAAATTCCAATTGGCCCAAATAAATCCATATGTATTAATTGAAGTGGCCTAGTGGTAGAAATAATGTTTTTACTTTTGAAAGATGATTTTGAAAATTTTCCTTTTTGGCAAGGCACACATAGTGAAGAAGATAAATTTCCATTTAACAATGGTAAACCTTTAATTAATTTATCTTTTGAAAGTTTTGTAATTAACTTGGCACTAGTATGTCCAAGTCGCCTATGCCATAAATCTAATTCATCATTTTTTGATAAAAAACATTTTAAGGTAGAATTTGAAAAATCAAGAAATTTAATCATATATACATTATGACATCTAGGTGCGGTAAAAACAATTTCATTTGTTTTGGAATTAATAATTTTGCACAAATTTGTAGAAGATTCAAATAAAACATTTAAACCCTTATCACATAATTGACTAATAGAAATCAAATTATGCTTTAATCCTTCTACAAATAGAACATTTGAAATTGAAAAATTTTCGTTACCCACAACTCCGATGCCGATGATTTTTCCTTTTCCATTGTCTCCGAATGTAACAACTCCTCCTTTCTTCATCTCCAGGCTAAGGAACTTCTCTTTATTGCCCGTCATGTGTTTTGAACAACCCGAGTCCAAGTACGATACGTCTTCTTTGTCCTTAGCCTGCCAACACACCTAGAAAGAAGAGGTGAGTAAAGATCTGGTTACCCAAGTGGTTCCACCCATTGTATAGGTAGAAGCCTTAGGCACCCAGATTTGTTTAATTTTACTTTTTCCTTCCTTCCAGCAAGAGTCCGTAGTGTGGCCAAATCTATTGCATTTGGCACATGTAATGTATTTAGAAGAGTATAACTTTTCTGGACTTTTACTGGATGAGGATGCAGTATTTGACAATTCATTAACTTTAGAAATTTTTAAAGTAGATTTTCTGGACTTTTCACTATCGCCGGTGACAGTGGTTGTCGCCGGGCGACAGCTTCCTGACGTGTATCCGAGCCCAAACCTTCCAGAACCATGGCGTTGGTATCCTAAGATCATATTCAGTGATCTTCGGCCCATTCCAAATTTTTTCATGGCTAGTGTTAAGTCATGAATCTGGTTTCTCATTTTTGTATTTTCAGATACCAGATTTACACATCTACGTTCAAAAGATTTCTTTCCCTCATGGATTTTGGAAATTGAAGATTTTAGATCTCTCTCTAAAATCTCATTCTTTTTAGTAAGAATTTTTATTGTAGAATGAGATTTAGAAAGAGATTCTTCAAGTTCTTTAATTCTTCCCAAAAAGTGATCACACTCTTGGCAAGAAATATCTCTTTTTCCAATAGTCTTAATTTCCTTTAACAATTTTTTGTTTTCTTTAAGTAAAATTTCATTTTCAGATTTAAGAAGATCATTATCTTTTAAACTTTTTTCAAAAAATTTGCAAGTCTTTAAAAATTCAGAAAATAATTCATCATAGGTTGGAGGAGTTACCTCAGTGTCGCTTTGGACACTGCATTCGTCATCAGATATGACGCTCTTTCCCATTAAGCACATGTTGACCTCCTCTTCTTTACTTGAGTCTGAACTGCTTGCATCCTCAGAAGTAGTATCATCCCATGTTTCCGCCTTCAACACCTTCTTTGACCCTTTGTGCTTCTTTTCTTTAAGTTCTTTCAAGTACTTTGGACACTTGCTTCGGATGTGTCCTAACTTCTTGCAGTGATAGCACCGGTGGCGGTCTCTCTTCCTCCTCATCGCCTTCCTTTCCTTTTTTCTTCCTAAACGTCTCCTTCTTAAAATACTTCTTAAACGAATTCCTCCTCTCTGGATTTTTCATAAATTTTCTAAATTTTCTAACAAATAAACTTTCCTCATCTTCTTTTTCCTCCTCAGAATCACTAGTTTCTTCCTTCTTAGATCTTAGAGCCAATCCCTTCTTCCTTGGCTCCATATACTCTTGTTGTTGAATTTTCAATTCAACTTCATGAGTTTTCAAGTTCCCAATGAGGCTCTCCAATTGTAAGGTCTTAAGATCATGTGACTCAGAAATTGCAGTCACTTTAGGATTGAACTTCGGGGGAAGTGATCTTAAGATTTTCCTTACTAAGTCTCCATTTGAGAACACCTTTCCTAGCACCTTTGAGTCGTTCACGATTTTTGTGAATCGTGTGTACATCGTATCAATCTCTTCATCTACCTCCATTTTGAACCTTTCAAATTCAGATTCCAGTTGAAATAGCTTTGAGTCCTTTACCTGCGAAGTACCTTCATGAGTGATTTCTAACAGATTCCAAATTTCAAATGCAGTATTACAAGCACAAACTCTATTAAACTCAGTGCGATCTAGTGCGCAAAATAAAGCATTCATGGCTTTTGCATTGTTCTTACATTTTAATTTATCATTGTCATCACATTTGTCTTTGGCCTTATCCATAGTTACATCTCCTACAACAAATGTTGGAGAAGTGTAGCTAGATTCTACCATATTCCAGACTTCTATATCTAGCGCAATTAGAAAACAACGCATACGTGTTTTCCAATAATTATAGTCTGTGCCCGTGAATAAAGGTGGTCTACTTATGCCTTGCCCCTCAACGAACGCATGATCATTGTGCGTCATTACTCCCGGTGGTAAAACCGTTTTGGAGTAACCTCGCTCTGATACCACTTGTTGGATCGCATGACGCCCTTAGAGGGGGGGGGGGGGGGTGGTGAATAAGGGTGTGTTTAAAATATAAGTTTTACTTAATAAATTTTTTTTAAACAGATTTTACTTTAAAAAAAAATTACTTATAAACACTTTCAAACCAATGCAATTTTTGTATTAAACCAAACACAAATTTCTAAGATAAGGATTATGCCACCAAATATGTAATTAAAGAAAAACACATATTATATTAATCATGAAATTTGCATACAATAAAAATGATCTTAACAATGCTTAAGATCAAGGCATAATTATGTTAATAAAAAATTCAACAATTTTGGTTTACCAATCCTTCTCCCAAGGATCGGAAGGCTATCACTTGTCTCTCCCAAGACCAAGCCCAAGCCTATCCTCTAGATGTTCCCAAGATCTAGACGTAGCACACAAGGCCACGATTTCCCACCAAGCCACGCAAGGACTTGGACGCTCCACACAAGGAAGCGATTTTCCCCTAAGCCACGCAAGGACTTAGACGCCGCACGCAAGACGACGATTTCTCTACCAATACAAAATGAAATGTGTGTAAATGAAAATACAATATGAAAAGAACAACTCCCTAGAATTTCAGATCTCTGAAAGGATGGTTGAAGCCTCGAGATGATCGTTGATGTAGAAGCGCGCCCGATCTCGTCTTCAATCTTCAATCCTTCTTTGCACAAATAGGAGTTGAAGAGGTTCTGGAGCTCTCTGGTTCGTATGCACTCAGGAAGGAACTTGGAATTCTCAAAAAATGGAATGCACGAACACAAGGAGTCAATTTATAGAAATTCGATGTCGCCTGGGCGACATCGACTGTCAGAATTTCTGACAGCGCTAAACTGCCGCTGTAGTGTTGTCGTGCGTGCAGTTGTTGTAACCTCCGAGCTGTCGCCTGGGCGACATCGATGTCGGATTTTTCGACAGCGCAAAACTGTCGGTCGTGGTGCTGTCGTGGGCAGTTGTTGTAACCTCCGAGCTGTCGCCTGGGCGACATCGACTGTGGGAATTTCCGACAGCGCAAAACTGCCTTTCGTCGTGCTGCCGTGGGGGGAAGTAGTTGTAACTTCTCTGCTGTCGCCTGGGCGACATCAGCTGTCGGAATTTTCCGACAGTGAAATTTTCCTACACTCAAATTGAGCTCCAGCAAAAATGTGAACATCTCATACCTGTTACCTGTACACCATTAATAAAAATAGAATCAAATACAAACGGGACTTTGTTATTATCAAACCGGAGGAGTGCAAAACGCATGCTCCAACAACATGATCTTAAGACCTTACAATTGGAGAGTCTCATTGGGAATCTGAAAACCCATGAAGTGGAGTTGAAGATTCAAAGCCAAGAGTGCAATTTGGAGCCCAAAAAGAAAAGCTTGGCGTTGAAATCTAAAAAGGAAGTTGAAACTGAATCTGAAGAAAGTGAGGAAGATGAGGAAGGACTGTTTGTGAGGAACTTTAAGAAGTTTATGAAAAATCTGGAGAGGAGATATTCATTTAAGAGATTTTTCAAAAAGAACGATTTTGCCTACCAAAAAGGCAAAGGAAAAATGGAGAATGAAGAGGAGCATCCGCTACCGGAGTGCTACCATTGCAAGGAGATTGGTCATATCAGAAGCAAGTGCCCAAAGTATCTGAAATAGCAAAAAGAAAAGAGGCACGATAAAAGTTACAAGAAGAAAGTGTTAAAGGCAGAGACTTGGGATGATTCTTCGTCTGGTGAAGAAAGTGATTCCTCAACACAGGAGGAAGAGGAGGCAAATGTCTGCTTGATGGGGAAAGAAAATGCGTCATCTGACGATGATTGCAGTGTCCAAAGCGACACTGAGGTAACTCCTCCATCGTATGATGATTTATATTCTGAATTTATGAAAACTTGCAAATTTTTGGATAAAAGTCTAAAGGAAATCGATTTCTTAAAATGTGAAAACAAAGTTCTTTTGAAAGTAAATAAAAAGTTATCAAATGATTTGAAATCTATTGGGAACGAGAAGGAAATTTGTCAAGATTGTGATCACTCTTCGACAAGGATAAAAGAACTTGAAAACACTATTTCTAAGTCCGATCAAAAAATTGATCAACTTCTAAAAGAGAAAAAGGACTTAGAAAAAGTTGTTAAAACCTCTCATTCTCAATTAGAGAATTATAAGAAAAGTGTTGCAAATAGATGTGGCATGATAGTAAAAGAAAATTCAATTTTAAAGTCCAAAGTAAATGAGTTGAACATGGCAATTGGAAAATTTAGTGTTGGAAAAAAATCTCTGGATATGTTTTTAGCCAACCAATGCCATGGGACAACAAAATTTGGGCTAGGATACGTTTCTGGAAGCTCTGGAAGGTGTCGGAATTTTCCGACAGCTGCTGTCGGAACCAGCGACAGCTCTAGGTTCAGAAAACTTGTTTTTCAAAATGAAATTTTTTCTAAGTCCACACATAAAGATGTTTCCACCAGCAAGAGTACAGAGAAACCATTGAAAAATGGTTCCTCACCATTCATTGTGTGTGCCAAATGTCATCGATTTGGTCACATCTCGGGCTCATGTTGGAAGTTAGGAAAAGTTAATGTTAAACAAATCTGGGTACCTAAGGCGTCCACCTATACAATGGGATCGACACTTGGGTAACCAGATCTTTACTCTCATCATCTTTTTAGGTGTGCGTGCAGGATAGGAACAAGGAAGACGTGTGGTATTGGACTCTGGATGTTCAAAACACATGACGGGCTATAAATCAAAGTTCCTTAGCCTGGAAATGAAGAAAGGTGGAACAGTGACATTTGGAGATAATGGCAAGGGTAAAGTCAAAGACATTGGAGTAGTAGGTAACGAAGAATTTAAAATTTTAAATGTTTTATATGTTAAAGGTTTGAAACATAATTTAATTTCTATTAGTCAACTATGTGATAAAAATTTAAATGTTTTATTTGACTCTAGCTCAAACCTTTGCAAAATTATTGATTCTAAAACAAACGAAATCGTACTTACTGCACCAAGAATAAATAATGTCTATACAATCACTTTTCATGATTTATCTCATTCTACACTTAAATGTTTTATTTCAAAGAATGATGAACTTGAATTATGGCATAGGAGACTAGGACATTCTAGTACCAAACGTATAGTAAAGCTTTCTAAAAATAAAATTATAAAAGGTTTGCCAAATTTGAATGGAAAGCTTTCTTCATTATGTTCACCATGTCAAAAAGGAAAGTTTACAAAATCATCTTTTAAAAGCAAAAATGTTATTTCTACTACTAGACCTTTACATTTATTACATATGGACTTGTTTGGTCCAATTTCTACACAAAGTCTAGGAGGTAGAAAATATATGTTTGTTATTATTGATGATTATTCTAGATTTTGTTGGACATTGTTTTTAAATTCAAAATCTGATGCTTTTGATGAATTTGTAAAACTAATTTCACGTATTCAAAATGAACTTGATTTAAAAGTAAAATGCATTAGATCAGATCATGGAGGAGAATTTGATAATGAAAAATTTATTTCATATTGTAATGAATTTGGGATAAAACACGAATTTTCCGCTCCTCGCACACCACAGCAAAATGGTGTAGTGGAGAGGAAAAATAAAACACTTCAAGAATTAGGACGTACTATGCTTTGTGAATTTAAATTGCCAAAATATTTTTGGGCCGAAGCGGTTAGTACTGCATGCTATATTATTAATAGTGTCATGATTCGTCCTACATTACAATTAACTCCTTATGAATTTTATTTTCAAAGAAAACCAAATGTATCTTACTTTAAAGTTTTTGGTTGTAAATGCTTTATTTTGAATACAAAAGATAACTTAGGCAAATTTGATGAAAAATGTGATGAAGGAATTTTCATTGGTTATTCTTCAACTAGCAAGGCCTATAGAGTTTATAATAAACGTACTAAAGTAGTTGAAGAATCTATTCATGTAAAATTTGATGAAAACATTTCTTGTGTAGAAAATACTAGTTGCAGGTAATGAGAAAAATGAAGAAGATGTGGAACAAAATCTGAAGAAAAATGATGATGATAATGATGAAGAAAAAGTAGAGAAAGAAGATGAAAAAGATGGTGCAGAAGAAGAAGAACAAGGATATGTACCTCCAACCGAGCGAAGGTTCTCAAAAGATCATCCGCAAGAACTTGTTCTAGTTTACATGAAAGTTTTTCAAATTTATGTTTTGTCTCAAATATAGAACCAAAAGATGTTGCCACCGCTTTAAATGATTAATCTTGGTTTCTAGCTATGAATGAAGAACTTAACCAATTTGAAAGAAATAAAGTTTGGATTGTTGTAGATAGACCTAGTGATCATCCTGTGGTAGGAGTCAAATGGATTTTCAAAAACAAATTAGATAGTGACTCTAGGGTCACTAGAAACAAAGCTAGACTTGTAGCGAAAGGATATGATCAAATTGAAGGGGTAGATTTTGATGAAACATTTGCACCCGTAGCACGATTGGAAGCAGTTAGAATTTTTGTTGCATTTGCTAGCCATAAAAGATTTAAATTATTGCAAATGGATATTAAAACTGCATTTTTAAACGGGTTGATAAATAAGAAGTTTATGTTGAACAACCCCCAGGATTTATAAATGAAAAATTTCCTAATCGCGTATATAGATTGCTAAAAGCTTTGTATGGTTTAAAACAAGCACCACGAGCATGGTATGATAGATTGACTATATATTTATTACAAAATGGTTTTAAAATGGGTGGTGTTGATTGTACACTCTTCATTAAGCAAGTAGATGATGATTTAATTGTTTTACAAATTTATGTTGATGATATATTTTTGGAGCCACTAATGAAGAGTTGCGTAATTATGTTGTAAAAATGATGGAAAGTGAATTTGAGATGAGTATGGTAGGAGAATTAAAATATTTCTTAGGATTTCAAATTGTTCAAAAACATGATGGAGTTTTTATTAACCAATCAAAATATATTCATGATGTTTAAAAACGATTTGGATTTGAAAATCTCAAACACGCAAATACTCCTATGAGTGTATCTTTAAAATTAGGAAAAGATGAAAATGGAATATCAATAGATCAAACTTTATATAGAGGCATGATAGGTTCACTTTTATATTTAACTGCTTCTAGACCGGATATTATGTTTTCAGTTTGTTTATGTGCTAGATTTCAAGCCGATCCCAAAGAATCACATTTAAAAGCGGTAAAAAGAATTTTTAGATATTTAATTGGCACATCTAAACTTGGTTTATGGTATCCTCATAGCGATGATTTTACTCTTTTTGGCTACTCTGATTCCGATTATGCCGGTTGTTCACTAGATAGGAAAAGCACTAGTGGCACTTGTCACTTTTTAGGCCCTTCACTCATTTCATGGTCGAGTAGGAAAAAGAATTCTGTTGCCCTCTCAACCACCGAGGCCGAATACATCGCACTTGGTAGTTGTTGTGCACAAGCTCTTTGGATGAAACAAACTTAAGAAGACTTTAATATTAAACAACAAACTATTAAATTATGGTGTGATAATAAAAGTGCAATTGATTTAACATACAACCCGGTCCATCACTCAAGATCTAATCACATTGACGTTAGACATCATTTTATAAGAGACCACATTAAAAATAATCAGATTAAAATTTCATTTATAGGCACGGATAATCAACTAGCGGATATATTCACTAAACCGTTACCGGATTCCCGTTTTTCTATGCTTAGGCTAGAATTGGGAATCCTAGACATTTCACAATGATTATATCACTACTTATGACCTATAAAATAAAAAAAAATATCACAAAACCTATACATTTTAAAAAGAAAAACTAAATTTTAAATCAAACCATAGAATTTGAATGACTTAAGAAAAATTCTCACATAATTAATATTACATAAAATTGTTTCACAAAAACAGTAGAAATCAACATAGGATCAAGTTCAGATAACAGAAAATGAAATCTGGGCAAAGTTCACTGTCGCCCAGGCGACAGTGGATGTCGGAAAATTCCAACATCAGTAAGAAGCAGCACCCTGATGAAAACTACTCATAATCCTCATATCCAGCCCCGCTGCTCTCTAGACAGTCTTCTGGAGGTCCTCGTCTTACAGCCTTACCACGTCGAGTCCGCCTCACCGATTGGCGTGGCGGTTCTTCATCTGGAATTTGCCATTCGGCCGCTTCTTCCGGAGTAGGCTTCAATTTCAGTCCCTTCACCAGAAACTTCATAAACTTCTGCATTCTGCTGCGATCCTTCTTTACTTCTTTCTTGTGATCCTCAAAGGAATCACGAAGATCATCTATAGACTCTCGTAATGATCCTCCCCTAGGAATTGTAGGCTCTCTAATCTCTATTCCAGGATGAGGCTTTTTATGAGTCTTCTTCACTTTCATAGTACCCGTATAATATATCTCAGGAAAACAATCATCAAAGTACGAATCTTAAACTATCCATTCATACTTCTTATATAGTATACATTGAATTATAGCCCCCATTGGCAAAGTATGAATCTTCACCCATTTTGGATGTTTTAATCTAAACGCATACCGAATTTGGGAAAGGATGAAGTCCGCTACATCAAAAGGTTCCTCCTCCATAATAAAGTATGTAATCAGCGTCAACTGTGTTGTGATACTCCTTGTATCTCCACTTTTTAACATAACTGAGTTCCTTAATATATCTTGGACTAAATATGCATCCAGAGTGAGTGAAGAAACTTCAGTGATTAGGGTCTTCTTTTGACTTCCATGTAAACTCATGTTTACAAGGGTCCAATCTCTATCCTTTCTATAGCTCTCTACTATATCCGGCATATGTTCACTCATAAGAAGACCGAATTCCTCTCTAAGATCAACATGTGTTATTTCCACTTGTTGACCTTCGATTCTAGATCTCACTCCCCCATCCAATTCAGTGTAACTCGGGTCTTCCAAATGATTATAAAATTCTCGAATCAAAAAGGATGAGAACGTATCTGCTGTGATTACTGAAATTATACCTGCATTAGCAAGACGATCATAGATATGATCATGCTTCGGAGAGTCAAACTCTACATATTTTGACACTCCAATTATTGCTTTCTCAATCCCAGGGTAAACTTGATAAGAACTATGCGCATCATCAGACATACTCCTTCGTGTCTTAGAACTGGAAGCCTTTCTGCAAACATAACAAAACAAAAATGAATTAAACAAGTTCTGTGCACTAGGACGATGTCGCCCAGGCGACATTGACTGTCGGAAAATTCCGACAGTACTCCAGTGAACTTTTCTTTATTTTTTTCAACTAAACTTCCAGATCTACTAAAAATGAAGCTATATTTCTGTTAACAAAATTTTTTTTCTAGAACAAAACTACATCTTCTCACACATCCTTACTATTCATCTTCTTCAACCTTCTTCAAAAGAAAATTATTCAGTTTTTTTTTAAATTAAACCATGTAAAAAAAATCCAACACTTAAACCCCAAAAATCACAAAATCCAAACATATTTCACCACGATCCACCAAGATTCACTTGATTTACACTAGATCTACATCTTTTATACACAAAACTTCAAAGATCTACACCATTCATCAAAGGTAAAATGAAAAACACATTTTTCATCTTCTCTCCTTTCCAAAATCACAAATCTCTACAACTTTTGAGTCAAAAACTTCAAAATCAAAAAACCCATACCTTAAATCTAGGGTTGTCGCCGAACTCCGACAGCTTCCTCTCGCCCTTCAGTCCAGAAAATAATGCACAATAGGGTTTGACTCGGTTTTGAGCCGTATTTATATTTTTAGCTGTCGCCCAGGCGACAGTGACTGTCGGAAATTTCCGACAGCTCCCGATTTGCTTAATCTTCAGTTTTTGGTCCCTTTGATGTTTTCCAATAGTTATATGTCATTATTAATGCTACAACTCATGAATTGATGCCAAACCATGTGCTTTTTATTGTTTAAAAAATGGTTATTACATGATTATATGATTTCATTTCCAATCTATCATCGTATTGACACTCCTACTTAGTTGTTTAGACTATTGGAAATTGTTTTCGCATGCCTCTAAGTATGAGAAATTGTTTATATATAATAATGACCTATCACGTTCACTTCTTTTGATCCCTACATATGTCTTTCTATTTAATATATACATGAATCATATTTTCTTTAACATAATACAATAACACTTCATAAATACTACTTTCAACCTTGATATGTTAGCACAACAAAATATACACCATCTTTTGCGATTCAAGTGAATTCAGAGATCCTTGGTCAATTAAAAAAATTATAAATATCTCAATATTAAGATATCACAAAATATGTGATCAACCAAAAAAAAAGTTTAAATTGAAGACAAGGATACTCCACCAAGCACTACTTACCCTCCTGATAAGTCTTAATAAGCATTGTGAGGTTGAGCACCTTGGAAAGAATTGTAAAGTGTCTTGTGCAAAAGAAAAAAAAAGTGGTATTCTATTCTTATTGTGCTATATCTTTAAGGTCAAAGTTATCTTTATATGCTTATATTATGTTTTCTATTCCAATGATCATGTCAATTAAATAATTTCATATGTTTGATCCAAGAATCACCTGTACACCTCATTATGTTATATAAACATTCATCTCATGAGAATTGGACCGAAACGATTCCAAATTTCTATACACACTTGTGTCTTTCTATGATACTTTAAAATGACATTAATCATGTTTAAGTTATTTTGTTTTATTCTACTACATCACATGGCTATACCATTTCTTCATGAGTTTATTCAATACTATGACATATTACTATTACTTCAAGACCTTCAATCATTTTCCCAACAAGTGCTTTCGCTTACCCTTCTTTTCTACATCTTATCTCTTCCCTTAAGAACTACTCATTCATCTCATATTATCTTTTGATAATACCAAAAGGGGGAGAATTATAAGTATATTCAAGAAATAAAAAAACTATTACACCTAAATAGTCAACCTAAACAATACATCATTTCAATTTACTATAACATTTAGGGGGAGCATTCATTTAGGGGGAGCTTTCATCTAGGGGGGATTACTCTTAAGAGGAATATATCTTGTTATTTTTGTGCACACATCATATGTTAAAATCAACAACCTAAATAGACATGATTTCTTTTTATACGGATTTGTTATTATCAAAAGGGGGAGATTGTTGGAGCATGCGTTTCGCACTCTTCCGGTTTGATAATAACAAAGTCCCGTTTGTATTTGATTCTATTTTTATTAATGGTGTGCAAGTAACAGGTATGAGATGTTCACAATTCTGCTGGAGCTCAATTTGAGTGTATGAAAATTTCGCTGTCGGAATTTTCCGACAGCTGATGTCGCCCAGGCGACAGCAGAGAAGTTACAACAACTTCCCCCACGGCAATACGACGAACGATAGTTTTGCGCTGTCGGAAATCCGGCAATGATGTCGCCCAGGCGACAGCTCGGAGGTTACAACAACTGCCCGCACGACAGCACTACGAGCGGCAGTTTTGTGCTGTCGGAAATCCGACATCGATGTCGCCCAGGCGACAGCTCGGAGGTTACAACAACTGCCCACACGACAGCACTACGAGCGGTAGTTTAGCGCTGTCGGAAATTCCGACAGCTGATGTCGCCCAGGCGACAGCGAATTTCTATATATTGGCTCCTTTTGTTCGTGCATTCCAAGCATTGAGAATTCTAAGTCCCTTCCTGAGTGCATACGAACCAGAGAGCTCCAGAACCTCATCAACTCCCATTTGTGCTTAGAAGGTTTGAGATTGAAGACGAGATCGGACGCGCTTCTACATCAACGATCATCTCGAGGCTTCAACCTTCCTTTCAGAGATCTGAATTTCTAGGGAGTTGTTCTTTTCATATTGTATTTTCATTTATATACATTTCATTTTGTATTGGTAGGGAAATCGCCTCCTTGTGCGTGACGTCTAAGTCCTTGCGTGGCTTAGGGGAAAATCGCTTCCTTGTGTGGAGCGTCCAAGTCCTTGCGTGGCTTGGTGGGAAATCGTGGCCTTATGTGCTACGTCTAGATTTTGGGAAGATCTAGAGGATAGGCTTGGGCTTGGTCTAGAGAGAGACAAGTGATAGCCTTCCGATCCTTGGGAGAAGGATTGGTAAACACAAATTGTAAAAGGGTTATTATCATATTTATGCCTTGATCTTAAGCATTGTTAAGATCATATTATTTGTATGTGATTTTCATGATTATAAAATTATGATTTTTTCTTTAATTGCAAATATGGTTGTTTAATCTTTAACTTAGAAATTTGTGTTTGAATTTATTCTAAAAATTACATTAGATTGAAATTTTTATAAGTAATTTTTAGAAAAGTAAAATTTGTTTTAAAATTCTTAAGTAAAAATCAAAATTTCTAAAAGGCCCTTATTCACCCCCCCTCTAAGGGTGCCACAAGATCCAACAAGTTCGTCGAACGAATTCTTGAATTCGTCGAACGTGTTCGACGTTCGTCGAACACCTTGACTTAGCTAATCTTCAAATCTCTTCTAGACTTAGCCTATGACCCTTATACTATACATGATGGGTCAAAACAAATCCTATACCTAGAAATAGACATGCTAGCCCAAATCAGTAATAGGGTTGAACTATGTTCCAACAAGGAATGAAAGAACTCTATAGTTAAGTGTGCTCAGGCTGGAGTAGTCACGGGATGGGTGACCTCCTGGGAAGTCCCTACGCTGCCGCTTAACTGAAGCATTCCTCATACAAAGGGGGAATGCGGCCTCCAACAACCCACTGTGCCCTGTGGTGGGACAGAGAGAGGTTAGGGTGCACGGTCTGCAGACCGGTTGAGTCTGAACCCTTTCGAACAGTGTGATGGGGGTGTCTGCGGTCGTCCTTGTGAGCGGTGTGCTGGGAGGCCATTACAATTATAATGGTATCCCCAACACACAGCTCGAAAGGACGACCACCGGCACCCTCAGCACACAGCTGCAAGGGTTCAACCTCAACCGGTCTGCAGACCGCACCCCAAGCCCTCTCTGTCCTACCACAGGGCTCAATGGGTTGTTGTAGGCCGCAACCCCCTTTTTATGAGTAATGCTTCGGTTAAGCGGCAGCGCAGGGACTTCCCAGGAGGTAACCAATCGCGTGACTACTCCATCCCGAGCTCGCATGAACTCCATAGTTAAGTGTGCTCAGGCTGGAGTAGTCATGGGATGGGTGACCTCCTGTGAAGTCTCTGCGTTGCCGCTTAACCGAAGCATTCCTCATGAAAAGGGGGGGGGGGGTTGCGGCCTCCAACAACCCATTGGGCCCTATGGTGGGACAGAGAGGAGTTGGGGTGCACGGTCTGCAGAACAGTTGAGGCTGAACCCTTGCAGCTGTGTGCTGGGGGTGCCGACAGTCATCCTTTCAAGCTGTGTGATGGGGAGACCGTTACACCTGGTTGGCTTATTCACCTTGTCCGATATATTGTTAGAGACGAATGTTGATATTTTTAATTTAGTCTCTAGTTCTCATAAATTCATAATAGTTGTGATGACGTACTGGTCTGCGTATAGAATGTAATGATACTGTCAACTAAATAATGTTACCAAGGATGTGTGTTGCAGACTCGTGGCAGAAATGAAAGATATTGATGCATGGCAATCGTTAATGGTACTTGCAGTATGGATCTAGTGTTTTGATTATCCAGGCCTGCAAGGTATACACGAGTTAGTGGTTTGGCAGTTATGTTGGTTCGTGGAACCTGTACTGTTATAGAGAGATTGGTAGCGGCGGCCTGATTCATCGTGGGTTTATAAATGAGTAGCCTGCATGATGTCGTACACATCACATCCTTGCAGAATACCTTCAAGTGCTTTATGTAATTGATATTAGTTCACAATTTAATCGATCATCTTAGACTGATGTAGTTACTATTGAAACAGTGAGTGTCACTATTAGTTCACACTTTACAAGACAAGATCGCTCATACAATCTAGATTCTACATATAAATCGTAACGATTGAGTATGCATATATGAGTTTGAAAATGTTATGGGTGAAGTATCCATAACTATCAATGAAGAGTATGTTTTACTCTCATCTGGAAAACCCCCTGCTCCATTCACATTTTCGGGGACGAAAATTCTCTTTGTTTTATTGGTTTGTAAAATCCCAAAATTCTAACATGACCGATTGAACCCCTACGAGACCTAACTTGTTCAATCGACCCCTTTTTGTGAGCATATTCAAGGCAAGAGTGGCATTGTTGATCCGGTGAATCAATTATAATTGGTTTACTCTGAATTTCGAGCTACATTGACTAAAACAGACTTTTTGAGCAAATGAGTTAAGAATGGACTTCAGTCAGAGATGTTACACTCGAAAGACAAATATGAATTCAACGAAGTTCATTTCGTCGCAATTCGATGCGCAAATATGAAGTCGACCAAAACGGTCGCCTCGAGCTATGTGGCGCCTCAAATATAACTTTTGAGCAAATGACCTCAGAATTGAACACATTCAGTTTTGTTAGACTAATGAAGCTTATATGAGTTCAACGAAACTGTCCACACTTCATTCAGATGAGTATCGACAAAACTATAATGCGAACGCGAGTTCAAATAACAGAATTATCCAAAAAGGTGATATCGAGCAAACGGCCTCAGAATTCATCTCAGTCAGTTTTATTAGACTAGTGAAACCTATACGAGATCAACGAAATTGCCCGCGCTCCATTCCGGTGAGTATCGGCAAAATTATAATGCTAATGCGAGTTTCAAATAATAGAATTATACAAAAAGGTGATATCGAGCAAATGACCTCGGAATTCACCTCAGTCAGTTTTATTAGACTCGTGAAGCCTATACGAGTCCAACAAAACTATTCGCGCTAGATTCTGATGAGATTCAGCAAAATTATAATGTGATTTGCAAATAACGTATTTACCCGAAAAGTTGCGATTGAGCAAAACGACCTCGGGATTGACCCCAGTCAGTTTTGTTGGACTCATAATAATAATATGAGTCCACCGGTGTCATCAGTTTTAAATTTCGACGTCGTTCAAGGAGTTTTTAATGCTAAATAAAAATTAGGCCGCAAACGCTCCAGAGAGCGTAAAGTGAGCAAACGAATTCTGAATTGATCTCAAATCGTCTTGGTGGATGCGTGTCAGCGAGACGGTCGTAACGGTTGTTGGATCTGTAGGCCATGTTCCAACAACGGTCCCTTCCAGGACAATTTTCAAGTCATCAAGGGCGTTGTACGAGCGTTTATATTAATAATACTAATATTACTATTACTATTACTATTATTATTATTACTATCATTATTACTATCATTATTATTATTATTATATATATTGTTGCGGATCACTCAAGGCTCTAGTAGACCGGACTAAATTGGGCCGCCTTAGCCGGGAGCGTTCGAGCACGCAAACAGTCATAGAAAAAGGGAAAGCTAACAAGACAATTTTTTTAACGTGGAAAACCCGTCAACTGGGTGAAAAATTACGTGGTCGGAGCTGTGCCGACCAAACATCAATATTTGTTGGCGTTGTACAGAGCCTTTTAATAGAAGGCGAGGGCGACAGGACGCTCCTCGTTACAATTATTGGGAGAGAGAGAGAGAGGTGCTCGAAGGGTGACAGGCCACCGCTCACGGAGCTAAGTCTTTCTCCTGCCGCCAAAGGGAATGATGCGCTCTGAGCGCTCTGGAGTCTTCGACTGCTGCTTGAAGGTCGGATCGGTGTGCTCTGCACACCTTTGTTTCTGCGACTTTTCTCCTACTGCGTGATAAGAATTTGGAGCGTTGGTCTTGCTGATGGCTGGAACGCTTGTTCTTGAGTGGGCAGAGTGTTTGATGCTGGATGAGTGGTGACGTGCTTGAAGCGGTCTTGAGAGCGGAGCACACGAAGGCGCGCTTGGAGCGAAGTGCACGGAGGCGCTCTTGCAGCTGAGCACCTCGGAGGCGCACTTGGAGCGATCTTTAGAGCGGAGCGCACGAAAACGCGCTTGGAGCGGAGCGCTCGGTGGCGCACTTCGATTGGGGCGCAGGAGGCACGCTTGGAGCGGGGCCCACGGAGGCGCGCTTGGAGCAGAGCGCACGGAGGCGCTCTTGGAGCGGAATGCTCGCTCGAAGGAGGACGGACGCCTTAGTGGGATCTTCAAGGTGCTCGAAGATCTTCGAAGACGCTCGAAGATCTTCGAAGGCGAAGGAGATCTTCGAAGGAGGAAGAGGAAGGAGATCTTCAAGAGAAAGAGGAAGGAGGAGAAAAAGATGATCATGAAGGAGAGCTTTTGGGTCCTATTTATAGGCCTCAGAGGTGGTTACGGTAGTTGCGGTTATTCGCAGGCCGTAACCACCATAATTGTTATTTGCAGGTCGTAACCACCATAATTGTTATTTGCAGGTCGTAACCACCATAATTATAATTTGCAGGTCGTAACCACAATAATTGTTATTTGCAAGCCGTAACCACCATAATTGTTATTTGCAGTCCGGTTTCATATAAATTAATACGCATATTTCATGATAATTTAGTACACGCAGGCTGATATGATTTCAGATATTTACACCCACCCATAATGGGTGGTTACGGTGGTTATGCGGCTACTCGCACACCATAACTAATTTATGCGTTATACGCACACCCCTTTGTATAGTTTTGTGGTGATATGTATTTATATGACAGATATGATTATGCACATACCATAACCATATTATTTGTTATGCGTAGATCATATTGAAGGATTTTACTATATACATCCTACGATATGAGATTTTACTATCTGCAACCCAATGATGGAGAATTTTACTATTTGCACCCAATGATGGGGGATTTTACTATTTGCACCCCATGATGAGAGATTTTACTATTTGCACCCCATGATGGGGGATTTTACTATTTGCACCCCATGATGAGAGATTTTACTATTTGCACCCCATGATGGGGGATTTTACTATTTACACCCCCATGTTGGAGGATTTTACTATTTGCACCCACATGTTGGAGGATTTTAGAATTTGCACCCCATGATGGGGGATTTACTATTTACACCCTCATGATGAGAGATTTTACTATTTACACCCCTATGTTGAAGGATTTTACTATTTGCACCCTCATGTTGGAGGATTTTACTATTTGCACCCCATGATGGGGGATTTTACTATTTACACCCCCATGATGGGGGATTTTACTATTTACACCCCATGATGAAGGATTTTACTATTTGCATCCCATATTGGGTGGTTACGGGGCTAGTCGGGTTTACTTTGGTTAACCTCATTTCTTCCACCAAATGAGGCGTGTGTTTTGGCTATTCACAGCTCGTATTTAGGGGTACCTATCATTTGCCCCCCAAGTCCTCGTAACTTCGAGTCAAAGCGAATGGAGGGCAGGGACTTTTACTCGAAATCTGGATGACGCACATAATGTTTAACGGTGGTGTTCATACGACAAATTGTCTAAGAGGTGCACAAGATAGGCTAGCCACCGAGCGGAGAGCTTGCTTGCGGTTGTGCGCATAGGAAGATGCACGGGAGGTGTAGAGGGAGGAACTTACATGGGGTGTATCGTGTGCTGGGAATGATGTGAGGAAGGTGAATCAGCGGGCTGCGCGCATGCGGAAGGGGCGCCCGCGTGTTGCGCGCGTGAAGAGGGTTGTACTATGCGATGTGTGCGCACGGGGAGTGTGCCCGCACATTGTAAGTGTGCGGGGGAAGCGACCGTGCGCGGGGGGAGCGCCCGAGCACGGGGTGCACACAACGCATATGCGGCCCTCTTCACGCACACAACGCATATTTCATGATAATTTACAATGCGCTTGGAGCGGTCTTGAGTGGGAGCGCTTGGGGCGGTCTTGAAAGTGGAGTGCACGAAGGCACAAAGGCATGTTATGGTGTGCGGGTAGCCGCATAACCACCATAACAACCCATTATGGGTTGTTGTAAATACATATATATCTTTAACTACTATATAGAAGAAGTTGCCTTTGGTGCAACATTCAAAATTGCCAAATATATCAACATTCATTTACTCCAATGACTTAACATATATCATTTAAAAATGGAAATTCATAAAATGTAATGGATATTTGTGTAATTATATCATATCTTTATAATAAAAATAATGATTGAAATTCATAAAATTCAAAAGTTTTTAGTAGACCTCCTAGACGTACTTTAGTAGGTTATCATTAGGCCTACAAAAACTAATTTCAAAATATAATGACTTACTTTGAAATGAATTTTTGTTAAAATATAAATATTTTTGAAAAAAATATTTATAAAATATTGATGTATATTTTTTACGGTCATTTTGAGTACTCATATATATATGTTGCGGGCGAAGCCCTCCGTCGCCAGCCGGCTACTGTCGAATGTGGGCACAACCCGCTAAGAGTCAATGAGCACGGGCGATGCCCGTGCGAAACTACTCATATATATATATATGAAAGTAGATTAGTTCTTAAGTATTAAAAGATCTTGTTTAACTTTGTTTCAAAATAATGTTATATAATATATATAGATGTTTGCTGAGTAATAAAATCAAAGTGAGTTTTAGTTCTTAATATTAATTAAAGCTCTTGTTTAAGTTTTACTTCAAAAGTAAATGATATATATATAAGTGTTTGCTGAGTGCTGTATGAGTAATAAACACAAACAGTAAAAGTGCATAAGTAATCACAGCAAGAAATAAGAAATAAAACAAACAAGCTATGCACACATCCAGATGACCCAAGATATATAGTAGTTCCCCAATCAACCTGGGTACATCTACTCTTCTACCCACTGGTAGGAATCCACTGGAGGTTGTTGATAAGGTGCCCTCACATCAAGGGGTTTTTGATAAGGTGTCCACACACCAATGGAGGTTTGATCAGGTGCCCAAATCACCAATAAGCTTTTGATAAGGTGCTTAAAAACTAAGGGAGCTTTTGATCAGGTGCTCTAACCAAGATGCAGGTTTTTGCTAAGGTGGGCTGTCACCGGGAGTTAACTTTTGAAGGGAGTTATAACCCTTTACAAGATGGGGAGGAATAAAGAAAACAGAAAAGTTATGTTGTTCTTCTCTTTTGCTGAGAAGACACTTGTTGATCCTGATATGGTGTTGACTTTGGATCTTGATGATGATGTTGAAGAGAGCTCCCCCTGTCTGATTTAGATTGATGACAGCTTGTGGATAGAGCTCCTTCTCTTGATTGCAATAACACTTCTTCTTCTTCTTGCAGTTTAGATCCTGAGCAATTGATAGTGTTTGGTGTCTCAGGATGTATATGATCTGCAAGAAAGAGTTAGGCAAAAAGAAGATATAAATATATATGATCTGCTTCTTTTTGCTCCTCTGTTTTTCTTCTTCTTCTTTTCCTGTACAGCAAATATAATATGTTCTGTATTCCTGATCTGTACAGCAATTGTAATATATTCTGTCTATATATAATCTGTACAGCAATATTGATATGTATATATATTTTATTTAGAGAAAACAGTTGTATATATTCTGTTGTAATGATCTGCTGTATCATGAGTTGTCTCCTGCTGTCGTGTAAAAGATGTTGTCCTCTTTTCCTGGGCTGATTTGATTTCTTGCCCCACAAGGAAAGAAGTAATGTCTCTTTCTTTTTCCCAGATCCTCGAAAATATAACTTGTCGTCTTTAGCTTGCTGCAACGGCTACAACATTTATTGTTTCTGCCAACGGCTATAGCATTTAATGCTTCAACGGTGTAATGTTAAATCAGCAATATATATATAAATATATAAATTGAAATAATAAATATTGCTTTAATAAAATTGACAGCATATATATTATTTTAGTCGAGCTGAGAATAAGAAATATAATACTGAAGATATTTCGTCGAGCTGAGCTTCAAGTTCGTCGACCTCATCATTTGATTCGTCGACCTGAACATTTAATTTATTGTTCTGAACATCTGCTGAATATTCGTCGAATGCAGACTTGAGTTCGTCGAACGGAAGGATTCGTCGACCGCTGAGACGGGCTGGATCGCCGACCGCTGAATATTGAGCTGTTCGTCGAACGCAGACTTGAGTTCGTCGAACGCAGGATTTCGTCGACCGCTGAGTCGGGGTCTGTTCGTCGACCGCTGATATAATCTGTTCGTCGACCGCTGAACCAATCTATTCGTCGACCGCTGAGCTGAGGCGAGATCGTCGAGCGCTGCTTGGATTTCATCGAACGCAGCTTTGAACCTTTTCGTCGACCGCAGGGCGCCGTTCGTCGAACGCAGATGGCCGTTCGTCGAACGCAGAGAACATATGTAAAATTTATTTTTCTCTTATTATTTCCAGCCTATTAATTATATATATATATTTCTCAGTATATTATTTATATTATATATATATTATTTTCAGCCTTCTATCTAAATGATGGATCCTAACTCAAATCAAAACTAAGGTTCCAACAAAAAATATATATATCTTTAACTACAATATACAAGAAGTTGTCTTTGGCGCAACATTCAAAATTGTCAAATATAGCCTCATTATTTTACTCCAATAACTCAACATATATTATGAAATAATGGAAATTCACAAAATATAATGGCTATTTGTGTAATTACACTATATCCTTATAACAAAAATAATGATGGAAATTCATAAAATCCAAAGTTTTTAGTAGATCTCTTACACCTACTATGGTAGGTAATCATTAGACCTCCTAGACCTACTTTAAAATGATTTTTAATTAAAAGATTAATTTTTTGAAAAAAACAATTATAAAATATTAATTAAAATTTTTGTGCAGTCATTTTGACTACTCATATGTATATGTTGTGGGCGCAAAAGCGGGCGAAGCCGGACGGGGGAGGGCGAAGCCCGCCGTCGCCGGTCGGGTACTGTCGCGCTTGGCAGTAGGTACTGTCGCGCTGGCCGGGTACTGTCTCTTCCAAGACCGAACCAAGCCACCTCCAATCTCCCTCCTTTTACTCCGGTGAGTTCATGGTCGATCCAAGCTCTTTGCCCTCCTTGCACACTCGGCCACAACTCCGACCTGCTCCCTTCTCTCTCTCAATATCTCTCTCCATTTTCGATGAGACACCTTCCCAGATTCTCTCTCTTTCTCTACAACATCCATGGCAGAACTTTCTCCGGCAAGTTCTCTTATTCGCGCCATTTCGGAGAACTTTCGCTCCGGCAAAGTACTCCACCACAAGTTCTCCTGCGATCTTTTCCAAGCTCCGGCGACTCCAAGCTCTTTTTCAGCAAGCTATCTTCCAGTCGCTGACTCCATTCTTAGATTTCTAGCAAAATCCACTATCGCCCATTCCGCAATCCGACGTCCACCTCTCCAAAATAAAGAGCGACCTCGCACTCCAAGCCAAAACAGCCCACTCAAAGAGGTCGACACCACTTCGACGACGATCAACGAGATCCAGTGTGGGAACGCACGCAAATGCAGCATACACGGCTATTGGGTAGCATACATGGACAAAAGGTACGTTCTTCTTTGACTCCTTCCTCCACATAGATCTTAAGTTTCAATTGTAGAAACCTTCTCACAAAGACCCTTTTTTTCGGCGACCTGCAGACACCCGAGAGTAGTCGTGCTTGGCGTGGTCGTAGATCATTATGAGTGGGTCCTTGCGACCCCTCTCCGCGAGTCTCGGGTTGCGACACGACGATAAATAAATATTATTATGCGCGTGGTCGAAACAACGACGATCGCGTGACGACAAATAATATTTATACACGTGATATGTAAAATTTAGGATATATATTTTTCTCCAATTCTACGAAGTATAGGCAAAATTACCTATCATTCATAGTATAAGATATTTTAAAAGAAAATATCAAGTGTCATATTTGTTGAAACCGATTTCTCGGTCTCTGTGGAGTTCGGGGCCCTCACCGAGATGAGGGGCGGCTAACCCTTACTGGTCCCTTAGAGAAGGTAGACCGAAAACTAGGAAGATGACTGTGACCTTAGTCGCAGCGAGGAGGTCCCTCCACTAACCCGGAAGATCGTTGAGCGCTTCCCCTTCCAAGCCAAAGCTAAGACTCGGGCACCTTGGAGAGCTCTGAAAATGCTAACCAAGGAAAACCTAGGTAGAGAGAAGCTGAAGTCAAAGTCCTCTCCAAAGGTGCCCTTGAGGTCTTATTTATAGGTTTTCTGGTCTGGCCTGCAAATAGCAGGATTCCGTCTTTTGATTTTACTATCTGCACCCCAAATGGGTCTGCTAACAGCTGAACTCCGTTGTTTGGATCGGCTAATGGCAGGCCAACGGGGATAGAGAGATGATTTCGTCGATCATAGATGATTAGCGGATTCGTCGAACACGGCAGCTTGGAGAGTTCGTCGAACGCAGAGTTTTGGCGAATTCGTCGAACGCGGACCGCACTTCGTCGGGCGCCGGGCTGAGTTCGTCGACCTCGACTGAGATTCGTCGATCACGGAGACTTTGGAAGAAATCTGGCTCGCCTGTCTTCTCGCGATCCTTTGGCGAGTTTCTGGCTCGCTCGCCTCCTTGCGAGCATTCGGCGAGCACCTGGCTCGCTCGCCTTCTTGCAGGTCGACCTTGAGGCTCTGGCTCGTGGGAACTTGACTCGCGCCTCTTCCCGCGGGTGACCTTTGATAGACCTGGTTCGCCCCCTTTGGGCGAATGGCCTGTGAAGACCTCGTTTGCACTCCTGCCCCACTCGCATTACTATTAACATATATATATATATCCCGAGAACCTGGCTCGCATTACTTTTATTTGATCATCCACTAGGCGAATATCGGGGTTGTACACAATCCCCGCTCTTCGCGAGGCTATTTAGGCTCGCGAAGAATCATCCAACCCTTGATATTCGTCGGCCCCTCGGTGACGTGGCGAGAATCTTTCGGTGGGCCCAATGCCCACTACTATAAATATCACTCTCCCTGGCGGTCATTCGAACTTTTTATTCTTCTCTATCTTTTCTTACTCGCCGCGGGCCCCAACGCGATGTCGAAAAAAGACAAGATGTTGGCTCGCCTAAAGGCCTCGCAAGAGGCCCAGAAGGGGAAAACCGCTGTCATCGCCTCCTGGAATTCTCCGTGATGCTCTCCGCCTCCACCTTCCCTAAGAACGGATAAGGTCGTTCGGTGCGTGGCTGGTGGGGGAGGGTCATCTTCTTCGCCGCACTCTCCTGATGACGGGCTCGCCTCGCAGGTATTATCGCCAAGCTCGCCCATTTGATGTTCTTCCCTTTCGACCTTTTTTATCCTATTTGCAGAATGATCCCCCGGATGAGAGCGCCTCGGGAAGGCCAATCACGGAGACCCACCTCCCTTCTACGGGTGGAGCCAACGCTCTTCTTATGGATGCGAGGGCCATCGGCCGACAGGACTCGCCTTCGCAACGAGGTGAGCGTCTTACCTCGTCTTCCTTCACGTCTCTTGACTCGTTAAATCACACCTACTTTTTGTGCAGTGTCCCCTCTCGCGGACCCAGAGGAACAAGTTCCTCCTCCGGTGGACTCTCCCACCATGCCGAATCAGACTATCCTTACTCCTGGATTCGGCCTCCTGGGTCAGAGGAGCCCGGGAGGGACGTTGATTGTCGAGCCTGGACTTGGCTCTAGACCCGCGCTCACCCCCGGTCTGGGTAAGGCCCTCACCCCTGCCTTTATTGAAGCATTCCGAGGCCAGCCGGGTAACTCTCGTCAGCGGCCTAGTACTCAAATTCCTCCATTAGGTTAGACTGTCGCCATTGAGTGTTGTTTTTTCACCTTGTCGCTGATTCCTACTTCGCAGGCAATCCTACGACCCCTCTCTCCGAGTCAGAGTTTGGAGCGTTGGAGATATCTCCACCCCCCTCGCCGAGTCAGGTCGCCGACTTTTTGGGGGATCCCAGCGATCCAGAGCGAATGAAGAGGCGGGTTACTGAGATTTTCTAGAAGCATACTACCCTGCGGAGGGATCTACATGAGCAGAATCGGCTGGATCGGCTCGCTAATGAAGAAAGGTTCGCCGCGATGGAGGACGCGAACGAGCGCGTTCTCGCCGAGATACGGCCGACCGATCATGGTGACGCGACCTCCCCCGGGGTGTACATTGCTCGTATCGATGATTACATGCGGCTGACGAGCCAGGTGAACCGGTCACTCCGCGAGTATCACTACCCGCGAGTCCCCACTCGTTCTGGTGTCCGGGGTCGCGGTCGCTGGAAGTGGTTGTGATATTGAGGATTCTTGTATTGCTTTTTATTGTTTTTCCTCCCCCCTCCTCTTCGATAGGAGGGGTCGCGAACAATTTTTATAAGTTTGTAATAATGATACTTTGACTCGCTTGCGAGCCCTTTATTTTCCCTGTTCTTCATCTCTTCTTCCACCCTACCTGGCTCGCTCTTGCGCGGATTATGTTTGTGTTTCTATTACTCGCACTCACGTATTGCCCTTGCTTTTTTATGTTTTATTTTTTAACGCCAGCTCGCCGATTATTAATGGGAGAAATCTTTGACAGGGTGCCGACTCGCCGGGAGCGAATAGGATCCCTAGAGGTGGAAGAGTACCGCGCGAATCCGCTATCCGCAGATATCGACGTTTCGGCTTCTTCCCGCCTTTTTCATTTCTATAAATAGCCGACCCTTTTCCTTTCCAACCACCGCATTTACTGTTACTCCCTCACGCTCTCTCTCTTTCTGATTCTCTCGCAGATCTAGCTCGCCCTCGCTGCTTTTGCGATTCCGCGGATCCCAGACATCATTGTCGGCGAGACGGAAGCTGAGGGGTGGTCTAAGTGTGCCAGGGCCTTCCTCGATGGCATTTTCTACTGCGCCAACCTTACGAAAGAGGAGTACCTGGCCGCCGCTGACCAGTACATTCACTCCGGTTTTGTGGCTCGCTGCCCTACCGAGAGGGACACCATCAGCGACCCGCATCCCGACGAACTCGCCATTCCCGTTGCCCACTTCGAAAACGGATTGCGGCTCCCACTCTGGCCGGAAGTGCGCCAGGTATATTTATTTCTCAACCCTTACATCCCTGATTTGCTTTGCGAATGGCGCTTAAACCTTGTTGACCCTTCCAGGTGCTCAAGTATTTCGGAGTTCTGCCGAGCCAGCTAACGCCGAATGCGATCGCCGTGGTGGTCGCGTTCGCCAGTTATCTCAGGGCGGAGAGGATAGAGTTTAGCATGCTCGTCTTCTGCAAGGTCTTTTCGTTCCGCGCGTATAGGGACGGAATGGCTCACTTCGCGAGCCAGCATGTCACCGTCTGCGAGACGGTGAACAAGTCTCATTATTGGACGCAGAAGTTCGTCCTGGTGAAGGGTCCTTTCGGCAACGTCTCCTATACTCCCACCCAGCGAGACGAGGCTGCCTACCACACTCCGACCTCGCTAGGGGGTTGTGATGCGGCCCTGTACCAATACCTCAAGGGAAAAAACTTCGAGGTCGCCTTCCTTCGAGAGCGAGTGGACCTCCTGCCACCCGTCCTCCCAGGAGAAGGTTTGACTCGCACTCGTCAACTTTCTTACTCCCTCCTCCTTCGATTGTCTAACGTCCCCCGTTATCTTCACAGGAGAGCGTGAACTTCCCCTCAACCCACCTCACGCGCCTCCTTCTTCCCTTACCTCCAGCTCGCTCGTGCCTCGCAGGGGGCGGCGAAGAAGACCAAGTAGGGCCTTTCTGCTGCCAAGGCGAAGGATGTCGTGGACCTATCCGAATTCGATCTCCCCTCTCCTTCCGCAGCGGGTCAGGAGCTTGCCAAAGAGGGAGGCGAGCCAGGGGAGACAGCCGCCAAGCCCAAGCCAACGAGCCATACTAACTTCGGGCTCGGTATGAAGCTTGTGGATGCGGTTGGTGAACCGGTGCTCGCGTGGGACCCCGAGCAGAACAAGATCGTCTGCTCCTCTCTGCTCCCTTCCTGGGTGGAGGACGACAAGGCCGGGGGTGAGGCGTTCGCCCTCGCCTTCGGCCTCTATGGTCGCGAGGATGCCTCCCTCTTTCGGTCCTTTACGCCGTAGGGGGTCGTATATGAAGCTATGCGAGCCCAATTCCGGGCGATGAAGCTTACCCACATGGTGGGCCGCCGATACTTTACAGCTGATAGGGAGATCAGGGAACTTAACGTTGAGCTCCAGAAGTCTGCGAATGAAGTCGCGGAGCTTAAGGGGAAGGAGGCCTTATCGGAGGGCCTCCTCGCCAGTCTTCAAGGCAGACTGGTAAGTAGTGTTTTGCGAAAATCCTTTCCAGTTCAGCTTCGCTTTCCTCTCGCTAACCCGCTTTTTGTAGGATGTCGAGTCCGTCAGCCAACTTCACGCGCGGATCGCTGACTTGGAGCTGGAGAACACTTGCCTCAAGGCCCAGGTCCACGACCTGACCTCGGCGGTGCTTCCTCCCCCTCCTCCGCGAGCTGGGACTCGCGGTCAGTCGCGGGAAGAGAAAGAAGCCGACCGCAAGAGGTCGATGGAGATCGCGGAGCTCGTCCTCGACATTCTCAAAGGAGCGGGCATGATCGTTCCCGACGCTATGGAGTTCACTGCGGAGGAAGTCGTCCCAGACTTGTTCGCGCCCATCTCCGAGGCGGAGGGTCGAGAGAGCGATTGACATGCTATCTGGCGAATCGCCTTAAAACTTTTTGTTTTTATAATGTAAAAGGTTTTTCCTTTTTGTCGGCGAGCCCGCCGTTGGATTGTAATCTTTTGTGATAAATGAAAAAGAAATATTTTGTCCATATTTTCAGTGTGATTTCCTTACTTTTTGTTCGCATGCACTCTTTCATTCGCGCTCGCGCGATCTCGATTTTCCTGTGCTCGCGCTTTTAAGACTTTCGTTCTGATGCTCGTGTCTACGTCTCTTTAATTGACGATTCTCCTTTCGCCGTATTATACCTAAACCGCTCTCGCCCCCATTCCCTTCTGAGGTAATGGTAAGACTTAGGGCACTGAGCCTTATCCTTGTTTAAGAAGTGCCTTGTTGAGGACCTTTGTGAGAGAGGCCGACATTCGCCTACCTCGCCCGCACTCGCCTTTTGCGAGCTGTTTCGTTATCCGGGGACCACTACGGAGGCGGTCCCTCTTTGGCCCGCCAACGTCACTCGCGCTACCGAAATTCACAAGCAGCCTTGCGAGTCAGCGGACGCAGCCGTTCTGCCATGGTATATTCCCTCATGCGATCGGGCCCTTGGTCCCGCTTCGCTAGGATCTTGAGGTTGCCTGCGAGCCAAAACCCTTGCGATGAGTAACTCATTTTCCAACCCAAACCACATGAAACTTTACCCGCCCTTCCGGAGATTAGCCTGGCATCCCCCGTCTAGTGAGAGCCCGGAACGGAATCGATCCGGGGCATTCCAGCACCAATACTTGTCACCCTGCCAGCCTCTCCAGAGATCAACCTGAAACCCCCTGTCTAGTGAGAGCCCGGGAGCGGAATCGATCTGGGGCACTCCAGCACCTATACTTGTCACCTTGCCAGCCTCTCCAGAGATCAACCTGAAACCCCCCGTCTAGTGAGAGCCCGGGAGCGGAATCGATCTGGGGCATTCCAGCACCAATACTTGTCACCTTGCCAGCCTCTCCAGAGATCAACCTGAAACCCCCCGTCTACTGAGAGCCCGGGAGCGGAATCGATCTGGGGCATTCCAGCACCAATACTTGTCACCTTGCCAGCCTCTCCAGAGATCAACCTGAAACCCCCCGTCTAGTGAGAGCCCGGGAGCGGAATCGATCTGGGGCATTCCAGCACCAATACTTGTCACCTTGCCAGCCTCTCCAGAGATCAACCTAAAACCCCCCGTCTAGTGAGAGCCCAGAAGCGGAATCGATCTGGGGCATTCCAACACCAATACTTATCACCTTGCCAGCCTCTCCAGAGATCAACCTGAAACCCCCCGTCTAGTGAGAGTCCGGGAGCGGAATCGATCTGGGGCATTCCAGCACCAATACTTGTCACCTTGCCAGCCTCTTCAGAGATCAACCTGAAACCCCCCATCTAGTGAGAGCCCGGGAGCGGAATCGATCTAGGGCATTCCAGCATGACAACTATTTGAGACCTGCCAAAGGATTGCTCCAAAATGCATGTGTTGAGTAGGAAATATGAAAAGTCATCTACAAAAAATGGCTAAGGATAAAACCTTTTTAAATCATCTCCACTCCTGGCTCGGCCAAGAGGTACCCCTTCCACATCCCGAAGGTGGTATCCTCCTGACCTGAGCACTTCACTTACAATGTAAGGTCCTTCCCAATTGGGCTCTAGCTTGCCAACCGCGGCTCCTCTCCCGGCTGCGTCAACCTTCTTTAGCACTAGGTCTCCTTTTTCGAAGTGTTTCACTCGGATGTGCTTGTCAAAATATCGGGCCATTCGTCGCTTGATTTCTTCTTGCCTGATGGTGGCCTGGTCCCGGAGTTCCTCCACCAGGTCCAGGATAGCCTTTGTTCATCGTCATTGGCCACTAGCCACTCTTCATCCCGTTCACCTACGGCGATCACCCTGGGGGTTTTTAATTCAAATTCGATGGGTAGGACCGCTTCGGACCCATGAGAAAGTTTGAACGGGGTCTCCCCGGTGGCGGTGTTAGGGGTAGTCCTCAGGGCCCAGAGAATGGATGGCAGTTGCTCTACCCAATTCCCTCGGAGGTTCTCCACCTTCTTCTTCAGTAGGTTGACGATTACTTTGTTTGCTGCTTCCACCTGGCTGTTGATTCTTGGGTGGTGAACCGACGCGAACCTTAGGTCGATGCCAAGTTGGGTGCAGAAACTAACAAATTCTTCGCTAGCAAATTGCGGCCCATTGTCCGTCACTATAGCCAGGGGGAGGCCGTGCCTGCAGATTATTTCTCCCCATACAAAATTCCTCACAACTTGAGATGTTACCTTGGCGAGTGCCTTCACTTCTACCAATTTGGATAAATAATCGATCATGACCAGTAAGAACCTTCTTTGGCCGCTAGCTTGAGGGAAAGGGCCAACTAGGTCCAACCCCCATATGGCGAAGGGCCAGGGAGCAGTGATGGTTCGGAGCCTCTGAGCTGGGAGGAGTTGGAGCGGAGCATAGAGCTGGCACTTTGGACACCTCCTTGTGAACTCAGCCGCATCCTTGATGATGGTGGGCCAGAAGTAGCCTTGTCTCAACACCCTCCCTTCCAGAGTTCGACTCCCGGAGTGACTCCCACATTCCCCGGAGTGAATTTCTTCCAGGACTCTCGGAACCTCCTCCTCTGAAACACAACGGGTCAGGAGTCCCAAGAGAGTCTTCCTGTACAGCCCTCCTGCATGCAAAGAGTAATAAGCTGACTTATACCTGAAGCGTCGTCTGTCTATGTCTCCTTCAGGGAATTTCCCTGATGATAGGAAAGTGACGAAAGGATCCATCCACGAGACCCGCTGATCAACCTCCATCAACTCTCCTTCCTTGATGGTGGGTCGGAAGAGTTCCGAAACCGTTCCTCTTGCTCGGGGACCGAATTAGGCTAGGAGGTCTGCGGGGGTGCTCTCCTCCCTTGGCACGTGCTTGATGGAGAAAGTGCGGAAATACCAGATGACCCCCTTGACCTTTTCCAGGTACCGCAGGAGAGTCGAGTCCTTCGCCTCAAACTCCCCACTGACTTGGCATGCGACCACCATGGAATACGTCGAGACCTCCACATCTTGTACCCCCAATTCCCAAGCCAACCGCAGGCCCGCTATCACCGCCTCGTACTCCGTTTTGTTGTTGGTAATCGGGAAGTGGATGTTCAAAGCTTGCTCAATCTTGGTCCCTTGAGGGCTCACTAAGATGATTCCCCCTCCATAGGAGTGTCTTCCTGACGCACCATCTACCAACATCTTCCACGCCACTGTGGTAGGCGATTCTTGTTCCCCTACTTCGGATGTGTAGTCAGCCATGAAGTCTGCCACTGCCTGGGCCTTGACTGACGCCCTAAGGACAAACGTAACGTTGAACTCGCTCAGTTCCACGGACCACTTTGCCAATCTTCCCGAGTGTTCCACCCCTTCCATTACCTTGTGAAGTGGGTGATCTGTTATCACTTTGATTGAATGTGCCTGGAAGTAGGGCCGGAGTCTCCGAGCCGCCACCACCAATGCAAAAGCCAACTTCTCCAAGATTGGGTACCGGAGCTCCGCCTTTTTCAGCACTCAGCTGACATAGTAGATAGGGAACTGCTTTCTTCCTTCCTCTCGGATCAATACTGAACTTACCGCTTCAAGTCCCACTCCCAGGTATAGGGATAGGTCTTCTCCCAGTCTCGGCCCTTGAAGTAGGGGGGTTTGGGTGAGTTGCCCTTTCAAGGCTCGAAAATCTTCCTCACACTCCGGGGTCCATTCGAATTTCTTATTGCCCCTCAGCACCTTGAAGAAGGGTGCACACTTCTCTCCCGCCTTGGAGAGGAACCTGCTGAGTCCGGCCAGCTTCCCCGTGAGGCTTTGAACCTCCTTCGGGCTTCTCGGCGACCCCAACAACATTATCGCCTTGACCTTGTCTGGGTTAGGTTCCACTCCCGCCGGGGTGAGCATGTGGCCTAGGAACTTCCCTCGGCTAGCCCCGAAGACACACTTCAAGGGGTTGAGTTTCATCTTATACTTCCGTAGGGTCCCAAACGTCTCCTCAATGTCTCGTAGGTGAGACCCAAGGTCCCGGCTCTTTACCATGAGGTCATCAACATAGACCTCCAAGTTTCTTCGCATTTGTTCGCGAAAGACCCGATCCATCATCCTTTGATAGGTGGCACCTGCATTCTTGAGCCCAAAGGGCATCATCTTATAACAGTAACATCCGTCCCCCATGATGAAGGAGACATCTTTGATGTCCGGGGGGTGCATGCGGATTTGATGATAACCTGAAAAGGCATCTAAGAAAGACATTACAGAGAAACCAACGACTGAGTCAACCAGCGCGTCGATTCTAGGCAGGGGGTAGCAATCTTTCGGGCATGATTTATTAAGAAGTGAAAAGTTGATACACATGCGCCACTTACCTCCCCCCTTTTTTACCATGACTACATTGGAGATCCAGCCTGGATACTGGATCTCCGACACAAAACCTGCTTGTATGAGCTTTTTCACCTCTTCGCGGATTGGTCCCTCCAGCTTGTCCGTCGTGGCCCTCTTATTTTGGCGGATGGGGCGGGTGCCGGGGTCGAGGTTGAGGCGGTGGCAAGCCACATACGCATCGATCCCGGGTATCTACGCGGCGCTCCAAGCGAAGACATCCACATTCTTCTGCACGCAGGCTAAGATCTTAGCCCGCTCCTCCGAACTGAGCTCTCCGCTGACTCGGACCTTTTCCACCGCCCCAAGCCGAGTGGTGACCTCAAGCTCCACGACCTCATCCACGACCTCCAGCCTGGATTGCTCTCCCCAAGCACTTTCCTTCTCTCCTCCGCAAGCGAGCGCTTGGGCTCCTTCCTCCGTCTCTTCCTCCCCTACCATCATCAACTCCTTCACTCCTCCTTCCTGGGTATCCCCTTCTTTCCCCTCTTCTTCGGCTTCTGCCGCCTCCTCCATCACTTTATCGAACTCCTCCGCTTCTCCCATCCAGGTGACGGTGTTGACTACCGTCACATAGCACTGTCTCGCCATCTTGGGATCTCCTCGGATCCGGACCTGGACTCCACCCGCGTTGAACTTGAGACACTGGCGGAAGGTGGAAGGGACGCATCTAAACACGCTGATGAGAGGCCGTCCGAAGATTGCGTTGTAGCTGCTTGGGGCGTCCACTATCACGAAGCGGCAGTTCCGGGACTGCCCTCCGAGTGTCACATGGAGCCCCACTCCACCCTCTACCTCCTTCCTTTCTCCTTAAAAGCCAAATAGGGGGCCATCCGAGGCCAACACTCTCTTGGACTCCACCTTCATCTCATCAAACGCCTTCTTGAAGACGACGTTGACCGAGCTACCGTTATCGACTAGAATCCGTGAGACGGTGAAGTTCTCGATGGCGGTCTGGATGACCAGCGCGTCGCAGAACGGGTCTTCATAGCTTGGCATGTCCTTCTGGGAGAAAGTAATTCTCTCCGTCGGGGGTGGAGCAGTGGATGTTGAGGCCACACTCCGCCGATAGATGGTATGGAGGCTAGCCTTGCGGGTTGCCTCCACCCCTACCCCCCCCCCCCCCCCCCCCCCCCCCATGGATCACCCCGATCCCTCCTCTACTCCCCACATCAACTCTGTCTTCACACCTTTCTTCCTCCTCCCCCCGAGGCTCGACCTCCTCAATTCTCACCTATTGCCTCGGCACGGGCACTCGGCCCCTTTTTGTTTCCAGGAACTCTGGGCAGGTGGCCGTCGCGTGACCTTCCCAATCATGGAAGTCACAATACGGCAACGTCACCTCCCCTGTTTTGCCTTCCGCCATCCTATTCCTCCTCCTTCTTGCTCCCGCTTCTTCTCTCGCCTCTTCTCTCCTTCCTCTTCCTCCTCTTCCCCTCCTGATCACCATGGCTTGCTGAGGTGGGGGAGGCAATTGCCTCGGACCCTGCCTCCACCCCAATTGGTGGGGTCTTCCTTGTCCTCCATAGACGTTACCCCTTCCCAGGCCGTAACCCCTTCCCTGACCCTGCATTCCTTCAGCACGCTGCCTCCCGTCCCCCTCCGAGGCCCTGGGATCTTCCCTTCTCCTTACCTCCTGCTGCCTGACCTCCGGCTCACTGAGCTTCGCTAGCCTCTTGGCGAGCTCCGGGTTGGCCTCTTCACTCTCAATCTCCTCCACCACCCTCTCCATCAACTCCTCGTAGGAGACGGGGGCTTTCCTCTTCAAAGCCATCTTAAAGAAACTTTCCCTCAGCCCGACCGTGAAGGCGAGCTGGAGTGCAAACCCAGGCATCTCCTGAGTGAGTAGCACTTCTTCCTGGAACCGATCCGCATAGCGAGCCAACGACTCCTTTGGCTCCTGCTTCACTTTGAAGAGAGACTCGGCGTCCTTCTTCCTTTTCTTTGAAGTTGAGAATCACAACAAGAAACTCCGGCGCAAATCTTCGAAAGCGTAGATCGACCCTGTAGGGAGTTGATGGAACCAGTCCCTGGCCTTTTCTTTAAGAGTGACGGCGAAGAGCCGACACTTGAAAGCATCCGACATCGGCCTGATGGAGACTGAGTCCTCAAAAGACTGGAGATGTTGGATAGGATCGTCCCTGCCATTGTAGTACACTCTGTCCCACTCTCCGAACCCTGTCGGGACAGGTGCAGAAAGTACCAACTCGCAGAAGGGGCTTCCCCCTTCTACCACCCTTTCTCTCTCCGCTCGCCCCCGAGCTCTCCCGCCAAACTCGGGCTCGCGGGGACCGCACTCACGAGAACAGTATTCGCCTGGACCACCCCCACAGTCGCTACATCCTCCGGGCGCACGCTCGCCTGCGCCGCGCTCGCCGACACAGAGCTCGCCGGCGGAGAGCTCGTCGGGCTGGCGAACAGCACTCGCCCCTCCAGGTCTTACACTGATCCTCCGACGACTTCCTTTCCGGCCCTTCCCCCCCGGGCGTTCTCGCCAGCCGCTGCTGGGGGAGGGGTCGCCTGAGGTGCTGGGGTCGCGAACTCACTTCGCAGCGCCGTGACCGCGAGCCCGAAGGTGTCAAGCACCAACCTGCTGAATCTGCGAACATCCTCGACGTCACCACCCGCGGTGACTCGCTGAACTCCTCGCCTTGATCCTCGCCTCCTGTCATATCTGCTCCTTGGAACTTTCTTGGACCAGCCATGCTCCACGCTCACCTCACCAAAATGTTGAAACTGTTTTCTCGGTCTCTGTGGAGTTCGGGGCCCTCACCGAGATGAGGGGCGGCTAACCCTTACTGATCCCTTAGAGAAGGTAGACCGAAAACTAGGAAGATGACTGAGACCTTAGTCGCAGAGAGGAGGTCCCTCCACTAACCCGAAAGATCGTTGAGCGCTTCCCCTCCCAAGCCAAAGTTGAGACTCGAGCACCTTGGAGAGCTCTGAAAATGCTAACCAAGGAAAACCTAAGTAGAGAGAAGCTGAAGTCAAAGTCCTCTCCAAATGTGCCCTTGAGGTCTTATTTATAGGTTTTCTGGTCTGGCCTGCAAATAGCAGGATTCCGCCTTTTGATTTTACTATCCGCACCCCAAATGGGTCTGCTAACAGCTGAACTCCGCTGTTTGGATAGGCTAATGGCAGGCCAACGGGGATAGAGAGATGATTTCGTCGATCATAGATGATTAGCGGATTCGTCGAACGCGGCAGCTTGGAGAGTTCGTCGAACGCAGAGTTTTGGCGAATTCGTCGAACGCGGCCCGCACTTCGTCGGGCGCCGGGCTGAGTTCGTCGACCACGACTGAGATTCGTCGATCACGGAGACTTTGGAAGAAATCTGTCTCGCCTGTCTTCTCGCGATCCTTCAGCGAGTTTCTGGCTCGCTCGCCTCCTTGCGAGCATTCGGCGAGCACCTGGCTCGCTCGTCTTCTTGCAGGTCGACCTTGAGGCTCTGGCTCGTGGGAACTTGACTCGCGCCTCTTCCCGCGGGTGACCTTTGATAGACCTGGTTCGCCCCCTTTGGGCGAATGGCCTGTGAAGACCTCGTTTGCACTCCTGCCCCACTCGCATTACTATTAACATATATATCCCGAGAACCTGGCTCGCATTACTTTTATTTGATCATCCACTAGGAGAATATCGGGGTTGTACAGTATTACATGGAACTGTTGAGTACTCCTACTCACGCAAATTATTATTATTTTATCGGAAAGATAATAATGGTTTTGTAAAAGAAATAATATTGAAAAGAACATTTGATCGAGAATCAAACTTAAGAAAAATAATTAGTAAATATTAATTTCATTAACAAATGATGAAAATAACTCGATCGTGGAGGTTCCCAAATCATGATAGCACCTCTCTCGAGGAATACTATCAACTAACCTTAGGTTGATTGATTAAGACTCATCGGCCACTCGAAACACTTAAGCTTACTTTATGAGGTGAACCTCACTATTGGACTTAACTCCAATCTGGAAGATTTATGTCATCCTCTCTCGAGGGGTGCATGCAACTCCTTCCACCCTTAAGCGATCTTCTCGTATTCACGGATCTCTCGTTCAACTAAAATACGGATCATTGATTGAAAGCATATGTCGAAAATATGAAATCAGTGTAATTAAAATCAAAGGTAAATCGTAGTTTTCTAAATCAAAGGCTATAAAAAGGAGAATTACAAAATTATAAATCTAAAGAAATCATTCGACCAAATGCTAAAGGAATTTAGCTAAACATGATTTAAATAAAAGAACAATTTAATAAATTGGAAAAGAAATTACAAGTGCGAGAAATGAAATTTTAAACTAGGAATTGAAATGTGCAAGACATAAAATAAATTGCATGAATGAAATATAATAATAAAATGCAGAAAAACTAAGCTAAGAATGATCCAATCGAAGCAAGGACTGGATCGAGAATTCTTTGGCAGCAACTGGCCTTTATAGCTGAAAAATTGGGAAGTCACGCCCTTGGTCAGGCCTATGTCCTAGGGCGTGTCATGGAATAACTGTTTTCTTATAAACTCGAAGAACGTTGGAGAAAAATTGCCAAAATCTATCATAATTCATTGGTCACGCCCGTGTCCGAGAGCGTGTCTAGCGCGAGATGAAACGATCGTGAAATTGGTTGTTTTGTGCGGTTTCTAGAGGGGTCACGCCCTAGGAAACACTCGTGACCTAGGGCGTTTCTAGTGAAAGTCTTTCAAACTTTACCAGATTGTAGATGACGTCGTTCTCGTCCCGAAATGGGATGGGACGTCCCGTAACTCATCCTAGATTGAAAGTTATGGTCATTTGAAATTATGCAATCAAAATAACAAATTTTCATCATAAAAATGTGTTGCACGCCCTGTAGTCACGTCCGTAACCCAATGGTCACCCCCGTGTTACAGGGTGTGTTCTTGAGAGACTTTCTATTTTGAAAATTACTAATCCTAGACTAAAATTCTGATTTTTTACTATTCGCAGACCAAAATGCAAAATGTTCTCCAGAATCTCTCCAAAGCCCTGAAAACGCAAAACAAAGTAAATTAGACTTAGAATCAAATAAAAATACTAATAAATTACTAAAATGAAAATCTAAATTATAATAAATAAATATATAAAATATGTATTATCAGCGCGCGCGGTCGAAACAACGACGATCGAGCGGCGGCAAATAAATATTAATGCACGCGCGGTCGAAATAACAATGATCGTGCGATGGCAAATTAATATTAATGCGCGCGTGGCCGAAATAACGGCGATTGTGCGGAGGTAAATAAATATTAATGCGCCCACGGTCGAAACAACGACGATCGTGTGACGAAAAATAATATTAATGTGCGCGTGGTCGAATTAACGGCGATCGCGCGACGGTAAATAAATATTAATGCGCGCGGGGTCGAAACAACGATGATCGCGTGGCGGAAAATAATATTGATGCGTGCGCGGTCGAAACAACGCCGATCGTGCAGTAAATAAATATCAATGCGTGCGTGGTCGAAGCAACGACGATAGCGTGACGGAAATTAATATTGATGCATTTGCGGTCGAAATTATGACGATAGTGTGACTATAAATAATATTGATGTGCACGATCAAAATATCAACGCTCGCGTGGCGATAAATAATATTAAATTGTGCGGTGAGATCGATGATGAATCTTGCGATGAAACCCACAGTGATCGTGCGTTAGAAATAAACAGTGGAGCTTGCAGCGGAGAATTTCGACGATGATGAGAATATGTAGTGGAGTTTGCAACGAAGATTTACGATGATGATGGAATCGTGCAATGGTGGTAATCGTGAAGCTTGCGGCGGAGACCTTTTGCGGTGAAGATTCCCAGACCATGTGATGTTTAGTCAACTTAAGGTAGAATAACTGAACAGATGCCGTTAGCATCACCTACTTCATGATAATGAATCAACATCATGATGTTTGTTGAATTATGGCCGGCCCACCATATCAGGCGGCTGACCCAATTCCTATTCTAGGTCTGGGCAGTGATTAGGATCACTAATCTGATGATGTTTATTCATAACCATTTAGTGGTTTTATGATTTGGCAGAGGTGAGAATTGTTTAGTGGTTGTTTGGGCAGAGTAGCAAGTTATTCGCCTCCCCTAGTTGGTGCCATACATTGTATATAACTCTGCCTGTATGAAAAAATATTGTGTGTGAAAGTATGTGCGGGTCGTTGCTCTACCGGTGGCTCACTCCGGAGGGATAGTACAACGACTCTAGGATATCGTCATGGTCAAAAAATAGCGTGCGCTTAGCCTAGTTTGTTGCTTGTGTAGGTGTTAGCCACCTGCAGTTCGACCTGAGTTATGCCTCTCTGTTCTTTTGTTCCGCTAGTATGGGCGAAGACTAAGTACGGACTCAGACAGTCGTACGTAAGGCTTAGGGATGATTGTGCTTAAATACCATTGAAGTGGCCAGGACGTGCCACTGCCGCCGTTTGGCCACGACGTTGGTGCACGTGGGCTTAGCTAACCCACGAATAAGTGTCTCAGTCGTTAGTTTGTACTTGATTTCGATTGAGTGCTTGCATCTCGACATTGTTTGAATTATTAAGGCTATGTCGACATAGATTTCATGTGCACCTGTGATGATGATGTTAATCTCAGTTGGGTTTATTCTTTTACTAGTACTGCTCTTAGATGATAGCACGTTTTATACTGTTTTAGCTTATCCATCGTTGAGTGTGTACACCGCTAGGTTCGAAACATTAGAACTTATACCTTGCTCCTTATATGCTCATATTTGTCAAGATGCTAGTTTACTCGTTTGTTATTATTTGTGTATACTTGCTCATATATGATAGCCTACTTGTTGTACTTATATTATCATCATACTTATACGCGTTGCTATACTTGCATATTATACCGCCTGTCATTTCTTGCAGCGTGGTATTTCTCTCCCTTAAGCGTTAGGGCTTTGAGGGGAGCGGGAAGAACCACTCAGTCTAGTTTGACTAACGCGTTCGCGCTTATCATTTTAGACGGAGACTCTGTCTATGACGCAACCGTGGGTGTTTCCAGAGCTATGACGTGGACTCAATATGGACTCGGCGTGGACTTGTTATTGAGATGGCGTGTAGATAGAATGCATGATAATGATCGTTGCTACCCTTAGCAACATCATCAGTAATATAGTTAGCTCATTAGATTTATATATTTACTGCACTTGTATATCATCTTTCATCCGACTTGGCATGTTACTTTTGAGGCCCTGAATTTTCTATATACTGTTGTACTGGATAGTGAGGTCATCATGCGGTTATTATGGCTATTTCTGTCTTGTATTTACACTCATATATTTCTGTGATCTACTACGTGGCTACTAGTCTTCCGCTAGTACTTCTTCCGCAACTGCTTATAGCGTACCCGGGTTGGGGGTGTGATGGTTGTTCGCTTAGCACCATCGCTGGTTCGGGGCTTGGAAAAGAATGATGGGAGAGGGTTGAGACATTCATACTTCAACTCTTACGTTATCCCCTTCATTGTTTTGGATTGGTGGTGGTGTGCGATAAGATCCCCTGATTGTGCCTAGTTCTGAGGGGGGGGGGATCGGTCTTACACTGTGTTCTTCGCTGCCATAACTACCCACAGTACCTCTAGGCGGTCCGATTAATTCACGGATCAGATCTGGAAAGATAGGGAGCAGACCAATGTCGTCACCTACCGTTGACCCAAACCTAAACTAGAACGTTCAATCATCTGCCTACCGAGACCCTGCCTCTGATACCATTTGTTGTAAAATCAGTACACAACGCATAGACATAGCTATAAATAACACCAGTTAACAAGAACACAAATAATGATAACAGGCGGCAAACACGCCGGCGCCCACATAATTTTATATATATCAATAAAATACAAACATATACAAAAATTGGATTACCGTCCGAAGAGTACGCCGTGGTTGCTCCGGACACGCGCGATCTACGACAAAATAATAAATCTGGACTGCAATCCGTCTAGCAAATGCACAAGGTTACCGGAACCTTCAACGTCGAAGTCCAATGTTCAACCGCACCAGCAGTGAAACCCACGCCACCACCGGAGACCACGCCACCACCGAAGACCACGCCACCACCGGAGAGGAAATCCAAGCCGTATCTAACCATGCTTCTCCTCTCAACGACAAATCTCATACTTCGCTCCAAGCTCTCCACCAATGCCGACATCTATTATTGGGAAAAACCCCTTGGATTTAACTTGACAAATTATCTAAAGTGATTTAAACTCTTAGGTTTTAATTACCCATTGTACAGTGAGGGTAATTTGGTCATTAGATGTCTTAGGATATCACACACAACTTAGAGTGTAAAGACCAGAGCAAGACAAGCACAAACTTGGTTGAGTTAACAATTGCGTCAAATGGTATTCGACGTAAATTTGACTTCATGTCGACGTAACTTAGACTAGAAGTCCAAGTAACTCAATCTCTCTGTCGAAACAGATCAAGTCGACACTACGTCGAAAGGATATCGACGTAGATAAAGGAACATGTCGAAGCTAACTTTTCAGTCGACGTAGCTTTGACTTCAACTCGACGCAGAAGGAAGAATATGTCGAAGCCATCTGAAGTCGACGCAACGTCGAAAACAGTTCGACGCAGATGATAAAGTTCAAAGCCAAGCCTTCAACTCGATGGCTACGTCGATATGTAATCGACGTAACGTCAATATCTGAGTTCAACCAGAGCTTGAAGGAATTCGAAGCTGCTTTTACAAGAACTCGAAGGTGCGTCGATAAGAGAGAAAGAGAAATCGACGCAACGTCGAATACAGTCTGAAAAGGAAACCTTTTCAGCTGCCATTTTGGAACTCTCTCTCAAGGCCCACAGTACTGAAGACCGCTCTACAACGGCTCATTTATTGCATAGAATAGAAAGAAGCAATAAAGAAGACAACAAAAGCTTTCTTGGAAAGGATCAAGACAGTTGGCAGATGGGTCGTGAACAAATGAGGAAAGGAAGTGAAATTGTCCAGGTCAATACCTTTTGAGTACACTCTAAAAGAGGAAAGGAATTCAAATTAAAGGATGGACAATAAATAAGAAGATTAGAGAGAAGAAATCAGAGCATTCATTACAATTTTTTGTGGTTGTCGATTAGGGCTTCCTTCTTCGTCTTCTTTCTCCTGGAACCCTAAAAGATAGTGAATCAATAACCGCTCTCTCTCAGATCAGATAAACAAAAGGTTGCTCTTCATCAAATATCATATAACAGCTTCTCCAGAGATCAACCTGACGCACCGTCTACGAGAGCCCGGCAGCGGAATCGATCTGGGGCACTCTAGCATCAAAGACTTTCCGTCTTGCCAGCCTCTCCTGAGATCAACCTGACCCACTGTCTATGGGAGCCTGATAGCGGAATCAATCTGGGGCATTCCAGTATCAAAAACTTTCTGCCTTGCCAGCCTCTCCAGAGATCAACCTGACCCACCGTCTATGAGAGCCCGACGGCGGAATCGATTTGGGTCATTCCAGCATCAAAAACTTTCTACCTTGCCAGCCTCTCCAGAGATCAACCTGACCCGCCGTCTATGAGAGCTCGGCAGCGGAATTGATCTGGGGCACTCCAACATCAAAAACTTTCTACCTTTCCAGCCTTTCCAAAGATCAACCTTACCCACCGTCTATGAGAGCCCGATAGCGGAATCGATCTGGAGCACTCCAGCATCCAAAACTTTCTACCTTGCCAGCCTCTCCAGAGATCAACCTGACCCACCGTCTATGAGATCCCGACAGCGGAATCGATCTGGGGCACTCCAACATCAAAAACTTTCTACCTTGCCAACCTCTCCAGAGATCAACCTGACCCACCATCTATGAGAGCCCGACAGCGGAATCGATCCGGGGCACTCCAGCATGAAAAACCTTCTACCTTGACAGCCTCTCTAGAGATCAACCTGACCCACCGTCTATGAGAGCCCGGCAGTGAAATCGATCTGGAGCACTCCATCATCAAAAACTTTCTACCTTGCCAGCCTCTCCAGAGATCAACCTGACCCACCGTCTATGAGAGCCCGGCAGCGGAATCGATCTGTGACACTCCAGCATCAAAAACTTTCTACCTTGCCAGCCTCTCTAGAGATCAACCTGACCCACAGTCTATGAGAGCCCGACATCGAAATCGATCTGGGGCACTCCAGCATAGAACGTTCGAGAACTCCTGCTCAGAGAAAAAACTTCGAAAATAGTATATAGAGAGTGAAATGTTCAACAAGTCAATTACAAAAAACTTCAAGGATAGAATTACTTTAAGTCATCCCCATTCCTGTCCAGGCCAAGGAGTACCCCATCCACATCTCGGAGGTGGTACCCCCCTGACCTGAGCACTTCATCTACAATATATGGCCCTTCCCAGTTGGAATTAAGGTTTCCCACCGCGGCTCCTCTCCCGGCCGCGTCAACCTTCTTCCGGACTAGGTCCCCTTTCTCGAATTGTTTTATCCGGATATGCTTGTCAAAATACCGAGCCATCCGCCGCTTGATCTCCTCCTGCCGGACTATGGCTAAGTCCCGGAGCTCTTCTACCAGGTCCAGTGACAGCCTTTGCTCCTCTCCGTTCTCCACTAGCTATTCTTCATCCCCCTCGCCCGCGGCGACCACCCTGGGGGATTTCACTTCAAACTCTACTGGGAGGACGGCCTCGGACCCGTGGGAGAGCTTGAATGGGGTCTCACCCGTGGCCGTGTTCGGAGTGGTTCTCTGGGCTCAGAGGACTGAAGGTAACTGCTCGACCCAATTCCCCCGGAGGTTCTCGACCTTCTTCCTCAGCAAGTTCACAATAATCTTGTGTGCGGCCTCCACTTGCCCATTGCTCCTCAGGTGGTGGACTGACGTAAACCGAAGGTCTATGCCCAGCTGGGTGCAGAAGCTGACGAACTCGTCACTGGTGAATTGCGGCCCATTATCCGTGACTATAGCTAATGGGAGTCCATGCCAGCAAATTATCTCCCCCCATATAAAATTTTGAACTACTTGAGAGGTTACCTTGGCTAGCACCTTCACCTCCAGCCACTTGGAGAAATAATCGCTCATCACCAACAGGAACCTTCTCTGGCTGCTCGCTTGCGGAAAAGGACCCACCAGGTCCAATCCCCATATTGCGAAGGGCTAGGGAGCTGTGATGGACCGAATCCTTTGGGCTGGTAAGAGCTGGAGAGGGGCGAACAACTGGTACTTTGAACACTTCCTTGCGAACTCCGCCACATCCTTGCTGAGGGTAGGCCAAAAGTAGTCGTGCCTCAGCACTCTCACTTCCAAGGTTCGACTTCCCGAGTGGCTGCCACACTCTCCCGAGTGGATTTCCTCCAGAACCCTCGGTACTTCCTCTTCCGCCACACACCGGGCTAGGAGCCTCGAAAGTGTTTTCCTATATAATCCCCCTGCATGTAAGGAATAATAGGCCGATTTATACCTGAAGCGCCTCCTATCCACGTCCCCTTCGTGGAACTTTCCAAATCTCAGGAAGGTAATAAAGGGGTCCATCCATGATGCCCGCTAGTCCACCTCCATCAGCTCCCCTTCTTCGATGGATGGTCGGAAAAGATTTGACACTGTCCCCCCCCCCCCCCCCCCCCGCTCTGGGACCAAACTTGGCCAGGAGGTCCGCCGCGGCGCTCTCTTCCCTTGGAATGTGACGGATTGAAAAGGTCCGGAACTGTCCTACGAGTCCCTTGACCTTTTCCAAGTACCGCTGTATAGTCGATTCCTTTACTTCGAATTCTCCCCCAACCTGGCAAGCCACCACATGGAGTCCGTCGAGACCTCCACATCTTGTACTCCCAACACTTGGGCCAGGCGGAGGCCTGCTCCACTGCTTCATACTCGGCCTAGTTGTTGGTGAGGGGAAAATGAAAGTTGATTGCCTGCTCAATCCTCGTCCCTTGGGGGTCACCAAAACCACCCCTCCTCCGAAGGAACGCTTTCCCGAGGCCCCGTCCACCAACATCCTCCAGGCCGCCGAGCTGAGCAGCTCGGACTCTTCCACCTCAGTTACGTAATCTGCCAGAAAGTCCTCCACCGCCTGGGCCTTGATGGACAGTCTCAGAACATATGATATATCAAACTCGCTTAGCTCCACCAACCACTTAGCCAACCTCCTCGAGTGCTCTACCCCTTCCATGACCCTGCGATGGGGGTGGTCGGTCACCAACTTGATCAGGTGTGCTTGGAAATAGGGTCGGAGCTTCCGAGCCGACACCACCAAGGAGAAGGCCAACTTCTCTAAGATTGGATATCAGAGCTCCGCTTTCCTCAGTACTCAGCTTACATAGTAAATTAGGAGTTGCCATCTGCCTTCTTCCCAGACCAGTACTGAACTAACCGCCTCAGGCCCTACTCCCAGATACAGGGACATATCCTCTCCTTGTCTCGGCCCCTGCAACAAAGGATCTTGGGTCAACTACTCTTTCAGTGCTTGAAAGGCTCTTTCGCATTCGGGGGTCCACTCAAATTTTTGGTTTCCGCGCAGTACTTTAAAGAAAGGTGCACACTTCTCTCCCTCCCTGGAGAGGAACCTGCTAAGCTCGGCCAGCTTCCCCGTGAGGCGCTGAACCTCCTTTGCATTCCTTGGAGACCCCAACTCCATGATGGCCTTGACTTTGTCTGGATTTGGCTCCACTCTCGTTGGGGTTAGCTAATGGCCTAGGAACTTCCCCCGGCTAGCCCCGAAGACACACTTCAGGGGGTTGAGCTTCATCTTGAATTTTCTCAACGTCCCGAAGGTTTCCCTGAGGTCGCGGAGGTGGGACTCAAGGTCTCGACTCTTCACCATGAGATCATCCACATAGACTTCTAAATTTCTACCCTTTTGTTCCCGGAAGACCCGGTCCATCATCCGGCTGTAAGTAGCCCCTGCATTCTTGAACCCGAAAGACATCATTTTATAACAATAGCACCCATCCCCCATGATGAAAGGGACATCCTTGATGTAGGGGGAGGGCGGTGCATGCGGATTTGGTGATTTCCTAAAAAAGCATCTAAAAAGACATTACAGAGAAACCGACGGCTGAGTCAACCAGCGCGTCGATTCGGGGCAAAGGGTAGCAATCTTTGGGGCATGATTTATTAAGCAATGAAAAGTCGATACACATCCTCCACTTACCTCCACCCTTTTTACCATAACCACGTTGGAGACCCAGCTTGGATACTGGATCTCAGATACAAAACCTGCCTGAAGGAGCTTGCCTACCTCCTCACGGATGAGCCCTTCCAGCTTGTCCGCTATGGCCCTTTTCTTCTGTCAGATGGGTCGGGTGTCGGGGTCGAGGTTGAGACAATGGCAAGCCATGTACGCGTCGATCCCGGGAATCTTTGTCGTGCTCCAGGCGGAGATTTCCACGTTCTCATGTACGCAGGCCAGGATCTGCTTCTGTTCCTCCGGGCCGAGCTCGCCGCTGATCTTGACTTTTTCCACCACCCCTTCTCGGGTGGTGACCTCGAGCTCCACGACCTCATCCACGGCCTCCAACCGGGATTGCTCCCCCCCAATCTCCCTCCTTTTCCTCGCCGCGAGCCAACGCTCCGGCCTCCTATTCCCTTCCTTCACGAACCTCCCTCACTTCTTCCGCCCCCTCCTTCTGGGCCCCCTTTCCCTCTTCTACTCTCTCTTTTTCCTCCTTCATTGGCTCCTCTGCCCCTTCCTCCCGGCCTTCTTCTCCTCCTCTCCTTCCTCTCCGAGCCTCGTCGGCTCTCCCCTCTGTCGGTCCCATTCTTCTGCCTCGGCCATCCAGGAGATGGTATTCACAGCAGTCACATAGCACTGTCGGGACACCTTGGGATCTCCCCTGATCCGGACTTGGACTCCTCCATCATTTAACTTAAGACATTGGTGGAAGGTGGAGGGGACGCAGCGGAACGCGATGATGAGTGTCCGTCCGAAGATGGCGTTGTAGCTGCTGGGGGTCCACTATGACAAAGCGGCAATTCCTGGACTGCCCCCAGGACTACATGGAGTCCCACTCCTCCTTCTACCTCCTTCCACTCCGCGGAGAACCCAAATAATGGGTCGTACGAGGCCAGCACCCTTCGCGCCTCCACCTCCATCCTGTCAAAAGCCTTCTTAAAGATGACGTTGACCGAACTCCCATTATCCACCAGGATCCGGGAAACTGTGAAGTTCTCGATCGCGGTCTGAATGACCAGCACATCGCAGAACTGGTCTTCGTGACCCGGCATGTCTTTCTGGGTGAATGAAATCTTCTCTGTCGGGGGAGGGTCTAGGGACGTCGAAGCTACGCTACGATGGTACATTGCATGGAGGCTTGCCTTCCGAGTCGCCTCAATCCCTACCCCCCCCCCCCCCCATGGATCACCCTGATCCCCCCTCAGGCCCCCGCATCGGCCCGATCTTCGCACCTCTCATCCTCCTCGTCCTGAGGCAGGACCTCCTCGATCCTCACTGCACGCTGCTCCCGCGGCGCCGGTGCCCTTCCTCCCTTCATCTCAAGAAATTCCGGGCAGGTGGTCGTTGCGTGACCTTCCTCATCGTGGAAGTCACAATAAGGCAACACCGCCTCCCTCCTCTCGGCCTATGCCCCCTATTCCTCCTTCTAAGACCGGCTCCTCCGGCTCCTGCCTCTTCCTCGGCATGGTCTCCCTCGACCAACTTCCATTACCTGCTGAGGCGGATGAGGATAAGGTGGCCTCGGGCCCTGCCTCCATCCCAGCTGATGGGGTCTTCCCTGGCCTCCTTGGAAGTTGCCCCCTCCATGATGGAAACCCCTTCCCGGGCCTTGCCTCCCCCTTCCTGCTTCCTCCACCCCACCTCTGAGGCCCTCGCTTCTTCCCTTCTCCTCGCTTCCGGATGCCTGACCTCCGGCTCGCTAAGCCGTGCCAACCTCATCGTGAACTCGGGGTTTGCTTCCTCCCCCTCTATCTCTTCCGCTGCTCTCTCCATCAACTCCTCAAAAGACAAAGGATCCCTCCTCTTGAGGTCCATCTTGAAGACCCCCCCCCCCCCCCCCCCGCAGCCCCACGATGAAAGCGAGCTGGAGGGTGTAGCCTGGCACTTCTTGGGTGAGGAGGACCTCCTCCTGGACCCGATCTACGTACCAAGCCAACGACTCCCCTTGCCTCTGCTTGATGTTGAAGAGCTCCTCGGGGTCCTTCTTCCTCTTCTTCAAGGTCGAGAAGCGCAGTAGGAAGCCACACCGCACGTCCTCGAAGGCATAGATCGATCCGGAAGGTAACTGGTGGAACCAGGCCCTTGCTTTCTCCTTCAGGGTGGTGGCGAAGAGTCGACACTTGAAAGCGTCCGACATAGGCCTGATCGAGACCATATCTTCGAACCACTGCATGTGTTGGGTGGGGTCATCCTTGTCGGTGTAGAGCATCATAGCCGACTCTCTGAACCCCTCGGGGAGTGGTGCCGGGAGCACCAACTCGTAGAAAGGGCTTCCCCCCTTCACACCCCTGCCCTGCTCCACTCACCCCACGAGTTCCCCTGGCAATCCGGCTCTGACCGACCTCGCGCTCACCGAAGGGCAGCTCGTCGGGATCCCACTGGCCGGGACCCCGCTCACCTGGGGGGCACTCGCCTGGACCCCACTCGCTTGCGCCGGACTGGGGAAAAGCTCCCTCCCCGCGAGATCTCGGTCCGCCGCCTGGTTCATTGCCTCCTTTCCAGACCTCTGATCTGGAACGCGCTCGCCTACTCCAACGGGAGGGACCACCTGGGGCACAGGGGTTGCGAGCCCCCCAAGTGCCGAGGCGAGGGCGCACTGAAAGGCCCCTAGTAAATCTCTTTTCAGATCGGCCAGCACCTCCACAGTTGCTGGAGCGCCGGGTGGCGGCGAGCCACCGAACTCCTCTTGCTCATTGTTTCCTGCCATCTCTTCCTTGGAGCTTTCTTGAACTAGTAGCACTCCACGCTCACCGCACCAAAAATGTTGAAACCAGGACTTGGCATCTTTGTGGAGCTCGGGACCTCAATGAAGAGGGGCAACTAACACTTACTAATTCCTCGGAAGGAACCGACCGGAGACTCGGAACTAAGGACAGACCCTTGGTCACAGCGAGGAGGTCCCACCACACACCCGAAAGATCTTTTTAGCGCTTCCCCTCCCAAGCCAAAGATGAGACTGGGCACCTTGGAGAGTCGGAGAGCTAAGCCAAGATAACCAAGGGAGGAAGAAGCTTAAAAACTGAGATCCGATCTTCTCCCAAGGTGCCCTTCAAGGTCTATTTATAGTTTTTTAAGTCTGGTCTGCCAATAGCGAGATTCCGCCTTACACTTTTGCAATACGCAGCCCAAAATGGTCTGCCAACAGCCAAACTCCATTGTTTGGAGTGGCTAACTGCAGACCACCAGGGCTTTTAGGTAAAAACGATCATGAATCCTTCCTTGGCGATCCGCCCCCGAGGGATTTACTCGCAAACTGAGAGGCTCGCTCGCCTTCTTAATCCTTTCGCCTGACTGTCCCTTTGTCTCCGTTCTCCTCCTAGCGGACACCGGGGTTGTACAATTTCAATAGAAGAAAATAGATAAGATCTGAAGCCCATAACCCTCACAAATCATCTCTAACAAAAGCAGGAGTTCATCATTTGCAGATCCAGAAAAGAGAAAGATTGAAGCAGAAGGCTTTATCAGAATTCTGAGAGCAGAATTCTCCTCCTTACCTCTTCCCTCTTCTTCACATTCTCTTCATCTGTAAAAGAGTTTTTAGAATCCCTCTTCCAAAGGATTCAGTGGTTCAAGATCTCCTTATCAAAATATCTGTGGTTCAAGATCTCCTTATCAAAAGATCTATGGTTCAAGATCTCCTTATCAAAAGATCTGTGGTTCAAGATCTCCTTACCAAAAGTTCTTTGGTTCAAGAGTTTCCTTATCAAAAGACTCAATCACAGGTTGTGATTTCCTACCAGGTGGTAGAAGAGGGGAGTACTTGGGGTGTGCAAATATAACCGAAGAATCGAGTACCAGACCAGAACCGAACCGACCGAATGGTTTGGGTCAGTTCCAAATAGGTTCGGTTCGGGTCCGGTTCTCATAATACCAGAACCGATAATTCGGTTTGGTTCCTGGTTCCAAGGGTCGGGTATCCAGAACTGACCCGATAACCGACTATCAATGCTAATGAAATATTTTGAGACAAAGGTTATAGTCGTACTGCTTAATACGCAAAAATAATTGATAATATAATCATATTGCTAAAAATATAGTTGTTGTACTAGTGCAGTTCTATGACTTCAATATTATAAAGAGTATTTATTCAATTATTTTGAGACATTGATAATGGATTACAAAGAATCATGTGTAATTTTTTTTAATTATTTTGAGACAGGTAGAACCGAGAACCGAACCGAAGCAAACGGTTCAGATCTGCTTCTATACTTTAGGACGATGGGTCGGTTACAGTTCCAATAGTTTAGAACTGAACCTATATGGGTCGGTTCTTGGTTTTGGGTGGAACCGAACCAAACTGATACGAGTTGCACTCCTAGGGAGTACCCACATTTTGGGGAACCTCTGTAAAAAATTTTGTGTCTGTGCTGTGATTTTCTGTGCTGTCCATTTATCTTTTCTGCATTTTATTTCTAGCAATATTTATTCTGCCCATGGTGTTGTTTGTGAGCATAATATCTTAGTATTATTGACTGCGCTGATAGGATAGAAATATTTTTAAATCTCTATTAACCACCCCCCACTCTAGAGGATTCTCAAAGGAACACTGTGCACTTTCAATTAGTATCAGAGGAAGGTTGCTCATTAAAAGGTTAACACCTTGATCAAAAAGTCCTCCTACTCTTATTTCTTTATTACAAAAATATTTTATAAAGAAAATAAGTTCTAAGGATTATGCCTCAACAAGACCTCCAGTGTGTAACTTGAATAAGTTTACACTCTGGAAGGCCAGAATAAAACTTTTTATGAATTCTATTGATGAAGACATCTTTGATGTCATTATTTCAGGTCCACCAACTCTATACAAGTTAGATGCCAGTGGGACATCAACTAAGGAACCTGTACCCAGGGCAGAGTGGACTGAAACAGAGAAAAAGCAGAAGGCATGTGATGCCAAAGCTATGAATATCCTGGTTTCCACTATGTTAGATGATATTTTCCAGAATGTTGCTGACTGTCAATCAACTAAAGAAACCTGGGAGTCACTTTCCAGACTTGTAGAAGGAAGTGCTAATGAAAGAAACGACAAGAAGTCCCTTCTCATATCCCAGTATGAGAACTTTCAGAAGAAAGCTGAAGAAACAGTTGGATATGTATGACAGATTCAACATTATCATTAGTGAGCTCAGAGGCTTGGACAAGGAGATATCCTTGACTGAAATTTATGATATAATCCTCATATGCTTCCCTAGCTCATGGGATTCAAGTATCTGGGCAATCAGAGAGTCCAGATTCCATAGAGAAATCTCTACTGAGGCTTTGCTAGGGAAGCTTAAGTCATATGAGATGCTTCTGAAGAACATGGCTGAATTAGAGGAAAGGTAGACAACTCCAGCTCCTATCCAAAGGAACTTGGCTTTGAAATCTACTGAAGGAGATCCATCCACTCCTGAAGATGAGATGTCCAGTCTCCTGGCAAGGAGATTCAAAAAATGGGTCAAGACAGAAGACTCAAGGAGAAGAGAAAGGGGCTCAAGGCCCAGATATGATAAGACTCCAAAGAAGGAGAACATCTGCTTCACTTGTAACAAACCAGGGCACATAGCTCCTGAGTACCCATAAGAACAAAGGGACGGAAGCAGCAACAACGATAAGAAGAATAAGAAAAATCTTTCAAAGGGAAAGATAAGAAGAAAGTCAAGGGTTTCATTGCTGAAACCTGGAGTGACTCTGAAGCAAAGTTAAGCTCCTCATCATCTAAAAGTGATGATGTAGCAGAAGCAGAAGTAGCCTGCATGATGGCACTGAGGATGTCATCAGATGATGAAGAAGAACAGATATCCATGTTTGATGATTTTTATTTTAGTTCTGATGATTTTAAAACCTGCTTTAAAGAATTCTGTAATGATTTTATTAAAATTCAAAGAGAATTAGAAGCAGATAGGGAAGAATTAGAAAACTTTTAGAAGGATGATCTATATGTAAGAAATCAAGACCTAGTAGAAGAAATGGATAATAAAGAATCAGAATTAATTGAAATTAGAAAAGAAAATCTAAAGTTAAAGGAAGAGCTAGCAAAGACAAAAGCTTTTGAGGATTCACTCAATGGGAGGAGTCAAAAGCTCAGAGACATCACAAAAAATCTCTCCATGAGATTTAATCACCTAGGGCAAGGAGCATAGCCATCCACTAGCACAGAAATCCCTAAGAAACCTGCCTGGAAAAATCCAGTTAGCTTCATTAGACCTAGTGACTATAAATCCTATGAGGACAGTGCAAAAACTAAAAATCAGGAAACTAGTAAATCAACGAAAACAACTCAAGGTAATGAAGCAAATCTCAACAAAGAAAAGAAATTCCAAGGTAAGAGTAATGCAGAGAAATTAACCAATCAAAAGGCTAAAGCCAAACCTAGAGTAATAAAACATTCTGCTGATCTTTTATATTTTGATACATTCTATACTCATTTTAAGTATCAAAATAATAAGCATAGGTTTGAGAAACCAATTCCTTATCATCCAAAAGGATATCATGAAAGACCCTTCTATTCTTCCATTGAACCCTACAATGGTAAAATCAAATGGCCCAAGGTAACCTGGGTTCCTTCTAATGTTTGAATTGATTGTGCAGGATTAGGTAGGGTCTCACTCAAGAGAGAATGGAGTGGGAAGAAAGATGTGGGTCATGAAGAAAGAACTAAATAAAGCCAAGGGAGTGATTCCTTCTTTAAAACTTCTTTGTTGTCATTATAGTTCATAAAATTAATATCATAAATAATATTTTCAATAAACATAATTGCTGGGAAAAACAATAAGAATTTTCTAAGAAAATAGATCTGTTCATTCAGAGGTGCGTCGAATATAAGTCGGCGTACCATCGACTTTTACTCGACGCCAGTGTCAAGAAGCATTCAGAGTGGATAATTCGAATAGAATTCGACGCAACGTCAAGTTCATATCGACGCATGCATCGACTTAATGGTGGCTGATTAAAGTCAAAGTCGCATCGATTGGAAATCGACATAACGTCGACATGACTACGTCTACTTAAGGATTGCTGAACAATCTCGCAGTTGCGTCGAATATTAATCGACACAATGCTGATATAACATCGCGCGCAGAGTTGCTTATAGAAACAATCTCGACATATTTTTTCGCGCCAAATACTATTTATTATCGACTGTGCTTCGACTTAAACCCTAAGTTGCGTTGAAACATCTTCTTTTAAGCAACTTCAACGTCGAATCATTTACGCTTTCGAATTTTCCTCTCCTTGCTCTCTTGCACTCTTGTTCTCCAGTTCTTTCGTGATTTTCTCTCTCTCATTTTCATTGTTCTTTGAAGGTACACAATCACAGAGATAATGGCCCCTCCCAAGGTCAATTCTAGCTTTGACGTAGATGTGGACTCGTTCAATGCTGCCTCAGAGAACTTCAAGGCCATTTTGGGCCTATTTCACTCTGCAGGATTGACAAAGCTGATATCTACAAGGTGCAAAATCCTTGATGCCGAGCTAACTGAACTGAAGGAGAATGTTCAAGTAAGGGAAGATGGATCATTGAAAGGAAAAATCTCAGGAACAGAGATCAACATTACATAGGAGAAGCTGTCACAAATTTTTGATCTTCCAGTCGGAAGTGAATCTGATGAGATGTCAAGGGAAGAACTTAACAAAGCTTTATAGATTATGAAATTCAAAAAGGAGAATGCCATAAATCTAAAGAAGAATTATGTTGGAGAAGAATACAATTTTTTGGCTGGCATAGTAGGCAAGGTGTTGCTATGCAAAATATCTGCACATGATGCAATCACCAAGACAGCAACTGCAGATAATGGGTGTTCTGGTCTTAAGCAAGAAGATCAACTGGGGAAAGTGTCTCTTGAAGCTAATAGGTCACAAATATTCAAATAAAGAAAATGCTTACATGAGTATAATGAGCCAAGTGCTACTGCATCATTATCCAAATGTGTGCAAGTCCAAGGGAGTGCCAATTCCACCAGACAAAAGAATTAATATAGGAATCTTCTCAAAGTGGACCAGGCAAAATTTTGAATCCTGGTCAAACTCAATCTTTACCTCCTCCCTCTCCAACTCCTCAAGATTCAGAGAGACATATACCAGATCCTCCAAGTGTTAATACTCCTCATCAAGACATATCAGCAAGTCAACCAGATAATCAACCAGGTGATGACTTAAATGTTGATCCAGCCCAGTACAACCAGGCCAGTCCATCCATTCCTCCCATAGATCTTGCACCTCAATCTCCTATCCACCAACAACCACAACAACAACCATCCACACCACTTCCAAGCAATCAATGTGTTCCTCCTCCACCACCACCATCATATCATATCCCTCCAGAAACCTACCAAGCCCTTTATCCACCTCCATCTCCACCTGCATTTACCTCCCATCCTACACCTCCAGTTAACATTGAGCAAGCAATATCTAAGGCTTTAGGGATGGCTTCAAGCACCTTTGGAGACCTCCTGGCCAGCGAAGCCAGAAGATTTGAGAAGAAATACTCCCAAATGGATTCTGAACTCCTAGACTCCAAAAGATCTCTACAGGGAATCAAAGACTTCATGTCCTCCTCCCTAGTGACTAAGGAGTTCTTAACCTTTTTGGGCAGCAAGGTTAAGAAGGGGAAGAATATTCAAGGGGAGGAAGGGCCAGTCCTAGAGTTGAGTGGCATCAATAAAAAGAATGATGATGCAGCTCCTGATAAAGTGACCATCTTCCAAGGTCCAAATATCCAGGGGGAGCCAGCTTCCGAGCATCAAGAGGAGCAAGGAAAAGAAAAAGAGCCAGAGAATCAAGTGGAAACAGCTACAGATATTTAGGTGGAGTTCTCATCTACTCAGGGGGAGCCTGTCCCAGATGTTCAAAGGAATATAGAAGAAGAAATGACTGTTGTAGGTACAGTACTGGATCAGGGGGAGCCTCAGGATGAAAATATGCTGGATGAGGTAGCAAAGATTGCCAAGGAAGTTGTTCATAATACTGAGCTGATTGCACAAATTCAGGTAGAGCTTCCCAAAGACAATGTTGCTGAAAAAGCAGTAATGTCTTCTGAAGATGATCAGCCTCTAAAGATTGCCCCAAGGAAGATACCTCCAAAAGTATTTTCAAGAAAAAGTAAAACTCCTGAGAAGGATCAATGACATTCAGGTATCTTTGCTTATATCCTCAAAGGAAAGTCAAACAGAATGTGGTATTGTGAACAATATAACTTATTTGACAATGATTGAAATATTCTATGACTTCATGCTATCATACTTTTACTGTTTATGTTGTCTTGTAGGTAATTATGCTTATATAAAAGATTGTGTAAAATCACTTTAACCAAAACTATAAAATTTGTTAAGATAAATAGGAGGAGATTGTTGGGAAAAACCCCTTGGATTTAACTTAACAAATTATATAAAGTGATTTTAACTCTTAGGTTTTAATTACCCATTGTATAGTGAGGGTAATTTGGTCATTAGATGTCTTAGGATATCACACACAACTTGGAGTGTAAAGACCAGAGCAAGACAAGCACAAACTTGGTTAAGTTAACAATTGCGTCGAATGGTATTCGACGCAACTTCGACTTCATGTCGACGTAACATAGACAAGAAGTCCAAGCAACTCAACCTCTCTGTCGAAGCAGATCAAGTCGACGCTTTGTCGAAAGGATATCGACGTAGATAAAGGAACATGTCAAAGCTGTCTTTGAAGTCGACGCAAATTTGACTTCAACTCAACGCAGAAGGAAGAATCTATCGAATCATTCTGAAGTCGACGCAACGTCGACTACAATTCGACGTAGATGATAAAGTTCAGAGCCAAGCCTTCAACTCGACAGCTACGTCGATATGTAATCGACGTAATGTCGATATCTTAGTTCAACCAGAGCTTGAAGGAATTCGAATCTGCTTTTACAAAAACTCGAAGGTGCGTCGATAAGAGAGAAAGAGAAATCGACGCAACGTCGAATACAGTCTAAAAAGGAAACCTTTTCAACTGTCATTTTGGAACTCTCTCTCAAGTCCCACAGTACTGAAGACCGTTCTAGAACTGCTCATTTATTGCCTAGAATAGAAAGGAGCAATAAAGAAGATAACAAAAGCTTTCTTGAAAAGGATCAAGAAAGTTGGCAGACGGGTCGTGAACAAATGAGGAAAGGAAGAGAAATTGTCCAGGCCAATACCTTTTCAGTAAACTCTAAAAGAGGAAAGGAATTCAAATTAAAGGATGGACAATAAATAAGAAGATTAGAGAGAAGAAATCAGAGCATTCATTACAATTTTCTGTGGTTGTCGACTAGGGCTTCCTTCTTCTTCTTCCTCCTGGAACCCTAAAAGACAGTGAATCAAGAACTGCTCTCTCTCTCAGATCAGATAAACAAAAGGCTACTCTTCATCAAATATCATATAGCAACCAAATTTCAATAGAAGAAAGTAGATAAGATCTGAAGCCCATAACCCCTGCAAATCATCTCTATCAATAGCAGGGGTTCATAATTTGCAGATCCAGAAAAGAGAAAGATTGAAGCAGAAGGCTTCATCAGAATTCTGAGAGCAGAATTATCCTCCTTACCTCTTCCCTCTTATTCACATTCTCTTCATCTGTAAAAGAGTTTTTAGAATCCCTCTTCCAAAGGATTCAGTGGTTCAAGATCTCCTTATCAAAAGATCAGTGGTTCAAGATCTCCTTATCAAAATACCTGTGGTTCAAGATCTCCTTATCAAAAGATCTGTGGTTCAAGATCTCCTTATCAAAAGATCTTTGGTTCAAGAGTCTCCTTATCAAAAGACTCAGGCACAGGTTGTGCTTTCCTACTAGGTGGTAGAAGAGGGGAGTGGCCACATTTTGGGGAACCTCTATAAAAATTTGTGTCTGTGCTGTGATTTTCTGTGCCGTCCATTTATCTTTTCTACATTTTATTTCCACCAATATTTATTCTGCATGTGGTATTGTTTGTGAGCATAATACCTTAGTTAGTTTTATTGACTGCACTGATAGGATAGAAATATTTTTAAATCTCTATTCACGCCCTCTAGAGGATTCTCAGAGGAACACTGTGCACTTTCAACTATCTCCTCCAAGACCGGCGACAACGCTCTCCACCAACGCCAGTGGCTATCCTTCATGGTCGGCGGCAACCCCTCCAAGGCGACGATCCTCCTTGAGGTCGGAGGCCTCCCCAATCGTGTGAGCAAAGAGAAACGAAGGAGGGAGAGAAAGAGAGAAAGAGAGGGAGGGAGAGAGAGTCGTCTCCTTAGGTTGCTGGGCTTGAAACTCACACATGGGGGAGGGGAAAACAAAAGTTTAGGTTTTATAATAATAAAACCTAACTTTAATGGGTTGGATCCGAATTCGAACAATAAGACCAACAATCCACCACCTTGGTTCAGGATCCGGAGCCACCACATGCACGAAGCACTCCCTGCACGAAGCACTCCCTGCACAAAGCACCAACTGCATATGACACCAATTGCGCGAAGCAACACTGCACTAAGCACCACCCCAAGGACCTGAGGCGTTAGTCGACCAGCTCTAGTTGACTCATCCCTACTTAGGCTCAACCTCTAAATGTCGATGCAACTGGATCGCTGAATCGGACTCGCCTAATCAGACTAGCAAAAGGATGATCTCCTGCACCACCTTGACCATCCGCTCTGTCGGTAGTAGAAATCATGGACGCACTACCTCGCATCGTGGTCCCCATCAGCCGGTACATACTACCATATTTCTTAGCTAGCATAAGCACGATGCGCCCTCACATCACCTTTAGAACTCCACATTTCGATGCAGAACTACACCCACTAGAGTCTAATCTGCCCAACAATATCAAATTCCTGCGCATCTTGGGTACCAGGTGTACCCGCTCAAGTCGACGCATAGCTCCGTCATGCATCCGGATATCCACATTCCATGTCCCGTGACCTCACATGTTGAGCCGTCACCCAGAAAGATTGACCAAACGTCACCTCCAGCAAACTAAACATTTCCACATGTAAGCAAACGTACTACGAAGCACCGGAATCCAAAATCCAGCTATTAGAGTCACATAGACTCTTAGTGATGGTAAGAAACACATCACAATCCTCTGACACGACTACCGCCGCCTTGCCCACTCGTGCATCACCAGAACTCTGCACACGCTGCGTGCAATGCCTCCTGATATGGCCGGTCTGCATATAGTGGTAGCACGTTGTTGGGTCCAACGTTCCTTCACTTAACCCGTGGCGCGTTTGATATTTCCTTAAGGGAAAAAAGTAATGCCCTTTCCACAAGTCCGGGATTTTAGAACAGTTAGGTAAGTGCTCTATCCTACAAGTGGGGTATCAAAGGAGGTCATGAGTTCAAGACAGGGGGGGCTAATAAAATCCCAATTTAATTACCTCACTACCTGTGTGGGTCCGGTCATGTGGTGCGCCACCTCTGAGCCGGTTAGGCGGGTCCGGCGGCCCCGACCATGTGGTAACTCCACCTCTGAGCCATGTGGTGTGCCACCTCTGAGCCATGTGGTAACCCCACCTCTGAGCCTAATGGGTCGTGCTTGACGCTTGGGGGGATTGTTGGGTCCAGCGTTCCTTCACATAACTCGTTGCGAGTTTGCTACTTCCTTAAGGGAAAAAAGTAGCGCCCTTTCCACAAGTCCGGGCTTTTGGAACAGTTGGGTAAACACTCTACCCTACACATGTAACTGCCTTCCTCGAAGCGTATCTGGGTCGTGCACTCCCAGATCCCATGTTGAGATGCCTCACTCATCCATCTACTGTCAACGCATGCTCACCCCCATGAGTGGGGTCCGACAACATCTGACTAGATAGTAACGCGGATGTGATATGCTCTATGTCTACTGTATCCTTCTCATACAATAAAGTGGTCTACATACGCTTGTACGATGCTGGGAGCTAGGTAAGAAGCGAGAGGGCCTTGTCTTCCTCCTTCAACTTCACGTCAACCACATGCAGTTGGTTGAGAAGTTCATTGAACGCATTGAAGTTGTTGGGAATATTACCATCAATGTTCCCTTGATTTGAAGAAGCATCACACTCAATGTTAAGTACAAATTGTATTTGATAAGCCCTATTTCATCTCATGACTATATAGAGTTAAGATATTCCAAGATGTGGAGTAAGTTCAATGGTTTACTACCAAAATCGCTGAGATAAGTTCTCAGTCTCAGCTGAACCGTTGAGACAAGGCCAGGAGCCGCTGAGAAGGTGTCTGGGCCAGCTGAGCTGCAGATAGAGGAAAACCACTGAGACAACTGTGTGTCTCAGCGGATCCGCTGAGACGAAGACAGAAGTAGCCGCTGAGACTGGTAGTTGTTTCAGCCCAACCGCTGAGACAGATTCAAATATGCTGGCGGGTTTTGCTTTTGGCACAAGTGGCAGAAAAGCAAGATAAGGTGCTCCAATTACCTCCATACCCTGTCAGGGTTCATCTGATAGTCGTTGAATATTGGAGCAGTATAAGAGAATAACTTAGGGCTTTTAACAAAGAAGCTTTTTGGCAAAAAGAACACACAACTACTGTTACATTGTCGGTTGTCAACAAGATCTCTCAACCTGCTTCCTGAAGCAGAAAAGGAGAGAAAGATTGTTCTTCCTGTGTGATTGAAGAAGAACAAGTTGATCCTTACTCATCTACTGAAGACAAGGATCAAAAAGAGGCAGGATTGAAGCTGTTGTTCTCTTCCCTGCTTCAAGATAGCAACTGAAGATCAAGGCTTGAAAAAGTTAATATTCTATCTTCTGTTGTAAGCAAAATTTATTGCCTTCTGTAGGAACATTACTTGTTATGAGTTTGTAGGTCATTTTGCCTGAGGGAGTAGGGTTGTTGGGCCTGAGTGTAGAGCTGAGAGTTCACATTGAGTGTAGGATCTCTGTGGAGATCTGAGGTAAGACTTCTTGATTTTTCTGAGTTGGTAGGGCAGCTGTGCCTGAGGTAGGGTTATTGAGCCTAAGGTAGGGTTTGGGAAAAACCTGAGAGATCCTGAGGGATCTGAGTTGTAAGCTCTTGGAGCTGAGATTGGAGGAGTTGGCATTGTCTAACTCATTGTTAGAAAGGTGAAGGGGAAAATAGGACTACTCAAGACACCCTGTCTTGAGGAACCTCTATAAATACTTGTGTGTTTTCTGTGTGCTTCATTTCTTACTAACATTAATTCAGAAAACAGCTAGACATTAGCTTAAAAGTAAGGAGGCATATCCCCCACCTCTAGGTGATTAAGACTATATCCTTATAAACTATCAAGTGGTATCAAAGCGAGGTTGGTCAAGAAGGACATAACTGTCTGACCAGATCCTATAAAGGAGTAGTCATAACTGAATCTAATGGCCTCCACTAGATTGCAGAAGGAGATGGGGTCTATGAAGTTGCTCATATGCAACAAAGAAAACTTTGGCATATGGAAGCAAAGGGTTAGGTTGTTTATGGAAGCATCAGACCCAAGGATCTACATCACTGTGAAGCAAGGCCCCTTCACTTTTCAAATTGCCTCCACCATAGATCCAACTAGGAGAGTGGCCAAGGCTTTTAATGACTTGACCAAGGATGAACTTGCATTATTCACAATGGACAAAAGAGCCCAAAACATCATTGTTAATGCAATTGATGACTCCACCTTTTAGAACTTGGTGCACTGCACAACATCCAAGGAAATGTGGGATACACTAGTGGTGTATGTGGAAGGGACAGCTGAGGTGAGGGATGATATAAAATCACTCCTCAATCAAGAATATGAACCTTTCAGGCAGCTGAGCCAGGAAAGCATTTCCATCTTCTATGAAAGGTTCTTTAGGATAGTCAATGAACTAAGAACATATGAAATGGTATTTAGTGACTATGAGCTTAATAATAAGTTCCTAAGATCTCTAACTAGAGACTGAGACACACTTTGGGAAGTTGCTATCTTATGAGATGTAGTTGTCTGCAAGGAAGGAAGAGGACACGTCCACCAGGGATCATGCAAGGGAGAGAGTTGTTGCTCTCAAAGCTGACAGCTCCAAGAAGAGCAAAGCCGGGATGGTGTCTCCTCCAAGAAGGAGTGCTGAATCTGATAAGTCTGAGAACAGCACTTCAGACAGCACTTTATCTGATGAGGAGTTTGCTGCCTTCTCAAGGTAGTTCAAAAAGATGAGGAGGAGGAAGCAGTGGAAGAACAAGCCCTCCTCCTCCTCTCATTCCAAGAAGGACCACAACAAATCTGAAAGATACCACACCAAGGGTGACATGTATGAATCTAAACCTGGTAAACATGTTTCAAATAACATCATATGATATTGCTGCAGCAAGCCTGAACATGTCATTGTTGACTGTCCAATCCATAGGAATGAGAAAGGTGATAAGAAACATCATCACCAAAAGGAAAGAAAGGGTGAAAAATCCTTCCTAACAAAGAAAGGGAAAAGTTGGAGTGAATCCTCAACTTCAGATTCAAATGATGAAGAGGAAGCCTACATTGGGTTGTTTGCACCAGAAGATGATGAAGATCTTCCTGCTGCCAAGATTGGAATCAGGGCCCCTCTATCACTTTCAGACAGTGATATTGAGGAGGATGAAGAGGGCAATGATCAGCTAGGCCTTATGGCCATCACTGATGAGGAACCAAGTCAGAACAATTCTGACATTGAACAGGTACTTATTCATTCCATCTCTTCTTCTGATTATGAGACAAGCCCAGAATCTGAAGAACCTTCATCAATTGGTGGAAGTGATTCAGAATCTGAGGAAGATGTCAATCAATTGATTGACAGGTATGTTGCTCTCTTGGAAGCCCTGAAAAAGAGCAAGAAGCTGGCCAAGAGGCAAGCCCAAGAAATTGCTTCCCTTAAGTTGGATAATAAAGTGTGCACTGAGTCACCTACCATAGTGGCTCAGATGTGCAGAGAAATACGTCATCTATAAGGGATAACAATTGTTCAATTGAGCGCCATATCCCAAAAGAACAAGGTCATCAAGGACATTGAGGTGAAGCTTCTCAAAGAAAAGAGCCTAGTGACTCAATTCTCAAAGCCCAAATATGCGCTTCCCATTATTGACACATTTTCCTCTCAAACCAATAGAAGAGGACTAGGGTTCAATAAAATGGAAGTAGGAGAAGAGAGTGAAGAAAAGAGCATGGATGGATAAGGCTAAGCCTCATACCACCTTTCAAAAGGTATTATTTCTCTCTAACAGGTATGACCATGACAGTATGTATGGTCACTGGAAGAATGGAAGCTCCTATAGGAAGGAAAACACTCCTTCCCATAGTGGAAGAAAGGGCATGGGAATGAGTGATATGAAGGCTCCCCATGAAGAAATTCAAATGGCCCAACCTAGACCATTTGTATTTGGCACTTCAGTTCCATCATCCAAGAGTAAGGGAGCTAGCTCTTCCAAGTTCATTCAAACAAAGAATATGACTGATGTCAAATCTGTAGTCATGCCTAGCTGCTCAGTGCCTGATGCCATCCAAGCCTGCCTAGCTCCCAAGCCAAAGCAAGCTGATGTCAATATGACAAAGGCTGCTAAGGTTGTCCACAGATTGACATTCAGCCAAATCATTGCTGAAAAGAACAAGAAAAATGATGTCTTCTCCCCTCCTGAACACAAGCATATTAATGCTCTTTCCTCAAGACAGGTTCAGAAGAGGAGATACAACATTCATGAATGTTGGTACTGTGGTAAGGTGGGATACTTTGCCATAGACTGTTGGCACAATCCCAATGTGCCAAGTGCAAAGAAGAGCCTTCTTGCAAAGGGTGCATCATGTGTGAGATCAGTTTATCATGCTAACAAGGACCTAGGACCCAAAATTATTTGGGCTCCTAAGGGCAACTAAACTCCTTCTTGCAGATTAGTTCAAGTACCAGTCTTAAACAAATATGGTACTTGGACAGTGGGTGCTCAAGGCACATGATAGGTACCAGAAGTCTTCTATAGTACTACACAACTGTGAAGAATGGACCTAAAGTCATCTTTGGTGGATCTGAAAAGGGAATCACCAAAGGATATGCTATGATCTCCAATGGCATAGTTTCAATCACAAGGGTAGCTTATGTTGAAGGGTTACAACAAAACCTAGTAAGCATAAGTCAACTATGTGATTTAGGCTATGTCATTGAATTCCACAATGACAAGTGCTTGATCAAAAAGTCGAATGACTTAGAGACCATTCTCTCAGGCACTGGGAGTGGGAATGTTTATTGCTTAGATTTTATATGCAATAATTCTCTCTCATCTGTATGTCTTGTAGCTAATGAAAATGAGTCTCTTTGTGTTCAATGGCACAAGAGACTTGTGCACATTAACTACAAGACAATGTATAGACTATTCTCTACAAATCTTGCTAGGAATAGTCCAAACTTGAAATATATTAAAAGTGGTCTCTGTCGTGCTTGCCAAATGGGTAAGCAAACAAGGGCCACCTTTAAAAGTATTGGCTCCAAAGACACTGAAAGATGTCTATATCTATTGCAAATGGATTTGTTTGGTCCTTTGCCAATTCAGAGCCTATGTTGGAAGTTGTATACTTTGGTGATTGTTGATGATCACTCGAAATATACATGGGTATTCTTCCTTAAGAAGAAACCAGATTTTTTAAATGTCTTTATAAACTATGTCATGGCAATCAGAATGACTTACAATGTTCTGTGGTCAAGACAAGGACTAACCATGACACAGAATTTCAATCTGAAGCCATGACAAGGTTTTGTCAAGAATTTGGTATCACCCAAGAGTTTTCCTCCCCAAGGACTCCACAATAAAATGGTGTGGCTGAGAGGAGGAATAGGACCTTGATAGAAGCTAGGAGAACATTGCTTAGTGACTCCTCACTCCCAGAATATTTCTAGGCTGAGGCAGTCAATACTGCATCTTATGTTCTCAATAGAGCTTCCATCAATAAGGGTCATGGAATTACCCTCTATGAGATTCTAAAAGGCAAACAACCAACAATTTCACACTTTAAAATCTTTGGTTCAAAATGCTACATTTTAAACAATGGAAAATCACAATTAATAAAGTTTGCAGAGAAATGTAATGTGGGGGTTCTTGTTGAGTATAACTTACATAGTAGGGCTTATAGAGTTTGTAACAAGAAAACTCATGTTGTAGAAGAGTCTATGCAGGTGGTGTTTGATGAGACCAGCCTAATCTAAGGGCTGGTCTAGCTCTTCTGTTTTGACAGGAAATGAAAAGGTAATGGAAAAGATGTCTGTGCAAGACATACCCAGCAGTAGCAAAGCCTATACAGATGCTGCAATTCCAGAAGATGAAGAGGTGCAGGGTGCTAAAGATATTGCTGAACCAGTAGAGAGAAATGCAGAAAATTAAGGACAGATTGCCTGCAGCTACAAGACACCTAAGGGATCATCCAAGAGAACAAATCATTGGAGATCAGAACCAAGGTATACTAACAAGAAGCAGGGCTCACAATGAAGCCCTATTCTTAAGCTTCTTATCACAAATAGAGCCCAAAAAGTTTGAAGAAGCCAACCAAGATACATTTTGGATTCAATCCATGCAAGAAGAACTTCTTAAATTCAAAAGATGCAAGGTATGGAAGTTGGTGCAAAAACCTCAAGGACACAACATTATTGGAACCAAATGGATTTACATGAACAAGTTGAATGAAAATGGAATAATCATCAAAAACAAGGCTAGATTGGTAGCCAAGGGCTATAGACAAGAAGAGGGAATAGACTGATCAAACCTTTGCCCATGTTGCAAGGTTAGAAGCAATTAGGCTATTCCTTTCCTATGCTGTCCACAAGGGGTTCAAAGTATATCAAATGGATGTCAAATCAGTCTTCCTTAATGGTGACTTGAAGGAAGAGGTATATGTTGAACAACCATCCGGTTTTGTGCATCCAACCCTCTCTTCTCATGTGTATTTACTTAGGAAATCTATATATGGTCTAAAGTAAGCCCCTAGGGCTTGGTATGAGACCTTGTCTAGCTTTCTCATCAAGAACAAGTTCTTGAGTGGAAAGATAGATAACACATTGTTTCTTAGGGAAACAAAGGGCAAGTGTCTCCTAGTCCAAATATATGTTGATGACATAATATTTGGGTCTACTGATGATAACCTCTGCAAAAGATTTGCCAACCTGATGCAGGGAGAGTTTGAGATGAGCAGTACGAGAGAGATCAAGTACTTTTTAAGCCTCCAAGTGAAACAGTCTGATGAGGGAATATTCATCTCTCAGACTAAGTACACTAGGGAGCTTATCAAGAAGTTTGGGATGGAATCAGCTTCCACCATGAAAACTCCCATGGGGTCCAACATTTCTCTGGACAAGGATGAGAAGGGCAAGGCCTTTGATGAATCCATGTACAGGTGTATTATTGGATCTCTATTGTATCTAACTGCTAGTAGACCAGACATTATGTTTGATACATGTGTTTGTGCTAGGTACCAAGCATGCCCTAAGGAATCTCACTATTCAGCTGCAAAAAGGATTTTGAGATACCTTAAAGGCAGCCTACATCTTGGCCTTTGGTACCCTAAGAATAATGATTTTGAACTAACTGGATTTTCAGATGCAGATTTTGCAGGATGCAAAGAAGACAGGAAAAGCACAAGTGGTACTTGTAAATTCCTAAGAAGGAGGTTAATATCATGGAGCAGCAAGAAGAAGACAAGTGTGGAAATATCCACTGCTGAGTCTGAATATATTGCTGCAGGAAGTTGTTGTGCACAACTCTTGTGGATACAACATCAGTTAGAGGACTACAACCTCAAGGTAAGTAAGTCTCCTCTTTATTATGACTCATCCAGTGCTATCTATATTGCTAAGAATCCTATCTCTCAAAGCAGGACTAAGCACATAGAGATAAGATATCACTTTATAAGAGAACATGTTAATGCAAAGATATCTGCCTTGAATTTGTCCCCACTGACAATCAAGTTGCTGATATCTTTACAAAGCCATTGGATGAGGCCAAATTTAATGCTTTCAAGATTGAACTAGGAATGTTAAATATTGAATAGTGTCAAATATTTCCTTCTTTCAATCATCTATGATATTATGCATGTTATGTTATGATTCAAAATGTTATCACATCAATACTCCTAGTGACATGGTTATGTCATAAAATAATCAGATCTCAAAAGGATTAATGTTTAGGTAGTAAGATCAACTAAAACAGAAAAGATTGTTTCAGTTGAGCTGCTGAGATAGCTGGGAAAAATCTCAGCTGAACCGCTGAGACAGCTAAACTGTCCCAGCGGTTGACAGTGCTTTGTCCCAGCGGTTTAGGTCGTCGTCTCAGCGGTTCTGTTAAGACGGGCTGGTCCCATTACAGTTTGTCTAAATGCAACCCCAAATGACCTAATTCTCATTACAATAATAAGTTCACTTAACTTTAATTATTAGGGCTAATCAAAACACAGATGCAAGCCATATAAATAGACAATTGTTAATTAATGAAAGCTACACAACCCTTCCTTCCTAGCCGCCGAGACGAATCATATTCTCTTCTGTCTCAGCGCCTTCTTCTACAGCAAAAATGGCGCCAAAGAGTTCAAAGGATCTTCTGGAGGGGTATGAAATAGTGAGAAATGGATTTGCCCATGCTCCAGAAGACATAAAGGGAGTGATTCAACTCCTGGAAACTCAAAGCCTGGAATATATTCTTTCTGAACCCACAGTCATTCTCAGAACTAAAGTTCTGGAACGGTTCAGCAATGCAAGATTGTCCTCTTCTAAGTCCTCTATAAAGTCTAAGATAGGAGGAGAAAGAGTGAAACTCTCCTCAGCAAAAAATGAGAAAGCTTTCCAAATTCCCTCATGCAGTCAGGATGAGGAGAAAGATATTTCTGACAAGGACAAGAAGAAAGCTCTGAAGTGGGCTGAGTACAGTGATGCCAAGATTGGCTCATTAAAAAGAAAATTCTTCAATCAAAGAGGTTAACTTTTGTCAAATATATTGAGCAAAACAATCCTATGCAAGCCTGGGTCTCATGACACAATCTCTCAATCTATGTTTGACCTTATGACAAGAATAATTCTGACAAAGAAAACTTCCTGGGGAGAAGTCATTTTTCAAAGAGTTAAGGAATGTTTGCAAGCACCTAACATGGGTAGAATTATATCCCTCTATCTAATTCAAACATATCCTGAGAAGTACAAAGGGTTGAAAGGATCAAATATCCATTATCTTAAGAGAATGGATATAAAACCTTAGATAGGTTCACCAGTGTGCTCCCCATGAGCTATCCCTCTGAGTCAAAAAAGAAAGGGAAACGGAAATCCAAATCAGTAAAGAAGCCAAGAATGGTGATATCAAGTTCTGAGTCAGACCACTCAGATAAGAATGAAGATGATGGTGCTGATCTTGGAACTCAAAGCAGTCCTGACAAGGATGATCATTTGGATGACATGCCTGTTGATCATGTCCATGCACAAGACTTGGAAATAGATAGCACACCTAGTAATTAATCCTTAAACTCCACATTAATAATAATGTTATCTAATCATAAACATTCCACTAGTTAATCCCTAATGCCTCTTAAATAATGTGGACCACAGCTACTCAAGGCCAAGTGGTTGCTCTATCTGAGGGGGAGCAACAACAAGAACCATCTTCCAAGGATGTTACCAATGATAAAAATGAAAGTGAAGGAGACAAGATTGATAAGGACAAAGTACCTTCTCCTAAGAACATACAAAGTAAGATTGATACATTCATCCTAGATCTTGAAAGAAGAATTTCACTTAGCATTGATGACTCCCCAGCTCTCTGGGATTTACCACCACAAGGACAATCTGATGCCCCATCTAAGGGGGAGGGGCCAGAAAACTCTAATGATGATAATGCTACTGCTAATGATGGTGCTGAAGATAATAAGGATAATGATGGAGTCCACCATGATCACATTGATGATCTAGCATCCTTTGCTGATCTGGTGGATGATCAAGTCAAAAGTAATAATGCTCCAGTCATAAATCCAGAACAGTTGCTACCTGCAGCACAAGAGCAGATTATACCTCCTAAGGAATCTATCCCTCCTCTTAGTCCTCCACAAAGACTCAAAGAACAAATGATTGTTGATCAGCAAACCTCCACTTCCTCACAGTCCAATGAGAGCATTCTACATGCTATTCAAATCACGTTAGAGACTCATCTAACATCTATGAAGGACTATGTAAACAAGTCAGCTTCTACAGTTAAAGCATACATTGATCAGTCAATCCTCAATGTAAAATCTAAAGTAATGGCTGAGGTCAAGGAAATTAAGGAAGACACTGTCATCCTGAACAAACAAATGATAAAGTGGTTTGATCTGGCAGAGAAATCAATGGTCTCTCATAATACAATTCTTAGATCAGTGAACAAACACCTTCAACTGTCTGAGCATGATATAACATATGTCAAGAGGTATGCCAGCAAGACAGATGAGGTGATAGAGATAACCTAAAATCATATCCAAAAATATGTGTACTCCACTGCTCTGCAGTTGAATGGTGAGGCTGACAGGAACAAGGATGAACTCAAAGCTGATATTGAAAGGATAAAGGATGAGCTGAAGGAAGATATTGAAAATGTTTTCCAAACAATCTCTGGCTCCATAACTGCTGCTCAGTAGGACATATCTCAGAAGATATTTGAAGAAGCCAGAAAGGGGGAGGATAACAATGTTGTAACCAATTCTGAGCTAGCCCTCACGGTTCTGCAAGGAACAAGGCTTGCCTTAAACCTTCCCCTCCTGGATAGGCAAAGAGCAGAGGATTGGGATTTCTCTAAACAGGAAGAAATAGCTCAGAATGCAAGACTGGCAAAGAAAAGAGAAAGAGAACACACAATGCTTGTTGAATAGTTTATGGCCAAGCAGAGGGATGAAAAAACTAAAGATCCAGACTTTGAGTATTGGAGTGAAGACTCCAAAATCATCATTCTAAATGCATGGATCAGCCATGGATAAATCTGCAAAGATATTGATAAGATGTATCCCTCTGAAGAGTGGATTAAACACTTGGAAAGAAACACTAAGAGAGAAATGATTTTTAAAGAAAATCTGGAAAGAAAGGAGAATCCAAGAAGGATGCCATCAAAGTACATTCCAAAGCCATTCATGTACTTCAAAAGGCGGGAGAATAGGAAGAAGATTGCTAAAATAGAAGCAGCAAATGCAGACAAAAATACCTCAACCAAAGGGAAAGAAGCTATTACAGACACTGCTGAATGCTCATCATCTTCTAAGAAGAGAAAAACTTAAATAAATGTATCTAAGTTTCATGAATATCTGAATGCAATTTGAACAATATTTCAACACTTTATCTGAAATGAAAATGAATGAGTTGTTGAATCTATTATTTTTGTTGAGAGCTAATCTCATTCATAGCCTAATATTATTCTGTGTCAGTGCTTAAGATAATCTATGATGCTTTAACTTGATTACCTAATCACATTATTGGATTGATAAACTATGTTGGTATTATGCTTGTCATGAATATTATCTGTTATAATATTATCTTGAATGTCATAATAATGTTAACACGATTATGTTATGATGAATACCATGTAGTGAAGTTACATGATAAGTATTTATGTGTTATGTACCTTAGCATTGAGCGTGTTCTGTCTTCTTCAAATATGGGAAGATTATTGGGAATATTACCATCAATGTTCCCTTGATTTGAAGAAGCATCACACTCAATGCTAAGTACACGTTGTATTTGATAAATCCTATTTCATCTCATGACTATGCAGGGTTAGGATATTCCAAGATGTGGAGTAAGTTCAATGGTTTATTGCCAAAACCGCTGAGATAAGTTCTCAGTCTCAGTTGAACTGCTAAGACAAGGCCAAGAGCCGCTGAGAAGGTGTCTGGGCCAGCTGAGTTGCAGATAGAGGAAAACCGTTGAGACAACTGTCGGTCTCAGCGGATCCGCTGAGACGGAGACAGAAGTAGTCGCTGAGACTGGTAGTTGTCTCAGCCCAGCCGCTGAGACAGATTCAAATATGTTGGCGGGTTTTGCTTTTGGCGCAAGTGGCAGAAAAGCAAGATAAGGTGCTCCAATCACCTCCATACCCTGTCAGGGGCCATCTGATAGTCGTTGAAGATTGAAGCAGTATAAAAGAATAACTTAGAGCTTTTAACAAAGAAGTGTTTTGGCAAAAAGAACACACAACTACTGTGACATTGTCGGTTGTCAATAAGATCTCTCGACCTGCTTCCTGAAGCAGAAAAGGAGAGAAAGATTGATCTTCCTGTGTGATTGAAGAAGAACAAGTTGATCTTTACTCATCTACTGAAGACAAGGATCAGAAAGAGGCAGGATTGAAGCTGTTGTTCTCTTCCCTGCTTCAAGACAACAACAGAAGATCAAGACTTGAAAGAGTTAATATTCTATCTTCTGTTGTAAGCAATATTTATTACCTTCTGTAGGAACATTTCTTGTTCTGAGTTTGTAGGGCATTTTGCCTGAGGGAGTAGGGTTGTTGGGCCTGAGTGTACAGCTGAGAGTTCTGCTTGAGTTTAGGATCTCTGTGGAGATCTGATGTAGGACTTCTTGATAGTTCTGAGTTGGTAGGGTAGTTGTGCCTGAGGTAGGGATGTTGAGCCTGAGGTAGGGTTTGGGAAAAACCTGAGAGATCCCGAGGGATCTGAGTTGTAAGCTCTTGGAGCTGAGATTGGAGGAGTTGGCATTGTCTAACTCGTTGTTAGAAAGGTGAAGGGGGAAAGAGGACTACTCAAGATACCCTGTCTTGAGGAACCTCTATAAATACATGTGTGTTTTATGTGTGCTTCATTTTTTACTAGCATTAATTCAGAAAACAACTAGACATTAGCTTAAAAGTAAAGAGACCTATTCACCCCCCCCCCCCCTCCCCCCCTCTAGGTGATTAAGACTACATCCTTATAAACTATCAGAAGTGTTCCCGTAGGTTACCACCTTCCTGCATCATCAATCCGTACAGTCGCTGCTTCAGCAACAGCCTCGTGGTCAACGACTTGCTCATATACAGTCCCTCAAGCTTCTCCCACAGCTTGACAGCGGACTCTTCAACACCAATATTGAACAGCACCTTATCATCGACGAATAACCTGATAGCAGTGGTGACGCGCTCATCCATCTCAGTCCACTTAGAATCCTTCACCGGAGCGGGCAAAGACTCACGCCCCCGCAACACTTGTGAATTTTTCCGTAGATCTAGGAGTGAGCAGGAATCATACAACTTACAGTTACAGCCAACAACCAGAAGCACATGAAGCAAAACAATCTTTATTGATAACAGCAAAAATCTTCATTACAGAGCGAGGTATACATGGTGAGACATGATTTCGCCAGTACACAAAACCAAAAAGAAAATACAACTGAAGAAAGATAACTAGCGGTCCGAAAATAGAAACCGCCTAACCGCGCGGTCTGGATGATCGCGCGACTAGAAAGGAGACCGCGCGAATAGACATCCAGCGACTTTGATCAACACCACTGAACCTCCGCGACCTCCTGAACTCCACTGATTCTCTCGAACTCCAGCAACCCACACTGCAAGCCGCAAGACCGCCCGGACACTTTAGAAGAAGAGGTGACTGCTGCTGTCCGTACTATCCGCAGAAGCTGCACAAGACAAGTTCAATCAGCAAACCGGCCAGTCACTACAGAAGAGACCGCAAGAACTAGGGCGAGTTCAGCTTACACTTGGTGCGATGATTTTGCTGATATAGTGACTCCTATTTATAGGCGTGGGATCAGATCCAGTCACCACCCTATGAGATTGAGTCACCACCCTGACCGCGTGACCAAGACCGATCAACCCGCGCGGTCAGCAGAAGATCGCTCTGCGCTTTGTGAGCTCGCCGACTCCAACCCTGACCAGGAGATCACCACTTCTACAAGAAGCTGCGCGATCATGACAACCCGCACGGTCATGACGCCCACCACCAGTGTTCGCATAGTACAAGACCTCCTCCAGAGACCGCAAACACAGCCAAGTCGACTAAGGCAACAACCCGCCAAGTCGACCAACACCAGTGTCTGCATACATCAGCAGATCGCCAAGTGACCAGCGTATGCAAACACAAAGAGGAGACCGCGCGAATAAGAAAACCTTAGTCAGCGCGCACCAACAAGAACCCGGACAGTCACCAGACCGGACTGCCCGATACCAGAACAACAACCCTGTGCAGTCACCAACTTAACCCGCATAGTACAGAACACCAGCTCGCCACGCGGTCACACAAACCAGACTGCGCGGCCTCACCTCAGCAGCCTTGGACAAAGAACGGTGGTCAGGCCGAATAAACCAGCGGGTAGACCGAATAGGTCAGACCGCAAAGGAGACCGTGAGATCGCGCGGTTAGACCAGACCGCGCGAACACCTCCCAGACCGCCAACTTCACACTTCAACATTTTCAACACTCCCCCTTGAAGTGGGAAGTTGGAAACAGCCCAAGTAAACTCCTCAGCCGAGTGAATGGCCCCTTCGCCGGCGCCTTTGTGAATATGTCAGCAACGTTGTCCAAACTCCGAACATGCTTGACCGAAAGAGACCCCTCCAGCACCTTCTCACGAATGAAATGATGCTCGATCTCGATATGTTTGGTCCTCGCGTGACATACTGGATTAGTAACCAGTTTGAGTGCACTCTCTTTGTCGCCGTGGAGCAGAGTCAGACCCCGAACCTCCTTATGGACGTCTCCCACCAGCCTCCTAAGCCAGATGGCTTCTTGAGCTACCAAGGCCGAAACCTTGTATTCTGCTTCCGTGGTAGAGACAGACACGAAATCCTGCTTCTTACTGCACCATGATATAGTCGTAGGGCCCGCCATGAAGACGAATCCAGACGTCGACTTCCGATCATCCGAATCTCCCCCGTAATCAGCATCCATGTACCCATGCACCTCGAAGCCCGCATCCCTCCTGTATAGGAGACCCATATACGAAGTCGCCTTGACATACTTCAAAATATTCTTGGCCGCTAGTAGATGGGCACCCGTGGTTCCGCCATATAACGACTCACCCTGCCAACTGCATACGCAATATCCGGCCTAGTGATTGTCAGATAAATCAAGCTCCCAACCAGAGCTCGGAACATAATCGGATCTTCCAGGATCCTCCCCTCATCCTTCCGAAGTTTCATGGCCTTCTCCAGAGGTCTAGAAATGCATTTCCTTCCTTCATGCCGAATCGCTCCATGATTCGCTCCGCATATCCATCCTGGGACACCAACACTCCACTTTCCTTCCTCTGCACTTTGAGTCCAAAGAAATGGTGAAGTTCACCCAAGTCCTTCATCTCAAATTTGATAGATAGCTCAGCACAAAGCTTTGCTACCTCCTCCTTCTAATTCCCCGTCACGATCATATCGTCGACGTAAAGCAGCACGATGACTTGAAGCTCCCCGTTCTTCTTGACAAACAAGCTTGAGTCAGAGTCTGAAGCACTGAATCCACAGAATAAGAGATATTCTACAATCTTCCCGTACCACGCCCTCGGCGCTTGCTTCAACCCATACAGGGCCTTCTTCAGCTTACAGACATAGTCTGGAAAATCTTCAGATACGAAGCCTGGCGGCTGGACCATGAAGATATCCTTGTCAATCTTGTCGTACAAGAAAGCATTCTTTACGTCGAGTTGCCAAATCTCCCACCCATAGAATGCCGCCAAAGCAATAATGAACCGTACTGAAGTCATCTTCGCCACCGGACTAAATGTATCTTCATAATCTTCACCGTATTGCTGCGAGAATCCACGAGCCACAAGACGAGCCTTGTATCGCTCGATACTGCCGTCTGCCTTCTTCTTGAGCTTATAGACCCATTTGCATGTCACAGGGGCGATACCCTTGGGCCTGGGAACCAAAGACCAGGTCTTATTCTTCTCAAGAGCTGCCATCTCTTCTTCCATAGCCGAATCCCACTGTTTCACGCCTTTGGCCTTTTCAAAGCTCACTGGTTCCCGCTCATCTAGGGGACCAGCGAAGAAACATGAGACAAAGCTCATCATGTTTCCTCCTGTATGGCGATCAGGGGCAATGATCGTTCGCTTCGATCTCCTCAACACCTTCTCCTGACTCGCACTATCTTCAGCTGCTTCTTCCCTAGCTCCCCTTCCAGACGTACTAGGACCATCGCTCCCCCTGCTTCCTGATCTAGATGCCTCCGTCTCAGAACTAGAAATGGATGGACCACCTGGTGACAAAGGCAGCTCCACCTGAAGATTTTCCACAGCTCTCTCCGGCTCCTCCACCCTGCTTTCTGGTAACTCAACACCAGAACTTCCCTTGTACGATGTTACCTCGTCAAACACGACATCGCGAGATACAACAAATCTCCGCGTCTCCAGGTCCATGCACTTCCAGCCCTTCTTCCGATCATCATATCCCACGAAGACTACCTTCCTAGCTTTAGCACCCAGCTTCATCTGAAGCGACTGGAATGTGCACATAGCAGGTGGAACCTGTTGGATCGTGTGACGCCCTTAGAGGGGGGGTGAATAAGGGTGTGTTTAAATTATAATTTTTAACTTTAGAATTTTTAAACAAATTTTACTTTTTTAAAAATTACTTATAAAAAATTTCAAACCAATGTAATTTTTAAATTAATTCAAACACAAATTTCTAAGTTAAAGATTAAGCAACCAAATTTGCAATTAAAGAAAAAGTCATAATTTTTTAATCATGAAATTCACATACAATAAAAATGATCTTAACAATGCTTAAGATCAAGGCACAAATATGATAATAAACTTTTAACAATTTGAGTTTACCAATCCTTCTCCCAAGGATCGGAAGTCTATCACTTGTCTCTCCCTAGACCAAGCCCAAACCTATCCTCTAGATCTTCCCAAGATCTAGACATAGCACACAAGGCCACGATTTTCTACCAAGCCACGCAAGGACTTGGACGCTCCGCACAAGGAAGCGATTTTCCCCTAAGCCACGCAAGGACTTAGACGTCACGCACAAGGAGAAGATTTCCCTACCAATACAAAGTGAAATGTATATAAATGAAAATACAAAATCAAATGAAGAACTCCCTAGAAATTCAGATCTCTGAAAGGAAGGTTGAAGCCTCGAGATGATCGTTGATGTAGAAGCGCGTCCGATCTCGTCTTCAATTTCAAACCTTCTAAGCACAAATGGGAGTTGATGTAGGTTCTGGAGCTCTCTGGTTCGTATGCACTCAGGAAAGGACTTAGAATTTTCAAAGCTTGGAATGCACGAACAAAATGAACTAATTTATAGTTTTTCACTGTCGCATGGGCGACATCGCTGTCGGAATTCCGACAGCGCCAAACTATTGCTCGTCGTGCTGTCGTGCGGGCTGCTGCTGTAACTTCTGTCCTGTCGCCTGGGCGACATCGCTGTCGGAATTCCGACAGCGCCAAAATACTGCTCGTCGTGCTGTCGTGCGGGCTGCTGCTGTAACTGTTGTCCTGTCGCCTGGGCGACAGTAGATGTCGGAAAATTCTGACATCGAAATTCTCCATACAGTTAAATTGAGCTCCAATCATAATTGTGAACATCTCATACCTGTTACCTGCACACCATCAATAAAAATAGAATCAAATACAAACAGGATTTTGTTATTATCAAATCGGAAGAGTGTGAAACGCATGCTCCAACAATCTCCCCCTTTTGATAATAACAAATCCGTATAAAAGGAAATCATGTCTATTTAGGTTGTTGTTTTTAACATATGGTGTGTGCACAAAAATAACATGATATATTCCTCTTAAATGTAAGCTCTCCTAGATGAATGCTCCCCTTAAATGAATGCTCCTCCTAAATGTTATAGTAAATTGAAATGATGTATTGTTTAGGTGGAAGATTTAGGTGGAATTGTTCTTATTGTTCTTTGATTTCTTGAATATAGTTATAATTCTCCCCCTTTTGGTATTAGCAAAAGTTAATTTGAAATGAATGAGTGGTTCTTAAGGGAAGAGATAGGATGTAGAAAATAAGAGTAGGCGGAAGCACTTGTGTTGAAAATGATTGAAAGTCTTGAAATAATAGTAATATGCCATAGTATTGAATAAACTCATGAAGAGATGGTATAGCCATATGAAGTAGTAGAATAAAAAAAATAACTTAAACATGATTAATGTCATTTTAAAGTATCATAGAAAGACACAATTGTGTATAGAAATTTGGAATCTTTTCGGTCCAATTCTCATGAGATGAAGGTTTATATAACATAATGATGTGTACAAGTGTCGCTTTGATCAAACATATGAAATTATTTAATTTACATGATCATTGGAATAAAAAACATAACATAAGCATAAAAAAAACTTTGACCTTGAAGATATAGCACAATAAGAATAGAATACCATTTTTTATTTTGCACAAGACACTTTACAATTCTTTCCAAGGTGATCAATCTCACAATGCTTATTAAGACTTATCAGGAGGTAAGTAGTGCTTGGTGGAGTATCCTTGTCCTCAATTTAAACTTTTTGTTGATCACATATTTTGTGATATCTTAACTTTGTAGTTTGTATAGATATTTATATATAGTTTTAGTTTTAATTGACCAAGGACCTCCGAATTCACTTGAATCGCAAAAGATGGTGTATATTTGGTTGTGCTAACAAATCAAGCTTGAAAGTAGTTTTTATGAAATGCTATTGTATTATGTTAAAGCAAAACATGATTCATGTATATATTAAATAGAAAGACATATGTATGGATCAAAAGAAGTGAACGTGATAGCTCATTATTATATATAAGCAATTTCTCATACTTAGAGGCATGCGAAAACAATTTCCAATAGTCTAAACCACTTAGCAGGAGTGTCAATACTATGATAGAGTGGAAATGAAATCATATAATCATGTAAATAACCATTTTTAAAAAATAAAAAGTACATGGTTTGGCATCAATTCATGAGTTGTGGCATTAATAATGACATATAACTAGTGTAGAGTATCAGAGAGATCAAAATTGAAGATAAATCAAATTTGGGAGCTGTCGGAATTGTCCAACACGCACTGTCGCCTGGGCGACAGTTAAAAGTATAAAAACGGCTAAAAAACTGAGTCAAACCCAATTGTACATCATTTTCTGGACTGGAAGGCGAGAGGAAGGTGTCGGAGTACGGCGACAACCCTAGATCTAAGGTATTTTGGTTGATTTTTAGGTTTTTGACTTGAATTTTTGAAATAAGGTATGTTTGAAACTTTTGTTTTTGTTTTTTTGGGGGGGTTTAAGATTTGTATTTTTACATTGATTAATTTCAAAAACTGTAGATGATCTTTTTGAAGATGGTTGAAGAAGATGAATAGTAAATGATATGTGAGAATTTTTGTTAAGTCATTCAAATTCTATGTTTTGATTTAAAATGATGTTTTTCCATTGTTCTTTATCTTATTAAACTTGATTTGTCATATTGGATATGCTTAGTTTGAAATATCTAGGATTCCTAATTCAAGCCTTAGCATTGAAAACCGGGAATCCGGCAATGGTTTTGTGAATATATCGGCTAGTTGATTATCCGTTCCTATGAAGGAAATTTTAATCTGATTATTTTTAATGTGGTCTCTTATAAAATGATGCCTAACGTCAATATGTTTAGACCTAGAGTGGTGAACCGGGTTGTAAGTTAAATCAATTGCACTTTTGTTATCGCATCATAGCTCTATAGTTTGTTGTTTAACGTTAAAGTCTTCTAAAGTTTGTTTCATCCAAAGAGCTTGTGCACAACAACTACCAAGTGCGATGTATTCAGCCTCGGTGGTTGAGAGGGTAACAGAATTTTGTTTCCTACTCGACCATGAAATGAGTGAAGGGCCTAAAAAGTGACAAGTGCCACTAGTGTTTTTCCTATCTAGTGAACAACCGGCATAATCATAATCAGAATAGCCAAAAAGAGTAAAATCATCGCTATGAGGATACCACAAACCAAGTTTAGATGTGCCAATTAAATATCTAAAAATTCTTTTTACCGCTTTTAAATGTGATTCTTTGGGATCGGATTGAAATCTAGCACATAAACAAACTGAAAACATAATATCTGGTCAAGAAGCGGTTAAGTATAAAAGAGAACCTATCATGCCTCTATATAAAGTTTGATCTATGGATATTCCACTTTCATCTTTTCCTAATTTTAAAGAGACACTCATAGGAGTACTAGCTTGTTTAATATTTTCAAATCCAAATCTTTTCAAAACATCATGTATATATTTTGATTGGTTTATAAAAATTCCATCATGTTTTTGAATAATTTGAAATCCTAAGAAATATTTTAGTTCTCCTACCATGCTCATCTCAAATTCACTTTCCATCATTTTAACAAAATAATTACATAACTCTTCATTAGTAGCTCCAAAAATAATATCATCAACATAAATTTGTAAAACAATTAAATCATCATCAACTTGCTTAATGAAGAGTGTACAATCAACACCGCCCATTTTAAAACCATTTTGTAATAAATATAAGGTCAATCTATCATACCATGCTCGTGGTGCTTGTTTTAAACCATACAAAGCTTTTAGTAATCTATACACGCGATTAGAAAAATTTTCATTTATAAAGCCTGGGGGTTGTTCAACATAAACTTCTTATTTAATCAACCCGTTTAAAAATGCAGTTTTAATATCCATTTGCAATAATTTAAATCTTTTATGACTAGCAAATGCAACAAAAATTCTAACTGCTTCCAATCGTGCAACTGGTGCAAAAGTTTCATCAAAATCTACCCCTTCAATTTGATTGTATCCTTTCGCTACAAGCCTAGCTTTGTTTCTAGTGATCCTAGAGTCAGTATCTAATTTATTTTTAAAAACCCATTTGACTCCTACCACAGGATGATCACTAGGTATATCTACAAGAGTCCAAACTTTATTTCTTTCAAATTGGTTAAGTTCTTCATTCATAGCTAAAAACCAAGATTCATCATTTAAAGCGGTGGCAACATCTTTTGGTTCTATATTAGAGACAAAATATAAATTTGAAAAACTTTCATGTAAACTAGAACGTGTACGTACCCCACTTGATGGTTCTCCAATAACAAATTCTTGTGGATGATCTTTTGAGAACCTTAGCTCGGTTGGAGGTACATATCCTTGTTCTTCTTCTTCTACACCATCTTTTTCGTCTTCTTTCTCTACTTTTTCTTCATCATCATCATTTTTCCTCAGATTTTGTTCCACATCTTCTTCATTTTTCTCATTACCTGCAACTTTAGTATTTTCTACACAAGAAATGTTTTCATCAAATTTTACATGAATAGTTTCTTCAACCACTTTAGTATGTTTATTATAAACTCTATAGGCTTTGCTAGTTGAAGAATAACCAATGAAAATTCCTTCATCACATTTTTCATCAAATTTACCTAAGTTATCTTTTGTATTCAAAATAAAGCATTTACAACCAAAAACTTTAAAGTAAGATACATTTGGTTTTCTTTGAAAATAAATTTCATAAGGAGTTAATTGTAATGTAGGACAAATCATGACACGATTAATAATATAGCATGCAGTACTAACCGCTTCGGCCCAAAAATATTTTGGCAATTTAAATTCACAAAGCATAGTACGTCTTAATTCTTGAAGTGTTCTATTTTTCCTCTCCACTACACCATTTTCTTGTGGTGTGCGAGGAGCGGAAAATTCGTGTCTTATCCCAAATTCATTACAATATGAAATAAATTTTTCATTAACAAATTCTCCCCCATGATCTGATCTAATGCATTTTACTTTTAAATCAAGCTCATTTTGAATACGTGAAATCAGTTTTACAAATTCATAAAATGCATCAGATTTTGTATTTAAAAACGATGTCCAACAAAATCTAGAATAATCATCAATAATAACAAACGTATATTTTCTACCTCCTAGACTTTGTGTAGTAATTGGACCAAACAAGTCCATATGTAATAATTGTAGAGGTCTAGTAGTAGAAATAACATTTTTGCTTTTAAAAGATGATTTTGTAAACTTTCCTTTTTGGCATGGTGAACATAATGAAGAAAGCTTTCCATTCAAAATTGGTAAACCTTTTATTATTTTATTTTTAGAAAGCTTTACTATGTGTTTAGCACTAGAATGTCCTAGTCTCCTATGCCATAATTCAAGTTCATCATTCTTTGAAATAAAATATTTAAGTGTAGAATGAGATAAATCATGAAAAGTGATTGTATAGATATTGTTTATTCTTGGTGCAGTAAGTACGATTTCGTTTGTTTTAGAATCAATAATTTTGCAAAGGTTTGAGCTAGAGTCAAATAAAACATTTAGATTTTTATCACATAGCTGACTAATAGAAATTAAATTATGTTTCAAACCTTTAACATATAAAACATTTGAAATTTTAAATTCTTCGTTACCTACTACTCCAATGCCTTTGACTTTACCATTGCCATTATCTCCAAATGTCACTGTTCCACCTTTCTTCATCTCCAGGCTAAGGAACTTTGATTTATCGCCCGTCATGTGTTTTGAACATCCAGAGTCATGTCTTCCTTGTTCCTAGCCTGCACGCACACCTAAAAAGATGATGAGAGTAAAGATCTGGTTACCCAAGTGGTCCCTCCCATGGTATAGGTGGACGCCTTAGGTACCTAGATTTGTTTAGCGTGAACTTTTCCTTTCTTCCAACCTGAGCCCGAGACATGACCAAATCGATGACATTTGGCACATACAATGAATAGTGAGGAACCATTTTTCAATGGTTTCTCTGGACTCTTGCTGGAGGAAACATCTTTATATGTGCACTTAGAAGTATTTTTATTTTGAGAAACATGTTTTCTGAACCTGGCGCTGTCGCTGGTTCCGACATCAGCTGTCGGAAATTTCCGACAGCTTCCAAAGCTTCCAGAAACGTATCCTAGTCCAAATTTTGCTGACCCATGGCATTGGTTGCCTAAAATCATATCGAGAGATTTTTTTCCCAACACCAAATTTTCCAATTGCCATGTTCAATTCATTTACTTTGGACTTTAAAATTGAATTTTCTTTTACTCTCATGCCACATCGATTTGCAATATTTTTCTTGTAATTCTCTAATTGAGAATGAGAAGTTTTGACAACCTTTTCTAAGTCCTTTTTTCACTTTTAGAAGTTGATCAATTTTTTGATCGGACTTAGAAATAGTGTTTTCAAGTTCTTTTATCCTTGTCGAAGAGTGATCACACTCTTGACAAATTACCTTCTCGTTCCCAATAAATTTCAACTCATTTGATAACTTTTTATTTATTTTCAAAAGATCTTTATTTTCACATTTTAAAAAATCGATTTCCTTTAGGCTTTTATCCAAAAATTTGCAAGTTTTCATAAATTCAGAATATAAATCATCATAAGATGGAGGAGTTACCTCAGTGTCGCTTTGGACACTGCTATCGTCGTCAGATGACACATTTTTCTTTCCCCATCAAGCATACATTTGCTTCTTCTTTATCTTCATCGCTTGCTTCACTTGAGCCTTCAGAATTTGTGTCATCCCAAGTCTCCGCCTTCAGAACCTTCTTTTTGAACTTCTTATCGTGCCTCTTCTCTTTCTGCTCTCTCAAATATTTTGGGCACTTGCTTCATATATGTCCAATCTTTTTGCAATGATAGCATTCCGGTAGCGGACGTTCTTCTTCATCATCCATATTTCCTTTGCCTTTGTTGTAGGAAAAATCCTTCTTTTTGAAAAATTTTCTAAATGAGTTTCTCCTCTCAGGATTTCTCATAAACTTCTTAAATTTCCTCACAAACAGTCCTTCTTCATCTTCCTCACTTTCTTCAGTCTCACTTTCAATTTCCATTTTAGATTTCAACGCCAAGCTCTTCTTTTTGGGTTCCAAATTGTACTCTTGGCTTTGAATCTTCAACTCCACTTCATGGGTTTTTAGAATCCCAATGAGGCTCTCCAATTGCAAGGTCTTAAGATCATGTGACTCAGAAATTGCAGTCACTTTAGGATTGAACTTCGGGGGAAGTGATCTTAAGATTTTCCTTACTAAATCTCCATTGGAGAAAATCTTACCCAGCACTTTGAATCGTTCACGATTTTAGTGAATCGTGTGTACATTGTAGATTGTATCAATTTCTTCATCCACCTCCATTTTGAATCTTTCGAACTCTGACTCCAGTTGAAATAGCTTTGAATCCTTTACCTGCGAAGTACCTTCATGAGTAATTTCTAAAAGATTCCAAATTTCAAATGCAGTATCACAAGCACAAACTCTATTAAATTCGGTGCGATCTAGTGCGCAAAATAAAGCATTCATGGCTTTTGCATTGTTCTTACATTTTAATTTATCATTGTCATCTCACTTGTCTTTGGGTTTGACCATAGTTACATCTCCTACAACAAATGTTGGGGAAGTATAACTCGTCTCGACCATATTCCAAACTTTTATGTCGAGAGCTATTAGAAAACACCGCATTCGGGTTTTCCAATAGTTATAGTCTATGCCCGTAAAAAGTGGTGGCCTACTAATTCCTTGCCCATCAACGAACGCGTGATCGTTGTGCGCCATTACTCCCAGTGGTAAAACCGTTTTGGAGTAACCTCGCTCTGATACCACGTGTTGGATCGTGTGACGCCCTTAGAGGGGGGGGGGTGAGTAAGGGTGTGTTTAAATTATAATTTTTAAACAAATTTTACTTTTCTAAAAATTACTTATAAAAAATTTCAAACCAATGTAATTTTTAAATTAATTCAAACACAAATTTCTAAGTTAAAGATTAAGCAACCAAATTTGCAATTAAAGAAAAAGTCATAATTTTTTAATCATGAAATTCACATACAATAAAAATGATCTTAACAATGCTTAAGATTAAGGTACAAATATGATAATAAACTTTTAACAATTTGAGTTTACCAATCCTTCTCCCAAGGATCGGAAGGCTATCACTTGTCTCTCCCTAGACCAAGCCCAAGCCTATCCTCTAGATCTTCCCAAGATCTAGACGTAGCACACAAGGCCACGATTTCCTACCAAGCCACGCAAGGACTTGGACGCTCCGCACAAGGAAGCGATTTTCCCCTAAGCCACGCAAGGACTTAGACGTCACGCACAAGGAGACGATTTCCCTACCAATACAAAGTGAAATGTATATAAATGAAAATACAAAATCAAATGAAGAACTCCCTAGAAATTCAGATCTCTGAAAGGAAGGTTGAAGCCTCGAGATGATCGTTAATGTAGAAGCGCGTCCGATCTCGTCTTCAATTTCAAACCTTCTAAGCACAAATGGGAGTTGATGTAGGTTCTGGAGCTCTCTGGTTCGTATGCACTCAGGAAAGGACTTAGAATTTTCAAAGCTTGGAATGCACGAACAAAATGAACTAATTTATAGTTTTTCACTGTCGCCTGGGCGACATCGCTGTCGGAATTCTGACAGCGCCAAACTACTGCTCGTCGTGCTGTCGTGCGGGCTGCTGCTGTAACTTCTGTCCTGTCGCCTGGGCGACATCGCTGTCGGAATTCCGACAGCGCCAAAATACTGCTCGTCGTGCTGTCGTGCGGGCTGCTGCGGTAACTGTTGTCCTGTCGCCTGGGCGACAGTAGATGTCGGAAAATTCCGACATCGAAATTCTCCATACAGTTAAATTGATCTCCAATCAGAATTGTGAACATCTCATACCTGTTACCTGCACACCATCAATAATAATAGAATCAAATACAAACGAGATTTTGTTATTATCAAACCGGAAGAGTGTGAAACGCTTGCTCCAACAAAACCAAACACCCGAAGGTGTGCCACGCTTGGCTTTTCCTTGAACATCGTCTCATGCGGGGTCAACATGTTGATGGGATTGAGAAGCATCTTGTTGATGATGTGGGCGGCACAAGACATTCCCTCCGCCCAGAAGGACCTTGGGATACTCTTTGCCTGCAGCCAACACTTGCAGGTCTCTGTCAGATGACGGATCTTTCGCTCTGCAACTCTGTTTTGTTGTGGAGTATGCGCACAAGTAAGCTCCCTCCGGATGCCCGCCTTCCTGCAAAAAATAGAGAACTCACCATAGGTGAACTCCCCCCTGTTATCAGTTCTAAGCTTCTTTAACCGCTGGCCTAGCCGACCCTCCACTAGCTCCTTGAACTCCACAAACTTGGCAAACGCCTCCGCCTTCTCCTTCAGGAAATAAACCCAGACATATCTGGTGTAATCGTCGATCAACACCAGCATATACCTGCTGCCTCCAAGGCTTGGGGTAGCAGTCGCTCTCATCAAGTCACCGTGGATACACTCCAACGGCACACTACTCCTTGTCTGCGACTTATCAAACGGTAGTCGATGAGACTTTCCGAACTGACATCCCGCACAAACATGACAGTCATCGTAGGAATATAGACTAGGCAGGCTCTTGACTAGACCTTTTATCTCCATAGCCTTCAGCTTATCCATCCCTACATGCCCCAACCTCTCGTGCCATATAACGGCACTATCATTTGTCCTCATCTTTTCAACATAGGAAGTTGTCGATAAAACAAACAAGTCTTTTGCCCTTCTCCCGACATGAACGATATCGTCCTTTATCGCCTCAACGTTTCGTAGAAACCCCACTTCTGTTGGACCGAACAGAATGTAATACCCAACGTCAACAGTGTTGGTCACGGAGAAGAGGTTTTTCCTCATTCCGGGCACATGATAGACACACTTCAACGTTAGTGGCCCCCTAGCACTGCCCAAGGAAACAACTCCCACCTTCTCGACAGTATGCACAGTATCATCAGCAGTTATGATGGCATCATTACCTGAGTAAGGCTGCGCTGAAGAAAGCTTCGACTCGTCCCCGGTGATCTGATGACCACACCCCGAGTCCACGATCCAGTCCTCCTGATAGTTGATAGGAGCCGCAACTCCGACAGAAGCCGAGAAGGCTCCTCCCCATCCTCCATCATTTTGCCTGGCCTCAGCTTCCTCCTTCCCTGCAGCAGCATGACCTGGATGAAGATTCACCCGGCAATCCTTCCTGATGTGACCAAGCTTTCTACATCTAAAGCATTTGGGTCCTTCCCCCTTCTTCTTCCCTTCAGCCTTGGGAGCATAGCCCCTCTCCTGCTGTCCAGAAGTTGAAGGCCCATTGCCTCCAGAAATCTTCTTCTTCTTATCCCATCTCTTCTTCTTCCCTGTGAAGAGTACCTCGCCTTCTCCCCCAGACACTGACACCCCCGCCATCTGCCTTGACAGGCTCTCCTGCGACGCAAGCAGATTCTCCTGCTCCAGCAGAGACGGTTGATTTGCCCAACCCTGCACCGACGTCACAAAGGCCACATACTCCTTCTGCAAGCCGCGGATGATGCGCCTCTTCAGCTTCGCCTCAGAAATTGGCTCATCAGGATCCAGTGCTGAAATCTCAGCACACAGGTTCTTCATCTTCAGGAAGAACGTAGAGATAGACAGATCTACCTGAGCCGACATAGCCAGCTCATTTTCCAGAAATTGTAGACTCGCTACATTCTTCTTGTTAAACAGCCCATCCAGGGCTCTCCAGATCTCGGCAGCTGATCCACACCCTAAGATGTGATCGAATAGGTCAGGTGATATTGCCCTTTTCAGAGTGAACTCTGCTTTCGCATTAATCCTCCTCCAGTTCCTCACCTCATGACCATTATCCCCAACTGGGACAACTTCCTCCTTGTTATCTCCTCCAAAAACCTCCCAGAGGTCCTCGCCCAGAAGATAACTCTGCATGCACGACTTCCACTTCTTAAAGTTAGTCGACGTGAGCATCTCAATTCCAAGACCTCTTGCAAAACCTGCTTCCATGGCTCTACCACTGGTTCCTTCTTCACAAAGGCGATGGCAACTTAAGTTGTTCACTACTTTATCCACTCCAATCTACCTCTGATACCATGTGAATTTTTCCGTAGATCTAGGAGTGAGCAGGAATCGTACAACTTAAAGTTACAGCCAACAACCAGAAGCACATGAAGCAAAACAATCTTTATTGATAACAACAGAAATCTTCATTACAGAGCGAGGTATACATGGCGAGACATGATTTCGCCAGTACACAAAACCAAAAAGAAAATACAGCTGAAGAAAGATAACTAGCGGTCTGAAAACAGAAGCCGCCTAACCGCGCGGTCTGGATGATCGCGCAACTAGAAAGGAGATCGCGCGAACAGACAACCAACGACTTTGATCAACACCACTGAACCTCCGCGACCTCCCGAACTCCACTGATTCTCCCGAACTCCAGCAACCCACACTGCAAGCCGCAAGACCGCCCGGACACTTTAGAAGAAGAGGTGGTCGCTGCTGTCCGCACTATCCGCAGAAGCTGCACAAGACAAGTTCAATCAGCAAACCGGCCTGTCACTAAAGAAGAGACTGCAAGAACTAGGAGAGAGTTCAGCTTACACTTTGTGCGATGATTTTGCTGCTACAGTGACTCCTATTTATAGGCGTGGGATCAGATATAGTCACCACCATATGAGATAGAGTCACTGCCCTGACCGCGTGACCAAGACCGGTCAACCCGCGCGGTCAGCAGAAGATCGCTCTGCGCTTTGTGAGCTCGCCGACTTCAACCCTGACCAGAAGATCGCCACTCCTACAAGAAGTCGCGCGATCATTGTTAAATTTTTTGATTTGAATCGTTTAGGAGTAAGCAGGAGTTGCATCAATTGAGTTATAGCCAAACAACCACAATGCCAAACAGCAACACAATAGTCTTTATTGAATCACAAAACTTCATTACAGTGCGAGGTACACATGGCGAGACTTGATTCATAAGAATCACGAAGGAGAGAAAAACAAAACACACCAAAAACACAAATCTGGCGACCTGACAAGCAGAGACCGCACAGACCGCTGCACTCCAGAGACCGCCCGGCTTGTCCTGAGACCGCAAACAGTTCTCAGGCAAGATGACCTGCACTACAAGACCGCCACCTCAGACCGCACGAACTGGAGCTTTATTGAACTGAACAGAGAACAGAAGTTGTCGCCAGACCGCAACTCAGATCGCCTAACCACAGAAGGTCGCCTGATCGTCGAGCTCGCTGCGAACAGCACAAGAACAATATAAACCAGTTCGCAGACAAGCCGCTGCCGAACTGTTTATTCAAGCCACTGGAAAATCACCAAGGAAGGAGACCGCAACCTGCTGACCGCAAACCTGCGAACACAACAAATAATCAACTCGCTTCCGAGACCGCCCGACCTCAAAGTTGCGACCGCACAAAACAACCCAGGCTCTAGTTCTTACAGTTCTCGTTATGAATGACGGGCCCTGCACCCCTATTTATAGGCGAGAGGACGGATGTCGTCACCGCCGCAAGAGAGATATAATCACCACCCATCAAATAGCGAGCGGTCTCACAAAGCAGACTGCGCGATCACACCACTTGGACAACATCCAGTCCAAGACCGCAAATCAGCAGCAGACCGCGCACAAGCCGCGCGGACACAGATCACTCCTTCCTTAGACCGCCAAGAGCAAACCAAGAACATTTGGCCGACTTCAGACAAGTCGCCAGATCAACCTGCATAAGCCGCCCGGTCACAGCGGTTGCACAAGAACAGACTGTCCGGTCTTCTACAAAGAAGATAGACCAACCATGCAGACCAGACCGGAAGGAGACCGGAACATCACTAGAACAAACCGGCCAACACAGCATACCGCCAGAGCCAGACCGGCAGAGCACCAGCACAGAGACTGCGCGGTCTCTGCAGTCACCAATAAACAGACCGCCGGCCACCTTCCACTCCACTTCAATAATTTCAACACTCCCCCTTGAAGTGGGAAGTGTAAACTAGCCCAAGTAAACTCCGCAACCGAGTAAACGGTCCTTTCGCCAGCGGCTTTGTGAAGATGTCTGCAACATTATCCACACTTCGAACATGCTCGACCATAAGAGATCCTCATAACACCCTCTCACGAATGAAATGGTGCTCAATCTCAATGTGCTTGGTCCTCGCGTGACAGACTTGATTATTAACCAGCTTGAGAGCACACTCATTGTCCCCGCGTAGCATAGTGGGACCTCGAACCTTTTCATGAACGTCCTCCACCAACCTCCTGAGCCAAACGGCTTCCTGAGCTGCCAAGGCCGAAGCCTTGTATTCCGCTTCTGTGGTAGATACAGACACCGAGTCCTGCTTTTTGGTGCACCAAGAAATAGTTGTGGGGCCCGCCATAAAGACATAACCAGGCGTTGATCTCCGATCATCCACGCCTCCCCCATAATCAGCATCCATGTAACCATGCAACTCCAAGCTTGACCCTCTCTTATATAGGAGACCCAGATCAGAGGTCGACTTCACATACTTCAAAATTTCTTTTGCCGCCAGAAGATGAGGCTTCCGTGGTTCCGCCATGTACCGACTCACCTTGCCAACTGCATAAGCAATATCAGGCCTCGTGATCGTCAAGTAAATCTAGCTCCCAACTAGAGCTCGGAACACTAACGGTTCAGATAGAATTCTCCCCTCATCCTTCCGAAGTTTATGATGTTGTTCCAGAGGTATAGAGCCGCTCTTCCCTTCCTCCATGCCGAATCGTTGAACGATCCGCTCCGCATATCCATCCTGAGAAATAAGCACTCCGCTCTCCCTCCTCTGCACCTCGAGTCCAAGGAAATGGTGAAGCTCACCCAGATCCTTCATCTCAAATCTGATAGCAAGCTCGGCTCTCAGCCTTGCTACTGCCTCCTTCGAGTTCCCGGTGACAATCATGTCATCCACATACAGCAGAACAATAACCCGAAGCACCTATTCCTTCTTGACGAACAAGCTAGAATCAGAGTCTGAAGCAATGAACCCGCAAAATAGAAGATACTCCGCGATCTTCCCATACCACGCCCGAGGCGCTTGCTTCAACCCATACAGGGCTTTCTTCAGTTTGCAGACGTAGTCCGGACAATCCTCCGAGATGAAACCTGGCGGTTGGATCATGAAGATATCCTTGTCAATCTCGCCGTATAAGAAGGCATTCTTCACGTCGAGCTGCCAAATCTCCCAATCACACGATGCCGCCAAGGCAATAACAAATCGAGCCGAAGTCATCTTTGCCACTGGACTGAACGTCTCATCATAATCCTCTCTGTACTGCTGTGAGAACCCGCGTGCCACAAGGCAAGCCTTGTATCGCTCAATCGTGCCGTCAGCTTTCTTCTTGAGCTTATAGACCCACTTGCATGTCACAGGGGTAATGCCCTTGGGCCTGGGCACTAGAGACCAAGTCTCATTTTTCTTGAGAGCATCCATCTCCTCCTGCATAGTAATGTCCCACTGCTTCACGCCTTTGGCCTTCTCAAAGCTCGACGGCTCCCGCTCATCCAAGGGACTAGCAAAGAAACATGAGACAAAGCTCACAATGTTTCCTCCTGTGTATCGATCCGGTGGCTTGGTAGTCCTCTTCGACCTCCTAAGAGGTTGCACTTGACTAACCACCTCCACCACCTCCTCAGCTGCTTCTTCTGTGCTAGCTCCTCTTTCAGGAGAACTTGGAGCATCGCCCCCCCTGCTTCCAGATCCTGAAGCCTCTATCTCTGAGCTTGGCACAGCTGGAGCTCCTGGTGAAACAGGCAACTCCACTTGAAGATTTTCCGCAGCCTTCCCCTTTTCATCAACCCTGCTCTCCGGTAGTTCAACTCCTGAACTCCCCTTGTAGGAAGTCACCTCATCGAACACCACATCCCGTGATACCACTGATCTCCGTGTCTCAGGATACATGCATCTCCATCCCTTCTTCCGCTCATCATATCAAACGAAGACTAGCTTCCTTGTTTTTGCATCTAGCTTTGTCCGAAGAGCATCAGGGATATGCACAAAACAGGTTGACCCAAACACCCGAAGGTGTGCAACACTTGGCTTCTCCTTCAACATCAGTTCGTGAGGGGTCTTCATGTTGATAGGACTTAGAGGCATCCTGCTGATGGCGTATGCCACACAAGACATTCCCTCCGCCCAAAAGGACTTTGGGATACTCTTGGCATGAAGCCAGCATTTGCAGGTTTCCGTCAGATGACGGATCTTCCGCTTTGCAACGTCGTTCTGCTGTGGAGTATGGGCACAAGTGAGCTCTCTCCGGACGTCGTGCTTCCTGCAAAAACTTGAGAACTCACCAGAGGTGAACTCCCCACCATTGTCAGTTCTCAATTTTTTCACCCGCAGGACTAACCGACCTTCCACCAGCTCCTTGAACTCCACGAACTTCGCAAAAGCTTCCGACTTCTCTTTCAGAAAATACACCCAGACATATCTGGTATAATCGTCGATCAACACCAACATATATCTGTTACCTCCAAGGCTTGGGGTGGCAGTCAGTCCCATCAAATCACGGTGAATGCACTCCAACGGCGCTTTGCATCTTGTTTACGATTTATCAAATGGAAGTTGATGCGACTTACCAAACTGACATCCCGCACAAACATGACCGTCTCCATAGGAGGACAAGCTAGGCAAGCCCTTGACAAGGCCCCTTACCGCCATAGCCTTCAATTTGTCCATGCCTACATGCCACAAGCTTTCATGCCAGATAGCCACGCTATCATTGGTCTTCATCTTGTCAACATAGGTACTTGTCGATAAAACGAACAAGTCCTTTACCCACTTTCCAACATGAATTACATCTCCCTTTCTCTCCGGTTGAGTTTTAAGAAACTTCACTTCTGTTGGGCCAAACAGAACGTGATAACTGGCATCGACCGCATTGGTCACTGAGAAGATATTTTTCTTCATACCCGGCACGTGATAAACACTCCTCAATGTGAGTGGACCCTTATCACTGCTCAGAGAGACAACACCTTCTTGTTCTACTGAATGAACAAAATTATCAGCCGTAATGATTGCATCATTACCTGAGTAAGGTGCCAAAGAAGAGAACTTTGATTCATCCCCGGTGAGGTGATGCCCACACCCAGAATCCACGATCCAATCCTCTTCGAAGTTGATGGCATCCAAGGCCTTAACGGGCATTGCCGTCATATTGGCCGCAAAGGCTACTCCCCATCCAGCATCATCGGACTTTGGCTTCTCCTTCTCCGCTGCATGTCTCGGCTGAAGATTAACCCGACAATCTTTCTTGAAGTACCCGGTCTTGTTGCACATGAAGCACCTTGGTCCCTCTCCCTTCTTCTTCCCATCAAACTTAGGAGCATAACCACTATCCTGCTGACCTGAAGTAGAGGGTCCATCATAACCTGGCTTCTTCTTCTCCCACTTCTTCTTCTCAGAGAACATCACATCGCTATCTCCCCCAGAGATAGAAGTCCCCGTCATATGTCTTACCAAACTTTCCTGCGAAGCAAGTAGGTTTTCCAGCTCCAACAGAGATGGCTGATTTGCCCAACCCTGAACTGACGTCACAAAGGCAAGATACTCCTTCCGCAACCCGCGGATGATATGCCTCTTCAGTTTTGCCTCCGAGATGGGCTCATCAGGGTCCAATGCAGAAATTTCTGTTGTGAGGTTCTTCATCTTGAGAAAGAAAGTAGAGATTGAAAGATCACCTTGAGAGGCCTTTGCCAACTCATTTTCAAGAAACTGTAGCCGAGCTACATTCTTCCTATTGAACAGCCCGTCCAAAGACGTCCAAATCTCAGCAGCAGAATTACATCCAATGATGTGATCGAATAACTCTGGTGAGATAGCTCTCTTGAGTGTGAACTCTGCCTTTGCATTAGTCCTCCTCCAAAGTCTCACCTCTGCCATATTATCTCCTGCTAGATGAACTTCTTGTGTGTCTTCTCCTCCAACTATCTCCCATAGATCCTCGCCAAGTAAGTAACTCTCCATACACGACTTCCACTTTTTGAAGTTAGTTGATGTGAGGAGTTCAATACCAAGCCCTCTTGCGTATCCAACTTCCATGGCAAACTATGTGGTTTCTTCTTCACAAAAACGATGGCAACTCAAGTTGATCACTGTTTATCCACTCCAACAACCTACCTCTGATACCATGTTAAAATTTTTGATTTGAATCGTTTAGGAGTAAGCAGGAGTTGCATCAACTGAGTTATAGCCAAACAACCACAATGCCAAACAGCAACACAATAGTCTTTATTGAATCACAAAACTTCATTACAGTGCAAGGTATACATGGCGAGACATGATTTATAAGAATCACGAAGGAGAGAAAAACAAAACACACCAAAAACACAAATCTGGCGACCTGACAAGCAGAGACCACACAGACCGCTGCACTCCAGAGACCGCCCGGCTTGTCCTGAGACCGCAAACAGTTCTCAGGAAAGATGACCTGCACTGCAAGACCGCCACCTCAGACTGCACGAACTGGAGCTTTATTGAACTGAACAGAGAACAGAAAATGTCACCAGACCACAACTCAGATCGCCTAACCACAGAAGGTCGCCTGATCGTCGAGCTCGCTGCGAACAGCACAAGAACAACATAAACCAGTTCACAGACAAGCCATTGCCGAACTGTTTATTCAAGCCACTGGGAAATCACCAAGGAAGGAGACCGCAACCTGCTTACCGCAAACCTGCGAACACAACAAACAGTCAACTCACTTCCGAGACCGCCCGACCTCAAAGTTGAGACCGCACAAAACAACCCAGGCTCTAGTTCTTATAGTTCTCGTTATGAATGACGGGACCTGCACCCTTATTTATAGGCGAGAGGACGGATGTCGTCACCACCGCAAGAGAGATACAGTCACCACCCATCAGATCGCGAGCGGTTTCACAAAGCAGACCGCGCGATCATACCACTTGGACAACATCCAGTCCAAGACCGCAAATCAGCAGCAGACCACGCACAAGCCGCGTGGACACAGATCACTCCTTCCTTAGACCGCCAAGAGCAAACCACGAACATCTGGCCGACTTCAGACAAGTCGCCAGATCAACCTGCATAAGTCGCCCGGTCACAGCGGTTACACAAGAACAGACTGCCCGGTCTTCTACAAAGAAGATAGACCAACCAAGCAGACCAGGCCGGAAAGAGACCGGAACATCACTAGAACAAACCGGCCAACACAGCAGACCGCCAGAGCCAGGCCGGCAGAGCACCAGCACAGAGACCGCGCGGTCTCTGCGGTCACCAATAAGCAGACCGGCGGCCACCTTCCACTCCACTTCAATAATTTCAACAATCATGACAACCCGCACGGCCATGACGCCCACCACCAGTGTTCGCATAGTACAAGACCTCCTCCAGAGACCGCGAACACAGCCAAGTCGACTAAGGCAACAACCCGCCAAGTCGACCAACACCAGTGTCCGCATACATCAGCAGATCGCCAAGTGACCAGCGTATGCGAACACAAAGAGGAGACCGCGCGACTAAAAAAAACCTTAGTCAGCGCGCACCAACAAGAACCCGGAGAGTCACCAGACTGGACTGCCCGATACCAGAACAACAACCCTGTGCGGTCAACAACTTAACCCGCACAGTACAGAACACCAGCTCGCCACGCGGTCACACAAACCAGACCGCGCGGCCTCACCTCAGCAGCCTTGGACAAAGAACGGCGGTCAGGACGAATAAATCAGCGGCTAGACCGAATAGGTCAGACCGCAGAGGAGACTGCGAGATTGCACAGTTAGACTAGACCGCGCGAACACCTCCCAGACCGCCAACTTCATACTTCAACATTTTCAACAGTACTGACATCAATCCATGCTCAACCAGCATGTCTTTGACCCGAATCTGCTATAGGCGAAAATTCCGTCAAACTTCTCCACAGAATATCCGGTTAACACTGTATTCTTCGCTGCTATAGCTGCCCACAATACCTCTAGGCGGTCCGATTAATTCACGGAACAGATTTGGGAAGATAGAGAGCAGACCAATTTCGTCACCTACCGTTGACTCAAACATAAACTGGAACGTCCAATCAGTCACCTACCGAGAACCTGCCTCTGATACCACTTGTTGTAAAATCAGGTACACAACGCACAGACGCAGCTATAAATAACACAAGGTAACAAGAACACAAATAATAATAACGGTCGGCAAACACGAAGATGCCCACACAATTTTATATATATCAATAAAATGCAAACAAATACAAAAATAGGAGGAAAAAATGACCGTCCAGAGAGTACGTCGTGGATGCTCCGGACACGCGCGATCCGCCGCAAAATAATAGATCTGGACTGCAATCTGCCTAGCGGATGCACAAGGTTCACCGGAACCTTCAACATCAAAGTCCGACGTTCAACCGCACCACCACCGAAGACCACACCACCACCGGAGAGGAAATCCAAACCGGAGAGGAAATCCAAGCTTCTCCTCTCCATGACAAATCTCCACCTTCGCTCCACGCTCTCCACCAACGCCGGCGGCTATCCCCTCCAAGACCGACGACAACGCTCTCTACCAACGCCGGTGGCTATCCTCCAAGGCCGGCGGCAACCCCTCCAAGACGGCGATCCTCCTTGAGGCCGGCGGCCTCCCCGATCGCGCAAGCAAAGAGAAACGAAGGAGGGAGAGAAAGAGAGGGAGGGAGAGAGAGGCTGCTCCTTAGGCGGCTGGGCTTGAGACTCACGCATGGGGTAGGGGAAAACAAAAGTTTAGGTTTTATAATAATAAAACCTAACCTTAATGGGTCGGATCCGGATCCGAACCAATAAGACCAACAGATTTGAATATTGGGTGATGATTGCTAATGGAGGAGAACATTTTAAGAGTGGCAATTCTCTGTAACTGCATTTCTCTCTTATGAACCATAGAGAACCTTAATTTTGAGAGTGACAATTTACCATAGAGAACCTTAATTTTTTGTGATTGGAGAGCTGATTTGCTTATTAGAACCTTCCTGTTTATTATGGAGGCAACCTAATCATTGTACTAAGCATGCCCTCAATTCATAAACCAGACATGTTAGATTGTTGAGATGAGCATTACAGTTTCTTTAATATCAATGAAATTATAGTAGAGCTCTAATTTACCATACTTGAGGCTTTTATTTCTCTAAAATTTTGTTTGTGGAAAACAATGTATTTGCGGATATAGTTTTCTAAAAATAATGATTTGCGGTTATCAAATACTTGTCACCGGTAAAAAATTGCGGTGCTAATAACAAACTCCATAAAATTCATTGGGAAAAACTTTGCACTATAAAAAGAAGAGAGAGAGAGAGAGAGAGAGAGAGAGAGAGAGTTTAACTATATGCAGCCTTGCACAAGATAAAGAGTAAAAAACCAGCTGTGACACAAACATCCTAAAAAGGGAAAAAAAGAGGAAATCTAATAGTCAATTATGGGCTCTCCAACGGTTAAATTTCTCTCTATACTCCAAGGCAAGTCAAAGAGCTTGGCAGTAATAAACTTAAAAATTTTGTTCACATTTATGTTATGTGTAGCGCTTGAGAAGAACAGAGTCGCCTTCATCACTCTAGCGTTTACTCTTGCCTGTCAAATTTCCAAAGAAAATATTAAAAGTAATCAACAAAACTAAAAGAGCAACGTTAAAAGATTGACAGTCAATTTATATTAACACATTAAAATATTTTATTTTCACATCATCTTGTTATTGACACACCAAATAGAAAACTATAAACATCCAAAATATATATAAATGTCTGTTGAAATGAAAACACAAAGTAGAATCAAAATGTCGGGCATCTCCTCGTTACTGCATGTGTGTTTACTGTAGCTACCTCACCATGAAATTATGTGTTGTTCCAAATAAAAAGAAATCAGAAGAGTATGGGGAGAAAAAAAAGGACCGATCCATTCACCATCTGAGGATGCCAACAAAAACGCGAAGATCAGGTAGAAGTTTATATGGTCCCAAAGACACTGCTCAGTCACGCCCGCCGGTGTCGGTTCCTTACCAGCTCCTTCTGGCTCAAGCGCCGCACTCAAACTTGGCAACCATTTCCTCTCCCGGCTTGATCTTCTCTTCCCCGTGCCTCTCCGCCTCATCAGCCGCAGCGAGAGGCCGGCGAGACGCTGACTAGTAGGTTTCGACTGAGCGGAAGCCACGATTCGATTGGAATAGGGAAGGGGGAGAACGAAGGAGAGACCAAAACATACATACGGAGAGAGATACTGCGTTCCTTCGGCGGTTATTGCCGGCGTTTTCCTCCGGCAGAGGCGGCGATTACTCCTGCGTGCGGCTTGCGTCGCGAGAAAGATAGGCTCGGGCGGGCGAATTCTGTTCAGTGTGCTTAAAGTTTAGATTGTTAGGATTTTTGTGTATTTAGAATTTTTTGGTGTGTTAATAGCGGTATTAGGTGTGCTTTTAACATTGCTCAAATAAAATCCATAGCCATCGGGGTTTTTTTCTTTCAAAAATCATCATTCCATGTCCAAATTTGTGGCTTTCATCATTTATCATAATGATTTGATCAGGGCTAAAAATATTGAGTTAGTCCTCCATTATCTCTGATTTGACAAGGGCTAAGAATGTCGAGTTAGTCCCACATCTTCTCTAGAATTGGCCGATGGTTTGTTTATAAGTGAGAATATTCGAGCTAAGCTTTTTGGGGGTGATAAGGTCTTAGATCACCAAGACCGGTATATAAACCTAGGTTCAACATCTCGATCTATGCCCACTCGAGAAATCTACTTTTCGTTGTCCCAATCTAAGGTTTCAAAGCGTGAGGTAGAGATATTATTGTCTTATGGCTGAGAAAGCCTTGGCATCCTAATTAAGGAAAACTAATAACAGGACGATATATGATAAAATAGTAGGTCTACAAATTTCTAAATCAAAACCTTATAGATTACAAGTGAATCTTCCTTTACAAATCTCTTCATGTGAGAGCTCTCCATCTCTACCACTCGATCATAAGCAAAAGCATCAAGAAACCGTCGATTGCCCACGTTGTGATAACGTAGGGCATCAACCGCTTTTAAATCTTGCCCAACCATGTTAATAAAAAACCAAACCCATGAGCACTTGAGTCATACTATTGGAAAAAGTGGATTAGGGGGACGCGATGTTGAGCCAAAAAATCAATGTCAAGTAAATTTTAATCTAACAATTTAACCATATAGTGAGGACTAATCATATAATATTTCTTATATCAACTTGTGACCATTATAAAAAATAAGAGTAAAATTAATATTATGATGTCTTATGAGAAACTACAATGCAAGCCAAATTACAATTGTCTTAGTCATTTTTATTCTCTTCTCTTTAGTAATCTTTATTTTCTTCTCTTTAGTAATCTTTATATGATCCTAAATATTTCCTCTATCTTCATACAAATAGAATAAGAAGTTCACCCCTATGGTTTTCTCCGAAATGCGGCCCTTCAATGCTTCTAGACCGGACAAAGAGTTCCATTAATAGGACGGAAAATTTCGTCCAATATAGATTGTCGGAGCCAGTTGCTCGGTTCCAAGGCAATAAAGGCGTCTACATTAAATTGAAGCGGTAGTTGCATAAGAATGTTTTGCAATGCAATGTCCTTTCATACCTAAAAGATATCTGCAACTGTTCTACGACCTCTTTGCCTTTGTGATTTAGACTTCTCAACAATATTTCTATGAAACCTTCCCAAAGAATCAATCATTGTCTACCTAAACAATTATTGGTTCTTATTTAAAAAAAAGGTAATTGTTCGTGAAAGCGACATTCCCCTTGTTAAACGGGTTCCTTCTAATACCTTATTAACATATCTTTCAAGGAAAACTTGACCTCTATGAATTGAAAAAGGAAGTATGTGTACATATCTTTAATACTATTCTTCTTAATTTCTTTAGCATTACATCTATTTTGAAGCTTTTTGATATCATCAAGTATAGTGCACTAAAGGTACGTTTGAACTTTGCTCAACTACAGTGAAGACAGCTAAGACCACAGGAGCCAAAGACAACACAAACATACTTGATCATAATCAAATCATCGGCACAGATACCACTTTTCTAAGCGAAGTTAGATGAAATACATCAGTGATCAAACTCATATTAAATTAGACAACTAAAACTCCGTTTGGCGTGGCATTTTTGCCCCCATGAGTTTGGACAAAAACGCCACCGTCATAGAATGTATTTTGGCATTCCAACGGTTATGACTGCCACCAAGAAAAGAAAACTAATTTTGATTATAAAAGTGAATGAAGTTCCTTAGGTGAGGTCGGGCGTTCGTGAACGACGGTTCATAACCACCGCATTCACGAACGCCACCGCGCCAAACGGAGCCTAAATCATACGAATGAGGGACAACCACATGATATATCTACACTGTAACGCCCAAGGCTGGCCTACCCTGGTTCAACAAGAGAAAATTCCGAACCTGCACGTTACCGGCTGCAACCCAAGCACCCCAAAGCCTCTCCGTGCCTATTTCTCAGTAGCGGCGCATTGTTGAGGCCGGATCTCAAGAACCCGCAATTAAAAAGATTCTATAATTTAAAATGACATGGGAAAATGCAGGGCATTGATTACCTCATTCACAATGGTCCATTGCATGTCAAGAGGAAGCTGAACAAAATCATCAAACTTTGTGCCTATTAAAATAGGAATTCCCGTCTGAAAAATATAAAAAATTGCATTAAGAAGCTTAAGATCGCAGAAATAAATCTAAAAAAAAACTAAATCCACACTATTATATCAGCTAGTACTGAAGCACCAACTCTCATTAAAATAAAAAGAAAAGAGAGTGCTATCCACGACAAACGAAAGTATCTTCCTGGAAAAATACTCATAGTTTATTAAGGAAATTATTATATGTGGACTATTTTTCTATTGAACACCAAAAATTTTACATTTTATTTGAGCAAAGAATCATATAATATCTATTGAATCCTCTATATGGAGACAAAAAGAACAAATCTCGCCCCAAAATCCCCAGAAATTTTGGCACTTTGCACCCCCCCCCCCCCCCCCCCCCCCCCATTTGCATGTTTGGCACTTTGCACCCCAAAATTTTAAATATGGCACTTTGCACCCCTTATTTGCACATATTTTGACACTTTGCACCCTAGGGCATTGTAATGATGGGTATTTTCGTCCAACTTTCTTACTAATAGACATATACGTCTGATTCCTTCTCAGTGCCTCCAAATCCATCAGGTATAGCCCTTTGAATTTAAGGAATTTTAGCCTCATTTGAACCAAAAAGATCCCTTAAATTTAAATCAGGATGCAAAATGCCAAAATAAATGTAAATGAGGGGTGCAAGGTGCCATATTTAAAATTTCGGGATGCAAAATATCAAACAGGAGCAAATGAGGGGTGCAATGTGCCAAAAAACCTGAGACTAGTCACCCGAGCGAGTCACCCATCACCCCCTGTGCCAACATCATTTCCCGCCGAACGAAATCGAGTTTTATGCAATTACAGGACTAAATATCTTATAGTTTTATTTATTTTAAAATTTTGTATTGGTCTGCAAATAACAATTCTTATTTTGTTATGAGCTGCTGATAGTAACAATCAACAGATAGCCAATCTTGATCTAAATGTAATAATTATATTACCGTATTCCATCTTCTTGCTCTCCTATACCAATTTGTAGTGCTGCATCAAATCAGAACAAGGTTCAAATAAACAAACATAAGTGATTCTGTAGCAGAAAAAACAGAAGCAAATTACAGTCCGAGATTCAAGGAATTTAAATAAAAAACTTAAGATTACAAACTTGTTCAGTGAGCTTCGATTCGTGAGATCAAACATAATCAGAATCGCAGCTGCATCTTTACAAGCCAAGGGAATACGATCCAGGAAACGAAGGTCACCTGCAAAGATTTAGAATGAAATTTCAAGATTGTGTTCTGAGTTATAGTCTGTAGGAAATCAAGCATGGTTACCTCCAACATCCCAAATGCTGAAAGCTATCCGCGCTCCTCTAATGAAGAAAACCTTATCCATCAAGTTCAGCCCATTCATCTGCAAGCCCATGTTCTCCTCTTCATCCCCAACGTACTTAATCTTCAAGTTGAATTCAACACGTATGATCAAAGACTAAAAAGACTTCATTCGATTCAGCTTCAATAAGACGATGAGCTCAAGATCACCTACCATGAAGCTAGTTTTGCCAATCTGGCAGTCGCCGAGGAGGCTGACTTTGAGGGATACGAGGTCGTCGGAATCATCGGCGGCGGTGCGCAGGGGAGGGGACAGGGGACGAGGGGGATCCATGGCATCGGCGGCCGTGACGGAAACGGGCATGCCTTCCTCTTCGCCGGAGGATGAGAAGTCTTTATCGAGACGACAGTACTGGAAGGCGAGATTACTGTCCGCGGTAGCCATGGTGATAGCAGTTGAGGACGAGCAAGGGGCGCAGGAGATGACGTGGCGCCAGAGGATGCGGAGTAGGCGGCGGAGGAGGGCGACGCGGATGACACGACTCCAGCGGAGGTCTTGCCGGATAATGACCCGGCCTAGCTGGCTCATGGTCGACGGCGATCGTCGTCGGCGGACATCTGGCTTTGTTCCTTGTGTTGCTGTTAGGTTAACGGTCGGGATGGCAAGAAATGGACGGGCTCGGGGATGGGGAGGTTGACCTGGTAGGGGTAAGTCCAAATTGCCGGCTAGGCTATATAGGGCTAGGTTATTAGGCGCCATTGGTTCATCTCTTGCTGGCTAATGGCGGTGTGTCATCAGACCGCCATTATTATTTATAATAATTACGATGCTGGTTATCGTACTTAATAATTATTTCCAAGTGTAGGCCAATTAGTTAACCTGTTTATTTTATCAATTTATCATACTTATTTTCTTGGGGATGCGATGATTCATTGAAAAATATTAACTCTTCAATATATCATAATTCATGTGATGACACCTCTTATGGACAAATAATAAGATATGAGAAAATAATCAAATTTAACTCTCTATATTATATTTTATACATAGCTACATACACACAAACGAGTGAAATGACATGGGCCTCCGACCTTATGTGAGTGCAACGGCGTGAGCGACGACATTTAGCGAGGGCGACAACATTTGTCGTGGGCACTGACTCTCTTTTTCTCGTCGGGAGCGGTGACATTTGTCGTGCTCGCTGACTCTTAGCAGGCTTCGCCCGCATTCGAGCGGACTGCGCCCTCATATGAGAGGGATGTACCCGTCTATGAGCGGGTTGCGCCCGTCTACAAGCGGGCTGCACCCGTCTATGAGCGGGTGCGCCCACATATGAGCGAGTGCGCCCGCCTATGAGCGGACTACGCCTGCATATGAGCGCTGACTTTTATTAAAAACATATACATATGAGTACCTGAAATAACCACACAAAAATATGAATAAATCATTACAAGAAAAACTTCTTTTAGCAAAGACCGGACTCAAGGGTGTTGTAAAATTCGGTATAAACGCAGACATAGCTATAAAATAATGCAGGTAACAAGAACACTGGTTCGGATCTTTTATATATATATTATATATATAGAATTTCATATATAAGAATATATATATAAATATATATAATATATATAAGGAGATTTGATTTAGGTTTTTAATATAAAAAACAAAGCTACCACCGTGAGAAGAGTTGCTGCCTTGAAATTATTGAGCCGCCTGGGAGGAATCAAGGGAGCAGCCGCCTGTAGCATTGGATTCACCTCCCACCTCCTCCTCTCTCTCTCTCTCTCTCTCTCTCTCTCTCTCTCTCTCTCTCTCTCTCTCTCTCTCTCTCTCTCGTGCGACGAGGAGGCCGCCGGCCTCGTGGTGTTTTACTGTTGGAGAGGGTAGTGTCGCCGTTCTTGGAGGTGAGCCGCCGGCGTTGGAGAGGGAGTTGTCGTCGGGCTTGTTGGAGATCGCCATTGACGTTGAAGGCTTGTTTGTGTGCAGTTAGCCTTGACGGCGTTTGATCTCGGTGGTGGCGTTTGTCTCCGGTGGCGGCGTTGGTCTCCGGTGGTGGTTGCGGTTGAACGTCGGACTACGACGTTGAAGGTTTGGTGAACCTTGTGCGTCTGCTAGGCGGATTGCAGTCCAAATCTTCTACTCGCCCACGGATAGTGCGTGTCCGGCGCATCTGCGGTGTTTCACCGGACGGTCATTATTTCTCCTGTTATTTCTTGTAATTGCATTTATATATTGTTTGATTTAATATATATTTGTGGTTGTGCACCGGCGGGTTTTATCGTGCACAGTTTTGGTCTTACTTTGTGTTCTTGTTACCTGCATTATTTTATAGTCGTGCCTGCGTTTGTACCGGATTTTACAACAAGTAGTATCAGAGCTAGGTTTCGAGTAGGTTACTGATTGGACGTTCCGGTTTAGGTTTAGGTCAACGGTAGGTGACGACATCGGTCCACTCCCTATCTCCCCAGATCTGATCCGTGAATTAATCAAATTACCTAGAGGTACTGCAGGCAGCTATGGCAGCGAAGAATACTGTTTTGGCCAGATATTCTGTGGAGAAATTTGACGGTAGCGGAAACTTTCGCCTATGGCAGATTCGGGTCAAGGATATGCTGGTTGAGCAGGGGTTGATCCAAGTGCTACGGGGGCGTGATCCTTTGCCCGCTCCGGTGAAGGATTATGAGTGGACTGAGATGGATGAGCGTGCAACTAGCGCTATTCGGATGTGCGTCGACGACAAGGTGTTGTTCAACATCGGTATTGAAGAGTCCGCTGTTACATTGTGGGAGAATCTTGAGAGACTCTTCATGAGCAAATCGTTGACCACGAGGCTGTTGCTGAAGCAGCGACTGTACGGCCTGAAGATGCAGGAAGGTGGTAACCTGCAGGAACACTTCAACGTGTTCCATGGACTTCTTAACCAGCTGCATGTGGTTGGTGTGAAGGTGGAGGAAGAAGACAAGGCCTTATTGCTTCTTACCTCGCTCCCGGCGTCGTATAAGCACATACAGACCACTCTGTTGTATGGAAAGGATACAGTAGACGTGGAGCAGATCACATCTGCATTACTGTCCAGTCAGATAATGTCGAACCCCGCTCCTGAGGGTGAGCATGTTTTGGCAGTTGGAGGACGACGAGGGAGGCAGTTCGAGAAGGGGTCTGGGAGTGCACAGTCCAGATCCGCAACGAGGAAGGCAGTGACGTGCTACCATTGCAGGCAGAGTGGCTATATCAAGAGACATTGTCCGCAGCGTGCGCAGATTTCTGGGGACGTCTAGGATGCGGGCAAGGCAGCGGTAGCTACGGCAGATGATAGTGATGTGTCTCTCCTCATCACTGAGAGTCCATGTGACTCGGATAGCTGAATATTGGATTCTGGTGCTTCACATCACATTTGCTCAGATGCGGCGATGTTCAGTTCACTGGAGGTGACGATTGGGTCAGTCTTTCTGGGTGACGGCTCAGCATGTGAGGTCACGGGGACAGGGACGGTGGACATTAGGATGCATGACGAAGTAGTGCGTAGGCTTGAGCAGGTACATCTGGTACCCAAGCTGCGCGGGAATTTGATATCGCTGGGCAGATTGGACTCCAGAGGATGCAGTTTTGTGGCGAGAGATGGAGTTCTGACGATGACGCGAGGGAGCACAGTGCTCGTGCGAGTTATGCAGTACGGTAGTCTATACCGGCTGATGGGGACCACGATACGAGGTGGTGTGCCCATGATTTCTGCGGCCGACAGAGTGGATGGTCGAGGTGGTGCAGGGGATCGCCCTTCTGGTAGTCTGACTAGGCGAGTCAGATTCAGCGATCCAGTTGCGTCGACGTTCAGGGGTTGAGCCTGAGCAGGGATGAGTCGACTGGAGCAGGTCGGCTGATGCCTCAGGACTTTGAGGTGGTTGCTTCGCGCAGTTACGTTGGTGCTTCGTGCAGAGAGTGCTTCGTGCAGGTGGTTGCTTCGGATCCCGAACCAAGGTGGTGGATTGTTATATTTGGTTCGGATCTTATATATATATATATTATATTTATAAAATTTCATATATAAGGATATATATATAGAAAGATATAATATATATAGAGAGATTTGATTTAGGTTTTTAATATATAATTAAAGCTACCACCGTGAGAAGAGTTGCTGCCTTGAAATTATTGAGCCGCCTGGGAGGAATCAAGGGAGCAGCAGCCTGTATCAATGGATTCACCTCCCACCACCTCCTCTCTCTCTCCCGTTCTCTCTCTCTCTCTCGTGCGACGAGGAGGCTGCCGGCCTCGTGGTGTTTCACTATTGGAGAGGGTAGTGTCGCCGGTCTTGGAGGTGAGTCGTCGACATTGTAGAGGGAGTTGTCGTCGGGCTTGGTGGAGATCGTCGTTGACGTTGAAGGCTTGCGTGTGTGCAGTTAGCCTTGACGGTGTTTGATCTCGGTGGTGGCGTTTGTCTCCGGTGCTGGTGGCGTTGGTCTCCGGTGCTGGTTGCGGTTGAACGTCGGACTACGACGTTGAAGGTTCGGTGAACCTTGTGCGTCTGCTAGGAGGATTGCAGTCCAGATCTTCTACTCGCCCGCGGATAGTGCGCGTCCGACGCATCTGCGGGGTTTCACCGGACGGTCATTATTTCTCCTGTTATTTCTTGTAATTGCATTTATATATTGTTTGATTTAATATATATTTGTGGTTGTACGCCGGCGGGTTTTGCCGTGCGCAGTTTTGGTCTTACTTTGTGTTTTTGTTATCTGCGTTATTTTATAACTGTGTCTGCATTTGTACCGAATTTTACAACAAAGGGGAGTAAAGTGCACCCTTGCACTTTATGGTAAAGTGCAGGCATCCAACAGCTCGCGTTGATGCTCGCACACATCTCAAAGCGAGCACATCTCAACTTGCTTTGAGATGTGTGCGGGCATCCAATGTGGACCGTTGGATGCCCGCACTTTACCTTAAAGTGCAGGGGTGCACTTTGTTGAAACTGGCAACCGGTCTCCTTGAGTTCGGACCCACTGGGGGGTGTAGCCGACGCTTACTTCTCTCTCACCAAACTCTCTTGACGGTGGATGAGAAAACTAGAACAAACTCAAGGCCGTAGCGAGGAGGTCCCGCCACACACCCGGAAGATCTTAGAGAGCTTCCCCTCCCAAACCAAAGCTCAGTCGGGCACCTTGGAGGGCACTAGCAGCCAACCAAAACCTTCCTGGAGGAGAGGATTCTCCTAAAAATCGGTCCTCCTCCAAGGTGCCCTTAAGGGTCTATTTATAGATTCTCTAGACTGGTCTGCAAATAGCATGAACCCGCCTTTTGGTTTTATTAACTGCACCCCACATTGGTCTGCTAACAGCCTAACTCCGCTGTTCTGAAGGGCTATTGGCAGCCCACCAGGGGTATCTAGGTCATTTCCTCCTAAAAGCCTTTGGGGGCGAGTGGTCTGTGAGAGCACCACTCGCCAGACTCCTCTCTCGCCCCGTTCGGCCGGGCGAGTGCCCGCACGCGAGATGCTCAACCTGTTCACGCTCGTCGGGCGCTTCCCCGCACACGTCGGACGCTCTTGAGCTCCGGGCGGGTGGTCCGCGAAGGTGCCACTCGCAAGTCTTCTTGCTATTGCTTCATTCGCCAACATCCCTTACCGCCACGCGGGTTCTCTGAGGGAGGGACCACATTCGCCCTGTGGTCCGCCCCTTCCCTTGACTTGGGCGAATGGTCCGCGGGGCTCTACTCTTGTCCCTTGGTCCCTCCTTTCAGGTCCGGGGGCCCACTCGGTGAATACGGGGTTGTACACAATCCCCGCTCTTTGCGAGCGGGTCATCTGCTCGGAAAGAACAGTCCAACCCAGTATTCGATGAGTGTCTGCTGACCTGGACAGAATCTTCCCGTGGGTCCCACTTCGACCTTATATATATCTCGGGCCGGAGCCCTTTCTTCAAAAGCCTTCTTTCCTGTTGTAGTGTTTCCTACCGAGCTCCAACTTTTTGCTATTTCGAAGGGTCCCCATGGAACCATCGTCTAAACCGATATCGTCGTCAAAGGTAGACTCGCTCGCGACGACCCCGGGAAAGGATCCCCCCAAGGCTGCCCGGTTCGCCCCCTGGCTTTCCTCGAGAAGGGACCCCAACGCTGCCTTTCGCTCCAGGAGGGCCCTGGCCGTTCGTCGGGGTCGGGAGGAGGGAGATTCCGCTTCGAAGTCTCCCCATCCGGCAGTCCCCTCTCCCCCCGACCTCCGAATGCAGGTACTTTCATTTCACGTTGCCTCTTCGCTATTCCCCGAGATGACATTTCCCGGTGGCTTGGGAACACTCGCAGGAGGCGTTGGATACCGAGGAGAGCCGTGGTGCCGCCACGCTGAAAACTATGCCACCTTCGCCCGCCGATACGAGAACCTCGCCGGCCCTCAATCTCTCTCCTTCAATTCCTCCTGGCGGGACCCGACATCAAACAGGTAGCGTCTCGCGAACTGTGAATGTTCTTACCGTTCCTTGGTTCTAATCGCCGCTTTCCGCAGCCCTCGCCCGGGCACCGCGGGATTGACCCTTACTCCTCTCCGCTCTCCCTTTCGTCCGGGAACCCCTACTTCTGCGAATGGGCGCGGGGATTCACCGGCGATGGACCACGGTCGCGCTCCTCCTGCCTCTGATCAGGCTGTCATTCCCGCCATTAATCCGGAACCCTTCCGACCAGGGAAAGGTAAGTCTCTTCATCCCACGGCTAGCATATTTGAGGTGAATTCCTCGACGTCTCGCCCCCCTAGGCAGCACGAGCCCGTACCAGGTAGGTAGCCTTCTTGGCCTTGCCCCGATTTTATCCCCATTTTTGAAGCGAAAGATCTTCGTTCTCGCAGGTCACCGGAAGGCCTCCCCCACGGGGTTCTACGACGGCGGAGAAGGAATGGTCTCGCCACCCCCTTCACCTGGAGAGCTTGAGGATTTTCTGGGCGACCCCACCGATGTTTATACCATGAAGGAGCGAATGAAGGAAGTGCTGGGAAAGCTCATCTTCATGCAGCGGGAATTCGCTAGTCAGCTGGACGGTCAGCAGATGGAGACCGCTCGCGAGCTCAAGGTCCTCCGACGGGATTACGCTCGCCGTCTCGCTGAGGTGGAACGCTTGGGCGCTGAGGGCGGGGAGCTTTCTCCCGGGAGGCATGCTGCGCGAGCGAGGGATCAGCTGCACCTAGCCAACCAGGAGATTACCGCGATGACTGCGTACTACCACCCGAGGGCGCCCCCGGTCGTTGATACTCGAGGTCGGGGTCGATGGCATTGGCTAGAGCATTAGTCTACCGACCCCCTCCCCTTCCTGCTTTTCCTCTTGACGCTTTCGGGAAACTCTGCAAGACTTTGGTTCTGTAATAATTTTCTATGTTCTGTGGATGATAGCATTACTCTTGATTTCGCCTTTTACTTTCCTATGCTTCTTTCGTTTCCGCTGTGGATTATCTCCTTGCCTTGCTTTCCGCCTAACTAAGTTAACTTCCAGCCATGAGGTATTCTGAGGAAAGATCATTCGCCGAGCCCACGAAGATGCTTGGGCGAAAACAGGCCGGCTCGAATTCCGAGGCATCGAGGTAGTGCCGTCACCATCGGCTCACCCGTCGCCCGAGGAAATGATTACTTTCTTGTGCTTTTCTATAAATAGGCTGTCTCACCAACTTTATTTATTACGCCTTAACCCGCCGCCATCCTCCTCATCCGCCGGCTGCTTTCGCACCTCTCACCTTCGCGCGAGCTCCTCTACTCTAAACCTTTGCGAGATGGGTGGTGAACCGGATGGAAGGGGCAAGTGCGCCAGCGCTTTCGCGGACCACGATTTCGACCCCTGCGACCTCACCGAGGAGGCTTTCTTGACCACTATCACGAACCACATCCCAGGGGAGTTCACCGCGACCCGCCCGGAACCCGGTGATCACATCAATTCCTTCTCTCCCGGGACCCTCGCCATCCCGCTAGAGCACTTCGAGGTGGGGTTCCGCCTCCCTATTTGGCCGGAAGTCCACCAGACGCTCTGGTACTTTGGAGTTGTCCCCGCCCAGCTCAACCCGAACTCCATCGCCATGCTGGTGGGGTTCTCCTGCTATCTCCAGGAAGAGGGGATCGAGTTCAGCCTCCCCGTCTTCCGTAAACTCTTCACCTTTCGCGCGAAGCACAGAACCTCCTTCTTCTCGGGTCAAAATCCTCTGAAGGTGGCCGGTCTTGCCAACAAGAACCATGACTGGCTTCGCCGGTTCGTGTTCGTTAGCGGGAACTTCGGAAATGTCCTCTTCGCGCCGGTGCAAGAGGAGGATGTTGGAACATGGTCTTCTGCATCTCCTAGGTTTGAGAATAACAAAACCTATGTGTATTTGATCTTGTGTGTTTAAGTGTGCAGGATAACAAAGTCCACATGACTCAAGGATTACATAAGAAGGCTGCCCCCAAAGTTGAGCCATCAAATCCAAATCTTCCACTAGCGCAGGCGCTAACTGTCGTTCGACGAACTGTTAGCGGCTAAGTCTATTCGTCGAATGTTCTCGTGAACTCCCGACGAATATCGACGAACGCAGATAGAAGTCAAAAAGGCAGACTTGTGAAGGAAATTGTGCAGCTAAGTCAATTCGTCGAATGTTCTCGAGAACTCCCGACGAATGAAAACAGAAGACAGTACTCCCACTAGCGCCGGCGGTAGCACTTAGCGCCTGGAGCTAGCAATGATAGCGCAATTCCGGGAGCACATATGGAAGGAGATAACGCATGGCGGTAGGCGATAGCGCAGGTGGTAGCGACGCACACGTTTGGCAAGAAGGAATTGTTTCCTCGGATTGAAGATTCTGCCGCGTAGAATGTGTCCTAATATGGGATAGCGCTGGCGGTTGCCGATAGCGGTGGCGGTAGTGCGGAACACAAGAGGAATCTCAGCAGAGTTGCCCCGGATTAAAGATTCTCGCGCGCAAAATATTACTTAATATGGGATAGCGCCAGCGGTAGCGATAGCGCAGGCGCTAGCGCTAAGTCTATAAAAAGGACATCTTGGCTCCAACTTCCTAAGCCTCTTGAGATCCAGAATACCAGAGCTTTGTGCCACAACATAGAGAGGAAGTTTCAGAGAGATACTCCCACAAATCCATAAAGACAAAAGGAGATCCGTGGAGAAGATTTCAACACGCATCATCATCGTGACGAAAGACCGCATTGACTACGATCATACTCTGTGTCTTTGTCTACTTCTCCAAGAGATCTACATAGAGGGAGTTTTTATATTATTGTCTTTTTATTTCACATCTTTTCTGTAATCGTTTAGTGAATTCGCCTCGTGTTGGCGACTAGGTCTGGGTAGGACTTAGGGATGAAATTCGCCTCGTGTTGGCGACTAGGTCTCGGGTGTAGGTCTAGGGGGTGCTCGAGGCCATATCCGGGGAAGGGTTGGCTAGAGCGGCTTGAGGCCGTATCCGGGGAAGGATCGGCTAAAGCCAACCGGTTCGTGGGGATACGAGTCGGTATAGAAAACAAAAAGAGTCTTTCTATTAGCTTTGATTTCTAGCTTCGATAAGAGATCAAGTTTTGTAATCATGCTTCTCAAGTTAATAAAATCATGTCTTTACTTTTACTTCACTTGATTTGTCTTGATCTTCTCTATTTTAATAATCAAAGCTTTTTCAAAGTTATTCAAAATATATTATAAGTTTTGAAAACTCTTATTCACCCCCCCCCCCCCTCTAAGGGCGCCTACCGATCCAACAAGTGATATCAGAGCAGGTTATTCCAAATCGGCTTAACAACCGGGAATAATGGCGTCTCATGATCTCGCTACTACTAGTGGGGTAAATTTTTATTAAAAAGAAAAATCTCCTAAACCACCTTTATTCGAAGGGAAAAATTATAAAGGGTGGAAATTATTAATGGAAAAATTTATTAAAAGCTTAGATATCAATGCATGGGATATAACAATAGTTAGACCAGCAGACGAATCAAATAAACAAGAGCGTCACCTAAATGCAAAAGCTATGCATTATATTTTTTGTGCTTTATCTCAAGATATTTTCAAATTAATATATTGTTTTTCTAGTGCATACAAAGTATGGAAATTTCTTGAAGAAATGTATGATTCTCCTTCTACAGGTATGGAACAATCGCAAGAACCGGAGAATATGCAAGCTTGCACAAGTCTTCAAGAATGCTCCTCTCATGACGGATCAATGGAGCACACATCTAATGGAAGAGAAGAAGAAGTATTGTGTTCGGAAGAGGAGTGCCAAAAAGATGTCAAAGAAACAATATGTTCAAATCATGCCTCTCCCGAAAGCAATGTAAGGAAATCAAATTCTATCTTTTGTACTTCTATCTCTTCATTACAATTGCTTCAAACTACAAAGCGCAAAATTAAGAAATTAAAAAATGCTAATAAACATTTGCGCTTAGAAAATAAAAATTTAAAGGCAAAAATTAATGAACAATCAAATTCAAATTTATCTAGTTCTATCCATGGTTCCTTAGTTGAAAACACTACACCTTATATGGAATTTGATGACTTAAAAGAAAAATGCAAGGAACTTGAAAAGGAACTTCTTTTTATAAAAGAACAAAATAAAAAATTATGTTTAGAAAATTCACCTTTGGAAAATAATTGTGCTAAGTGTAAAGAATATAAAATTGAAATTAAAGAGATGGATGAAACATTTGATGAATATAGAAACAATTATCAAGATCACATAGATTCAATTGTTTCAACTCTTAAAAATAGCACAATCGCTTATAATAAAGCTAGACATAATTTAAAGATTAAAAATGATGAATTAAAATCAAAAATCAACTTGCTTATGAAAATTGTAAATACAAATTCACAATATCAAACTATATCTAAAAACAAGTTGAATATGAACATCCTAACTAAGTCTAATAATGGGAGCAAGAATCACAAAGTGTTTGTAAATCAAAATCAAAATCATCATTACTTGCAAAATCATGTTTCTCGCAACTCAAAATTAAAATTGCACAAATTTCCTATGAACAATACTTTTAATAATCATTACAATCATAATCATCAATATAAAGATTATCATAATGGAAATTTGAAAACTAAAAATAATGTTAAACCAAGATTTGAATGGAGACCCAAAGTTAAAGATGAAACACAAACTCCACTCAAAAGGGCTCATTCACTTCCATCTCCCCAAAAGCAAACACGATGTATTTGGGTACCCAAAGGAACCGTCACATCCGGTCCTCTTTGGATACCTAAATACCCTATTCATTAGTATACAATCATTTGCATGAAGTAGAAATCAACTCAAAATAAAATATCAATTCTCTACTTCATGATATGCTTAATTTCTTTTTTTGCTCTTCCTTTTTTATTTTTCTTTGAGCTATCATGATATGATCACTTTATATAACTTGTGATATGACTCTCACATATTAAACCAAAATTCATAAACAAATCAAATTGAATAAAGTTGAATAAAAAGTCATATCATCTCTCAAGTGATCTACTTATCTTTTTTATTTTTTTCCTTCTAAATCCATTTCCTAAAAAGTCTTATAAAATTTGAAAAACTAAATTTCTTATATGATATTATTAAGACTAAATGAAATAAGTGTCAAAATGAATTTAAAAGGTGTATTTTAGGGGTATTAGTCTAAATTTATAAAATGCGCAAGTTTTGCTTAGGTAGTTAATATATTTGCGTCATTTTCAATTACCCCAAGTATGTTTAATCATAATCATGTTTAAATCGGAATTGAAAAATTGCATGAATATTACTTCACTTATTTATGATCATTTCACTCATGCATATGTTGTGCAAAACTCAATAATTAAGGTTTAATAAATATGAAACTCTAATGAAGATGAAACTCATGTACTAATTTTTAACTTCCGTAACTTTTTGCGATTTCTTCTCTTCTCATCACTTCATTAGAAAGGCCTTACATTGCAAAAACATAATTAAGAAAAATCGGAAGCAAAATCAAAGAAAATCTAGGTCATATGATTAAAATAAGCACTCTATGTGAGCTAACGCAGGCGCTAGGACCTAACGCCGGCGCTAGCTCAAGTCTCCGATTTTCTGAAATTTTAAAATTCTGAAAAATAAATAAAAATATATTATTTTATATGTACTACTCATTTTTGCAATTCTGCCTGTACTTGTTTTTGAAAAATTAAAATACAAAATTACAAAAACCAAATTACAAAAAATATTTTGTTTTGTCTCTGGTTATTTGTTTGATTTCTATATGCAAAAATCAAATACAAAAATATAAAACAAAAACAAGTATCAAAAATTATTATTTTGAACTTAACTTTTCTATTTACATGTATCTTGCGAAAGGGTGATTTGGGCTATCATCCCATCATATCACCTAGTACCGGGCGAACCTCTCACAAGGTAGTCCTTGGGAAGTCCAAGATCAATTTTATGAGTTCAAACTTCAAATAAAAATTATTCTTCAAAAATATCAAAAATATTGTATGGACTTCATTGAAAATCAAGCATGAATTAATCTATTATTTAGAACTTCTATAATGTTGCAATTTATCTTTTCAAACTTCTTTGAACATTATTTTCATCATGCTTTGATATATCTATTACCATGTGCATCAATTATATTGAAAGTTGTGTAGAACTATGAATAGCATGCCTCTAAGTATGAGTAAATATTTTATGTTTGATAATGATCTTTATTCACTCACTTATTTTGGCATTGTCTACATTTGTGTTTAATCTAAGAATGCTTGTATATGTTTTGTATTAGTACAATGAATTAAAATTGCACAAGTATCTTACCTACACTCCTTTCTTTGCACTTTTAAAAATTAAGAAAAGTGGTTATCTTTCTTATAAATTATATTGGTTTGCAAAACAAGTGTATTCGGAGAACTTTGTACAAAACAAAAATCATAAAATAAAGTGACAAAGATAACTCCACCAAGCACTACTTGAACCTCCTGATAAGTCTTAATAAGCATTGTGAGGTTGAGCACCTTGGAAAGAATAGTAAAGTTTCTTGTGCAAACCATATCTTTCTCTCAAAATAAAAACCACTTACTATTAAGTACACTGGATCACCAGTTTCAATATTAAAATAAAATAAAATATGTGATCCCCAAGCACTACTTTGCACCCTGATAAGTCTTAATGAGCATTGTGTGTGCAAAGCACCTTGGTAGTTGTACTTTTTGTTTGTGCATTAAAGTGTGTGGAAGTAAAATTATTTGTGTTTTATTGTGCTCTTTACTTTACATATACTTGTATTTTTGATTAAAACATTTGTTTACTCTACTCAAAAATACACTTATGTGCACATCATTATCTTCCATAACACTTCTTCTCATGAGTATTGGATCCTAATGCAAATTCTATGCTACTCTTTATTTATTAAATGCACTAGATAACCTAGCATGCTTTCTACAATGTTTGGTATGTTTTGAATTTGTGAATTAAAATAACATTGTAGCAATCTTTTTGATAACATTATTTCATGCTTGGTTACATTATTGAACTTAAAGAGTTTAATTGAACAATGATTTACAAAAACATCTTCTTTTTGAAATTCAACTCATATATCTTTCTATGGATCATCATTGATTACAATAAGATGTTTCTTGTATTTCTATAAGTCTTCCGCATCATCACCATATAATTGTTTTACCTTGCGCTTTCATGCCCATTTAAAGTCTTTCATTTTGTGTGCATCATCACTTGAATCTTCAAATTCCTCTCTTGCAACAAGTGGTAGACTTGTTTGGTAAACTTTATATTGGTTGCTTTTAACATGAATCTTTTTGCTATAAATCTCTGATTTATTTCTATGAAAATGTTATTACGCTAAAACTTTGATTTATTAATGGACTTCAAAATAGCTATGAGAGTGTTTTTCATAAATTCAAATAAAAATATAACTCCATAGGCATTGTCATTAGATCTAAAACGCTTATATGTTTCCAATAATTATTATCCATGACTTCATTTCTCACCATAGCGGGGGCATAGGGTTATAGACATTAAATAACCTTTATCTCTAGTCATGTCTTGTCCTTAATCGGGGAGGGTTCCAGTGGGGCCTTGCGAGGCACTGGGGGGAAAGAGTGCTAGGTTGAGTTGTGTCTAGTGTGTGCATATGGGACTAACACCCCAACCTACGGCATGTATGCAGCTCCTCATGACCATCCGTCACTTAGTACGGGGCTAGGGTGTAGACATATTGTCTGGGTAGTTTAGTTAATTGGAAATCATTACATTGTGGTTATACTACAAACTCTGATTTATGAAAAATGTTATAATACTCAAACTCTGATCTATTTAAATAAAAAGTATTCTAAAACTCCTTATCATTTCCTTCTCTCTAAGCTCGATCATGCTTTTATCTTATTATCAATTTTTAAGTGGTGTCTCCTTACCCGCTTTTGCTAATAACAAAAGAGGGAGAACTAACATGATAAATATTAATCTACTATCAAACTATAATGCTTAATTAAGATGATAACTTACATATTAGGAGAGCATTCACTTAGGGGGAGCATGTATTTAGGGGGAGCAATTCTAAATGCTAAAATCGTTCATTATCCTAAGTCATCACTCTCACACACACACAAGTATGTTTCTTCATGCTTATATATATTAATGCTCTGATTTATCATTAATGGTTTTGTTATTATCAAAAGGGGGAGTTTGTTGGAACATGGTCTTCCACATCTCCTAGGTTTGAGAATAACAAAACCTATGTGTATTTGATCTTGTGTGTTTAAGCATGCAGAATAATAAAGTCCACATGACTCAAGGATTACAAAAGAAGGTTGCCCCCAAAGTTGAGCCATCAAATCCAAATCTTCCACTAGCGCTGGCGGTAGCACTAGCGCAGGCGCTAGCTGTCGTTCGACGAACTGTTAGCAGCTAAGTCTATTCGTCGAATGTTCTCGTGAACTCCCGACGAATATTGACGAACGCAGACAGAAGTCAAAAAGGCAGACTTGTGAAGGAAATTGTGCGGCTAAGTCAATTCGTCGAATGTTCTCGAGAACTCCCGACGAATTTCGACGAATGAAAACAGAAGACAGTACTCCCACTAGCGCTGGCGGTAGCACTTAGCGCCTGGAGCTAGCAATGATAGCGCAATTCTGGGAGCACATATGGAAGGAGATAACGCCTGGCGGTAGGCGATAGCGCAGGCGGTGGCGACGCACGCGTTTGGCAAGAAGGAATTGTTTCCTCGGATTGAAGATTCTGCCGCGCAGAATGTGTCCTAATATGGGATAGCGCTGGCGGTAGCCGATAGCACTGGCGGTAGCGCGGAACACAAGAGGAATCTCAGCAGAGTTGCCATGGATTACTTAATATGGGATAGCGCCAGCGGTAGCGATAGCGCAGGCGCTAGCGCTAAGTCTATAAAAAGGACATCTTGGCTCCAACTTCCTAAGCCTCTTGAGATCCAGAATTCCAGAGCTTTGTGCCACAACATAGAGAGGAAGTTTCAGAGAGATACTCCCACAAATCCATAAAACTAAAGGAGATCCGTGGAGAAGATTTCAACACGCATCATCATCGTGACGAAAGACCGCATCGACTACGATCATACTCTGCGTCTTTGTCTACTTCTCCAAGAGATCTACATAGAGGGAGTTTTTATATTATTGTCTTTTTATTTCACATCTTTTCTGTAATCGTTTAGTGAATTCGCCTCGTGTTGGCGACTAGGTCTGGGTAGGACTTAGGGCTGAAATTCGCCTCGTGTTGGCAACTAGGTCTCGGGTGTAGGTCTAGGGGGTGCTCGAGGTCATATCCGGGGAAGGGTTGGCTAGAGCGGCTTGAGGCCGTATCCGGGGAAGGATCGGCTAAAGCCAACCGGTTCGTGGGGATACGAGTCGGTATAGAAAACAAAAAGAGTCTTTCTATTAGCTTTGATTTCTAGCTTCGATAAGAGATCAAGTTTTGTAATCATGCTTCTCAAGTTAATAAAATCATGTCTTTACTTTTACTTCACTTGATTTGTCTTGATCTTCTCTATTTTAATAATCAAAGCTTTTTCAAAGTTATTCAAAATATATTATAAGTTTTGAAAACCCTTATTCACCCCCCCCCCTCTAAGGGCGCCTACCGATCCAACAGAGGAGTCGACCTTTCGGCCCCCGTCGCTGGGCGGTCATGAGTCTAAGCTTCACCAGTTCATCCTAGAGCAGGGCATGGACGTCGTCCACCTCCGGAGGAATGTGGATTCACTCCCACCCATTCCGCCGGGCGAAGGTAAGCTTGAGCAGTCTTCGCGCGACTTTCCTCTCCCTCCTTCTCGCTTTACTTACCGAGTGTTCTTCTCTGATTACAGGTGCCCGTGACTTCCCGCTGAACCCTCCGCGCCCTGCCGGAGCAGCTCTGGGGCATTCGCTGTCCGCCGCACGTGCTGCCGCCGATGCCTGTCGGGAGGACTTGGCTTCCTCCAAGGCTAGTGGCCACAAGCGAAAGCCAGACTCAGCCGCGCTCCCCTCATCCTCGAAGAAGGGGAAGGTCCCCCCATCGTCGAAGGACAAGGCCACCCCGGGCTCAAAAGGGAAGGAAGCCCCGAGCGAAATTCCGAGGGCGAACGTTCCGACGAGGACCTCTGTTCCGCCCGCGGGAACTTCTTCGGGGCCCCTGCCGAGAGATCACCGCAATTTTGCCAACGGCGAAAAACTCGTGGACCCAGCGGGAGCTCCCCTTGTTAAGTGGGACCGGAACAACAACCGAGTATCCCTCTCGACCCTTCATCCATCATGGATCGAGACCGATGTCGCCAGCGGCGAGGCCTTCGCTTTCGCCTACGCCCTATACGGCCATGACGACGCTGAGGTGTTCGACGCCGAGAATACCCAGGTGCTAGCCCACGAGACAGCGCGGGCCCTCCTTCGGGCGCTTGAACTCGCGCACATGTCTTCTCACCGGAGCATCAACCTCGCGCGAAGCCTCAGCGAGGTGGATGCGAACCGGGCGAGTGCCTCAGCGGAGGCCCGAGTCTTGAGGGAGAAGCTGGATGCCGTCGAGGCCCTACTCGCTAGTTGCCCCATCCGCGAGGTATGATCTCTTCCTTGGAATTGCTAACCACTGCACTCTCCCAACTTTCTGACTACTCTCTTCCCCGCAGGACACCACTAGTGCCGAGATGCTGCGCGTTCGAGTGGCTGGCTTGGAAGAGGAGAATCGGGGGCTGAAGGAGGACGTCCGGCGCCTGCAGGAGGATTCCGCTCAGGCCCTTGGCGAAGGAAGCAAAAGGCACTCCTATTCGAACTTTGAGTTCGAGGAGCTGATGCAGGAGAGCGCCCAGGCTGCTGCGGAGCATACGCTGCGGGCCCTCCCCGACGGTGGGTACCTGAAGGAGGGGGCCGAGACGCTGTTGGCGCACCAGGTCGTGCCGGACATTATCCTCCCAGTACCTTCCCCGGACGGCGAGGACTTTCCTCCGAACGACGAGGTCATCTCCATGGGCTCAGGGGAGAGCGGCATCCCTTCTCGTAAATGAGGGCGAGAGCTTGCTAACCGTTTTGATGACAACAATTATTCTTGTGCTAATTTTTTGCGAGGGCTTTTGTTGGCACACCCGGTGGATATGTTCGGGGTCATTTTCCCCATTTTGTCTATGTGATAGTTTTTGTTGATCATTGCGCAATCATTTTTCTTCTGTTTCCCGCTAGGCTCGCTAGGACGGCATAACGTTGTGTGGCCGCATCGGGCACTCGCCGAGTGCTGAAGGAGGTATAGGCTATCTTTCCCCTGCCGCCCATTCGCTTAGATTGGGGGTTTTCATGTGAAGTGGTACTAGGTGAGGAGACCGGATTTCTCGCTTTGTGCGTTATTTTTTGCTCTTGCATTTCGCGGCTCCGGCCTCGACGCTCTTTTTAAGAGACTTTTCGCACGCGGGAACGTCGTGGTCGCAGTCAGCTCCCGCTCCCCCCTCCCCTGTTGAGACTTAGGTGTTTCCGCCGACTTTTGTCGGAGTTGATACCGCGTTCGTGTGTTCGCCGAGTTAGAATAGCCTCCCATGACCCTTCGACCGGCAGCGTGCTCGCTGCGCTTGAAACTTGCCATCGAGTGAGCCTTCGGCCCTGCCAGCTAGATGAGAGCCTAGTCAGCGGGTCTTCTCGGGGACAAATGCTTTTGGAACCTGCCACCGAGTGAGCCTTCGGCCCTGCCAGCTAGACGAGAGCATGGTCAGCGGGTCTGCTCGGGGCCAACTGCTTTTGGAACTCGCCACCGAGTTAGCCTTCGGCCCTGCCAGCTAGATGAGAGCCTGGTCAGCGGGTCTGCTCGGGGCCAACTGCTTTTGGAACCTACCACCGAGTGAGCCTTCGGCCCTTCCAGCTAGATGAGAGCCTGGTCAGCGGGTCTGCTCGGGGCCAACTGCTTTTGGAACTTGCCACCGAGTGAGCCTTCGGCCCTGCTAGCTAGAGGAGAGCCTGGTCAGCGGGTCTGCTCGGGGCCAGCTGCTTTTGGAACCTGCCACCGTGGGAGCCTTCGGCCCTGCCAGCTAGACGAGAGCCTGGTCAGCGGTTCTGCTCGGGGCCAACTGCTTCTGGAACTCGCCACCGAGTGAGCCTTCGGCCCTGCCAGCTAGATGAGAGCCTGGTCAGCGGGTCTGCTCGGGGCCAACTGCTTTTGGAACCTGTTACTGAGTGAGCCTTCGGCCCTGCCAGCTAGACGAGAGCCTGGTCAGCGGGTCTGTTCGGGGCCAACTGCTTTTGCACTTGCCACCGACTGAGCCTTCGGCCCTGCCATCTAGACGAGAGCCTGGTCAGCGAGTCTGCTCGGGGCCAACTGCTTTTGGCACTTGCCACCGAGTGAGCCTTTGGCCCTGCCAGCTAGATGAGAGCCTGGTCAACGGGTCTGCTCGGGGCCAACTGCTTTTGGAACTTGCCACCGAGTGAGCCTTCGACCCTGCCAGTTAGATGAGAGCCTGGTCAGCGGGTCTGCTCGGGGCCAACTGCTTTTGTAACTTGCCACCGAGTGAGCCTTCGACCCTGCCAGCTAGATGAGAGCCTGGTCAGCGGGTCTGCTCGGGGCCAACTGCTTTTGGAACTTGCCACCGAGTGAGCCTTCGGCCCTGCCAGCTAGATGAGAGCCTCGTCAGTGGGTCTGCTCGGGGCCAACTACTTTTGGAACCTGCCACCGAGTGGGCCTTCGGCCCTGCCAGGTAGATGAGAGTCTGGTCAGCGAGTCTGCTCGGGGCCAACTGCTTTTGGAACCTGCCACCGAGTGAGCCTTCGGCCCTGCAGCTAGATGAGAGCCTGATCAGCGGGTCTGCTCGGGGCCAACTGCTTTTGGAACTTGCCACCGAGTGAGCCTTCGGCCCTGCCAGCTAGATGAGAGTCTGGTCAGCGCGGCTGCTCGGGGCCACTTGCTCTTGGAACTTACCACCGAGTGAGCCTTCGGCCCTGTCAGCTAAATGAGAGTCTAGTCAGCGGGTCTGCTCGGGGCCAACTGCTTTTGGAACTTGCCACCGAGTGAGCATTCGGCCCTGCCAGCTAGATGAGAACCTGGTCAGCGGGTCTGCTCGGGGCCAACTGCTTTTGGAACCTGCCATCGAGTGAGCCTTCGCCTCTGCCAGCTAGATGAGAGCCTGGTCAGCGGGTTTGCTCGGGCCCAACTGCCTTTGGAACCTGCCACTGAGTGAGCCTTCGGCCCTGCCAGCTAGATGAGAGCCTGATCAGCGGGTCTGGTCGGGGCCAACTGCTTTTGGAACTTGCCACCGAGTGAGCCTTCGGCCCTGCCAGCTAGATTTGAGTCTGGTCAGCGGGTCTGCTCGGGGCCACCTGCTCTTGGAACTTGCCACCGAGTGAGCCTTCGGCCCTGCCAGCTAGATGAGAGCCTGGTCAGTGGGTCTGCTCGGGGCCATCTGCTTTTCGAAGCTGCCACGGAGTGAGCCTTCGCCCCTGCAAGCTAGATGAGAGCCTGGTCAGCGGGTCTGCTCGGGGCCAACTGCCTTTGGAACCTGCCATCGAGTGAGCCTTCGGCCCTGACAGCTAGATGAGGGCCTGGTCAGCGGGTCTGCTCGGGGCCAACTGCTTTTGGAACCTGCCACCGAGTGAGCCTTTGGCCCTGCCAGCTAGATGAGAGCCTAGTCAGCGGGTCTGCTACGGGCCAACCTTTGAAGTTTTTGGAATCATCACGCAAACCATTACACCATGCACATGTATAAGAAGAATCAAGCTTAAAGCAAGGCATCACTGCTATTACATGAACTTAGGGATAAAAACGCTTTAAATCATCGCCGCTCCACGTATGACCAATGAGCTCACCCTCCACATTCCGAAGGCGATACCCCCCTGATTTTAAAGCTTTTTCTACAATCTAAGGACCTTCCCAGTTGGGATTAAGCTTTCCTACCGCGGCTGACCTCCTGGCCGCGTCGACTTTTTTGAACACGAGGTCACCCTTTTCGAACTGCTTGATCCAGACGTGCTTGTCGAAGTATTTGGCCATCCGCCGCTTAATTTCTTCTTGTCGAATGGTGGCGAGGTCTCGGACCTCTTCGACCAGGTCCAAGGAGAGCCTTAGCTCCTCCTCGTTCCCAGCTCTCCACCCTTCACCACTGTTTGAGGCGGCCTTTACCCTTGGCGTCTCGACTTCAAGCTCTACTGGGATGACGATCTCAGAACCGTGAGAGAGTTTGAATGGGGTCTCCCCTGTGGCGGTGTTGGGGGTAGTCCTTAGCGCCCAGAGAACCGAGGGGAGTTGCTCCACCCAATTCCCCTTCAAATTTTCTACCTTCTTTTTTAGTAGGTTTACTATAATTTTGTTAGCAGCCTCCACCTGCCCGTTGCTCCTGGGGTGATGGACGGATGCGAACCTGGGGTTTATCCCCAACTGGCTGCAGAAGCGGATGAACTCATCGCTGGTGAATTGTGGTCCGTTATCGGTCACTATGGCTTGCGGAAGTCCATGTCGGCAGATGATCTCCCCCCATACGAAGTTGCGGATTACCTGGGAGGTGACCTTGGCAAGCGCCTTGACCTCTAACCATTTCGTGAAATAGTCGATCATAACCAGGAGAAACCTTCTCTGTCCGCTGGCCTGAGGGAAGGGTCCTACCAGGTCCATCCCCCATATGGCGAAGGGCCAGGGTGCCGTGATGCTCCTTAGCCTCTGAGCGGGCAAGCTTTGAAGTGGGGCAAATAGTTGGCACTTCCGGCATTTCCTGGCGAACTCTGCTCCATCTTTGCTCAGGGTCGGCCAGAAATATCCTTGCCTCATTATTCTCGCTTCCAACGTCCTGCTCCCCGAATGGCTGCCGCATTCGCCGGAGTGGATCTCCTCCAGGATCCTCGGGACTTCTTCTTCTGAGACGCATCGTGACAGGAATCCCGAGAGGGTCTTCCGATACAAGTCCCCTTCATGGAGTGCGTAGTAGGCGGACTTGTATCGAAAGCGCCTTTGATCCGGAATCTCTTCTGGAAATTTTCTTGTCGACAGGAAGGTCACGAAAGGGTCTTTCCATGAGGGCCGATGCTCGATATCCATGAGCTCCCCCTCCTCTATCGAAGGGCGGAACAAATCTGTCAAAGTCCCCCCAACCCGAGGACCAGACTTGGCCAGTCGATCGGCCGAGGCACTCTCCTCCCTTGGGACGTGCCGGATGGAGAAAGTTGTGAATGCTCTGATGAGACCCCTTACTTTGGCGAGATACCGGACAAGCATGGGCTCTCTTGCCTCAAATTCACCCTTGACCTGCAAAGCTATCACCATCGAATCCGTGAGAACTTCCACATCATGAACTCCTAGTTCCTGGGCCAGTCGCAGGCCGGCGATCACCGCTTCATACTCCGCCTGGTTGTTGGTCACGAGAAAATGTATCACCAGCGCTTGCTTGATTTTCACCCCATGAGGGCTTTCCAACACTACCCCTCCTCCTAGGGAGTTCTTGCCTGAGGCTCCGTCGACCAGCAGCTTCCAGGGGGCATGGTGCAGGACTTGCTCCTCTTTCGTCTCGACCACGAAGTCCACCATGAAATTTGCTACTGCTTGGGCCTTTATTGACAATCGTGGGAGGAAGGTGATGTTGAATTCGCTCAACTCTATCGACCACTTTGCGAGCCTCCCCGAATGCTCTACCCCCTCGAAGATTTTGCGTAGGGTGTGATCGGTTATTACTTGAACCGAGTGAGCCTGGAAGTAGGGCCTGAGCTTTCTTGCCGAGATGACCAAGGCGAAGGCTAGTTTTTCCAGGATCGGGTATCGGAGCTCTGCCTTCTTCAGAACCCTGCTTACGTAGTAGATTGGCAACTGCTTCTTACTCTCTTCCCTGACCAGGATGGAGCTTACGACTTCAGCCCCAACTCCGAGGTATAAGGCTAGGTCCTCCCCCTCCTTAGGGCCTTGGAGCAGCGGAGCCTTGGTGAGCTGGCTCTTCAAGTCCTGGAAGGCCCCCTCGCATTCCTCCGTCCATTCGAACTTCTGATTGCCTCGCAACACATTGAAGAATGGGGAGCATTTCTCCCTCGCCCGAGAAAGAAACCTACTCAGCCCTGCGAGCTTCCCGGTCAGCCGTTGGACCACCTTAGCGTTTCGCGGCGATCCTAGCTCCATTATGGCCTTTACCTTGTCCGGGTTAGGTTCTACCCCCGAGGGGGTGAGAAGGTGACCCAGGAACTTTCCCTTGCTGGCCCCGAATACGCATTTCAGGGGGTTTAGCCGCATCTTGTACTTGCGCAAAGTAGCGAACGTCTCCTCCAGGTCCTGGAGGTGGGAACTTACGCTTTTGCTTTTTACCATGAGGTCATCTACGTAAACTTCTAAGTTTCTTCCTCTTTGCTCCCGAAAGACCCGGTCCATCATCCTTTGGTAGGTTGCTCCAGCATTCTTCAGCCCGAAGGGCATCATTTTGTAATAGTAGCACCCCTCCCGGGTGATGAACGAGACATCTTTAACGTCTGGGGGGTGCATCCTGATTTGGTGATAACCTGAAAAAGCATCCAAAAAACTCATCACAGAAAAACCGACAGCTGAGTCAACCAGCGCGTCTATCCGAGGCAGGGGATAACAATCCTTAGGGCAGGCTTTGTTTAACAAAAAAAGTCAATACACATACGCTAGCGGTCATCGCCCTTCTTTACCATGACGACATTGGAGACCCAGCCTGGGTACTGGATCTCCGATACAAAACCTGCTTCGAGGAGTTTTGCCACCTCCTCGTGGATTGGTCCTTCGAGCTTGTCGGCTATGGTCCTTCTCTTCTGTCGGATGGGACGGGTTCCCGGCTCGAGGTTGAGCCGGTGGCAAGCCACGTCTGCATCGATGCCTGGCATGTCTGCTGCGCTCCATGTGAAGATGTCCACGCTTCCTTGGATGCACTCCAGCATCCTTCTTTGGCCTTCTGGGCCGAGGCCCCCACTGATCCGTACCTTCTCCACCCTTCCTCCTTGGGTGATGACCTCCATCTCGACCACTTCTTCCACCGCCTCAAGCCAAGCCGGCTCTTCCCACTTGCCCCCTGCACTTCTCCCTTCAACCCGGATCTCCTCTCCCGCTCTAGCTTCCTTCTCCATGGGCTCGACTCGCTCCTCCTGAGCCATCTCCATCCCTTCTCCTCGGATCCTGCCTTCTTCCTAAACTCTCCCCTCCATCCTCTCTTCTTCCGGCCCCTCCTGCCCCTTCATCTCCTCATCCATCTTCTCAGCTTCCTCCATCCAGGAGATGGTGTTGACGACAGTAACATAACACTGCCTTGCCACCTTTGCATCCCCCCGGATCCGGACCTGGACCCCTCCGTCGTGGAATTTCAAGCATTGGTGATAAGATGAGGGCACGCATCGGAAGGCGCTGATGAGTGGACGTCCGAATATTGCATTATAGCTGTCGGGGCGTCCACGATGATGAATCGACAATTCCTCGGGACCCCTCCCAACGACACCTGGAGGCCAACTCCTCCCTCAACCTCTTTCCTCTCCCCCGAAAAGCCGAACAACGGCCCATCGGAGGCCTGCACCCTTTTCTTTTCCACCTCCAATGCGTCGAAAGCCTTCTTGAAGATGACGTTCACGGAGCTCCCGTTGTCCACCAAGATCCGGGAGACCGTGAAGTTTTCTATTGCGGTCTAGATCACCAAGGCGTCACAGAACGGGTCCTCGTAATCGGGCATGTCTTCTGACGAGAAGGTGAGCTTCTCCGAGGGGGTGGGGTCTGGGAAGCCGATGCGACGCCTCTCCTGTACATCGCCTGGAAGCTCCTCTTGCGAGTTGCCTCGATTCCGACCCCTCCGTGGATCACCCCGATCCCTCCCCTGGCTCCTAAGTCTGCCCTGTCTTCGCACCTGTCCTCCTCCGCCTCTGGGAGCACTTCCTCGATCCTGACCTGCTGCCGTCATGGCTGACTTCTCCCTCTCATCTCCAAGAATTCCGGGCAGGTGGCCGTTGCATGACCTTCCTCCTGATGGAAGTCACAGTAAGACAATGCCACCCTGCCCCCTCTTCCACCTCTTCCTCTTCTTCCTCCTCTTCCTCGGCCTACCGTCATAGCTTGCTCCCGGGGAGGGTGAGGGGGTCTGGGGCCTTGCCTCCGCTCTTGGTTGACCCCCTCCTGCTCCCTTCCTCGGTATCCCCCTTCTTGACCTCTCGCCGGTCCTTCCTGACGCCTCCAGGTCAGCCAGTTATTGGGTTCCTGACGTCTCCAATCCCGCTGCTGCCTTTCGAACCCCTGGCCCGTGGGTTCCTCCCTTCTCCTTCCTTCCTGCTGCCTCATCTCGGGCTCGCTCATCTTCGCCAACCTCCTGTAAAACTCTGGATTGGCTGCCTCCCCTTCCATCTCCTCTGTCGCACGCTCCATCAACTCCTCAAAGGAGAGAGGAGGCCTTCTCTTCAGGTCCATTTTGAAGAACCCATCCCGCAACCCTACGATGAATGCCATCTAGAGGGTGAACCCCGTCACCTCCTGCACGAGGTGGACCTCCTCCTGGAACTTGTCCATATAATGGGCCAGTGATTCTCCTTGCCCTTACTTGATCTTGAAGAGGGCCTCCGCGTCTTTCTTTCTCTTTTTTGACATCGAGAAGCGCAGTCGGAAGCTCCGGCGCAGATCGTCGAAGGCATAGATGGAACCCACGGGGAGCTGGTGGAACCAGTCCCTAGCTTTCTCCTTTATAGTAGTTGCAAAGAGTCGGCGCTGAAAGGCGTCCGACATGGGAAGAATTGAGACCATGTCCTCAAACCACTGTAGATGCACGACTGGGTCATCCTTGCCGGTATAATAGGACATCTCCGGCCCTCGGAACCCCTCTGGCACTGGGGCCGATAGGATCAACTCGGAGAAGGGGCTCCCTTCTCTTGCTCGGCGAGTGGTCCCCTCACGCGGGGCCAACTCGCACACCTCCGCACTCGCCGGGCAGTTGAACAGCTGCCGCCCGGTGAGATCTCGCGCACTCGCCTCCGCTGGCACCTCCTTCCCGTGTCGCTGCCCTGGGGCGTTCTCGCCAATCTGCGGGGGCGGGACCACGGGAACTACTGGGGTCTCGCACTCGCCCCTCCCAGCGGGAACCGTCTGCAGGACTTCTCGTTTGAACTTCTCGAACATCTCCAGCCACTCCATTGTCGCTGGTGGCTGCGAGTGGCCTGAGTCGGAACCATTTCCCCCATCCCCTGTCATCAAGTCCAGTTTGAGATTTTCCTTCACCGGCTACGGTCCACGCTCACCGCACCAAAAATGTTAAAACCGGCAACCGGTCTCCTTGAGTTCGGACCCACTGGGGGTTGTAGCCGACGCTTACTTCTCTCTCACCAAACTCTCCTGGCGGGAGGCCCTTTGTTTCCTTATATAATATATATAGTTCTTTTTCTAATTTATATAAATGTTTATATATAAATAATATATATATAGTTAATAAAATTATATAAATAATTAAATATATTATTAATTGTTTAGTTGAACATAAATAATAGATGATAATTTCTAAATATATATAAATAGCAATTATATTTTGCGATAGGGAAATGAAGAAATAAAAAAATTGTTTTTTTAGAAAGGAAGAAAATAATTTTTTCCCTTCATAAATAATTTGCAACAAAAAATTTCATTCTATTTTGCAACAAAAAATTTGCAATAAAAAAATTCGATGTTATTTTTGCAACAAATATTTTGCAACAAAAAATTTTGTTGTTATGTTTGCAACAATAAAATTTCTTCTTATTTTCGTTAGTAAAGTAAAATTTCATTTTTCTAGCTAAATTTGATGTTAATTAGCAATGAATTATGTAGCCTTCCTAATTTTCTGGATCTGGGAAAGTAAAGTGTGTACAACCCCGTATTCACCGAGTGGGCCCCCGTACCTGAAAGGAGGGACCAAGGGACAAGAGTCGAGCCCCGCGGACCATTCGCCCAAGTCAAGGGAAGGGGCGGACCACAGGGCGAATGTGGTCCCTCCCTCAGAGCACCCGCGTGACGGTAAGGGATGTTGGCGAATGAAGAGTAGCAATAGGCGAGAAGACTTGCGAGTGGCACCTTCGCGGACCACCCGCCCGGAGCTCAGGAGCGTCCGACGTGTGCGGGGAAGCGCCCGACGAGCGTGAACAGGTTGAGCATCTCGCGTGCGGGCACTCGCCCGGCCGAACGGGGCGAGAGAGGAGTCTGGCGAGTGGTGCTCTCACAGACCACTCGCCCCCAAAGGCTTTTAGGAGGAAATGACCTAGATACCCCTGGTGGGCTGCCAATAGCCCTTCAGAACTAGCCGTGAACATAAAGCCCGATCGGGCCGGCCTGGACCGGGCCCGATCGGGCTTTTTCCTGTATCGGGTCGGGCCGGCCCGGTCCTCCCCAGGAATCGGGCCGGCCCGGGCCGGGCAGGCAGCACTTATGTGTTGCCTGCTCCGGCCCTTCAGGCCGGGCCGGGCAGGACCGGGCCGGTCTCGGGCCCGATCTGGGCCGGCCCGTTTTTTTTACTTTTTTTTTATTTAAAGTTTTATTTTTTTAATTTTATTTTTATAAATAATTAAATATTGAACAAATGAAAAATTTGGAACAAAAAATTTTATTAATATTGAAAATTTGGAACAAAATACAAAATTGAAAATACAAAGTTTCAAACGCATCCATTTCGTACAAAATTGAAAATACAAAATTTAAGTCGTACAAAATACAAAATTGAAAATACAGTTGCTCGATTTAATCATCTTGTAGATTCAACGCGTCCATTTCGTCTTCTATCTCCTCCGAGCTATCCTCCAATGTTGTTATGTGTTGCCTTCTCTTTAAACTGTCCAAGTAGTCCTTGTAGCATATGCAAATCTCCAGCGAATCTTCGTTAAGCCGGCTCCTCCGCTCGTTCAAAACCCTGCCACTAAGAGAAAAAGCGGACTCCGAAGCTACTGTACTAGCTTGGACAGTTAATAAATCACGGGCCATACAGGCCAAAACAGGATAGGTATTAGCTTTACCTTTCCACCAATTTAAGAGATCGAAGTTTTTGATCTCGTCCGAACTCATAAAATCGCTAAATTGAGTTTTTATGTATAATCCTAATTCATCTAAACTACCAGATGTGCGCGTTTTTTTCCTATAAGCTAAATCTAAAATTTTATTTTTAAGACTATCCTTCGTTTTGGGTTGCGTTATTTCTTCGCGGGGTCGTGACCCGTATAAGTTATTGTAATAATTATAACTTTGCGTAAAAAAATTAGTAAAACATGTAGTACTAATCGGGTCATCCTCATCATAATTTATATTTAAGGTTAGATTAGTATTGATTTCGTCGATCAAATTTTCTACGCCTTCTACGTTAAGTAGCGGATTTAAAGCGGCGGCGCACGAAAACATAGGCGGTATTTCTCTATAATATTTTAAAAAAATTTCTTCCATTATTTTAATTAAAGGAGCCCAACCTTGGTGTTGCCTATAATAACTAAATCTTTCTGTGATATGTACGAAATGTTCAATTGCTAATGCGCTCGTTGGATAATACACTCCAGATAAAGAAACGGTGGCCCTATAAGAACACTTTAGTAAATCTATATAATATTCTATTATGGTCCAATCAGTTTCACCTAAACCGTGTTCAATATTAAGTAAACTATAATATTCCATTAGAAGATCTTTTTGTAGAATGACTCTTTTTAACATTTTATAGGTTGAGTTCCATCTAATAGGCATATCTAATTGTGGTTTCAAATATTTCTGATTTTGTGCTTTACAAAATTTTCTAAAATCTTGAGCTCGTTGTTTAGTACAATAAATTGCTTTTAACATGTCGCGAATTTTATTAATATATATTGTGACATTGCTTTTAAACTATCCTGTACCACTAAATTTAGGACGTGACAAACACATCTAGTATGAAAAAATGCGCCGTTGAGAAATGATTTTAAATCTCGTTTTAACAATTCAATTGCGGCGCTATTATTGGAGGCGTTATCAAGAGAAAAACTAAGTATTTTATCGTTAATTTTAAATTACCGCGCACATTTCATAATAACTTTATATAAAGCTATAGCTGTGTGCGGGAATTCAAAACTTGTAAAACATATTACGCGTTTATTTTGCTCCCACGAAATGGGATCAATCCAATGACAAGTGATGCAAAGGTAAGCTAATCCTAAATTTAAATTACTCGTCCAAACGTCGCTCGTTAGACTCACACGTCCTTCGAAATTTTCAAAATACCTAATTAATTCTTGTTTTGCTTCTAAATATAATCTAATCGTGTCGCGCCTTAAAGTAATTCTACTAACATTTTGGTATTTGGGCTGAAGCCCCCCATGTATGTACTCTGTGCCGTCGTCATTGTCGAAGACGCTGAATGGCAGCCCACATTTGATGACGAACTTCGCCTGCAGCTCTCGCTGCCGCATTTGATCGTATGTCCAAATCTGTCCGGCTCCAGAAATTTGGGCTTGACTTGACTCGGGAGGAGCTTGTTTCGACTCGCAAGACTTCTGGTGTCTAACGAGCGTCGAGTTGTCGCTGATGGATAGCAACTTCGAGCACATCTTGCAGCACGCTTTTCTTTCGGTCCCGACTTGTACCATCTCGAAATGCTCCCAAATAGTCGCTCTACGGTTGTGCTCCACCACCGAAGCCGTAATTTTGGAAGACGATGCTGGAGTTGTGGAGGACGACGCCATTGGGAGAGCTAAGAAAGAGAGAGAGAGAGAGAGAGATGGGGTGTGAGAAAAGAGAGAGGGGAGGGGGGTATTTATATGTTTTTTTTTGTTTTTTTTAATTAAAAAATTAATTAAAAAATAATAAAAAAATTTAAAAAATAAAAAGAAAAAGAGCAGCCAACGACTCTCTTGAGAGAGAGCAGTTGGCTGCTCTCTCATGGCAGCATGGCTGCCACGTGGCAGCCATGCTGCCATGAGCCTAACGGCTCTAATAAGAGCCGTTAGGCTCAATCGGGCCTAGCCCAAGACCGGATCAGGCTATGCCCGGCCCGGTCTCGGGCTAGCCCGATTTTCGGGCTTTACCCGGCCCGGACCGGGCCGGGTAGCTAGGCCAAAACCGGGGCCCTTTCAGGGCCCCGGGTAAGGGCTCGGCCCGGTTCGGGCCTGAACCGGGACGGGCTTGACCGGGCCGGGCTCAGGCCGGCCCGTCAGGCCCGGTTTTTTTGTTCATCAATATTCAGAACAGCGGAGTTAGGCTGTTAGCAGACCAATTTGGGGTGCGGTTAATAAAACCAAAAGGCGGGTTCATGATATTTGCAGACCAGTCTAGAGAATCTATAAATAGACCCTTAAGGGCACCTTGGAGGAGGACCGATTTTTAGGAGAATCCTCTCCTCCAGGCAGGTTTTGGTTGGCTGCTAGTGCCCTCCAAGGTGCCCGGCTGAGCTTTGGTTTGGGAGGGGAAGCTCTCTAAGATCTTCCGGGTGTGTGGCGGGACCTCCTCGCTACGGCCTTGGGTCTGTTCTAGTTTTCTCATCCACCGTCAGGAGAGTTTGGTGAGAGAGAAGTAAGCGTCGGCTACACCCCCCAGTGGGTCCGAACTCAAGGAGACCGGTTGCCGGTTTCAACATTTTTGGTGCGGTGAGCGTGGACCGTAGCCGGTGAAGGAAAATCTCAAACTGGACTTGATGACAGGGGATGGGGGAAATGGTTCCGACTCAGGCCACTCGCAGCCACCAACGACAATGGAGTGGCTGGAGATGTTCGAGAAGTTCAAACGAGAAGTCCTGCAGACGGTTCTCGCTGGGAGGGGCGAGTGCGAGACCCCAGTAGTTCCCGTGGTCCCGCCCCCGCAGATTGGCGAGAATGCCCCTGGGCAGCGACACGGGAAGGAGGTGTCGGCGGAGGCGAGTGCGCGAGATCTCTCCGGGCGGCAGCTGTTCAACTGCCCGGCGAGTGTGGAGGTGTGCGAGTTGGCCCCGCGCGAGGGGACAACTCGCCGAGCAAGAGAAGGGAGCCCCTTCTGCGAGTTGATCCTATCGGCCCCAGTGCCAGAGGGGTTCCGAGGGCCGGAGATGTCCTATTATACCGGCAAGGATGACCTAGTCGTGCATCTCCAGTGGTTTGAGGACATGGTCTCAATTCTTCCCATGTCGGACGTCTTTCAGTGCCGACTCTTTGCAACCACTCAAAGGAGAAAGCTAGGGACTGGTTCCACCAGCTCCCCGTGGGTTCCATCTATGCCTTCGACGATCTGCGCCGGAGCTTCCGACTGCGCTTCTCGACGTCAAAAAACAGAAAGAAAGACGCGGAGGCCCTCTTCAAGATCAAGCAAGGGCAAGGAGAATCACTGGCCCATTATATGGACAAGTTCCAGGAGGAGGTCCACCTCGTGCAGGAGGTGCCGAGGTTCACCCTCCAGATGGCATTCATCGTAGGGTTGCGGGATGGGTTCTTCAAAATGGACCTGAAGAGAAGGCCTCCTCTCTCCTTTGAGGAGTTGATGGAGCGTGCGGCAGAGGAGATAGAAGGGGAGGCAGTCAATCCGGAGTTGTACAGGAGGTTGGCGAAGATGAGCGAGCCCGAGATGAGGCAGTAGGAAGGACGGGGAAGGGAGGAACCCAGGGGCCAGGGGTTCGAAAGGCAGCAGCGGGATTGGAGCGTCAGGAACCCAATAACCGGCTGACCTGGAGGCGTCAGGAGGGACCGGTGAGAGGTCAAGAAGGGGGATACCGAGGAAGGGAGCAGGAAGGGGTCAACCAAGAGTGGAGGCAAGGCCCCAGACCCCCTCACCCTCCCCGGGAGCAAGCAATGGCGGTAGGCCGAGGAAGAGGAGGAAGAAGAGGAAGAGGTGGAAGAGGGGGCAGGGTGGCATTGCCTTACTGTGACTTCCATCAGGAGGAAGGTCATGCAACGGCCACCTGCCCGGAATTCTTGGAGATGAGAGGGAGAGGTCAGCCACGGCGGCAGCAGGTCAGGATCGAGGAAGTGCTCCCAGAGGCGGAGGAGGACAGGTGCGAAGACAGGGCAGACGTAGGAGCCAGGGGAGGGATCGGGGTGATCCACGGAGGGGTCGGAATCGAGGCAACTCGCAAGAGGAGCTTCCAGGCGATGTACAGGAGAGGCGTCGCGTCGGCTTCCCAGACCCCACCCCCCTCGGAGAAGATCACCCTCTCGTCAGAAGACATGCCCGACTACGAGGACCCGTTCTGTGACGCCTTGGTGATCCAGACGACAATAGAAAACTTCACGGTCTCCCGGATCTTGGTGCACAATGGGAGCTCCGTGAACGTCATCTTCAAGAAGGCTTTCGACGCATTGGAGGTGGAAAAGAAAAGGGTGCAGGCCTCCGATGGGCCGTTGTTCGGCTTTTCAGGGGAGAGGAAAGAGGTTGAGGGAGGAGTTGGCCTCCAGGTGTCGTTGGGAGGGGTCCCGAGGAATTGTCGATTCGTCATCGTGGACACCCCGAGCAGCTAGAATGCAATATTCGGACGTCCACTCATCAGCGCCTTCCAATGCATGCCCTCATCTTATCACCAGTGCTTGAAATTCCACGACGGAGGGGTCCAGGTCCGGATCCGGGGGGATGCAAATGTGGCAAGGTAGTGTTATATTACTGCCGTCAACACCATCTCCTGGATGGAGGAAGCTGAGAAGATGGATGAGGAGATGAAGGGGCAGGAGGGGCCGGAAGAAGAGAGGATGGAGGGGAAAGTTGAGGAAGAAGGCAGGATCCGAGGAGAAGGGATGGAGATGGCTCAGGAGGAGCGAGTCGAGCCCATGGAGAAGGAAGCTAGAGCGGGAGAGGAGATCCCGGTTGAAGGGAGAAGTGCAGGGGGCAAGTGGAAAGAGCCGGCCCGGCTTGAGGCGGAGGAAGAAGTGGTCGAGATGGAGGTCACCGCCCAAGGAGGAAGGGTGGAGAAGGTGCGGATCAGCGGGGGCCTCAGCCCAGAAGACCAAAGAAGGATGCTGGAGTGCATCCAAGGAAGCATGGACATCTTCGCATGGAGCGCAGCGGACATGCCAGGCATCGATGCAGATGTGGCTTGCCACCGGCTCAACCTCGAGCCGGGAACCCGTCCCATCCGACAGAAGAGAAGGACCATAGCCGACAAGATCGAAGGACCAATCCACGAGGAGGTGGCAAAACTCCTCGAAGCAGGTTTTGTATCGGAGATCCAGTACCCAGGCTGGGTCTCCAATGTCGTCATGGTAAAGAAGGGTGATGGCCGCTGGCGTATGTGTATTGACTTTTCTTTATTAAACAAAGCCTGCCCTAAGGATTGTTATTCCCTGCCTCGGATCGACGCGCTGGTTGACTCAGCCGTCGGTTTTTCTGTGATGAGTTTTTTGGATGTTTTTCAGGTTATAACCAAATCAGGATGCACCCTCAGACGTTAAAGATGTCTCGTTCATCACCCGGGAGGGGTGCTACTGTTACAAAATGATTACCTTCGGGCTGAAGAATGCCGGAGCAACCTACCAAAGGATGATGGACCGGGTCTTTCGGGAGCAAAGAGGAAGAAACTTGGAAGTTTACGTAGATGACCTCATGGTAAAAAGCAAAAGCGTAAGTTCCCACCTGCAGGACCTGGAGGAGACGTTCGCTACTTTGCGCAAGTATAAGATGCGGCTAAACCCCCTGAAGTGCGTATTCGGGGCCAGCAAGGGAAAGTTCTTGGGTCACCTTCTCACCCCCTCGGGGGTAGAACCTAACCCGGACAAGGTAAAGGCCATAATGGAGCTAGGATCGCCGCGAAACGCTAAGGAGGTCCAACAGCTGACCGGGAAGCTCGCAGGGCTGAGTAGGTTTTTTCCTCGGGCGGGGGAGAAATGCTCTCCATTCTTCAAAGTGTTGCGAGGCAATCAGAAGTTTGAATGGACGGAGGAATGCGAGGGGGCCTTCCAGGACTTGAAGGGCCAGCTCACCAAGGCTCCGCTGCTCCAAGGCCCTAAGGAGGGGGAGGACCTAGCCTTATACCTCGGAGTTGGGGTTGAAGCCGTAAGCTCCGTCCTGGTCAGGGAAGAGAGTAAGAAGCAGTTGCCAATCTACTACGTAAGCAGGGTTCTGAAGAAGGCAGAGCTCTGATACCCTATCCTGGAAAAACTAGCCTTCGCCTTGGTCATCTCGGCAAGAAAGCTCAGGCCCTACTTCCAGGCTCACTCGGTTCAAGTAATAACCGATCACACCCTACGCAAAATCTTCGAGGGGGTAGAGCATTCGGGGAGGCTCGCAAAGTGGTCGATAGAGTTGAGCGAATTCAACATCACCTTCCTCTCATGATTGTCAATAAAGGCCCAAGCAGTAGCGGATTTCATGGTGGACTTCGTGGTCGAGACGGAAGAGGAGCAAGTCCTGCACCATGCCCCCTGGAAGCTGTTGGTCGACGGAGCCTCAGGCAAGAACTCCCTAGGAGGAGGGGTAGTGTTGGAAAGCCCTCATGGGGTGAAAATCGAGCAAGCGCTGGTGATACATTTTCCCGTGACCAACAACTAGGCGGAGTATGAAGCGGTGATCGCCGGCCTGCGACTGGCCCAGGAACTAGGAGTTCATGATGTGGAAGTTCTCACGGATTCGATGGTGATAGCTTTGCAGGTCAAGGGTGAATTTGAGACAAGAGAGCCCACGCTTGTCCGGTATCTCGCCAAAGTAAGGGGTCTCATCGGAGCGTTCACAACTTTCTCCATCCGGCACGTCCCAAGGGAGGAGAGTGCCTCGGCCGATCGACTGGCCAAGTCTGGTCCTCGGGTTGGGGGGACTTTGACAGATTTGTTCTGCCCTTCAATAGAGGAGGGGAGCTCATGGATATCGAGAAGCGGCCCTCATGGAAAGACCCTTTCGTGACCTTCCTGTCGACAGGAAAATTTCCAGAAGATATTCCGGATCAAAGGCGCTTTCGATACAAGTCCGCCTACTATGCACTCCATGAAGGGGACTTGTATCGGAAGACCCTCTCGGGATTCCTGGCATGATGCATCTCAGAAGAAGAAGTCCCGAGGATCCTGGAGGAGATCCACTCTGGCGAATGCGACAGCCATTCGGGGAGCAGGACGTTGGAAGCGAGAATAATGAGGCAAGGATATTTCTGGCCGACCCTGAGCAAAGATGCAGCAGAGTTCGCCAGGAAATGCCGGAAGTGCCAACTATTTGCCCCACTTCAACTCTTGCCCGCTCAGAGGCTAAGGAGCATCACGGCACCCTGACCCTTCGCCATATGGGGGATGGACCTGGTAGGACCCTTCCCTCAGGCCAGCGGACAGAGAAGGTTTCTCCTGGTTATGATTGACTATTTCACGAAATGGTTGGAGGTCAAGGCGCTTGCCAAGGTCACCTCCCAGGTAATCCGCAACTTCGTATGGGGGGAGATCATCTGCCGACATGGACTTCCGCAAGCCATAGTGACCGATAACGGACCACAATTCGCCAGTGATGAGTTCATCCGCTTCTGTAGCCAGTTGGGGATAGACCTCAGGTTCGCATCCGTCCATCACCCCAGGAGCAACGGGCAGGTGGAGGCTGCTAACAAAATTATAGTAAACCTACTAAAAAGAAGGTAGGAAATTTGAAGGGGAATTGGGTGGAGCAACTCCCCTCGGTTCTCTGGGCGCTAAGGACTACCCCCAATACCGCCACAGGGGAGACCCCATTAAACTCTCTCACGGTTCTAAGGCCATCATCCCAGTAGAGCTTGAAGTCGAGACGACATGGGTAAAGGCCGCCTCAAACAGTGGTGAAGGGTGGAGAGCTGGGAACGAGGAGGAGCTAAGGCTCTCCTTGGACCTGGTCGAAGAGGTCCGAGACCTCGCCACCATTCAACAAGAAGAAATTTAGCGGCGGATGGCCAAATACTTCGACAAGCATGTCCGGAACAAGCAGTTCGAAAAGGGTGACCTCGTGTTAAAAAGGTTGACGCGGCCGGGAGGTCAGCCGCGGTGGGAAAGCTTAATCCCAACTCGAAAGGTCCTTATATTGTAGAAGAAGCTTTAAAATCAGGGGGGTATCGCCTCCGGAATGTGGAGGGTGAGCCCATTGGTCATACGTGGAGCGGCGATGATTTAAAGCGTTTCTATCCCTAAGTTCATGTAATAGCAATGATGCCTTGCTTTAGGCTTGATTCTTCTTATACATGTGCATGGTGTAATGGTTTGCGTGATGATTCCAAAAACTTCAAAGGTTGGCCCCGAGCAGACCCGCTGACCAGGCTCTCATCTAGCTGGCAGGGCCGAAGGCTCACTCGGTGCAGGTTCCAAAAGCAGTTGGCCCCGAGCAGACCCGCTGACCAGGCTCTCATCTAGCTGGCAGGGCCGAAGGCTCACTCGGTGGCAGGTTCCAAAAGCAGTTGGCCCCGAGCAGACCCGCTGACCAGGCTCTCATCTAGCTGGTAGGGCCGAAGGCTCACTCAGTGGCAAGTTTCAAATGCAGTTGGCCCCGAGCAGACCCGCTGACCAGGCTCTCATCTAGCTCGCAGGGCCGAAGGCTCACTCGGTGGCAAGTTCCAAAAGCAGTTGGCCCCGAGCAGACCTGCTGACCAGGCTCTCATCTAGCTGGCAGGGCCGAAGGCTCACTCGGTGGCAAGTTCCAAAAGCAGTTGGCCCCGAGCAGACCCGCTGACCAGGCTCTCATCTAGCTGGCAGGGCCGAAGGCTCACTCGGTGGCAGGTTCCAAAAGCAGTTGGCCCCGAGCAGACCCGCTGACCAGACTCTCATCTAGCTGGCAGGGCCGAAGGCTCACTCGGTGGCGAGTTCCAAAAGCAGTTGACCCCGAGCAGACCCGCTGACCATGCTCTCATCTAGCTGGCAGGGCCGAAGGCTCACTCGGTGGCAAGATCCAAGAGCAGTTGGCCCCGAGCAGACCCGCTGACCAGGCTATCATCTAGCTGGCAGGGCCGAAGGCTCACTCGGTGGCAGGTTTCAAAGGCAGTTGGCCCCGAGCAGACCCGCTGACCAGGCTCTCATCTAGCTGGCAGGGTCGAAGGCTCACTCGGTGGCAGGTTCCAAAGGCAGTTGACCCCGACCAGACCCGCTGACCAGGCTCTCATCTAGCTGGCAGGGCCGAAGGCTCACTCGGTGGTAGGTTCCAAAGGCAGTTGACCCTGACCAGACCCGCTGACCAGGCTCTCACCTAGCTGGTGAAATAGGGAGGGAAGGGGTTAAAAACGAGGAATTGAAATAAGGCAAAGACAAACCCCGGGAGGGCGAATGATTCAAAGCAAGGATAGCATTCGACCGGCGGTTGTGCAGCGAGCACACTGCCGGTCGAAGGGTCATGGGAGGCTATTTGAACTCGGTGAACACACGAACGCGGTATCAACTCCGACAAAAGTCAGCGGAAACACCTAAGTCTCAACAGGGGAGGGGGGAGCGGGAGCTGACTGCGACCACGACGTTCCCGCGCGCGAAAATTCTCTTAACAAGAGCGCCGAGGCCGGAGCCGCGAAACGCAAGAGCAAAAAATAACGCACAAAGCGAGAAGTCCTGTCTCCTCACCTAGTACCGTTTCACACGAAAACCCCCAATCTAAGCGAATGTGCGGCAGGGGCAAGATAGCTTATACCTCCTTCAGCACTCGGCGAGTGCCCGATGCGGCCACACAACGTTATGCCGTCCTAGCGAGCCTAGCGGGAAACAGAAGAAAAACGATTGCGCAATGATCAACAAAAACTATCACATAGACAAAATGGGGGAAATGGCCCCGAACATATCCACCGGGTGTGCCAACAAAAGCCCTCGCAAAAAATTAGCACAAGAATAATTGTTGTCATCAAAACGGTTAGCAAGCTCTTGCCCTCATTTACGAGAATGTCTTCCGCTCTCATCTGAGCCCAGGGAGATGACCTCGTCGTTCGAAGGAAAGTCCTCGCCGTTCGGGAAAGGTACTGGGAGGAAAATGTCCGGCACGACCTGGTGCGCCAACAACGTCTCGGCCCCCTCCTTCAGGTACCCGCCGTCGAGGAGGGCCCGCAGCGTATGCTCCGCAGCATCCTGGGCGCTCTCTTGCATCAGCTCCTCGAACTCGAAGTTCGAATAGGAGTGCCTTTTGCTTCCTTCGCCAAGGGCCTGAGCGGAATCCGCCTGCAGGCGCCGGACGTCCTCCTTCAGCCCCCGATTCTCCTCTTCCAATCCAGCCACTCGAACGCGCAGCATCTCGGCACTGGTGGTGTCCTGCGGGGAAGAGAGTAGTCAGAAAGGTGGGAGAGTGCAGTGGTTAGCAAGTCCAAGGAAGAGATCATACCTCGCGGATGGGGCGACTAGCGAGTAGGGCCTCGGCGGCATCCAGCTTCTCCCTCAACACTCGGGCCTCCGCTGAGGCACTCGCCCGGTTCGCATCCACCTCGCTGAGGCTTCGCGCGAGGTTGATGCTCCGGCGAGAAGACATGTGCGTGAGTTCAAGCGCCCGAAGGAGGGCCCACGCTGTCTCGTGGGCTAGCACCTGGGTATTCTCGGCGTTGAACAACTCAGTGTCGTCACGGCCGTATATGGCGTAGGCGAAAGCGAAGGCCTCGCCGCTGGCGACATCGGTCTCGATCCACGATGGATGAAGGGTCGAGAGGGATACTCGGTTGTTGTTCCGGTCCCACTTAACAAGGGGAGCTCCCGCTGGGTCCACGAGTTTTTCGCCGTTGGCAAAATTGCGGTGATCTCTCGGCAGGGGCCCCGAAGAAGGTCCCGCGGGCGGAACAGAGGTCCTCGTCGGAACGTTCGCCCCCGGAATTTCGCCCGGGGCTTCCTTCCCTTTTGAGGCCGGGGTGGTCTTGTCCTTCGACGATGGGGGGACCTTCCCCTTCTTCGAGGAGGAGGGGAGCACGACCGAGTCCGGCTTTCGCTTGTGGCCACTAGCCTTGGAGGAAGCCAAGTACTCTCGATAGGCATCGACGGCAGCACACGCGGCGGACAGCGAATGCCCCAGAGCCGCTCCGGCAGGGCGCGGAGGGTTCAGCGGGAAGTCACGGGCACCTGTAATCAGAGAAGAACGCTCGGTAAGTAAAGCGAGAAGGAGGGAGAGGAAAGTTGCGCGAAGACTGCTCAAGCTTACCTTCGCCCGGCGGAATGGGCGGGAGCGAATCCACATTCCTCCGGAGGTTGACGATGTCCGTGCCCTGCTCTAGGATGAACTGGTGAAGCTTAGACTCATGACCGCCCAACGACGGGGGACGAAAGGTCGACTCCTCCTCTTGCACCGGCGCGAAGAGGACATTTTCGAAGTTCCCGCTAACGAACACGAACCAGAACCAGCGAAGCCAGTCATGGTTCTTGTTGGCAAGACCGGCCACCTTCAGAGGATTTTGACCCGACAAGAAGGAGGTTCCGTGCTTCGCGCGAAAGGTGAAGAGTTTACGGAAGACGGGGAGGCTGAACTCGATCCCCTCTTCCCGGAGATAGCAGGCGAACCCCACCAGCATGGCGATGGAGTTCGGGTTGAGATGGGTGGGGACAACTCCAAAGTACCGGAGCGTCTGGCGGACTTCCGGCCAAATAGGGAGGCGGAACCCCACCTCGAAGTGCTCTAGCGGGATGGCGAGGGTCCCGGGAGAGAAGGAATTGACGCGATCACCGGGTTCCGGGCGGGTCGCGGTGAACTACCCCGGGATGTGGTTCGCGATAGTGGTCAAGAAAGCCTCCTCGGTGAGGTCGCAGGGGTCGAAATCGTGGTCCGCAAAAGCGCTGGCGCACTTGCCCCTTCCATCCGGTTCACCGCCCATCTCGCAAAGGTTTAGAGTAGAGGAGCTCGCGCGAAGGTGAGAGGTGCGAAAGCAGTCGGCGGATGAGGAGGATGGCGGCGGGTTAAGGCGTAATAAATAAAGTTGGTGAGACAGCCTATTTATAGAAAAGCACAAGACAGTAATCATTTCCTCGGGCGGCGGGTGAGCCAATGGTGACGGCACTACCTCGACGCCTCGGAATTCGAGCCGGCCTATTTTCGCCCAAGCATCTTCGAGGGCTCGGCGAACGATCTTTCCTCAGAATACCTCATGGCTGGAAGTTAACTTAGTTAGGCGGAAAGCAAGGCAAGGAGATAATCCACAACGGAAACGAAAGAAACATAGGAAAGTAAAAGGCGAAATCAAGAGTAATGCTATCATCCGCAGAACATAGAAAATTATCACAGAACCAAAGTCTTGCAGAGTTTCCCGAAAGCGTCAAGAGGAAAAGCAGGAAGGGGAGGGGGTCGGTAGACTAATGCTCTAGCCAATGCCATCGACCCCGACCTCGAGTATCAACGACCGGGGGCGCCCTCGGGTGGTAGTACGCAGTCATCGCGGTAATCTCCCGGTTGGCTAGGTGCAGCTGGTCCCTCGCTCGCGCAGCATGCCTCCCAGGAGAAAGCTCCCCGCCCTCAGCGCCCAAGCGTTCCACCTCAGCGAGAAGGCGAGCGTAATCCCGTCGGAGGACCTTGAGCTCGCGAGCGGTCTCCATCTGCTGACCGTCCAGCTGACCAGCGAATTCCCGCTGCATGAAGATGAGCTTCCCCATCACTTCCTTCATTCGCTCCTTCATGGTATAAACATCGGTGGGGTCGCCCAGAAAATCCTCAAGCTCTCCGGGTGAAGGGGGTGGCGAGACCATTCCTTCTCCGCCGTCGTAGAACCCCATGGGGGAGGCCTTCTAGTGACCTGCGAGAACGAAGATCTTTCGCTTCAAAAATGGTGATAAATTCGGGGCAAGGCCAAGAAGGCTACCTACCTGGTACGGGCTCGTGCTGCCTAGGGGGCGAGACGTCGAGGGATTCACCTCAAAGATGCTGGCCGTGGGATGAAGAGACTTACCTTTCCCTGGTCGGAAGGGTTCCGGATTGATGGCGGGAATGACAGCCTGATCAGAGGCAGGAGGAGCGCGACCGTGGTCCATCGCCGGTGAACCCCCACGCCCGTTCGCAGAAGTAGGGGTTCCCGGACGAAAGGGAGAGCGGAGAGGAGTAAGGGTCAATCCCGCGGTGCCCGGGACGAGGGCTGCGGAAAGCAGCGATTAGAACCAAGGAACGGTAAGAACATTCACAGTTCGCGAGATGCTACCTGTTTGAGGTCAGGTCCCGCTGGCCGCCAGGAGGAATTGAAGGAGAGAGATTGAGGGCCGGCGAGGTTCTCGTATCGGCGGGCGGAGGTGGCACAGTTTTCAGCGTGGCGGCACCACGGCTCTCCTCGGTATCCAGCGCCTCCTGCGAGTGTTCCCAAGCCACCGGGAAATGTCATCTCGGGGAATAGCGAAGAGGCAACGTGAAATGAAAGTACCTGCATTCGGAGGTCGGGGGGAGAGGGGACGGCCAGATGGGGAGACTTCGAAGCGGAATCTCCCTCCTCCCGACCCCGACGAACGGCCAGGGCCCTCCTGGAGCGAAAGGGAGCGTTGGGGTCCCTTCTCGAGGAAAGCCAGGGGGAGAACCGGGCAGCCTTGGGGGGATCCTTTCCCGGGGACGTCGCGAGCGAGTCTACCTTTGACGGCGATACCGGTTTAGACGATGGTTCCATGGGGACCGTTCAAAATAGCAAAAAGTTGGAGCTCGGGAGGAAACACTACAGCAGGAAAGAAGGCTTTTGAAGAAAGGGCTCGGGCCCGAGATATATATAAGGTCGAAGTGGGACCCACGGGAAGATTTTGTCCAGGTCAGCAGACACTCATCGAATACTGGGTTGGACTGTTCTTTCCGAGCGGATGACCCGCTCGCAAAGAGCGGGGATTGTGTACAACCCCGTATTCACCGAGTGGGCCCCCGGACCTGAAAGGAGGGACCGAGGGACAAGAGTCGAGCCCCGCGGACCATTCGCCCAAGTCAAGGGAAGGGGCGGACCACAGGGCGAATGTGGTCCCTCCCTCAGAGCACCCGCGTGGCGGTAAGGGATGCTGGCGAATGAAGAGTAGCAATATGCGAGAAGACTTGCGAGTGGCACCTTCGCGGACCACCCGCCCGGAGCTCAGGAGCGTCCGACGTGTGCGGGGAAGCGCCCGACGAGCGTGAACAGGTTGAGCATCTCGCGTGCGGGCACTCGCCCGGCCGAACGGGGCAAGAGAGGAGTCTGGCGTGTGGTGCTCTCACAGACCACTCGCCCCCAAAGGCTTTTAGGAGGAAATGACCTAGATACCCCTGGTGGGCTGCCAATAGCCCTTCAGAACAGCGGAGTTAGGCTGTTAGCAGACCAATTTGGGGTGCGATTAATAAAACCAAAAGGCGGGTTCATGCTATTTGCAGACCAGTCTAGAGAATCTATAAATAGACCCTTAAGGGCACCTTGGAGGAAGACCGATTTTGAGAGAATCCTCTCCTCCATGCGGGTTTTGGTTGGCTACTAGTGCCCTCCAAGGTGCCCGGCTGAGCTTTGGTTTGGGAGGGGAAGCTCTCTAAGATCTTCCGGGTGTGTGGCGGGACCTTCTCGCTACGGCCTTGGGTCTGTTCTAGTTTTCTCATCCACCGTCAGGAGAGTTTGGTGAGAGAGAAGTAAGCGTCTGCTACACCCCCCAGTGGGTCCGAACTCAAGGAGACCGGTTGCCAGTTTCAACATTAGTTATCTTGAAGATATCTTTATGTATAAATTCGATCACTGCCTAGGAACCGCCAAAGAAAACTAGAACATGTTTGGGAGGTGTTCATTTCAAAATGTCCTGAAAATTCATAATCTGAAATGCATTTTCAACAGGTTTTTTTTATTCCTGCCAAAATCTAGAATGCATGTTAACGAGATTTTTTTTATTCCAGAATTTGGAATGTATTTTCATCAAATGTCTTGAAGGGCAAAGAAAACCGGATTGCATTTTCAACAGATTTTTTATTCCAGATTTTATGGATTCCAGATTTTGGCAAATATGCTTTATTTAATGATGGTGATTGAATTTATATAATGATGTGTTTTCGGCTTTTTTGTTCAAATTTGTTCTCAGATTACTGTGTATTCATTTCTTTTGGGTGTTTTCAACTTTGTTCAGATTTCTGTGTTCATATTTATGTGTTTTCAGTTTTTTTTAGTTTGTACATTGTTCTCAGATTTTATAAATTATAAGTACTTCCAATTGTAAATCGGCTGCTTCAAAAAAAAAAAAAATTTGCTTACAATTGTAAATCTATTTTTAATTCAAACTTTGTTCTCAGATAATGCACTTCCAATTTCAGCAACTGCTTCAAAAAAATTGTTGATGAAATGGACTTTGTACTTACATTAAATGCTTCCCTACAAAGTTTGTTGTATATGATAAATGTTTCATATACACATATTCACAGTTATGAAGCATTATGGATTGATATTCACAGTTATGAAATTGGAAGTGCATTACAGTTATGAAGCATTATGGATCGATATTCACAGTTATGAAATGGGAAATGAATTGCAATTGGAAGTGCATGCTCTAATTTTGATCCCAACTTCATCTCAAACACATGTAGATGGCAGACCAAAATCAATCTGAGACGGCGGGGTCGTTGCCAAACTCTGGTGGTCCGATCCAATGCAAGAGCTGTATACTTTACAGATCTAATTTTGTGCATTTTAAATAACCTAAAATAGTATTACATAAACACTTTCATTTACCTCAAATGTATCATTTGTTTCTCAGCTCTGGGCTCTGGCAGTCTCAAGAAATAAAAACTGCAATACCATTGCCACCACCAATAATGATTATGAATACTACGATGAAGTTTGCAAAGAGAGTACAGACAGGTGGTCTGATGGTCCGCGTACTGAAGTTTTAGAGAATATTTATTGACTGTTGCACAGAAAGTATTGTTTAAAGAGACTAACTTATTGCAACACTTATAAATTGGTCTCTAGTTAAAGTTTAGACAACATTTTTATAAATGTTGCAAAGTTAGTGTTGCTAAAGACCAAAGATGTATGTGTTACAATCATATTCCTAAGGCTGTACCACTTAAAAATAATTCATAGTGTGACTTCTTTTCTTGAATGCCACCCACGACCAATGTCGCCCGGACGACTAATGTCTCCCCGATCAATGTCCCCTCTCCGACCAATGTCCCCGCCCACGACCAATGTTGCCGCTCCGACCAATGTCGCCGCCCCGATCAATGTCGCCGCCCCGACCAATGTCGCCTCCCCGACCAATGTCGCCGCCCCGACCAATGTCGCTGCCCCGACCAATGTCGCCGCCCCGTCCAATGTCGCCTCCTACCAATGTCGCCCCCCCGACCAATGTCGCCCCCACGACCAATGTCGCCCCCTCGACCAATGCACCCCCCCCCCCCCGCACGGGGACCAATGCACCCCCCCCCCCCCCCCCCCCCCCCCCCCCCCGCACGGGGTCCCCCGTGTACACTTATTTATATAATTTAATGAATAATATAAACATTATAATTATATTAATGTTTGTACATTTAAATAATATCACCTTTATACAATAGATTAATAAGTTAGGAGAGTTGGTTAGGAATGATTGTTTGTATATAGCAGGTCATAGGTTTGAATCCCAGTAGCTCCAATTAAATGAATACGTTTTTTATTATATATAACTATTTTTTTAATTCAGCGGAATAATTAAATAAAGTACTAAATATTAGCAACAAAATTAAAATCTCTTGCTAATTTACAAAGGATAAAATTTCTTGGTAAGAAATCCTTTCAAAATAGAAAGGAATAATTTCCTCGCTAAAATTAGCTAGGACCATATTAGTTAGGAATTTGTTTGTTTCTAAATTCCTTGCTAATTATAATTAGCAAGGGATTTAGCTAATTAGCTAGAAATTTAGCTCATTGCTAATTAAAGTTTTTCTTGTAAAAAAAAATCCTATTTTTATTTTTAAATTTTTTTACATTTTTAACTAAAAAATCAATTTCTCTCTACCTCTCTCTCCCCCTATCTCTATTCCTATCTCTCTCTCTCGTGTAGATATAGAAGAGCTATAAAGATTCTCTCTCTCCTCTTCTCTCTTCTTTCTTTCTTTCTTTCTCTCCTTTGTAAGGATGAGATAAAAAGCTTGTCTCATTTTGAATGACTAAGATTTTTTTTAAGACTCAAAACTTACTTATAGTAGTTATATATATATATTATAAAATGGAAGTCCATTCTATGATAATATTAAATTTCTGAAATTATCACTTATTTCATCTTTTTTACAATTTTTTCATGTAAGAGAGAAAGGGAGTGTGGCAAAGTGGACCGAAAATAAAAGGGCATTTTTATAAGCACACAGTTTATTGCTATTGACTGCCAAATTATAATGATACACATAAATATATTATTTTCACACTGACATGTTATTGACATATCAATGTTTTTTTTTGCACATAAATAATGCTATTTTTTTTTTATTTTTGCACATCTAAGCAAAAAATTAGATTCATGTTGAAATCAAGGCACAAAATATAATCAAAATTATGCAACTCCATGAATTCAGACGAAACTCACTATACGATCTCCTCCATTCAGTCTGACAACATTGGTACCAACCTCTACAAAATTAAGCAACAACTCGTGAATTTCCTCCTACAAATAAAAGTTTCCAAGAAAACAAAATTCAAGAGTCAAGACTCTACAACATGCAGTAAATTCAATGAGATATACAATGATCCCATTCCAAAAAAAAAGATATTAAATTTTAAATAAAAGTCACCTGCGTCTGGCTGTGATACCCGACAGTCTTGCGGACGCAGAGAACCCTAGCATTTCCCACGAACGAGATTCAATACATCATTGGAGACTAGGCGATCGTACACAATAAGATCGGCCGCTCTATCTCCCTATTCGCCTTAAGATTCACAGACACAATTAAAGAAATTGGATAACTCAGAGTTGAACAACTCAGAACGACAGAACCAATGGCAGAAGACAAAAACTCGCAGTCGGCGTAAGAGACTTCGGGGAGAGCAAAAACATGACCTAGCACCATTGTAACAAGAAGAAGAAGGGTATGGGTGTACTCCTCATCGTCACGAATGGAGAGACGGGCTCAAGGTGGGGGACTCGAGAGAAATGGTGTGCCCTTAAAGGAGGGATTTGAATGTTATCTTAAGTTTTCTAGCATGTGCTACTAGTCATAATGTGTGTGCTTATAACATTGCCCAAATAAAATTACAAAAAATCTCTTTAAAAAGAAAGAGGGGGAAAGGCGAGGTGAATAACTTGACTATGAGAGAGAGAGACCATTTGGGGCAGATGGGGGGGAGATAAGAAAGAGAGATAGAAAAAGAGGATGTGAAGACCATGTACATATATGTTATTATGCATGTGGGTCTGTATGATGGAGGCTAATTAAATGAGATTATGTTTTAACATTCAAGACAACAATCATTAAGAAGATTCAATGTAAATAACATTAAAATTATCAGTTATATTATAAGTAGTTATTGCAAGCACGATGGGAAGGAAATCGTCAATAATTTTGTGAGACATGCTAAAAATTGCCATCGATTGAGTCTAAAGCGTATGAATTATTATATATAAGTAATGATAAAGCAAATAAACTAACAATATCATAAGAAATGCACTTGAGTAGTCACACTAATAGTAGATTATCATGTCATCATTGTATCTCTTCTTAAAGAGAAGTCTTCAAGGGATGTACACACTCTATAACATTCTATTTTGTTGATCTCGTCAATTGAATCATCTGAGAGACCTAACTGATTCAAATGACCATTTGGATGAGTTTAGTTGCGATGAGGAAGTCTATGTTACCTATTGGCCAGATTATAACTCGGAGTACACTAGAATTGAAATATGACGGCAAAATAAGATATTTAGGTAAATGTACTCACAATTGATCCCGGTCTACAATATTGATGTTGGAAAAAGTCTCTTGATTAGATTGCGATTTAGGATGTGCCTTAAATATGTATAGAAAAGTCGAAAGTCAGTTATACTTTACATGTTACAAGCAGAAGTTGAATGATTGAAGAAAATGTCAAGTTTAAGAAACTTACGTCGATTAGTTATCAATGTACAGTAGAAGGACACGAGGACCATTCTTTCAGGAGGTGCAGAAGGACTTTTGTTCTTTCTAGCCTTGATAGTAGATGGGCACAAGGTCTGTTCTTTCCTGAGTGTCGATGCAACAGATGAGACCAGCAAATAGTTACAATTGCGCTGAAAGGGAAGATACAAGTGTACACAAGTCATGCATTGCGGCTTATTACTTGATGAAGGTAATTCGAAAAGCATGAGAAGGTAAATGATCGATAGTGGGAGAGGAGATTCTTCCGTCCCGCTTCCTTGATCTCCATGCATTAAGTTCTTGTGGCACCCTTGGGAGTTTTGTCTCACGAGTAAACCTCCAGTGCTATGCTTTGTGCGAGAGTGTCAGCCCAGAGTGCTCTCAACATCGCCCCTCCTGAGAATGGCGTTGCATGCCGAGCTATCTTGAATGATGGTGAACTAAACATCGTAGGCGGAGTTGAAGTAGAGTTGGCAGGAACATAACATTAGCGGTCACATCGTGATCTATAAGTATCCCTCCCACCTCTATTAGGAGATCTTCGACGATTGCATTAATGTACTAAGAGTATAGAAAAGATGTTTGCAGGGAGGTCGGCCCGACCGTTGTCGTGCGAGGTTTAGGGGTGTCTTCCGCCTTTATCTGCTCCCCCCCCCCCCCAATGAGATTAGTTGGGGTTGAGTGCCCTGACGCTCTTTTTCTCCTGAATTTCTCGAGAAGGTCGAGGTGCACGAAATGCTTGATCTCCTCTTTCAAGTGCCTACATCCCTTTGTGTCGTGCCCATGGATTTCGTGGTAGTGGCAAAACTTAGACTGATCTCCTCTACTTGAGGAGAGATCCCTAGGCCTCCGGAGTGAGGGGATGATTGTGGATGGATAGTAAGACTTTTGGCCGAGCTGTGTTGATGGGGTGAAGTGTTGATCTTGCTGCTGCCACGCAATCTGGAAGGCATCATTGCGGTGCCCACCATCCTTCCTGGGCCATGGGCTCAAACATCGCTTTTCCTTTCTTCCCCTCTTGCCCATCTCCAGTTGTCGATATGCTTCCTGGTGGGCGATCCTCCGTTGGCCCGTGTGCCCCATGAAGACTTGCTTTCAGTGAGAGGCTTGGCGCGGGCGACTCCTCTAAGCAAGCTGCGGCTCGAGGAGAACAATATTCGTTAAGCAATTGCAAGAATTGCTTCGGGGGCTTGGAGGCTCCTAAGTCCTTTAATAAGGCGAGTGCCTGAGCCTGGCGCACTTCCAACTGACGCATCCGCTCCTCCACCGAAGATGCTAGTGCGGTGATATCTTCCTCGAGGCGCGACACACTGCATGCGGGCGAGTTGCTAGAGGCTCGGTTGTCAGGATCCTCGGAGGTTATACAATCCATGGTGTTCGCGTTTCGTTTGTTCATTACAGTTGATTGGGAGCACTTGTGCGGAGCAAGCGCAGCTTCGAGAGATTTGTTGGAGAGTTGTAAACACTTTCCCATAGATGGCATCAAATTGTTGCGGGTCACTCAGCCCTCTCCCATTCCGGAGAATTGAACCGCCTTAGCTCAAAAGTGAGTCGAGTGCCCAAACTGTTGAAACCGTCCACCGGTCTCTTGAGTTCAGACCCACAAGGGGGGGGGGGGGGGGGGGGGGTACACTGCGCTTACTTCTCCATCACCAAACTCTCTTGACTGTGGATGGAAAATATGGAACAGACCCAAGGCTGTAGCGAGGAGGTCCCGCCATACACCCGAAAGATCTTAGAGAGCTTCCCCTCCCAAACCAAAGCTCAGCTGGGCACCTTGGAGGGCACTAGCAGCCAACTCCAAAATTAACCTGGAGGAGAGAGCTCAAAAGGATCTGGTCTCCTCCAAGGTGCCCTTAAGGGTCTATTTATAGATTTTCTAGTCCTGGACTGCAAATAGCGTAAATCCACCTTGTGGTTTTTCTAATCGCACACCAAATTGGTCTGCTAACAGCCTAACTCCGCTGTCCTGAAAGGCTATTGGCAACACACAAGGGGTATCTAGGTCATTTCCCCCCAAAGACTTCTGGGCGAGTGGTCCGTGAAGGCACCACTCGCCAGGCTCCTTGCCCGTCATATTTCACAGGGCAATTGGTTCATGAGCACACCATTCGTCAGGCGCTCGACTTGCTCGGCGGGCGAGATCTTGGCCGCTCTCGCCTATCTGCCTTGGCACCTATGCGAATGCCCCGCGAGTGGGGCCTCACTCGCCCAAGGGCCCTTGGACTCCTAGTCTGCCTCTTGACCATCCACGGGGTCTTGGGGACCCACTCGGCGAATACAGGGTCATACAAAATCCCCTCTCTTATGCTCGGAAAGAAAAGTCCAACCCCCAAAATTCGGCGAGTGCTTTGCTGACCTGGAGGGAATCTTTCTGGTGGGGCCCTCCACTTTGCTATAAATATGTCCCAGGCCGCTGCCCTCGGAGCGCCCATCTTCTAATCATTGTTCCTCATTTTCTCCCTCGGGACACTCGCCATGACGTTCATGAGGCCGACGCCACGACCGCTTTCGGAAGGGATGATGGCTCGTCTCGCCGCCGCACAGGGAGGGACCGCTCCCAAGACCACTCGATACGCCCCTTGGCTCTCGTTGGCGAGGGACCCTTCCAAGCCTTACAGGCTGAAGAAGGCCAAGGCGGTCCGGGGAGACCGGGGGGAGAGGGAGTCTGTGTCTGAAACTCCCCCCTCTCTAACATTCCCTCTGTCAACACCAACGAGGTAACGCGATTCATCTCTCTTTCGAGGTCGATTATAATGACGCCACTGACCTCCGCCTCTTTTACCACTCGCAGGATCTGTCGGCGACCGAGGGTGGCCATGGGCTCAAACAGGCGAGTGTTTCCATTCCTCCACCTGCTCTCGAGAATGCCCCTCCTCTCCAGGAGTCCCCCCCTCCCGGCACTTATGGCGAAGTCCTGTCCGTGCCTGGTAAGCCTTCCATTGCCCTCTCGCTGGCCTTTCTCCTTTCGCAATTTTTCTGACGGGTTTCAACAACCCCTACCTTCGGGACCACGGGGTTACCTCCCCCCTCGCGCACCTCTCCTGCCCCAGATGTCACCAAAAGCCCTCCTGTTCCGGAGTAGGAACGCTCGGCAAGAAAGAGTCCCGGGCCCAACTCTCCTGCCGCGGACCTGGCCGCTACTTCCGCCGCGACCGACCAGATGCACCGCCCCGGGAAGGGGAAATCTCTCCACCCCCAAGCCAACCATTCACAGGGCAGCCTAGAACATCTCGCCAGTCTCCCGTCGAAGAATACGTACCAGGTTAGTTGCCTTCTCAAGCAGAACTCGTGGTTTGTACATGAGGAAGGGCTGACTTCTGCTCTCGCAGGCTACCACGAGATCCCGCTAACTGACCCTCCAGAGGAGGAGGGGCTGATCTCTCCACCCCCTTCTCCCTGCGACGTTTCTAACTTCCTCGGTGACCACGAGGATCCCCGGGCTATGAAGGAACGAATGACAGAGCTTTTCGGTAAGCTGATCTGGATGCAGCGCGACCAAGCTAACCTGGCGGAGGAGCACCGGGCGGCCTTCGAATACCGGATAAGCGCCCTCGAGCGGGACTACAACACCTGATCGGGGAGATGGAGCGCCAGGGGGGCGGGTGCGAGGAGACCTCGCCTGGGAGGCACATTGCACGGGCCAGGGATCAGATGCACTTGATTAGCCAAGAGCTGACGGCGGTTAGCGCGTTTCACTACCCACGAGTGCCTCCAAGGACAGGGAGGCGAGGCCGGGGCCGATGGCGGTGGGATCAATACTAAGCCTACCGGCTGTCGGTCCATGTGTTCTCCTGTACCCCCGTTATTTCTTTTTCTTTCCTTCTTCTTTCTCGCACTGGACCAAGACGAGACCTGCTACATCTCGCGAACTATTTCCTGATTGCATGTTATATATCCTGCTTTTCATTATTTTTCTGAGTGCTGTCTTGTGAGTGTTTTTGCTCTTGTTGTGCTATTTGGTTTGCATTCGCAAGAAGGGTCTTGCACATCGCTTTCGCCCTTTGTAAGCGGCCGGGTTCAGGTGGATGGTTCAGACCTCGAGGCGTTAGGATGTCGCGACCACTATCCGCACCCCGCGTGTAGATGATTTTAATCATTTTCCTCCTTTTTTCTATAAATAGTTTACCCAACCACCGTCTTTATTACGCTTTCATCTCTCTCTCTTTCTTGCACCCGCGACACCACTCGCCCTTCTCTATAGAACCTTTGCGAGAACTCCCCACCCTTCAACGATGCCGAAAGAAGCTGATGGTAGGGCCAACTGCGCCCAAGCTTTCGCCAAGCGAGACTTCGAGACCTGCGACCTCTCGGAGGCAGATTTTAGCCAGGCTATCACGGATTTCGTCCCGCCGGGTTTTGTCGGGTGCCTCACGGGGAACCGAGATCGTATCAACCAATTCTCGCCAGACACTCTGGCCATCCCCCTCGAACATTTCAAGGTGGGGTTCCGCCTACCGCTGTGGCCATAAGTGCGCCAGACCCTGCGCTACTTCAGGGTGGTTCCCGCGCAGCTTAATCCAAACTCTATCGCCATGTTGGTAGCATTCGTCTGCTATTTGCGCGAGGAGGAGATTGAGTTCTTGTAAAATTTCCGAATCTTGGTAGAGCAAGCAGGAATCTTTTAAGCAACTTAGAGATCCAAGCCAAAAACACCAGAAACAACTTGAGGAAAACAAGTGATCTTTATTGATAGCAACTTCAAATTACAAAGGCAAGTCATGCTTGGCGAGACAGGATTACGCCAGCACAAACATCAAAGGAAAAAAATAAGTTGAAGATAACTTGAGACCGCGCGGTCTCCCTACGATCTCAACAACCTGCCAGACCGCAACCCACTGCCGATCTCAGAACAACACCAGACCGCTGATCAGACCGCACCTCTCCTTCCGAACTCCTGATTCTCCCGAACTCCAGCAACACAACTCCAAGCCGCAGACCGCCCGAACACTTTCAGAGGAAGAGGTGATCGCAGCTTCCCACACTATCCGCAGAAGCTGCACAATAAGAGTTCAATCAGTAGACCGCCCGGTCAGACAAATAGAGACCGCAGGGAAGAAGAGAACTCAGCTTACACTTGGTGTGTCTTGATTATTGTTGCCGATGGGTCCTATTTATAGGCGTGAGACATGATCCAGTCACCACCCTATGAGATATGATCACCACCCTCCAGACCGCGCAACCTTACCGGTCACACCGCGCGATCAACAACAGTACTCCTGCTTCATTTTAGGTGAGCTCGCCAGCTTCAACCAAACCATGAGAGACCGCCACTCTCATAGTGAGATCGCGACTCCACAAGGAGATCGCCAGGCCACCACGAAGATGCTCACCACATATGTTCGCCAGAGATCAAGAACTCCTATCCGCATGCCGGTCTCCTCCTGAGACCGCGAACAGCGTCCAGCTCGCATACCAGTCTCCTCCTGAGACCGCGAACTGAGACCGCGCGACTAAGTCCCTTAGTCCGCGAATACCACCAGAAAGCCCGGTCAGTCACCAGACCGCATTCTAGAAAACCTGGATCAAACTGTGCAGTCACACCAGACCGCCACAGCCTTGAAGAAGACAGCTCGCCACGCGGTCACGCACAGACCGCGCATACCTGAAGACGATCAACCCGCCACGCGGTCACAGATAGACCGCGCGGCCTTCACCTTCAGCCGACTTGGACCCATACCAGTGATCAAGCCAGGAGACCGCAGTTAGGCTTAGACAAACCAGACCGCAGAGGCAGACCACCAGGCCGTGCGGTCACGCCAGACCGCCCGACCTCCTCCCAGACCGCCCAAGTCCAAAAGCCCTCTAACTTCCACTTCAACAATTTCAACACTCCTCCTTGAAGTGGGAAGTTGAAACTAGCGCCAGTAGGCTCCTTAGTCGTGTGAACGGCCCCTTCGGCAGCGCCTTTGTGAAGATGTCAGCAATGTTGTCCTGACTCCGAACATGCTCGACCGAAAGAGACCCCTTCAGCACCTTCTCACGAATGAAATGATGCTCGATCTCGATATGCTTGGTCCTCGCGTGACAAACTGGATTGGTTACCAGTTTGAGAGCACTCTCGTTGTCACCGCGGAGCAGAGTCGGCTCCCGAACCTCCTTGTGGATGTCTCCCACCAACCTTCTAAGTCAGATGGCTTCCTGAGCTGCCAAGGCCGAAGCCTTGTATTCCGCTTCCGTGGTGGAGACCGACACGGAATCCTGCTTCTTGCTGCACCATGATATAGCTGTAGGGCCCGCCATGAAGACGAATCCAGATGTCGACTTCCGATCATCCGAATCTCCCCCGTAATCAGCGTCCATGTACCCATGCACCTCGAAGCCCGCATCCCTCCTGTAAAGGAGACCCATATCCGAGGTCGCCTTGAAATACTTCAGAATGTTTTTGGCCACTAGCAGATGAGGCATCCGTGGCTCCGCCATATGCCGACTCACTCTGCCAACTGCATACGCAATATCCGGCCTAGTGATCGTCAGATTGATCAAGCTCCCGACCAGAGCTCGGAACACAAATGGATCTTGCAGAATTCTTCCCTCATCCTTCCGAAGCTACATATCCTTCTCTAGAGGTGTGGAGATGCACTTCCCTTCCTTCATGCCGAACCGCTCAACGATCCGCTCCGCATATCCAGCCTGGGACACCAGCACTCCACTCTCCTTCCTCTGCACCTCGAGTCCAAGAAAATGGTGAAGCTCACCTAAGTCCTTCATCTCGAACCTGATAGACAGCTCGGCCCGAAGCTGCGCTACCTCCTTCTTCGAGTTCCCCGTCACGATCATATCGTCTACGTATAGCAGCACGATGACTTGAAGCTCCCCGCTCTTCTTGACGAACAAGCTTGAGTCTGAGTCTGAAGCACCAAATCCACAGAATAGGAGGTATTCTGCGATCTTCCCGTACCACGCCCTCGGCGCTTGCTTCAACACATACATGGCCTTCTTCAGCTTGCAGACATGCCCCGGAAAATCATCAGACACAAAGCCTGGTGGCTGGACCATGAAGATATCATTGTCAATCTCGCCGTACAAGAAAGCGTTCTTGACGTCGAGCTGCCAAATCTCCCATCCACTGAACGCCGCCAAGGCAATGATGAACCGAACTGAAGTCATTTTTTCCACCGGACTAAATGTCTCCTCGTAGTCTTCACCGTATTGCTGCGAGAACCCCCGAGCTACAAGGCGAGCCTTGTACCGCTCGATGCTGCCGTCAGCTTTCTTCTTGAGCTTGTAGACCCACTTGCATGTCACAGGAGTGGTGCCCTTGGGCTTGGGCACAAGAGACCAGGTTTCATTCTTCTCGAGAGCTGCCATCTCTTCTTGCATAGCAATGTCCCACTCCTTCACGCCTCTGGCCTTCTCAAGGCTCGATGGCTCCCTCTCATCCAAGGGACCAGAGAAGAAACATGAGACGAAGCTCACTGCATTTCCTCCTGTATAGCGATCAGGGGCGACGATTGCTCGCTTCGACCTCCTCAGCTCCTTCCCCTGAACCGCATTATCTCCAGCTTCTTCTTCCCTAGCTCCTCTTCCAGACGAGCTAGGAGCATTGCTCCCCCTGCTCCCTGAACCAGAAGCCCCCGTCTCGGAACTAGAGGGAGATGGACCACCTGGTGACACAGGTAGCTCCACCTGAAGATCCTCCACAGCTTTCTCCGGCACCTCCACCCTGCTCTCTGGTAGCTCCACGCCAGAAGACCCCTTGTAAGCTGTCACCTCATCGAACACGATGTCGCGAGATATCACAAACCTCCGCGTCTCTGGGTCCATGCACTTCCATCCTTTCTTCTGCTCATCGTATCCCACGAAGACTAGCTTCCTTGCTTTGGCATCTAGCTTCGTCTGAAGAGCATCTGGAACATGCACGTAGCAGGTGGAACCAAACACCCTAAGGTGTGCCACGCTTGGATTCTCCTTGAACATCATCTCATGCGGAGTCAACATGTTGATGGGGCTCAAAGACATCATGTTGATGATGTAGGCAGCACAAGACATTCCCTCCGCCCAGAAGGACTTTGGGATACTCTTGGCATGCAGCCAACACTTGCAGGTCTCCGTCAGATGACAGATCTTCCGCTCTGCAACTCCGTTCTGCTGTGGAGTATGTGCACAAGTGAGCTCTCTCCGGATGCCTGCCTTCCTGCAAAAAATAGAGAACTCACTGGAGGTGAACTCCCCTCCGTTGTCAGTCCTCAGCTTCTTCACCCGCAGTCCTAGCCGACCCTGCACGAGCTCCTTGAACTCCACAAACTTGGCAAACGCCTCCGCCTTCTCCTTCAGGAAAAATACACAGACATATCTGGTGTAATCATCGATCAACACCAGCATATATCTGCTGCCTCCGAGGCTTGGGGTAGCAGTAAGTCCCATTAAGTCACTGTGGATGCACTCCAACGGCACACTACTCCTTGTCTGCGACTTATCAAATGGTAGTCGATGAGACTTGCCGAACTGACATCCCGCGCAAACATGACCTTCACCGTAGGAAGATAGACTTGGCAGACCCTTGACCAGACCTCTCACCGCCATGAATTTCAGCTTGTCCATCCCTACGTGCCCCAAACTCTCATGCCATATAACGGCACCATCATTCGTCTTCATCTTGTCGACATAGGAACTTGTCGATAAAACGAACAAGTCCTTTGCCCGTCTCCCGATATGGACGACCTCGGCCTTTATGGCCTCAAAATTGCGTAGAAACTTCACCTCTGTTGGGCCGAACAGAATGTGATACCCAGCGTCTACAATGTTGGTCACAGAGAAGAGGTTTTTCCTCATACCAGGCACGTGATAGACACTCTTCAAAGTAAGTGGCCCTCTATCAATTCCCAAGGAAACAACCCCCACCTTCTCTACTGGATGCACAGTATTATCAGCAGTAATGATTGCATTGTTACCTATATAGGGCTGTGCAGAAGAAAGCTTGGTCTCGTCTCCGGTGAGGTGATGACCACACCCCGAGTCCACGATCCAGTCCTCCAGATAATTGATAGGAGCCGAAGCTCCAACAGAAGCCGAGAAGGCTCCTCCCCAACCTCCTTGAATGTGCCAGGCCTCAGCTTCCTCCTTCTCCGCAGCATGCCCAGCTTGGGTGACCACCCTGCAATCCTTCCTGATGTGGCCATACTTGCCATACTTGAAGCACTTTGTACCTTCACCCTTCTTTTTCCCGTCAGCCTTGGGAGCATACCCCCTTTCCTGCTGCCTAGAAGTTGAAGGCCCATTGTCTCCCGCGATCTTCTTCTTATCCCACTTCTTCTTCTTCCCCGAGAAGAGCACCTCGCCATCTCCCCCAGCCACTGACACCCCCGCCATCTGCCTTGCCAAACTTTCTTGCGATGCAAGCAAGTTCTCCAGCTCCAATAGAGACGACTGATTTGCCCATCCATGCACCGACGTCACAAAGGCAACATATTCCTTCTGCAAGCCGCGGATGATGTGCCTCTTCAGCTTCGCCTCAGAGATAGGCTCATCAGGATCCAATGCTGAGATTTCAGCGCACAAGTTCTTCATCTTCAGAAAGAAAGTGGAGATAGAAAGATCACCCTGAGCCGACCTTGCCAGCTCATTCTCCAAGAACTATAGCCTCGATACATTCTTCTTGCTAAACAGCCCATCCAGGGCTCTCCAGATCTCCGCAGCCGATCCACACTCCAAGATGTGATCAAACAGGTCAGGTGAGATTGCCCTTTTCAGAGTGAACTCTGCCTTCGCATTCATCCTCCTCCAAGTTCTCACCTCAGCTCCATTATCCCCTTCCGGGACAACTTCCTGCGTCTGATCTCCTCCAACTACCTCCCAGAGGTCCTCACCTAAAAGATAGCTTTGCATACACGGCTTCCACTTTTTATAGTTAGTCGATGTAAGCATCTCAATACCAAGACCTCTTGAATATCCACCTTCCGTTGTCCTACCACTGGCTCCTTCTTCACAAAGGCGATGGCAACTCTAAGTTGCAACCTGCTCTATCCACTTCAACCTAGCTCTGATACCATGTAAAATTTCCGAATCTTGGTAGAGCAAGCAGGAATCTATTAAGCAACTTAGAGATCCAAGCCAAAAACACCAGAAACAACTTGAGGCAAACAAGTGATCTTTATTGATAGCAACTTCAAATTACAAAGGCAAGGCATGCTTGGCGAGACACCATTTCGCCAGCACAAACATCAAAGAAAAAAAAACAAGTTGAAGATAACTTGAGACCGCGCGGTCTCCCTACAATCTCAGCAACCTGCCAGATCGCAACCCGCTGCCGATCTCAGAACAACACCAGACCGCTGATCAGACCGCACCTCTCCTTCCGAACTCCTGATTCCCCCGAACTCCAGTAACACAACTCCAAGCCGCATACCGCCCGAACACTTTCAGAGGAAGAGGTGATCGCTGCTGCCCGCACTATCCGCAGAAGCTGCACAATAAGAGTTCAATCAGCAGACCACCCGGTCAGACAAATAGAGACCGCAGGGAAGAAGAGTACTCAGCTTACACTTGGTGTGTCTTGATTATTGCTGCTGATGGGTCCTATTTATAGGCGTGAGACCTGATCTAGTCACCACCCTATGAGATAGGATCACCACCCTCCAGACCGCGCAACCTTACCGGTCACACCGCGCGATCAGCAACAGTACTCCTGCTTCATTTTAGGTGAGCTCGCCAGCTTCAACCAAACCATGAGAGACCGCCAGTCTTATAGTGAGATCGCGACTCCACAAGGAGATCGCCAAGCCGCCACGAAGCTGCTCACCACCTGTGTTCTCCAGAGATCGAGAACTCCTGTCCGCATGCCGGTCTCCTCCTGAGACCGCGAACAGCGTCCAGCTCGCATACCAGTCTCCTCCTGAGACCGCGAACTGATACCGCGCGACTAAGTCCCTTAGTCCGCGAATACCACCAGAAAGCCCGGTCAGTCACCAGACCGCATTCTGGAAAACCTGGATCAAACTGTGCAGTCACACCAGACCGCCACAGCCTTGAAGAAGACAGCTCTCCACGCTGTCACGCACAGACCGCGCATACCTGAAGACGATCAACCCGCCACGCGGTCACAGACAGACCGCGCGGCCTTCACCTTCAGCCGACTTGGACCCATACCAGCGATCAAGCCAGGAGACCGTAGTTAGGCTTAGACAAGCCAGACCGCAGAGGCAGACCGCCAGGCCGTGCGGTCACGCCAGATCGCCCGACCTCCTCCCAGACCGCCCAGGTCCAAAAGCCCTCTAACTTCCACTTCAACAATTTCAACAGTTCTCGCTCCCGGTCTTCCGCAAACTCTTCACCTTCAGGGCCACCCGCAGAGTGGTGTTCTTCTCCGGGCAGTCCCCCCTCAACGTGACCGATACCACCAATAAGAACCACGACTGGGTTCGGCGGTTCATCTTCGTCACAGGGAAGTTCGGCAACGTGCCACTCGCGCCTGTACAGGAGGACGAGTCGACCTTCCGGCCTCCCACGCTGGGAGGTTACGAAGCCAAGCTCCATGCCTTCATCCTGAAGCACGATATAGATGTCATTCACCTGCGGAAGCACGTCGGCTCGCTGCTAGTGGTTCCTCCGGGAAAGGGTAAGCTGAATCACTTCGACCCAAGCTCCCGCTTTCTCTTCACTCGCTTCTGCCTTTTAACTAACCTTTTTGACACAGGGGTTCGGAGCCTCCCCCTTCACCCGCCGAATGCGATCGTGGGGATCCCTCCTGTCGACGCCCCCGCCCGCGCGCAGTCTGCTACTGCGGCTTGCCGCGAGAACCCACCTCCCGTGAAGCATAGCGGGCAAAAACCGAAGCGGAAGCGGAAGCCTGACGCGGACTTGAGCCCTTCCGTCAAGCGGGTGAAACCCTCCACAACCGATAAGGGAAAAGCGGTCGTGGAGGATGTCCAAGGCTCAAGTGCTCCTGTGGCTGGGGACTTGGCCATCCAGCCTGCCGTTGCGCCAGTGGCATCCTCCTCGGGGCCGGTGCCGAGAGGTCACCGAAACTACCCTCTCGGTGAGAAGTATGCCGATATGGCTGGCGAGCCCCTTGTTCACTAGGACCGGCGGGCCAACCGGGTCTCCATCTCCACCCACCCTCCATCCTGGACGGAGAAGGAAACCATCAGCGCCACGCTTATGACCTCTCTTATGCGCTCTACAGTCGCGAGGGCGCTTCCATCTATGATACCGAGACAACTCAGAATCTCGTGCACGAGGCTGCGCGAGCCATGATGCGGGCCCACGAACTGACCCACATGTCCTCTCGCCGCGGCATGACTCTTGCGCGGAACATTGTCGAGGTTGAGAGGACCCGCTCTGTGGCAGCTGCCGAGGTCGTGGCCGTCAAGCAACAACTGGCCGCAACCGAGGCCCTTCTCGCCAGCCGCCCGAACCGAGAGGTGAGCCCCTCTTCCTACTGCGACTTGAGCTTTTGCGCTCCTTTCTTTCTTCTTTCTCACGCGCTAACCTTCTTTTTTCCTGCAGGACATAGCCAACTATGATACCTTACTCGTGGGGTCTCGCATTCTCGAAGAGCGAAACAGGGAGCTGGAGGCCGAGAATCAGAGGCTGCGAGATGCTGCCGCTCGGCCACCTCCCGCGGAGAGGGAAACTCGACACCTTTATTCCAACGCCAAGTTTGAAGGACTGGTGCAGAGGACGGCCCAGGGTGTGACGTCGCTAAAATTATTACAGGTACTATTTTTATTTGTTCAAATAATTTCATTAATGTGGTGTACAAATATTTAATTTATTAGGAGTGTAAAGACAAGAAAAGAAAAGGTTTGGGTAAATGTTTATTGGCAAACCAAGGATGGAGAAGGGCTGAACCGGTCCTTAAAACATTTAGACGGTCCAGGGGGGCGGACGAGTCACTGTGCGTGGGGGGGGGGGGGGGGGGGGGGGCTTGCAAGAGGCGGTGCGGGTTATTATTCGAAGCCGCTGAACCGTCTCTCCTCCCAGTTCACGCGAGAAAGCCCCGACGCAGGCGGAAAGAAGCGCACGACGCCGCACCCTCCAACCGCCTCAATTCTCCTCCTAATTCCTTCGTTTTTCTTCCTATAGAAAGGTAAGGTCTTCCTCTCAAATCCTCTTCAGTTTTACTTGGATTGGTTGCCCCATTTTTCTTAGCCGAAAAACCCTAAAATGCCTTAAGAGATTAAAAATTGATTTCTCCACTCCTCTTGAGTTTCAGAAGGGATTTTATGCTTATGTTATGCCTTCCTATTAATTTCATGCAGGAAATCCCAAAACCCTAGTTTGGTAATTGATTATTCTACTCCTAATTTCACTTACCTAGTTCCTATTAAGGGTAAATTAGGTTAAGTGGATGCTGGCCTATGAAATTAACTTATCTCCATGTTAGGGCAGCATAAGTTCCATCAAAAAATAATTAGGGCAGCCACCAAAAATTAAGGTTTGATGCCAAATCTATGATATTTAGTATTTTAGGGTTTATTATAAAATCCTCTACCTTAATAGTGTAGATGCCATATGTTTGAAGTTAGGGAAGCAAACCCTAACTTTCTTAGCCTTCTATTTAATTTGTAGGGAAGGGAAGTAGTGGTATATAAAGTTGGGTTAATTAGGGCAGCCAACTATAGTTGATTTATAGAGCGTGCTTGCTAAGGTTTAAGCATGAGGTTAGGAAATTAGAAGTCCTTATACTAAGGAACTTTAAATATGCGTATCTATCCACTTTAAAAATGCTAGGGCAGCACTAGTAAAGAGGGAAATAGTGTAATATGAGGAGTCTATTAAAAAAAGATTTTAGTATTAAGTTATGCTCATCTAATAATGCGAATGTTTAGGACATGGCGTCTCAAGGTAGAGGAAGAGGGAATGAACCCAGCATGGATAAAGGCAAAGGCAAAGTTGATGTGAGTTCTTAGTTTATTTCTTTTCATGTCATTACTTTTCATATTATTTGTATAATCTTGTTTAGTAATGAAAAAATGTTAAGAAAAGAAAAGTAAAGCAAAAGAAATGAAAATGCGCATTGGGTATAATTAAGGGTTAACCCGAACGAAAAGGCGGAGAGAATAACCTTTTCACATATATATTAAAAAGATTCGTACGAGTCAAGGGTACGAAATAATAATTGGCAAATACGTGTACGAGTCAAGGGTACGCGTTGCCAGTTTAACGTGCGAGTCAAGGGCACGTAAAATATATATGAATTTGAATTTACCCTTCATAATACCCATAAGAGAAAATTAAAAAAAAAAGATATTTTGTAATGAAAGAGTTTTAAGCAAAAAGAATAAACCCAATATATGATTAAGAATTCACGTAGTCTTTTGACTAATGGAATAAAATACTAAACAGGTCAAAGAAGAGGTCCTTCCTCCTCCCATTAGAGTTAGTACTTCTCGTCAAACCCAGAGGTATCGCCTTTGGGTGGAGGTGTCTACAGCTGTATTTGAAGTTCTGGATGCGCACAAGGAGAGGTGCAAAGACTTGGAGTGTCCCCACGAAGATTTTCAGTTTTATTTCAAATAGAGTCTGTAGTATAGTTCTCATGTAAATATGTAAAACAGTTTGCTGTTGTAAGCTTTTGGTAGACCCCCCTTTTGATGTGTATTGGGCTACCAGTTGTACTCTTGTATCTGTTATCAAGCGCTAATGGAATGAAATGGTTTTATTTTGTATTACATTCTTCTTTTTGGTACTCTTTCATATATTGCTTCGCTCTGGATATTTGGCCTTGCTCTCTGATGTAGGTAAGTTAGTATAATTGTAGCGGTAGCCACTAAAGGGGCCATTACAATTAATTGGTATCATAGCTAGGTTTGAATCTTTGGGGTGATATGAGTACTTGAAGGAAATGCAAATGACAAATTAAACCGACCTACGATACGTTATTTTAGAGCCGAAACTTAAACTTACCTTCCTCATAACAGGAACCTCCCCGAACGTATATGAGTAGAAGACAACGAGAAGAATTAGAAAGAGCACAAGCTGATACATAGGAAAGTTATAGTTCTGGAAGGTCAAATCCTCCTTTAGCGGAAATTATGCAAGTGTTGGCAGAGGCTATTATGATGGGCAATACTGCACCAGCACCAGCCCATGAGGCAGTTGATATGTATCTAAGACAGTTCTTAGATATGAGGCCCCCAATCTTTTGAGGTGGCTTATCACCGATGGAGACAGAGGACTGGATCAAGAAAATTGAATTAATTTTTAAAGCTATGCGGTGCCCAGAGGATCGAAGAATTGATTTGGTTACCTTTCTCTTGGAAGGAGAGGCCAATAGGTGGTGGGATAGTTTATCTCAAGGCCACTTTACTGGACGTGCGAATGCCGATATTCCGTGGAGTGGCTTTCTGAAGGAATTTATCGATTGGTTTGTGCCACCATCTGAGAAGCGAATTCTTCAGGAGAGGTTCCTTCGTTTATTGCAGGGAAATCGATCAGTAGTACAGTATGAAATGGAATTCACTCAGCTAGCTTATTATGCGAGTGAGATGGTGCCGAATGAACGAGAACGTTGTTTTCGTTTCCAGTTGGGCTTACGGGAAGATGTTCGGGTACACTTAATTTCCCAGAGAATTAAAAATTATAATGAGTTGGTAGAGACGGCAAAATTAATTGAAAGAGATGTGGAAAGCTTGCAGAGAAAAGTGGATGTTCCGCAAAAGAAATTTCCGGAAGAACAGAGTAAGGCTTTCTCGGGGAAAAGTTGAGGCTCCAAATGGAAGAAGCACAAAAGGGGTCCTCCGTTGCCAGCCCCAGCAGCAAGTGGTACTGCTTTAGTAATCCCACATATGTGAAATATGGGAAAGCTCATCCAGGAGAATGTCTGAAGGGATCCGGTGTTTGTCTTAAATGCTATTGTCCTGGACATCTGAAACATGAATGCCCATTGTGGAAAACAGAAGCAGGGAGGAATCCAAAAGGAGGACCAGGTCAATCATCTACCTTGCATCATCTTGATACTCCTACACGAGATACTAAAGGAAAAGCCATCGAATCAGTAGCATTAGGATTAGTGCAATATAGAGAGGAAGAAAGGCAGGTACAACCAAGAGTCTTCAATTTGAATCAACAAGAAGCAAAATCACATGATAATGTGATAACAGGTATGCTTTATGTTCGCAATCATCTTATGAAAGTTCTATTTGACACCGGAGCTAGTCACTCCTTCATAGCAACAATGGCAGTGAAACGATTGAATATGGAACCATATAAATCCCATAATGAACTAAAAGTCACAATGCCCAACAGTGCCGAAATGTATACGCAGCTTCGTTGTAAAATTTGGATAATCATAGGCGATCAATCATTAGAAGCAGATGACATTCTTATCTACTCAAAAGATCAAGAGGAACACACCAAACACCTGACAATAGTACTGCAAACCTTGAAAGACCATGCTCTGTATGCCAAATTTTCGAAATGTGAATTTTGGTTGAATGAAGTTTCCTTTTTGGGCCACGTTATTACAGCTGATGGGTTGTCAGTGGATCCGATAAAAGTGGACACAATTCTAAAGTGTCTAAAACCAAGCACTGTAACAGAAATGCGAAATTTTCTTGGGTTAGCAGGTTATTATAGGAAGTTTGTCCACAACTTTTGAAAGATCGCTCTACCTCTTACTAAGCTAACACGAAAGAATGTTACATTTGCTTGGACTGAGGAATGCCAAAGCACTTTTGATGAATTAAAAGAAAGATTAACAACAACACCAGTTTTAGTACTGGCGGGTTTCAAATTTTTAGTGACGCCTCTTTAAAAGGACTTGGTTGCGTCCTCATGCAAAATAGAAGGGTAATAGCGTATGCTTCAAGACAGTTGAAGGATCCTGAACGTAATTACCCTACTCATGACTTGGAACTAGAAGCGGTCGTGTTTGCTTTAAAATTTTAGTGACACTACTTATATGGCGCTCAATGTGAAATATTTACGGATCACAAAAGCTTGAAGTATATCTTCTCCCAAAAAGAAATAAACCTCAGACAAAGGCAATGACTAGAATTTATTAAAGATGATGATCTAGACATCAAATACCATCCTGGAAAAGCTAACGTGGTAGCGGATGCGTTAAGCAGACAGAATGTTGCAAGCATAACAGTGCAATTGACGGAACAAAAAGAATTACTTAAAGAACTACAAAAACCAGAAATTCTCACTTTCATCTCCTCATTCCAGACTCAAAGCCAATGGTATCAAATGACAATTGAACATCCAATCAAAGAAAGAGTAAGGAATGCAATGAATCAAGATCCTGTCTTTATCAAATTCCTGGAAAAAGTTAGAAATGGCCAATCATCATCATTCGTAGAAGACAATGGATTGTTGTTTTTGAATGGAAGATTATGTATTCCAAATGTGAATGCCCTTCGTGCAGAGATCTTATATGAAGTACATAATACCATGTATTCTATCCATCAGGGAAGGACGAAAATGTATCAAGATCTGAAACAAGAGTTTTGGTGGTCAGGAATGAAGACTGACATAAATAAATATATTGTCAAATGTCACACGTGTCAACTTGTAAAAGCAGAACATCAAAAGCCTGGAAGAAACTTGCAATCCTTACCAATTCCTGAGTGGAAGTGGGATGATATAACTATGGATTTTGTTATGGGATTACCGAGCAAATCAGGAAGCAACGACATTTGGGTGATTGTTGACCGACTAACAAAGGTAGCACATTTTATTCCTATGAAGAAAGATTGACCAGTTGAAAGGTTAGTCAAACAATACATCAATGTTGTGGTAAAGTATCATGGGATTCCCCGATCTATAATTTCAGTCAGAAATGGGCGTTTTACATCAGACACTTGGAAACTAGTTCAGAAAAGACTGGGAACCAGGTTGTTATATTGTCCTGCGTTTCAACCTCAGACCGATGGTCAATCTGAGCGAACCATTCAATTGCTAGAAGATCTCTTAAGAATGGTCGTTCTAGATCTTAAAGGATCGTGGGAGAAATATTTGTCATTAGTAGAATTTTCTTATAATAACAGTTGTCAGTCTAGCATTCAGATGACCCCGTTCGAAGCTTTGTATGGGCGAAGATGTCGAACTCCCTTAAGTTGGTCTGAAGATGGCGAGCAAACGTTATTAGAACCAAAGAAAGTAGACAAAATGCATAATACAATAACAATTGTTAGAGAAAGATTGACAATTGCTCAAGCTAGACAACAGAAGTATTATAATGCCAGACACAGAAGAGTGGAATTCAACGTGGGTGATATGGTCTGTCTTAAGATAAAACATTTTAAAGGTACATCACGAATCAGAAGAATTGGAAAGCTTAGTCCAAGATATGTAGGACCATTCCCAATCATTGAAAGGATTGGAGAGGTAGCGTATCGCTTGGCGTTATCTGATACTCTCCAGATTCTTCATGATGTGTTTCACGTGTCTTCTTTGAGAAGGTATATAGTAGATCCAGAAAAGATAGTTCCTTCCGAACAGATCCAAATTGAAGCTGACTTATCAAGTCCAACCGAGCCTTATAAAATAGTGGATTGTCAGAATAAGCAACTTCAAAACAGAGAAGTTCGATTCGTAAAAGTCTGGTGGAAAGGACATAGTATAGATGAAGCTACCTGGGAAAAAAAAGAGGTCATGCGAAATCTTTTCCCCTTCCTGTTTGATTCAGATATAGAATGAAGATTTCCGCGGACGGAAATTCAATAAGGAGGGGAGAATTGTGACGTCGCTAAAATTATTACAGGTACTATTTTTATTTGTTCAAATAATTTCATTAATGTGGTGTACAAATATTTAATTTATTAGGAGTGTAAAGACAAGAAAAGAAAAGGTTTAGGTAAATGTTTATTGGCAAACCAAGGATGGAGAAGGGCTGAACCGGTCCTTAAAACATTTAGCCGGTCCATGGGGGCAGATGAGTCACTGTGCGCGTGGGGGGCTTGCAAGAGGCAGTGCGGGTTATTATTAGAAGCCGCTGAACCGTCTCTCCTCCCAGTTCACGCGAGAAAGCCCCGACGCAGGCGGAAAGAAGCGCACAACGCCGCACCCTCCAACCGCCTCAATTCTCCTCCGAATTCCTTCTTTTTTCTTCCTATAGAAAGGTAAGGTCTTCCTCTCAAATCCTCTTGAGTTTTACATGGATTGGTTGCCCCGTTTTTCTTAGCCGAAAAACCCTAAAATGCCTTAAGAGATTAAAATTTGATATCTCCACTCCTCTTGAGTTTCAGAAGGGATTTTAAGCTTATGCCATGCCTTCCTATTAATTTCATGCAGGAAATCCCAAAACCCTAGTTTGGTAATTGATTATTCAACTCCTAATTTCACTTACCTAGTTCCTATTAAGGGTAAATTAGGTTAAGTGGATGCTGGCCTATGAAATTAACTTGTCTCCATGTTAGGGCAGCAGAAGTTCCATCAAAAAATAATTAGGGCAGCCACCAAAAATTAAGGTTTGATGCCAAATCTATGATATTGAGTATTTTAGGGTTTATTATGAAAATCCCCTACCTTAATAGTGTAGATGCCATATGTTTGAAGTTAGGACAACAAACCCTAACTCCCATAGCCTTTTATTTACTTTGTAGGGAAGGGAAGTAGTGGTATATAAAGTTGGGTTAATTAGGGCAGCCAACTATAGTTGATTTATAGAGCGTGCTTGCTAAGGTTTAAGCATGAGGTTAGGAAATTAGAAGTCCTTATACTAAGGAACTTTAAATATGCGTATATATCCACTTTAAAAATGCTAGGACAGCACTAGTAAAGAGGGAAATAATGTAATATGAGGAGTCTATTAAGAAAAGATTTTAGTATTAAGTTATGCTCATCTAATAATGCGAATGTTTAGGACATGGCGTCTCAAGGTAGAGGAAGAGGGAATGAACCCAGCAAGGATAAAGGCAAAGGCAAAGTTGATGTGAGTTCTTAGTTTATTTCTTTTCATGTCATTACTTTTCATATTATTTGTATAATCTTGTTTAGTAATGAAAAAATGTTAAGAAAAGAAAAGTAAAGTAAAAAAAATGAAAATGTGCATTGGGTATAATTAAGGGTTAACCCAAACGAAAAGGCGGGGAGAATAACCTTTTCACATATATATTAAAGAGATTCGTACGAGTCAAGGGTACGAAATAATAATTGGCAAATACGTGTACGAGTAAAGGGCACGCGTTGCCAGTTTAACGTGCGAGTCAAGGGCACATAAAATATATATGAATTTGACTTTACCCTTCATAATACCCATAAGAGAAAATTAAAATAAAGATATTTTTATAATGAAAGAGGTTTAAGCAAAAAGAAATAAACCCAATATATGATTAAGAATTCACGTAGTCTTTTGACTAATGGAATAAAAAACTAAACAGGTCAAAGAAGAGGTCCCTCCTCCTCCCATTAGAGTTAGTACTTCTCGTCAAACCAAGAGGTATCGCCTTTGGGTGGAGGTGTCTACAACTATATTTGAAGTTCTAGATGCGCACAGGGAGAGGTGAAAAGACTTGGAGTGTCCCCACGATGATTTTCAGTTTTATTTCAAATAGAGTCTGTAGTATAGTTCTCATGTAAATATGTAAAACAGTTTGCTAGTTGTAAACTTTTGGTAGACTCCCCTTTTGATGTGTATAGGGCTACCAGTTGTACTCTTGTATCTGTTATCAAACGCTAATGGAATGAAATGGTTTTATTTTGTATTACATTCTTCTTTTTGGTACTCTTTCATATATTGCTTCGCTCTGGATATTTGGTCTTGCTCTCTGATGTAGGTAAGTTAGTATAATTATAGCGGTAGCCACTAAAGGGGCTGTTACACAGGGAGCGGCGGAGCATGCACTGGACGTGCTGTGGAGGGCCGGCCTCTTGAAGGAAGAAAGCGAGAGGATTCTCGCCCTCCACGTGCTTCCAGAACTCTTCGCCCAGGCTGATCCCGCGGATGAAGCTGACGATGGGCGGGAACTCGGAGGCCTTCCCTCTCCAGGCACGAGCAGCGGGTACTCCGACGACGAGGCTGACGCCCCTTGAAGATTTCTCTTTTCTTTCCCCCCTTTTTTGATGTAAGGCGAGAACTACTTTATAATTCTTATAATGAAAGAAATATTCTGCCCCTTGTGCTATGTCGTGTATTGACATTTTTGCGTGCATCTCGCTATTACCAGGCGAATGGCTTGCGAACGTAATTTTACGCGCTTTTGAACCTCGCGCCCGTGCTTGCCTATCGTCTGTTCGCTTTTAGCCTCGCGGGCCCGTAGGCTAAGTTATGAACGAGACCCCTTCGCCACACAGGAGCATCACGCGGTTGCAACTTTCTCGCACTCGCCACAGCCTTCTCAAGACTTAGGCTATCTTGTCGATTTTTTGTCGGGAACGGAACTACGCCGAGAACCCGCTCTATCCTGCGAATTTCTTGCGACCCCTGGGTCTGGCTGTCGTCACACCTCGCATTCGCCGAGCGAGTGTCTGTTTGGGGAGACTACAGCCTTGCTAGCTAGATGGGAGCCTGGTTAGTAGGTCTGCTCGGGGCCAACCTTCGAACTTTTGGGACCTGCCACCGAGTGAGCCTACGGACCTGCCAGCTAGATGGGAGCCTGGTCAGCGGGTCTGCTCAGGGCCAACCTTCGAACCTTTGGGACCTGCCACCGAGTGAGCCTACGACCCTGCCAGCTAGATAGGAGCATGTTCAGCGGGTCTGCTCGGGGCCAACCTTCGAAACTTTGGGACCTGCCACCGAGTGAGCCTATAACCCTGTCAGCTAGATGGGAGCCTGGTCAGCGGGTCTGCTCGGGGCCAACCTTCGAAACTTTTCTATCACCATCTTGCAAGTCATTCATCATTGTATGCGTAAGAAAGATGAAATATGAGGCGTAGATGTTCTCGTTATATGGACTTAAGGATAGAAGCGTTTTAAGTCGTCACCACTCCACGTATGACTAACAGACTCGCCCTCCACATTCTGGAGGCGATATCCTCCTGACTTCAAGGCTTCTTCCACTACATAGGTCCCCTCCCAGTTGGGATTGAGCTTTCCTACCGTGGCTGACCTTCTGGCCGCGTCGACCTTTTTCAACACGAGGTCTCCCTTTTTGAATTGCTTGATTCGGACGTGTTTGTCAAAGTATTTGGCCATCCACCGCTTGACTTCTTCTTGGCGGATGGCGGTAAGATCTCGGAACTCCTCGATCAGATCCAAGGAGAGTCGTAGCTCCTCCTTTTTTCTTACCCTCCATTCTTCATTTCCATCTGAGTCGAACCTTATCCGCGGCGTCTTGACTTCAAGTTCCACGGGGAGTTGCTTGAAGGGGGGCTCACCAGTGGCGGTGTTGGGGGTCGTACTTAGAGCCCATAGGACCGAGGGGAGTTGCTTCACCCAATTCCCCTTCAAGTTCTCCACCTTCTTCTTGAGTAGGTTTACTATGATCTTATTTGCCGCCTCCACCTGCCCGTTGCTCCTGGGGTGATGGACGGATGCGAACCTGAGGTCTATGCCCAGCTGGCTGCAGAAGCCGATGAATTCCTCGCTGGCAAACTGCGGACCATTATCTGTGACTATGGCCTAGGGAAGTCCATGTCAGCAGATGATCTCCCCCCATACGAAGTTGCGGATTACCTGGCAGGTGACCTTGGCTAGGGCCCTGACCTCCAGCCACTTTGAAAAGTAGTCGATCATGACCAAGAGAAATCTTCTTTGTCCACTGGCTTGAGGGAAAGGCCCTACCAGATCCATTCCCCATATGGCGAAAGGCCATGGTGCCGTGATGCTCCTTAGCCTCTGAGACGACAAAAGTTGAAGCGAAGCGAACAGCTGGCACTTTCGGCACTTCCTGGTGAACTCCGCCGCGTACTTGCTCAGGGTCGGCCAGAAGTACCCTTGCCTTATTATCCTCGCTTCCAACGTCCTGCTCCCCGAATGGCTGCCGCATTCGCCGGAATGAATCTCCTCCAAGATCCTCGGGACCTCCTCCTCAGATATACATCGCGCTAGGAGTCCTGAGAAAGTCTTTTGATACAAGTCCCCTTCATGAAGCACGTAGTAAGCAGACTTGCACCGAAGTGCCTTTGATCTGGGACCTCTTACGGAAACTTGCCCGTCGTCAGGAAGGTCACGAAAGGGTCCTTCCATGAGGGCCGCTGTTCTATATCCATGAGCTCTCCTTCCTCAATCGAAGGGCGGAATAGATCTGTCAGGGTTCCTCCAACCCGAGGACCGATTTTGGCCAATCGATCCGCAGAGGCACTCTCTTCCCTTGGAATGTGCCTGATAGAGAAGGTTTTGAATACTCCGATAAGACCCACTACTTTGGCTAGATACCTCATGAGTGTGGGCTCCCTTGTCTCAAACTCGCCCTTGATTTGTGAGGCTATCACCATTGAATCGGTAAGGACTTCCACATCATGAACCCCCAACTCCTGGGCCAGACGTAGGCCGGCGATCACTGCCTCATACTCCGCCTGGTTGTTGGTGATGGGAAAATGTATCACCAATGCTTGTTCAATCTTCACCTCATGAGGGCTTTCCAATACCACCCCTCCTCCCAAGGAGTTCTTGCCTGAGGCCCCGTCGACTAAAAGCTTCCAGGGGACGTGACGAGGGGTTTGCTCCTCTTCCATTTCGACCGCGTAGTTAGCCATGAAATCTGCGACCGCTTGAGCCTTCATCGACAACCGAGGGACAAAAGTGATGTCGAACTCAGTTAACTCCACTGACCATTTTGTGAGCCTCCCTGAGTGCTCCACCCCCTCAAAGATTTTGTGAAGGGGATGATCAGTCACTACTTGCATCGAGTGGGAATGGACATACGGCCCGAGCTTCCTGGCTGAGATGACCAGAGCAAAAGCCAGCTTTTCCAAATCGGGTATCGGAGCTCCGCCTTCCTCAAAACCCTACTCAAGTAGTAAATGGGTAGCTATTTTCTACCCTCTTCCCGGACCAAGACGGGGCTCACGGCTTCAGTCCCGACTCTGAGATATAAGGTTAGGTCCTCCCCTTCCTCAGGACCTTGGAGCAGCGGAGCCCTAGTGAGTTGGCTCTTCAAAGCCTGGAAGGCCTCCTCACACTCCTTCGTCCATTCGAACCTCTGATTGCCCCGCAATACATTGAAGAAAGGGGAGCATTTCTCCCCAGCCCGGGAGAGAAACCTACTCAACCCTACAAGCTTTCCCGTTAGGCGCTGGACTTTCTTAGTATTTCGCGGCGATCGCAACTCCATTATGGCTTTAACTTTGTCCGGGTTAGGCTCCACCCCCGCTGGGGTAAGGAAGTGACCCAGAAACTTCCCCTTGCTGGCTCCAAATACGCACTTCAGGTGGTTCAGCCGCATTTTGTACTTGCGTAGAGTGGCAAAGGTCTCCTCGAGGTCTTGGAGGTGAGAGCTCACGCTCTTACTCTTGACCATGAGGTCATCTACATAAAACTCCAAGTTTCTTCCTCTTTGGTCCTGGAAGACCCGGTCCATCATTCTTTGGTATGTCGCCCCCGCATTCTTCAGTCCGAACGACATCATCTTATAGCTATAACAACCTTCTCTCGTGATGAAGGAGACGTCTTTGACGTCCAGAGGATGCATCCTAATCTGATGATAACCTGAAAAAGCATCTAAGAAAGACATTACGGAAAAACCGATGGCTGAGTCAACCAGCGCGTCGATTCAAGGTAAAGGATAACAATCCTTAGGCAAGCTTTGTTTAACAGAGAAAAATCGATACACATACGCCATCGGCCATCCCCTTTTTCACCATGACGACATTGGAGACCCAGCCTGGATACTGGATCTCCGATACAAAACCTGCTTTGAGGAGTTTTTCCACCTCCTCGCGGATCAACCCCTCCAGCTTGTCGGCGATGGCCCTCCTCTTCTTCCTGATGGGGAGGACCCCTGGTTTGAGGTTGAGTCGGTGGCAGGCCACATCCGCATCGATGTCTAGCATGTTCGTCGTGCCCCATGCGAAGATGTCCACGCTCCTTTGGATACACTCCAGCATCCTTTCCCTGTCCTCCGGGCCGAGGCCCCCGCTGATCCGCACCTTCTCCACTCTTCCCTCCTGGGTGGTGACCTCCATCTCAACCACTTCTTCAGACGCCTCAAGATGGGCCGGCTCCTCTCATCTTCCCCTTTCCTCCCTTCCTTCGGGCAGAGTCTCCTCTTCCACCGCAGCCTCCTCCTCCATCGGCTCGTCACGCTCTTCCAGAGCCACTTTCCTCTCCTCTCCTGGGATATTGCTCCCCATTCTCCTTCCTTCCTTTATCCTCCTGTCCCCTCCGGCCTCTTCATCTCCCTATCCACCTTTTCAACCTCCGCCATCCAGGAGATGGTGTTGACGGCGGTCACATAACACTACCTTGCCACCTTTGCATCCCCCCAGATCCAAATCTGAACTCCTCCGCTGCGGAACTTCAAGCACTAATGGAAGGACGAGGGAACGCACTAGAAGGTGCTGATGAGAGGGCATCCAAATATGGCATTGTAGCTGCTCGGAGCATCCACAATGACAAACTGGCAGTTCCTGGGGACCCCTCCCAACGTCACTTGGAGGCGACTCCTCCCTCGACCTCCTTCCTCTCCCCTGAAACCCAAACAGGTGTCCATCTGAGGCTTGCACTCTCTTTGCTTCCACCTCCAACGCGTCAAAGGCTTTCTTGAAAATCACATTCATGGAGATTTCGTTGTCGACCAAGATTCGGGAGACCGTGAAATTTTCGATCGCCGCCTGGATCACCAAGGCGTCACAAAATAGGTCTTCGAAGTCTGGCATGTCCTCTGCCGAGAAGGTGAGCTTCTCCTAAGGGGGTGGGGTTTGGGAGGTCGACGCGACACTCCTCCTAAACATTGCCTGGAAGCTCCTCTTGCGGGTTGCCTCTATTCCCACCCCACCATGGATCACTCCGACCCCTCCCCTGGCTCCTACTTCCATCCTGTCTTCGCATCTATCTTCCTCATCTCCGGGTAGCACCTCTTCAATTCTTACAGGTCGCTGCTGTTGCTGGCCTCTTCCCCTTACCTCCAGAAACTCTGGGCAGGTGACCGTCACGTGACCTTCTTCCTGATGAAAGTCACAATAATGCAATGCCACCCTGCCCCCTCTTCCTCCTCTTCCTCTTCCTCATCTTCCTCTTCCTCCTCTTCCTCGGCCTATCTCCATGGCTTGCTTTCGAGTGGGGTGAGGTGGTCTGGGACCTTGCCTCCATCCAGGATGGTTGGCCCTCCCTTCCCCCCTTCGCTGGTGATCTCTTTCCTGACCCCTCGCCGGCCCTTCCTGGGGTCTCCAAGCCAACAGGTTATTGGGCTCCAGATACCCCCAATCCCGTTGTTGCCCCCGAAAACCCTGACCTCTGGGTTCCTCCCTTCTTCTTCCCTCCTGGTGCTTCACCTCTAGCTCGCTCAACCTTGCCAACCTCTCCGCAAACTCGGGATTGGCGGCTTCTCCCTCGATCTCTTACGCCGCCCGCTCCATCAGCTCCTCGAAAGATAAAGGGGCCTTTCGCTTCAGGTCCATTTTGAAGAACCCCTCCCGCAACCCCACTATAAAGGCTAGCTGGAGGGTGAACCCTGGCACCTCCTGGACTTGCAGGACCTCTTCTTGGAACCTGTCCACGAAATGGGCCAAAGACTCCCCGGACCCTTGCTTGATCTTAAAAAGTGCCTCTGCATCCTTCTTCCTCTTCTTTGACGTCGAGAAACGCAACCTGAAGCTCTGATGCAAGTCCTCAAAGGCGTAGATAGAACCTACGGGGAGCTGGTGGAACCAATTCCTCGCCTTCTCCTTTAGAGTGGTGGCAAAGAGTCGACACTGGAAGACATTTGTCATTGGAAGGATCGAGACCATGTCCTCAAACCATTGTAGGTGCAAGACTGGGTCGTCTTTGCCGGTGTAGTAAGACATCTCCGACCCTCTGAACCCCTCCGAAACTAGGGCCGAGAGGATCAGATCACAGAAGGGACTCCCTTCCCCTGCTTGGTGAGTGGCCCTCTCGTGCGGAGCCAGCTCGCACACCTCCGCACTCGCCGGGCAGCTGAACAGCTGCCGCCCGGGGAGATCTCGCGTGCTTGCTTCTGCTGCTACCTCCTTCCCAAGCCGCTGGCCCGGAGCGTTCTCGCCAATCTGCTGGGGTGGAACCACCGGAACCACAGGTGTCTCGCACTCGCCTATCCCGGCGAGAGCCACATGCATGGTCTGCATGACCTCCCGCTTGAAGCTCTCGAACATCTCCAGACATTCCATTGTTGTCGACGGCTGCGAGTGACCCGGGTCGGAACCATCACTTCCATCTCCTGCCATCAAGCTCAGCTTGAGGTTTTCTTGCACTGGCTACGACCCACGCTCATCGCACCAAAAATGTTGAAACCATCCACCGGTCTCTTGAGTTCGGACCCACATGGGGGTAGCCTGCGCTTACATCTCCCTCACCAAACTCTCTTGACTGTGGATGGAAAATATTGAACAGACCCAAGGCTGTAGCGAGGAGGTCCCGCCACACACCCGAAAGATCTTAGAGAGCTTCCCCTCCCAAACCAAAGCTCAGCCGGGCACCTTGGAGGGCACTAACATCCAAATCCGAAATTAACCTGGAGGAGAGAGCTCAAAAGGATCTGGTCTCCTCCAAGGTGCCCTTAAGGGTCTATTTATAGATTTTCTAGTCCTGGACTGCAAATAGCGTAAATCCACCTTGTGGTTTTTCTAAGCGCACCCCAAATTGGTCTGCTAACAGCCTAACTCCGCTGTCCTGAAGGGCTATTGGCAGCCCACAAGAGATATCTAGGTCATTTCCCCCCAAAGCCTTCTGGGCGAGTGGTCCGTGAAGGCACCACTCGCCAGGCTCCTTGCCCATCATATTTCACCAGGCGATTGGTTCATGAGGACACCATTCGCCAGGCGCTCGACTTGCTAGGCGGGCGAGATCTTGGCCGCTCTCGCCTATCTGCCTTGGCATCTATGCGAATGCCCCGCGAGTGGGGCCTCACTCGCCCAAGGGGCCTTGGAATCCTAGTCTGCCTCTTGACCATCCACGCGATCTTGGGGACCCACTCGACGAATACGGGGTTGTACACAAACAGTCAAAAGAGAACCAACAGAAATGACGGCGAGATGTTTTAAGTGGAAAAACTCGTAAAGGGAAAAAACACGATGTCAGATGTGTGGCGGGCAAATTGCACTAGTTCCTTAGCAGTTACAGGAGATTGAGTTTCCAGGAGGGTGACATGCGCCATTCATAAACTGTTTCTCTACGGAAGGAAGAATCCCTTGCTCTTATATTCTGAAAATGACGTGCATGCCCCCCGGCGGCCCGGGTAAGGAGGGCGCCCGAGCAGATTTTCTGGAGAGGCGGTGGCGGTAGGTGTCCTGCCGGGCGGCGGAGCGCCGGAGGGTGACGGCGCACGCGCACAGTGCTTCATGCGTGCACGCGCATATGGTACTGCGCGTTCGATGCCTTGGTGCGCCTTGCTTGGCGGATTTGAGGTCTTTTGAACATACGCGGCTTGCTCGGTCGGCTCAGCCCGCCTTGGGCGGCTTGGCTGAAGTTTGGACCGGTTCGACTCGGATAACTTTTAGAGGAACCCCATCAAGTGCATTCCAGGAGACGGCATCCTTCCCTGGCATTTGGTCGAGCAGATTGTGCGCATCTTATAAACTACTGCATTTTTCCGCGCCTCGAGAGCCGGAAAATAATTTTCAATTTGGTGTGTACATATAAATTTGGGTTGCAAATAAATTGTTTTGGGTATGCACGTAGCCAAACATGATGTACACATAACATTGCTCTAATTATATTAACTCGAACAATTATGTAGTTATTTGTAACTTATTATACTAAGTAGGAGTGTGCAAAAATAACCGAAGAACCGAGAACTGGACCGGAACCGAATGGTTTGGGTCGGTTCCAAATAGGTTCGGTTCGGGTCCGGTTCTCATAATACCAGAACGAACAATTCGGTTCAGTTCCTGGTTCCAAGGGTCGGGTACCCAGAACCGACCCGAGAGCTGACTATCAATGGTAAAGAAAATATTTTGAGACAACGGTTATAGTCGTACTGCTTAATACGCGAAAATAATTGAGAACATAGTCGTATTGCTAAATAATATGGTTGTTGTACTTGTGTAGTTCTATGACTTCAATATTATAAAGAGTCTTCATTCAATTATTTTGAGACATTGATAATGTATTACAAATTAAATAATTATGAGTTTGAAGAGTCATTTTTTAATTATTTTGATACATAGGTAGAACCAAGAACCGAACCAGAACCGAACCGAAGCAAACGGTTCGGATCTGGTTCTATACTTTAGGAACATGGGTCGGTTCCGATTTCAAAAGTTTGGAACCGAACCTATATGTGTCGGTTCTTGATTTTGGGTGGAACCGAACCGAACCGATCTGACCCCTAAATTACTAAGTATATAATCTTCTCTTTGGAGGACATGATTGGCTTGTTGCATTTGTATTTCTTTATGTAAAATTAATTTGAGTGTACATATTGTCGCCAACTAACTTGTTGACTTATTGATTTATCCTCATGCGTTCAATAGAGTCCATTTATTTGGTAACTATGACCAAATAATTACACACCTCGTGACTGTACCCATTGAACTTTTGCGTCCTCTTTGTGATTCAAGATAGGAACATAATCGTTATTCTTATCGGTTATTACTGGAGGGAGTTTTTGGTTCTGTTTTGAAGGGCGGTGACATAATGGTTATCTAAATGAACAAAAAAGCATTTGCATTTATTTTCAAAAACGCAATGGAGAAAAAGGTAAATAAACGGAGCCTATTAAAGTATTAATGCTCGTAGCGTAGCAATACAATCAATAAATTTTATCTTTTTCATATTTCTTATGATCATTTTTCTCCCTTATTTATGTTCAATTTTGGGCCAGCTCTCTAGCAAAACCTAGATTATTGCGGGGTTGAAGAAAGACATGACAGTCGACGGGGAAGAGGGACAAAAAACAAAAACTTTAACATGAAATAACCAATTATTACTTTTATGATTTTGAATTATAGGTAATCTATTTTTAAAATACCCCTCAGCCAACCAACTAGCTGTTATATGTGATATCAGTATTACAAAGTTGTGTAGCTTTGAAGCTGTCTAGCTGTTATATGTGATCAGTATTACAAAGTTGCGTAGCTTTGAAGCTGTCGTATTGCTTGAAATATGGTTTTGAAGTTCATGTTTGAATTTCAAAGTTTTTGTAATACATAAAGAGATTTGAATGATAATTTCGATGATTTTATGTTTTGAGATATTGTACATTCTTTGCCGTCCTAAAATTCGTCATGCACTTGTCTTTGTCTCACTGTCCAGTTGGCAAATCTTTTGCTCTGTTGTTGTGTATCGGCATCCTCTCCATTTGAACTCAAATGGATAGTATCCAATTAACGGTCCAAATTTAATCTTGGTTGATCCCACATTCACTAATCCCATCCATTTTTATTTTTCCTTTAATCAAAAGATTGTGCACCCTTAGATATAGTGAGAATCAATATTGGCCATGAAATTGACCTACATTTGAGGTCCTAAATGGAGAGGATCCTGTTGTTGTGCCATCTATGAGAACCTAATGAGAGCACTAATTCTAGCAAAAAGAAGGTAGGGAGAACAAAAGGCTCCAGGAGAGCCTCTTTGGCGGGAGCAAGAGTGCGGAGAACTAAAAATTATATGAAAATAACAATTATTGTTTCCATAACAGGTAATCTCCCCTCTAAATTGTTGTGAGAAACACATTCTCACAGACCTGAGTGCACGTGAGGACGAGAGCTGAGATACCTGCAAAAGTCGTCATCGAAATATGCAAGAACAAAATAAACAAAATCAGACACAAAGGCGTATATGTGGAAAACCCTCAAAGCAGGGTAAAAACCACGGGACGATCGGAGTCTAACCCGGAAAGCCTCCACTAAATAATGTTCAACAATACAGTGACTTTCCCCCGCGATCTCCAGATGGATCCTACAACTAGCACAAATATAAAGACAAGAGAAAGATACATGTATGCTGACAAAGACAACCAAGTCGAGTCAGAGTGACTCGCTCCAAACTGGTTCTCTGAATCCTCTGCATTCTTCCAAGGTCTTTCAATACTGTGTCCATTTGTATGCCTACGTCGACACACGACATCACTGGCGCACTCCGATCAGTTCATGATAATGCTATATTTATAGTTATTTTCACATAATATTTTATTAATAATTAATTTAATTTAATTTAGTTTTAGTTAATTTATCACTAATTTATCTTATTTTTGTATTTTCAGGTAATTTGGGCTGCCAATAGCAATTTCAAGCTCATATGACTAATCAGGAGAATATTTGGAGTATTTCTGCCGAAATCGCAAAGTACACGCCCTCGGTCACGGGCGTGACCTAGGGCGTGACATTTTGTCACGGCCGTGATCCAGCCCCGCGCATTCCAGTTGAAAGAAGTCAGCCGCCACGTCAGATTAAAATTACACGCCTTATGTCACGGGCGTGACAGAGGGCGTGACCTAAAGTGTCACGGGCGTGACACGCCCGGAATGCATTCAATTCAGCCAGCAATCAATTCCCGCCGTTTCTAGCTTACACGCCCTAGGTCACGGGCGTGACCAAGGCCGTGACTCTTCTGCAACCGCCAGATTAACTCCTGATCGCGGCGTTTCCCGCCGTTTCCAGACCCGTTCAAGACACGCCCTCTGTCACGGGCGTGACCGAGGCCGTGACCCGCCATGCAATTGATTTCTGCCGGTTTCTCTTCCCCAACGTCCCGGGCTTTCATGACAGCAATTACGCAGCTTACACGCCCTTGGTCACGGGCGTGACCAAGGGCGTGACTCCCCGTTTTTTTCATCTATAAAAGGCAGCAATCTCCAGAAGTCGTGTGTGCAATTTTGGAGCTTAATTTCAGCTTTAGTTTACTGTTTTTTTATGTTCTAGCTACTTTTTCCTAAAGTTGTAAGTTTTTATTATTGTTATTTTAATTCAAGTATTGTTGTTTTCTTAATCATGTCTTTTTCCTCTTCTACTTGTATTCCCATCACTATGATGAGTAGCTAAGTTTCCTTTAGCACTTGGTCATGATGAACTTTGGAATAAAATAAAATATGTTTTGAATCTTTCTAATTAGCAAACTCTCATTTTGTTTATCTTCGATTTATCTTTGAATTATTTTGTTTTGATTTCATATGTCCGGAATATGACTTTCAATCTATGATTCGTTTGCTAGTGATCGAGAGATCCATGCGAACGAGGAGATCACTCAAAGATAAAAAGAGTTGTATGCATTCCTTGAGAGAGGGTGACACAAATCTTTCGGATTGGAGTCAAATCCAATAGTGGGGTTCACCGCTTAAAGCAAGCTTAGGGGGTTTCGACTGACCGAGGGGTCTTAATCGATCAACCTAAGGTTAGGTGGTAGTTCTCTCGAGAGAGGCTCTACCATATTTTGGGAACCTCCACGGTCGAGGATATTTCAATAAGAGTTTGCGCTTACATCTTTTATAAAATTATATTTTATTCCAAAGGGATTCAAGACCAAGTGCTAATCCTTTTAATCATTATTTTTTTCGTAGTTAATTTTCTCCAAATCGTTTTTCCAAAAACAAACCCAACTTTCGTTCGATAAAATAATAGCTCTTCTTTGTGAGTAGAAGTACTCAGCAAGCCCGGAAAAATACGACACTTGATTTTCTAAAATCCTATACTATAAAGCGATAGGTACACTTGCCTTATCGAATTATACGTGGATAATATTTTAATTTTGCGCAGCGTGAATTTATCTCATCAAGTTTTTGGCGCCGTTGCCGGGGACTTATTTTTGATATTTTGAAAGCTTAGTTCTATTAATTTTATCATTTTTTTTTTCTCTTCTCTCTTTTCTACGTTTTTCTTTTTGGTGTATGACCCGAAGGAATCCGTCCGATCTTCTTGAATTAGATCCGGAAATCGAGCAAACCATTCGGCGACGCTTAAGATTTCAAGGACCAAATTCTCAAGATCTGATTGAGGAATCCGTAGGTGACACTTCTCCTTCTTCTTCTTCTTCTTCTTCTTCTTCCCCCTCCTGTTCTACCTCTTCTAATATGGGTGATCCAAATCCGGATGAGGTCGCGCAACGGACTATGTCCTATTATGCCCGGCCTAATCTAGAGGATACCACTTCAAGTATTGTTCGACCTGCTATAGCGACCAATAATTTTGAATTAAAGCCGAGCATCATTCAAATGGTACAACAATATGTACAATTTGATGGGCTTCAAGATGAGGATCCCAACGCGCATATTTTTAGTTTTCTAGAAATATGCGATACTTTCAAAATTAACGGGGTATCCGATGACGCAATAAGGCTTCGGCTTTTTCCTTTCTCCTTGCGCAATAAAGCTAAGCAGTGGCTCAGTTCTCTTCCAAGAGGATCTATCACCACATGGGCCCAAATGACGGAACAATTTCTCACGAAATATTTTTCGCCCGCTAAATCAGCCCAATTGCGTAAGGATATCATTTCTTTCTCCCAAGTTGAATCGGAAACGCTTTATGATACTTGGGAGCGGTTTAAGGAATATTTGCGCCGATGCCCCCATCATGCAATCCCCGACTGGTTGCAAATTCAGACGTTCTATAACGGCCTAAATTCCCAAACGCGTCAAATGATTGACGCCGCCGCCGGTGGTACCTTGAATAACAAAACACCGGCAGGCGCGCAAGAGCTTTTAGAGAGTATGGCCATGAATACGTATCAATGGAGTACACCTCGGTCGCGCTCAAATAAACCGGCCGGGCTGTATGAAATTGATTCATTTACTAATTTATCTCTACAGGTTGAGTTACTTAGCAAGAAACTAGAAGGGATGACTGCTCCCTCTTCTACACCTACCTGGGAGCCTAATCAAAATACGGCGGAGCATGTGGATTACATGGGTAATCCGAACCGGCCGGGGAACAATCAATACGGCAACACATACCACCCAGGTTGGAGGAACCACCCCAATTTATCATGGGGTAATCAAGGTAACACGGGTAATGCTCCCCTTGCTTCTCCAAATTCATCTCTTCCACCGCAAGCCCCTAAACCGCCTTCTCTCGAGGAGGTGGTTAATAAATATATTTCTAAAAATGATGTGGATGTCCGCAATTTACAAGGGTCGTTGCGGAATTTGGAGAATCAAGTGGGGCAACTTTTAAAAATGGTCACCGATCAGCCGAAAAGAACACCGCCGACAACTTCAAATGTCTTGGCGGTGACCTTTGCGGATGATTCAGACACCGATCTTGAAGAGGAAATTTCACTTACCCCATCATCTCTTCCTCTTCCAGAATTTCAACCCCGTCTTCCTTACCCCGCTCGTTTGATCGAGCGGGCTAATAATATTAATTCTAATTTTAATATTCCATGCACTATAGGATCTACTCATTTTTCAAACGCTTTCGCCGATCTGGGCGCTAATGTTAATATTATTCCCTATAGTTTATCCTAAAAATTACAGTTAGGAGAACCTACCCCCACCGACATCAAATTACAATTGGCTGATCGCTCCGTGAAGACACCCATAGGGGTGATTCATGATGTGCCAGTTGAGGTTGGCGAGTCTACTTTACCGGTAGACTTTGTTATCCTTGATATGGAACAGGACGCCGGGATACCTCTAATCCTTGGTCGTCCATTCTTGGCCACTACACGAGCAATATTTGACGTTTGTGAGGGCACTCTTCTCCTCCGAATGGGGTATGAGAATATTTTAATTCATGCAAAAATTCACCCACCTTGCATCGCTCAAAGCCGTTATCATCATTTGATGATAAATTTAGAACGAGGTAAAGACCGGCACGCCACTATGGTCGAGCTCAACGACCGTAACCAAAGCGCTCTTGGGAGGCAACCCATGTTTTTATTTTATTTTTATTTTTATTTTATTTTTCTTCCGTTTAAAAAATTTTAAGTATTTTTATTCTTGTTTAAAAAAAAAAAAAACATATAAAAAAAACAAATAAAAAAACAAATAAAAAAAAACAAATAAAAAAAATATTATTCTATTTTGAGGTTTTTGCAGGTTTGGAGGAGATTTGCGAGATAACGGTCCCTCGCACATACGCATGAAACCCCACTCTCCAAGTCGGTACTTTATTTTTAGTATTTTTCTTTTTATTTTATTACCTTATTTTTGTTTTTATTTTGTTTTCTTTTTAAAAAAAAAGATATAAAAAATTACAAAACCAAACCAAAAACATTAAAAAATAAAATATATATATGTTTCTGAAAAAATGTCTCAGTCACGGCCTCAGTCACGGCCGTGACTAGGGCGTGGCGCGTTACGATTCGTTTTCCTGGCGAGTCTCTCGACGAGCTGCATCCCATTCCGCCTTCCGTAAAAGTCACGGGCGTGACCAACCTTGGTCACGGGCGTGACATTAGCGGAAGAACATTTTCGCCCATCACGGCACTCACGGGCTCAACATGACATGTCACGCCCGTGACAACATGAGTCACGCCCGTGTCATTTGAAGGTCACGGTCGTGACTCATCCAGATGGCATACCTCCACGACCGCGCCAAGTCAAAGATGTCGTTTGACTGTCACGCCCGTGACAGTCAAGTCACGCCCATGGTCACGGGCGTGACCCAGAGCGGTGACAGCCCGGGAACCGCTTTTTGACCATCGCACATTGGATTCCCTGCCCTCTTTGATTTCGCCAGTTACACGCCCTTGGTCACGGGCGTGACCGAGGGCGTGACCTGGGAAAAATCTGCTTTTTGACCGGTCAAGCCTCGGATTCCTCCCTCACGCCAGATTTCACGTTTCGCCCCTTACACGCCCTCGGTCACGGGCGTGACACACAAATTTTTCCCTATTTAAGTGCCCCTTCCCACTCTCTTTTCTCCACACCTTGTCTACAATCTCTCCCTTCTTTTCTCTCATCTTTGGCCGATTACTTCATTTCCTCCTTCCAAATGGCCGGCCGCCGCCGCAATCACGCCATTGGCGAGTCCTCCTCTTCACTCCCCGATGAAACTTTTGATGCGGAGGCTATGCTCAATTTTTCCCATCCCACTCATCAAGACCGAAGTACCCGCCTCCGTGGGAAAGAATTTGGCGTTTTCCGCGTCATTGATTGGCACGTTCTCACCACCCTCGGGCAGGCCAACGCGGTGCGAGATTTACTCATTACTCCGGGGTGGGCTCCTTTCTTCTCCATTTCGGAGCCGGCGTACTACGAGCTGACGGTGGAGTTTTTCTCCTCATTTGATTTTCACTGGGCCGGGGCCGACAACGTGCTTGAATTTCGAATGGGCGGGCTTTCGCAAACTCTTCCTTTGTGTCAGTTCAACGTTCTCATGAGCTTCTGCGACGAGGCCTTCACCCTTACGGAGGCCTACACCGCTCTCCCCCTTGATTTCCCTCGTGAGTATAACCTTCCCGGATTTTGGGCGGAAATCAGTAACGACCCCAATCCATATTCGCCTAAAAAATCCAAGGGTAGTCATCTCCTCTCCCCCGCCTTACGCTATCTCCACTACCTCCTCACTTTCACACTTTCCGCTCGCGGCGATAGCCATGGAGTGGTGACCCGCGCGGACCTGTTATATTTATATAGCATGCACGAACGAGTCCCCCTCAATCTTGGTTCGACGCTAGCGATGTTTTTTCGGCATCAGGCCGAAAATCGGAGGCTTAGTGCGCTTCATGGCGGTTCGTTTGTTACTTATTTGGCCAAGCGTTTGGAGCTCTGGGATGCACTTCCTCCCATGTCTCCACTCCAAACGCCTGCGCCTATCACATTCCAAAACCTCCGAGCCCTTGGTTTGATGCGTCGGCGTGGCCGCGAGTACGAGGCCGTTCCTGGCGAAGTGGGTGGCGACCCGATCGATCTTGATTTCGAAGCTGATTCCGGTGGCGTTGCTCCAGCTCCGCAGTTTCCACACCGCCACAACAGCATTTTTCCCCTGCGCCCGACTCATCCACTTATTTCGATCAGCAGTTTGGGCGGGTCCACACTCGTTTGGATCAGATTCAGACAGAGCAGCTGTCCATGCGCACTCATTTTGACACACGTTTTGATACCCTCGAGCAGCGCCATGCTTCCTCTATGGAGCATCTGCAGCGGGAATTTTCTGATCTGCGTGCTTATTATCAGCAGGAGGGCGACGACGATGATGCTTAGAGCTTTTTATTTTTGGTCGTCTGTATCTTTTATTTTCTGTCCCGCACCTTTGTATTTGTTTTATTTCTCTTTTATTCCTGCCAAAATATTAAAAATAAAAAAAAAATGTTTTGCTTTATGTCTTTCTTCAGGATGGCTTGGGTATTGATTTGCTCTTTATCAGGGAAGTTTCCTCTCCTTTACTCGCACTTCTTTCTAAAACATTGGGGACACTGTTTTATTTTAAGTATGGGGGAGGGTATTTCACGTCGGTTTTATTGCAAAGCAACACCCAAAATTTTTATAAAAAAAATTTAAAAAATTAAAAAAATCTACAAAAAAACTATATAGTTTTCTTAATATTTCTATATTTACTTGTTTGCAAAATTCTTAGTAGATTTACTTTTACATAGTGTTGTAGAAAATTTTATATACTTCATTAGATTTTGAATTTTGGAGTAAAATTATTGACTCGTGCAGTGTTCTAGTTACGCGCACGCGTTAGTAGGATCTCATGTCGAATTAACTATTCAGCATAAAATTAGATTTATGATTTTCTAACTGCGTAGAATATTTTTGTTTTACTTTTAATTTGAAATCGGTAGAATCCAAAAATGCTTTAAGTGAGTATGTAGAAGTTTACTGGAGAAATAGTACCCAATTTGAACGGAAGGGTATTCTTTCTCGATGTCTAGAACTTGCCTCTAGCGACTCTCAAGACATTTGCATAAGTTAGATTCATGAGCATGAAAATGATTTAGGCCACCTCTTGATTCGTTTGAGCCTTTGCATTCCAAGCCATAAAATCTTAATCGTTGCTAGCCATTTTGAGCTTTTTATCGTTTCTTTTGTAAGCCCCACTCATTTTCACCAAAGCCAAATAGCCTACCTATGGTGCACGCTTGAAATTTAGAGCTTTATTTGTTGCTAGCTTGTGTTTTTATTTGTGAAAATGGTGATTTTAATTTTGCTATCATTTTGCTGCAAAAGAAGAAAAAAAATGAAAAAAAAAATGAGAAAAAAATATTGAGAAAAAAATTTTGCAGAGTGCATTTTTGACCCCTACCTTTATATTTCAAAATTATTTGAGGTGTAAAAATTAATTAGCATACAAGTTTTTGCAAAACTCTTCTTTTTGTTTTAAGTGTGCCTTAACCTTTCACGTCTATCTTTTGATATCCGCACCTTGAACCTAAGCCACATTTCATCCTAATTAAGTCCTATTGATTCGTGCTTATGAGTTAAACTAGTGACGTGGCGAGAGTGTGAAAGGGCAAGCCTATGGCCATCGTCATTGATGGATTTCTTTGGAGGCTATCCCGAACTTCGATTTTGTGTAATATTGATCTTAGTAAACACGCTACCCGCTCCTTAAATATCATTTTAGGATTTACCGGATTTTCAATTTAAAAGTAATAACAATATGTTATAACGCACTTTTGAAAATTATAAGCTAATCTTTATACTGAATAGGTTTTTCTACTAGAATTTCTACACGCTTAGGCGCAAGACTTCGCATTTTTACTCTTTAGGTTCAAAATTCTTTTCTTGTATTTAAATTTTTCTACTCCTATGGAAAGTTGTTTGCTCGGGACTAGCAAACGAATAAGTATGGGGGTATTTGATAATGCTATATTTATAGTTATTTTCACATAATATTTTATTAATAATTAATTTAATTTAATTTAGTTTTAGTTAATTTATCACTAATTTATCTTATTTTTGTATTTTCAGGTAATTTGGGCTGCCAATAGCAATTTCAAGCTCATATGACTAATCAGGAGAATATTTGGAGTATTTCTGCCGAAATCGCAAAGTACACGCCCTCGGTCACGGGCGTGACCTAGGGCGTGACATTTTGTCACGGCCGTGATCCAGCCCCGCGCATTCCAGTTGAAAGAAGTCAGCCGCCACGTCAGATTAAAATTACACGCCCTATGTCACGGGCGTGACAGAGGGCGTGACCTAAAGTGTCACGGGCGTGACACGCCCGGAATGCATTCAATTCAGCCAGCAATCAATTCCCGCCGTTTCTAGCTTACACGCCCTAGGTCATGGGCGTGACCAAGGCCGTGACTCTTCTGCAACCGCCAGATTAACTCCTGATCGCGGCGTTTCCCGCCGTTTCCAGACCCGTTCAAGACACGCCCTCTGTCATGGGCGTGACCGAGGCCGTGACCCGCCATGCAATTGATTTCTGCCGGTTTCTCTTCCCCAACGTCCCGGGCTTTCATGACAGCAATTACGCAGCTTACACGCCCTTGGTCACGGGCGTGACCAAGGGCGTGACTCCCCGTTTTTTTCATCTATAAAAGGCAGCAATCTCCAGAAGTCGTGTGTGCAATTTTGGAGCTTAATTTCAGCTTTAGTTTACTGTTTTTTTATGTTCTAGCTACTTTTTCCTAAAGTTGTAAGTTTTTATTATTGCTATTTTAATTCAAGTATTGTTGTTTTCTTAATCATGTCTTTTTCCTCTTCTACTTGTATTCCCATCACTATGATGAGTAGCTAAGTTTCCTTTAGCACTTGGTCATGATGAACTTTGGAATAAAATAAAATATGTTTTGAATCTTTCTAATTAGCAAACTCTCGTTTTGTTTATCTTCGATTTATCTTTGAATTATTTTGTTTTGATTTCATATGTCCGGAATATGACTTTCAATCTATGATTCGTTTGCTAGTGATCGAGAGATCCATGCGAACGAGGAGATCACTCAAAGATAAAAAAGAGTTGTATGCATTCCTCGAGAGAGGGTGACACAAATCTTTCGGATTGGAGTCAAATCCAATAGTGGGGTTCACCGCTTAAAGCAAGCTTAGGGGGTTTCGACTGGCCGAGGTGTCTTAATCGATCAACCTAAGGTTAGGTGGTAGTTCTCTCGAGAGAGGCTCTACCATATTTTGGGAACCTCCACGGTCGAGGATATTTCAATAAGAGTTTGCGGTTACATCTTTTATAAAATTATATTTTATTCCAAAGGGATTCAAGACCAAGTGCTAATCCTTTTAATCATTATTTTTTTCGTAGTTAATTTTCTCCAAATCATTTTTCCAAAAACAAACCCAACTTTCGTTCGATAAAATAATAGCTCTTCTTTGTGAGTAGAAGTACTCAGCAAGCCCGGAAAAATACGACACTTGATTTTCTAAAATCCTATACTATAAAGCGATAGGTACACTTGCTTTATCGAATTATACGTGGATAATATTTTAATTTTGTGCAGCGTGAATTTATCTCATCAGTTCACAACCTGTCAGTAGGCCCGTTCGAGGCTCAGATGCCTCACCTCCAACGTTCACTTAAGGCTAAGATGCCTCCACGCGCTGAACGTCGTTGGCCACAAAAGCGGCCCAATATAATCACCTGAGTAAACTATGGTGATTGCACACCGCCGTCCTTTGTGCCAAGATGCGCACTTCGCACCACTACACTACCACGACCGTGGTCTGACAACACCGTTGACGATTCAACGGTCCTTGCTCTCCCGAGCCCGAACGACGGTCGCCAACCACCGCCTATGCCTCTCCGGCTCCGCCCAAAATGGAACCCGCCTATGCCACTCCCCTGCAAACGTGCACCGCAGCCCCGCCATGCAATCACGGTGCCACCACCGCCTCCGCAACAACCCCAAAAATTGAGTTCTCGGCACCTTCGCTTTCGCGACAATCGCAACCGTCAAACCTCACACCGGACTCCACACGGCCTCAAGCCATCCGACCACCGATGCTTGCTCCGGCTCCGGCACCGACAAAGGTCGTCGGCGAGAAAGTCCCGATCTGAAGGAAGAAGAGATGGAGGAGGCGATCGTGCTTAGGCGTCTTGGAGATGGAAGCTACATGTGATGGTTTCTTTTTCTCACGGGAGAGCAGCCCTAGTATTTATTTTTTATTTCTTATTAAACTCCCGTGAGATGTGCTTCACCAATGCTCTGGATGCTGAATGAAGGAATCTTGGTTATGTGCACATAAATCAAAATGGATTCTTGGGTTTGCCCTCTCTGATGTCTTTGGCTTTGATTTGAGGGCATGATTCCGCAACAAACATGATGGTATATGGGACCATTGATAGTTTACTTGGTAGTAGACTAACTCGCCTAGAGGGGGTGAATAGGTTCTTTTGCTTTTTCTACTTATATGGACTATTTTAGATGTTTTAGCAAGTTAGAATAAAGCACACAAAAAATACTCAGTTGTTTATAGTGGTTCCCTAAGACAGTTTGTCTATGGATAGTCCACTTTCCCTCTACACCTTTCTAACAGTTTGTTAGATAAGGCAAGCTCCTCCAAAACTCAGCTCAATGAGCTTACAACACAGATCCCTCAGGATCTCTCAGGTTTTCTCCAAAACCCTACCTCTGGCCAGCAGCCCTACCACACAGAGTTCTCCAACTCCAACAGCTTAGAAACCCTCCTGGTTTCCTACCTCAGGCCTATCAAGAAGTCCTACCTCAGATCTCCACTAAAATCCTATAGCTCAGGCTGGGAGTATAGCCCTACAATCTTAGGCACACCAGCCTACCACACAGGCACAAAAGCCTTACATCTCAGGCACACGGGCCCTACACACTCAGAACAATAAAGTTCCTACAGAGATTTATGGTTTTACTTTTTACAACAGAAGACAATATTAGTAAACCTTTCAGCTTGTTCTTCTGTTGATGAGCAAAGCAGATGCTATCTTGAAGCAGGACAGGATAGCAACAGCTTCAGTCCTTCCTTCTTCTGATCTTCTTCTTTTGTAGATGGAAGAAGATCTTCTTGCTCTGCTGAATCAAATCAGCTGGAACAAACTTTCTCCCTTGGATTTGTCTTCCTTGAGCTTGAGAGAGAGATCACTATTCAGGAAGAAGATGTAGAATTTCTTTTGCTCACAACAATGTTCTTCCCGATAAAATAGTAGTTCTCCTTTTGACCTAACATCTTCTTTTATACTCCCTGCAATCTGCAACGTCTCTAAGACATGCTTAGTCACAGCATGGACAAGAATATAAAACATTATTTTGGTTTTTGATTACTTGCGCCAAAAATTGATCCCACCATAGAGACATTCATATTTGAAATTGTCTCAACGGATGGGCTGAGATAGGCTCCAGTCTTAGCGGCAGAGTAGACTTCATCTCTGCGGATCCGCTGAGACAAATAGTCTTCTCAGTGGTTTTCCTCTAAATGCAGTTCAGCTGAGACAGACTCCTTCTCAGCTGTAATATAGTTGCGTCTCAGCGGTTCAGCTGAGACCAGACTGTTGTCCCAGCGGTTTTGACAGTGATAACCAAAGGCCTATTCCAATATTTGGAATGACTTAAGTCTGCATAAACATGATATGGAAAGGTCTTATCAAATACAATATGTGTTTATCATTGAGTGTGATGCATCTTCAAATCTAGGGATCATTGAGGGGCAATATTCCCAACAATCTTCCCATATTTGAAGAAGGCAGAACATACACCAATGATAAGATACATTAACACAATAAACATATTATGACATATAATGAGAGTAAAATAAGAAGTAATGACAACATACCAATATCATTGTTATCATATGTTGGTAATAGTAAGCATCAATACACATAACATATTAAACATTAATACACATCATATATTAAGTTTGACTTTAATTTGCCTCTAAACCCAAGATTTCAAAAATCAACTGAAGGACCAATTGTATTGGTGATAAAATGTCAATAGATAATATTACAGATTTTAGTGCACATTTTTATCTAATGAAAATTTAAACACTTGTTTATGATTTTCTCTTCTTTGATGCAATTGAACTTTCGTTTCCAGCAACATCCTTTCCAGCAGCAGCAACTTTCATCTCAGCAATCCTCTTCTTGTTCTCTTGCCTCTTGAGGTATAGGAATGGCTTTGGGATGTATTTGGATGGCATTCTTTTAGCGTTTCTTTTTCTTACCAGATTTTCTTTGAATATCCTTTCCCTTAGGGAATTTCTTTCTAAGTGCTTAATCCATTCTTCTGCTGGATAAATACTATCAGTATTTTTGCATAGCTGGCCATGGTTTATCCAAGCATTCAAGATTATATTCTTTAAGTCATCACTTCAATATTCATAATCAGGATCTTTGGCTTGATCATTTCTGTTTTTGGCCATGTATTCATGAACAAGCATAACTCTTCTTTTCCTCTTGGCTGCAAGCTGTGCATCCTGTGCAATCTTTGCTTGAGCTTGAAAATCAAAATCTTCTCTCCTGAAATTATCCAGGAGAGGCAGATTTAGAGCAATTCTTGTTCCTTGAAGGACTTTAAGGGCGAGCTCAGCATTGGTTTTAACATTGGTATACTCCCCCTTTCTGGCTTCTTTAAATATCTTCTGTTCAATACCTTCAGTAGCAGCTGTCACAAAGCCATAGAGGGTTTGGAATGAATTTTCCAAATCTGATTTCAGATCATCTTTCATTTTCTCAGCTTCTCCAATTATAGTGGTTGTTGTGGACCACACATACTCTTCAATGTGATTTGAGGCCTTCTCTATCACCTCATCAGTTTTACTGACATAGTTCTTGACATAGCTCATGTCTTTCTCTAATAGTTGGAGATTTTTGTCTCTTAAAATGGTGTTCTGATCTACAACTGAATTTTCTGCCAGAACAAACCATTTGGTCATCTAGCTGTTTAAGTAGGCAGTGTCTTCCTTTAAGACCTTGATCTCATTCATAACCTCATTATTCACAGTTGACACTGACTTATCTATGTATTCTTTCATTGAAGATGTATGAACATCAAGCATTGATTTGATTAAACTTAGGAGATGTTCATTTGAATGTTGTTGTTCAACAAATAATGCTGGCAGAGGATGTACAGATATCACTGAAGGTAATATCTTCTCTTGTACTGCTTGATTATCACACTCAATAAGAGTGGATGGCTCATCTGCATGGGTGGATGTGACTATCTTATCCTAAGCAGGGACCTTTGTAGGTTCCCCCTCAAATTGATCATCAAGCTGATCAACATTATCATCAGCACCATCTTCAGGCTCCTGGCCTTCATCTCCAGTTGAGAATTCTAGCTCCCCCTTAGATGGAGCATTTATCCTTTCTTGATTATTGGAATCCCAAAAATTTGTAGAATCATCAAGGATTAGATTAATTCTTCTTTCAAGGTTAAAGATGATATTGTCAATCTTACTTTGTAAATCAGATGAATCCATCTGCTCCTCATTATCTCTTTCTGATGCAACATTCACATTCTGAGGATTTTCATCAACCGGAAGATCCAGAGTATTAGTAGGAGTCTCATCTTCTACATGATCTCCTTTATCTTGAGCATCACCTTCACCTTCTCCAGCATTCTCACTTTTATCAGAGGCATCCGTTTTTTCTTTGTAATAAACTTCTTCTTCATGTTGCACTTGATCTTGACTGCTGCCTGATCCCAGATTATCAACAACAGGAACATCCTCTACAAGATTTTCTGAGTCTGAATCAGAACATACCATTTTAACCTTCTTTGGTCCTTTAGTTAACCTCTTTTTCTTATCCTTTTCCTCAGAGGGTTGACTCATGGGGAGCACCCTTGTGAATCTATCCAGAGTTTTGATGTCCATTCTCTTGAGATAATGTATCTTTGATCCTTTTGTGCTTTCAAACTGGTCAGGATAAGTATTTATAAGGTACAAAGAGATTAACCTTCCCAAGTTGGGGGCTTGAAGACATTATTTAATCCTCTGAAAGATAACATGAGTCCATGAAGTCTTTTTCTTCAAGACATTCCCTGTCATCAGCTCAAACATGTATTTGGAGATAGTGTCATGAGAACCTGGTTTGTAGAGAAGGCTTTGCCTACTATATCAGATGGAAGCTTTCCTCTTTGGTTGAAATGTTTTCTTTTCAGTGAGCCTATTTTGGCATCACTATACTCACACCACTTTAGTGCATTATCCCTATCCTTTTCAGAAAGATCATCTTCTTCATCATGGCTGGTTGATGGCAACTGTAGTGCTTTCTCTAATCTTCTAGGGGTAATTTTAATCTTATCAATTCCAATCCTTGATTTCAGAAAGGTTTTGGAAGAAGATAACTTCACATTGCTATAAAATTCTAGAACCTCGGTTCTCAGAATCACAGATGGTTCAGACAGAAGGTATTCTAACCCTTGATCTTCCAGCAACTGAATCACTTCCCTGATTTCAGTTGGGGCATATTGGAATCCATTCCTAATAATCTCATAGCCTTCCAACGGATCTTTTGCATTCTTCGGTGCCATTTCTTGAGAAATATGAGTCACTGAGACGGGGGGAGAAAGTTCGTCTCGATGGATCAGTAGGGTTTGTAAATGATTTAATCAACATTGCTATATTTATAGAGGTTTGATATAGGCTTTCCTTAGGGAGAGGTGTTGATTTAACTTAGTATTTAATTGATTTAATGAACCTGACCCGTCTCAGTGGATCCGCTGAGACGGAGAATTAAACTGCTGGGATAAGGTAATGTCAACTGCTGAGATGACTTAGCTGTCTCAGCAGTTCAGCTGAGACTCTCTCAGCTGTCTCAGTGGTTCAGCTGAAACTTTCTCAACTATTTCAGCTGACCACACTGCCTAACAGTGAACTATTTAAATGGGATTGTTTTTAGCCCTAATCATGCTGATAATTGTTTTAGATAACAACAAATCCTAGCAGAGCTTAAGATATAGAATCACATATATGATGAACACTATGAAATGTTAATGACTATTCAACATTCCTAACTCAATTTTAAAGAAATTAAATTTACTATTGGACAGGCACTAGAAAAATTAGGCACGTACTCAGAAGTACAGTCTGATGCATCCAAGAGCCACCCAAGAGTTCAGCATCTTCTTTTACTATTAGACATGCATTAGAAAAATTAGGCACATACTCAGAAGTACAGTCTGATGAAGACTTCTATGATTTTGTCATCACATATTTAATGGAAACAAAACATAGAGAGACTTTCATGTGCCTTCCAGAAGGCATGAACATCAAGTGGCTGAAGAATCGCTATACTCGTGGGGCGTAGTGGGAGACATCATTTTTACTTGCATTATGAGATGTTATATTTTGTTATATTTTGTTTATGAATATTATGGATGTTATATTTTGTTGTTAAGATGTGAACACATTTATGTTTTTTTTTGTGGTGATAATGTTAAATAGAGAGACTTTCAAGGCAGATATCTTCACTTTCTACATGCTCTCTAATAAAATGATATCTAATTTCTATATGCTTAATTCTGTTATGAGAGACAGGATTCTTGGTAACCGAAATTGCACTGGATGAGTCACAATACAATGGAGAGTGACTTATCTTGAGGTTGTAGTCCTATAACTGCTGTTGCATCCATAGTATCTATGCACAGTAGCTCCCTACAGTAATATATTCAGACTCAGCAGTGGATATGGCCACACTAGTTTGTTTCTTACTGCTCCATGGAATTAGTCTCCTTCCTAGGAATTAACAAGTCCCACTTGTACTCTTCCTATTTTCCTTGCAACCTGCAAAATCTGCATATGAAAAACCAATTAGTTCAAAGTCATTGTTTCTAGGGTACCAAAGGACAAGATGTTGGTTGCCCTTAAGGTATCTCAAGATCCTCTTTACGGCAGAGTAATGAGATTCCTTAGGGCATGCTTGATACCTAGCACAAACATATGTGGCATACATGATATCTGGTCTACTAGTAGTCAGATATAATAAGAATCCAATAATACATCTGTACATGGATTCATCAAAGGGTTTTCCCTTTTCATCCTTGTCTAGGGAAATTTTGGACCCCATGGGAGTTTTCATAGTGGAGGCTGACTCCATCCCAAATTTCTTAATAAGCTCCCTTGTGTACTTAGTCCGAGAGATAAAAAACCCCTTCATCAGACAATTTCACCTGGAGGCCTAAAAAGTACTTGAGCTCTCTCATACTGCTCATCTCAAACTCCCCCTGCATAAGGTTGGCAAACCTTTTGCAAAGTTTGTCATCAGTAGACTCAAAAAGTATGTCATCTACATAAATTTGGACTAGTAGACACTTGCCATTTGTTTCCATAAGAAACAATGTATTATCTATCTTCCCGTGAAGAATTAGTTCTTGATGAGAAAGCTAGATAAGGTCTCATACCAGGCCCTAGGGGCTTGCTTTAGACCATATAAAGCTTTCTTAAGTAAATAAACATGAGAGGTTAGATTTGGATGACCAAAACCTGAGGGATGCTCCACATATATCTCTTCCTTCATATTTCCATTTAGGAATGCAGACTTTACATCCATTTGGTAGACCTTGAACCCATTGTAGGCAGCATAGACAAGGAATAATCTTATGGCATCTAACCTTGTGACAGGGGCAAAGGTTTGGGCAAAGTCTATGCCTTCTTCTTGCTTGTACCCTTTAGCTACCAATCTTTCTTTGTTCTTGATGATGACACCATTCTCATCTAACTTATTCCTGTAAATCCACTCGGTGTCAATTATGTTGTGTCCTTATGGTTTTGACACCAACTTCCATACCTTGCACCTTTTGAATTGTTGTAGCTCCTCTTGCATAGCTTGAATCCAGAAGGTGTCTTGGTTGGCTTCCTCAAACTTCTTGGACTCAACCTGAGATAGGAAGCTCGGGAATAGAGCTTCATCGTGATCCGTACTTCTTGTGATCACACCTTGGTTCTCATCTCCAATAATCAGGTTCCTTGTATGATCCCTCAAATGCCTGGTTGTTGCAGGCAATGTGTCAGCATCCTACTGTACTTCTTCTGCAATAGCTACTTATTTAGCAACTTGATCATCTTCATCTTGAAGTATTTCAATCTCTGAGTTGATTCTACTTGAGCTGGGTTTGTCTTGAATAGACAGCTCTTGCATTTTTTGAATATTTCCTGCCAAAATAAGGGAACTGGACCAACCCTTGTAAAGTAGGATAATCTCATCAAAGACAACATGCATAGATTCCTCAACTACATAAGTCTTCTTGTTGAATACTCTATAGGCTCTTCTATGAGAGATATATCCAACAAGAATACCAACATTGCATTTTTCAGCAACTTTGTAAGTTGGAATTTTCCATTGTATAAAATGTAGCATTTGCAACCAAAGATTCTAAAATATGAAATTATTGGTTGTTTGCCTTTCAGAACTTCATAAGTGGTTTTCCCATGGGACTTATTGATTGGTGCTCTATTCAGAACATAACAAGTAGTATTGACTGCCTCAGCCCAGAAATATTCTAGGAGTGGGGAGTCACTTAGCAAAGTTCTGTCAACTTCTATCAAGGTCTATTCCTTCTCTCAAGCACTCCATTTTGTTGTGGAGTTCTGGGAGAGGAGAATTCTTGGGTGATACCAAATTCTTGACAAAACTTTCTCATTGCACCAGATTGAAACTATGTACCATGGTTAGATCTAGTTTTGACCACAGTACATTATAATTCATTCTGAAATGCCTTGACATAGTTTATAAAGATATCTAAAGTATCAGATTTTTTCTTAAAGAAGAATACCCAAGTATACTTTGAGTGATCATCAACAATCACAAGAGTATATTGCTTTCCACCCAGGCTCTGAATGGGCAAAGAACCAAACAAGTCCATATGCAACAGATATAGACATCTTTCAGTGTCTTTAGTGTTGGACATGTGTGTCACATCCTTTTGTTTGAGAATAACAAATCCCATATTGTATTTGATCTTGCTTGTCGTGTGTTTATAGTGTGCAGGAACTATATGTGCAATACTCCACAGGTAGAAAGCAGCTTGGAACCAACAAACTGAACTAAAGCACTACCGCCAGCGCTAGGGGTTACCGCAGGCGCTAGCGCTACCGCCTAACACTAGCTCAAGTTTGTGCACAACGCCACGCCGCCGATCGTTGCGCAACCGCTCTACATGAACGCTACCGCAGGCGCTAGGTGCTGCCGCAGGTGCTAGCTCCAAGGTCTATACAAAGAGCCAATTTCGATCATTTTGATCATCCATCCCAGAGAGATTGCTTGTGCCACAATTCTATTGTTGTTATGTTGCCGAAGATGAATCTCCCACAAAAAGCTTAAGGAGAATTCTGGAGGAGGACTACGTCACGCTACATCTGAAGGACGATCGCTTCGACCTCTCTCATACTATAGCGATCCTTCATCTCCGACTTCAGAAGATCTCATATAGGGAGTTTTTATTATTATTATCTTTATTTTCATTCCATATACTTTTTGTATCCGTTTAGAGAATTCGTCTTGTGTTGGCGACTAGGTCCTTGCGTGGCTTAGGGGGTAATTCGCCGCGTGAGTTGGCGACTAGGTCTAGGAGATTAGATCTAGTGGGCTCGAGGCCATATCCACTGAAGGATTGGCTAGAGCGGCTTGAGGCCATATCTGGGGAAGGATAGGCTAAAGCCAACCGGTACGTGGGGATACGAGTCGGTATAGAAAAAGAAAAATCACTTTCATTTGTACGCCTCCGATTCTAGCGATATTGAAATCAAATTTATGTAAACACCTTTTTATATAAATACAATCATGTCTCTATTTGTGTTTGCTTGATTTCTCTCCTTTGGCATAATCTCTAAAATATTGGTTAGTAAGTTTTCAATTCTAATTACTTTATCTAAATTGTTTATTTCAATCTCTTTCATCATAAAACAATTTAGTACTTGCTTCTAAACTTGGATTTTATGATATTCTCTCAGTTTAGCTAAATTGTTATTTTGCTTTCTCCTATTATAAGACAATTTAGTAATTTACATAAAATTATAAAAAGAATTTTATTCCCTTATTCACACACCTCCCTAAGGGCGCCTATCGATCCAACAAGTGGTATCAGAGCCAGGTTATTCCAAATCAGTTTAAAAACCGGGAATAATGATGTCTCATGATCTCGCTTCTACTAGTGGGAAAAACTTGTATATAAATGAAAAATCTTTGGCACCACCTTTATTTGAAGGCAAAAATTATAAAGGGTGGAAAATATTAATGAATTTTTTTTTAACTCATGTGATATGAAAATTTGGAATACGACAATTATAAGACCAGCGGATGAATCAAATAAACAGGAATGTCATTTAAATGTGAAGGCTATGAATACTTTATTTTGCGCTCTATCTAAAGATATTTCCAAATTGATTTATTGTTTTACTAATGCTTACAAAGTTTGGAAATTTCTTTATGAAATGTTTGATCTTCCGTGTATAGGTTTGGAGCATGCACAACAATTGGAAAAAATTCAAATTAGCACAAGCATTCAAGATAAAAACTCTCAGGATGAAATCATGGAGAGCACATCAAGTGGAAGAGAAGAAGGAATCTTATCTTTGGAAGAGGAGAGCAAAAAAGATGTTAAAGGAACTTTAAGTTTAAATCTTGCCTTTTCAGATAGCAATGTAAGTAAATCAAATACTTCTCTTTTTGTTACAAATTCTATTTCCACATTACATATGCTACAAATTGCTAAACGTAAAATTAAGAAATTGAAAACTACAAATGATAAATTACGTTTAGAAAATAAAAGGTTAAAAGCTAATGTTAATGTAGAATCTAATTATGATGTGGTTTCTCCATCTTGCTCTTTTATTAAAATTTCAAAGCCTTGTTTTGATTGCAATCTATTAAAAGAAAAATTCAAGGATATTGAAAAAGGGCTCTTAGTTTCTAAAAAGCATAATGAAAAATTGATAATTGAAAATGATGCTTTAACTTGTAAGTTAAGACAATTAAAATCTTTTGGTGAAAAAGTTCTAATTTCTAGTAATGGCATTCATCATAAGATTTTAAATAACAAAGATAAATTAACTTACAAAATCATTTCTAAAAAGGACCATTTTCACACATCAACTCAAAAGGAGTTTAGTTTCAAAAGGAATTATGATCCTCACAAAATTCTTAAGAGTCACAATTATAAGTCTCAATATATTTTCAATCATGACTCAAATTTAAAAACTCCTTTTCATGAAAAACAAACTATAAAATAGTTTCTTTCATATTATAAGAGTATGTCTATAAGAAAGAGTGGAAATGCAAATCATCAAAATAAGAATCAATCATTTAAAACATATTGTAACCCACTGTTTCAACATTCAATTCTAAAGAAAGACAATCATTCTTATAAACTTTCAAAGAATCTATATAATAAAATTTATTATGATTATCAACATCAATCTATTTTGAAAAATAATTTGAATAAATATAAATTCCAAATGAATTATTTTTCAAGCAACTATAATCATATAAAGATGTCATATAATCATAATATGAATTTAAAAGATAAACAACCAGGGTATGAATGGAGACCCTTAAAGAAAAATGACACATCAACTTTAATTGAAAGGGCCCATTTATCCTTATCTCCCCAAAAATCATCATGCTATATTTGGGTACCCAAAGGAACCATTACAAATGGTCAACTTTGGAGACCTAAATCTCTTATCATATAGTATCTTTCAAATGCATAAAGTAGAAACAATTAAAAAATGAAATATCATTACCCTGCTTCATGATATGCTTATTATCTTTTTTTTTTGTTTATTTTTTATTTTTTGAACAAACATGCTATGATCACTTTATATATCATGAAATATGACTTTCACATTTTAAGCCTATTGCTTAACAAATCAAATTAAATTAAATTGAACATAAAGTCATAAGTTTTAAGTGATCTATCTTCTCTTTTCTCCAAAGTTTAATCCTTTACCCATAAATGTCTTGAATTATCATTATAAATTGAATATTGAAATTATTATCAAGAGTAATGAAGTTATTTAAAAAAAGGATTTAAATGGTTTATTAAGGGCTTAGGCTAAAAATTAAAATGCGCAACGTTTTGATTATTTTCGATTCTGTTTGCTGCATATGATAGCCCAAATATTGAAAAATCATAATCGAGAAAAATTAGAATCAAATAGTATAAAAGTAATCATGTGTTCTTAAATCAAAGATTGTAACTCATGTTGGGAATTTGCCCTCTAATTCCCTTGATTTGAAGAGGGGTCACACTCAATGCTAAGTACAAAGTTGTATTTGATAAAGCCATATTTGTGTAAGATATACAGGCTTAGGTAACTCAAGAGAAAGGGCCAATCATGCCCTTAGTTCAGGAGAAATCAACTCCTGAGAGATGAAGAATTATCTCAACAGAACCGCTGAGACGAAGGGTCAAATCCGCTGAGACGAGCTCACTGTCTCAGCGGATCCGCTGAGACGGGAAAGGAACTACAGATAGAAGAGATCTGGCGCGTTCGTCGAACACAGAGACAACAGAAGCAAACAGCTGAGACTTGGCGTGTTCGTCGAACGCAGAACACAGTTTGTCGAAAACAGAGACAGAGCAGAAGCAAGCGCTGAGACTTGGCGTGTTCGTCGAACAGAGAATGGAGTTCGTCGAACACAGAGCATGACGAGTTCGTCGAGCGCATAGTATGGTGAGTTCGTCGAACACAGAGCTTGGCATGTTCGTCGAACACAGAGTGGAGCAAGTTCGTCGAACCCAGTATGGCGAGTTCGTCGAACACAGAGTGCGAGTTCTGCCCGTCGCGCAAGCTGCAGAAAGACATTGTGGGGTCTACCAGTCTCTCCCATACTTTACAGAAGGACGGCTGAGAGCCGTTGAATATCGGGGATGTATAAAAGGGATAAGTTTGGGTTGAGCAAACACCCTTTGCTAGTTCTCCAGTACGCAAAATAAAGAACAGAACTGTTCCATTGACGGCAGCCATCTACTGAAATCACACAAGGCTGCAAGGAGAACAGAGATAGCTCATCTTGATTAATTTCAAGATAGAGCATTAGATCCAGTACTTCATCTGAAGGGCTGATCAAGAAGAACAAGTTGGAGCTGAACATCGACTCCCTGGTTCAAGTCTGCAACAGCAGCTGAGAAGAAGAAGAAGAACCAGGCTTGACCTTTCTTCCATCTATATTGTAAAGATTATTATTACTTTTTTTAGGAACCTTTGGGTTCTGAGTTTGTGGGGCATCACTGCCTGAGTTGTAGAGCTGTGAGGACATCTTGAGGTAGGATCTGTGAAGATCTGAGGTAGGGCTGTTTAGCCTGAGTTGTAAGGCATTATTGCCTGAGCTGTAGGAGGAGGATTCCTCTGAGGTAGGACCTAGAAGGGGTCTGAGTTGTAGGAGGTGGATTCCTCTGAGGTAGGACCTAGAAGGGGTCTGAGTTGTAGGAGGTGGATTCCTTTGAGGTAGGGCTGTTTAGGCCTAAGATTGTAGGACCTGCTGTGGTCTGAGTTGTAGGATCAGTGGCTGATCTGAGGTAGGGCTGCTAAGCCTGACGTAGGGTTTGGAAAAACTAGAGAGATCCTGAGGGATCTGTGTTGTAAGTGTTGGAACATGCTTTCCGCATCTCTTGGTTTGACAATAACAAATCCTATTGTATTTGATCAAACTTGTTTTGTGTTTATAGTATGCAGGATTCTGTGCTTTCAATTCTCCATGGTGCTGTGTTCTGTTGTTGCTACCGCGCCGCATTAACTCTACCGCTGGCGCTAGCGGTAACGAACCGCTGAGAAGAAATCGCTGAGACAGAAAACTGCTGAGATGCAAACTGCGTTCGACGAATTGGCGGTCGATGAATTTTCCGTTCGACGAATACTGAATCCCATTCGACGAAATGAAGACGGCGCTCGACGAACTGCTCGCTCTACTGTGGAGCGATAGAACTACCGCATGAGCTAGCGATCGACGAAGCTGCGCTCGAGAAAATGTGTGGCCAGGTCAACGAAGATGCGCCCGACGAAATGCTCTACCGCTGAGCGTTAGCACTATCGCTGGCGTTAGCATATATGGAAACTAATGACAGGAAGGAAACAGCGGAGAAAAAGGAATGTCGACGGGATGCTATTTTTGGCAAGTACTATCGCGGCACGTTAATGCTAACGCGCGGCGGTAACTTTTGGAGTCCCACCATCATGATGCTGATTGAGGAGCAAATGAGGAAGGAGATCTCGCGGGAAGGAATAATCAATCAAGAGTATGCAATATCATTAAGAAACCAATCAATCAAGATTTAGAAACTCCAATCAATCGAGATTTGATTTAGAAACTCCAATCAATCAAGATTTAATTAAGAAACCAAAAGGAGCATGCAATATTATTATGAAGGCAAGAATATATCATATTTTCGTGGGGAATAATGTATTTCCAAAGATAGAAGACAAACCCACGAAATTGATGAGAATAGAAGGAAGGAAACTACTCACTGCTGCTACCGCCCCGCTATAGCACTACCGCCGGTGCTAGCTTTCCTGTACAGCAAACCTCTATTTAAAACAGCCCAAAAATGAGTTTTTGTTGACGGATTTGGAAGAAACTTTCGAGGGCTGAAAGCTCTAGCCGTCTAGAGAAAAGTGAGGGGTGTTTCCCACTCATAATAAGAGAGAGTTCTTCAGAGGAGAACAAAAGAAAATCATGCGCAAGGATTGAAGGCTATCAAAATGATGATCAAGAATCCTTCTCAAAACATACACATGGAGTGTTCTCGCTGCAACAATCTCTAATCAATTGGAGACATCCAAGGATCTCAAGAACATCAAAGAGTAAGACTCTCAAGCCACAACGATCGAACCTTTGCAAGCGAAATGACATCTACATCAAGGGTTCTACTTAGAGGGGAGTTTTTTTTTCATTATCTTAACTTGTAACGCTTTTATTTTATCATTGTAATCGGTTTGTGAATTCGCCACACAGCGACTAGGTCTAGGTTGGACTTAGGGAGTATTTCACCTCGTGTTGGCGACTGGGTCTAGGGAGTAGATCTAGGGGGTGCTCGAGGCCTTTCTGGGGAGAGAAAGGCTAGAGCGGCTTGAGTCCTTAGTTGAAAACATTACACCTTGTATGGAATTTGATGATTTAAAAGAAAAATGCAAGGAACTTGAAAAGGAACTTCTTTTTATAAAAGAACAAAATGAAAGATTATGTTTAGAAGATTCATCTTTGAAAAATGATTGTGCTAAGTGTAAAGACTATAAAATTGAAATTAAAGAGATGGATGAAACATTTGATGAATATAGAAATAACTATCAAAATCATATTGATTCAATTGTTTCCACTCTTAAAAATAGCACAATCGCTTATAATAAAGCTAAACATAATCTAAAGATCAAGAATGATGAATTAAAATCAAAAATCAATTTGCTTATGAAAATTGTAAATACAATTCACAATATCAAACTATATCTAAAAGCAAGTTGAATATGATTTCTCAAAAGTTGTATAAGCCTAACAAAGGAAATGAAAAATATCAAATGCTTGAAAATGAAATTCCAAATCATTATCATTTACAACATCATCTTTCTCCCAACATAAACTTAAAGATAAACAAATTTCCTATAAACAATGTTTTACAAAATCATCATGGAAATTTAACAAATAAAAATAATATTAAACCAAGGTTTGAATGGCGGCCCAAAGTTAAAGATAAAACACAAACTCAAATCAAAAGGGCCCATTCATTCATATCTCCCCAAAAGCAAACACGATGTATTTGGATACCCAAAGGAACCGTCATACCCGGTCCTCTTTGGATACCTAAATCTCTCATTCATTAGTATCCAATCATTTGCATGAAGTAGAAATCAACTAAAAATGAAATATCATCATTCTACTTCATGATATGCCTAACCTACTTTTTGTTTGTTTATTTTCCTTTTTTTGTTGAACCATCATGATATGATCACTTTATATAACTTGTGATATGACTTCACATATTAAACCAAAATTCATAAATAAATCAAATTGAATAAAAAGTCATGTCATTTTTCAAGTGATCTACTTATCCTTTTTATTTTTATCCTTCTAAATCCATTTCCTAAAAGTCTTATAAAATTTGAAAAACTAAATTTGTCATATGATATTATTAAGACTAAATGAAATAAGTGTCAAAATGGATTTAAAGGGTATTTTAGGGGTATTAGGCTAAATTTATAAAATGTGCAAGGTATTTAATATATTTGCGTCATTTTTGATTACCCCTAGTATGTTTAATCATAATCATGTCAAATCGGAATTGAAAAATTGCATGAATATTATTTCACTTATTTATGATCATTTCACTCATGCATATGTTGTGCAAAACTCAAGAATTAAGGTCTAATGAATATGGAGTCTTAATGAATATGAAACCCATGTACTAAAAATTTAACTTCCGGAACAATTTGCGATTTCTCCTTGTCTCTTCACTTCATTAGACATGCCATACATTGCACAAACATAATTAAGAAAAATCGGAAGCAAAATCAAAGAAAATCTAGGCCATATGATTAAAATAAGCACTCTCTGTGAGCTAACGCAGACGCAAGGACCTAACGCTGGTGCTAGCTCAAGTATCCAATTTTCTGTAATTTTAAAATTCTGAAAAATCACTAAAAATATATTATCTTATATGTACTACTCATTTTTGCATCTCTGCCGATAAATGATTTTTTGAAAAATTAAAATACAAAATTACAAAAGCCAAATTACAAAAAATATTTTGTTTGGTTATTTGTTTGATTTCTATTCCTATATGCAAAAATCAAATACAAAAATATATAACAAAAACAAGTATAAAAAATTATTACTTTGAACTTAACTTTTCTATTTACATGTATCTTGCGAAAGGGTGATTTGGGCTATCATCCCATCACATCACCTAGTACCGGGCGAACCTCTCACAGGGTAGACCTCGGGAAGTCCAAGATCAAATTATAAGAGTTAAAACGTTAAATTAAAATTATTTTTCAAAAAAAATGTATGGACTCTATTGTAAATATCAAGCATGATTTCTTCTATCATTTAAGACTTTCTACAATATTGTGATTCATATTTTCAAACTACTTTGAACATTGTCTTTATCATGCTTTGATACTTCTAAACACATGTGCATAAATTATATTGTAAAAGTTGTGTAGAACCAAGCTTAGCATGCCTCTAAGTATGAGTAAATATTTTGTGTTTGATAATGATATTTATTCACTCACTTATTTTGGCATTGTCTACATATATTTTTAATCTAAGAATGCTTTTGTATATTTTGTAATAGTACAATGAATTAAAATTGCACAAGTATCTTACCTACACTACCTTTATTTGCACTTTTAAAAGTTGAGAAAAGTGGTTATGTTTTCATAAATTATATTGGTTTGCAAAACAAGTGTATTCAGAGAACTTTGTACAAAACAAAAATCATAAAATAAAGTGACAAAGATAACTCCACCAAGCACTACTTGAACCTCCTGATAAGTCTTAATAAGCGTTGCGAGGTTGAGCACCTTGGAAAGAATAGTAAAGTATCTTGTGCAAACCATATCTTTCTTTCAAAAATAAAAACCACTTACTCTTAAGTACACCGGATCACTAGTCTCAACATTAACATAAAATAAAATATGTGATCCCCCAAGCACTACTTTGCACCCTGATAAGTCTTAATGATCATTGTGTGTGCAAAGCACCTTGGTAAATGTACTTTTTTTGCATTGAAGTGTGTGGAAGTAAAATTATTTGTGTTTTATTGTGTTATTTACTTTATATATTTCTTGTATTTTTGATTAAAACATTTGTTTACTCTATTCAAAATACACTTATGTGCACATCATTATCTTGCATAACACTTCTTCTCATGAGTATTGGATCCTAATGCTAATTCTATACTACTATTTCTTTATGAAATGCACTAGATAACCTAGCATGCTCTCTTCAATGTTTTGTATGTTTTGAATTTGTGAATTAATATAACGTTGTAGTAACTTCTTTTTGAAAATATTATTTCATGCTTGGTTACTTTATTGTCTAACTTAAAGATTTTAAATGCAAATTGATTTACAAAAACATCTTCATTTTTGGAATTTTACTCATATATCTTCTTATGAATCGTCATGTTTATAAAAAGATGTTTTCTTGTATTTCTATAAGTCTTCCGCATCATCATCAATATATTTTTTACCTTGCGCTTTCATGCTTATATCAAGTCTTATATATCAAAATTCTTTTTTTACAAATGGTAGACTTGCTTGGTAAAATTTATATTGGTTATTCTAACACATATATCACTCTTATTCTAAAAACTCTGATCTATTTCAATTAAAATTTGTATGCTAAAATTACTCCTCTAAACATGAAAACATTGTAATGCCAATAACTCTGATTCATTAATGGATTTCAAAATTGCTATGTGAGTTGTTTGTTTAAAAAAAATTCAAATAAAAATATAAATCTATAAGCTATGTCATTAGATTTAAAACGCTTAAATGTTTCCAATAATTATTATCCATGACTTCATATCTCACCATAGCGGGGGCATAGGGTTGTATACATTAGATAACCTTATCTCTTGTCATGTCTTATCCTTAACCGGGGAGGGTTCCAGTGGGGCCTTGCGAGGCACTGGGGGGAAAGAGTGCTAGGTTAAGTTTTTGTCTAGTGTTTGTATATGGGACTAACACCCCAACCTACGGCATGTATGCAGCTCCTCATGCCCATCCGTCACTTAGTAAGGGGCTAGGGTGTAGACATATTGTCTGGGTAGATTGGTTACTTGGAAATCATTACCATTTTTTGTGCTTAAAACTTTTATAAAGCAAAATCCTTTGTGAACTTAAATTGCTACAGCATCTAATTTTGTTATACCTAAAACTCTTAATCATCTACTATGCTTCACCATTCTTATATAGATGTTCTCTTCAAAAATATATTTCTTCATGCTTTCCACCTCTTTACTACTTGTACGCTCGATCACGAATATGTTTTTCCCAATACGTGGTTTCTTTATGACAATTTCTTCACACTCTTTTTTTCACTCCTATATATTGTATTTTTCTTAAGTGTTTAACTCTTTATCATGTTCATTCCCTCTCTACACATTTATGGCACACCTTAATGTTTAATTTTCTCTCCACCCTCTTTTGATAATACCAAAAGGGGGAGAATAAATTTGAAAGAAATTAACATGTTTTGGGGAAGTCAAGTTCATAGGAAGTTTTGGTGTAGGGGAGCATTCATTTAGGGGGAGCATATGCACATGTCTTAAATTTCATGCTTATCTCTATTATAAACACAAATTCCTATCAATTGAATTATTTCTTTCTAAGGGGATTTGTTATTATCAAAAGGGGGAGTTTGTTGGAACATGCTTTCTGCATCTCTTGGTTTGACAATAACAAATCCTATTATATTTGATCACACTTGTTTTGTGTTTATAGTATGCAAGATTCTGTGCTTTCAATCCTCCATGTTGATGTGTTCTATTGTTGCTACCGCGCTGCGTTAACTCTACCACTAGCGCTAGGGGTAACGAACCGCTGAGAAGAAATCGCTGAGATGGAAAACCGCTGAGATGCAAACTGCGTTCGACAAATTGGCGGTCAATGAATTTGCGTTCGATGAATACGGAATCCCATTCGACGAAATGAAGATGGCGCTCGACGAACTGTTCGCTCTACCACGGAGCGATAGAACTACCGCAGGCACTAACGATCGACGAAGCTGCGCTCGACGAAATGTGTGACTAGGTCAACGAAGATGCGCCGGACGAAATGCTCTACTGCTGAGCGTTAGCACTATCGCTGGCGTTAGCATATATGGAAACTATTGACAGGAAGGAAACAGCGGAGAAAAAGGAATGTCGACGGGATGCTATTTTTGGCAAGTACTATCGCGGCGCGTTAAGGCTAACGCGCGACAGTAACTTTTGGAAGTCCCACCATTATGATATTGATTGAGGAGCAAATGAGGAAGGAGATCTCGCGGGAAGGAATAATCAATCAAGAGTATGCAATATCATTATGAAACCAATCAATCAAGATTTGGAAACTCCAATCAATCAAGATTTGATTTAGAAACTCCAATCAATCAAGATTTAATTAAGAAACCAAAAGGAGCATGCAATATCATTATGAAGGCAATTATATATCATATTTTCGTGGGGAATAATGTATTTCCAAAGATAGAAGACAAACCCACGAAATTAATGAGAATAGAAGGAAGGAAACTACTCACTGCTGCTACCGCCCCGCTATAGCACTACCGCCGGCGCTAGCATTCCTGGACAACAAACCTCTATTTAAAACAACCCGAAAATGAGTTTCTGTTGACAGATTTGGACGAAATTTTCGAGGGCTAAAAGCTCTAGCCGTCTAGAGAAACGTGAGGGGTTTTTCCCACTCATAATAAGAGAGAGTTCTTCAGAGGAGATCAAAAGAAAATCATGCGCAAGGATTGAAGGCTATCAAAACGGTGATCAAGAAGCCTTCTCTCAACATACACATGGAGTGTTCTCGCTGCAACAATCTCTAATCAATTGGAGACATCCAAGGATCTCAAGAACATCAAAGAGAAAGACTCTTAAGCCACAATGATCGAACCTTTGCAAGCGAAATGACATTACATCAAGGGTTCTACTTAGAGGGGAGTTTTTTTTTATTATCTTAACTTGTAACGCTTTTATTTTATCATTGTAATCGGTTCTTGAATTCGCCACACGGCGACTAGGTCTAGGTTGGACTTAGGTAGTAATTCGCCTCGTGTTGGTGACTGGGTCTAGGAGTAGATCTAGGGGGTGCTCGAGGTCTTTCTGGGGAGAGAAAGGCTAGAGTGGCTTGAGGCCTTATCTGGGGAGAGATAGGCTAAAGCCAACCGGTCCTTGGGAGAAGGGTCGGTATAGAAAATGAAAAGAATATTTTATATATATCGCCCACGATTTCTAGCGTTATAAGAGATAAAATTTTGTAATTTCTTATTTCAAGTTTAATAAAATCATGTCTCTCTTTTATATTACTTGATTTCTTCTTTGGTATGGCTTTTCTATAAAATAATTACAAGTGTTGTGAAATAAAGTAAAAAAGTTTAAAACCCTTATTCACCCCCCCCCCCCCCTCTAAGGGCGCATACAGATCCAACAGTAAGCTCTTGGAGCTGAGATTGGAGGAGTTGGCCCTGTCTAACACACAGTTAGAAGGGTGAAGGGGGAAAGTGGACTGCCCATAGACACACTGTCTTGGGGAACCACTATAAAAGATTGTGTGTTTTCTGTGTGGTTGATTACTTGTTTAGAATAATCATAAACATCTAAATAAAACAAGTAAAAATCAAAAGAGACATATTCACCCCCCCCCCCCCTCTAGATGATTTAGACTACAACCCTTATAAACTTACAAGTGGTATCAGAGGGAGGTTACGGGTTCGAAACCCCGGGGTCGTTGTTGGGGGGGATTGTTGGGATCGAGGGCTTGCGGGCTATGGTCCAGCAATGCCCCCAGTGTTGCGGCACTAGGCGAAGCAAAAGGGTGTGTCCCCTGTGGGCCTAACTGGCCGCCCCATGGGTCCTTCCTTGGGATAGCCAGCTCTATAAAGGAGCGGTATGCGCATTCCCCAACAGTCCGGGCTTTTGGGAGAGTTGGTAGCGTCGTGTCCCTATAACTCAAAATTGTAAATAAAAAATCATGAGTTGCTAACGCCAGACATTACCACTATCGCCGACGGTAGCTTATTTTCCTAAATAATTCCAATTTTTCTAATTATTATTTTTTGAAAAAATATTGTACTATGTTAAGTATCGTTATCTTCTACTTTCAGATACCTTGTATTAAAATCAAAAAGAAAATTTACAAAACAATTTAAAATAACCAAAACAAAATTTTCTTTTGTCCTTTTATATATATGTAGTATAATATTCACTTTACAAGCAGTCACTGCATATTAAAAATGATGAATATGAACTATATAATCACCACCATGATCTATTAATATCATATGCTAAAATTCACTATAATCATATATCATAATTCATGATCTAACAAGAATTATCTTAAATCAACTAATACTATCAACCTTAGGAATTATGAAATATGTGATGGTTATTGGTATTATAGTTTCATATCTTATTTTGTGTGTGATATGCATCTCTATTGTTTGCATGTATTTAGACCTTAGAATCATCTTGTATCATTAAGTTCAAATCAAAAGTTTAATCTTTCCTTTCTAGGTCTAAAGAAAATTAATTTGAAATCTTCTCATATTACATGCAACATTATCTCCATTAAATCATATATAATAACATTGCATTCAAACTCATCATCCTAGCATCACTTCTTAGTTTATGCTTAAATTTATATGCTAGGTATAACATCTATAATGTTATTCAAATTTCTGATAACTATGTTATTTGAAATTATAATAGAATACTAAAATTCCAACAAACACAGTTTATGGATTAATCATTCAAATATATATGAATATTGTATCATGAATCATATATTATCATGCAAAAACCAAAGATCAATAAATTCTATTATTGAATGCAATTTTATTATAAATTTCAAATCGTTATATATGTGATCTTTGTCTTTGATATGATTGCATGATCATCACTTTTTAGACTTACAAATCAAACTTGCTTATTCAAAAGAAAATCACCAAATCATATTGCCATAAGTCTAGATGGAATAGTATTCACATACATCATGATGATCTAACATATATTCTATGCAAAATTCTCTAAAATCATAAATCATAATTCATGTTCTATCAAGAAATATCTCAAATCAATAATGTCTATCACCTAGGAATTATGAATCTTATGATAAAAATATGAATAATGTTTTCTTTACAATATTTGGTATATTGATATACTTTGCTATTGATTGCATGTATCTCACATATATATAGACTATAGAATCAACTTTGCAATAATAAGAATAAATCAAACTAAATCATCACTTTATTCTAGATCTATAGTTTGAAATTCTATTTTGGAATACATGCAATATTAATGTTAATCTTATGACATGACATTAAACCCAAAACTCATCATACTAGAATTATCACTTATTGAATATTAGTAATTGTGCTAGTTATCTCATATCGTCATCTCAAAAAAATAGAAAAACTATGTGGTTTTATACTGTTCTTCACTTTAAACAAAAGACCATAGTTTATAAATCAACCCATAGTTTAAAAGCATAGGTTGTCCAAAGATTATTCACCTATGACTCATATCTCACAATAGCGGGGGCATAGGGTTGTATGTATTAGAGACCTAACCTCTAAGTCATGTCTTGTCCTTAACCGGGGAGGGTTCCAGTGGGGCCTTGCGAGGCACTGGGGGAAAGAGTACTAGGTTGAGCATTCTCTAGTGTGTGCATATGGGATTAACACCCCAACCTATGGCATGTGTGCAGCTCCTCATGCCCATCCATCACTTAGTACAGGGCTAGGGTGTAGACATTTAGTCCGGGTAGTTTTTAATCTTAGGACATACTTATATTACTCATTGCATGAACATTTTATTTACTTGTCACTTTAATCATGCATATTTTGGGTTGTTCAAAATATGTCCTCTTGTGTTTTGCGTAATTTATTTTTGTGCTTAAATGATTTTGTAAAACTCAAGTGTTTGAAAAAGCCAAAGTTTCATGCAAATTTGATCCACCTAGAGATCTCCAAAAATTCTGAGATTTCTGCATGACACTACTATAAGGACACTTAATCAAGATCAAAAGGTGAAAATTTAAAATTCTCAAAAAATCACTTACTGTTTGTCGCACTAGCACTAGCGCCGGCGTTAGCGTGGATGTTCAAATTTTCTGTTTTTTAAAATTTCTAAAAATCTATGAAAATATGTTAGTTTATATGTACTACTTAGTTTTTGTATTTCTGACTTTTGTTATTTTTGTTTTTATTTATATTATGAAAAATCAACTACAAAACTTCAAAATTCAAAATTACAAAAACATGTTTTTCTGTTTTTTCTTTCATTAAAAATTTTTCAAAACAACAAAAAAAAACTGTATGATCTTTATTGTTAATATCAAATATGTATGAATTCTATTATTTAGAATTATTTACAATGTTAAAACTAATTCCTTTAAATTACTATGAACATTGTTTTGTTTATCATGCTTTGATATATCTATTTAAAGTGCATCAATTGTATTTAAAATATGTGTAGAACCAAGCTTAGCATGCCTCTAAATGTATTGTGATTGATAATGATACTTTTACACTCACTTATGTTTGGTAATGTACATGTGTGTTTAAATCTAAAAAAGCTTGCTTGTGTATTGTAATTGAACATTGAATTAAAATTTGCATAAGTTTATTATCTACACTACATTTGAATTGCACTTACAAATTAAGAAAAGTGGTTTAAAAAAAATTATTATGTTGGGTTTACAAAACAAGTGTATTCGGAGAATGTTGTCTCACAAAACTGAACAAAAAATAGACAAATATAACTCCACCAAGCACTACTTGAACCTCCTGATAAGTCTTCATAAGCATTGTGAGGTTGAGCACCTTAGAAAGAATAGTAAAGTGTTTTGTGCAAACCTTGGTTATTACACCATTTTTTTAAAAAATTATGTGCATTAAAAGTGTGTGAAAGTAATATACTTGTGTTTTATTGTGCACTTTACTCTACATATGTCTTGTATTTTGTGATTTAAATCATTTGTTAACATTGCTCAAAATACACTTGTGTGCACTTCATTATCTTTCATAACACTTCTTCTCATGAGTATTGGATTCTAATGCTTTATCTATACTACTCTTTATATAAGAAATGCACTAGATAACCTGACATGATCTCTACAATGTTTTGTATCTCTTAAACTTGAAATTAAGTAATATTGTAGTATAATTTTTTTTATATGTTTATTTCATGCTTGGTGTACAACCCCGATATTCGCCGAGCATACTCCTGAAGGCTCATCGGAGCATCACGGTGGCATTGACCCATACAGGAAGGGAGGTGGAGGCCAAGGGGGGAGGGGGGCGAGCCCGGGCTGCTGCCCGGGGGCTCGCCCCCGCTTCCCAGCTAAGGGGGGCGAGCCCGGGCTGCTGCCCGGCGGCTCGCCCCCGCTCCCCATCAAGGGGGGCGAGCCCGGGCTGCTGCCCGGGGGCTCGCCCCCGCTCCCCACCAAGGGGGGCGAGCCCAGGCTGCTGCCCGGGGGCTCGCCCCCGCTCCCCATCAAGGGGGGCGACCCCAGGCTGCTGTCCGGGGGCTCGCTCCCGCTCCCGGTCAAGGGGGGCGAGCCCGGGCTGCTGCCCGGGGGCTCGCCCCCGCTTCCCAGCTAAGGGGGGCTCGCTCGGGCTGCTGCCCGGGGGCTCGCCCCCGCTCCCCATCAAGGGGGCGAGCCCGGGCTGCTGCCCGGGGGCTCGCCCCCGTTCCCCACCAAGGGGGGCGAGGCCGGGCTGCTGCTCGGGGGCTCGCCCCCGCTTCCCAGCCAAGGGGGGCGAGCCCGGGCTGCTGCCCGGGGGCTCTCCCCCGCTCCCCATCCAAGGGGGGCGAGCCCGTGCTGCTGCCCGGGGGCTCGCCCCCGCTCCCAACCATGAGGGGCGAGAGGAGGAGGGGCGAGCCCCCCTCTCGCCCCCCCCCCCCCCCCCACGTCCAAGGAAGGGGCGAGCTTCTCTCTCCCCCACGCCCAGTAGGGGGCGAGCCCAAGAGGGCATTTGATCTGCGTTTAGCGCCGTGGAACGGCGGGATTTGGCTATTCGCAGTCCAGTTTTGGCTATTCGCAGTCCAGTTTTGGCTATTTGCAGCCCAACTTCAAAAATCCTATAAATAGGACCAAGGGGCACCATTTGGGGAGGATCTCATTCTAGGCTAGCTCTCTCCCTCTCTCTCTCCCTCCCCAAGTCTCTCTAGGGTGTGAGGAGAGCCTCCAGTGGTGCCCAAGCTTAGTAGTGGCTTGGGAGGGGAAGTTCCTAGGGAACTTCCGGGTATGTGGCGGGACCTACCCACTAAGCCCTTGGTCCAGTTCCTAGTTCCAACACCTTCAACCTAGAGCTCTCCCTTGGGAGGAGTAAGGATTGGTCGCCCCTCGGCTAGCTGAGGGCCCCGAACTCCACAGAGACTAAGTCTTGTTCGCAAGTCTCGGTTTCAACACATGGTGCGGCGAGCGTGGAGTTTGACCAATTCAAGAAAGCCTCGAGCTGAACTCCATGGACGGAGGTGGAGGAAGCTCCGACCCGGGTCACTCGCAGCCCCCGGTGGCTGGGGTGACGTTAGAAATGTTCAAAAACTTCAAGCGAGAGGTCCTGCAGACCTTTGAGGTTGCCTTCGCCATGATAGTCGGAGGCAGAAGAGGAGATGGTCCGGAGGTCCCACCCGAGCAGGTGGACGAGGGAACTCTCGACCAACAGTCCCGGAAGGAAGTACCGGTGAGGGGGGAGTGGGGGGGTGCCATACCCCCACTCGCCCATCCTCAAGGGGGCGAGCTCAGGAGGGGGGCGCCCTCCCAGCTCGCCCTGCCCCCTCAAGGGGGCGAGCTCAGGAGGGGGGCGCCCTCCTAGCTCGCCCCGCCCCTTCAAGGGGGCAAGCTCAGGAGGGGCGCCCTCCCAGCTCGCCTCGCCCTTTCAAGGGGGCGAGCTCAGGAGGGGGGCGCCCTCCCAGCTCGCCCCGCCCCTTCAAGGGGGCGAGCTCGGGAGGGGGGCGCCCTCCCAGCTCGCCCCGCCCCCTCAAGGGGGCGAGCTCAGGAGGGGGCGCCCTCCCAGCTTGCCCCGCCCCTTCAAGGGGGCGAGCTCAGGAGGGGGGCGCCCTCCCAGCTCGCCCCGCCCCTTCAAGGGGGCGAGCTCAGGAGGGGGCGCCCTCCCAGCTCGCGCCAGCCCTTCAAGGGGCGAGCTCAGGAGGGGGCGCCCTCCCAGCTCGCCCTGCCCCTTCAAGGGGGCGAGCTCAGGAGGGGGCGCCCTCCCAGCTCGCCCCGCCCCTTCAAGGGGGCGAGCTCAGGAGGGGGCGCCCTCCCAGCTCGCCCCGCCCCTTCAAGGGGGCGAGCTCCGGAGGGGGGTGCCCTCCCAGCTCGCCCCGGCTCTTCTAGCCCAGCCCCAAAGGGGGACGAGCGGGGAGGCATTCGGCCCCCACTCGCCCCACCCCAAAAGGAGTCAAAACATTGGTGGACGAGGCCACCCGGGGGAGCGTCTACCCAATAACCCGGCGAGCACAGGGGTTACCATTTCGACTCCGCGAGAGCAAGGAGGGGGAGGCTTCAAAAGGAAAAGATCCAACCGCCCAAGGTGGATGCAGGGGAGAGGACACCTCCCCCACCGCCTCGGCAGGCTAGGGCGATCGGCCAAGGAAGAAGAAAGAACCGCTCGGGAGGAAGAAGGGGCATCCGAGCAGAGTTGCATTACTGTGACTTCCATCAGGAGGAGGGTCACGCGACATCCACCTGCCCCGAGTTCTTGGAGATGAAGGAGGCAAGGGACCAGAATCCGCAGCGTCAACAACCAGAGGAGGTCGAGGAGGACCGTGCCTGGGAGTAGAAGCCCGATTCCCGGTCCCCGTGCTTAGTTTTGTTTCTTTGAGTCCATGTAGTAGGATGAAGCATTTCCGTACTTGGTTTTCTTGCATGTAACCAGCTGACTAATGTAATAAAAGTTTTGTTTTTCAAGATATTTTACCCCTCGGATGGTTCCGCTAGCCGGGCTCTCACTAGCCGGCAGGGCAGGTTGACCTCCCAGGGAGGGTAAATATTTTTCCCCTCGGATGGTTCCGCTAGCTGGGCTCTCTCTAGCCGGCAGGGCAGGTTGACCTCCCAGGGAGGGTAAATGTTTTTCCCCTTGGATGGTTCCGCTAGCCGGGCTCTCACTAGCCGGCAGGGCAGGTTGACCTCCCAGGGAGGGTAAATATTTTTCCCCTCGGATGGTTCCACTAGCCGGGCTCTCTCTAGCCGGCAGGGCAGGTTGACCTCCCAGGGAGGGTAAATGTTTTTCCCTCGGATGGTTCCGCTAGTCGGGCTCTCACTAGCCGGCAAGGCAGGTTGACCTCCCAGGGAGGATAAATATTTTTCCCCTCGGATGGTTTCGCTAGCCGGGCTCTCACTAGCCTGCAGGGCAGGTTGACCTCCCAGGGAGCGTAAATGTTTTTCCTTCGGAAGGTTCCGCTAGCCGGGCTCTCGCTAGCCAACAGGACAGGTTGACCTCGCAGGGAGGGTAAGCGATTAAGGACCCAAGCAGAGACCGCTGACCAGGCTCCCATCTAGCTGGCAGGACAGGAGATTCACTCGGTGAGGCAGGTGATTCATATTGGTTAAGGCCCCGAGCAGAGACCGCTGACGAGGCTCCCATCTAGCTGGCAGGACAGGAGATTCACTCGGCGAGGTAGGAGGTTCATATTGGTTAAGGCCCCGAGCAGAGACCGCTGACCAGGCTCCCATCTAGCTGGAAGGACAGGAGATTCACTCGGCGAGGCAGGTGATTCATATTGGTTAAGGCCCCGAGCAGAGACCGCTGACCAGGCTCCCATCTAGCTGGCAGGACAGGAGATTCACTCGGTGAGGCAGGTTCATATTGGTTAAGGCCCCGAGCAGAGACCGCTGACCAGGCTCCCATCTAGCTGGCAGGACAGGAGATTCACTCGGTGAGGTAGGTGATTCATATTGGTTAAGGCCCCGAGCAGAGACCGCTGACCAGGCTCCCATCTAGCTGGCAGGACATGAGATTCACTCGGCGAGGCAGGAGGTTCATATTGGTTAAGGCCCCGAGCAGAGACCGCTGACCAGGCTCCCATCTAGCTGGCAGGACAGGAGATTCACTCGGCGAGGCAGGTGATTCATATTGGTTAAGGCCCCGAGAAGAGACCGCTGACCAGGCTCCCATCTAGGTGGCAGGACAGGAGATTCACTCGGTGAGGCAGGTTCATATTGGTTAAGGCCCCGAGCAGAGACCGCTGACCAGGCTCCCATCAAGCTGGCAGGTCCGAGGATCGCTCGGTGGCAGGAAAGTCCCAAATACTTAGTCCCCATGCTGACCTGCTGACCAGGCTCCCACCTAGCTGGCAGGGTTAGGAACCGCTCAGTGGCCGAAAATTCTCTCAAGTGTTTTTCCCCCGAGGTGGCTCTGCTAGCCGGGCTCTCGCTAGCCGGCAAGGTTAGGGGACCTCTCGGGGAGGTGTTGTGGCTTTTCCAAGATAGCACCAATAACCGGATTCCCAGCGACACTCGTCGAATATGCAGGGTTTTCTTTCCGAGCGTGAGCCACGCTCAAAAAGAGCGGGGATTGTGTACAACCCCGATATTCGCCGAGCATACTACTGAAGGCTCATCGGAGCATCGCGGTAGCATTGACCCATACAGGAAGGGAGGTGGAGGCCAAGGGGGGAGGGGGGCGAGCCCGGGCTGCTGCCCGGGGGCTCGCCCCCGCTTCCCAGCTAAGGGGGGCGATCCCGGGCTGCTGCCCGGGGGCTCTCCCCCGCTCCCCATCAAGGGGGGCGAGCCCGGGCTGCTTCCCGGGGGCTCGCCCCCGCTCCCCACCAAGGGGGGCGAGCCCGGGCTGCTGCCCGGGGGCTCGCCCCCGCTCCCCATCAAGGGGGGCGAACTCGGGCTGCTGTCCGGGGGCTCGCCCCCGCTCCCCGTCAAGGGGGGCGAGCCCGGGCTGCTTCCCGGGGGCTCGCCCCCGTTCCCCACCAAGGGGGGGAGCCCGGGCTGCTTCCCGGGGGCTCTCCCCCGCTTCCCAGCGAAGGGGGGCGAGCCCGGGCTGCTGCCCGGGGGCTCGCCCCCGTTCCCCACCAAGGGGGGCGAGCCCGGGCTGCTGTCCGGGGGCTCGCCCCCGCTTCCCAGCTAAGGGGGGCGATCCCGGGCTGCTGCCCGGGGGCTCTCCCCCGCTCCCCATCAAGGGGGGCGAGCCCGGGCTGCTGCCCGGGGGCTCGCCCCCGTTCCCCACCAAGGGGGGCGAGCCCGGGCTGCTGCCCGGGGGCTCGCCCCCGCTTCCCAGCCAAGGGGGGCGAGCCCGGGATGCCGCCCGGGGGCTCGCCCCCGCTCCCCATCTAAGGGGGGCGAGCCCGGGCTGCTGCCCGGGGGCTCGCCCCCGCTCCCAACCTTGAGGGGCGAGAGGAGGAGGGGTGAGCCCGCCTCTCGCCCCCCCCCCCCCCCCCCCCCCCCCACGTCCAAGGAAGGGGCGAGCTTCTCTCGCCCCCACGCCCAGTAGGGGGGCGAGCCCGGGAGGGCATTCGGTCTGCGTTTAGCACCGTGGAACGGCGGGATTTGGCTATTCGCAGTCCAGTTTTGGCTATTCGCAGTCCAGTTTCGGCTATTTGCAGCCCAACTTCAAAAATCCTATAAATAGGACCAAGGGGGCACCATTTGGGGAGGATCTCATTCTAGGCTAGCTCTCTCCCTCTCTCTCTCCCTCCCCAAGTCTCTCTAGGGGGTGAGGAGAGCCTCCAGTGGTGCCCAAGCTTAGTAGTGGCTTGGGAGGGGAAGTTCCTAGGGAACTTCCGGGTATGTGGCGGGACATCCCCACTAAGCCCTTGGTCCAGTTCCTAGTTCCAACACCTTCAACCTAGAGCTCTCCCTTGGGAGGAGTAAGGATTGGTCGCCCCTCGGCTAGCTGAGGGCCCCGAACTCCACAGAGACTAAGTCTTGTTCGCAAGTCTCAGTTTCAACACTTGGTATCTTTATGAAAAACTTTGAGATTTCAAAAAGTTTAAAACATCTTTACATTTTGAACTTATACTCATATTTATATTTATGTTTTTCATGCTTACAAAAAGATGTCTCTTATAATCTTTCGCTTGCTTACAACTCTTACACTCTTATATACTATGCTTACACTCTTTATCATTATCTATATTACAAAAGCTCGATCATGATTTATCATGCCTCCTTACTACCTTCACCCCACCTTATTTTGATAATACCAAAAGGGGGAGATTATTTGAAGAAATCTAGAGGAGAAATCTAGAAGATTAAGGGGAGACTAATTCTTGTAATTTAGGGGGAGTAAAACATAAATTGCATTTATGTAGGGGGAGCATTAAGATAGGGGGAGTATGCACTATTCTCATGCTTATCATATACTATAGTTGCACTTTTATCTCGCTTATCATATAACATAAACACCTTTGTTGATTTCTTGCTAAGAGGATTTGTTATTATCAAAAGGGGGAGATTGTTGGACATGTGTGTCACATCCCTTTGTTTGAGAATAACAAATCTCATATTGTATTTGATCTTGCTTGTCGTGTGTTTATAGTGTGCAGGAACTATAGGTGCAATACTCCAAAGGTAGAAAGCAGATTAGAACCAACAAACTGAACTAAAGCACTACCGCCAACGCTAGGGGTTACCGCAGGCGCTAGCGCTACCGCCAGCACTAGCGCTACCTCCTGGCGCTAGCTCAAGTTCGTTCATAATGCCACACCATCGACGGTTGCGCAACCGTTCTACACGAACTCTACCGCAGGTGCTAGGTGCTACCGCAGGCGCTAGCTCCAAGGTCTATAAAAAGACCCAATTTCGATTATTTTGATCATTCATCCCAGAGAGATTGCTTGTGCCACAATTCTATTGTTGTTATGCTGCCGAAGATGGATCTCCCACAAAAAGCTTAAGGAGAATTCTAGAGGAGGACTATGTCACGCTACATTCGAAGGACGATCGCTTCGACCTCGCTCATACTACAGTGATCCTTCATCTCCGACTTCAGAAGATCTCATATAGGGAATTTTTATTATTGTTATCTTTATTTTCATTCCATATATTTTTGTAACCGTTTAGAGAATTCACTTTGTGTTGGCGACTAGGTCTTTGCGCAGCTTAGGGGGTAATTCGCCACGTGAGTTGGCGACTAGGTCTAGGAGATTAGATCTAGGGGGCTCGAGGTCATATCCGGGGAAGGATTGGCTAGAGCGGCTTGAGGCCATATCCGGGGAAGGATAGGCTAAAGCCAACCGGTTTGTGGGGATACGAGTCGGTATAGAAAAGGAAAAATCACTTTTATTTGTACGCCTCCGATTTCTAGCGATATTGAAATCAAATTTATGTAAACACCTTTTTATATAAATACAATCATGTCTCTATTTGTGTTTACTTGATTTCTCTCCTTTGGCATAATCTCTAAAATATTGGTTACTAAGTTTTCAATTCTAATTACTTTATCTAAATTGTTTATTTCAATCTCTTTCATCATAAAACAATTTAGTAATTGCTTCTAAACTTGGATATTATGATATTCTCTTAATTTAGATAAATTGTTATTTTGCCTTCTCATATTATAAAACAATTTAGTAATTTACATAAAATTATAAAAAGAATTTTATTCCCTTATTCACCCCCCGCCTCTAAGGGCGCCTATCGATCCAACATTTGGAACCAATACTTTTAAAAGTGGACCTAGTTTGCTTAACCATTTGGCATGCCTGACAGGGACCACTTTTAGCACATTTTAAATTTGGACTATTCCTAACAAGGTTTTTAGAAAATAATTTATACATTGTCGTGTAGTTAATGTGGGCAAGTCTCTTGTGTCATTGAACACAAAGAGACTCACTCTCATTGGCTACAAGACACATATGAGATAAAGAAATATTGCAAATAAAATCTAAGTTATAAACATTCTCACTCCTAGTGCCTGAGAGAATGACCTCTAAGTCAATTGACTTTTTGATCAAGCACTTGTCATTGTGGAATTCAATGACATAGCCCAAATCACATAGTTGACTTATGCTTACAAGATTGTGATGCAAACCTTCAACATGAGCTACCCTTGTTATTGAAACTATGTCATTGGTAATCATACCACATCCTTTGGTGACTCCTCTATCAGAACCTCCAAAGATGACTTTTAGTCCATTCTACATTGAAGTGTAATCCTGCAGAAGACTCCTTGTTCCTGTCATGTGCCTTGAGCACCCACTATACAAGTACCATATCTGATTTAGATGGGTACTTGAATTATCATACAAGATAGATTTCACTTAGCCTTAGGTGCCCAATTAATTTTGGGCCCTAGGTACCTGTTGTTTGAGCTTCTGCAGTGATCCGGAAGAAATCAAGCAGTTAGTCTCACTGCCAACGTGATATGAGCCTATAGGGTCGCACATAAGAGCGCTTGGAGAAATAGGAGAAAAGATTGTGTTGGTCTTGCTCATATTGGATATGAGTGAAGGACCAATCCTAAGACTAATTGGAGTATTGGTGGTTCGATTAATTGCTCCTAGATATAGTGTATATTGTATGGATCATGTCATCGGGATCACAAGGAGATATTGTGAATATCAACTTATGATCAATGTCATAAAGATATCTCAATGATTTCGCTGAGATTCAACGTGATGACTCGACGATTCGTCGATTCGTCGATTGATATCGTGATGACTCGACGATTCTTCGTGATGTCTCGATGAATCCGTCGAAAGGGTTTCAATGAATTCTTCGTGACATTTCGAGTGATATCGAGATGTCTCGACAATCCAAATTTTTTGAGTTGGACTCGACGATTCATCGTGATGTCTCGACGAACCTGCATTCATCGAGTGGGACTCGACGATTCATTGTGTTGTCTCGATGAATCCGTTGAAAGGGTTTCGACAAATTCGCCATGGCATTTAGAGTGTTAATTAACGTGATATCTCGATGAAATCCAACAATGGTATCAGAGGGAGATACAAGGAGTTAGGGTTCTTCAGCGCTTGTGTGGACTTCTATAGAGGTGTAGACTTATTTCTACACTAACTCCTCCAACGAGCAGTTCAATCTTGACAGAGCTGAAGGAAGCACAAAGGAAGGACTCATAATAGGATTCTGATTCCTAAAAGAATTTTCTTGGAACATCTAATTGAGTATTGACTCAATTCCGCAAAGGTAATTTTATTACTGCTGCAATTTCTTGATTCATGGTTTTAGCAAGATCTATATGTCTCTTTTGGGTTGTTCTTGTATGTTTTGATGTGCACATATGATGTGGTATCAGAGGGAGATTTCTGTTAATTCCATGTTTCAGAAATTGTTCCCTTTGTAGCAACTGTCTGTCTCTATGTTAGTTTGTGAAACTAAAGGCATAGAGAGACGAGCTTGTCTACTGCTATAAAGGGTGTTTGCCTATGCTAGCATCTGATGCATGTAAATCCAAAGATTTAGAAATGTTCTAAATATTCAGGTTTAATCCATATCATCAAATATTGATGGTTTTGTGCATCTGGAATGTATCCGGGCTATGTTTGTTATTTCTTTCATGATAGTGAATTGTGTGCACATAGAATAAATATTAATCAAGATTAATTTTTAATCAATCATCATGAAAATCCCTTAAAATAAATATAAGTATTCAGATGCCTTCTGATGGATGACACTGTTCATGCCTCGATCGATGAAATGTGGGTTTGTCAAAGCAAGGTGCATTAATCTATCTTGGTAAGGGTACGAGCGGATAATTATGATATCCCACTGTTAACATCGGGTCCAGCTTAACTAGGTGACCACAATGGTTGAGTGTCTAGAAGCATAGGGTTGGCATGCGCCATATGATGGATGCGAATAAAGAGTTATTCACCAACCATACAGGAGTTGCATAGTGATGCAATTGGCAAAAGTTGTCTACCTAAATAGCCACATTGTGGGTGATCAGCCAAAGATGACTTACGATGGCGGTGAAATACAGATCTTGTCCACTAAGAGAGTAGCTCGCATAAACTCTTTGAATTGATATTAAGGGTTATCAATTTGAATAAAATAGTGGGAGCTTTCAATAAAATTCCTTATTAAAATAAAATGTATTTTGAGATATAGTACTAAAATGTTTTGCAAATTTATTATAGAATTTCCATGGCAAGCACATCACACTCCACTTTGTCCCTGAGAGTCATCCTTGAGAAGGACAAGCTCAATGGGATGAACTCCTTTGACTGGTATAAGAACCTGAGGATTTTCCTCAGGCAAGAGCGCAAGCTCTATGCCTTGGAAGGGGAAACCCCGACAGAGCCAACTGGAAATGCTCCTCGAGCAGACAGAGATGCCTTTAAGAAGTATCAGGATGATACCATGGATGTGGAATGCCTCATGCTTGCTACAATGTCCTCTGAACTTCAGAAGCAACACGAGAGCATGTGTGGTTATGAGATAATCGATCACCTCAAGAAAATGTTCGAGGGGCAGGCTCAGCAAGAGAGGTTTGACATATCCAAGGCATTATTTCAGGGGAAAATGGGAGCTCGAGACTCAGTAGGGACTCACATACTCAAAATGATTGGGTGTATAGAGAACCTTGAAAGACTGGGTTTTCCCTTGAGCCAAGAGTTGGCCACTTATCTGATCCTGCAATCAATGTCGGACAGTTATGAGCAGTTCGTCTTGAACTATAACAAGAATGAAATAGACAAGACACTGCCCGAGCTCCTAGGCATGTTGAGAACTACCGAGAACAATATGAAGAAGGCCAAGCCTGCTAGCCCCATATTGATGTTACATAAAGGCAAGGGTAAGGCCAAGGGATCAAAGAAGACGAAGATAGGATCTAAGTCTCATCTTGATTCCAAATCTTCTGCACTGAAAAGAAAAGGTCTGGGGAAGGAAGGAAAGTGCCACCACTGCGGTAAGGCTGGGCATTAGAGGAGGAACTGTCCCCTCTATATTGAGGATCTGCAGAAACAGAAGGGAAGTATGACTTCCGCTTCAGGTATTTTCGTTATAGAAATCAACCTTTCTGTTCCTTCATCTTGGGTATTGGATACCGGATGCGATTCTCACATTTATACAAATATGCAGAAACTGGGAAGGAGAAGAATGCTGGGTAAAGGAGATGTAGACCTGCGCATTGGAAATAGATCAAGAGTTGATGTCATTGTCATTGGTGTCTATCATCTTTCTTTGCCCACTGGGCTTGTAATAGAATTAGATAACTGTTATTTTGTTCCATCCGTAACTAAAAATATTATATCCATTTCATGTCTTTACATGAAGGGTTTTTCATTTATAATTAAGAATAATTATTGTTCAGTTTTTATGAATTATGTTTGTTATGGTGTAGCCCAATGTTAATGGTTTCTATATTTTGAACTTAGACCATTCGATCTATAATGTAGAAAATATTAAAAGACTAAAAACAAATTACTCAAATCCTACGTGCCTTTGACATTGTCGTTTAGGCCATATAAATGAGAAACGCATATCCATGCTCCGTAGAGATGGACTACTGGACTCATTTAATTATGAATCATTTGAGAGATGCGAGTCTTGCTTATTAGGTAAAATGACTAAAGCTCCTTTCACTGGGCATACTGAGAGGGCTGATGATCTTTTGGGTGTCATACATAGCGATGTGTGTGGACCCATGAGTTCTATGGTTATAAGTGGGTTCCACTACTTCATTATGTTTACTGGTGATTTCAGTAGATACGGATACGTGTTTCTTACGATGAACAAATCTGAATCCTTTGAAAAGTTCAAGGTGTTTCAAAATGAAGTACAGAACCAACTAGGAATAAGAATAAAAGCACTCTGATCTGACCGAGGTGGCGAATATCTGAGTCATGAGTTTCGTGATCAGCTGAAAGAGTGTGGTATTGTATCATAGCTCACGCCACCTAGAACACCACAGCATAATGGTGTTTCTGAGCGGAGGAATCGTACTTTGTTAGATATGGTACAGTCGATGATGAGTCATGCAGATTTGCCCGTTTCCTTTTGGGGTTTTGCTCTAGAGACTGCTGCATTCACACTAAATCGAGTTCCTACGAAGACAGTTCAAAAGACACCACATGAGATATGGAATGAGAAGCATCCTAGTATGTCTTTCATTAAGATTTGGGGCTATGAGGCATACATACGACATCAAATATCTGACAAGCTAGAACCCAAATGAGATAAGTGTTATCTTGTGGGATATCCTAAGGAAACCAAAGGATATTACTTTTACCTGCGATCCGAGGGCAAAGTGTTTGTCGCAAGGTGCGGTGTTTTTCTAGAGAAAGAGTTTCTGTCTAGAGAAAACACCAAGGTAGAACTTGAAGAAGTTCAAGAACCACAAACAATGAATGGACCAGAGTTGGAACATGAGCAAGGACTGCAATCTGTTGCAGCTGGAGAACCTGCTCAAAAAACACAAGTCCTACATAGATCTGGTAGACCTAGAGTTGTGCCTGAGAGATATGGATTTCTCATGTCTCAAATAAGTAGTATGTTACTTATGGATCATGATGATGAACCTGTAACTTACCAAGAGGCTATGAATGGACCAGACTCCGAGAAGTGGCTTGAGGCCATGAAATCTAGAATGGACTTCATGTATGCAAACCAAGTTTGGACCTTAGTGGATGGGAATGTGCAGACATTCAAAGGCTGGCTGGTGGCTAAAGGTTTCAGGCAAATTCATGGTGTTGACTATGATGAGACCTTTTCCCCTATTGTTATGGTCAAGTCCATTAGAACTCTACTTGTTATTGCTGTGTATTATAACTACGAGATCTGGCAAATGGATTTTAAAACGGCTTTCCTTAATGGAAACCTCATTGAGGAAGTATATATGACACAACCCGAGGGTTTTATATCTCCAAGTGAAGCCATTAAAATATGCAAGTTGAATTGATCCATATATAGATTAAAACAAGCTTCTCAAATTTGGAATCTGTGTTTTGATAAGAAAAGCAAAGAGTTTGGTTTCATCAAGAACGAGGATGAGCCTTGTGTTTACAAGAGGATTAGTGGGAGAATTGTCGTTTTCCTGATATTGTATGCGGATGACATGCTGCTAATTAGGAATGACATTCTGACCATACAAGCTCTTAAGAACAGGCTAGGGGACTGCTTTTTTATGAAAGACTTGGGTGAAGCGACTTATATACTCGGTATTATGATCTATAGAGATAGATCGAAGAAGTTATTGGGTTTGACCCAGAGTACATGCATTGAGAAGGTGTTGAAACGGTTCAATATGCTTGAGTCCAAGAAGGGATTCTTACCCATGTCATATAGTGTAAGTATCTCTAAGGACCAGTGTCCTAAATCTTTGGAAGATAAGGATCGCATGAAGTTGATTCCATATGCTTCGGCAGTTGGATCAATCATGTATGCAATGTTGTGTACTTGACCCGATGTCTTATATGCTTTGAGCATGACAAGCATGTATCAGTCTAATCCTGGTGATGGTCACTGGATATCCGTCAAGAATATCCTAAAGTACTTGAGAAGGACTAAGGATTTATTTTTGGTGTTTGGTGGAGAGGAAGAGCTCATTGTAAATGGTTACACTGATGCTAGCTTCCAAACTGATAGAGACGATTCAAAGTACCAGTCAGGTTTTGTATTTTGCCTTAATGGAGGAGTTATAATCTGGAAGAGTTCCAAGCAAGAGACAGTTGTCGATTCTATGATAGAAGCTGAGTATATTGCTGCAGCAAATGCATCAACGGAGGTTGTATGGATTAGGAAATTCATCGGCGAGCTAGATGTAGTTCCTAGCATTGTTGATCTCGTAGTTCTCTACTATGACAACAACGGTGCAATTGCCCAAGCTAAGGAACGTAGATCTCATTAGCGCTCCAAGCACATATTTCGGCGGTTCCATCTTATTCGAGAGATTGTAGATCGAGGAGACGTGAACATTTGTAGAGTACTGACTGAAGAAAACATAGCAGATCCACTAACAAAGCCTCTTGCACAAAGGAAGCATGATGGTCATGTTAGATCAATGGGTATTAGATACCTGAATGATCATCTTTAGTGGGAGTCTTGTGGATTGTATGTTTGTTGGTTGTTTATTCATATGATGAATTGTGATTTGTACTATGTATTTCATTCTACATTTATGGTAAGTTCTTTTATTATGTCAATTGTTTCTATATGATTGATTAATTAACATGATAAATGTCCTTAGAATGTTTGCCTCCATAGGAATTCAAGTGCGTGACTTGAATGTGAGGGCCTATGTTTAAATGAAGCTTCGTTCTTAAATGGTCCCTGGTCGAGGTATCATCCTAGAAATTAGGGTGAGGATGAGACCATAAGACTAGCATGTGCGTTGACTAATGACCGGTTCTCAGAGGTCATGATATTGTGATATCAAGTTATCACATGGGTACTTGTTAGGAACAAGTTGTACTGGATAGACCCACTGTGAGACTACTTTGCGGATTGTTATATGAACATGTCACAAGTAGGTCTCAAGTGACAATGGTGTTTGTGGTTCATTGACCTGAAGTCACATCATTCCTCAAGTGAGGAAGAGCGTACTTTGAAGTCATCTAAAGTCTTCCTTGAGAAAGGTTGATGATAAGGGTGGTTATTGGATATGTTACAAATCATTTGGGTGTTTGTGTGTGACAAAAATGGAATTTGTCCTCCTATATGTCAGGAGTTACATCCATGGGCCCCTTGATGGAATAAGACTGAGAAATGCATGACCATACTAGGTTAAGACAATAAGTCATATTAAGCTTACCACTGTCTAAAGGTCTATTCTAGATCAAGAAAGCAAGGGTTGAACAATCATGAGGGTGGCACGGTTTGTTGGGAACAGTGCCCAGCAATGTTCCTGATTTGAAGAAGTGCTCAGCTCAATGATAAGTGCAAGTTGTATTTAATGTTCCATCTAGCTCATGCTTGTAGAGATCGACAATATGTCAAGTACCTTAGATATTTTAGTAAGTACTATATCGTCAAGAAGAACAGGAGCTGTCTTCGAAAAAGTATGCTTATCGTCCTGATGATGAGCAAAGCAAACGCTGAGACTTAGCGTATTCGTCAAACACAGAAGGTAGTTCGTCGAACGCTGAGAATTGGCGAGTTCGTCGACCGCTGAGACATGGCATGTTCGTCGAATGCAGAAGGAAGATCGTCGAACTCAGAAGGAAGATCACAGACCGCTGAGAACTGGCGAGTCAGTCGACCGCTGAGACTCAGCAAGATCGTCGATCGCTGAGACTCAGCAAGATCGTCGAACGCTGAGACTCGGCAAGATCATCGAATGTTGAGACTCGTCAAGATCGTCGAACACAGAATGGAGTTCATCGAACGCAGAGACGGGACAGAAGAATGTTGTTCATCGAATGAAGATTGACGTTCGTCGAACGCAAAGAAGAAGACAAAAGGAAGAAATGTCGTCAAGAAGACGCGGTATCGTCGACATCACCAAAGTGGCCTTGTCGTCGAGAAGTTGAAGAAGCCTTGTCGCTGAAAAGGCTAAGTATGACTGATGACGGTGAACATTGTCATAAAGAATGCTTGCCGTCGAGAGGACAAGGTGATTACGATGACACAGTCAGAGAAAGCATATCGTCGTATATGCAGAAGCACCAGAATGTCTCGTATCGCCGAGATACCAGCATCAGAGGAAGAAGCTAGAAGAATTGAAGGTCTACCTAAGCTCAAGGGATCGACAAAGACCTGTCATCGAGATACTTTCCATGTCGTCGTAACAATGGAAATATCGTTGAGACGGATTCAAAAGTTACGAACGCGCTGTCAGCATTTAATGTCGTCGCCTGATTGTCCAATCAGCGCGTGCTCTTATGGAATGGGCGTCTGACATTAAAGGACATCACATGTGACCGTTATGCGGCTCATCTGTCCTATAAAAGGGAACAGTGATGCCCTAGAAATGTAATCTTCGAAATAAAGAAAAAGAACGAGAAAGAATCCCGCCGCTACACTTTAATAGAACAGTATTCTCGGCGGAGAAGAAGAAGATCAAGTAGAGAACAAGCATCAAGTGTTCTCTGAAGAATCAATCATCTCCATCGACTGAAAAGTATCAATATCAGGCAAAAGAAGAGGAGGTTGAAGAAGATCCAGTGCTAAAACTCCAAATCAAGAAGCATCTTCTTCAACCTAAGGAAGCCAATCTTCAACAAGCTAAAGTTGCCAATCTTCATCCGATAGAAGAAACAGTCTTTTTACTGTAATTTCTTGTAAAGGCTTGCGGGCCTATTTGTCTAGCTTGAGGGCTGGAGAGCTGTGAGGCTTGAGGGCCAAGGCAGTGGACTTGCGGGGCCGACATCGTCTAGCTTGAGGGCTGGAGACCTGTGAGGCTTGAGGGCCAGGGCAGAGGCTAGACTTACGGGTCTGGCTAGGTAGGGCCTGCGGGCCTAATTGTCAAGCTTGAGGGCTTGAGACCTGTGAGGCTTGAGGGCTAGGACAGAGGATAGACAAGAGGGTCTGGCTAGGTAGGGCTTGAGGGCCTGAGTGTCGAGCTTGCAGGATCGGGGGCAGTAGGGGCTTGCGGGCCTAGGTTGTTGGACTTGCGGGTCCGTGTTGTAAGTCTTGAGGGCCTGAAGTTTTTGGCGGCGTTTGCCGAGCCTAGCACACTGCTGGGTAGGCGCAGAGGGAAAGAGGACTACTCAAGACACCCTGTCTTGAGGAACCTCTATACATCTTTGTGTGCTTTTCTGTGTTGTGCTTTCTACTATATAGATCTATTAACCAGAAATCAAGAACACCTAAAAGGGGATTATATAATTTGAAAAACCTATTCACCCCCCCCCCCCCCCCACACCCCTCCCTAGGTGATAAGTCGACACCCAATAAACAACAAGTGGTATCAAAGCGAGGTTTTTCAAAGAAAAGCTTAACAGCTTGAACAGATCTGCCATTGGGTGTCCAAGTATTATAGCTATGGATTCAAGTATAGCTATCTGTTCCAGGGAGAACTTTGCACTTTGGAAAGTTAGAGCAAGAGTATTCATGGAAGCAATGGATCCTAGAATGTTCCAAATTGTTCAAGAAGGGTCTTATGTTCCTAAGACAGTGTCTAAGAAAATGACTGAAGATGAGATCATCCTAATCAACTTAGACAAGAAGGCCCAGGGAATTTTAGCTGATGCAGTTGATACTTCCACACTCCAGAAACTGATCCACTGCACTACAGCTAAGGAGACGTGGGACTCTCTAACAATCCTTATGGAAGGATCAGAAGAAGAAGAAGGAAGCAAAGCAGCTAAGAAGAAAGTCAGAACATTGAGTGACAGTGACTCAAGCTGTTCTAACTCAGAAGAGAAGACTCAGTTTGGATTGATTGTCCTATCTGAGTCAGAGGAAGATGTCCAAGATGAAGTCTCACCTGAACAAGTATACATAAGAGCTCCTCTATCTACCTCAGACTTAGATTCAGAGATGAGCTCATCTGGTAATGATGACTGGTCCAAGTCAAACAATGATCTCCTAGAAGATGCCCAAGATGCTGTGCAAGGAGCAGGATACAAAGATCTCCTCCCTTCAAGCAAGAAATCTTGATCTCTCAGAGAAAGCAGAGAGGCTAACTCTAGAGAATGCAGAGTTTTGTCAACTCAAAAAGGACTTCAAGGCAAGCTCCAACCTTGACTTGATAGACAAATTTGGGAAAAATCTGAAGACATTGATTGAGAGCAAGAAGCTGTGTTGCTCACTGACCAGAGAAGTTCTTATGAAGAAGGACAAATTTCAGCCCAAAGTCCTGAAATCTAAGAATGACAACACCAGAAGGGTGGAGAGCAAACTCCCCTTTGTAGTAAAGCCTGTGACAAGCTCCTCCAAACCAGAGACCTCTCCTCCACTAGTAAATGGTTGCTGCTCCACTCAGAGTAGGGAGAAGAGATGCTTCAAGGAAGATAGATCAGGCAGACCCTGTGGGAAGATGGCTAGCTTGAGGAAGATAATCTCACCCTCCAACAAGAACGTTGGGCAATCCAATATTGGGTATTTCAAGTTTGGGAGCCCCACTAGTGGAGCAAAGAACATGCCAAAAACCACAAAGGTACCTCAGGAAGTTATGAGGAGGCAGAAATTTGCTGAGCCCATAGAAGAGAAGAAATTCTTAAAGAAGACTGACTCCAGATGGAAAACAGTGAATGTCAACCAGAAAAGAAGATATAACAGGTATGAATGTTGGTGCTGTGGAAAGACAGGGCACTTTGCAATTGATTATTGGTACAATCCAACTGCTCCAAGGGTAACAAATGCTAAACATGCAAACAATGTATTTCACAATCACTATGCATATCCAAGGGCAGTTATATCCAGTATGCCCGTCAAAGCTAACAATTTCCCAGGACCCTATCTCACTTGGGTTCCTAAAGGCTTGTAATCTTTTTTGCAGATAGTCCAAGTGCCCACTAGGAGCAAATCTGGGCCTTGGACAAGGTGGATGTTCTGACCCACAGGCAGAAAAGCAAAGTATATTAACTAACAAAATTCGTGCAGGTTATCCTACTAAAAAGGGGCCTAAAAGCTGAACAGATCTTGGAATCTATACTCGTCGATTCGAGAAGATGTTACGATGACACAATAGATGTTACGACGATAAAGATTCAAGCTGGGAGGATGTGTATCCAAAGATTATTTCGACAACAATAAGCACATCGGCAAAATATAATCGGGATATTTATCACGGGATTAGATGGGTCCATCGGTGCCGTCTGATCGGTTTTTTTAAGGTACGCGCCTCTTCACCTACCGACACTATAAATAGAGTGAATGCTCGACAATAAAAATTACGCAATCATTTGACCTAAGCCATTCCGTCGACAAACCCTCGCCTCCTTTGACGTGCTGCTCACTCCGAATCAATGGCTCCCAAGAAAGAAGAAGTGATCTCAGGTTGTGAACTTCAGAGAGGAGGTTTGAATGCCTGCTCCGACAAAATAAGATCAGTAATAGGATTGGTGGAGGCATTGGGACTAGAATATGTCCTATGTGAACCCTCGGTTCTTCTCCATCGAGATTTAGGCGAGTTCTTTGCCGAAGCAAGACTCGACCACACTGAATCAAGGATAAAGTGCACAGTGGGAGGCAAGAAGATCAAGATATCTGTGAAAAGCATTGGAAAAGCACTGAATCTGCCAGGAATCCGGGGGGGAGGAAGAAGAAGAGCTAACTTCTGAAGATGTGTCCGCAAGCTACACATGGTGCGGCCACACAGGGAAGACCTACGGGTCTATTAAGAGAGCTGAATTCAATCAAAAGGGAAAGCTGCTGGCCGACATTGTTGGAAAAGTTTTGTTGTGCAAGCCTGGGTCCCATGACCGAATCTCCAAAGATATGTTCATTGTCATGGCCCGGATAATCCACTCCAAGAAGACCAACTGGAGTGAGTTCCTCTTCCGGAGATTGAAGAATACCCTGCAGTCCCCTTCCTATGGAAGAATATTGTCCCTTTACCTTCTAAATACCCAGGGTGAAGTATTGCACAAGAAAATGGGAGTTCCCCTTCATTACTCCAAGAGACTGTATGCGAAGATGCTAGATCGATGGGATAGGTCCATCCGTAAACCATCATCTGTTGCACAGCCTGCTCCAAAGAAATTGAAGAAACAAGCATCCCCAATAAATCCCTCGGATTCATCAAGCAGTTCTGATAACATACCACCACCCCAACAAATCCTGGTGCATCTTAGGGGGAGACTTCCACCCATAGGGATTTCCCGGTAACAGTACCAGAACCTGCTCCCACAGAGGTTATTGAAGATGCAAGAAGCCCCAACTTGGGGAGTGTGCCTGTTGAGGGGGAGTCCCAATTAGGGGGCTCAGCCCAAGATAATGAAGTAATCCATGAGGAGCTCTCAGATGGAGGCTCACATCAGGAGGATGCTCAAGTTGAGGGGGAGACCCATCTTGGGTGCTCTGCCCTAGAAGATCAAGGGAATGAGCCTTCTATCCCAGAAGATAGAGGCGCTATGCCTATGCCAACTGAAGACATTACTCTCTCGGACTGCCGAGAGTTAATGGTAGCAAGTATGATTGTGCTCACAGCTCCAAGTGAGACAGTGCCAGAAGTTTCCAAGGGGAAAGCCAAGGCTACAACGCATATTAGTGAAGAATCATCTGAAAATGTCAGTGAAGCAGCTCCCCAGGGAGGAGGAGATCAAGAAGAACAAACTGCTGAGCCATCTTCGACTCAGGCAGGGTCTCTCTTCCATATGATGTCAGCCCTACTAAATGCTCAGCGCAAACAATTATAGCAATTCATAATAAAAACTGTGGATAATCTAAGGGAAGAAATGAAGGGCGAGATCCAGAAAGTGAAGAAGGACATACTCCACCTCAACACCCAGTGCGCTCACTTCTACACACTGGCAACTCCGGCCATAGAGAAGATGAGCGAGGAAGTAAACAAAGTGGGACATCAGACCCACAAAATCCTGAGAAAGCAGGGCACATTCTCAGACAATGTGTACTATGGTCTTAAGCAGATAGAGACAGATGCTGCAAATAACAGAAATCAATTTCTGAATAAGGTCAATGAGAATGCTCATACCTTAGATACCCATCTACTTGAAATAAACAACAATTTGGATGTGACTGAACAAAGCTTGCATGAAAAGCTGAATCAAGTCAGAGAAGGACTTAAGGAAAGGGTGATTAAAGAAGCCCTAAAGGGGGAGAAGGAAATAATAAATGTCAGTTCACATCAAGCGATGTGGATAACAAATCAGATAAAGCAGACAATGAAGCAACCCCCATCACGATATGAAGCTGCCAATCCGTCTGCAAGAACTGATTCATCTGAGTATGGAATAGAGTTTGGAGAATCAGCAACCTCCAGGAAAAGAAAGAGGAGTCAGAGCAGTCAGTATCGGCAAAAGGGACTGAGGGAAGTTGAGTTGGATCCACAATCCAGAAGGTGGAGTCCAGTATCAACAGAAATAATAACAGAATCATGGATCCAGTTTGGATACCCTCAGGAGGACTATCAAAGAGTATACCAGATAGTTGAATGGAAGAAACATCTGAAGCAGCTAGAAAGGAGGAAGAACCACAAGCTACCATTCCCACAAGGTCCTCCTCCCTCTCCTAAGAGAATTCCCCTACCCATCAACTACCATCAGAGGCAAAGGCAGAAAACCAAAGGGGCAAGCAGCAGCAGACGCTGATGGGGCAACAAATTAAAATCTTAATTTATTTTGTTGGGGCAAATGAATGCTAATGTTTATTCTTGAACATTTAATCCATTTATATGCTTGAAGAACATTTCATCTATTTATATGATTGCTGCTTTAAGTATGATGTTACTATCTGAAATGATATATCTTTTCATAAGTGGCATTTATCATTGAGGTAAGTTAGGGCTTCTTCAAATAGGGGGAGATTGTTGGGAACAGTGCCCAGCAATGTTCCTGATTTTAAGAAGTGCTCAACTCAATGATAAGTGCAAGTTGTATTTAATGTTCCATCTAGCTCATGCTTGCAGAGATAGACAATATGTCAAGTACCTTAGATATTTCAGTAAGTACTATATCGTCAAGAAGAACAGGAGCTGTCGTCGACAAAGTATGCTTGTCGTCCTGATGATGAGCAAAGCAAATGCTGAGACTTGGCGTATTCGTCGAACGCATAAGGGAGTTCATCGAACGCTGAGAATTGGCGAGTTCGTCGACCGCTGAGACTTGGCATGTTCGTCGAATGCAGAAGGAAGATCGTCGAACTCAGAAGGAAGATCGCAGACCATTGAGAACTGGCGAGTCAGTCGACCACTGAGACTCGGCAAGATCGTCGACCGCTGAGACTCGGCAAGATCGTCGAACGCTGAGACTCAGCAAGATCGTTGAACGCAGAATGGAGTTCATCGAATGCAGAGACGGGACAGAAGAATGTTGTTCGTCGAACGAAGATTGTCGTTCGTCGAATGCAGAGAAGAATGAAGACAAAAGAAAGAAATGTCGTCAAGAAGACGCGGTATCGTCGACATCACCAAAGTGGCCTTGTCGTCGAGAAGTTGAAGAAGCCTTGTCGCTGAAAAGGCTAAGTATGGATGATGACGGTGAACATCATCGTAAAGAAGGCTTGTCGTCGAGAGGACAAGGTGATTACGATGACAAAGTCAGAGATAGCATATCGTCGTATATGCAGAAGCACCAGAATGTCTCGTATCGCTGAGATACCAGCATCAGAGGCAGAAGCTAGAAGAATTGAAGGTCTACCTAAGCTCAAGGGATAGACAAAGTCCTGTCGTCGAGATACTGTCTGAAAGTGCACAGTTTACCTCACTAGAATTCTCTAGAGGGGGGGTGAATAGAGATTAAAAATTATTTTGTGCAAAGTTAATATATATATGTGTATGATCACAGATTATAGCTTTCCACACATCAACAAGAATTAAACAAGTAAGGAAAGTAAATGCAAGAAAAGAAATCACAGCACAACACAAGAAAATATAGTGGTTCCCCAAACTTTGGGTAGTCCACTCTTCTACCCCCTTGGTAGGAATTCACTATCTTGTACTGAGTCTTTTGATAAGGAGACTCTTAGAACCACCCTGAGTCTTTTGACAAGGATACTCTTAGAACCAACTGAGTCTTTTGACAAGGAGACTCTTAGAACCAGTACACTGAATTTTTTGAAGAGAGATTCTAAAAACTCTTTTACAATGTTATAAGTAAGAAAGAAAGAAAGAAAGAAATAAGAACAAGAATGAATCTTCTTCCTAGCAAGAAGATTGGAAGCACAAGAAGTAGTGAATGAAAATCTCTCTTCTATAGTGAGAAGGAGATTGTAAAAACTTTTCTATCTTTTGAGAGAACTTTCAGAGTTTGCAGTAGAATGGCTTCTGAAGAAGAAGGAGAAGATGAAGGCTTTTTCTCTGCAACACACTATCTCTTTTCTCAGTTTTTCTCTCTATTCTCTTGGGAGCTTTTCCTCTATTTCAAATGTATGTGGTGGATCACTCAACTTCTTATTTTCTGCCGACCTCCTCTTTATTTATAGCTCTGTGTATTCAAAATAATGCTATAGGAGGATAATTAATTAGCAGTCAGAGAATTGGAAGAATAGAAATATTTCCATAATTAGCATACCAATAGAAGGAAAGAATTCATTCCAAATTCGAATAATATCCATAATGAGTTTTATCAGATTAGCCAAGAATCAAATAAAAGGAATGAGTGATTCAGAACGGCTATAAAATATTAACATTATTCCATATAAATTAGATCTACTGAAAGAAGGAAAGAGATCTGGCGCATATTTAAATCTGTCATATAAATCGACGTGCGTCGATTACCATTCGACGTGCGTCGATTACCATTCGACGTAAGCGTCGAATTCATCCTGGCTGGACGTCGAGAGAAGAATAAGGAAGGTGCGTCGACTAAGGTGCGTCGACTTCTCTATATGCGTCGACTAGAAATCAGAGTAGCGTCGACAACACATACGTCGAAATCTTCCTAAAGTTACTTCGACTTAATCTGAAGGGAACGTCGACTACAGCTCGACGTTGCGTCGAATACTATTCGACGCATATTTACTTAACCTTGTTTTTCTTTCTTAGAATTCATATTCAACTTAATTCAAGGGGTTAAGAGAAATCATTTTCCCAACAATCTCCCCCTATTTGTCTTAACCCTATTTAGAGAGAAATTGCACTAGCATAAAATCAATCCAGCACAGCATTTGTATAGAAAAGAAATATATCAAGTAGAAGGAAAGAGATTAGGAAAAGAAAGCACATGTCAAGTATTTGTCTTTCACAAGAATTAAACTAGAAACTTCTTTTTGTACATGAAATTGACAAAAGCAGAATAAAGTTTCCTAGATAAGTCATGAATGGCATCAAAAATGTATCCCCTGGCTCTATTAGGTCTTTCCTGAACATTCCTGATGATTGTATGCAGTTTTTCCAAGAGTTTATCACCATCAGGAATAGTGTCATTTATGGAGTAGCCTTTGCTGATGATGATTGCTGCCTTTTCATCAATCATCTCAATAGTAATGTTGTGAGATTCTTTTTGTGCAGGCTTGGGCTCAGGAGGTCCTTTGTTATCAACCTTTGGCCTAAACTTTGTTTTCTTCTCTGATTCCTGTTTCATAGGACTCTCAGTCATTTTTCCTTTCCCTTTACAGGAATCTAACTTTGCAGGTCTTAATGGCTTTTTATAGGGAATGTATGTATCTTCTGTACATCCTATACCCTTCTTGTCCTTTTGACCCTTATCCAGGATAATCCCTGCCTGAGGATTTTTCTTTTGATAAGCTTCAATATCAAACAACTTTTTTGGAATTTTGATAGAAGATTAAGCAAGGATTTGTTCCTTAGTCATTCCCCTGTTAATCTTTTCCATCCAAGCTTTCCTTTTATCTTCCACTTCTTTTCTAGCTGCTTCATATTCATACAGTTCTCTTTCTCTTATCTCTTCATGCCTCTTTTCCATGTCAGGATCATGGTACTCCTTGACAGGACTGTTAGGACAGATACTAGGCATCTTTTCAAATCTTTTTATTTGCTCACATGCTTTTCTATACTTCTTTTCTTTTGCAAACTCCTTCCTTTCTTCTTTAGAAAAATTTTGCCAGTAGGGAGTGACTTCCCTTTTTCTCTTTATCTGTCCTCCTGGACTTTGCCTAGATATGATTTGTTTAGGGAGTCTTCCTGCTTGTGGAGGTAGAGGTAGCAGAGGAGGTAGAGAAGAAGGAGGATTTTTCTCTTTGGGTGGAGAGGGAGCTATTTTAAGAAGAGTTCTTAGATGTTCTGTAGTAGAGGGAGGAAAGATTTCTGGTAGAGTATTTTCTGTGAAGGGATGATTGTCTTCTCCAAGCTCTGTTGCAGGGATGTCCTCAAGCAGAGGTGTCTTTAGCTTGATGTAACTGGCAGAGAAGCCAGGAGAATGATGCTGCTGTTCCTCATCACAGAAGGGTGCATTAATCCATTCCTGGCCATTCCAATCATCTGAGGTGGCTGCTTCGTCCTCCCCCTGGATTACTGGGTCCTTTACTACAGGAATCTCCCCCTGGTTATAAGGATCATCAGTTCTGAATGCTGAATCCACAGCATGCTCCCCTCCAGTGTTGTAAGAGGAGGATTCACCAAAGTGTTTGATGAAAGTGTAGTCAGAGTGATTTGAGAGGAGTGGAGCCTATAAAAGAGTTAGAGGGAATACTTAGTGTTGGAGAGAAGAGATTTAAACCTGAGCTTTTAGTTGAGATCAAAAACCTGGCAAGAGGGGTTTCTGGAGCAACTCTCCCCCTGGTTTATATCCTTTAGGAAGGATGTAAACCTTTGTGGCGACAGAGGTTCTTCTTGAATAAGGGTATGAAGCTCAGGAAGAGATGCAGATAGGGTGGCCAATTTGGCTTCACAGGTGGTGATCATATTGGCACATTCATTGGAGAAGTTTTGTAGACGTGTCTGGAAGTCGTTGAGGAGATTTTCCAGAGCATCGTTCATTGCTTTGATAAGGTCAGTTTGAACAGGAATAGGCGCCATTGACGCTGGAAGAGAGAGAGGTAGAAGACGCAGTTTTGGCGGGTTCAGAGAGGTATTTGTTATGAAATACGAAGTGTTATTTAAAGGAGATGAAACGTCGAGAAAGGAAACAGAAATCAAGGTAATCCAATCGTCAAAAGAGGAAGTAAGGATTCGATTCTAATTTTGTCTTGAAGTCGACGTTACGTCGAATGAATGTCGACGTTTGCGTGGAGAGTGGCCAGCCTGGTGTTCAATCGACGTGTTCATAGTCTTGCGTCGATATGAACTCGACGGTACGTCGATAAAGGATCGGCGTAGCCTTATCTGGTGGAAGTCGGTGTCAACGTCGATTTTGTCTCGACGGAGCGTCGATATGTATTCGACGTATCTTCAAGAGATTTTCTTAGATTGTCTGATTTCTTTAGAGTTCCCTATCAGTGGTGTTTACAAGCTTCCATCAAGCATTCCTAAGGTGTTTATGAAATAGTTATGCTTAGTTTCATCTAAGGGTTTTGTGAAAATGTCTGCTCTTTGATTGTCTGTGGAAATATATTCTAAAGTTATTTTACCCTTCTCAACATTGTCTCTAAGGAAGTGATGTCTAATCTCTATATGTTTGGTCCTACTATGAAGGACTGGGTTGGATGCTATGGATATAGCACTAGAGCTATCACAATATATCTTAGAGTTATGTATTTCCAATTTGTAGTCAAGTAGCTGATTTTGCATCCACAAGATTTGTGAACAACAGCTCCCAGCAGCTATGTATTCAGCTTCAGCTGTTGAGGTTGAGACTGAGGTTTGTTTCTTACTAAACCATGAGATCAATCTGTCTCCTAGGAATTGGCAGGTACCAGATGTGCTTTTTCTATCAACCCTGCAACCAGCATAATCTGCGTCGGAGAAACCTATTAACTCAAAGTTAGTTTCTGCTGAGTACCATAGTCCTAGGTCAGGGATTCCCTTTAGGTATCTAAGAATCCTTTTTACAGAGGTGAGATGGGATTCCTTTGGATCAACCTGAAATCTAGCACATAGGCAAGTTGCAAACATGATGTCAGGTCTGCTAGCTGTTAGATATAGAAGGGATCCTATGATGGCCCTATAAGTCTTTTGATCTACTGATTTTCCTTTATCATCTTTTTCTATAATGGCATTGGTTGTCATGGGTGTTTTCATGGTAGATGCTGATTCCATACCAAACTTTTTGATTAGCTCTTTAGTATATTTTGATTGTGAGATAAAGATTTCTTCACTATTTTGTTTTACTTGTAGTCCTAGGAAGTAGGAGAGTTCACCCATACTACTCATCTCAAATTTAGATTGCATAAGATTAGCAAATCTTTTACATAGTTTAGGATGGGTTGAGCTACAGATGATGTCATCTACATATATTTGAACAAGGAGTTGGTTTTTATGGGTTCTAGTAAATAGTGTCTTGTCTACTTTTCCTCTTTCAAAGGAATTTTCTAAAAGAAAATTTGATAGAGTTTCATACCAAGCTCTAGGTGCTTGCTTAAGACCATATAATGCTTTGTTAAGTCTATAAACAAAGTTAGGAGAAGAAGGATTAACAAAACCTGGTGGTTGCTCCACATATACCTCTTCTTGCAGATCTCTATTTAGAAAAGCACTCTTGACATCCATTTGGTAGACTTTCATCTTCATGAAGGCTGCATAGGCAAGAAAGAGCTTGATTGCCTCTAATCTGGCTACTGGAGCAAAGGTCTGGTTGTAGTCTATCCCTTCTTCTTGTCTATATCCTTGTGCTACAAGTCTTGCCTTGTTTCTCACAATTACTCCAGTGGAATCTAGTTTGTTCCTGTATACCCATTTTGTACCAATTACAGGGTAGTTTCTTGGTCTTTCAACTAGGTTCCATACTTTGTTTCTCTCAAATTGGTCTAGTTCTTCTTGCATGGCCATAATCCAGTGAGGATCACAATTTGCTTCCTCAAACTTCTTTGGTTCAACTTGTGATAGGAAGCATTGGAGCATCATCCCATTGGAGACTTGGTGTCTTGTTCTTACTCCTGCATTGGGATCTCCAATCACTTGAGCTTGTGGATGATCTTTCAAATTGATTCCTGTTCTGCCTGAATTTGTCAGTTGTACTTCATTCTCAATGGGATCATTGTTCAATTGTTCTTCCTGAACCATGTCCTCTTGTGGAGGAGGGTCTTGAGTGCTCTTTTCTGAGGTTTCTTGTTCAGACTCCTCACTTGGTTCCTCTAACTGGTTTTCCTTTCCATTTTCTGTGTTCTCTAGAGCTAGTTGCTCAAGCTGGGTTTCTATGCTGTTGTTTTCCTGTGGAACAGAACTGGTGGGAGTTTCCTCCCCCTTAAGCAGCATGTTAGATTCATCAAATACAATGTGCATGGATTCTTCAATCTTAAGAGTTCTTCTATTGTAACACCTATAGGCTTTGCTAGATGATGAATATCCTAGAAATATTTCATCATCAGACTTCTTGTCAAATTTGGCAAGATGATCTTTCCCATTATTTAGAATAAAGCAAGTACATCCAAAATTTTTAAAATATTTAACAGTGGGTGTTTTATTTTTCAGGAGCTCATATGGAGTCTTTGATTTAGTTTTGTGTATGAGGCTTCTATTTAGAACATAGTTTGCAGTGTTAACTGCTTCAGCCCAAAAGGTGTTTGGTAATCCTGACTCTGCAAGCAGGGTTCTACCTGATTCTATTAAGGTTCTATTCTTCCTCTCAGCAACTCCATTTTGTTGGGGAGTTCTGGGTGCTGAGAAGCTTTGTTTAATACCTTCTTCCTCACAGAAACTACAAGTCATATGATTCTCAAATTCAGTCCCATGGTCACTTCTTATAATTGAAACATTTGTGTTGAACTCAGATTGAATCTGTCTTATGAATTTTGAGAGAATTTTATGGGTTTCAGATTTAACTCCTAGAAAGAATACCCAGCTAAACCTAGAATAATCATCAACAATGACCAAGGTATAGGATTTTCCACCTAAGCTTTGAGTGGATATGGGACCAAAGAGATCCATGTGTAGTAAGTATAAAGACCTGGGAGAGTCATCCTTACCAATGGGTTTGAAGGATGATTTGGTTTGCTTTCCTAGTTGGCAAGGTCTGCATGGAGAATCCTTAGAGTACCTGCCCTTTGGTAAGCCTCTGACTAGGTTATTTTTAGCCAGTTTACTGATTGTTTTGTAGTTTAGATGACCTAGTCTCCTATGCCATAATTCATTTTTATCAATAATATTGTTGAATAAGCAAACTTCTGTGGGTGAAGAGCTAAAGTCCACTACATATACTTTCCCTTTTCTAATTCCATTTAGTGTAGCACCAGTCTTGATATCTATAATATGGCAGAATAGTGTAGTAAATTTTACCTCATACTTACCACTCTCACATATCTGACTTATACTAATCAGATTGTGTTTTAGTCCTTTAACTACTGCCACATTCTTGAAGGTGACTTTCCCTTCTTTGAAATCTCCAAATCCCTTGGTTTGGCCACAGCTAGAGTCTCCAAAGGTTATTGATGGTCCAAGTCTTTCCTCAAAGTTGATTAATAGGTTTTTGCAACCTGTCATGTGCATGGAGCATCCACTGTCCAAGTACCACACCATCCTGGAGATGTGATACATCTGCACATAAAAGTTTAAACATTGGTTTAGACCCTGCTGAGCTGGGGTCCCTCTCTTTTATTAGTAAAAGATTTAATAAAGGAATAAGTGGGTTTTTCAGGATATCCTTCCCTCTTATGGGGTACTGGCTTATCATACCAATCTTCTTGGATGATATCACAGAAATAATGTTCATAATAGAAGGACATGGATTGAGAGATCTGTTTGGAAACAGAAGATTTTCTGTCTGATTCATTGCGTCGATAGGGATTCGACGTATACTTATGGTTACGTCGATATAAATTCGACGTAGGTTTCTGGTTGCGTCGATATGAAGTCGACGCTTTCTTCATTCTGAGTCTTTTCTCAGTTGAAGTATGAGAGAGGTTGTGTTGAGTATAGGTCGACGCATTTTGGTGGAAGCGTCGATTAAAACTCGACGCACGTCGAATAGCATTCGACGCATGTTCAAATTCTTTGTGAGGATATTTTCCTAAGATTCCTTTATTTGTAATGGGATTTGGTTTATTAAAAACAGTGGTTATTTCTGGACTTATTTGTGATCTTACTCCTGTTAGATGATTCTCCCTAGTGAAGTGAATGGGATGTTTCCAGACAGGTTTGCTGGATGATTGAGATTTAGATGCTTCATTAGTATTCAGTTTTAGTTGTCTAAATCTATCAATGAGATTTTCAGAAATATTCTTGAGCTTCTGGCCTCTTCCATTTAGAGAGTCCTCAAAGGCTTTAGCCTTTGCTAGCTCTTTTCTTAGTGTTAGATTGTCCGAATAGATTTTGTTTAATTTCTCTTCTGAGAGCTCTAGATTGAGCTTATATTTTTTATGGTTTGTATTTACCTGTTTTAGATTTCCTAATTCAATTCTTAATCCTTTTAATTCTTTTTCAGATTTAATTATATCTAAACATAGTTCTTTGAAATTTTGTTTGAAATCAGTAGAGGAAAAATCATTAAGTATATTTACCATAGATGTAGCATCAAGCTTCTCAGTGGCCATCAGACATGTTTCCTTTTGCTTGACCTCTTCCTGATCATTATCTGATGAGGTGCTTCCTTCAGATTCTGAATCACTCCAGGTTTGAGCAATGAATCCTTTTTCTTTCTTTTTCTTCTTTAGATCTGTTCTTTTCAGATCTTTCTTGCTGTTGTTCTCCTTAGGACATTCAGGGGCAATGTGTCCTGGTTTCCTGCAAGTGTAACAGATAATCTCTTTAGTAGGAGTTTTATTATACCTGGTTTTTGAGTCTCTTCCTCTGGATCCTTCTGTTTTGATCCGCCTCTTGAACTTCCTAGCCAGCAAGCTGATTAGTTTCTCTTCATCAGTAGATGATTCACCTTCAACAGCCTTTAATGCAATACTCTTTTCTTTTGAGAGTGGACATGCCTTTTCTTTCTCAGCTCTGGTTTTCAATAGTTGTTCATAGGATTTTAATTTACCCAAGAGAACATCTGTTGATATTTCTTTTTGACTTCTGGAGTCTTTGATTGGCCAGATTCTTGAATCCCAAGAGCTGGGAAAGTAAGTCAGCAATTTATCATTTATCTCAGTGAGAGATATGTCCTTCTCAAGTGTTCTCAATTCATTGACTATGAGGCTGAATCTTGAATACATGTCAGCAACACTTTCACTTTCTTTCTTTTGGAAGTTTTCATATTGGGAGATCAGTAGTGCCTTTCTATCCTTTTTCTCATCAGCACTTCCCTCTACCATTTTGGTGAGAGCTTCCCATACTTCCTTAGCTGACTCACAATCAGCAATCTTTTGGAAAATTTCATCTGAGAGGGTTGAGACTAGGATATTCATAGCCTTGGCATCATGTCCTTGGGCTTCTTCTCATCTTCAGTCCATTCAGCTCTTGGAACAAGTGTTTCAGTCACTTTTCCACTTGAATCCTTCCTGAATGGCTTGGGGGGACCTGTCAAGATCACATTAAACAATTCATTATCAATAGAGTTTAAATAAATTTTAATTCTTGTTTTCCAAAGTGCAAACTTTTCCAGGTTGCAAATTGGTGGTCTGGTGGAAGCATAATCTTTGATTTGTGCCATATGATAAAATAGTTTTGAAATATATATATATATATATATGTATATGAGAGGTAAGATCTTTTTGATCAAGGAGTTATCCTTTTTAGATCAACCTCCCTCTGATACCAATTGAAAGTGCACAGTTTACCTCACTAGAATTCTCTAGAGGGGGGGTGAATAGAGATTAAAAATTATTTTGTGCAAAGTTAATATATATGTGTATGATCACAGATTATAGCTTCCCACACATCAACAAGAATTAAACAAGTAAAGAAAGTAAATGCAAGAAAAGAAATCACAGCACAACACAAGAAAATATAGTGGTTCCCCAAACTTTGGGTAGTCCACTCTTCTACCCCCTTGGTAGGAATTCACTATCTTGTACTGAGTCTTTTGATAAGGAGACTCTTAGAACCACCCTGAGTCTTTTGACAAGGAGACTCTTAGAACCAACTGAGTCTTTTGACAAGGAGACTCTTAGAACCAGTACACTGAATTTTTTGAAGAGAGATTCTAAAAACTCTTTTACAATGTTATAAGTAAGAAAGAAAGAAAGAAAGAAAGAAATAAGAACAAGAATGAATCTTCTTCCTAGCAAGAAGATTGGAAGCACAAGAAGTAGTGAATGAAAATCTCTCTTCTATAGTGAGAAGGAGATTGTAAAAACTTTTCTCTCTTTTGAGAGAACTTTCAGAGTTTGCAGTAGAATGGCTTCTGAAGAAAAAGGAGAAGATGAAGGCTTTTTCTCTGCAGCACACTATCTATTTTCTCAGTTTTTCTCTCTATTCTCTTGGGAGTTTTTCCTCTATTTCAAATGTATGTGGTGGATCACTCAACTTCTTATTTTCTGCCGACCTCCTCTTTATTTATAGCTCTGTGTATTCAAAATAATGCTATAGGAGGATAATTAATTAGCAGTCAGAGAATTGGAAGAATAGAAATATTTCCATAATTAGCATACCAATAGAAGGAAAGAATTCATTCCAAATTCGAATAATATCCATAATGAGTTTTATCAGATTAGCCAAGAATCAAATAGAAGGAAAGAATGATTCAGAACGGCTATAAAATATTAACATTATTCCATATAAATTAGATCTACTGAAAGAAGGAAAGAGATCTGGCGCATATTTAAATCTGTCATATAAATCGACGTGCGTCGATTACCATTCGACGTAAGCGTCGAATTCATCCTGGCTGGACGTCGAGAGAAGAATAAGGAAGGTGCGTCGACTAAGGTGCGTCGACTTCTCTATATGCGTCGACTAGAAATCAGAGTAGCGTCGACAACACATACGTCGAAATCTTCCTAAAGTTACTTCGACTTAATCTGAAGGGAACGTCGACTACAGCTCGACGTTGCGTCGAATACTATTCGACGCATATTTACTTAACCTTGTTTTTCTTTCTTAGAATTCATATTCAACTTAATTCAAGGGGTTAAGAGAAATCATTTTCCCAACACTGTCCATGTCGTCGTAACAATGAAAATATCGTCGAGACAGATTCAAAAGTTGCGGACGCGCTGTCAGCATTTAATGTCGCTGCTTGATTGTCCAATCGGCGCGTGCTCTTATGGAATGGGCGTCTGACATTAAAGGACATCACATATGACCGTTATGCGGCTCATCTGTCCTATAAAAGGGAACAGTGATGCCCTAGAAATGTAATCTTCGAAATAGAGAAAAAGAACGAGAAAGAATCCCGCCGCTACACTTTAATAGAACAGTATTCTCGGCGGAGAAGAAGAAGATCAAGTAGAGAGCAAGCATCAAGTGTTCTCTGAAGAATCAGTCATCTCCATCGACTGAAAAGTAGTCGATCAACATCAGGCAAAAGAAGAGGAGGCTGAGTGCTAAAACTCCAAATCAAGAAGCATCTTCTTCAACCTAAGGAAGCCAATCTTCAATAGGCTAAAGTTGTCAATCTTCATCCGGCAGAAGAAACAGTCTTTTTACTGTAATTTCTTGTAAAGGCTTGCGGGCCTATTTGTCTAGCTTGAGGGCTGGAGAGCTGTGAGGCTTGAAGGCCAAGGCAGTGGACTTGCGGGTCCGACACCGTCTAGCTTGAGGGCTGGAGACCTTTCAGGCTTGAGGGCCAGGGCAGAGGCTAGACTTGCGGGTCTGGCTAGGTAGGGCTTGCTGTCCTGATTGTCAAGCTTGAGGGCATGAGACCTGTGAGGCTTGAGGGCCAGGGCAGAGGATAGACTTGAGGATCTGGCTAGGTAGGGCTTGAGGGCCTGAGTGTCGAGCTTGCGGGCTCGGGGGTAGTAGGGGCTTGCGGGCCTAGGCTATTGGACTTGCGGGTCTGTGTTGTAAGGCTTGAGGGCCTGAAGTTTTTGGCGGCGTTTGCCGAGCCTAGCACACTGCTGGGTAGGCACAGAGGGAAAGAGGGCTACTCAAGACACCCTGTCTTGAGGAACCTCTATACATTTTTATGTGTTTTTCTATGTTGTGCTTTCTACTATATAGATCTATTAACCAGAAATCAAGAACACCTAAAAGGGGATTATATAATTTGAAAAACCTATTTACCCCCCCCCCCCCCCCCCCCCCCCCCCCCCCCCCCCCCCCCCCCCCCCCCCCCCCTCTAGGTGATAAGTCGACACCCAATAAACAACATGGTTTATGCCTCTAGTTCAATCTGGATTTAAGGGACAAAGGGGCGTGACAACACTGATACATTGGTCACAAACATGTTTGTTTGAGTTATGAACTTGGGTAGTAATGATGCATTGACAGGTGCCGCTCATTGCTTGTGAGACTTTTGTTGATACCTTCTAGATAAGTGGGAAACTATTGGAGCTTCTGCAGTGATCCGGAAGAAATCAAGATGTTTGTCTCACAACCAACGCGATATGAGCCTATAGGGTCGCACATAAGAGAGCTTGGAGAAATTTGAGAAAATATTGTGTTGGTCTTGCTCATATTGGATATGAGTGAAAGACCAATCCTAAGACAAATTGGAGTATTGATGGTTCGATTAATTGCTCCTAGATATAGTGTATATTGTATGGAGCATGTTGTCGGGATCATAAGGAGATATTGCGAATATAGAGTTATGATTAGAGTCATAAAGATATCTCAACAATTTTGTCGAGAGTCAACATGATGACTCGACGGTTCGTCGATTGATATCGTGATGACTCGACGATTCGTCGTGATTTCTCGACGAATCCATCTAAAGGGTTTCGACGAATTCGTCGTGACATTTCGAGTGATATCGAGATGTCTCGACAATCCAAATTCATTGAGTAGGACTCGACGATTCATCGTGACGTCTCGACGAACCTGTATTCATCAAGTGGGACTCAACGATTCGTCATGATATCTCGATGAATCTGTTGAAATGGTTTCGACAAATTTGTCGTGACGTTTAGAGTGTTATCGTGATATCTCGACGAAATCATCAAAATAGTTTCGACGAATTCTTCGTAATGTCTCGATAAATCTATTCACGCCGAATTTCTTTTAACTCCTATTTTGGTTCTGCGGATAGCGGAGACTTTATCTGCTTTATATCTATGGGTATAAATAGGCCAGATTTTAGGTTTTCCGTATGTGTTTAAGATCGGATCTTTTCAGTCAGCCGAGACTTTGCGAAAGGGTTGGCGATCTTGAAAGAGACGGAAGAGTTCTATTCCTCTAGGTTCCCGCCGCTCGATCAACTGCGGCCGCCGCCTCTCCAGTGAATGGATCTGGTAATCCGTGGCGACGTAGAGAACTTTCTACTTCTCCGACCTAGACCTTGTGTGACAAGGTGCTAGGGTTCTTCGGCACTTGTGTGGACTTATATAGAGGTGTGGACTTATTTTTACACTAACTCCTCCGACGAGCAGTCCAATCTTGACAGAGCCGAAGGAAGCACAAAGAAAGGACTCGGAATAGGATTCTGATTCCTAGAAGAATTTTCTTGGAACATCTGATTGAGTGTTGACTCAATTCCGCAAAGGTAATTTTATTCTGCTGTAATTTATTGATACATGGTTTTAGCAAGATCCATATATCTCTTTTGGGTTGTTCTTGTATATTCCGCTACGCATATATGATGTGACTACCCCTACGAAAAACCCAACACATGTTAGCACAATAAGGAACACTTCTGCCTACATCATCCTTTGAAGGAAAGCTTTTCTTTGCAATAAGCACATTAGGGTTGTGCCAACAATCAATGGCAAAGTGTCCCATTTTACCACAGCACCAACTTTCATGGATGTTGTACCTTCTTTTCTAAATATTTCTTGAAGTGGAAGGAGCATCAGAATGCTTATGTTCAGTGGAGAAAGTAGTAGCATTCTTCTTATCTCTCTCTGCTAGGGGCTGACTGGATGCCCTCTTATAATCAGTCCTTCTTGATTTTATCTGCTTGAAAGAAACAGATGACATCTTGGAAGCTGACATGATGTTGATGGCATCAGATATGATCAAGTGAGAGTTAGTTATAGGATTGCCACAAACCTGCTTCTTTGCTGAAAGGGATTGGGAAGATGTTGCTTCCTTACCCTTAAATGTGGGGGCTGAAGCACCAAATACAAATGGTCCATGATGGGTCATTTGAATTTACTCATGGGGAGCTTTCAAAGCACTCATCCCCATGCCCTTTCTCCTTCCATAGTTAGGAGCATTCCCCTTACTATAGGAGCTTTCATTCCTTCAGTGACCATATATACTGTCCTGGTCATACCTGTTAGATGGAAGCAACACCTTTTGAAAGGTGGTATGAGGCTTAACTATAGCCTTGCTCTTTCCTTTATTCCCTGCATCTACTGCCCCTTCATTGAAATCTAATCCCCTCCTATTTGTTTGGGAGGAGAAGGTGTCAATGATGGGCAGTACTGATTTGGGCTTAGAGAATTGAGTCACTAAGCTTTTCTCCTTGAGAAGCTTCTCTTCTAGATCCTTGATGATCTTGTTCTTCTGGCATATGGTGCTCAGTTGTGTAATTGTAATTCCCTTCATCTAGCTAATTTCTCTACTCATTTGAGCCAGCTGAGTAGCAGACTCAGTGCATTCAGGCCTTGCCTACTGAAGGGAAGCAATTTCTAAAGCTTGCCTCTTGGCTAGCTTCTTGCTCTTTTTCAGAGCTTCCAAGAGGGCACCATAATTGTCAATCAATTGATTGACATCGTCCTCTGATTCTGAACCATTTCCATCACTGGATGAGCATGTTTCAGAATCAGGACCTGTCTTATATTCAGTAGAAGAAATAGGAAGAGTTATTACTTGTTCAGGATCTGAGTCATCCTGAGATTCTCCATCAACAGATATGGCCATTAAGCCACAACATCCACTGACATCCTCATCCTCCTCAGTGTCACTATCAGAATGTGACAGAGGAGACCTGATGTCCATCATTGCAGCTAGGTAGCCTTCATCCTCATCAGCTGCAAACAGCCCTATGTAGACTTATTCATCTTTATCAGAATTTGGGGATGAAGATTCAGATTCACTCCAGCTTCTTCCCTTTTTGGCTAGGAAAGACTTTTCACCTTTCCTGCTCTTTTGGTGATGCTTCTTATCACCTTTCTCCTTGCTTTTGACTGGACAGTCAGCTATGACATGTCCAGGTTTGCTGCAACAATAGCAAATAATATTACTTGAAATATATTTAACAGGTTTGGATTCATACCTGTCACCCTTGGGGTGCAACCTCCCAGATTTGTTGTGTTCCTTCTTGGGATGTGAAGAGGAGGAAGGTCTGTTCTTCCATTGCTTCCTCTTCATCAACTTCTTGAAGTGCCTGGAGAAGGCAGCAAACTCCCCATCTGACAGGGAACTGTCAGAAGTGTTGGGCTTAGAATTTTCTGAGTCAGCTTGCCTTCTTGGAGGAGTGGGAACTGTCTCCTTGCTCTTCTTGGATCCCTCAGCTTTGAGAGCCACAGATCTCTCCTTTGCATGGGGTCCTGGAAGTGGTTTCCTCCACCTTTCTTGCAGATAGTTGCATCTCATATGAGAGTTGCTTTCCAAATAGTGTGTGGAGAGGAGTATCAGTAAGCTTGGCCCCTTCCCTGATGGCACATATTTTTGTGTCTCAATCTCTAGTTAGAGACCTTAGGAACTTATCATTCAACTCAGAATTGCTGAAGACCCTTTCATAAGTATTCAACTCATTAACCACCCTGAAGAATCTTTCATAGCACACATATATGCTTTCCAGGCGGTGATGTCGGAAGGCTTCATACTCTTGATTGAGGAGAGATCTCCTATCATCCCTTACCTTTGCAGTACCTTCCATATACACAATGAGTGTATCCCACATCTCCTTGGTTATTTCACAGTGCACCAAGTTTTGGAATGTGGAATCATCAATTGCACTTACTATGATATTTTGAGCTCTCTTATCCATAGTAGCAAGGGCACTTTCATCCTTGGTCATTTCAGCATATGTCTTGGGCACCTGCCTAGTTGGTTCTATAGTGGAGGCCTTTAGGAACACAAAAGGACCTTCCTTCACTGTGATGTAGATCCTAGGGTCTGAGGCCTCCATAAATAGCCTTACCCTTTTCTTCCATATGCCAAAGGATTCTTTCCTGCATATGGGGAGCTTCATGGAGCCCATCTCCTTCTGAATTCCAGGGGCAACCATGAAGCAGAAGTAGACTATACCCTTTAGGATCTGGTCAGATTGTTAAGTTCTTTTTGACCAACCTACCTCTGATACCACTTGATAGTTTACTTGGTAGTAGTCTAACTCACCTAGAGGGGGGTGAATAGGTTCCTTTGCTCTTTCTACTTATATGGACTGTTTTAGATGTTTTAGCAAGTTAGAATAAAACATAGAAAACACTCAGTTGTTAATAGTGGTTCCCCAAGACAGTGTGTCAATGGGTAGTTCACTTTCCCTCTGCACCTTTCTAACAGTGTGTTAGACAAGGCAAACTCCTCCAAAACTCAGCTCAATGAGCTTACAACACAGATCCCTCGGGATCTCTCAGGTTTTCTCCAAAACCCTACCTCAGGCCAGCAGCCCTACCACTCAGAGTTCTCTAACTCCAACAACTCAGAAACCCTCCTAGTTTCCTACCTCAGGCCTATCAAGAATTCCTACCTAAGATCTCCACTGAAATCCTACAGCTCGGGCTAGGAGTACAACCCTACAATCTTAGGCACACCAGCTTACCACTCAGGCACAAAAGCCTTACAGCTCAGGCACACAGGCCCTACACACTCAGAACAATAAAGTTCCTATAGAGATTTATAGTTTACTTTTTACAACAGAAGACAATACAAGTAAACCTTTCAGCTTGTTCTTCTGTTGATGAGCAAAGCAGATGTTGTCTTGAAGCAAGACTGGATAACAGCAACTTCAGTCCTTCCTTCTTCTGATCTTCTTCTTTTTTAGATGGAAGAAGATCTTCTTGCTCTGCTGAATCAAATCAGTTGGAACAAACTTTCTCACTTGAATTTGTCTGCCTTGAGCTTGAGAGAGAGATCACTATTCAGGAAGAAGTTGTAGAATTTCTTTTTCTCACAGCAATGTTCTTCCCGATAAAATAGTAGTTCTCCTTTTGACCTAACATCTTCTTTTATACTCCCTACAATCTGCAACGGCTCTAAGACATGCTTAGTCATAGCATGGACAAGAATAGAAAACATTATCTTTCTTTCTGATTACTTGCGCCAAAATTAGATCCCTTCAGAGAGATATTCATATTTGAAATTGTCTCAGCGGATAAGCTGAGACAGGCTCTAGCCTCAGCGGCAGACTAGAATTCGTCTCAGCGGATCCGCTGAGACAGATAGTCTTCTCAGTGATTTTCCACTAAATGCAGCTCAGCTGAGATAGACTCCTAAGTGGCAATACAGCTGCGTCTTAGCGGTTCAGCTGAGACAAGACTGTTGTCCCAGCGATTTTGACAGTGAAAACCAAAGGCCTATTCCAATATTTGGAATGACTTAAGCCTGCATAAACATGATATGGAAAGGGCTTATCAAATACAATATGTAATTAGCATTGAGTGGGATGCATCTTCAAATCTAGGGAACATTGAGGGAAAATATTCCCAACAACCACTATTTCAGTGGTACTCTGTGAGCAGCCACTTTGTGCATTTATTGTCAAAGGTTAGGTCTTTCACCTCTGAGAGACGACACTTTGTGCATAGTGCCAAAGGTTAGGCCTGTTTCCAACCTTCCCCCGCCCATACCCCCAATGATTGGGGACTATATGGGTTATGTTGTTGTTGTTGTTGTTCTTTATTGTACTCCCGTGAGTGGGATGCAAGTGGGTAGGGTAGATTCAGGATTTATTTGGTCTTTGACTTTGACCGCATGGATGGGTAGAGTAGGAATATTATTATATATATAAATATATTATACTATATATAATATAATATATTCAAGTCACCGATCGTATAAGTGGTTCGATCGCCTACAAATTTAGCCATGACTTGATTCATTCCATTACGAATTTCTCGACGTCCGTCGTCGTCGGTTTTATCCACCTAGGAGGGAATCCGAACCCAACAATTCTCCCCCTTCCCAAGTAGGAGGAGCTCGCCAAATTGGCGACCTCCCCGCGAGAACCATCATTGCAACTATGCATCTCTCCCGCGCAACCAGTCAAACTCGATGTAGGATCGTGGCAATCAAAAGTCACCCGACGATGTTGGCTAGCAACAATATGTGAATCTCTCTCGTGTCCTATCACTGTCAACTTTGAGACGTAATGTCTCACTTGTCTATAACATTTCTTCCCACCGAAGAATTTGCGCTGCTCGCACCACACACCAGTGACTCTGTCACCTCTGACCTTGTGCTCTCTGATGAGTCCTGATCATATACACTTTTATGGACTCATCTGGGCCGTTTATTCAGTCATTTCACTGCACTTTAGCCCTGTTTTAGTTCATATTTGATATCCCATGCTAGGTGCACCTTTTGGCCCATTTTGGTGTGATTTCATGTTGATTTTCATTAGTAGTTTTCATGCATTGTTCGGTGCCACTTTTAGTGGCCGGATTGGTGGTTGTACGCTAGAACAGGAGTCGTGCAGGTGTTTCCGGTGCAATTCTGCACAGGAACACAGCGCACGATCACTGGTTCTATTGCGCACGACCACTGGTCGTGCGCCACTGATCGTGTGCACTTAACGCTTTTTTCATAAGTTCTGTTTGGTGTAATGCGCACGATCATCAACTCCAGCGCGCACGACCACCGGTCGTGCGCCACTGCTCGTGCGCACTGACCATTAATTTTTAAGTTCTGTTTCATCTATTGCGCACGACCACTGACGCTAGTGCGCACGACCATCGGTCGTGCGCCACTGGTCGTGCGAACATGTTATTTTGTAATTTCTGTCTTTGCAGGTTCTGTCCAGGCAGAGCGCACGATCACAGGATTCCAGTGCGCACGACCACTGGTCGTGCGCCACTGACCGTGCGCACTGTTTAATTCCAGCGCCTATAAAAGCCCTGCTCGCGATTTAGGTCACATAACCCCGCCGTATTCCGCCGTTTTCTGCTCCAGTTCGTCCGACCTCGCTCCTCCACCGTCGCCCACCATATAGAGGTGCTCCGGGCTTGCTCTTCACGCCAATCTTGAGCCGGAGTCTCCTCTCGGCCTCCTCCTTCATCCAAGAGCTACAAAGAGAGATCTGGCCGCCATTACCGTCAAGCAAGAGGAAGTTTGCAATCTCCACCGGATCGTGACACGAAGAAGACGGGTCCATTGGAGAGTCGTGACAGCTCTCTCTACCCCGGACGTAGTTGCGGACCGAGCTTGGACGCGGATTGACAACCCGGCGATTCCAACCGTGAATCTACAACGAGCCTTCGGATTCGGTCGATTTCTTGCCTTATTCTTCTCTTATTGATTGTTGTAATAGCTAGATCTTGTGTATTTTGATGAAGAGCACTTAAACTTGCTTTTAGTTATATATATTTCATATTGTTGTGAAATGCTTTTGTGGTTTATGTGTTTACGAGGTGCGCCACCATCCCTTTTCCACTCCACCACCGTGTCCGGTGCCGCACTAGCAATTGCTAGTGGCGTGCTTGTCGAAGAGGTGCTTACGACCCTCATTCCGCTAGCCTACTCGCCCATCCGCCTACCGAAGCATGGCATCGCGGCCCGTATTCCATCCCGCCTAACGAAGCAGCGCGCTCAAGGCCTGCATAGTTCGACCCATTAGCCTACTCGTCCATCCGCCTACCGAAGCGTGGCATCGCGGCCCGTATTCCATCCCGCCTTACGAAGCAGCGCGCTCAAGGCCTGCATTGTTCAATTCCGCTTGCCTTCTCGTCCATCCGCCCTTGCGACGCAGCGCGCTCAAGGCCTGCCTAGTCTCCATCCCGCCAAGCGAAGCTTTGCATAGCGGCATTGCATAGGAGTAGTTGATAGCTTTTCTTTTATTTTTCAAAAGCCCAATCACCCCGTGTCCGCATTCCATCCGACGTTTAGGACTTCAATCTCAAGTCCTCCTCGAACGTTAACTCCACCTTACTGTGTTCCTCAAGAGATCGATACTTGGGGATTCATTCCCATTTTATATTACTTGAACGATCGGTACACTGCCGTTTCGTGTCGCAGTCGAGCTACCGCCTATAGCGGTGTGTGAGATTTGCGCCATCAAGTTTTTGGCGCCGTTGCCGGGGAACACAGTCGTGTGAGTTTTCTGGAGAGGGAGAATCTGAGAGAGAAGCCCTTTTCATTTGTAAATTGCATCTTTTATTTTTATTTCTGTCTTTTTATTCCTTTTTCTTGATTTTATCAGGTTGCTTTAGTAATTTTTGCTAGGAGAAGTATTTTGCACATTTTGTTTGAAGCGTTTTATCTTCACATTATGTGGGCACAATTCAATTTCCGTTGCCGTTGGTGCGGAGCTACCTCCCACTCTAGTGATGAATGCCCTACGGAGAATAGTAGGCATAATTCTTCTCACCCAGCATATGGAGCACCGACTTCGTCTGGTACCTCTTATGGTGCGCGTAAGTCTTATGGCTACTCTGCTGAGCCTTTACCGTCGTACTTCTTTTCGGCTTCAGCCCCCGCTGTGCCAAAGAAGCCCGCTAGGCAGTGCCAGTTTTGTCGGAGCACAGATCATGCCCTGAAGGATTGTGCTGCTTTTCGTCGCCAATTGGATGAGGATGACGAACCGGATATCCGGATCGCCCCAACTCCTAACTCTTGCGGCACACCTTCAACATCCGGTTTTGTGTCTTTGCCACCTTCACATCTTGAAGGATATGGCGTTGACACAGTCATCAGATGTGTGGCTGATTTGGGCACCGACATTGCTGAATCTATTCTCCCAGTGCATCCACCACTTCTTGTGGAACCGATTCTTCCCGCCGTTGTGCATACTACGCTCGTCTCCGACGACATTGTCGATGAGGTGTCACGAGAGGAGGCGGTTGATCTTAGTGTTGTGCCTATTCCTATGGAGGAGGACAACCTTCTAGGTGAAGAGGAGTTTTCTTCAGCACCGGTGGAGGAAGTCCAAATCCTAAGCCTGGCCACCGTTGATCCCGCCGACTCTTGTAGCATTGATGACAATGCTAACATTATTTTACTTCCCCAACCTGATGGGAGTGAGACCGGGACCACTCCCCCGATTGATGTTTATTTATGTCCTTCGTCTTCTTTAGTTCTTGATCTCCTTTCTTCATTCGAGCCGGTGCAGGTTGAGTCCGTACAGGTGCCCCAGGAGGACTTGGAGCTTTGTGCTCAAGTCAATGATGAGTGTATCCTTTCATGTGAGGAGGTTGATCCTTCCTCCATAGAGGAAGCCTCACTCATTGCCTTCTCCTCCTGCGGACCTGCTGTGGACGATACCTTGCTAGGCAAGGATATTTTTGGTGAGTTGAGTGAGGACCAGGCCTCCTCCTCTTCTTACTTTCTTTTCCCTCTACCTGTGATGGGCAGGTTTTATCTATATTCGGGTAGAGGCGTGACTGTTCTTTCTCCGTATAGGTACCCGCTACCGACACGGATACTAGGCCAGTTACCTGTCCACTTCTCCTTCCATAGGCCCATTAGCTAGAACTTTTATGCTTTCAAATAAGTCGTGCTGGGATGACAATAACCCCAGTAGTTATCTTACTTTTCATGCATTTTATTTTAATCCATCCTGTTTAGTTAGCTATAGTTTATTGTAGTTTATCTTTTTCTGTTTCTTTTGTTTTTGCGGAGCTGATCCCTGCAGGTATCTTCTCTGGATGGCGGATGCTGCAGCGTTGTCTTAGTTTGAACGCCAATCTTCTGGTATGCTCACTTGCTGAGCATTGGGTACTCTCTTCCCCTAGCCCTATTCTGATTTTCATGTCATATGTTTTGTGGATTGTTTAGTTTAAGTCTGGGGGAGAGCAATTTTTGTGCCCACTCACGTGCACTATCGCACTGCATACTAGAAGATTTCATTTAAATTGTTGTTCATTTTCATTGCACACCACATCACCCACTTGTGCGCATACTCATCTGTTTGCTTGCTCTGTTGTGAATTTAATTCTTTTGCTTATTTGGGAAAATCTAGGTGATGGCTTAAGATTATGTAGCAGAGTAAAATGTTGACTCTAGTAGTGCTCCTAGTCGAGTGCTCGGTTGCATAGAAATTTGTGTAGATTAGATTTCTCTTTATACTTATGGTTTTATATTTTTTTTCTATTAGTGTAAATGTTGTTTACTCTACTCAAATGGTGAATCCGGTGTGAATCAAACGGTAGCATAGGGATGTGTGTAAACGATCGCTAGATTCGTATTGCTTGAGTCGGGAGAAAGGAGAATCTTTCTCGGTGGCTAGAACTTGCCCCAAGCGATTCTTGAAGCATTGACATAGGATAGTTCTAGTGCGCGAGAATGACGTAGGCCATTATTTTGGCCCGGTTGAACTTTTTATTTCATGCCTATCGTCTACCCTTGCTAGCCCCTTTGTGCCTACCCTTTCCTTGATTCAGCTCCACATGTTTCTCACCAAAGCCTAAAAGCCTAACCTAGTCGCACACCCAAATCTGAGCTTTAGTTGTAATTTCATTTACATTTTGGGGGGTGTTGATTGTGGTGTTTACTATGAGAACCTGTGGTTATGCTCATTTGAAAATTTGCTGAAAGAAAACGACAAGGAAAAGAAGATTTAAAGAAAAAGAAAAAAAATTGAAAAGAAAAAAAGAGAAAAAGAAAGGTGAGTTTTATTGAAAATCATGTAGAAGAATTGTGTATTGGGAGTAGGCGGTGCACACACCTATGTTGCAAATGTCCAAGTCTGGGGGTGTGATGCACTTGCATTCGATTTTGGTGCGTGGGTAGTTATTTTTAAAGCTCATTTGGGTTATGTGTTTAAGCCATTTTGTGTATCCTTGTTTACCTCACCGTAACCCAAGCCCCATCTCTAACCTAAAGTCCTACCGACTCACGCTATGAACCAATCTAGTGTCGTGGAGAGAATGTGACCGGGCAAGCCTATGGTCACCGACACTGATGGATTTCAGTGGAGTTTTTCCCGCATCCCGATCTTGGGCAATGCTCGTCTCAGCGTTCTATTTACTTTCTCCGTATGCATGACCGAACGATTCACTGTTGTTCACCAATTGAGTAGTTGTAATATGCTTTTACCCTTTTAGAAATATATAAACTGTTGTTATAATTAGAAACCTTTTCTACTATTTTTCTTATGCACGTGAGCATGCGACTTCGCATGATACTCTATATTGTAGTTTTAAGCCATCTACTTTTCTTTCCCCGTTCGCTTAGAATTTGTTTGCTCGGGACGCACAAACAGTTAAGTCTGGGGGTGTGATGAGTCCTGATCATATACACTTTTATGGACTCATCTGGGCCGTTTATTCAGTCATTTCACTGCACTTTAGCCCTGTTTTAGTTCATATTTGATATCCCATGCTAGGTGCACCTTTTGGCCCATTTTGGTGTGATTTCATGTTGATTTTCATTAGTAGTTTTCATGCATTGTTCGGTGCCACTTTTAGTGGCCGGATTGGTGGTTGTACGCTAGAACAGGAGTCGTGCAGGTGTTTCCAGTGCAATTCTGCACAGGAACACAGCGCACGATCACTGGTTCTATTGCGCACGACCACTGGTCGTGCGCCACTGATCGTGTGCACTTAACGCTTTTTTCATAAGTTCTGTTTGGTGTAATGCGCACGATCATCAACTCCAGCGCGCACGACCACCGGTCGTGCGCCACTGCTCGTGCGCACTGACCATTAATTTTTAAGTTCTGTTTCATCTATTGCGCACGACCACTGACGCTAGTGCGCACGACCATCGGTCGTGCGCCACTGGTCGTGCGAACATGTTATTTTGTAATTTCTGTCTTTGCAGGTTCTGTCCAGGCAGAGCGCACGATCACAGGATTCCAGTGCGCACGACCACTGGTCGTGCGCCACTGACCGTGCGCACTGTTTAATTCCAGCGCCTATAAAAGCCCTGCTCGCGATTTAGGTCACATAACCCCGCCGTATTCCGCCGTTTTCTGCTCCAGTTCGTCCGACCTCGCTCCTCCACCGTCGCCCACCATATAGAGGTGCTCCGGGCTTGCTCTTCACGCCAATCTTGAGCCGGAGTCTCCTCTCGGCCTCCTCCTTCATCCAAGAGCTACAAAGAGAGATCTGGCCGCCATTACCGTCAAGCAAGAGGAAGTTTGCAATCTCCACCGGATCGTGACACGAAGAAGACGGGTCCATTGGAGAGTCGTGACAGCTCTCTCTACCCCGGACGTAGTTGCGGACCGAGCTTGGACGCGGATTGACAACCCGGCGATTCCAACCGTGAATCTACAACGAGCCTTCGGATTCGGTCGATTTCTTGCCTTATTCTTCTCTTATTGATTGTTGTAATAGCTAGATCTTGTGTATTTTGATGAAGAGCACTTAAACTTGCTTTTAGTTATATATATTTCATATTGTTGTGAAATGCTTTTGTGGTTTATGTGTTTATGAGGTGCGCCACCATCCCTTTTCCACTCCACCACCGTGTCCGGTGCCGCACTAGCAATTGCTAGTGGCGTGCTTGTCGAAGAGGTGCTTACGACCCTCATTCCGCTAGCCTACTCGCCCATCCGCCTACCGAAGCGTGGCATCGCGGCCCGTATTCCATCCCGCCTAACGAAGCAGCGCGCTCAAGGCCTGCATAGTTCGACCCATTAGCCTACTCGTCCATCCGCCTACCGAAGCGTGGCATCGCGGCCCGTATTCCATCCCGCCTTACGAAGCAGCGCGCTCAAGGCCTGCATTGTTCAATTCCGCTTGCCTTCTCGTCCATCCGCCCTTGCGACGCAGCGCGCTCAAGGCCTGCCTAGTCTCCATCCCGCCAAGCGAAGCTTTGCATAGCGGCATTGCATAGGAGTAGTTGATAGCTTTTCTTTTATTTTTCAAAAGCCCAATCACCCCGTGTCCGCATTCCATCCGACGTTTAGGACTTCAATCTCAAGTCCTCCTCGAACGTTAACTCCACCTTACTGTGTTCCTCAAGAGATCGATACTTGGGGATTCATTCCCATTTTATATTACTTGAACGATCGGTACACTGCCGTTTCGTGTCGCAGTCGAGCTACCGCCTATAGCGGTGTGTGAGATTTGCGCCATCACTCTCCCGCACTTGCATCTCTCTCCTCCATACAATAAAGGTCGGACATCATGTTGCCATGACCTATGACCAAAGAACCTTTGGTCAGTCTCCATCGCCCGTCACCAAATATGTTATCATAACCATCTGCATCCAATCGACCAACATACAACAAACTGAATCGGATGTCAGGTACATGACGAACGCCCTTGAGCACCAAAATAGAATTTGTGCTCATTTTCAGGTGCACGTCACCGACATTGATAGCTTTGCAAACCCTTCCGTTGCCCATCCTCAACACCCCGCGTTCACGTAAGGTGTAAGTAGCAAACTGTGCTCTATCGCTCGAAACGTGTGTTGAAGCCCCTGAGTCCACCAACCACACACCATCTCTACAAACGAGGTCAGTCATCGCCTCATCACTCACAAAGAGTGGATCGTCATCAAAGTTTTTGACTACTGATGTTGTGGCCTCATATTGTTGCACTGATTCCCGCATCTGAAATATCTTCCAAGCATTGCACTTTCTCTTGATGTGACCCTTCTTGCCACAATGAAAGCACTCAATATCTTTTCGCGACCTGGACTTACTCCTGCTAGACCCTCTGCCATCTCTGCCCTTATCTCTCCCCTAGACTTAGTGTACAAAAAATCTAAATGGGCAGAGGAGATAATCATATAAGACTCACCCTGAGATTTTATTCTCACCTCCTCATTTAAGATCCCACTCTTTGCAACCTCCATAGTCAAAATACCTCCGGGAGACGAGTTAATCAGTGAAACTCGTACCATCTCCCAAGATGCAGGGAGAGACTTCAATAACCACAGTGCATTGACTTCATCATCAAAGGTCACCTTCATGGCAGATAGTTGATCCAACACTCCTTGGAACTCATTCACATTATCAAGTATAGGTGTGCCCTCCTTATACTTGCAATCACTAATCTTCGTGAGCAACAAATGTTCAGACCCGTGTTCTTCGCATATAAAGACTCCAATGTCTTTCATAGCACCTTGCATCATTGATACTCGCCACATGATTGTAAACATTGCGCTCCACAAATAGCCTAACAAACCATACACCTTGTGGTGTTCAACCGCCTATTTTGCAAGATCTATATCTGTGGGCATCTCCTCAAAGATAGCGAGTGCCAACCCTTGACGTAGATCTAAGTCCTCCAACATCATATGCCACTCATGATAGTTAGCCCCATTCAACATCATCACCATCTCAGAACTCGAATCCACCTGCACTCAGTCCACTGTCAACTCTGACCACTGATCTTGGAGTCGATTATTTCAAAGAGTGTGATTAGAGAGGATAGGAAGCGGACCAATGATCGTCACCTACCGCACCTATTCACAAACCTGAAATATCCAATCGACTCGACTGAACCTAGCTCTATACCACTTGTTGTGAGAAACACGTTCTCACGGACCTGAGTGCACGTGAGGACACGAGCTGAGATACCTGCAAAAGTCGTCAACAAAATATGCAAGAACAAAACAGACACAAAGACATATACGTGGAAACCCCTAAAGCAATGTAAAAACCACGGGTTGATCGGAGCCCAAGCCGAAAAGCCTCCACTAAATAATGTTCAACAATACATTGGCTTTCCCCCCGCGATCTCCAGATGCATCCTACAACTAGCTCAAATATAAAAGCAATAGAAAGATACAGGTATACCGACAAAGACGACCAAGTCGAGTCAGAGTGACTTGCTCCAAACTGGTTCTCTGAATCCTCAGCAGTTTTTCAAGGTCTTTCAATACTGTGTCAAGTTGTCTACCTACATCGACACATGATGCCACTGGCGCACTCCGATCAGTCCTCAACTAGTCAGTAGGTTGCCCCGTTCGAGGCTCAGATGTCATGCCACCAACGTCCACTTGAGGCTAAGATGCCTCCACGCGCTGAACGCCGCTAGCCACAAATGCGGCTCAATATACTTGCTTGAGTAAACTATGGCGATTGCACATCGATCGTCGTCCTTTGCGCCAAGATGCGCACTCCGCACAACTGCACTACCACGACCGTGGTCCCACACGCTTCAACGGTCCTTGCTCTCCCGAGCCCAAACGACGGTCACCAAACACCGCCTAAGCCTCTCCGGCTCCGCCCAAAATGGCCTCTGCCTACGCCACTCCCCGCACACGTGCACCGCAACCCCGCCACGCAATCACGGCGCCGCCACCGCCTCCGCAACAGCTCCACAAATGGAGTCTTCGGCGCCTTCGCTCTCTCGACAATCACCGCCGTCGAACCTCACACCGGACTCCACGCGGCCTCAAGGCCTCCGATCATCGCTGCTTGCTCCGGCTCCGGCACCGCCAAAGGTCGCTGGCGAGAAAGTCCCAAAGAAGAGATGGAGGACGCTATCGTGCACAGGCGGCTTGGAGTTGGCAGGGTCCATCATTTAGTACTACTGCAATCGAACGGCGCGGCAATCAAACGACTTATATTGGTATAGTCGTATAGATAATAAATATATATTATTAATATTATAAAAAAATAATATTAATAATATATACTATAAAGAATAATAATAATAAATGGATTGCGGTTCGGTTCTGCTTCGGTCTGGTCCGGATCGGATCTAAAAATTTTGAAACCGCTCGAAACATTTATCTTGCGGTTCCGGTTCCGGTTCCGGTCCGGATAATAAAATGAAGGAACCACACCCGGACCATTATTGTTTACGGTTCCAAAATTCAAACCGGAACCTTAATAATTCGCGAACGGTTCGGTCCGGTTCTTTACGGTTCCGGTTTGGTTCCGATTCGATTTACGGTTTTCAGTTTTTAGTGACAGCTCTTGGGGAGAGTAAATTCAGGATTTATTTGGTCTTTTGATTTTGACCGCATGGATTGGTAGAGTAGGAATATTATATATATATATATATTATACTTTATATATATAATATAATATATTAAAGTCACATAAGTGGTTATCGCCTCGGAATTTAGTCGTGACATTATTCATTTCATTATGAATCTCTCGATGTCCGTCGCCGCGGATTTTATCCACCTAAAAGGGAACCCGAAACCAACATAAATACCCCCTCGGCTGACAAAGTTATTGTGTTCGGGACCGCAACCTATCCCCGTCGAATACCTTCCTGGCATATGGCAAAAATTCAAGACGCGTGCAATAGTGTGTCACGGTTTAACGTACTTTATTCTTCCGTAAATTAGTTTCACGCTCATAATTTCCCCGATCAGTACCGGGCTCCGGGCACAGCCACTAGCCATTAAATGCCTTCACATTTGAAATCCCATGGCCACTTGGCCTTACAATTGTCACTCATTGATCCCTTCAATGTATCGCCTTGTAGTGAAAACAATATATAACTCGACACAAACTTCTAGTGCTTCTCTATTGGTTTCTTGATGGAGATTTGTGTTCACTGTGGCTCCGTTTAGGGGGACTTATTTTTACTGGTCAAGCGGTTACGATCGCATGAACCGGACCTTAATGATCGGTGAAAATAAGTCCCCCCAAATAGAGCATGTATGAGAACTTTTTCAGCTCAAGTTTCGGATGCAGCTAACACTTGGGATCAATACCAGTGTACAAGATTGTGCACTATTATGGGCCTCAGAGACTCAGAGTGCACTACCAATTGTGTATTACAAGATTGTGAACTATTATGGGTGCATGTTTCTTCTCATTACGATTTTGTTTGAGAGTGCCGTGGTGGTTATAAATATAATTATAGAAACACAAATAATCTTTTGATAAGGAAACAATATTAGGTACGCACGTGTACAGAGAGGATCGTAGGAGACCTTTTTTTTCTTGTCAAGTTACAGTTGTAAATGATCTGTATTTTCAGTATAAATTACAGTTGTAATTTAGTTCAAAATTTTCACTTTTTTATAGATGTTTATTCATCCCAAATATTTACATATGACTACTTAAACTGATCGTAAAAATACATTGATCAATATTTCGTGACTTTTTTAAAAAATAAAATAAAAAATTGTAGTGTATAATATAATTTTCCGCACCATGCATAAGTACGGGAGTCACAAATAAGTTTTTTTAAATTAAAAAGTTTGGCCAAATTATCACCAAAGTACATCATGTCTAGTCACATTTTAGCGGTCACAAAGGTTGACCCTATAAAATCAATATTGTCATAAGTAACTGACACAATTTTCAAACACAAATATTGACAAATGCATGGTCGAATTCCGAACTGTCCAGCTTATTTTGGATCCTTGAATTTGAAGTGGATGGATCGGATTTCCTTCGCACAAAAAAGGATGGTGTGTCGAACGCACCTACTTATTTCTTGCTTACAAATTACAACAGTAGTTTCACACAATCATTGGTCACCGCAACCGTTCTTAATTATTTCGTTGTATAGATATATTGTCATGCAAATCCTATTTACTAGAAGTCTAAAGAAGGCTGAGTCTGAGATCGATGTTAATGGCACCCCATTGTCAACTTGCTTCTGCCCGCAAGAAAGATCATAGAAAGATCACCGACGATGACATTAGAGATGAGGATGATATCGCCATTCGCACAATCTTCCTCGATCACCTGAGAAATCAACTATAACTTCAACGTCACCGCCTTCTCCGCAGCAGTTTTCTTCCCGCCGTATCTCATCGACGGGTGTTTCTTCTTGACTACCCGTGTTTTTGATATGATCATCGCATGAACCGGAGCTAGAAGAGGATTGAGATGGGGATGATAGTGCTAGCACAGTGCTCTTCCTTGTAACCGCATGAAAAGAAGACGAGATGATTTGTAAGATTAAGTTCAAAATTTCCTCTTTTTATTTTTTTTTATTTTTTTTTATTTTTTTTTAGGATTAATTATCTATATGCATTCAATATTTCAAGATAAAAGGTAGAGAATATATATGTTTTTTACGGCTGCGATTGTTGGAGAACTTTAATATTATTTACTTCTGTTTTTTACATAATTTTTTTACAATGTTATTCTTATGATGCCGAAGTTTTTCATGAGAAGAAGAAAATAACAAACTTTTTCACATGACTTCCCTTAACAGCAAAAATGAAAGTGCGTTTAACACTTTATTCTATATATTGCTTAACAAGGGTAAAGTATTTGTGGAACCCTTATATTTTGGCAATTGTTATTAGCAATACGATTTTGGCTATCCGCACTCATTTTTAGGTTTTTTTTGGAGGCTCTCAAAAAACCTAACCGCACTCACCGAAATAGCCGCCTCCCTCCCGTGTGCTTCCCTATTCGTCTTTACTAGACCTCGCTCCTTTCATCCGCTCGCTCCTTGCCGGACCACCGAAATCGGCAGGTTTTCTCACCGGCGCACAACAATCGAAGATGGTAGCCCGCATTTCCTTTCCCTGATCCCGTTCCTTTCCCCATTTCCGATTGCTGAAATTTTAGGGCGTTTTCTCTTCTTTCTAGGGTCATTTCTCGCCGGCGCACCACCATCGATCACCTCAGAATTTATTTATTTTTGTGAATTGGATCAGGCCGGCTGGTTAGCTCGCACTCGTTTACTGATGTATTTTGTTTGACTTTTTTTTTCATGTTTTTATTATTGATTTGGGGGGGAGGGGGTTCTGGTGGGAGTAGAGCTGTCACGATTTTGGTTCTACTTAAATTATGAACCGAACCGATAAGGTCACGGTTCTTCAAATTGTAACCAAAATCGTATTTGGTTTGACCGGTTCCGGTTCTGATTCCGATTGTCGTGTTAACAGTTCCGGTTCCGGTTCAACGAGAACCAAAACCAAACCGGCACTAACGGTTCGGTCCGATTCTATGTGGTTCGGTCCGGTTCCAATCAGAACTAAAATCAAACTTGGCGGAATGAATGGGGGAGGTCAAAAATAAAAAATCGGAGGGGAAAAGTATACCCGTTCAGTTTTTTTTGCAAGAGGGACTTCGAAGTCTGAAGCCCAGTCGCAGGAATTTCGCGTTACACCAAGGGGAAATACTTTTTGTATAGTATATAGTCAGTCGGGCAGAAAATAAAAAACTGAAACCGCAAAGCCACAAAATTGCATCAGAACACACCGATTTTAAAAATTCAAAGATCACGATCGTGTAATGCTGATGCAATGTTCATGTTGCTGAAGATCACGACTCAACATAGGGTAAAGAACTTTGAATTGTTGCTACTGAAATCTTATTTTACAAATTAAAATTGTGTTTGAAAAATATATTAGTTAATTCAATTTGACTAATTTATCAGCTACAATTAGACTTGTCTTTCATGAATACTATTAAATAGTAGTTGTATATTATCTATATTTTTAAAACAAAATATTTCAAAAAAATATGTGAGTAAAGTTGAAAATACATTATATGACTGTATAAAAACCGAAAGTACATCACAAAAACCGACTCTAAACCGCACCAATGTCAAACCTCACAACACGGTTTTAGTGCGATGTGATTTTGATCAGTCCAAAACCAATCCCCTTTGTTGCGATTGCGGTTTGGGTTCAAATCGCACTAGTTTCACATATAATAGTAAGTATAGATATATTATAAAAAATAACAATATAATAATAATAATAATAAACGTGTTGCGGTTTGGTTCTGCTTCTGTCCGGTTCGGATCGGTTATAAAAATCTTGAAACCGCTTGAGACTTGTATATTGCGGTTCCGGATAATCAAATGAAAGAATCACACCCGAACCAATGTTGCTCACGGTTCTAAAATTCAAACCGAAAACCAAATAATTCGGGAACGGTTCGGTCCGGAAAGCCATTTTTTCATCTTTATAGAAGCTACGAATCTCTCAAGAAACCCTACAACTAATCCCTGGAGAGTATTTTGTTTAGAAAGGCATGATCTTTAACGAGATATTCTTCATATGTGCAGACTAAAAGAATGGTGTGAAGTAATGTCCAATTTTTAGCAATTGGTTTATTTTGAAGGTCATCCTTTTTGTATTGGACTCTAAAATAATTGAAATTAATTATATTTTGATGGTTTTCGGATGTTTATTTATATCAATGAATTTGTGGTGATATTAACAATCCTTTAGATTTTCATTTCTCAAAAAAATTTATTTGCGGATAACAATTATGTTTCCAGATAGTCATTTTCAAAAATAGTTGTTTGCGGTTCTTATGATATTTCCACAAAAATAGTTGTTTGCGGTTCAAAAATAGTCATTAACACTCTCTGTCTCTCTCTCTCTTTCTCTCCCTCTCTTCTCTAGTTCGTCCGCCGCCAGTTCTTATGATATTTCCGACCGCCCACCCCAATTGGTGCTCTCGTTGAGTCTGGCTCTCCATGGAGGGGCCACCACCACCAACATTCACACCTCCCGAGTTCCCCAATTCGTCAAAACTAATTTCTTGGAGCGATTTTGATCGGCGTCATGCCTTGTATATGGAACATCCCGCTACGGTTTGCGACGCAAACAAATCTACCCAAGAACGTTTTGCCAGAAACCTTCAACAACTCACGCTTTCGGTCACTACCTCCGCTCAACAACAAGAACGCCTCCAGAATAACCAAGATCAGTTGCAGGAATCAAACAAGATCTTCCAACAAGAATTCAAAGATCTTCGATTAGAATTACGATCATTCATACAATCAATGGTTTCCATGAACAGTAGGGAACTTCCTGCTACATTGAGGGCTCAGAATACTGAACCTATTGGTTCAGGCGCATCAGCACTATCCGTCCTCCTCGGGCTACCACTGTCGGGTGCCCCCTCAGTCCAGCTGGGCACGAGAGACGGCTTTCCCCGGTTCCGGACGTTAGTATTGGATACAAATGGAGCGTCCTCATCATAGTCAGGCCTATTAGGTTCCCTACCAGTTCGATCGACATCAACAATTTCATCGACGCCAGAGCTTAATAACACTTTATCTACAACAAATCTGCCTTTCTTGGCATCTGCTCAATCATATAGCCAGATTCAAAATCAAGATGACATCCCTTTGACACCACTACAAACCCCAGCAAAAATGGACTGCCCAGCGTTTTCCACATGAGACCCAACGAATTGGATTTATAAAGTAGAGATATTTTTCAGGTATCACAATATAAACCAGTTGGATTATGTTTTTCACGCCTCAATGCACTTGGACTAACCAGCATCGCAATGGTTCCAAAAACTGCTATGCAACGGTCTATGTCCAGACTGGCACACATTCAAGACATCAATCATGGATCGATTCGGCCCTTCAGATTATGACGACCCGCTAGGTAAATTTATGAAACTTACTCAAACTTCTACAGTTTCCGCATATCAAGATTCTTTTGAAATTTTAGCATGTCAAGTTAACGGGTTTTCTGAAGATGTATTACGCCGAAATTTTCTCTCAGGTCTTAAACCACACATACATAGAGCAATCACTGCACATCACCTAGACTCCCTTTATGAAATATTTAAACTAGCTAGGCTATTCGCAGACCAGTTTACTGAAGAGTCTCGACCCCAAAAACAATGGTCACCGCGCACACACCCCACAGGACAACACAATAACAATCCACGATCACACCGTATGGCGGTTAGACGTCTGTCACCCGCAGACTAACAAGCTCATAGGGAACGTGGGCAATGCTTTAGATGTGACGAATGTTATGTACCTGGCCACAAATGCAAAGATAAATCCACCCTATACATTTTGGATGGCGACAAGAGGACGAAATGGATGATGCAATTTTAGACCAATCCGACGACCTCGTCCCCGAAGAATTTTTAAACCCAAAAATAAGTGTCAATGCTTTGATGGGAACTTTTCCTAGTAAATCACTACGAGTTCAAGGGAAAATAGGCCAATCTACAGTTCATATTTTCTTAGATAATGGTAGCACGCATAGTTTTATCACTAAATGGTCGACTGTCTTTCTTAAACTGGCTATTGTCGTCATTCCTTCTTTTAAAATACATGTGGGCAATGGTAATAAAATATTTTGCAAAGAACTCTGCCCGCAAGTGTATTTAATCATTCAGGGTATCCACTTTAAGTTAGATTTATTAACTACAGATCTCCATGGGGAAGACATAATCCTAGAATTTAATTGGTTAGAAATGCTAGGTCCAATAGCCACAAATTGTGCGACCCGCGAAATGTCTTTCACATACCAAGGCGTCCCGTTCATTATTAAGGGTCTCACTACATTAAACTTTGGGTCTGTATCTTCGTCCCAAATACACAAACTAGTGGCACAAGATTCAACTGAATCTATGCTACTTTGTTTACAAACAGAACCATTGGACAGGCATGACACCATGGATACTCACATGCGTTCAGTCACGGCACTGCGGCCTATACTCCTCTTAGATGAATATCACAATCTATTTTCACTACCACAAGGTTTACTACCTCAAAGAACATTGGATCACAAAATCCCGCTACTTAATGAATCCCATATTGCAAAAGTATAACCATACCTCTATCCATATCGCCATATAAATGAGATTGAACGTTTAATAGTTGAAATGCTAAGTCAAGGGCTCATACGACATAGTAATTCATCATTCAGTTCCCCAGAGCTGTTAATAAAAAAAGGGACGACACCTGACATTTCTGTGTGAATTACCGCACTAAACGCACTCACAATTAAGGATAGTTTTCCAATGCCAACAATTGATGAATTACTCGACAAGCTTCATGGAGCACAATATTTTACAAAATTAGACTTACATTCAGGAGATCATCAAGTTTGAATGAATTTAAATGATATTCATAAAGCGGTGTTCCGCACTCATAATGGGTTATACTAGTTCTTGGTAATGTCATTTGGCCTTACGAACGCCCAGGCATCCTTCCAAGCACTCATGAACACACTATTCAAACATTTTTACGCCAATTTGTGGTAATATTCTTCGATGATATTCTCATATACAGCTTCTCTCTTACCTCGCACTACACATATTTACAGAAGGATTTTGATGTTTTAGACTCTAATAATCTTCACCTCAAACGATCCAAATGTATTTTCGCGGTCACAACTATAGAATTTTTAGGATATTTGATCACCCCGGACGGTGTTAAACCTAACCCAAGAAAATTAGAGGTCATTGCCGAGTGGCCAGTTCCCAAAACACAAACAACTCCGCTCATTCCTTGATTTAGCAGGATATTATAGAAGATTCATCTGTCAATATGCTACTATCACCTCTCCACTTACCGATCTACTAACAAAAAATGGTTTTGCATGGCCAGAAAATGCCAACAAAGCTTCTATGCAAATTAAAACATTTCTGACGTCCGCCCAGTCTTAGCTTTGCCCAACTTTACCCTTCCATTTACTATCGAATGTGATGCATCTAACGTTCGGAATAGGGGCGGTGTTGAACCAAAAGGGTCATCCGATCGCCTATTTTAGTAAAAACTTATCTGTCAAAGATCAAGCTAAATCGACTTATATAAGAGAATGAATGGCTATTACGACCGCCGTGAGCAAATGGAGACAGTACTTTATCGGATCAACTTTCATCATACACTACATAATTTGAATAACCAAATTATGACAATGTCTGAACAACATAAATCCTTATCAAAATTATTAGGTTTTAACTATTCTATTCAATATAGGCCTGGTCGAGATAACACAGTGGCAGACGCCCTTTCTAGAGTCCACGAATCACCGAGTAACGCTGCTATAAATGTTTTTCAAAATATTTCGTTTTCGTACTCCAATCTGTTTGACGAATTGGATATTCACTATCAAATAGATGCAAAAGCAAGTGAAATCTTCGCTACTCTACACGACAGCCCTAGTAGTGTTCCCGAGTGGACACAAGTAGGTAGCATATTATTTTTTAAACAACACATTTATATCTCAGAGTCAACAATCCGACTTATTTTAACAAGTGAAGCACACGATACACGCTTAGGTGGACACTCCGGCATTACGACAACATTTAAACGATTGTCTCATTATTATTAGTAGCCTGGAATGCATAGTGACGTTAAACACTACATTTAGCACTGAGATATTTGCCCAAAAGGAAAAGATTGCACTGATAGGTCATTCGGCACCCTCCAACCATTACCAATCCCGACGCAGATATGGGCGGATATATCAATCGATTTTATCACACACCTTCCCAAATCCCAATCTTATACAACAATATTAGTAATGGTCGATCGTTATCTAAGGGGGCACACTTTGCACCCTTGCCCACTCACTATACAACCCCCTCGGTGGCCCAAACTTTGTGAGACTTATATGGGAAATTATATGGCCTACCCTAAACAATTGTTTTGGATCGAGATGTGATATTTGTGAGTAAATTTTGGTTATCATTTTTTAAAACTAACGGGACAAAACTGTGTTTCAGCTCAGCCTACCATCCACAAATAGATGGTCAGACTGAGAGTGTCAACTACTGTATTAACCAGTATCTTCGATTATTTTCATTCTGGCACCCCCGCACATTGGGCCCAGATGTTGAGCTGGGCCGAGTACCACTATAACACAAGCTATCACATAGCGGCAGGCATGTCTCCATTTGAGGCCATGTTCGGCCGACCACCACCCAATTTCCTTCCCTGTCCAGTAGGAGAGAATTTTCTGTGGGTTACATGCATGGGGAGGACCATGGGGGGAATACAAAATCCTCCAATGTTTTCTATTTTCTAACAAAATAAATCACGAAATATTAATCTATGTATTTTTACGCTCATTTTAAGTACCCATATGACTATATTTTGGAGTGAAAATACAACTATAAAAACGTCATTTATTTGAACTAAAAATTGAGTCCATTTTTTGAACTAAAATCCAGTCCATTTTTACAATCAATGAAAATCTAATTGTATTTTTGAACTAAAAAAAGGTCCCCCATAGATCTATCATGTGTTACACGCACATAAAATTTTCTCGTGCAGTAGGTGATGTATCGGCCGACTTGTCACTACCCCCGGGCACATATAGAGAGTTATTACTTCTCCAATTACAAACAAATTTACAACAAGCATAGAAAAAATTGAAAAAATATGCAGATAAAGGGAGAAAAGAAATGATGTTCACCCCAGGAGAACTGGTTCTCCTTCGACTTCAGCCCTATAGACAACATTCCCTGCACAATAGAAAATGCAAACAAATTAGCTTACGCTACTATGGACCTTACAAAATATTGGGAAAAATAGGCTCTGTAGCATACAAACTGGAACTACCAGTCAATAGTAAAATTCACCCAATATTTCATGTATCATTGCTTAAGCCATATTTTCCTAATGTAGAATATACAATTCATTTACTACCCAAAGATAGTTTAAAGTCAGCAAAACATAACACCCCAATCAATATCCTGGATACACAAATAGTCAATCAAGGCAGCCAAATTTCGAAACAAGTTTTAATTCACTGGGAAGGCTTGCTCCCAGAGGAAGCAACCTGGGAGCCCGTGTCTTCACTGGATCCTCTAATTCTAAAAACTCTGGAAGCCTCTTCTAGAGACATTACCAGGGAAGGAGGGAGCACCAACAGTGGAGCAGAGCACAGATACGACATGGATGTTTTCCTTCACCCCCAGCCCAAGTCATCCATATCTCAGATTACACAACTTCTAACCTTCCTACATTTACTCAAAATACAGAGCATGGTCCACAGGCAAATAACAACTCGGACGCACTCCAGACACAAAGAACACTTCCACGGGCGCAAAGAGATGCATACAGACAGGATGGCCAAACGACAAGACCAGATCCGTCGACAAATACTACCGTTAGGGACGATACCATCCAAAACCACAACGCCATCACTTTAAAAGCAAAGAAACATTTTCTAAATGATTTGTTGTATGCTTCGCAGGAACACGCACAACTAGCACCTCAAGAGGGAACGACACAAGTAAAAGCGCAAAAACAAACAACAACGACATGACCAGATCCGTCAACGAACACCACTATCAGGGTCGATACCATCCCCAACAACAACGTCATACCTTTATCAGAACAAAAATATGATCTAAATGATTTGTTGTCTAAATCGCAGGAACACGCGCCGTAAGCATCTAATGAAGGCTCGACGAAAGAGAAAGCATAGAAGCAAACAACTGGAGATACAAAGATACCTCGACAAGTAGAGGACGAGGCAACCATTTCCCCACAGAAGGACCCCTTCTACGACGATCTCACCGAGCCACCACGACTCTCCTGCATAGTTTGCCTCAGCATCCTCACATCCCTCGCCGCAGCCGCTCAGATCGAAACAAAAAAGGAGAAAGGCGCTCGGGTTTTAATGTTGGACGACACGAAGACTTTAAGAGCCATCAAATCCCGGGAAGCAGCTGTACGAGCCGGGCAACAAATGTACGACCCGGGCAGAAATCTCAGGCAAGGTAGGGGATGTAACAAGATTAGAATCATCTAGAAAGGTTATTAGGCAACACCAAAGGCTACATGTGTTAGATAAGTTGGAGACTTATGTGTCAGGCCTCTAACGGGCAAATAGTTATTAGTAGACTTATAAATAGGCATTATCCATGTACATTGACATCATTATGAATATAATTGGTTTCCTCCTCCTCTCTCTCTCTCTCTCTCTCTCTCTCTCTCTCTCTCTCTCTCTCTCTCTCTCTCTCTCTCTCTCTCTCTCTCTCTCTCTCTCTCTAACCACCAACCCCATATCCCGTTACAGAGACCACCGCCAACATCTCCCTTTCCCTACCCAGAATGGTAGACGAAGGCAGCAACAGTTGTGACGGCTTAGGCAGTGGTAAAATTACCTCCGTCGTCTCGACGGAGGAGGCTTCCTCCTCTCCGGGAGTGAAGAACCTCTCAATCTCATAGGGTAAAAATGGAATTTCTTATAAAATGTATTTTCATTCTATTTATTTTTATTTTTGAATAATTTTGTCCTATCTCATAGGGCTTCCTCCTCATCGGCGACGGTCTCATAAAGGTCATGGGTTGTGAGAGCTCGGGAAAAGAAAAAGGAGAATTTAAGAGGGGAATGTGCAGTATAAGTGCCGCAGCCTGATATATATATATATAGCAAAGTAGAGGGCCCCACCAAAATATTCCCTCCAGGTCAGCATGAACTCACCAAATTCGTGGGGTTGGACCTTTTTCCGAGCGAGTAACTCACTCATAAAGAGCGGGGATTGTGTACAACCCCGTATTTGTCGAGTGGACCCCCAGGCTTAAGGTGGACAAAGGAACAAGCAAGGAAGGCATTCACCCAGGTCAGGAGAGGGCAGAAGAACTTCGGGGCGAGTGCGACCCCATTCGCGGGGGCACCATGATAGGGGCGCGGATGCATCGACAACCGGGTGAGTGAGGGGCGGGACCCCACTCGCCCAGAAGATGAAAGACCCGATGAATGGTGTCCTTACGGACCACTCGCCCCGCGGGTGCCACAGAGTCAGGCACGTGGGAGGTCAGGCGAGTGGTGTCATCAGGGACCACTCGCCCAGAGGGATCTGAGGGTAAAATTACCTGAATACCCTTGGTGGTCTGCCCATGGCCTCTTAGAACAATAGAGTTTGCTGTTAGCAGACCAGTTTGAGGTGCATTTAGTAAAACCAAAAAGGAGGATTTACGTTATTAGCAGACAAGACGAGAAAAGCTACATGTAGACCTTGAAGGGCACCTTTGGAGAAGGATTCCAATCTTTTTGCTTCCTCCTCCTTAGGTCATTTTCGTTAGCTCCTCAGGCTCTCCAAGGTGCCCAGCTCCAATTTTAGCTTGGGAGGGGAAGCACTCTAAAGATCTTTCGGGTGTGTGGCGGTACCTCCGTGGTGTAGCCAAGGGTCTGTGTCTAGCTCTTAGTCTTCGGTCTGTTTCCTTCCTCGAGATCAGTAAGTGCTACCTGCCCCCTCTAAGGGGTCCGATCTCCTCGTTGGGGCCAAGTTTTTATTCCAATATTTTTGGAGCGGTGAGCGAGAACTCAATCCCCTCCTCCCGCAAGTAGCAAGCGAATGCCACCAATATGGTGATGGAGTTGGGGTTGAGTTGCGCGGGGATGACACCGAAGTATCGAAGGGTTTGGCGCAACTAGGGCCAGATGGGAAGGCGGAACCCCACCTCGAAATGCTCGAGGGGGATGGCGAGTGTGTCAGGAGAGAACTGATTAATGTGATCGTGGTTCCCCGGGTGACGCGCGACGAACCCAGGCGGAACGTAATCCACAATCGCCACCATGAAATCATCTTTCGACAAGTCACATGTGTCAAAGTCGTGATTTGCGAACAGCTGGGCACACTTTCCCCTACCATCAGCTTCTGCCACCATCGCGGAGTTTGAAGTAGGACTCGTGGAATTTCTAAAGAGAAGGGTGAGTGCTAACGCGAGACCAAGAGAGAGAAGAGAGAGGTTGGAATAAAGCGTAATAAAGGCGGTGGGTGGGCCGGCTATTTATAGAAAAATATGGAAATCAAGGAGTTTCCTAGGCGCGGGGGCGGGTAGCAACCGCACTACCCCGGCGCCTCGGAATTCGAGCCAGCCCACCTACACCCCAGTCGTCTGCGGGTGGCGAGTGACACGCGCGAGATTCTTCAGGCGAGAGCAAACTAAAACGCAGCGAAAGCAAAAGATTACGCGAGATAACGTTCGACAAAACTAAAGAAATCGCAGAATATATAATTTACATTCCAAACAGTTAAATTGTTCGCAAGACAGCCGGTCTCGACATATTCAAGGAATAAAAGAAAAGAGAGCAAAGATGGAGAATTACAGGGAGCGAGTGTTGGTAGGCTTAATATTGAACCCACTGCCATCGGCCCTCGCCTCGCCTCCCCGTCCTCGGAGGCACTCGCGGATACTAATACGCACTCACCACTGTGAGTTCTTGATTAACCAAGTGCATTTGATCTCGAGCCCGCGCGATGTGCCTCCCAAGATAAGTCTCCTCGCATCCGCCCCCCCCCCCCCCCCCCCTGACGCTCCATCTCGCTGATAAGGTGCAGGTAATCCCTCTCCAGGACACCCAACCGACGCTCAAAGGTTGCTCGTTGCCTGTTGATTTGGTTGGCAAGGTCTCGCTGTATCCAGATGAGCTTGCCAAGGACCTCCATCATTCGCGCCTTCATCGTCTCGGGGTCGGCGGGATCACCCAATAAATAGAATGATCGCTAGGGGAGGGTGGGGGTGAGAACATCCCTTCCTCCTCCTATTGAGGGTCCATCGGTGAGGCCTCTCGGTAGCCTGCGAGAACAAACATTAGGTAAGGTTTGGTCAGCGGTCTCAGCGGATAGGGTTACAACAAGTTAATTAACCTGGCACAGGTTCCTTATCTTGGCGCCGGCGAGAGGAACCTGGTTGCCCCGCGAATGGTTGGCTGGGGGATGAAGTGATTTCCCCTTTACGGGGCGGGGCGATTTTTGGTGGGCAGAAGCGATGGCTAGGTCCGCGCAAGGAGAGTTGTGGCCAGGGACCTCCTCGGCTGGGCGCTCCCGCTCCGGCGCAGGGAGAGTAGTTGTCTCACGGACCGAAGAGGCGCGCGGTGTCGGGGGAGGTCCGCGCGGAGTTGGAGGAAGTCCCGTAGTCCCAAAGGTGGAGGTTGCAGGAAGCAAAAGGGATAAGATGGTGAAAGGCCTAATCATGCGAGAAAGCAGCGACAATTTACCGGATTCAGGAAGGATCCTTCCAGGAGTGACTGGAGGACGGGACTCCAGAGTCGGCGGGAAATCTTTGGCAGGAGGCGGGAGAGCGTTGACACCCGCCTGGTTGGTCTCGGGAGCGCCTCCGGTCGTCGGTGTCTCCTGCGGGTGGACAAAGTCTTTGAGATATCACACCAGCATTTTGTCAACAAAGCGAGGAAAGACGCTACCTTGGGAAAGTTATCGGGAGGTTCGCGAGAAGTGGGGAAGTCTCCGACGCAGATTCATTAGTCACTGGACCCCTCCTGACCACCCTGGCCTTTTTCGTCTGATAGGGAGAGTTAGGGTCCCTCCTAGAAGAAAGCTAGGGAGCATACCTAGTGACCGATGAGGAGTCCTTCTCTCGCGCCACGACGAGACACTCCAGCATCTCCTGTGAAAGAGGTTTCGGCGACGGTCTAATAAAGACCATGGGTTGCGAGAGCTCGGGGAAAGAAAAAGGAGAATTTAAGAGGGGAGTGTGCAGTATAAGCGCCGCAGCCTGATATATATATATATAGAAAAGTAGGGGCCCCACCAAAAGATTCCCTTCAGGTCAGCATGAACTCACCAAATACGCGGGGTTGGACATTCTTTCCGAGTTAGTACCACACTCGCAAAGAGCGGGGATTGTGTACAACCCTGTATTTGTCGAGTGGACCCCCAGGCTTAAGGTGGACAAAGGAACAAGCAAGGAAGGCGTTCGCCCAGGTCAGGAGAGGGCAGAAGAGCTTCGGGGCGAGTGCGGCCCCATTCGCGGGGGCACTCGCACGATAGGGGCGCTGATGCATCGGCAATCGGGTGAGTGAGGGGCGGGACCTCACTCGCCCAGAAGATGAAAGACCCGGCGAGTGGTGCCATCACAGACCACTCGCCCCACGGGTGTCAGGGAGTCAGGCACGCGAGAGGTCGGGTGAGTGGTGCCATCAGGGACCACTCGCCTAGAGGGATCTTAGGGTAAAATTACCTGAATACCCTTGGCGGTCTGCCCATATCCTCTTAGAACATCGGAGTTTGGCTGTTAGCAAACCAGTTTGGGGTGCGTTTAGTAAAACCAAAAGGCGGGTTTACGCTATTAGCAGACCAGAAGAGAAAAGTTATATATAGACCTTGAAGGGCACCTTTGGAGAGGGATTCCAATCTTTTTGCTTCCTCCTTAGGTCATTTAGGTTAGCTCCTCAGGCTCTCCAAGGTGCCCAACACCAACTTTGGCTTGAGAGGGGAAGCGCTCTAAAGATCTTCTGGGTGTGTGGCGGGACCTCCGCGTTGTAGCCAAGGGTCTGTGTCTAGCTTTTAGTCTTCGGTCTGTTTCCTTCCTCGGGATCAGTAAGTGCTACTTGCCCCCTCTAAGGGGTCCGATCTCCTCATTAGGGCTAAGTTTTGGTTCCAACACTTATGAATTATGATAAGTTAGGGGGTGTAATTGTCCATTAGAAAATTTAAAGGGATCAAAAGTCGTTCCTCTAAAATTTAAGGGTGTCACAAGTACTTTACCCTACTTAAAACATGCCCTCAAATTGCCACACGCCACCCCAAAAACAAGCTCCCGCATATTGCTATCCTCTCACACCCTCCATGCTGTCGGGCTGGATTCCTTTTGGAATCCCATTTTCAAGGTCGCGGTTAGGGATAGGGGAAAAGGCTTGCGTCTAGCATTTTAGGCAAAAAGAAAGTCCAGCATATGGGCAGAGCCCAATCACGGGCGCAGTTAGGGATTAGAGCGAAGCTCCGCACAAAAAAAAAGTCCAGCATATGGGCAGAGCCCCGTCACAGTCGCAGTTAAGGATATGCATCAAATATTTAAAACAACCCTCTTCTCTGCCACGTGTCCGCTCCAAAATTTATTTGAGTCCTTCCACAATTTTTGTGAGGCCACACAATATGCCGAAATACTTTGCGCGACTGAAACCAAAATCGGTGTCGCAACTCCAAGCGATATGCCCAGGGAGGCTGGGAGGATAAAATTTGAAATCCTGTCATGAAGTCGTGTCAGAAATGCCTGCATGATGCCAGCTTCCAAAGCCAAAAATGCCTGCCAGTAACTACTTCCCATGGCCAAAAATGCCAATTCTACGACTTCGAGGTTTTGGAATTTGGAAATTTGAAATTCATTCCTATATCCAACCCCCTTTATTTTGATTCTCCGCAAAAAAAGGCCAAACAATGGGGGTGCAGACCGTTTGTATGCAGGCACATCTTGCAAGCGAGCATCGAGCACACACGTAGCACGTGCAAAGATGCTAGTCTTGAGTCTTGTTGCGGGTCACTCGATGCTCTGGTAGACCAGTCGAATTGAACCACCTTAGCTCAAAAGCGAGTTGAGCGCGCAAACAATCAATAAGAGAGTTAACAATTAACAATGAGACTTTTTATCGTGAAAAACCCAGAAAGGGTGGAAAACCACGCGGTCGGAGCTGTGCTGACCAAATTACACTATCTTCTGGTTTGTTACAATAAAAATCTAAGAACTCGAGCGCGATAGGCTGCTGCTCGTTACAATGGTAGAGAGTGTAACATCCCCCAAACTGCTAGACCCCTAAGTTGGTTTTGTCATGACTAGTTTATGACAAAACCATATTAAGAGCCATTTGATCTTGTGAGCTTAGGTAAGAAAGAGAAAACCACCTTGGACTGCAAATAGCAATTTCCAATTACCAAACTTATGGTTGGACTTTAGGGCCTCAACTTGACCATTTGACCCCACCATAGTATCCCTAACCCTTTAGGGGTCCCCTTAGGGCATCAAGGGGCCATTGGGGTCAACCAAAGAGGCCAAATTGACCAAAGTCAACCTAAACCCCAAATTGGTCAAAGTAGCCTATTTAGAGCCAATTAACCTTCACCATCTCAAATTGATCACACATCTAGGCCTATAATACCATAAGAGACCTAGTAGACCTAAAATCCCCATCATGGGACCCCCAGGGGTGCAAATTGACCAAAATGCCCTTTTTAGGTCAAAATGGCAATTCTTCACAAAGTGCCCTAATTGACCATCACCATATTAAATTGACCTTACCCATAGTGTTATCATGTCATAGGGGACCCAGTGGACCAAAAAGTCCCATGACTGGGTCAACCATAGGGCTCAATTTGATAAAGTCAATTTAGCCTGTTTTGGTCAAATCAGCTTAAATTGGGTCAACTAAGGCTCATATGACCAAATTGACCCCACCAGTAGTTTCTAAACCTAATTTGGAACCCAATGGACCCAAAAGCCTCATCCTAGGGTTACCCAATTTGTCAATTTGACCAAAAGTCAAACTTGCCCAATTTAGGTCAAATCTCTTAAACCTAGCCCAATCCCTTTGGGCTAACTCAATTGGGTGGTCAACCAGCCTATTAGACTAGCATTAAACACAGAGGGGAGTGAAAATTCGGCCATGGTGAGTAAGAGAGAGAAAATGGGGGTTTTCCCCAATTTTGGGAAGAGAAAAAGAGGCCATTCATGGCCATTAAGGAGTTACACCCCTTGGCCTCCCTCATTAACACTCTCATTCATCTCCAATGCCGATTTAGAGGAGTTCCCAGCCATTTCTAGGAGGATTAAGACAGGGGGGATGCATTGGGTCGGTTATGGGAGGAATATGAAGAGGCCATTAAGGGCATTTGAGGTTAAAGCCATCACCACCTTCAATCGACCCCCCCCCCCCCCCCCCCCCCCCCCCCATCATCTTCAGAGGTAGGAGAGGAGAGAAACCCCCAAGGATTCAGAGGAATTCGTGCTCTCTAGGCTCGGATCGGCATGGCACCTCAACCTCCCCGAGCTCCCATGGTATACACGAGGACAACAAGGCGGCAAGCCCCAATTCAGGTCCGATCCTCCTTCCCTCTCTCAGTGCTTAGATCTTAATCCAACTGGGGCTTGATTCGAGTTCAAATGGGCTCGAATCGTGCACCCAAAGGTGCTCGTTTTCGAGCACATTTTCCCTCCCCGAAACCCCTACTCCGGCCACCACCGGCCGACAAACGACCTCCTATCGCCGGCCACCACCTCAACGGAGGTGGTGGTGGCACTTGCCGGCCGGGGGAATGTGAGGGTGGCCGGGAAATCGAGGTTGAAGGCGGCCTAGGCGCGGGATATCGCAGCCGTAGAATCACTGGAGAATACGACCCGATGCCGTCCAAACTGCGCCAAGATTCGTGCTGGATGATTATTTAAGAATTTAGATATTATTATTAATTAGTTTCCTTGAGTTTTTATAACTGCAGGAGTAATTTAATTACTAAAAATACTAGATGCCCTCTATTAAAGAAGTGCCCAACATGAAGGTTGTAGGCCCTGACCCCTAGGATCATACAAAATTGAGTTCACTCCATTTGGAGTCTTGGTTTGACCTCAGCACCCATTTTTGTGCAAGGGTTGACTGAACTTTGAATGGATGCCCACACCAATCCACAACTCCAAATGACTTGAACTTTTGGGTGTAGGCTTTTCTCATATACATATAGGACATATCCAAAAATCAGAATTTTTGGGGAATATTTTTCTATAGTTTTTGGAAAAATTCAATAATCCATGTGTGATTTAATTAGGTGCCTTAAACACCTCAAAATCCTCCAAAATTTGGATGTGTGGTCCTGGAGAGCATGCTAGGTCTCTGGTTAAAATCTCAACCCATTTGGAGTTGATTTGATAGGGCAATTCACAAAGTCAATCCTAGGCTCCCTAGGTTAGGGAAAAACTTTGGGTGAGTGCCCCCACTCTTCCACAAAGCTAATTGGCTTCAAATTTGGGGTGCACATCACCCTCACCCATGCCAACCCCTGGTTCAAATTTGGTGGCCATTGGAGGTGGTTTAGCCTAGTAAATTGTAAAGGCGTTAATTGCTATTTGCACCCCAATTAGGCACCCAAAAGGACCCCACTCCTCACCAAATGTTGGTAGGACCTTGGGTGACCATTCACTGACCTCTGGCCAAAGTGTTGGGTAGATTGGACTTGGACAAGGTAGGGAATTCTCCTTGGACTTTTGTTTGCTTAAGGGTTAATTTGGGGTAAAAGTGGCCTTAGGCTAATTTTGGAGTGTGGAGGGGCTTCCTCCCACTGATTGAAGATGTGGCATAGGTCACTGACTTGGGGTGTATGGGACACCCCAAGGAGCCCATCTTGGGAGAGTTGGGCTTGGTGTGCCCTTAAACCCTAGTGGTTAACCTTAGGGTGCTCTTTAGGGCTTGTGAAGGACATAGGAGTGTTTGTCCTTGGAGAGGTGTGTAATGGGCTCCTCTGAGTTCCTTGAGTGTTATAATACCCTCACAAGAAGTTTGGGTGGATTTGGGGAAGTATTGACCATAACCCTAGGTTAAACCCTAAAGGGGTGCAGTTAGAGGCCAATGAAGGAAGAGGGGTCAAACCTTAATGGATTGACTTGAAATTTTGGGGAAGTGGTAATGGTGACCAGAGAGTACTACTGTGAGAAATTGGTGGGGTTTGGAGTTGCCAACCCTAGAGAATAAATCCTTGGGTAGATTTGTAAATATTTAGGTTTTTGGGATTTAGGAAGCATTAGTACTTAGTGATTAACAATCTTCTGTCACCAACTTAGTTTTGATGTTATTAATCCCTGGAGATTCTATTAGAACCATTGGAAAACTTTTGGAGGTCCAAATTGTAATTATTCATATTGTTTTTTGGGATGAACAATTTTAGGGTGTTAGTTTTCTGTAGTTGCATGAAACTTTGCTGGATGACATTTCATACCACTATGAACCCACAGTATTTTTCTCATAATTTATGGATTAATAGTTTTGGTACCTCTAGTTCAATTTGGAATTAATTGCAAATATATCCTTTGTGGAAATTACAAATGTAACATCTATGGAATATGGTCAAATTTTGTAGGGCTGAATATTTTAGTATGAATCACCTCTGTATAAATTTGCATAAGGTTTGGAGTTCATATGAGGGTACCCCCTTTGGAAATGATTAGAAATAAATGGGTTTTGGAATTTTAAAAATAATATATCTTGCTGGAATTTCCTAAAATTTCATATTTACTGATTACTTGGTACCCTTGATTTATGTACAAATTGTGGTAGGCATTGGAAGTCAGAAACGTACACTTGTAGTTCAAACCTTAGGAAGTTGCATTTTGGAAAAGTTGTTTTAAATATTAATAATATTGAGAAAAATATGATTCTCTGGAATTTGCCTTAAAATATCATGCTAAACCTCCAATAAATAGCATGGGTCAGTTGGATGAATATTTGGAGTATCTCTAGTTGTAAGCTTCATGTAGTCGGTTTGGACTGCGTATAGTAAAACTGTGAAGCTTAGGAATTTAGTGGCATACTAGGTGGAGATGGGGTGCAGGTGGTGTACATGGGCTGTTTAGTTAGTAGTGAGTCCTCCCAAGGAATTGTATGTGAGGAAAGTGTGCTTGGTGGGTCGAGGGTAAGGTCGTCATGGGGGTTGACGAAAGATCGTCTTTTCCCTTTAGTTTCCTAAAGCCCTTAGGACTAATCCAGGTGAAGTTCTATGAGGGCTCTTGTGGGTAGTAACTAGTAACATCAGGTGTCTTGGTAAAGGAGTCTTGGGGAGTCTTCCCAGTATAACTCTTATCACCGTAGTGAGCCCCTTACAGGGTAACCCTCGGGAAGTCCAAGACTAACCTTAATGTATAGGAGTAAGTCATTGTGCAAGGTTAGCTAATAGCACACTCACCCACACCCCGTGGTATGGGAGTCTAGTCGGTTTATTCCGGAGAGCTTGTGATTCTGAGTTGTTTGTTGGTGACGGGCGGGTTAGCCCGGGGAGCTTGTGGCTCGGAGATTGTTGGAAAACACGTTGCATGTGCATAAGGTGGTGGGTCCTTTGTGTTGGCGATCGTTGCACCGACGTTGATACTTGGGCTCGGCAAGTGTGGTATTTACACTTAGCCATAAAAGTCTGGCGGTCCAGTCAGTAAGAGTACGCAGGCGCTCCGCGGGTTTGCGTTGAGGCGTACGATAGGTCTAGGTTAGGTAGTGCATATACCAACCTAGAGGTGGGCGAGGCCCAACCCACCGCTTCCATTTGCCACTACGGGAGTATCCTTGGAGTCTTGCACGCTCCAAAAAGGGGGGAACTAAAGGTCTATGTGCGTAGAGTCGTAGTGAGTGAGTTGCACTTGTATGAACATAACATAACAGCGTACCTTGCATGTCATAGCATAAAATATTGCATTTCAACCTACCCCTAACGTATAAGTCGGTTATGGGACTTCTTATACGGTAGGCCCTGCTAAATGACCCCTTGGTCTATAGGTTTGTATGGGCATTCCTATAAATCAATGGTTACTTTTATTATACCTTACTTGCCATTATACATACTGCTTACTGCTCTTTATGTACTTTTACCATGCTTTTATTTACAGCATCATTTATTATATATACACACTTGTGTAGTGGTGGATCTTTCCATAACTAGTTTCCCTGTCACCTGCATTTGCTTACCCCCTTTGTTTACCTCCGCTTCATCCTCCCGCTCGGTGCCTAGGAGTCACTGAGAGATGGGTGGGGGATTGGCTTAGTCTTTTTGACTAACGGTCGGTGGACCTTATCATTTTAGGAGACCGCGGCGACGGGGCAGCACCAGAGGCCGATTCAGGTGGAGGCAGGGCAGTCTAGCACAGGAGCACCGATGACAGGATTTGTGAGTGTTAGTTATAGTTAATTTGCTTCCACGAGTGAACTTATGTAGTGAGGCTTTTATGTATCGGGCAGGAGCCCTTGTTATCTCTTTTGATTCAGTTATGTTTGTGGACATCTCTATGATGGTTTATTTGAATGTGATGTGGACTTGACCTTCTTAGTCATTTAAGCTTTACTTTTCTTTGTGATCGAATTGGCCGGCAGGATCGGCGTTTTGTAGTGACGACCTTCCCGAGTGAGGGTGTCACCGCAAAATGGCGGTTCTGGGCCTAAGACCCGGTCGTTTTTGCAAAAAAAGGGGGTCTTACAAGTGGTATCAGAGCGAACCTCGATCCGAAGAAAAGAAGTCCACAAACCCTGGGCCACCCCGCGCGAGCTTAGTTGAGGACAAACTAGCAGCGGAAGCAATGGTGTGCCCATAAGGGAAATCACATGAAAAGTTCCACTTATAACTGAATGTTCCTTAGCAAAGTCCCTTACAAGTGTAAATTTTCTTATGTAGCCGGCGACGGAACCCACACCGCAGCATGGAGTCCCACCGACTCCGAACGTCGTCCCACCACCACCGGCTCCTACCCCATTCCAGCAGACGGAGTTGGGACAGACACTGACGACCATTCTAGAGACTTTCAGGGCACAGCAGGCACCGACTCCTCAGCAAAACCCCGGGGCCAACTGGCTGAGCATCTTTCGAGGTCTCTCCCCACCTGCATTCATCGGGACGGAGTCCGTTGTGAGGACCGAAGAATGGGTAGACATCATGGAGGAGATGTTGACAGGAATGCAGTGCCTGGCAGACATGGAGGTGCCACTGGTGGTTTCTTGCTTGGAGTCTCATGCCAAGAGGTGGTGGAAGAGGTTCCTGGCTACATCTTATCCGGGACTGGAGGCAGCAGACGTTTTGTGGGATGATTTCAAAGCGGCACTGCTGGAACATTTTGTGCCGCAGTCGGCAAGAGATGATCTGGAGGACAAGTTTTTGCAGTTGCGACAAGGGAGTAGGACAGTCCTGGAGTATCATCAGGAGTTTACCCACCTCTCCCGGTTTGCGGTATCATATCAGCTAGATGACGCGGGATATGCAAAGAGGTTCGATAAGGGTCTTCGTGATGAGATGAGGCAGGCCCTCCTCTTCGTCTCCGATGGCAGTATGGCGAAGATCCTGGAGATGGCCAAGAAGCTGGAAGGAGACCAGCAAGCTATTCGTGGGAGAAAGAGACCAATGGAGGAACAGGGACGAAGTGGCAGAAGGGACCATCCGAGAGGCCAAGACGCTGGAGAAGGAAAGACGGAGGTCCGACCCCGCCAGGGGGAGAGACAGGTGCAAAGGGAACCGATAGTGCTGGCCCCTCAGCCTCTGCAGATGAGGGAAGTGCCAAGGATTGGAGGAGGTGGGCCACCTCCGGAGTGCTTTCACTGCCACCAGATAGGCCACATCAAGAGGAACTGCCCCCAGAGGAATGCACCACCAGCATTACAGGCAGCACCACAGAGCCATCATCTCGGGGGCCGAGGACGTGGCCGAGGTCGTGGATTTCAGGGCGATGATCGGAGACAGTACAGGGAGCAGGCATATGCCCTAGACTTGGCAAGGCCCCGGGATCCAGCAAGGGTCATCGCAGGTACTTTGATGTGTTTTCATTTAAATTGTTAATGCCTTATAAGTTTTAGCTTTACCTTAGCATTAAATCAAACAACAAAACCCTCAGGTTTAGTACCCGTTTATGGCAAACCTGCTTTCACCTTGTTCGATACGGGTGCCTCGCACTCGTTCGTCTCGGCTAAGTTTATCGAGAACCTGGACCAAGTCCAACACTTCAAAAGCGACTATAGAAGGGTGCGATTTCCGGACGGATCGGAGGTTCTAACAAATACAACGTGCATCATGAGTCTGGAAATTGGAGGAATACTGTTCGAGGCCCCGACAACTGTGCTGAAGATGAGAGACTACGACCTGATCCTGGGCATGAGTTGGTTATACGAGAACCAAGCAAGGATTGACTACCCGTCAAGGCGGATCATGCTAAAGCATAGAGACGGTGAAGTATCATTCGAAGGTACTCAACCCACCTCTCGTCTCTTCTTATCGTCTATTCAGGCCGTTAAGGCCCACCTGCAGGGAGATGAGGTATATCAGGTGCTCTTCGAGGCGACTGAAGTCAAGGACTCAGTGTCAAGTATCCCGATCGTACGGGATTTTGCGGATGTATTTCCGGAGAAGCTTCCCGGGCTGCCACCGCACCGCGAGAAGGATTTCCAGATCCAGTTGGTGCCAGGGGCAAAGCCGGTGTCCAAAGCTCCTTATCGGATGGCCCCGAAGGAGTTAGTAGAGTTTCGGAGCCAGCTGCAGGAGCTGGTAGAAGCTGGGTTCGTTAGGCCGAGTTCCTCACCTTGGGGAGCTCCGGTGTTGTTCGTGAAGAAGAAGGATGGGACGCTCAGATTGTGCATCGATTACAGAGCTCTAAATAGGCTGACGGTGCGGAACACGTACCCTCTGCCAAGGATAGACGAGCTCTTTGACCAGCTAGAGGGAGCCCACTGCTTCTCGAAGCTGGATTTGAGGTCAGGGTATTATCAGCTAAGGATCCAGGAGGAGGATATCCCGAAGACGGCTTTCAGCAACCGATACAGATTGTACGAGTTCACTGTGATGCCGTTCGGGCTCACAAATGCACCATCGACATTTATGAGCCTGATGAACCGGGTGTTCGAGCCTTATCTCGACATCTTTGTCATTGTGTTCATCGACGACATCCTCATCTACTCAAGGACGGAGGAGGAGCATGCACGGCATTTGTCACTAACCTTGGAGAAGCTTCGGGAGCATCGGTTGTATGCGAAGTTCAGCAAGTGCCAGTTTTGGTTGAAAAAGGTGGCCTTCCTAGGCCATATCATCAGTGGAGCTGGCTTAGCAGTGGACCCAGCAAAGATTCAGGCAGTACGGGATTGGCCGCCGCTGAAGACGGCCACTGACGTGAGGAGTTTCTTGGGACTTGACGGCTACTACCGGAAGTTCGTTCAGGGGTTTTCTCAGATAGCCCTCCCGCTCATATCCCTGACGAAGAAGGATGCTGCTTTTACTTGGACGCCACAGTGTGAGGCAGCCTTCCAGGAGCTGAAGGGTCGGCTTACTTCGGCTCCCATCCTTGCCCTTCCGTCGGGAAAGGAAGGATTTCAGGTGTATACTGATGCGTCATATCAGGGGATGGGTGCCGTTCTGATGCAGAACGGCACGTGATAGCTTACGCCTCCCGCCAGTTGAAGAACCACGAACAGAATTACCCAGTGCATGACTTGGAGATGGGAGCAGTTGTGTTCGCTCTCAAGATCTGGCGACACTACCTTTATGGTGTCCACTGCGACATATTCTCAGATCACAAGAATCTGAAGTATGTTGATACGCAGAAGGAGCTGAATATCTGACAGAGGCGATGGGTGGAGTTCTTATCCGACTACCAGTACACGATGCATTACCACCCAGGGAAGGCGAATGTAGTAGCGGACGCGTTGAGCAGGAGAGCTACTACGTCAGGAGCAGAGCCTAAGTTGATGGCCATGGAGTTAGTACAGATGTTCGAGGATATGCAGATCTCCCTAGTATCTGAGGATGATCCGGAGCTGTACGAGGAGTACTTAGCAGCGACTGGTACCACTTACGACATTCGAGACCGCATCAGGGAAGGGCAGAGGCAGGATGCCAAGCTGGAGCCGATATTCAGAGCCTTGGAGACAGGCTCAGCCGGAGATTATTCGTTGAAGGACGGCCTATTGAGTTTTAGAGGTCGGGTGTATATACCGGCAGGGGATCATATTCGGGAGGATATTATGGCAGAGGCTCATTGCAGTAGATATTCTGTGCACCCGGGTATTACCAAGATGACGGCGGATTTGAAGAGGACCATGTACTGGCCGGGTATGAAGAGAGACATCGTCTATTTTGTGACCCACTGCGAGACCTGCCAACTCGTGAAGGCGGAGTGCCGGAACCCAGCAGGATTGTTACAACCACTTCCGGTGTCGGAGTGGAAGTTCGACGATATTGCGATGGATTTTATACACGGTCTTCTCCGATCTCGTGCGGGAAATGACTCGATTTGGGTGATCGTCGACAGACTGACGAAGGTGGCCAGGTTTATTCGGATCAGGAAGGATGATTCGGTCAGAGTTTTGGTACGGAAGTTTGTGGAGCAGTTTGTCTGATATCATGGTGTGCCGAGGACGATCGTGTCAGATCGAGATGGACGTTTTACGTCGAGGGAGTGGAGAGCGGTGCAGGCCTACCTAGGCACCCGGTTGGCCTTCAGTACAGCATTTCACCCCCAGACAGACGGGCAAACAGAGTGCACCAATCGGACCCTGGAGGATCTTTTGCGTCTTTGCATTCTAGACCGCGGGGAGCCATGGGAGAGACTGTTACCATTAGTCGAGTTCTCGTACAACAACAGTCACCAGGCTAGTATAGGCAGAGCGCCTTACGAGGCGTTATATGGACGGAGGTGCAGGACACCATTGTCTTAGATTCAGGATGAGGATCCCAAGGCTCTTGGCTCAGAGTTCGTGGAGGACACGGAGGCCCAGGTGAGGCTGATTCGAGATAGGATGCTGGAGGCCCAGAGCAGGCAGGCCAAGTATTACGATGCGCGTCATCGTATGGTGGAGTTCCAGGTGGGAGATCGGGTTTTCTTGAAGATACGTCCGATGCATGGAGTCTCGCGGGTTCGCGGGCGGAAGAAGCTCAGTCCGAGGTATATGGGGCCTTATAGGATCCTGGAGCGGATCGGTCCCTTGGCTTACAGACTGGAGCTACCGCCGGATTTGGAGGGACTGCACGACGTATTCCACGTCTCCTCACTTAGGAAGGCTCTACTTCGGCCAGAGCAGCAGGTGTCTACTTCAGAGGGGCCAGTAGCTACAGATCGGTCGATTCACCTGGAACCGGTTCGGATAGACGACACAGAGCTACGAGTCTTGCGGCGCAAGAAGGTTCCGCTGGTCAAGGTCCTGTGGAGGAATCATGGACAGGAAGAGCACACTTGAGAGCCACTGGACTTGATGCAGCAAAAGCACCCACAACTTTTTACGACAAGTACAACTTTTAACTTTTCGGGGATGTTACTTTTCTTACTTACAATAGGAACCCCACAGGCTTAACCTGAATTTCGGGGACACAATTTTTATTTTTATGTATTGGGATTTGTAACATCCCTCAAACTGCTAGACCCCTAAGTTGGTTTTGTCATGACTAGATTATGACAAAACCATATTAAGAGCCATTTGATCTTGTGAGCTTAGGTAAGAAAGAGAAAACCACCTTAGACTGCAAATAGCAATTTCCAATTACCAAGCTTAGGGTTGGACTTTAGGACCTAAACTTGACCATTTGACCCCACCATAGTATCCCTAACCCTTTAGGGGTCCCCTTAGGGCATCAAGGGCCCATTGGGGTCAACCAAAGAGGCCAAATTGATCAAAGTCAACCTAAACCCCAAATTGGTCAAAGTAGCCTATTTAGAGCCAATTAACCTTCACCATGTAAAATTGATCACACATCTAGGCCTAGAATACCATAAGAGACCTAGTAGACCTAAAAGCCACATCATGGGACCCCCAGTGGTGCAAATTGACCAAAATGCCCTTTTTAGGTCAAAATGGCAATTCTTCACAAAGTGCCCTAATTGACCATCACCATATTAAATTGACCTTACCCATAGTGTTATAATGTCATAGGGGACCCAGTGGACCAAAAAGCCCCATGACTGGGTCAACCCTAGGGCTCAATTTGACCAAAGTCAATTTAGCCTGTTTTGGTCAAATCAGCTTAAATTGGGTCAACTAAGGCTCATATGACCAAATTTACCCCACCAGTAGTTTCTAAACCTAATTTGGAACCCAAAGGACCCAAAAGCCCCATCCTAGGGTCACCCAATTGGTCAATTTGATCAAAAGTCAAACTTGCCCAATTTAGGTCAAATCTCTTAAACCTAGCCCAATCACTTTGGGCTAACTCAATTGGGTGGTCAACCAGCCTAGTAGACTAGCATTAAACACAGAGGGGATTGGAAATTCGGCCATGGTGAGTAAGAGAGAGAAAATGGGGGTTTTCCCAATTTTGGGAAGACAAAAAGAGGCCATTCATGGCCATTAAGGAGTTACACCCCTTGGCCTCCCTCATTAACACTCTCATTCATCTCCTCTGCCGATTTAGAGGAGTTCCCAGCCATTTCTAGGAGTAATTAAGACAGGGGGGATGCATTGGGTCGGTTATGGGAGGAATATGAAGAGGCCATTAATGGCATTTGAGGTTAAAGCCATCACCACCTTCAATCGACCCCCCCCCATCATCTTCAGAGGTCGGAGAGGAGAGAAACCCCCAAGGATTCAGAGGAATTCATGCTCTCTAGGCTCGGATCGGCATGGCACCTCAACCTCCCCGAGCTCCCATGGTATACACGAGGACAACAAGGCGGCAAGCCCCAATTCAGGTCTGATCCTCCTTCCCTCTCTCAGTGCTTAGATCTTAATCCAACTGGGGCTTGATTCGAGTTCAAACGGGCTCGAATCGTGCACCCAAAGGTGCTCGTTTTCGAGCACATTTTCCCTCCCCGAAACCCCTACTCCGGCCACCACCGGCCGGCAAATGACCTCCTATCGCCGACAACCACCTCAACGGAGGTGGTGGTGGCACTTGCCGGCCGGGGGGATGTGAGGGTGGCCGGGAAATCGAGGTTGAAGGCAGCCCAGGCGCGGGCTATCGCAGCCGTAGAATCACTGGAGAAGACGACCCGATGCCGTCCAAACTGCGCCAAGATTCGTGCTGAATGATTATTTAAGAATTTAGATATTATTATTAATTAGTTTCCTTGAGTTTTTATAACTGCAGGAGTAATTTAATTACTAAAAATACTAGATGCCCTCTACTGAAAAAGTGCCCAACATGAAAGTTGTAGGCCCTGACCCCTAGGATCATACAAAATTGAGTTCACTCCATTTGGAGTCCTGGTTTGACCTCAGCACCCATTTTTGTGCAAGGGTTGACTGACCTTTGAATGGATGCCCACACTAATCCACAACTCCAAATGACTTGAACTTTTGGGTGTAGGCTTTTCTCATATACATATAGGACATATCCAAAAATCAGATTTTTTGGGGAATATTTTTCTATAGTTTTTGGAAAAATTCAATAATCCATGTGTGATTTAATTAGGTGCCTTAAACACCTCAAAATCCTCCCAAATTTGGATGTGTGGTCCTGGAGAGCATGCTAGGTCTCTGGTTAAAATCTCAACCCATTTGGAGTTGATTTGATAGGGTAATTCACAAAGTCAATCCTAGGCTCCCTAGGTTAGGGAAAAACTTTGGGTGAGTGCCCCCACTCTTCCATAAAGCCAATTGGCTTCAAATTTGGGGTGCACCCATGCCAACCCTTTGTTCAAATTTGGTGGCCATTGGAGGTGGTTTAGCCTAGTAAATTGCAAAGGGGATAATTGCTATTTACACCCCAATTAGGCACCCAAAAGGACCCCACTCCTCACCAAATGTTGGTAGGACCTTGGGTGACCATTCACTGACCTCTGGCCAAAGTGTTGGGTAGATTGGACTTGGACAAGGTAGGGAATTCTCCTTGGACTTTTGTTTGCTTAAGGGTTAATTTGGGGTAAAAGTGGCCTTAGGCTAATTTTGGAGTGTGGAGGGGCTTCCTCCCACTGATTGAAGATGTGGCATAGGTCACTGACTTGGGGTGTATGGGACACCCCAAGGAGCCCATCTTGGGAGAGTTGGGCTTGGTGTGCCCTTAAACCCTAGTGGTTAACCTTAGGGTGCTCTTTAGGGCTTGTGAAGGACATAGGAGTGTTTGTCCTTGGAGAGGTGTGTAATGGGCTCCTCTGAGTTCCTTGAGTGTTATAATACCCTCACAAGAAGTTTGGGTGGATTTGGGGAAGTATTGACCATAACCCTAGGTTAAACCCTAAAGGGGTGCAGTTAGAGGCCAATGAAGGAAGAGGGGTCAAACCTTAATGGTTTGACTTGAAATTTTCGGGAAGTAGTCATGGTGACCAGAGAGTACTACTGTGAGAAATTGGTGGGGATTGGAGTTGCCAACCCTAGGGAATAAATTCTTGGGTAGATTTGTAAATATTTAGGTTTTGGGGATTTAGGAAGAATTAGTACTTAGTGATTAACCATCTTCTGTCACCAACTTAGTTTTGATGTTATTAATCCCTGGAGATTCTATTAGAACCATTGGAAAACCTTTGGAGGTCCAAATTGTAATTATTCATATTGTTGACAATTTTTGGGATGAACAATTTTAGGGTGTTAGTTTTCTGTAGTTGCATGAAACTTTGCTGGATGACATGTCATACCACTATGAACCCACATTATTTTTCTCATAATTTATGGATTAATATTTTTGGTACCTCTAGTTCAATTTGGAATTAATTGCAAATATATCCTTTGTGGACATTACAAATGTAACCTCTATGGAATATGGTCAAATTTTGTAGGGCTGAATATTTTAGTATGAATCACCTCTGTATAAATTTGCATAAGGTTTGGAGTTCATGTGAGGGTACCCCCTGTGGAAATGATTGGAAATAAATGGGTTTTGGAATTTTTAAAAATAGTAAATCTTTCTGGAATTTCCTAAAATTTCATATTTACTGATTACTTGGTACCCTTGATTTATGTAAAAAGTTTGGTAGGCATTGGAAGTCAAAAAAGTACACTTGTAGTTCAAACCTTAGGAAGTTGCATTTTGGAAAAGTTGTTTTAAATATTAATAATATTGAGAAAAATATGATTCTCTGGAATTTGCCTTAAAATATCATGCTAGACCTCCAATAAATAGCATGGGTCAGTTGGATGAATATTTGGAGTATCTCTAGTTGTAAGCTTCATGTAGTCGGTTTGGACTGCGTATAGTAAAACTGTGAAGCTTAGGAATTTAGTGACATACTAGGTGGAGATGGGGTGCAGGTGGTGTACATGGGCTGTTTAGTTAGTAGTGAGTCCTCCCAAGGAAGTGTAAGTGAGGAAAGTGTGCTTGGTGGGTCGAGGGTAAGGTCGTCATGGGGGTTGACGAAAGATCGTCTTTTCCCTTTAGTTTCCTAAAGCCCTTAGGACTAATCCAGGTGAAGTTCTATGAGGGCTCTTGTGGGTAGTAACTAGTAACATCAGGTGTCTTGGGAAAGGAGTCTTGGGGAGTCTTCCCAGTATAACTCTTATCACCGTAGTGAGCCCCTTACAGGGTAACCCACGGGAAGTCCAAGACTAACCTTAATGTATAGGAGTAAGTCATTGTGCAAGGTTAGCTAATAGCACACTCACCCACACCCCGTGGTATGGGAGTCTAGTCGGTTTAGTCCGGTGAGCTTGTGATTCTGAGTTGTTTGTTGGTGACGGGCGGGTTAGCCCGGGGAGCTTGTGGCTCGGAGATTGTTGGAAAACATGTTGCATGTGCATAAGGTGGTGGGTCCTTTGTGTTGGCGATCGTTGCACCGACGTTGATACTTGGGCTCGGCAAGTGTGGTATTTACACAGCCATAAAAGTCTGGCGGTCCAGTCAGTAAGAGTACGCAGGCGCTCCGCGGGTTTGCGTTGAGGCGTACGATAGGTCTAGGTTAGGTAGTGCATATACCAACCTAGAGGTGGGCGAGGCCCAACCCACCGCTTCCGTTTGCCACTACGGGAGTATCCTGGGAGTCTTGCACGCTCCAAAAAGGGGGAACTAAAGGTCTATGCGCATAGAGTCGTAGTGAGTGAGTTGCACTTGTATGAACATAACATAACAGCATACCTTGCATGTCATAGCATAAAACATTGCATTTCAACCTACCCCTAACGTATAAGTCGGTCATAGGACTTCTTATACGGTAGGCCCTGCTAAACGACCCCTTGGTCTATAGGTTTGTATGGGCATTCCTATAAATCAATGGTTACTTTTATTATACCTTACTTGCCATTATACATACTGCTTACTGCTCTTTATGTACTTTTACCATGCTTTTATTTACAGCTTCATTTATTATATATACACACTTGTGTAGTGGTGGATCTTTCCATAACTAGTTTCCCTGTCACCTGCATTTGCTTACCCCCTTTGTTTACCTCCGCTTCGTCCTCCCGCTCGGTGCCTAGGAGTCACTGGGAGAGGGGTGGGGGATTGGCTTAGTCTTTTTGACTAACGGTCGGTGGACCTTATCATTTTAGGAGACCGCGGAGACGGGGCAGCACCAGAGGCCGATTCAGGTGGAGGCAGGGCAGTCTAGCACAGGAGCACCGATGACAGGATTTGTGAGTGTTTGTTATAGTTAATTTGCTTCCGCGAGTGAACTTATGTAGTGAGGCTTTTATGTATCGGGCAGGAGCCCTTGTTATCTCTTTTGATTCAGTTATGTTTGTGGACATCTCTATGATGGTTTATTTGAATGTGATGTGGACTTGAGCTTTTTAGTCATTTAAGCTTTACTTTTCTTTGTGATCGAATTGGACGGCAGGATCGGCTTTTTGTAGTGGCGACCTTCCCGAGTGAGGGTGTCACCGCAAAACGGCGATTCTGAGCCTAAGACCCTGTGTTTTTTGCAAAAAAAAGGGGGTCTTATAGAGAGAGGGAACCTCGAGGGTGACATGCCACCTCTCAAGGGACTAAGTACTTTTCTAGGAACGAAAATGAGATTCTCGAGTCGCCTTTCGTAGCTTGAAGGAAGATCTTTGATGGCACGAAAGAGACCTTCGAAGGCTGGAAAGAGATCTTCAAAGGTTCGAAGGAGATCTTCGAGCGCCGAAGGAGAATTCCAAGGAAATCTTCGAAGGTGCTCTCTCGGGCGTGGAATACCAGGTCCCTTGAGATGAAGGCCCTGAGCTCATTTTATAGCCTTGGCCGGGGGTAGCCTGGTAATTTCATCGCTGTAACCACTGTAACCACCTGAGGGATGAATCACGCTGGTTGATTTGGAGCACAAGGATCCCCACTTTTTTCGTCTTGCCCCCCCCCCGGCAATTTGGTCAATTCAGGCGGCTTTGTTGACGGCGTTGAGCGCAACGAACAAGACCTGCTATCTAGAAAATTAAGGAAGGTTAACTGTCGTGAGCACGAGAATGTTCTGAGCGCGCAACGAACACGGAAGCGTTCTGAACGCGCAACGAACACGGAAGCGTTTTGAGTGCGTAATGAACACGGAAGCGTTCTGAGCGCGGGATGAACATGGAGGAGTTCTGGGCGCGCGATGAACGCGGAGGCCTTCTGAACGTGCGGCGAACGCTCAAGCGTTCTGAGCGCGCAACGAATACTCAGGCGTTCTGAGCGCGCAACAAACACAGAAGCATTCTGAGCGCGCAACGAACACGGAGGCGTTCTGGGCGCACGGCGAATGCAAAGGCGTTCTGAGCCGCAGTGAACGCGGATGCATTCCGTGCGCGTAGTGAGCCCGAAAGAGTTCTGAGCGTGAAGGGTTCGACGCGCGGCGTGCACTTGGGGGTGTTCCGTCCGTGCAGTGAATGTGGACTCAGGAGGTGGACGCACCGAGAGCGTGTCGTTCATCAAGTCTTGCACGGTTAAGGAGGCGCGGCCTGCATTGCGCGGCGAGTGACGAGCGGCGGGTGTCGAGCGTCGCGTTGCAGTGACATGGTTTGCGTCGTGCCGAAGCGGTGCGGGTTAGGGGAGGCGCGCGCGCGGCGCTGACCGCACCTGAGAGGTGCGGCTTGGCCGCACCTTGGAGGTGCGGCCTAGGCCGCCCCTTGGATGTGCGGCCTTGACCGCACCTTGGACCAAATTGACCAAATTGTTGTGGGTGGGGGGGGGGGGGGGGGCAAGACAGGAATATCCAAAAAGTGGTGATTCGTGTGCTCCAAATCGACCAACGCGATTCGTCCGTCAGGTGGTTACAGTGGTTACAACGATGAAATTACTAGGCTACCCCCGCCTAAGGCTATAAAAGGAGCCCAGGGCCTTCATCTCAAGGGACTTGGTCTTCCACGCCCGAGAGAGCTCCTTCGAAGATTTCCTTGGAATTCTCCTTCGGCGCTCGAAGATCTCATTCGATCCTTCGAAGGTCTCCTTCGTGCCATCGAAGATCTTCCTTTAAGTTACGAAAGGCGACTCGAGAATCTCACTTTCGTTCCTAGAAAAGTACTTAGTCTCTCGAGAGGTGGCCTGTCACCCTCGAGGTTCTCTCTCTCCACCATTGTAACGAGCAGCGACATGTTGCGCTCGAGTTCTTAGGTTTTATTTGTAACAAACCATAAGATAGTGTAATTTGGTCGGCACAGTTCCGACCGCATGATTTTTCACCCTTTCTGGGTTTTCCACGTAAAAGTCTCCTTGTTAATTGTTAACTCTCTTATTGACTGTTTGAACGCTCGGCTCGCTCTTGAGCTAAGGTGGTTAATTCGACCGGTCTACCAAAGCGTCGAGTAACCCGCAACAAGTCTTATCTCTCTCTTGGAGATGAAGCTCCTTGGGGGATCCCGCCTCCGGGAGTTGGCTGAAATTTGTCCCCGTATTTGTATCTTGTTTTCATCTTCTAGTGAATTACTTTTTGTTTCCTCTCACCACCACGACAGTTTGCACTGTCCAAAAATTTCTTTTTAGATTTCATTATTCATTAATGAAAGGATAAAAATCTATTCCCTTGCTGATCTCTTCCAAGATGCTCACATGCTTCTGATGGCCAGTCTAAAATTTGCATAGTACGGCTTGATGCAGAACCATGAGAACTCAGTTGACTGCTTGCAGTGTGAATGTTAACAGTTAAAAAAATAACTACAGGTGGATTGAAACCTTACAACACACATAAAAGTGCATGCCAATAAATGGTGGAAATCTTTTATATACATGAATATCTGTGTAACAAACTGGCTGACAGTTCAAAACTTGTTATATGGTATCCATGAAATCTTCATTATCTTCCATGAGGCATAGTTAGTGTTATTTTATTTACAGACTCAAGTTCTTGCATTTCTGAACTCGAATGTTGCATTTCAAAATGGCGCCTCCATGGAACAAATCCAGGGCACTTGGGTTCTGGCAAATCCTTATCACTGGTTAACATCAAAATCACAGAAGACATAAATGGTCTTTCATCAGGGAACTGCTGAACGCACAAAAGCGCTACTTTGATGCATCTTAACGCTTCAGTAATGGAGAACGAATCGCTCGCCAACCTGTCAACTAACTCCAAGGCCCTGCCTTCTTCCCATAATCTCCACGCCTGAGTTCAGGAACTAATGTTGTTTAAGCATAGCATCATATATATGTTTTAGAAAACAAAAACTAAAATAAAAACACTAGAGCTTACATGTTCTACAAGATGATTATTAGATTGCGAAGATGAATTTCTTTGATTGCTGAGGACCTCGAGAATTAAAACTCCAAAACTAAATACATCAGATTTCGCAGAAAAATATCCGCCCATTACATACTCTGGAGACATGTATCCACTGCATGGAAAGACAAGTGTTTTTCAATAATATTTACTTTAGATATGTAAAGAAGTATCTTATTGATACATTAATATAGAAAAATGATTACGAAAAGCTTCCTGTAACTTTGCATAATTACAGAATCAAAATCTCTCATTTTAGTATCCGCTGTTAACATACATGTATAAAGAAGATCCCCTGGAGGAACCCATGCGGGTCTTTTTTGTGTGCATGCGGTTAACAATGAAAACTTAGATGGGAGATTTAGGTAATTTTGAAAGATAGAAGGGAGATCCATGTAATTATGCAAAGTTAGAGGCGAAGTTCGAGTAAACGACCCTTGGTATAAATTGTGAACAAGCATCACTTACTATGTGCCTACTATTATCTTGGTTTTAGATTTTGCCTCGTCTCCTGCAAATATTCTTGCCAAGCCAAAGTCCGAGATCTTGGGCATCATCTCTTGGTCGAGAAGAATGTTACTGGCTTTTAGATCTCTATGAATAACTCTAACCACTGAATCTTGATGAAGATACAGAAGTCCTCGAGCTATTCCCACGATTATGCGGTAACGCATATCCCAATTTAGCAACATTGTGTTTTCCTTATCTGCGAAATAAATAGAGTCTTGATGAGGATAGAAAGATTAAGTTCATAATAAGGTTTATGTCCAAGAGTTGCATTTCTAAATTATATTTATATGTTCCGTTTAGCCTATCTGGGAGAAAGATCTTGATATATTTTTGTCCAGGCACAAGAGAAAATAGAAGAAAATACAAATTACCTTTTTTATAATAAAAGTAAAGGATTGGTATTTTTTGTTTCTTGCATGATAAATTACAATTTTTTGCTGATGTGATTATAGAACTCTTTTGTATTGTGAGCAAATTAATAGGAGTAATTTGATAATTTATAGAACACTTTTGTATTTTTGTTTCCTGCATGATAAACGTTTTCCCATGAGTTGCTTTGGCCATCAGTTCTCTTTTCACCTTCACCTGAATGTTTGGATGCTTGGTTACTAATTCAATTCCTTGATTGAGAATTTTTGTTAGGAATTGTGTTGAATAGTTCAATTGTTGTATTGAATTTTTATCTAATATGAGAAAAAAACAAGACAAGAGCATTTGCACATCGATTAACGAAGATGGGTCAAGTCTAAACAATACCTAAGCTTGACGTTATTTACTGACTTGGTCATCATGGTCGCCACATTGTTTTCTATATGAACCTATATGAGTTGATTTTTCTCATCATCTTTATCATTGAACTACCTCAACTTGTAATATCCGATGTCTATGTATTTGTACTTACCTGATGCACTTGATTCTTTGCAGGAGAAATTGCACTTTGATAATCACAATAAATGCATGAATACCAAGCTCATCCACCATACCCAATAGTTGACAAAGTTATCAAGATCTGCAGCAAAGTGGGAGCCTAGATGTTGGGGTCCAGCCCCTAAAGAGAAACAATACAGATCAAGGCTGGAGCTATGTTTCAGCAGTGCAAGGAGGAAGCGGTATTAAAGAGAAATTTCTCGGTCTGTCTGTTATCGCCGGGCGGTAGCACTACCGCCGACGGTAGCATATCGACGAATCGTCGAGAAGCAAGGTTGCGTCGACTAGAAGACAAGCTGTGTCGTCGAGAGACCTGACAGCTCAGGGCTAACGCCCGACGGTAGTGATACCGCGGGCAGTAGCGTTGTCGTCGTGATAAGGGGGTCATATCGTCGAGATGAGCCTCTGATATCGTCGAGATGGGTGTCGTCTTGATGGCTACCGCGGCGCGGTAGTAGCTACCGCCGGGCGGCAGCGGACGGAAACAGTTTCGTGAATGTGCAATCGGGAGCCGTTGGATCGCATTGAATCTTTTTTCTATGGCTAAGATGTGTTCGCCCTCTTACCCTAAATAGGCAGAGGTGCTTAGACAGAAAAAATAACTTCCAGATTTGGAGTCGTCAAGGAGAACGTGCCAAGAAGAGGAAGTTGCAAGGTCTTGCCGCCATTGTTGTCGGAGGAGTTCTTCGGGAGGAAGAACAGTTTTCTCAGTACGGTGTCTTCGTTTTCACTGTAAGGAAGTTTTAATCTCTATCTTGTCTTCGTTGCTTTGGGCATTTAAAGAGCGATTTGAGTTTTGTTCCTTGTTCTTGAAGAGAAGCTTTTACTGTGGGTCTGAGAAGGCGATTCAACCTGTGAATCCAAGGGGGATCTAGGTTGGGCAAACTTAGATTATTTTTGTTGTAATCCTTATTGTTCTATAGTGGATTTTTCGTGAGCCCCACCCCGTGGTTTTTCCCTCATTGTTTTAGAGAGGGTTTTCCACGTAAAATTTGTTGTTCTCTGGTTGTGCTATAATTTTTCTGTGCGTTTTTTGCGCTTTATTACCTTCTAGTATGTCCAGATTGTGCAAGTTGGTTATATCCCAACAAGTGGTATCAAAAATAGGTTAATTCCTAAATGTCTGACTGGACATTCTGATTTAGATTTGGGTCAATGGTAGGTGACGACATTGGCCCGCTCCCTATCTTCCTAAATCTGATCAAGGTTTTGTCTCAGACCGTTGGGCTGTTGTAGAAGATGGAGCAGAACACAAGAATGATTAGCATGAATGGCAAGAACTGGAATATATGGAAGCCTCGGATGGAGGATCTCTTGTATTGCAAGGATCTTCATACTCCGTTGTCAGGGAGACCAGCTACCATGTTAGATGATGCAGAGTGGAAGAAGACAGACATGAAGGCAGCGGGATTCATTCGGCAGTGGCTAGATGATTCTGTCTTCCACCATGTATCCACTGAGTCATCGACTCAAGCTTTATAGAGAAAGCTTGAAGCGGTGTACGAGAGGAAGACAGCAGGAAACAAGGTTTTCTTGATCAGAAAGCTTGTGAACTTGAAGTATAAGGAAGGTTCTCAGATGACAGAGCATCTGAACCTTGCCCAGAGCATCATCAATCAGCTGGAGGCCATGAAGATCATCTTGGAGGACGAGCTGCAAGCTTTGATAATCCTTAGTTCTTTACCAGAGAGTTGGGAGACTCTTGTGGTGTCGCAGAGCAATTCAGCACCTGAAAGCGTCGTGTCAATGGAGATGGTGACGAACTGTCTGTTGAACGAAGAGCTGAGAAGAAAGGACTCTGGAATCTATACATCAGATGCTTTTCTCATGGAGGGAAGGGGCAGGCCAATGAAGAAAGAGGGTAAGCAAAGAGGCAACTCCAGGAGCAAGTCCAGGAGTAAGTCCAAGAAGGAGATTGAGTGCTTCTACTGCAAGAAGAAGGGCCATTACAGAAAAGACTGCTTCAAAATGCAGAGAGATCAGAAGGGAAAGGAGAAGGAGTCGGGAGAATCCAGTGAGGGTGGTGGTGCGGCCTCGATTGCTGAAGATGAGTCGTTGTGCTTACATTGCGGTGGGTCGGCATGCCAGGAGTGTGTTGATACAAACTGGGTAGTGGATGGTGGTGCATCCGACCACTGCACTCCTCACAGAGATTACTTCTACTCTATGTTGCAGGAGATCTTGGCACTATTCGGATGGCGAATGCCGGTGTGTCGAAGATCATTGGCAGTGGAGATGTCCACCTGGAGACTGATCTTGAGAGGATTATCCTCAAGGATGTCAGGCATATTCCTGATTTGAGGATGAACCTCATTTCTGTTGGAAGGCTAGACGAAGGAGGCTTTACTAGCAATGAAGGCGGCGGTGCTTGGAGGCTGGTAAAGGGCTCCTTGGTGGTGGCCAGGGGGAAGAAGTGTTGCGGTTTGTACCGAGCAAAGGCTAAGATCTGCAGTCCGTGTGCGAATGCAGCTGAAGACAACTATATGGGGTTGTGGCATCGCAGACTTGGCCATATCAGTGAGAAGAACCTGAAGATCTTGGTGAAGAACAAGGTTCTTCCAGAGCTGTCAGGAGAGCTTCCTGACACTTGTGCTCACTGCTTGGCTGGCAAGCAGAGACGAGTATCCTTTGCGCAGGCTGAACCGAAGAGGAAGGCAGAGCTGCTGAACCTGATACACACTGATGTGTGTGGTCCTATAGAGCCCAAGTCAGTGGGCGGAGCAACCTACTATGTCACTTTCATAGACGATCACTCGAGGAAGGTATGGACTTTTGTTCTGAAACAGAAAAGTGACATCTTGGCAAAGTTTATGGAGTTCAGGGCAAAGGTAGAGAAGATGACCAGGAAGCAGATCAAGCGGGTATTGGCGAAGAGGATGAACAGGACGGTTGTGGAGAAGATCAGGTGCATGATCTCTCAAGCAGGTATTGGCAAGCAGATCTGGGCAGAGGCCGTACAGGTTGCAGGGCATTTGATCAATTTGTCCTCCTCTGCACCTTTGGATGGAGATATCCCAGAGAGTGTTTGGTCCGGTAAGGAGGTGTCATATGGACACGTGCGGGTGTTCGGTTGCAGGGCACATGTTCATATCCCCAAGCAGGAGAGATCGAAGCTTGATGAGAAGTCCCAAGAGTGTATTTTGTTGGGATTCCCGCGTGAAGAGTTTGGCTATAGACTCTGGAATCCAGTAAAGAAGAAGATCATCAGAAGCAGGGATGTGGTCTTCGTGGAAGACCAAATTGTTGGTGAGCAGAGTGTTGCTGAGCCACAGGATCCACAGGCTGTGGAAAGTTCTGATGTTGATCATGAACCAGAGAATGCTGGTGTTGATGAAGGACGAGCTGACGAAGAAGCGGTGCAGATTCCAGATCAGGATGAGATTCTGGATGGAGGGGGAGCATTGCCTGTTGATGTTTCACCAATGGTGGAGGTGCCCCTCAGGAGATCTGACAGAGCACAGAGGCCCGACACCAAGTATCCACCACAAGATTATATCTTGCTTACTGATGGTGGTGAGCCTGAGTCTTTTGAGGAGGCTCAGAGGGCTGAAGACAGAGAATCTTGGGCAGCGACCATGGTGGAGTTAGACTCACTCTAGAAGAATGAGACCTATGATTTGGCCAGACTACCAAAGGGGAGGAAAGCCTTGAAGAACAAATGGGTCTTCAAGATAAAGACTGATTAAAATCTCTCCCGGCCTAGGTACAAGGCAAGGTTGGTAGTCAAAGGTTTCGGTCAAAGGCATGGTGTAGACTTTGATGAGATATTTTCACCAGTGGTGAAAATGTCTTCTATCAGATTAGTTTTGGGGTTGGCTGCCTCCATGAATCTTGAAGTTGAGCAGATGGATGTCAAGACGACATTTCTGAATGGAGATTTGGAGCAGATGTAGAGTCTTCAGGCAAGCTCTCACTTCTGGCAAGTCTCTCACTGCAAAGGAACTTGTCTTAGCCTCAAGGATAGAACAAGTACCCATCCCTGCTACGGAAGCAGAACAGATCTTCCATGTACGACTGGATGAGGCACTGCCAGGGCAATGGAGAGCCCAGGGCATGGAGCAGCCCAAAGGCTTTAAGCCAAGGGGAAGGAGCATTTGGTCTGCCAACTCAAGAAGAGTCTATATGGGTTGAAGTAAGCACCCATGCAGTGGTATAAAAAATTTGACTCCTTTATGCTGAAGAGCAAGTTCCAGAGAACCAGGGTTGATCATTGTGTCTATGTGAAGAGGACTGAGAAGACCCTTACTATTCTGTTGCTGTATGTGGATGACATGTTGATTGTCGGTGATGACAAGGCCAGCATTGTTGAGCTGAAGAAAGAGCTTGGTGAGTCTTTTGAGATGAAGGACTTGGGATCCTTGGGATGAAGATCACCAGGGATAGGAGTGCAGGTCTGTTATGGCTATCTCAAGCTGAGTATGTGGAGAAGGTGCTGAAGAGGTTCATGATGAAGAAGGCCAAGGTGGTTGCTACTCTGTTGAGAGGACACTTCAAGCTATCTAGCTCTCAATGTCCTTCATCTGAGAAGGAAGTGGAGGAGATGAGCCAGATCCCCTGTGCATCTGGAGTGGGGAGTTTGATGTATGTTATGGTCTGCACGATGCCAGACATAGTTTATGCAGTGGGGGTAGTGAGCAGATATCTGGCAAATCCAGTGATGATCCATTGGGCTGCTGTGAAGTGGATACTCCGATATCTCAGAGGTACCACAAGCCTATGTTTGCAGTTTGGTGGAGGGTCACCAATGCTGGTTGGGCACTCTGACTCAGATATGTCAGGAGATATTGATTCCCGGAGGTCCACGTCTGGATATGCTGTTACTTATGCAGGGGGAGCTGTGTCGTGGCAGTCAAGGATGCAGAAGTGCGTGACACTGTCAATGACAAAGGGAGAATACATTGCGCTGACGGAAGCGTCAAGGGACATCTTATGGATGAAGAAGTTCATGCTTGAACTTGGACTCCAGCAAGAAGTGTTCACTGTCTACAGTGACAGTCAGAGCGCTATTTTTCTGGCCAAGAGCCCTGTCTACCACTCCAAGACGAAGCACATTGATGTAAGGTATCATTGGATACAGGATGCTGTCGAGGAGAAGCTGCTGAAGGTGGAGAAAGTCCACACTGATGAAAATCTTTCGGACATGATGATGAAGGTCGTGCCAAGGGAGAAACACGAGTTGTGCCGGTTGCTGATCAACATGAAGCCCACCTGAAGGTGTCGGGTTGGGGAACTCCTCTTTATGGTCTGGAGGGGGAGTTTGTTAGGGTCCAGCCCCTAAAGAGAAACAATACAGATCAAGGTTGGAGCTGTGTTGCAGCAGGACAAGGAGGAAGCTGTGTTAAACAACAATTTCTCGGACTGTCTGTTATCGCCGGGCGGTAGCAATACCGTCGGAGGTAGCATATCGACGAATCGCTGAGAAGCAAGGCTGCGTCGACTATAAGACAAGTTGTGTCGTCGAGAGAACTGACAGCTCAGGGCTAACGCCCAACGGTAGTGATACCGCGGGCGGTAGCGTAGTTGTCGTGATAAGGGGGCCATATCGTAGAGATGAGTCTCTGATATCGTCGAGATGGGTGTCGTCTTGATGGCTACCGCGACGCGGTAGTAGCTACCGCCGGGCAGTAGCGGATGAAAACATTTTCGTGAATGTGCGATCGGGAGCCGTCGGATCGCATTGAATCTTTTTTCTATGGCTAAGATGTGTTCGCCCTCTTACCCTAAATAGGCAGAGGTGCTTAGACAGAAAAAATAACTTCCAGATTTGGAGCCGTCAAGGAGAACATGCCAAGAAGAGGAAGTTGCAAGGTCTTGCCGCCATTGTTGTCGGAGGTGTTCTTCAGGAGGAAGAACAGTTTTCTCAGTACGGTGTCTTCGTTTTCGCTGTAAGGAAGTTTTTACTCTATCTTGTCTTCGTTGCTTTGGGCGTTTGAAGAGAGATTTGAGTTTTGTTCCTTGTTCTTGAAGAGAAGCTTTTACCGTGGGTCTGAGAAGGGGATTCAATCTATGAATCCAAGGGGGATCTATGTTGGGCAAACCTAGATTATTTTTATTGTAATCCTTATTGTACTATAGTGGATTTTTCGTGTGCCCCGCCCCGTGATTTTTCCCTCGTTGTTTTAGAGAGGGTTTTTCACGTAAAATTTCTTGTTCTCTGATTGTGCTATAATTTTTCTGTGTTATTGCGCTTAATTATTTTCTAGTGTACCCAAATTGTGCAAGTGGGTTATATCCCAACACTAGAAACACTTTTATGTCCAATTCCTCCACGCCTCTTTAGTATTGTTGTATCTATAGTCCTTGTCATGTAGCGTAGAGTCCATTTTGTTAATTGTATGCATTGAATCCTAATCTAAAGGCGACGACCGATACAAAACACGACCTGCGGGGTCCGAGGTCGCGACCATGGCCGAAATTTTTTCTGGCACACGGGCGTGTGCAGTTGTAACTGCTCCAGAAGTCAGGGGACGTATCCAGAAGGCGGAGACGCGACGTTTTGGGGGCACACGACCCGATGCACATGATGAGCGAATTTCATATAATGTTTTAAGCGCTCATCTAGCATGGTTTTCTTTTCCTTTAGCTAACCATTTAGTAGATTTACATGCATTTCACTCATATTCGCAAAAGTCATCATGTAAGCGTATTTGAGCTAGATTTAGTGATTTTTAGCATATTTCATGCATGAGGGATATCACCTCTCCCTCTCATTCATGTTAACTTATTGTTTTTATGAAGTATTTATCGTTTAAATACATCACGTAGCAGCTGCGGTGGGTTTCGGGGAAGTCACGACCTAGTTCTCTAATGAAATGCATCTGCTTTGTGCGTTTAACTCAAGCACGGTTGTGCGTTTCTTCGCGCACGGGCAGATGTGTGATTTCCCTTCATAACCGCATGGTCTAGTGCATTTGTACTCATATGACCAACACATTATCGAGGGATTTATATCTGATTTTCTCCCGAGAACCCCCTTCAAATTGACGGAATCGTGCGTTAGGCGCACGATCGTGCGAATTTGTTCTAGCACGATCCTTGTGCAGTTGCCAAGGCGATCCTGGCTTTTCTCTCCCACGATCGTGCGTGAGTTATTTTTATGACGGTCTATAAATATGCAGTTTCGCGATTCATTCGAGAGGATCGACCGGGGAGCGCCGTTTTCACGCGTTTTTGCCCCAAAACACTAGGGGTTTGCCCTAAGCCGTCTCCAACCTCCCCAATCACCCTAAAGATTGAAGAAGGAGATTTCCAAGATTAGCAATGAAGCTTCAAGCCCAGAGCCATTGACGTGGAGGCGAAAAGTCCAGAGAGAAGATGAGACTAGGAGGAGGTGACAACTCTCTCTCGTATTTCGGAAGGTAGTCAAGGAGGGGTTTGAAGAGCTGGTGGACCAAGCCGAGCTCCTCTTACAAATCCGAAAGAGTCTTTTTCACTCAGTATCTATGATTGGTAATATGTATCTCTCCCCTCTTCTTTAGAGTACTTGATATGCTTGTATTGAAGTAGATTCTAAATCATTCTACACACCATGGCCAGTGGGTGTAGGTGCTCATAGGTTTACTTACATTTTGTGGATGGTTTGGATGAAGAGTGTTTTGCTCTTGTTGGTATTGTTGTGATGTTTCTGATTGGATTTTGATGTGGATGTTCTTTTGAATTTGTGCTGATTCGAGTGAGCTTTTGAGCTTGTTTTGGTTGTTGAGCTTGCGCTTGAGCTGAGTTTGTGAGTGCTTGAGAGAGCGAGTTGTGCAATAGCAAAGAGAGAGAGAGAGAGAGAAGCAGTGAAGGCGACCCACAGAGCGAGAGAAGCGGTGAATGCGATCCGTAGTGTGAGCGAAGCGGTGAAGGAGACCCGAAGTGTGAGCGAAGCGGTGAAGGCGACTCGCTGTGTGAGAGAAGCGGTGAAGGCGACCCGCACCCTTAGCTTAATTTTACTTCTTGTTTTAGTTGTAGAAAACCCCCAACTGATTCAACGTTTTCCCGCCTAGACATTCATAGCTAGTTCTCATCAGATATCTCCACCCCGCCCTGTTCCGCGTGAGAATCGATACTCGGGGATTTATTCTCGTTTTATATTACTTGAACGATCGGTGCACTTGCCGTGATCGCCACCAAGTTTTTGGCGTCATTGCCGGAGAATACAGCACATGTATGATTTCTTAAGAGGAAATCGAGAGATGATGATTTTTCTTTCATTTGTATATTGCGCTGTTTTTGGCTTTACTGCTTTCTGAATTTTGTTTCTGTTTTCTGTTTCTGTTTTTCGCTGTAATTTTTTACTTTAAAAGTTTTGACTGGTTGTGATTCTGGAGAAGATCCGTGGTGAGCTTGTCCCTTTTGATCTAGAAATCGAGCGTACATTGCGAAATCTGAGAAGAGAGCAAGCTCGGACCATGGACGCTCAGAACCCTCTAGTGAATCCTCCAGTGAATAATCCTCCTCCAAATCCTAATGAGGATGAGTAGTAAGTGAAGCAGCCGCGTGCACGTACAATGCGGGAGTGCGTTGCCCCCACCATGGGAAGTGTATACCTCATATTGAGCCCGACTATCACAAATCAACATTTCGAAATCAAGCCTGCCATTCTTAATATGCTTCAGCACACTGTTCTGTTTTCTGGTTCTCCACTTGCGGACCCTTATCTGCACTAATATAATTTTAATGAGGTGTGTGATACATTTAAGATCAACGAGATTTCAGATGACACCATTAGGATGCGTCTCTTTCCCTTTACTTTGAGGGATAAGGCCAAATCCTGGTTGTATTCCTTCCCACCTGGGTCTATCACCACTTGGGCTATTCTAGAAAGTACCTTTTTGAATAAGTTTTTCGCGGCTACGAAAATTCTAGCAGTTAGAAATGATATTTCTACTTTTCGACAACGTGATCAAGAGTCCCTAGCTGAGGCTTTGGAGCGGTTCAATGAATTTCTAAGGAAATGCCCTCAACACGAAGTTCCTCTGTGGACTCTCGTGAATACTTTTTACAGATCTCTTGATCAAGGCATTCGTTATAATATTGATTCTGCTGTAGGAGGTTCTATGATGGGGAAAACACCAGATGAAATGTAGGACATAATGAGGAAGCTTGCGGCACAGAATGCCCAGTGGGGCGATGGGAGAAGTGCCCCCAAGATGGATGCTGGTATGTTTGAGGTTGATGCGTACACCACCATCACAGCCCAATTGGGGGCAATGTCTAAGAAAATTGAAGAATTGAGTTTGAAAGGGAAAGCTGCCCCGGCTGCTGCACCAGTTCACGCTGTCTCGTGCCAAAGTTGTGGTGCTTCCGGGCATCACTCCTTTGAGTGTCATTTGGGAAGTACTTTCCTGATTCCTCCCTTTTTAATAATGCTGAAGATGTGAATTTTGTAGGGAATCCGCAACGGGGTCCTCCCTTTTCCAATACTTATAATTCCGGGTGGCGAAACCACCCTAATTTCTCTTGGAGAGATGGTCCGCAGCAAGGGCAAGGCGGACAAGTTAGTGGAAACCGCCCCCTCAACACTTTGGGCCTCCCCAAGCTCCCAATACGCAAGGTAACAAAGAACTATGGGAAGATAAAGTTGATAAGCATATCGATTTTACTCATTCTTTTATTGTAGTCAAGTCGTGACCGTTAAAAATCTAGAAACACAAATAGCCCAACTAGCAAAACTTATTACTGAAAGGATGTCGGGTACCATCCTGAGCCACTCAGAAACAAATCAGCGTGATCAAGCTCGGGTATCTTCCGAGCCTATTCTCATCGCGCGCGCGCGCGCGCGGGTGGGGGGGGGGGGGGGGGTATCACGGTAGATTGTGAAATCAATAGTGTGGCCGCCCAAGTCCCATGTGACATGGGTTCTTCTTGCAATTTAATTTCGCTCCAAGATGTGGAGAAATTTCGTATTGAGTCTATTGCAGAAGAATCTATGCCAATTCCAATAGTGAAAAGGTTATTACGGAGGGATCAACGAAGGATGTTGAGATTATCTTAGATGGGGAGAGTGTTTGGCTAATTTTCAAGTGATGGGAGCTATGGAGAATGATTCCCCACCTGTGTTTGGGGTCCCACTCTTGAAATTTCTCGGTGCTCTCCTTCCCACCTAAGGATGCTGTTTCGGATCCGATTGTTTCTTCTTGTGTTGTTTCTGATGCTATGCCTCGGTATAACATCATTTATAATGATATTTCTAGTTCTTGTTGTAAGTGCTCTACAGGTGAAGTGATGAAGGAAACTGCGTTGAAGAAAGCTGAGGAGAAGGAAGATAAGGATGAGAAGGTAGTGCACATTTTGGGGCCTCAAGTTGAGGTCGTTGATGTAATTGCTGAAAATGAATCATTTGATGAAGATAAAGATGGTGCTGCTGCCCGGCAAGTTGGTCTGGTTGAACTGAAGAGTCTGGTGAAGAAGAAGGTTCAATGGGCTGCCATGCCTCCCCTTCTGTGGTGGAGCAAGCAGTCGAGCCGCGATTGGATGATGTTGTTTCTCTTGGAGCGGAAAAAAGGCACGTCGGCGGTTGCCACGTGTAGAAGTGAAGAAGGAGCGGGAGGAGCCCGCGCTGCGGGCTGCCACACTGACAAGAAGAGTCGGTGCTAGGCCAGGTGGGAGTTATTCTCACTCATGCTTAAGCACCGAATATGCTGTCTCCTCCGCCCTCCGGGCTGAAAACTATTACAAATAATTCTACAGCTGACCCCTCAAACCAGTCGGTTCTAAAGACTTTTATATTTGAAAACTTTGCTTATTTAAACAATTAATGTTGGACTTATTTATGGCTGAACAATTATATAACTGCTAATACATGTATTCGATCCAGCTCAAGGAAGGTAGACAAATCGCTCTTGGGAGGCACCACATGTCTATCTTATTTTTCAATTTTAGTTTTTCGTCTTGTTTATTTGTATGTGTTGCATGGGTCCTGCTAAGGACCATAACAACAACCTAGTTGATTTATTTGAGTGTACTTGCATGCTTGTTTTCTTTTTGCTAATCCATATTTGTTATGTTTGTCTATTTCTCTTGTTTTAGTGTTAATCCCTAGTGCGGGACTTCAGATGATCGGCATCCATCTTTTTGGCCAAGCGGGACACTCATTTATGCCTTGGAAGTTGGAACACATGTCCATTCGCTTTTGAATGCTCCATTCTCGGTCATTGGGTAACGTCTATCCCTATCTTGTATTTCAAATTTTCATATCATGCATTGAGGGCAATGCATAGTTTAAGTTTCGGGGGGTAGTTTATGTTATTCCAATGCCCACTACACACGCACATCATAACATTCGGTAGTGTACTTTTTTTTTCAAAAATCTAACCAAAATTTAAAAAATTCTCACTCATTTGCATTCATCTCTGCACCCACACGTTCTTGCTTTATTTCATAGAGTTTAGATTAGTCTAATTTTCTTTTAGAACATGATTATGGGAGTAAATAGTAACTCGTGCAGTGTACCTAGTTTAGTGCATCTGTGTGAATGACTTATTTCTAGAATTAATTTTATATATGCTTCATAGTTTACATCTTTTTAATATCTATGGTCTATATCCACTCTTAGCTAGAATACGGTATCGTCTGATGATTAGTGTAAGGATGTGTGTAGCGAGCTGCTAGTGTGGTATTATCTGATTTTGATAAAAGGATATCCTTTCTCCGTGTCTAGAACTTTCCTCAAGCGACTCTTGAAGCATGTGCATAAGCTAGTTTAATTTCATGAATATGACTTAGGCCTTTCGTTGGATCGATTGTGCCTTTGCATCCTATCATACAGGCGTCTGGTATGCTTACACACTTGGGCCTTGCACCCATCCTTTTGATTCACCTCCACCTCAAAACCACCAAAGCCTAAAAGTCCAACCTAATCTCACACGTAGATTTGAGTTGAATTTCAAATTTTGATTTTCTACTTGTGATTTGAATGTTGTAGTTTTGTGATGGGGCGTGGCTTAAAATTTGTCAATTGCGTGTTGATGAAAAGCTTAAAAAGAAAATTCAATTGAAAAGAGAAAAAGAAAAATTGAAAATCATTATAGAAGAAGAAAAGAAAAGAAGAATAGAAAAGAAAAATCCGATTTGGAGTTTATTTTGCTTGGGTAGTTGAGAGTGACCTCATTTGCAAAAGTTCAAATATGAGGATGTCACATCTCACATTTTATTTCTTTGGTAGAATCGTTTTGATGCAAGCTCACGTTGTGTTTAAGTGTGATTCAAAGTCTTCATGTTTATCTATTTGCTATATATTACCTTAAACTCAAACTTAAATGTTTTGTCCCAATATTAAACCCTAACGATTCGTAGAGTTCTACTTGGCCAATGTAGTGGAGAGAGTGTGACCGGGCAAGTCTATGACCATCGTCATTGATGGATTTTTTTGGAGGCTGCCCCGTAGTCTTAGGAGGATAATGCCGATCTCAGTGACCACACTACTTTCTCCCTACACTATATCTAGGATGATCTGATTAGTTCTTTCTTATGAGTGGATATTACTAGTTTGATATTATTATTGAAAATGTTGTAATTATTTAGTATGCATGCAACATCTTTCTAATTTTCTTCCTATTTCACCTCGAGCATGGAACTTCCCTATCCACTCCCTATTTTCAGTTTCTATTTGAGCAATTAGTCTTGTCTAATCCCTGTGAGTAGAGAAGTTTGCTCGGAACGAACAACAATTCAAGTCTGGGGGTATTTGATGAGCGAATTTTATATAGTGTTTTAGGCGCTCATCTAACATGATTTTCATTTCATTTAGCTTACCATTTAGTATATTTACATGTCATTTCACTCATATTGGCAAAAGTCATCATGTGAGTATCTTTGAGATAGATTGAGTGATTTTTTAGTATATTTCATGCATGAGGGAGATCACCTCTCCCTCTCATTCTTAACTTATTGTTTCTATGAAGTATTTATTGTTTAAACACATCGTGTAGCTGCTGTGGTGGGTTTCTGGGAAGTCACGACCTAGTTCTCTAATGAAATGCATATGCTCGTGCGTTAAACTAACGCACGGTCGTGTGTTTCTTCGTGCACGGGCAGATGTCTGATTTCCCTTCATAACCACACAGTCTAATGCATTTGTACTCATACGACCAACGCATGATCGTGCAAGTTATATCTGATTTCTTCCGAGACTGTTGGATCGGTCGGCGCCCTTAGAGGGGGGGGGGGGGGGGGGGTGAATAAGGGTTTTCAAAAACTTTAGATTATATTTAGAAAACTTTGAATTATTGCAAGATTAATGACATGAAAGAAGTTAAGTAAAACAAAAAGAGAGACAAGCTTTATTAATGATAAATAAGTTTTACAAAACTTGATCTCGATGACGCTAGAGATCGGAGACGAATAATAAAAATGCTCTTTTTGTTTTCTATACCGACTCGTATCCCCACGAACGGGTTGGCTTTAGCCGATCTCTCCCCAGATACGGCCTCAAGCCGCTCTAGCCAATCTATCCCCAGAAAGGCCTCGAGCACCCCCTAGATCTACTCCCTAGACCTAGTCGCCAACACGAGGCGAATTTCAGCCCTAAGTCTACCCCAGACCTAGTCGCCAACACGAGGCGATTTCACTACCGTTTACAATGAAGAAAGAGAAATAAAATAATAAAACCTCCCTTAAGATGAACTTCTGAAGTCGGAGACGAAGATCCGTTGTAGAATCAGCATTTGTAGAAGCGGACTTCGTTTGGATCCGGCGTGACGTAATCCTCCTTCAGAAATTTGCAGAGCTTCGCTAGGGCTTCAAGTTTCGGCCAAGATGGCCTCTGGAGTTGTAGCACTGCCTCTCTCTCCCTAATGTCTGTGCAATGGGGTGTGTCCAAAATCGTGAGGAGAGAGGGTCCTTTTATAGCCCAAGCGCTACCGCCGGCGCTAGCGCTACCGCCGGCGCTAGCGCTACCGCCGGCGCTAGCGCTACCGCCGGCGCTAGCGCTACCGCCGGCGCTAGCGCTACCGCCGGCGCTAGCCCGGATTAGGTAACATTTTGCGCGGCAGGATCTTCTATCCGCGACAACATTTTGCTCTATGCCTCTTGTGCGACATGCTACCGCCAGCGCTAGTAGCTACCGCCGGGCGCTAGCTCTTTCTAAAAACACTGCCGGAATCGCGCTAATCATCGCTAGCGCCGGGCGCTATCGCTACCGCCGGCGCTAGTGGACGTATTGGAATTCTGGCTTCAATTTTGGGGACAACCATCCTTGAGTCATGTGGACTTTGATTTCCTGCACACTTAAACACACAAGATCAAATACACATAGGATTTGTTATTCTCAAACCTAGGAGATGCGGAAGACCATATTCTGACAAACTCCCCCTTTTGATAATAACAAATCCATTAATGATAAATCAAAGCATTAATAAATAAGCATGATGAAACTATACTTGTGTGTGTGTGAGAGTGATGACTTAGGATAATTATTGATTTTAGCATTTAGAATTGCTCCCCCTAAATACATGCTCCCCCTAAGTGATTGCTCCCTTAATATGTAAGCTATCATCTTAATTTGTCATGTTGGGTTTTTGATAGCGAGTTATATTTATCATGTTAGTTCTCCCCCTTTGTTATTAGCAAAAGTGGGTGGGAAAACAAAGCACCAAAGAATTTGTAAATAGAAGAGAAGGCATGATCGAGCTTTCGAAGTAAATGATAAGGATTTTTAGAATTGTTTTTCATTTAAATAGATCAGAGTTATAAGCATTACAAAATTTTTCATAGAAGGAAATTAGAGTTTTTAGCATAAACAAAAGTAATGATTTTCCCTTTATATAAAAGTTTTAAGCATAAAAATAAGGATTTCCAAATAACCAATCTACCCAGACAATATGTCTACACCCTAGCCCCGTACTAAGTGACGGATGGGCATGAGGAGCTGCAAACATGTCGTAGGTTGGGTTGTTAGTCTCATATGCAAACACTAGACAAAACTCATCCTAGCACTCTTTCCCCCAAGTGCCTCGCAAGGCCCCACTGGAACCCTCCCCGGTTAAGGACAAGACATGACTAAAGATAAGTTTATCTAATGTCTACAACCCTACACCCCCGCTATGGTGAGATATGAAGTCACGGATAATAGTTTTTTGAAACATGAAGCTGTTAAATCTAATGGGAAGAATCATAATTGAATTTTTTGAAATAAAACTTACTTAGCTATATTGAAATTCATGAATGTATCAGAGTTTGAGCATTGCAGAAGATTTCGAAAAAGAAACACCATAATACTAAATAAGAGTTTAAGTTAAAAAAGGTGATGTTTTTGAGTTTCAAAACTAACTTTATAGAGATAAGAGTTGAAGCATTTTGGAAGAAAAAAACAACATCCTTTTAGCAATGTTTCACTTGTTGGAAGAGCGTTTAGCATACACATTTATATTGAAATAAATCAGAGTTGGATGAAACATTTGATGAGTATAGGGATAAATATGAAAAACATATTGACTCAATTGTTACCACTCTTAAAAATAGCACAATAAATTATAATAAAGCTAGACATAATTTAAAAATCAAGAATGATGAACTAAAATCAAAAATCAACTTGCTTAAGGAAATCATTAAGAAAAACGCTCAAAACATTCATTCACAATCTCAAGGTATATCTAAAAGCAAGTTGAATATAATTTCTCAAAATATTGATAAATCCAACAAAGGAAATAAAGAATATCAAATGCTTGAAAATAAAATTCCAAATCATTATCATTTACAAAATAACCACTCTCCCAACATAAACTTAAAGATAAACAAATTTCCTATAAAGAATGTTTTGCAAAATCATCATGAAAATTTGATAAATAAGAATAATATTAAACCAATGTTTGAATGGCGGCAAAAAGTTAAAGATGAAACACAAACTCAAATCAAAAGGGCTCATTCAATCACATCTCCCCAAAAGCAAACACGATGCATTTGGGTACCCAAAGAAACCGTCACACCCGGTCCTCTTTGGATGCCTAAATCTCTCATTCATTAGTATCCCATCATTTGCATGAAGTAGAGATCAATTAAAAATGAAATATCATTTCTCTACTTCATGATATACTTAAACTTTCTTTTTGTCTATTTTCTTTTGATTAAAACCATCATGATATGATCACTTTATATATCTTGTAATATGACTTTCATAAATTAAACCATAATTCATAAATAAATCAAATTGAATAAAATCGAATAAAAGTCATATCATTTTTAGGTAATCTACTTATCCTCTTTATTACCTTCTAAATCCATTCTTTTACATGTCTTGTAAATTGAAATTATTGTCAATACTAATGATATTATTTTAATGGATTTAAATGGGTTAATAAAGGGCTTAGGCAAACAAAAAATTAAAATGCACAATGTGTTGATTTCTATCTATCTTATGTACTGAATATGACAGCCCTTATATTAGAGAAAATTTACAATAAACTAACCAAGAATAATTTCTCACTTTTTTCATATTCACTATTCACCTCACAATCTTTCTTTAAAAATATTCTGAAAAATGATGAATATGATTTGTGCTACATGTCTCACCATCATAATTATGTAAAATCAAAAGATCTCTAAATTCAAACATTACAAAAGATCACTCAGTTCTAACATTTCATTGGTGATCATAATAATTACATGAATGAATTAATGTAGTATGACTTGCATGTATCTCATTTGTTTATAAACCATAGAATCAACTTTATATTAATAAATCAAATGAAATCATTCATTCTATGTCAAAATATTAAATCACTTTCTTGAATACATACAACATTATCTCAATTAATCTTGTGGTATAACAATTACAATTAAACTCGTTATTCTAGCATTATCAACTAATAGATATTATTCATGCTAGTTATCTCATATTGCCATAATGAATTAATTGTGAAGTAAAATAAAATAAAATTGAACGATAAAATAACTATGTGACTTTAAATTGTTTCCATAGGACTAAAATATTTATGAATGTCCATGATATTCTTTTCCATGAACATTATTTTCTAAATCACTAAAATCATGCATATTTGCTCATTCATGTCTTCTCGTGCTTACATTTGCTATCATTTATCAAACTACATTAGAAAAAGCCTTAGAAAAATTAAAATGGAAATATAATAAATTATATCGCAGGCAAATTTATTTGGTCTAGTTATATAAGAAAATCGCTAACGTTTCATGCAATATGCACTATCCAAACATCTCCTAAAATTCTGATATTTCTGCATGAAACTACTATTGTAACACTTATTCAAGATCAATAATTTCAATTTTCAAAATCACAAAAAATGGTTTACTGTCTCAGGCGCTAGCGTCCATACTCGTTTTTCTGTAATTTTAAACTTTTGAAAAATCCCTAAAAATATATTAATCTACGTGTACTATTCATTTCTGCATTTTTGCTTTTATTATATTTTTGAAAAATCAAATACAAAAATACAAAAGCCAAATTACAAAAATATTATATGTTTTGCCTTTGTGGTTTGTCATTTGTTTAAATTCTATTTCTTAAAACAAAAATCAAATACAAAAATATAAAACAAAAATTTATCAAAAATTGTTAGTTTTTGAACTTAACTTTTTACTTGTATCTTGCGAAAGGGTGATTTGCGCTATCATCCCATCATATCACCTAGTACCGGGCGAACCTTTCACAAGGTAGTCCTCGGGAAGTCCAAGATCAATTTTTATGAGTTCAAGCTTTAAATAAAAATTATTCCTCAAAAATATCAAAAAATATTGTATGGACTTCATTGAAAATCAAGCATGATTTAATCTATTATTTAGAACTTCTATAATGTTGCAATTTATCTTTTCAAACTACTTTGAACATTGCTTTCATCATGCTTTGATATATCTATTAATATGTGCATCAATTATATTGAAAAAGTTGTGTAGAACTATGCGTAGCATGCCTCTAAGTATGAGTAATGTTTTATGTTTGATAATGATCGCTATTCACTCACTTATTTTGGCATTGTCTACATATGTATTTAATCTAAAGAATGTTTGTGTATGTTTTGTATTAGTACAATGGATTAAAATTGCACAAGTATCCTACCTACACTCCTTATTTTGCACTCTTAAAAATTAAGAAAAGTGGTTATGTTTTTCATAAAATCTATTGATTTACAAAACAAGTGTATTCGGAGAACTTTGTACAAAACAAAATATAAAATAAATGACAAATATAACTCCACCAAGCACTACTTGAACCTCCTGATAAGTCTTAATAAGCATTGTGAGGTTGAGCACCTTGGAAAGAATAGTAAAGTGTCTTGTGCAAATCAAATCCTTCTTTCAAAAAATAAGAAAAACCACTTACTCTTAAGTACACCGGATCACTAGTTTCAATCTTAAATTTCAATATGTGATCCCCCAAGCACTACTTTGCACCCTGATAAGTCTTGATGAACATTGTGTGTGCAGAGCACCTTGGTAGTTGTACTTTTTATTGTGCATTAAAGTGTGTGGAAGTAATCTTATTTGTGTTTTATTGTGCTCGTACTTTACATATATCTTGTATTTTTGATTAAAACATTTGTTTACTCTATTCAAAATACACTTATGTGCACATCATTATCTTCCATAACACTTCTTCTCATGAGTATTGGATCCTAATGCAAATTCTATACTACTCTTTACTTATGAAATGCACTAGATAACCTAGCATGTTTTCTACAATGTTTGGTATGACTTGAAATTGTGAATTGAAATAACATTGTAGTAATCTCTTTGTGATAGTATTATTTCATGCTTGGTTATTTTTGTCAACCATAAAAGATTTTCATTGAAACATGATTTACATAAACATCTTCTTTTTGAAATTAAACTCATATATCTTTTTATGGATTATTCTTGATTACAATAAGATGTTTCATGTATTTCTACAAGTCTTCCGCATCATCACCATATAACTTTTACCTTGCACTTTCATGCTTATATCAAGTCTTAAATCTCAATTTTTTTTTCTTAAAAACATGTGGTAGACTTGCTTGGTAGAATTTATATTGGTTGTTCTAACACGCATATCAGAAATAGTTCTGCAGCAACCATCAAGCTTCCATCTTCTCCTGCTTCTGAAGTCATTTTGCTGCAAGCTCTGATAGCTCTCACTAAAAGAGAGAAAAGCTACAAATCTCCTTCTCACTATAGAAGAGAGATTTCATTCACTACTTCTTGTGCTTCCAATCATCTTGCCAGGAAGAAGATTCCTTCTTGTCTTCTTCATATTCTTATTTCTTCTTTATAACATTGTAAAAGAGTTTTTAGAATCTCTCTTCAAAAAATTCAGTTGTACTGGTTCTAAGAGTCTCCTTTTCAAAAGACTCAGTTGGTTCTAAAAGTCTCCTTATCAAAAGACTCAGGGTGGTTCTAAGAGTCTCCTTATCAAAAGACTCAGTGCAAGATAGTGAATTCCTACCAAGGGGGTAGAAGAGTGGACTACCCAAAGTTTGGGGAACCACTATATTTCTTTGTGTTGTGCTGTGATTTTTCTTCTTGCATTTATTTTCTTTACTTGTTTAATTCTTGTTGGTGTGTGGGAAGCACTAATCTGTGATCACTACACATATATTTATATAATTATTAACTTTGCACAAAAATATTTTAAATCTCTATTCACCCCCCCTCTAGAGAATTCTAGTGAGGTTAACTGTGCACTTTCAATTGGAGAAAATAGCCTTATTCTCATAGAGGAATCTGAGGATAAGGATGAGGTAAGCATTTTTGATGAAATAGATTTTCAAAGTGATAATTTCAGAAATGATTTTATAGAAATGTGTCTAGATCAACTAAAAGCTAAACAAGAAATTAAGGATCTAAAATAACAAATTAATATGGCTAAAACCAGAGAAATAGAGAAGATAAATGCTCTAAAAATTATGAATTAAGGGCTAACATCATAGAAAAGGAAGTAGAAAGGGCTAGAATAGAAAACCAGCTCCTTAAGGATAAGGTGTCCCAGACAAAAGCTTTTGAAGAATCAATAAAAATGAGAAGCCAAACTCTCAAGGAAATAAAACAATTTGATGAAACATCATATTATTCAGCTGATGACTCTCAAACTTCATCTGAAGAAGCAACTAAGTCAAAAGAAACAATACATAAAAGAGTAAAATCAGAAATAGGGAAGAAGAAAATTTATGAAGATACAGTTGCGTCGACTTCATATCGACGCATGAGTGATAGTGCGTCGAATTCTACTCGACGCAATCTCTCAGATGACTCGACCTCAACTCGACGCTTGAGTAAAAGTACGTCGACATCAAATCGACGCAACTTTGTTCATGCATCGATACCAGATCAACGCAATCTGGAGAAAGCGCCGAATATAAATCGACGCAACTATCAACATACGTCGAATAGATATCGACGCATAAAAACTCAGAGCAACTTAAATGCCTATCCTCCAAAAACCTTCCATCTTAACCCCTATTCAGGACCCATTCATCCTAATCATGATCTCTATCCTAACCAAACTTTCTATCCTAACCAAAATTCCCATCTAAATCAAACTTTCTATCATAATCAACACTTCTATCCCTCTCTAAACTCAAATTCTCACAATACTAAGATAATCAAGTGCCACATATGTAACAAAACTGGCCACCTTGCCAAACAATGTTGGCACAATCAATCAAACTATCTGTGAAAATTAGTCCAAGACTAACTTAGAAACCTTTAGGATTAGGAAGAGATAAAAAGAAATAAACACCTAGAATTTTTCAGAAAAACTAAAAGTCACGTCGACTTCTAATCTACGCACCGTCGATGACTCAACACAATAAGCGAAATCGACGCATACGTCGACTACAATCGACGCATACGTCGATACGAAACCCTAGCATCCTAACGCGGGCTGTATCGACGCTTACATCGAATTCCACTCGACGTAACGTCGATTTCATGAAAACGAGCGGCAATACTAAAATATTTTCGGTCACATCCACTGAAGTACCGAATAAGCCTCGAATAGTGTCGCATTTCGACGTTTCACCTGACTTAAAAAAAACTCTTCAGTTAGAAACCTTCACTACTCCGCATCCTTCATCCTTCTTGCTCCTCAGTCCAGCCGATTTCTTCCTCTCTCTCTCTCTCTCACTGACCTAAAATGGCTCCCAAGACCAACTCTGATTTCGACATTGACCTTGCATCTTTCCAAGCCGCCGCAGAAAACTACAAGAGCATCATTGCTCTGTTCACTGAAGCTGGACTAGATAAGCTCATCTCCACAAGATGCAAGCTCCTGGAAACAGAGCTCACAGAGCTGATGACTCATGTTCAGATATCTGAACAAGGAGAAATCCAAGGAACAATCCATGAGACACCTGCCTCAATATCTGCAGAACACATTAGGACAACCTTTGAGGGGTGAATAAGGGTTTTCAAAAACTTTAGATTATATTTAGAAAACTTTAAATTATTGCAAGATTAATGACATGAAAGAAGTTAAGTAAAAAAAAAGAGAGACAAGCTTTATTAATGATAAATAAGTTTTACAAAACTTGATCTCGATGACGCTAGAGATCGGAGGCGAATAATAAAAAAGCTCTTTTTGTTTTCTATACCGACTCGTATCTCCACGAACCGGTTGGCTTCAGCCGATCTCTCCCCAGATACGGTCTCAAGCCGCTCTAGCCAATCTATCCCCAGAAAGGCCCCGAGCACCCCCTAGATCTACTCCCTAGACCTAGTCGTCAACACGAGGCGAATTTTAGCCCTAAGTCTACCCCAGACCTAGTCGCCAACACGAGGCGATTTCACTACCGTTTACAATGAAGAAAGAGAAATAAAATAATAAAACCTCCCTTAAGATGAACTTCTGAAGTCGGAGACGAAGATCCGCTGTAGAATCAGCATTTGTAGAAGCGGACTTCGTTTGGATCCGGCGTGACGTAATCCTCCTTCAGAAATTTGCAGAGCTTCGCTAGGGCTTCAAGTTTCGGCCAAGATGGCCTCTGGAGTTGTAGCACTGCCTCTCTCTCCCTAATGTCTGTGCAATGGGGTGTCCAAAATCGTGAGGAGAGGGGGTCCTTTTATAGCTCAAGCGCTACCGCCGGCGCTAGCCCGGATTAGGTAACATTTTGCGCGGCAGGATCTTCTATCCGCGGCAACATTTTGCTCTATGCCTCTTGTGCGCCATGCTACCGCCAGCGCTAGTAGCTACCGTCGGGCGCTAGCTCTTTCTAAAAACACTGCCGGAATCGCGCTAATCATCGCTAGCGCTGGGCGCTATCGCTACCGCCGGCGCTAGTGGCCGTGTTGGAATTCTGGCCTCAATTTTGGGGACAACCATCCTTGAGTCATGTGGACTTTGATTTCCTGCACACTTAAACACACAAGATCAAATACACATAGGGTTTGTTATTCTCAAACCTAGGAGATGCGGAAGACCATGTTCTAACAGAGACCCCCCTTGAAATCGATGGAATCCTGCGTTTGGCAGACGATCGTGCGAATTTGTTATCGCACGATCCTTGTGACAACTGTTAGGGCGATCCTGGCTTTTTTCTTACATTTTTCATTTCTTCACGCACGACTGTGCGTGTACCAGCGCACGATCGTGCGTGAGTTATTTTTATGACGGTCTATAAATATGCAGTTTCGCGATTCACTCGAGAGGGTCAACCAAGGAGCGTTGTTTACATGCGTTTTCTCCCCAGAACACCAGGGGTTCGCCCTAATCCTTCTCCAACCTCTCCAAGCACCCTAAAGATTGAAGGAGATTTTCAAGATTAACAATGGAGCTTCAAGCCCGGAGCCATTGACGTGGAGGCGAAAAGTCCAGAGAGAAGAGGAGACTACGAGTTGAAAAAAAACTCTCTCCCATATTTTGAAAGGTAGCCAGGGAGGAGTTTGAAGAGCTGGTGGACCAAGCCGAGCTCCTCTTACAAATCTGAGGAAGTGTCTCTCTTTCACTTTGTATCTATGATTGGTAATATGTATCTCTGCTATCTTCTTTAGAATACTTGATATGCTTGTATTTTAGTAGATTCTAAAGCATTCTACACAGCATGATCATTGTGTGTACCTAGGTGTTCATCGGTTTACTTACATTTTGTGGATGGTTAGGATGAAGAGTGTTTTATTCTTGTTCGTCGATTGTGATGTTTGTGATTGGATTTTGATGTGGATGTTCTTCTGAGTTTGTGCTGATTCGAGTGAGCTTTTGTAACTTGTTTTGGTTGTTAAGTTTGTGCTTGAGTTGAGTTTGTGAGTGCTTGAGAGAGAGAGTTTTGCAATAGCAAAGCAAGAGAGAAGCGGTGAAAGCGACCTACAGAGTGAGCGAAGTGGTGAAGATGATCCGCAGTGTGAGCAAAGCGCTGAAGGCGACCCGCGGTATGAGCGAAGCGGTGAAGGCGACCCGCGGTGTGAGAGAAGCGGTGAAGGCGACCCGCGCCCTTAGCTTAATTTTAATTCTTGCTTTAGTTGTAGAAACCCCCCAACTGATTCAACGTTTTCCCGCCTAAACCTTAATAACTAGATTTTCTCATCAGATATCTCCACCCCGTCGTGTTTCGCGTGAGATTCGACAATCGGGGATTTATTCCCATTTTATATTACTTGAACGATCTGTGCACTTGCCGTGATAGCCACCAGCACACGAGCGTGTGCGGTTCTGACGGTTCTATGGCAGTTGTTACACGTCTGTTGATGAAAGGACGCGTTGGTTAGGGCACACATCCGGGGCACATGAGCGTGTGTCACATGAGCGTGTGTCAAAGGGCGTGTCAATCTGTTTTTCTAGAAATTGTAATTGCATGGAGTGTTATATAAACTCCTGGTCGTTCTTGGCTTAGGGGATTGAGAATTCTAAATTCTGAAATCCTTCCACTCTTTGTAACCTCCTCTGTTCTTGATAGTGATGATCTGACTGTGCTGCCCGTGGATGTAGCTCATTTTGGGGTGAACCACATAAATCTTTGTCGGCTGTGATTGTTTATTTTTTTTCGTTCTTCATTCTTCTCGTATTTCCGCAACAAACTGATATCAGAGGGAGGTTCCACGTTCGTCTGAGATCTGTTCATCTGGTTTGAAGAACGATGACAAAAAACAACATGAAGATCGACAAGTTCACAGGAAAGAATAGTTTCAGTCTCTGGCGCATCAAGATGCGCGCTCTGTTGAAGCAATCTGGTATCTGGGCGCCACTTTCAGAAAAGAGACCTGAATCCATGGAGGATTCAGAATATGAACAACAAGATGAAAATGCGCACTCAACGATTCGTTATGTCTTGCAGATGAAGTTATCTATGAGGTAGCCGACGAAGAGACGATCGTCGGTTTGTGGTTGGAGTTGGAAAGTCTCTACATGACGAAGTCTCTAACCAACAAATTGTAGTTGAAACAACATATGTTCTCTCTTCGCATGAAGGAAGGTGCGATTCTGAAGGAGCATCTTGACGATTTGAACTCCATCCTTGTGGATCTGAAAAATGTGGATGTCAAAGTCGAAGATGAAGATGCATCCCTAATTCTATTAGTAGATCTACCTCCTTCATATGAAAACTTTGTAAATTCCTTTATTGTTGGTAGAAACACTATCTCTCTCGAGAAGTTCCGTTCTATTCTCCATTCACGAGAACTTCGGCGCAAGACTTCTGTAAATAGCACAAAAAAGGAAGCGGTTGGACTGACAGTCACACATTTTGACAAGGTTTGGTTCGATCTAAAAAGAGTAATGGAAAATGAAAAGGAAAAAGAAGATCCAAATCCAAGATCGAGGTTCACGTGTCAATCCACGTGATATTTGTAACTACTGCAAAGAATCGGGTCACTGGAAGAATGAATGTCCTAAGAAGAAGAAAAATGCCCCGGTGGTTGCTGTTGCAAGAGATGGCTCGGGATTTGAAGCATATCTAGTACTCTCTGTTGTTGATCAAGTACACCTCGTAGATCAATGGATTTTGGATTCAGGTTGTTCTTTTCACATGTGTCCAAACAAGGATTGGTTCTACACATGAAGAATTTGATGGTGGAAATATTCTAATGGGCAATAACGCACAATGCATGACAATTGGCATTGGTTCAATCCGTATCAGAATGCATGATGACATCATTAGAACACTGACAGAGGTCTGTCACATCCCTGATTTGAAAAAGAACCTAATCTATTTAGGTACTCTGGATTCAAAAGGCTTCAAATACAGTTGTGAAGGTGGAGTCCTACGGATCACCAAAGGAGCCCTGATGATAATGAAAGGACTTGAGCACAATACCCTGTATGTCCTACAAGGGGCAACGGTTACTGGTACAGCGGCTGCAGTATCAGTTGCAGAGAAAACAGATTCAAATACAACCAAGTTGTGACATATGCGACTTGGTCATGTTGGTGAAAAGGGGATGGTGATTCTGAGTAAGCAAGG